>JAPFFF010000005.1:1907500-3361250 GCA_039105265.1 Tritrichomonas musculus | reverse complement strand
TTGAATATAATTCAAATTTTCAAACAAAGCTGAAAAAGACCTACTTAATCTCTTATTTTTTATCAAATAATTTCATAATTAAAGAAATATATTTTTTTCCAATATTTAATAATAATATAAATATACACATGAATTGAAAAATATAAAAAATAAAAATTATTTATTAAGATAATTTTGTTGTAAAAATTGAGGGAAATTCAGATATGGACTTCACCTTTAAACCGATTTTTTATATTTTTTTCATAAAGATATGTGTATTGAAATTATGCATTAAATAGTATTTTGAAGCATACTTTATTAAATCTTAACTGACAATGAATGGGATTACTTTGCTGTTTATGGAGAAATTTTTATTGAAATGAATTCCATTCATATTATTCTAATTTTATCATGAAAATTCAGTTAATTTTAATTCAACTACCAATTATAACACATAGAATCTTATAATATTAAGAGATATAATGTTAAATTATACCAATATTGATAGTTACAAAAAAATCGTTATCAGAAAAAGTGACATTATTATTTGAAAAAGTTTTAATTATTCAGAAATTTCTTTTTAAACTCAGAAAAAAATCCGTTTCTTCGTTTTTAATATTCATATATAATAATGGAGAATCCAGCTGAAGTTCAAGAGCTTCGCAACAAGCTCCGAATGATGAAGCTTCCACAAGATGATATTCTTAATACTGTTCGTAGGCAACAACGCGCAATTCACAAACAGAAACAAGCAAATGACACAATTCGTAATGAAATCGTAGAATATGAAGCCCAAATCGCAAACCTCGATCGTGATATACAAAATTACAAAAGTAATGAAGAACTTCAAAAGTTACAAACATATAAGAAAAATCTTTCCAATAAACTGAGCATTTTAAGTGCGGATCTTGCAGCAGAAGAGCAAAAGCGCAAGAAGCTCGAAGAAGATGTCTCTAAAGCTAATTCAAAAGCTGGCGGTCTTTTTCAACAATCTAAAGAAAATGAAGAATTGCAAGCAAAACTTCGAACAATAGAAAATAGATTGGATAAAGCATTGGTTCGTTACAATAATAATTTAACCAAGCTATCAGGTTTAAGGGCCCAAATTGATGAACTTCGTAAAGACAGATTTACATTTCGCGAGGTTATTCGCAACACCGAAAATGACAGACTTAAAAAAGACCAGGAAATCGGAAACTTAATCACTAATTCAAATGATGCATATTCAAAAAGAGATCGTTTGAAAATGGATCTAGTTCAATTAAAACAGGCAGAAGCTGAAGATATTAAAAATTATGAAGAGGAGTATAGTCGATTAACACAACAAATTGAAGGACAGAGAATTACACAAAATAGACCTCGTGATCAGCAACAAACAGTACCTTCAATTAGCAGTCAAATCGGCTCGCAAACAGATCAACAACAAGAAGAAATCACTGCTCTTACAGAACAGTACAACACTACAATACAACAAACTCTTGATCTTTTTGGATATAAAGACGTTCAAGAATTATTCGATGAAGCTGATAAACTTGAACGAGAAAATTTCTCTCTTTTCAATTTTGTTGTTGAGAAAGGTGCAAAAAGATCCAAAATGCAAGAAGAAATAGAAGGTCTAAATTTGCAACATGATGCTCTCATGGCCCAGGTCGAAATGAATGATTCAGATCAGAAAGAACAGCTTGATCATGTTACAAATGATATTAAAGTTATTAACGGCGATTTAACTTCAGTAAAAGAAGAGAAAGAAAGAAATGAAGCAGAATTCGCTTCAGTTTATAATGAAATCGAAAATCTTTTTAATAATCTTGAATGCAATTGGGGAGATTCGCCTGATGAAAAGCAGAATGTTACTCCACAAAATGCAATGTTCTGCTTATCGACAATTGAAACGGCAATTGCAGAAATGATGAACAATGTTGCTGAAAAAGCTAAACTTCAATACAATATGAGAGGAATTCAAGACTTCACAACAATTCTTGGTGAAGATAGATCTGATTCAGCTGGTGTTAAACCATCACACACTAAAGGAATGAGCGATAAAGAAGCAGCTGCAGCTGCACCCAAAGCATTCGAAGGTGTTGCTAGACCAATGACTATCGATGAAATGAGAGCAATGCTCGGTTAAAAAAAAAAAACTAAATAGAATATGTGTTTATATTAGTCCAAGGAAAACCCAAGGCAAAATCAATTCTATTTTTATTATAAATATTTTTTTTAAACGAATATTTTTCATTCTACAATTTTTATTTCCTCATTCCATCAAACGATAAAATTTAATAATATTAAAAAATAATTTGGCAATATAATATATGGATAGAATTTTATGCTAAAACATAGATTTTGGATATGAAGATAAAACTTCAAGATTTATATCTGGTTTATCATGAACATCTATAAAAGCTGGTAAAATTTTAGGAACAGCTGCTATATAATTGCTTGCAAATTCTAAGGGCAATTGAATGAAATCTTGATCATTTTGTATAAATATAATATCATGGTCAATATTGACATATTTGTTATTTTCAAAATTTTGAAGCAAATGAATTCTTTCAACAAAAACAGCCTCTTTTTCTTGAGATTTGCACATATTCTTCGCTGTCGTGTAAATTTTTTTTGCATTTTGAAATTGTCCCATTTTTTCAAAAATCGTCCCTATATTCAACCAAGCATCATTTAATTCAGAAGATATATATAGGGCTGTTTGGAAGGCAACAAGTGCATCTGGATACTGATTGTTTTTATAGTAAAGGACGCCTAAATCACACCAAAAAGAAGAACAATCTGTCCAATAATTGATACAATTTTTAAAATAAGTGTAAGCAACCTGATAGTCTTCTTTGATCATCTTTAATTTACCTATAAGAAACAAAACAAGAGGATCTGTTTCACATATCTGATAAGCTTTTTTTATAAGCTTAACACCTTCATTATATAAAGATTCATTTTTTTTATTCTGCGCTAAGTATTGGGATATATACATCCATCCAAATTGAACTATTATATTAAAATTATCTTGATTGCGTTGATAAATTTCATTGTATATATCTTCAGATTTTGAAAATTCTTGCATAATTTGGAAAGTATATGCAATTTGAAATAATACATCATCGGCTTGAAGAGTCCCTGGAGGTCTATCAGTAATTGATTGAAATAATTCAAGACTGTCTTTGTATTGGCCTATGCAACGATATGAAATAGCCATTCTAAATATATCTTCATTTTTAAAATCTGAAATTGCTTGAGTTGGAACCTCAAAGTTATTAACAACAAGTGGAATTCCAGTATAAAAATCAAGAATATGTAGAAAATTTTTAAAACAAGAAATTGCATTGTTATGATATTTATAATGGGCATTAACAATACCAAATGAAAACCAGAAGAAAACATCGCTACCAGGATATGATAATTCAGATTGCACATCTTTTTGTTGAATGTCAAAAGAACTATGATAATTAATTTGGAAGTACTGTGAAAGAGCTGCAAAAGAATTTGGGAAGTCACCAAGAACAAGATAACAGTCACCTAGAATATCCCAAGGAATTGATCTTGTGGAAAATTCTACTTGACTTGCTTGGTGGTTAGGATTCAATTCATTTTTATTCAAATCATCATTCAAATTTTGAATTAGATTACTCTGATCTTCCTTTTCATTTTCGTTGATCAAAGTTGATTTTATATTTTGCTTTTGCTTTTTTTTAGCATCGTCATGATTATCATTTGAAGTTAACTTGTGGATTTTTTCAAGAATTAAATGAGAAACAAAGTTTGCAACTTTTTCAAATGTGGGAAAGGTTTCAGCTAATTCCTGATTCGAAGGATTGTAAGATATGATTTTTTTGGCAGCTATTTGTGACTCATCATTTAAATTCATTTTAATACATAATTTCATTGCTTGTTGAAAAACAGACTCGTAAATACTTCCTAGTCCTTCCATCGATTGCCGATACTCTGATAGATTAATATCATCATCTTTTTTGTTTTTCATCATCCCATTAATATGATCAGAGTCAGAAATATTGAATATGAATTTTAAAATTGAATGAATTATAATTCCATTGTTTGGCTATCAAGATTCAATTTCAAAAGGTAACAAAATATAATTGATTATATTTTCAAAAACAATTTAAAAATATATAAAACGAAACATCTCGTATCATTAAATGGAATCAAAAAATTTAAAGATTAAACATAAAAATCATATATGTGAAATGAATTTGTGAATTCAGAATTTTTAAATACAACCAAAACAATAAATTGAAAATTACAGTATGGTAAGTTGAAATTCTCAATTAACCTTAGACTTTATTGAGTACTCTCAGAAATTCTCTCAAAACATAAATAAAAACATATGAAAAAGTTTGCATAAATAACGACCAAAAATCATCGTTTTTTAACGTATGATTATTTTTTGAACTTTTTCCTATAATTATTTTCAACATTATCAATTATTGAAAGATTTTCTGAAGGTTAATTGAGAAGAGTATAAGGTTTTTAAAAAGACGGTACCGCATCAGAAAGAAATAAATTCATAGAATTTTTTACAAAATAAATGACCAATGATATCTCTAAATTTTTAAGAATATTCCTTTATTTTACAAATAATAAATGATTAATTATTTGAAAAAGTATAATAATAAACAAAAATCAAATTGATATTTTGGCTATACAAGGCCATATAAATTAATAAATGTACTAAAAAATAATTAAATAGACATTGAAAAATAATATGGTCAAAACAAGTTTTATGTTATAAAGATTGAAAAAGTTTCCATCCCTCACAAAGACTGTTTATATTTTTGAATTAATTTTGATAAGATATTCAAATCTTTTTTTAACCGTACCAATAATTACTTGTCACATATGCAATTATATTAATATTTAAACAAAAAACTTATCATCTATTTAAAACCAAAACCATTTTGAAAAAATGATAAATATTCTCAAAAAATACCCGTTCCGCGCTTTAATTCGAATAGTTCGTTATTTTTTTGAATGCTTTTTTAATGAATAAAAATTGAAAGCATTTCTGAGAAAAATTGAATGGAAAATTCATAAAAAAGTTTAAATCATTTATGTCCCAGGAACAAATAAATATTTTCATTTTTAAACATAATATATATTAGCTATAGTTTCATGTATTTAAATATTAAAAATATAAAGAAAAAAGGAGATGGTAGAAATTTTAATGCTTTAATATTATGTCAAAGAATAGATGATATTGGAAATTTTCCAATGGATTATTCATTATTGATAAAATGATTATTTATATTGATACTCAATAAAGGTTGAATTTTTTTCCATTCGAATATTGATGATCAGATCTCGATACCATTAGTATATTTTGGAATTTTCGGTTCATATATAAAAGATTTTTTCAATATTAAATATAAATATTAGGTTCAAAAATGCAATCTCAGGCAAAGAGTTGTAAAATTGCATAATATGGAAAAAATTTTGAAAAAACTAAAAGGTATAGGAGATAATTCTCGACGTTTTTGTTATTAAAATATTTAAAAATTAATTAAATAATAAATATTAATTTATAATGATTTTTTATTATTATGAAAATAAGATATTCTCAAAATTATATTTTTTATTGAATTATATAGTGTTCCAAAAAAAGATTGATAGGAATTATATTCAATACCTGATCTCACTATTCAATTTCAAATTTTTTGTTTTTGAAAAATATTTTACATTCTCAGAAAAAAATACGGTTTAAATCAATCTTTTTTTGGCAATTCAAAAAGTGGTTTTTTTATTAAAATCAAAACTAATTTCTCCTGTGAATTATGCAACTTTTTCCTTCCAGATCAAAGTTTTAAAGCACATTTCTTCCTTGTGCAGTTGTTTGCTTCATTTTAACTATTTATATTGAAAAATAAAGAAATTCTGTTTGTATGTTTAGCTCGGATTTTTCCAGAAAAGTAATTCACCACTACACTTACATAATACTTGGTGTGAATACTAAGTTTCTGAGGTATTCTTTGTTGATTTTTGAACGATATTTTTCCTTGATTCTATTTGGTAGCTGCTTTCATGCAATTGACACTCTCTGGTCGTTTTTATGTCGTTTGAGTTTATATTCCTCGTCTTAAATTGTATCTACGGTTGATCTTTTTTGGAAGAACATCTGTTTCAATTAAATCATACTCTCAATTATTGTCTCAAAAATGAAATTTTATTGAATGGGAAAAAAAAATTCTGAGAATTGGACAATTCTCTCAATTATTATTGAATGATCTAATTGAGAAAAAATTCTCAATTTTTGGTATTTAGTTCGTTATTTTCTCTCAATTTTCCTATCAATCTTTTTTTGGACGACTATAAAATAAATTCAAAAATTTTGAATCAAAATTATTGAAATAACTACATTATTTAAACTTTTTCAAAATAAGTCATCGTTCAAAAAGGCAAAAGATTTTGAAAATCATTTTTTAAAAAAATTCAAACATTCGAAGTAAAAATCATTGAAAATCAATAAATATCATACCTACTACATAAAAAATGTTAACATCATTATATTATTTTCTTGAATTCATTATCTGGTGTGGGGTTTCATTTAAAATATCATTTAAAAAATCAAAAGATAAATCCCTAAATCACAATTCGCTCCACATGATACTAAGAAATCATATAAAACAAAGTTTCTTTCAGCTGCAGAATAATGTAATGGCGATCTATAAGTTTTTTTAAAAAAACGTTATAAAATGTAAAGTATTCAAATCATTGAATCAAATACATCAACAATTGCTTTTCTCGAAACCAAATATTTTACAATTTCAAGATCACCACGAATACAAGCAAAATGAAGAGGAGTCATATAAGCTACTAAATCGAAAAAAAAAAACTCCATTAAAATAAAACAATTAGAAATTTGATTAATAATTATTAAAAAAAAAATATTATTCGGAATATTAACCTTAGCTCTATCTTCAACAATAAGCTTTACAATTTCAAGAGACGATTGTTGGCAAGCCAAATGAAGAGCTGTCTGATTAACAAAAAAAAAAAAAAAAAAACACCATTACACACAAAAAATAATATAAAATTAAGTTGTCAACAGCATTGATATTCGGAATGACAGCCAGACACAAATCTACCATCTCTTTAACACCAGACAAAACGGCCAAATGAAGTAAACTTGCTAAAATACAGAAAAAAATAGAACACTTATGAAATCAAATAAACAAAGAAACATTATTCAAAAGAAGAACAGTTAGAAACATCACTTACAACGGCTGTGTCAGCATTATTTTCAAGAAACAACTGGAAAATATCGTACTTCCCGTATAAGGCACTCAATAAAAATGCCTTATCAAGCTGAAAAGTGACTTTCAAGTCCAACAAAAGTGAGCACAACTTGCAGCTGCCCATGATGACAGCGTACTCCAACAATGAGTACTGCTTCTCGTCCTGCACGAGTGCGTCGGCGCCATTATTCAACAAAAGATAGACAATATTAGCGTAATTTTTATGGGCAGCAATAAAAATAGGAATTTCATTTATTTTTTTAAAAAAAAAAACTCGATCATTATAAAAACAAACAAAATTAAAAAAAAAATTTTTTTTGAATTTTTCATTGAAAATATTTTCTGTGTTTAAATTCATTTTTTGTTCAATTAAATAACGTACTAATTCAAAATTTCCAAGATGAGTTGCAATGTGCAATATTGATGTTGACCGTTTATCTAAATGATGAACATCACAACCGTTTTTTACAAGATATTGAACAACTTCTAACCGACCGGATTCAGCGGCGTAAAAAATGGGAGTGCGCTCTTCATCTGTCATTTGTGTAGCATCGAGGCCGTTTGACAATAGAAATTGAATCATTTCAATTGATCCTGAGCGGCAGGCAAAGTGAAGTGGACTCTCGTTATGAATATTTGAATGGTTTATTTCAACGCCATTTCCCCAAAGCCAAAGAAGCATTTGTTGCTGACCAAACATGGCCGCGTAATGAGCTGCGTTGTTGTTGAACGAATCAAGCTTGTTTAAATCAGCCCCGAATTCAAGTAACATGGTCAAAATTTCAATAAAACCGCCAGCTGCTGCAAAATGAACGGGTGATCGATAAAATTCGATTGTGTTTAAATTTTGTTGAGGTCTTCGTGCTCAATAGAGGCTCCACTGTTGAGTAAATAGCGAAAACTTTCAGTGGAACCATAAAAACAACTGACTGATAATGGTGATGGTTTTGAATGTAATATTGCTGAACCTGTTTGAATTGGAATCCCTTTATCTATTAACTCATAATTCGCTGTAAGATCAGTAACTTCATCTACTTGATCTTTAATTATCGCAAGAAAAAGAGGCGATTCATCATTCATTATTTTTATAATTCCAAAAAAGTGACACATTATTTTTTAAAATAATTAAAACATTCAAAACCTTGCTTAAATACTTATTATTTGATTATTTTATTCATTTCGAATAAAAAAAACTGAAAAAAATAGAATCAATTAAAATAACATTTGAACAAGATATTTTTAATTTCAGTGATTGAAATTCAGTCAAAACCAAAAGAAATAATACATACATAAATATTTTTTTTAATTAATTTAATTATTCTACAAAATATAAAATTAAAAAAAAACTATAAATCAGAATCATCGTCATGACGATCATTTTCTTTTGAATGCATGAACTTCTGTAAGCCCTTTGATGCATATTTCTTGTGATTGACGCCGTCATTTCTCTCTTCGTCTTCCATAAAGCAGAGGAAGATTGAGTCAATTCCGATCTCGAAGACGCCGGTGAAAGCGCCCGACGCCAAGTACGAGCAAATGAAGACAATAACGGCTGGCACAACGAAGAATTGGACGTCTTTATTTTTGGTGAAGAAAAATAGAGAAGCGGCCGTTACGCCTGCAGCTACGAAAACTCTTCCCAAGAACAAAGTGAAATCGCCGACCCAATTCATGATTGCCACTCTTATGCAATTTCTAACGATCAATAAGAATGCATTCTTTGCACCATTCCAGAAATTGTAACCGTGAATAGCGATCATTATGTAGGCATTTCTGCTGAGATATTTGAGGCATTTTTCGAGGCATTTCATGCAACATTTGCAACATTTAATTACACAATGTGCGAAGGCACCTTGTGAGTTCTTTGTCTTTTGATCAATGTACTCGAGTACTGCTCGAATCACCTTGCATATCGTAATAATAAACGAACCGAGTGCTAGTGATCCAGTATGATATCTTAATGATCGGAAGAATGAACGTGTAACCATGCAACTCGGTAAGTTATCTCTGTCCTCCTCGTATGTGAAATAATAATGAGCCATGACACCAGCAACCGTCATTTCTCCCAATGCATCAATGAAAAGAGAAACCCAAATAAATCCTACAAAAAGATAAATGGCGAATCCTTGGATAATCAAATCATATTTCATATCAACTTTGTCTACAATTGTGTTACCTTCATCAACAAATTTGCGCTCTGGAGTTCCAGCTCCAAATAATACAACAGCACATCCTATGACATAGGCCCACCAGACAAACATGATGATGTAATTCACTACCGGGAAGAAGAAGAGTGAAGGTTTCTTACCAAAAACTTTGGAAACAAACTTGATAACTTTGATTGATCCTAGAATCTTTTTGAATAGGAAAATAACAAGGAGAACAAAAATAACATCAAAAGCAATAAGAACCCAGAAGAAAATTTGGAATACTTTGGAATTTAACTTTTCTGAGGCAAGACCAAATGTATATGTTTCTATTAATTTGTGATTGTTAAAATCATCTTTCCATTGTTTGTAACAGAGGAATGTAAGGGCGCCTAAAGCAGCAGCAGCTAAAATTACAGCTAGCCAAACAAAAACACCTGCACAACAACGTAAGAAGGCAAGCCAAAGAATTGATAAAACAAGGGCTGCAACAACTGCAATGGCTATCATCCACCAAGTATTATAAACATCTTGAACTGCTCTCAAAGCAACTGACATTCCACTCATTGATTTACCAAATTCTTCGATTTGATCTTTGATATCTTCTGATGACGTATTAAAAGATTCTAAAGAAGGGAAACATCGCTCAATCATCTTTTGTGTAGCATATGGACAAAAGTAACGGTTTGGAGTTGAAGCCGGTTCAGAGTAATTTTCGATTGTAGCACGAACTTGAATATTACTTTGTTCCTTGCTACTGTAAGTATAACATACATGATCTTTCGGAAATCCTTTATTTATTGTATTAATACCTAGTTTAGAATTATTGAAATTAAAGACAGTTTGAGCAAATAAACCAATTTTGGGGCATGATTCAACACAAAAACTGCGAGAGTAACCCGGAATACCTGGTCTAACCCAAAATAAGTATTTTTTATCAGTAAGATCTGGTAAGTCATTGCTATTGTCAACTTTAACTTTGCGATTATCATATCCACACATAAGACCACGATGATCTGTTGGGATGTATATATACTTATAATTACTCTTAGTGAGAGAAACAAAGAGAAGAGCTAAGCAACCACAGAAAAATAAAATGAAAAATATGGCCATACAGCAATCTGTACATCTTCTATCATGTTCAATACCTTGAAAATTTTCATCATATTCATATGGTTGACCAAAATCTGTGTCTTCTGATTCAGATCTATCGTGCTTGCCCATAATATTTTTAACAAAATCTTTTCAATTGAAAGAAATAAAAAGATTTATATTCAAAATCATCTTACTGTTAATCCTTTTTCTATTGAAATATAAATTTTTCTTTAAAAAAAATCTAGTCGTTTACTTTTTCTAAAATTTGAATAATTTTTTTAAGAAAATGAAAAAATTAAAGTAAGATAATGCTTTTTATCACATTTGGATTTTTATTTATTTTTGAGATTAATTTCAAACCAAATGAAAGTAGCAATCGTTTTGGCCAAAATATCGAGAAATTTTTGGTAGTTAACCCGAAAATGGTTCAAAATTTGAACTTCAAATCAATCATATAGAATTTGAACTTTTCAAAATAAAGCATATCTATAAATAAAGAAAATCTTTTTATTTACTAATATGCTTAGCATATTAAGGCCTATCTGTAGAAATTTATAATAAATCATATAAATATTTATATAAAAAAGAACATTTGCAAATATTTCAAGTTTAAGATATCTTGTAGTGTTATATGATTTCATTTTATGTAAATATAAGTTTGTTGCATTTCATAATTTTGATTTGCTAAAATGTTTTTAGAAAGGCTATTTGAAAAACAAGTAGCGCAAAAAATACAATCATTGAATGTAAGAAAAGAATTAAAAATAATCTATTTATATATTTACATTTCAAAAAAATATAATAAAATTATTCATCAGAAGTTTCTTCTGCTTCTGCAAGCATTTTGTTAATTTCATCTTCATTAAAAGATGCATCACTCGAGTCTGTAGCTGCAACCATTTTCATATCTGTCGTATTTAAGAGTGGAGCTTTATCTTGTAAATTGCGCGCATCGGAAATGGATGAATAATTATTTTTTTTATCACTAATCATTGGATTTTCTTCTCCAGTGAAAGCAAGAGCATCATCAGAAGTTGGATCGTGATTTGAACAGCAAATTCCCATAAATTTAGATTTATGAATTTGACGGTTATTTGAACAATTTGGGAAATCATTCAAAAAGTTCATAATTTTTTTTTTTAAGATATACAGAGATGGAATGAGTTCGATATCACATGTCAATTAATTTTTTTTTTTTTTTTTTTAATGGAAAATATATCATGTTATGAAATTTATAAGCAGATTTTAAAACTTAATAATATGTCAGAAGCTCTTGACTGGGAAATTGACGAGTATAAGCAGAAAGCAACATCTCTTCTTAAAGAACTTTTAATTCAAAAACACCTCCGAATTCAACGTCTTTTTTATTCAGAAATGTACATTTCAAAACAGATCGAAGGACCTCTTGATCAATCTGTTTTTACAGAAAACTGCGAGGAAGTATATGCAAACTTTGCATCGGTTGTATTAACGGATAATAGTTTTTCAAAAGGGCCATTTAAAGCATTCTTAAATACCTTATTCGATAGTTTTGAAAATTTTTTACCTGCA
This sequence comes from Tritrichomonas musculus, assembly GCA_039105265.1. NCBI lineage: Eukaryota > Parabasalia > Tritrichomonadida > Tritrichomonadidae > Tritrichomonas > Tritrichomonas musculus. The sequence goes on along the minus strand of JAPFFF010000005.1, from coordinate 3,349,222 downwards.
TTCTATAAATTAAATCCTTCAAAACTTCCAAGAGGATCATTTAAAGTATCTCCATCAAAAATATTGCTAAGATGCATTTTCCCATCACTTTTTGGATTCTGCTGGGCAGAGGAGCCGTCAATTTCTTATGCACGTAATCTTGCGACATGGTTCGGTGAAATTTATCGAGAAAATCCAGGATTTACTCAGAAATTTCCATCTCACTGGATGGTTGATGCGATGCGCGGATTTTTTACATCGCTTGATGTTTCAAACTTTATTAATAAAGTTATTCGACCAATTTTCTTTGATTTTGTCCAACTTGAAAATTGTGATATTGATCAGATTTATCAATCAAAATTTAGTCAAAGCGATCCAAAAATATGGGTACAATATGCAGAACGAATCATCAATTCAATTCATTCTAATTTTCATTTATTACCTTCAGTGATTAATTTCTTTTTTCATGAAATTATAAGACAAGTAAATGGCAAAGTTTACACCAATATCAACGAATACGATGATGACAGTAAGTTTTTAATACGATATCTTTTTTTCGATTTATTTCTCCAGCCTTTTTTCAAAGAGCCTATTCTAATGAATGTGTCAGATGTACTTCTTCCAAAAGCAGACTATGCCTTATTTTATAATGTATACTTAGTATTTAATGTTAGATTGCCAAAGTTAAAATCACAAAATGAAGGATCTCTATATCCAAATATAAAACCTAAAAATGAAGCAGTCATGAAAATAATCAACCACAATCTTGATTCAGATTTTGATCCATTTTCAATAATTTTCGAAGATATTTTAAATAAGAAAGCAGAATTAAAATACCCATCACTTCGAGAATTTTGCGAAATTGTTCAATGCGCACATCAACCGCTTTTAATAACAACCTACTCGCTATCTCTATTGTTCCGATTTGTGGCTTCTTTACAGCATACAGCCATGATCCCAAAATCAATTGATAGGTCTATTTCAAATGTATTCCAAGATGCTCTCGCAGAACGATTAGAAGAGATGCAAGATTATAATTTTTGGTTCCCTTGTTACTCACTGACTTACATGAATATACCAGAAATTGCATTAATCGAACAACCTCCTCCATCTTCTCTTTATCGTCTTCTCTCATCTCCAAACCTTTACATTTCACAATCTGATTACGATTTTAATACAGCAATTCTCAATGCTGAGCTGGCTACCAATCCAACAACTCATCCTGAATTAAAAACTGAAATTAGCTGGTTTGTTAAAAACAATAAAGATCAATCAAACGCAGAAATTTTAAAACGGATTCGAACTGAAATAGAAAATAAACAGAAAGAATGTTATCAAAAAAGACAAAGATCACTTAAGCTCATTAAATTCACTAAAATTCTTGAAAGTCAAAGAAAAACAGCAATGCAAGATCGTTCACTTTCAGCGCTTTGCATGAAAATTTTTCATCGTTACACACGTGAAAATAAAATTAATATTAGAATTAATGATTTTATCGATAATTCTTTCAAAACTATCAAAGAAATCGCTGGAAAATCAGAAAAATTGTTTAGCCCTCATCTTGCTGCAACATTGATTCTAGATTTGACACCTTGCGTCAAATTTATTTCGAGTGGTAGTGAAGAGAGTGAAAAAGCCGATATCAGATTAAAAGAAGGTGATGCTAATTATGATGCTAATGTAAGCTTATTACGTTCAATGGTGTCAAAACCATTACTTGCTTCTTCTTTATACTCTACAGCAGTAAAATTGATCCCTGATCTGATCGTTTTAAAAGAAATTGCGGAAATTAATTCAATTCATGATCCTTTTCAAAAAACTTACTCTGAGTCGTTTTGCTTGCAGAAGCCAGTTAATTTAGCAGCTAATTTCGAAAATCTAATTCTAACTTTGCCAAATTCTCTTCTTTTATTAGCGTTTAGTAGTGATGAAATTAAAATTTTACATGAATTTAATGCTTCTTACAAGAAAGCGATGTTTATATAAAATGTTTTTTGTGTTTTAAAATTTTAAATGTGCTTTGAAAAAGTTATACCAAGAATTTTTTTCCCTAATAATTCGATACTGATTTAATTCATGCTTCTTTTTTCCATTTTTTTCTTCTACAAAACAAATCCCATCGATGATTTGAAAGATAATTTTGAAGGAATCTGGCGTTATAATGTTTCAACTCAACAAAAATTCCAAATCAATACAGAAATTAACGATTTTGTCTCATCAAGTGACCAATATTATATCCATATATACAAAAATGATTTTCATGAAAATCAAAATAAAGAAATAACTGATATTTTTAATATTGATTTAATTGAAAATACAACAGTGAAAGAAACCACTAAATCGAGAACAATTCAAAAATATACTATTTGTTTTGATCGATTAGAATCAGTATTTTTTTATAGTTCAAGCAGTTCTAATGATAAAATTCAAATTAAATTTGATTCAACCAAATTACCTCAAATCAGCACATCTGGCAAATATATGGATAAATATGTATTCCATTATTTACTGGAATCCCAAACTAAAATGCATCTTTCGCTTTTCGAAATACAAAATATCAGTGAATCTAATTCAGGTTACACTGGCTCTTGGCTTCAATTCGATTTTATAAAAGATATAGATCGATCTCCTCTTACAATATTCGAAAAAAGCTGGCAATTCATTTTGCTTGCTTCTATATTCGTTATAGGTTATGCTATTGGATACTGGAAGCAAAATGAAGAATTAAATCAAAGAATTAAAGCTGGCATTAATACAAAATCTGCATCACTACGAAAGATCCAAAAAGCAAAACAAATTCAAAATTAATAGACAAACAATTTTTTTTTTTTTTTAATTATAAAGTAATAGTGCAAGAAGTAATAATATAATTTACTTTATTTGTTCGTTGAATGTTTTTTACTAGCATTTGAATTTAGATTTTTGAACTTAGATTTTCGAACTTAGATTTTCCAATGATATTATCTTTTTCTGTTTATAAATTGTTTAATATATTAATAAAAATATCTTGTGCTACATTATTGGTGATTTATATATATGCTTATTTGTTTTCATTTCATTTTTTAAAAAATGATTTTCAAGTGATCATTGATGGATATGTCTATCAAAGTAATGATTGAATAATTTGAAAATCATTTGTTATATTCAAAAAGATAAAAGGAATTTGATTATAGATTATTCTGAAAATTAATTTGATAGATTAATTAATTGATACGCCTTATAGCAACGATTTTAAAAATCATAAAATAATATTAAAAATCATTTTCTAATCAATGAAACTCATTTGATAAAAGTAAAATAAAAGTTGGTCGGGCAATTAGGTCAAAACGGGGCTTATCGTTTATTTTGACCTTAATAATTTTTTTTTAATTAAATAAAAAGAAAAACTCAAAATGTCCATTACTAATCAGAATGGTTCCGCTGTTGTTGCAATGGCTGGCGATCATTGCGTTGCAATTGCAGCTGATCGTCGTCTTGGCGCACAAATGTTAACAGTTTCCACAAATTTCAAAAAGATCTTTCAGATCAACGATTATATTCATATTGGAATGGGAGGACTCGCAACCGATATCGATACTGTTTACGAAAAACTCAGATACGATGTAAACCTTCTTGAACTTCGTGAAGAACGCCCACTCGATCCATTACGTTTTATGCATCTCGTTAAATCGCTCCTTTATGAACATAGATTTGGATCATATTTCATATCTCCAGTCATTGCAGGTTTGGTTCCAAATACAAATGAGCCTTTCCTTGCAACATCTGATTCAATTGGCGCTTTTACACAACCGAAAGATTTTGCAGTTGCAGGTACAGCTGAAGATTCATTATATGGCATATGTGAAAGCTTATGGAGACCAAATATGAACCAGGATGAACTTTTTGATTGTATTTCAAGATGCTTGATCGGAGCAACTGAACGTGATGGTTTGAGCGGTTGGGGTGCAATTGTTCATATCATTACACCAGAAAGTGTAATCACAAAAGAAATTAAGACTCGTATGGATTAAAAACTTTTTAATATTCTAATTTTATTAATTTATTTCTATATTTCGCAGATGCTAGTATTTGTTATCGTGGCTATATAATTCTTTTCTTATTCAAGTTCTTTTAGATCTCTTTTTATTCTAAAAATTTGCTTTACATATTGTCATGTTAAATGAAAAAAATTTAAGGGTAATTAAAAATGAGTTTTCTTTTAACTCATCTTCATACAGGATGGGATGTTGACCAAGCCATTGTTTGGGAAAAAGACAAAATAGTCATTGTTCGTTTTGGCCATGATAATGATCCAATGTGTATGAAAATGGACGATATGCTAGCAAATTGTGCAGAACTATTAAAAAAATTTGCAATTATATATGTTGTCGATATAACAGAAGTTCCTTATTATAATGAAATGTATGAACTTACTGATCCTTGCAATGTTATGTTTTTCTTTAGAAACAAATTAATTCAAGTTGACTTTGGAACAGGCGAAAACAACAAAATGAATTTTTTAATGGATACAAAGCAAGAGTTTCTTGATATTGTTGAGCTAGTTTTTCGTGGGGCATCAAGAGGTAGTTCAATCGTTAAATCGATTAGGAATTATTCACGTAGCTTGCCAGATGATAAAAGATCATAAATATTCAAAATATATTTAACTTTATTAAATCGAATACTAACGATGTTGACTTATGTTTGCATTTCATTAACGGATTCTGCTAATGAATCAAAAAAAAAATTGAATAATCTACCACTTAATACCGAAAATACTGGATTATGTACCAAGAATTTTATTATATTTAATTAAAAATGATTATCTATCTGAAATCCATATATTTTTATTAAAAAACAACATTATATTTTAGTGGTCAAGACTTTTGTTAATTGATGACATGAATTCTTGTTGAGTAATCTTTCCTGCATCTTTGGTATGTATATCGAATTGAGATGCGCATCCACGAACACTCATTATGATTTCTTTTAATTCGTCTTGAGATAAATCTTCACCAAGTGTCTCGGCAACAGTTGTCAAATCTTCTAACGTTATGTAACCATCCATATCAATATCTAGATTATTGAATGATCTAATAAGGGCGTCAGGTGGTTGTGCTTCAGATATTTTCTGAAGAAGAATATGAGTAAATTCGTTGAAATCAACTCTTCCTGTCTGATTGGTATCAATTTTTGCAATCATTGCTCTTAGCTCCTCAAGTGATGGATTAAAGCCAAGAACTCGGAGTGCTACACGAACTTCATCAGCATCAATAGTTCCTCCTCCATCTTTATCGAACAAATTAAATGCTTGACGAAGTTCCTGCTTTTCTGAATCTGTTAATGTAAAATTATGAGATCGAACTGGTGGCTTATTGTTATTCGTCATTTGAATAAAGTTTAAATTTCAAACGAACATTTTTTTCAATTTGAAACTTTTTCAAATCATTCAATTTTTAGATAAATTTTTCATTCACTAGTTTCGATAAGTATCTTTTTTCGAGCAAAAAAATAATTAGATAAGTATTCTTGATTCAATTTTGGCATCTGTTTTACATTTAAACTAATTTACCTTGGCACTGCTGGCTCAATTAGCCTTTCATCTTGTAATGAATCTTCCTTTTTGCATCTATTAGACAAATAATTTCTTAATGGATAATTATGCAAGTGTTATTTGAGAAAATATGAAAATTTAAAGAACTTTGAAAACGTATTATATTAAATAGTAGAAATTTTCTATATATATATAAAAAAAAAAAAGTACATATTTTAATAGTAAATCTCATCTTAAACTTGAGAGAAAAATATGCAAATCTTCCATTATTAATCATATTCTTATTGACGATTAATCATCAATATTAGTATGAAAGTTTACTTATTATTTCTTTTTTCGTTCCTTTTCTTTGGAATTGCTAATAGTATCCTCTTTTTTGTTTGTTGAAGTTTGTTGAACTTTAAGAAAAAGATCAGCTTACAAAGTTCGTTATTAATTTTTTTGTTACAATCTGAAATAAAATGATGTTCAAAGAAGGGTCTGCAATTGATTCATCATTCAAAGATCATGAGCATCTGGTTTCTCAGATTGCTAAAAAGGTCAGTTGTAAAGCATTACTGAACAAGCAAAATTTAACGGATTTAATGAAGCAGCATTTTTGCTACCCAATACAGCATAGAACGGTTGTTTGGAGGTATCTACTTCAATTGCCAATGAATGAAACGCAATACGTTAATTATGCTTCGCAAACTCTCCATCCAAAGATTAGAACACTTCCAAATAGACTTCCAATCCGATTCTCAAATGTTTCACATCGACTTGTTCGTTTATTATCAGCGTTAACTTATTGGCATCCGCCTCTTGCTGAATGTGACTGGCTTCCTTCTCTATGTTTTCCATTTCTCAAAATGTTTGAACGAGATTCACTAACATTATTTGAGGCTATGGCAACAATTATTTGTAACTGGTGTACAGAATGGCTTCAATTTATACCAAATCCGCCAATTACGACATTGTCAAGAATCGAGCATATGGCTAAGCAAAGAGGTCATACCGCTCCTCAAGACGTTGTGTGGCCAGCATTACGAAGTTTTTTCAGTGAAGTTGCAACAACAGAAGCTTGCTTAATGCTCATTGATAATATATTATCTGCAAAGCCAAACTATCTTGACTATCTAATTTTATCATATGCAATGAGACCTAACCATCGTATTGATGAATTAAATGTACGAGCAATTATTTCAAAAGCGAGAAAAATGTACGAAAAAGATTCAATGAACAATCCAAATCAAGAAAGTTTTATTCCACTTCCTAAAGGATTTTATCCAGTTCTTAACATTGTTCGTAAGTCAACCAATTGGAAGCAAAAAGAACTTGAACGAATTCAATCTGAAGCTGAAGCTGCTAAGCTTGAAATGAGTCTTCGTTATGATATCGATGCAGAAACAAAGAAGCTTGATCGCCAACGACAAAACTGGATGGCCCAACGAGAAGTATTGATACAAATTGAAAATGAGCAAATGGAAGAGTTTCGTCGAAAAGAAAAAGAAAATCTTTGTAAAGAAAACAAAATCGAAGAAATGCAACTCGAAAAAAGAAGAAAACAAATTAAAATTCGAAGAGATCAGGAAGAAAATTCTATTACTGAATGGAGAAAAGATTGTAAAAGACTCCAAGAAGAAATGGCAACAGTTGCTCAAAACAGAAAAGAAACATGGGATAAATGGCTTCAAATTAGAGAAGACTCTGCTAAACTAGCAAAAGAAGAAGTTGATAACGAACTTGCTTTGTTGAGTTCTAGAGAAAAAATGCAAAAGGATGAACTAGATACCCATAATTTATATATGAAGCAAGTTCTTGAAGGTGAGCAAAATATGTTAAGAGATGCAATAACAAGAAGTCAAGAAATAGACGAAGAGAAATTCAAATTGAAAGAGGTTCTAGAAAATGCAAGAAGGAGATTGGCGATAGATTTCCAAAAAAAGAAAGACGAGAGCTGAATCATGATTTTCTTTTGTTTTTAATATATTAAAAAATAACATGAATTCTTTTATTTTGTATTAAACATTTCACTAGTGCGTTAATTGTCAATATAAAATTAAAAAAGGATATGCTAATTTGGCATTAACAAAATAGGGTATTTTGGCTATTGCATTAAATAAAGGCAAGCAAAAAAGAAAAATCGATTTATGTCTTGTAATATGTAAAAAACATCTACTACACTTTATACAATAATCAAAATAATAATCAAAATCTCTGAGGTTCTTCTCTTAGTCTATAGCAAGAAATAACCCTTCCGCCAAGATTGAGACGTTTCTTTCTCATTGCTTCAAATACTTCTTCAACTTCTTCGTCATTTTCGAATTTTATATACCAGTTATCCATTTTGTTTTTTGTTTCGAAATGGTATTGCTCTTCAACTAAGCCATATATAGAGAAAAAAGCGTCAACTGCACGTTTTGATAAAGCTACATGAAATATCGCTAAAAACCATTTTGGACAAGGAGTGCCTTTATCTGTGGGAAGAAGAACATTGGTCCCATATTGTTTTTTGAAATTAGTATCTTCTTGTCTCTTTTTATCAGTAAGATCTCCGTAGAGCTGTTTAAGCCTTCTAGCTGATTCTAACATTATTGAAAATTTAGAAAATTTTTTGTAAAAAAATAAAAAATGCATATTTATCAAGTATATAAAATATTTACATATATCTTATATTTAAATAAGGGTATAAATGTGAATCTATGCATAAATCTACAATATATATCATATAAAAGATGCAATATACGTATAACTAATATGATCATTAGCATTTGTAGATTTTTGATGATTACTTATTATTATTAGATACTTTCTGCTATTAATAATCCTTATTTAAAAAAAAAAAGATTTGGGATTTGAGAAAATATATTATAAATCATTGTAATTATATTTCTTTTTGGAAGGTTCTTGTATTGGTTCTTCTTTTTCCTGTATATTAAAGAATTCATTTATAGTTTTGTAAAGAAAAGGAATATTATTGATAACATCGATGGTCATATTTTTCTCTCCATCAGTAAAATACCAAGTCGGAACAGAGATATTTGGAAATTGATTGATAATTGTTTCATTGCCATTCATTGCAAAGTCAATGTCGTATTTGTAATATTTTCCAAATGCAGCTGCCAAATAAGGAGGTGGTATCCTTCTATTAATAAAATATATTACTTGTTTTCGTCCATTGTTAGCCCATGATGTATTAATTGGTAATAAAAGTAAAGATATCTGTTCAATCAAAAACTTTGTGAAACTAGGAATTTCAAATTTTCCATAAAATTGGATTTCTTGTCTTCGAAAAAATAGGCCAAATGTTGGAAAATATTGAATTTCATAGTGTGATGTCAAGTTTGGGCATTCTTCAGAATCAATCGTATAAAATTCAGCAATGCCATTTGCTTGTAATTCAGTTTTTTTGAAATTTTTATACGCGTGATGGCATGCATGAGAATCATTATCAGTAAACATTACAAAATATGGAGTTTTTCCATTGCCATTTTTTATATTTTGTTCAAAAATATCTTCACTCATCTTTTTAACCGATGAAACAAGTGCAAGTAAAAGAAACATTGCAGAAAATAAAATGTAATTATGATATAACCTTATTGACTTTTTAAATAAATGGGACAAATATCCTCTGTAATATTAAATGATTATTTAAAAAATTCTGTATGATATAAAAACTTGATATGTCATCTTTTCAATTTTTCACAAAAAAGAAAATCTTATAATTATTGAAGAATGAATCAATCGAATCCAGAAAAAATGACGATGAATCACTTGCATCGTATTGTTAAAGATCTTTCAGTAAAAGAAAATTTTCAAGAAGCTCAAATCAGAGAAAACAGAAAACAATTATTAAATAAAATAAAACGAGTGCAAGAACTTCGCTGTCTATCATCAATCCGATCTGGTTATTTTCTTAAAATGAATTCATCCAATGTTAGTATAATAAGTCAATTACCTTTTATGAATCAGAATAATTTTCATGTATCCGAGAGAATTATAGAAATGGCTGGTATTAGTACTATTCGAAATCAAGTAAATAAATTAATTAAAGAGATTTTATCTGATCCTGTCGAGTTACCAAAATATTTAGCAAAAATTGATTTTAAGAGTGAAAGATTCAAGCCAGATACACGTTCTTATTTACCTGAAGGTATTACAATTAAAGAGTATTTTTGCTGTTGTACTGTTCCTGCGCTTTTCGGTTTTTCATTCACTTCTGAATTCCATTTAAGTTTTCTTAATTTTCTATGTCAAATTGCAGAAAACATGCCACAAAATATATATGAAAAAAATATTGGTGAGCATTGGTTAATAGATTGTGTTAGATATTACTTTCATACAATGAATATAGGTGATTACATACAATCATCAATAGGTGATATTCTTCTTCACCTCATTCGTGACGAAACCTTATTGCAGTATGCGATCAAAAAGAATTTTGTTGGGATTTTATCTAAAGTTGATCAATTTATTCCTTTAATGATTTCTGGATTAATTGAAAATTTGTCTTTAATTCCTCATTCAATTAGATGTTTATTGAAAAGAATTTCTAAAATCAGTAAAGCCCAAAGTAAGCCATACTCGCGCCTCTTCACGCTATTTATAGATTGTATATTTCTACCAGCACTGACGAACTTAAAAGCATATAATATATTGCCGCCATCATTTCATTTGGATCCAAATCCAAATGGTCCTATGTCAATAATCCAGGCCATTATAGCCCTGTTTAAATTTGTATTCAATCCTGAAGTACTTAAGAAAAAATTTACTGGTTTTGAACCAAAATCTATATCATCTTCGAAAATGAGTACTTTTTTGGTTTCTCTTATCGATATCTCTGACGAGTTCAAAGTAACTGGTCCTAAGATAATTGAATTACTTCCAGCTCTCGAGCTTCACTGTTTATTCCTCCTTTTTTCAGAAGCTGATATCTTTCTACTTACCGAAATATTCATGGGTCCGGATTCGCCAGATAATATTCAAAAAGTTGCTCAAAACATTCCCACAAATGTAACCGATATTCCACTAGATTTTTTCAGGCATGAAGTATGGGAATTTAAGGCTTATAACATCACAAAGCCATCCATTCCTGATGATACTCCTAAGAAATTAACAGATCCTTTAGAAATCGCCGGCGATGCGCTTTTTAAATTTTTATCATTTGCTCGTATTGACTCAGCAGCACCAGAAAATCTTGATATGTTCATTGAATACTTCGAGAAACAAATGATCATGCAACGAAATTATCTCACAGAAGCTTACATACGGCATTTTGACTGTGTTGCCAAGCAAATCACCAAAACAGCAGCCTATAAAAACCAAGACTGTGAAGAACTCTTCATTACAGCTCTCGAAAAAGAAATCAAAAATCATACAGAAAACTCAAGCCGTTTAAAAGTTATTCTTAACGAGCTTAACCGTCAAATTCATATTGTTAACTCATCAATTGATTATTTAACTCTTCAATCAAGCAATTCTCTCCCTTTTCTATGTTCTAATCTCTTGACACTTTTTATCAATAATTATCCACAATTTATAATTGACTTAATTTTGAGAAAAGATGACATCCTTCTTCAGCCCACGACATTCTTCGACTTTATGCAAGAAAATCTTGTAACTTTGAAAGACTTTATCGTGCCAATTGCAGAATATGCATTAGACGAAGTTGCTCGTCATCTTCACACATTTGTCATGCAAAAATTAAGTTATAATGAATTCAGATCTTTTAAGAGAACTTACCAAAGATTTGACAGAATTTTTATGAAAGATTCTGAATCAATTTTGAATTGTTTATGCGTTTCTCAGGCACCCGAAAGTCTTTCTGGATTGTTCAAAAAGCGAGAATTATTCGAGTCTATTATTGATGTCGTCAGAAAGGCAATGCTGTTGGAAATCCCGCTCGAAACAGTCCGCGAAATCGCGAAAGCTTTCGACTTAATTAGAGTGATGAAGGAAGTTGAAACTGAAGTAAAAATCACTCATGACGAGCTCACTTTGGCTTTTAACTTTGTCCTCCTGTCGGCAAGCATTCCAACTCTTTATTCAATGGGAAAGTATGTTCAGCAGTATTTGGTGAACATTCCAATGGGAGATGTTGTATTTTTGACCGAAAAAGAAAATGATGCGTTGAAAATTTTTTGTTATCAAATTACTCAGCTAGATCAAGTTTTGTCTGATTTCTAATTTTTGTTTAAAATTTTTTTTTAAATTACTTTGTTTTTCATTTTTTATTTTGGTATTTGAAAGCATATTTGGTTGCTTGTATTCAAAAAAAAAAAAAAAAAAAAAAGAGGAACAATAAGTCTAGACTATTGTGCTTTATATATATATAAAAAAAGAATGGGGAAAAAAAAAACATAACTGTAAATTTGTAAAACATTAATTGTATTTTTTTTTATTAAGGGGAAAGTAACTACATTTGTAAAACGCTTATTTATTCTACTTTTCTAGATAGATTTACTTGGATAATTGCTTTGGCTTTTCCCATGGTAAGTCAATGTCTGAGCGTCCAAAGTGACCATAGGCTGCAGTTTGAGCATAAATGGGACGAAGAAGATCGAGGTCACGGATGATACCACCTGGGCTAAGGTCAAAGTTCTTGTTAATGATGTCAACAATTTGTTGGTCTGGGACTGTTCCGGTTCCGTATGTATCAACATAGATTGAAAGTGGCTTAGCAACACCAATAGCATATGAAAGTTGAACTAAGCAACGATCAGCAAGGCCAGAAGCAACAATTGATTTAGCGACCCAACGTGCAGCATAGCAAGCTGAGCGATCAACCTTTGATGGATCTTTACCTGAGAATGCACCACCTCCGTGTGCACCCCAGCCACCATATGTATCAACAATGATTTTACGGCCAGTTAAGCCAGCATCACCAAGAGGTCCACCAATGACGAAACGTCCACTTGGGTTGATGTGATAGATTGTGTTTGAATCAACAAGATCAGCTGGTAAAACTGGATCAATAACATTCTTCTTGATTTCCTTGCAAAGTTCATCAAGAGTGATATCGTCAGTATGTTGAGTTGAAATAAGAACTGTATGGATACGAACTGGTTTGATGTGGATTCCATTTCTTTCGTATTCAACGGTGACTTGTGTCTTTCCATCTGGGCAAACGAATGGGCATGTTCCGTCCTTTCGTACTTCTGTAAGTCTACGAGCAAGATTTTGTGCAAGAAGATGTGAGTATGGGAATAATTCCTTTGTTTCATTAGTAGCATATCCAAACATAATTCCTTGATCTCCAGCTCCGAGTTCTTCAACGGATTTGTTTTCGTGAACAGCTTGTGCAATATCTGGAGATTGTTCATCAACTGAAACCATAACGTTGCAAGTTTTAGAATCAAAGCAAACTTTGGAAGAAGTGTATCCGATCTTCTCAACAGCATTACGTACAAGCTTTTGGTAATCAAGCTTTGCCTTTGATGTGATTTCTCCGAAGACTAAAACAAATCCAGTTTTAGTTGCAGTTTCGCATGCAACGTGAGATGTTGGATCTTGGCGAAGGCATTCGTCAAGGACTGTATCAGAGATAATATCGCACATCTTATCTGGATGTCCTTCTGTGACAGATTCGCTGGTAAACAAGAAGCGTTGAGCCATTCTTAGTTTATAAAAAATGAAGTGCTATAAACATCATTTCACGCTTCTTCAAAATTTGAAAAATAATAGTTTTGGTCATTGATTGAATGCATTCAATTATTAATTTGTGAAAATCTGGTCATTGATTTCTGAATTTTTTTTTCAATAAATAAAATAATGATTTCTCAATAAAAAACAAATAAAAAAAGGTGATATTTGATGAATTTTTTAGAAAAATAATTAACTATAATGTTAATTTTGTTAAATTGCAATTTAAATTTAGTAGACCAAATCAATTGGATTCAAATAAGGATGAGTATTTCTATGAGTTAATACAAATTATGTTTCTTGAAATTGAATTGAAAGAAAAAATATCAAATATTTATATCTTGCTAGATTATTGATAAATTCAATAATTAAATATATATTTATTTTCATATAATAATATAATAACAATTTAATAAATTATCAAATGCGTATTATTATTTATTATTAGAATTTTGAATATATTAAATCTCCTTTCAAAAAATAAAAATTTTCCTCTAAAAAAGTTTATCTCTCAAATTTGTTAAGATAATTCAAAATTTGTGAAAATTCTCAGAGCTTACACTAATTTTATTAGCCAGCCTAATTAAAATGTTTAATGAGTATATTTTGAGAAAGATATCTTTGATAGTTTTTTTTCCGAGGCAATTTTATCAGCTTTTTGATTTAGAATTCAAAAGAATACAATAGGTAAAAATATCTTGGACCATTCAAATTGTCTTGGACCGACTGAAAATTTTGAATTAGCTCATTGAAAATAATATAAAAAACAAATAAAAAATTTCAACTTACTTAATACAAAATTGTAACTGATATATCTCAGAAAATTTCTGAGAATAAAAAAATTGTGAAGATATTTGATTTTCGTATGTGACCGAAAATAAACAAGCTTCCCTCTAAAATAAAAATTAAAAACATTACTAGTTCAACAAAAAATTCAATAAGTATAGAAATGCTTTGTTTTGAATAAATATTATCAATTTTTTTTTGATCGTATTTTCATTATCCCTTAAATTCTTTTAAACGTAATAATATGATGTGATTCTATCCAAAAATCTAGTTATATTTGTATTTTTACCTGAAAAAAACGATTATTCGATCAATATGCTTAATGGGAAAAGCTAAGCAAAGCTAATATTATCATATATCTCGGAGATATCAGTTTTCTTTACTAAATATAATGTATAGCGATATTTTTCTTTTTGATTACCCATATATTTATATTTTATCCTACTATTTCTTTGCAATCATCGAGAGCTTTAAAAACCAAAATTAAAAGAATACTTAATATATCTAATTCATTTATAATTTTCACATTTTAATCGCCATTAATCAGATTTAACATAACAAATTCCATTTGCTTGTTATTTTTTGTCATCACATGCCGCAAAAAATATGTATTTCAGATTGTTAAAACATTTATATTTCAAATAAACAGGAAAAGCTGATTTATTTTTACTATTTATATATTATGGATAATAATTTTATTTAATATTAAATAATATCTTTGTAAAACAATAAATCTTATACAATTAAAGTATTATTTTTCTTAATTTAAGATAAAATAATTGAATTCAAAATGTTTAATATTTGAAGATTTTTTTATGTATATTATAAAAAAGACGAAACTAGCATTGGAAAAAGATAATTAAATTTGCTTTCCCTTGTATGTCGCACTGTACGTTTTTATCTGTTTAAAAAGCGCCTCTTTAGTTTTTCTTTATCTTTGATGTAAAACTATTCAAATTTGAGTTAGCTAATCAAAAAGAATGAAATCAAAATTTTTGTAAAAAAACGACTTCATTTTAGCAAATGGCATTTAACTTAAGAATTCATTCACGTCCTAGATCAAAAGATTCTACAATTGTTTGTATTAATCATAGCATGACACCAAAAGATGTAATTCATATATTAAAAATTGAAAGTGGCATGATGAAAAACAGTAATTATGGATTGATGGTAGCCAAAATAAGAAATAAATATAAGTGGCTTGTAGAAAATGAAGAATTTAGTAAAATGATAATTGATGAAGAAGATATTATATTTACTCAACCGTATCGCAAGGTAATAACAATTGAATTACCAGATCAAACTTGTGTCAGAAGAAATGTTGATCTTCGATCACCAACAGAAAATGTGGTCAAAGAATTATGTTTTCATTTCAAAATCCATCCATATGAAATATGGGGAGCTTACTATGATGCAAGAGGTGAAAATATATTGATAATACCTAATCAATCAATTTCAGAACAAGTTCCTGATATTCAGCGTATTTACTTAAAACAGTATTTGTTTCCAGAAAACTTAAAACCTGATTATTTATCCCCATTTAATATGTACATTTTCCAATATAGGGCAATGATTATACAAGGGCAATTTGGAAATGATCCAGAAGATCAAATATACTTAAAAGGAAAAAGTTGGTATAATTCAAGAAATATAACGAATGGCTATCCACATTCAGAAACTTCTAGAAAAAAAGAATTGATTAATATTTTTTCTATGAAAACTTTTGGTTCAGTTAATTTTATTGTAAGATTTCATGAAACAACTGAAAAAAACAATTATCACTTGTGTGAAAAGTTAAAAAGATTGACAATTGTTAGAAAAGCTTTATTCTTAACTGATATTGATGATAATAAAAAGGAAAAAGTGGTTGTTCCATTTTCATCAATAAAATACGTTGGAATTAGGGATGAATTCCTTAAAATCACTTTTGGATCCAAAGAATGGTACTTTTTGAGTCACAGATCCTCTGAGATTGATGTTATAATTTGTCAATTAATGAAAAAATACCATTTTACATTTCCATTAACAAATTGTCATTCAGATTTACTTTTGCCCCGATCTTATCACTTTATTGAAAATCAAATATATTTTCTCCCAGATAATATTTATACGACAGAAGAGTTGATTCAAGCGAATATGTCAATTCTTGCAAGAAAATATGCAAAGCTTGTGAATCTTCAAAATGATGAAAGTAGCAATGAAGATTATCCTTTGACTGAAATAAGTATTAATTCATCGCTTGATGAATTGACGAGCATTATTAAAAGTCAAAACGAAGATGGTGATACACATAAAAATGATAAGATTTTTCATTCAATTGATAATGCAAAATTAATCAGTTCTATAGACTTTGAAGATCAATCTCTTAGATTAGATAAACTGAAGAAAAGTTTACTTAAAATAAATGAATTATTAAATAAAGAAAATGAAAATACTAAATATCGTAGAATTAAGAAAATATTAAAGCGCTCAGCAAGTTCTCAAATCCCACAAAACGTTCAAACCGAAAACAGTGATGCTGTTAGAAATTGCTCATTGAGTTTTTCAAAAGAATCAACTGATACTAAAGATGATCAAAATAATGGGAAAGAAGATATTTTTGGTGGAAGTGGGCAGATTCAAAAGCTCATTTGTGATGAGAAAACTGCGAAAAATATTAATCTATCATTATCCCAAGCAGATATAAAAGCCAACCAAAATGAATTAAAAAATAAAAAATATTGTTCAATTTGTAGTGGTGATCAAATTATGATATTAGATGATCATTTATCATTTTCAAATTCTTATAATTCCATCTTTAGATTTCCGCAAAAGCAATCTGTTGATAATTTGCCTGGATTAAATAGTAAAAAAGAAAATTGCTTCAATCAGAAAGAGCAAGTAGATAGTTCAGCAAAC
This sequence comes from Tritrichomonas musculus, assembly GCA_039105265.1. NCBI lineage: Eukaryota > Parabasalia > Tritrichomonadida > Tritrichomonadidae > Tritrichomonas > Tritrichomonas musculus. The sequence continues at coordinate 3,332,406 of JAPFFF010000005.1, read as the reverse complement.
GAAACGGATGATCTCGATATTGTTTTAGTAGATTCCTCAACAAGTCAGAATATAAAAGATAATGAAGAATTAAATAACATTAAAGGATCTACTAGTATAGACCAATTTAAAATATCATCTGACGATGAAAATAATAATAATTGTAATAGTAATAATGATATTTCTTTATTGAATAAGCAAAATGAAACTAATTCTAGTGAAATAAATGAAAAAATTGATCAAGTTGAAATATCATTAAAAGATCCTATCCAAGCAAGTACATTTTCAAAAGACTCTTTGCAAGATTCAAATAAAATTTCTACAGATTTATTGGTGGATAATCAAAGCTTTGTTTTCAATAAAGATTGCTTAAAAGAAGAGAATTCTGAAACAGATCTTAATCAAATATCTCAACCATTAATTGGGCACAGCTTAACAAAATCAAATTGTAATAATTATGCTAGTGTTGATTTCGCTGATTCATCAGCAGTACTTATTAAAGATGATCAAACCGCGGTAGATGACAAAAAAGAAAGCATATTCAATAAAAGCGAGCAAGATGATCAATCATCAGAATCAAAAGAGGAAAATGTAAAAACTTCTGAAGAGCAAAATGGATCAAAATGCATTTTGATTATATATTCAGAATCAGAGGCAGATGATGAAAATATTGAAGAGGAGGAAGAAGAAGAAAAAGTAGATTATAATGAAATTGTAAACTATAATCTTATTTCTGATACTGGAATTTCATTTAATAATAATAATTCTGCAATGAACAAAGAAGAAGAGCTTATAGATCAGCCTTCTTTGCAATTTGAAAATGAGCACATTGATGTTGATTCAGATGCCAAGGAATGTATTTTAGCCTTTCCAAATCCAGATCAAATTTCACGTAATAAAAGTAACTCTGAAGAAAGTGATGTAGCCGCTTACCCTGACAATTCTTTGGAAAAGTCATTTGAAAATAAAGAATCTAATCAATGTTTGATACTATTATTGAATCAGAAAAATTTGAATAATAATGGTTCACATTCTGAATCTGCTAAAAATGAAGAAGAAATAGCTATTGATAGCATTCAAGTTAATAAAAATGAACCAAAGGGAAGTAATAGCTCAATTGACGAAGTATTTGCTGTCTCAAAAGCTGATAATACAGATAATCAAAATCATGCAAATGAAATTGCCGAAATTGATTCAATAGAAAGTAACAAATCGACTAATCCAACTGATAAATTATTCGCTCAACAGGAAAGCCCAGTAGCAACCCAAAAAGAACCAAATGAAGTTAGTGAATCATTTGAAAAAGTTGATAATAAAAGCAATTCTTCTCAAAGCTCAATTGAAGTCACCAAAAATAATCAGAGTGAAGATGATAAATCTTTTAACATCGTATATAACTCATTTATGACTGTTATAAATCGAAATAAAGATTTCGAAGGTATCAAAAATAATCAAGATGAAAGCAGTAAGTCATCTGAGACGATTAACAATGCATGCGAAGCTATCAAAGATGAAGATACTATATCTCATGAAATCAAAGATATACAAGCTAATCCTAACATAAAAGATGAAATCAATAAAGATGATCTAAATGGAATCCAGAAAGCAGATGAATCTGTTAATAATGTATGTTTAACAGTTTTAAATAATGTTGATGAAAATAAGTCCTGTAAAAATAGCCAAAATGATATTACTGAATCAATTAAAATGGCTACTAATATTAATGTCGAAATAGAGAGTGGCCAAGAGCAAGAAAGCGAAGTAACCAAAGATGATTCAAATGAAAGCGAAGAGTCAATTGAAAATAAAGATGAATCTGATATTAAAATTGAGAAAAATGAAGACGAAAAGTCCAATGAAATTACCATAAATGAAGTAATAAATACGATTGATCATAATCAAGAAGCACCGATCATCAGTAGTGTCCATCTTGATCCAATTGATAGCCTGAACAATGAAACCAGCAATCAGCAAAATGATTCCAGCGAAACCATCAAAAACATTCAAGTTGAAGAAGACAAATCCAATGAAATAAAGATTGATACAAATATTGCTAATAATGATCATGGCAATGAGATTGAATGTATAAAGCAGCTGGCTAAAATTGATGATTCCAATATCAACGTTACTCAGCAAAAAGATTCAGTAGAAGACGTTATTCAGCCTTCTCTAGCAAACAGCGCCAATTCAGCTTTGATTGATCTCAATGGCCAAATTGAAGCCAATGAGTCGCATGAAACACTTCTTGATTCAAACAGAAATGTTATTGTCCAACAGGCAGATGCTTTCCAAGTCACCCAAAATGAGAAAGTTGAAGATGATTCTAATATTTCGCTGATCGAAAGCAAAAAAGAAAAAGAAGTTGTTATTAATTCTCAGCAGGATAAAATTGATGATTCAAATGGTGAGCTTGTTGTTAAACAACAAAGTACAAACGAAATTATCAAGAATGGTCAAGATGAAAGTGATATATTATTTGAAGATACTAATCATGAACTCATTCAGCAGAAAGATTCAAGCGAAATGGTCAATGCAAATCAAAATAAAGACAACAAATCGCATAATGCAGAAAACTTCGCCAATTCGGCTCTGTTCAATATCAATAAAAGTGATCAAAGTGAAATCGTTAAATCACTTGACTCAAATAGCAAGTTGATTAATTGCAATCACGAAGAAAGTGATAAATCGCATGAACTAGTTGATGCCTCTAATGATCAGTTCATTCAACAGAAAGAATCAGTTGAAATTATCAAGAATGTTCACGATGAAGATAGTAAGCCTCTCTTGCAAACCTCAATTGTAACACAAGAAAGTTCCAATAAAAATAATGAGCAAATCAAAGATAATAAAGATTCAATCGAAGTGATTGATAACACAACTCAACCTTCTTCGACCAATTATCAATTCAAAGTTGAAAATATTGAAGATTATGAGGATGAAGATGATGAATCTTCTGGAATCCAGATTTGTTCTCCTCTTGTTAAAGACTCGCAAAGATACAGAGAAACTCATCAGAACTTTGTTTTTTCACCTACAAAAACGCAACATGTTAGATCATCCAAGCTTCAATTTGTAACTCAAAACGATGAAAAAATTGAGAGTGAGGACGATGAAAATGATTCATTTATGAGTAGAAAGCCAAAATCACCAAGCCATCGAAGAATTGGATATGAAAAGCGTCTTTCTTCGTCAGCTTTCCAAAGAAGGAGCCCTGAGCGTTTCTCTGAGTTTCCAAATGAAATTTATGATGAAGAAGAGAGCAAACAAGCTCTTACAATGTCACAATCTCGGTTTAAAAAGCAAAATAAAAATTATAATAATGACGAAAACTCAGAATACGAAACAACTATGAAAGAAAGTATGATGTCTAATAGTAGTTACAATGAGCTCAATGATCAGCAACTAAATGGCCAAACAATAAATAATTACTACAATATGAATATGACGAACCAGCACATTTACCCACAAAGCCAGTCCCCATATCAATCACCGCAAAGGCTTCAAATTCCATCACCATCACAATCACTTCAACCAGATCAGTTTAGAATGCAGTTGCAAAATCAAAATCAACAATTAATGAATTCTCCTTCTCAAAATCAGCAACAGCAGCAGCTTCTTTTGCAGTCACAGCAGTTGCAATTGCAGTCAATGCAAGGAATTCCAGTGCCTTGCTTTAATCAAGTCACACCTCAATTTGTACCATTTAATCAGTCAATGGTTTCTGGTTTTCAACTATCACCTGGCCTTTATTCGCCAAGCCCTGCTGCCTCTCCTAGTACTCACATTGAAGCGTCGCCACAAATTACTGTAAATGTTGGAGGAAGCAAGGGAAGGAAAAGTAAGAGAAATAAGAAAAGCTCAAAGAGAAAGAAAGATGATAGTGACTGCTCATTGTCGTATTCTTCTGATGATGAAGGTGATGATTATGAATATAATGATGATAGCAGTGATGAATTATCAATAAGTTCTGATTCGGGTGAATATCAAACAACAAATGATTTAATCAATGAAATTGAAACAAATGTTGAAAAAATAATTAAAAAAGTTAATTCTAAGAAGAAAGTGGTTGATGACTTAAGAACATTGGGAAATTTATTAGCTCTTTTGGAAAGAAGATCTAATGGAACTCCAAAATCTGATGTATTGCATCAAATTATCAAAAAAATTAAGAAAAAGATAAATCGAAAATCAAACAAAAAGCATTCATACATATCATTAATGAATGAAATTACAAAAACTATTAACACTTATTTTAGTGAATATAGAGCATCATTCAAAGATGTATCTGTTAGGAAAAGCAACGAAATTATTAAAATTCCTAATAATAACACTAATATTGATGAACTACAAAAATCTTTATTACAAATACATAATGCATTATCTGGTTGTCAAGACAATACTTAGGTAGATTCAGCATAAAATCAATAAATTTAGCTTCCTAATTAAATTTTTTTTCAATATTCATTTTTATGTTTATAAAGAGGTATAGAATTAAACTTTTTCAATAAGTGCTTATTAAAATCTAAAACATTGGTATCTTTATTAATATTCTATAAATAAAAATAATAATAATTTCATAATTATATTTAATTCATATTATAAATATTAATCTTTATAAATAAGCATTTTTATCATTAAGCAAAGAGATTACATTATAACTCAAAATTGGCCTAAGCGTTTCCTTCGAAATATATAATAAGTTTTATCTGATTGTTAATCAAATTAGCTGGTTTGTAATAGAATCGGATCACACAATTTTTTTTTCTACTTTAATTTCCTTATTTTAATTTAGTTTTTATTGAAAAAGTGAATAAAGAAAAGCGGTTATTATGTATGTTTCAAAATAGAATTGAATTAAAATTCAGAAATCGAAAAAAAAACTAGCGTTTTCCAACCGTTTTTTATATTGAAAATATTTTATGTAAAATATTCAAAAAATTGTTTAAGCCTTTTTTGATATCTTAATAAATATTCATTTAAATATATTAATTATATTATTTCTATAATTATTTTTTAATATATGAAATAAAAAGTAAAAATAATTACACTTTCGTTTTTATATACGATATTTGATATCAGATTTCTTGTAAAAACAAATTTTTGTGCATAATCTATGATTAAATTGGTATAAAATTATGATAAATAATGTAACGTCTCTTTAAATTAGATAAATTTTTATTTGTACTGATAATCAACAAATTATTAAAAAACAAACCTATTAAATGCTTTATAAGACTGAAAACCTATTTACACTATATCACTAAACAAACATATTAATAAGAATAATGCTATATTTATTTAACATCAATGCTATCATGAAATATATTATCTAAAAATATTCAGAAAACATAAAGACTCAATAAAAACACTGATAAAAGAAATGGTATCTAATGCTATACCATTAATTTAAAATTCAAACCGAATTTAACAAATTCTATAAAATATTAAATATGTCCAATTTCTCGTATAGCTTTCTTTAAACTCAAAAAGATCCCATATTTCAAAAATACTTTTTTATAGATATTGTAATGGTAATAATTATTTTTCCTTATTTCTTCTTATTGATCATTTTAGAATGCATTTACACTTTCCCCTCAAAAAATTGAATTTAAATTCTGGGAACCATGCAATTTTCTGAAAAACCGCCGTTTTATATAAAACCTTAAATAAACTTAACAAATTTCAATTAAACCAATTTTTAAAAAATATATATATCTTTAAATTTCATGATTATAATATTAATTAAATCATAAATATAATTTAATTAAATAAATAAAAATAATTTAAATATATAAACATAATAATTCTTTGGTAAAATTTTGGTTTCTCTACCTCTGTTTAAAAAATCTTTATTTTCAATTTTTGGTTTGTAAAAATTTCGTTACTAATTTTCAATATAGAGTTCAATATTTCAAAATTCCAAACAATTTCTGAAATTATTGGAATGTGAAACTTTTTGAGTAAAAAGTAAATTTGTTTTCAAAGAAAAAAGAGTGTTTCCATCAGTGTAACATAAATTTCTATGAATAATTGTTAATTTATGTACTACACTGATTAATACATTTCAATGAAAAATAAATTATCTTAATTTCAAAAAGTTTTACATAAATCACTTGGATTTGTAAAATTCGTATAAAATTTTAAGTATAAATACAATATTATTTATTTAATAACATATAATAAATAAACAAACAAAGAAAGAAAGCAATCAGTTAAATATAGTAAAATTAATGCCGAAATCTTCGCAGAAAATTATCTATAGAAAATGGATTTTGGTTATCTTCAGCTGCTGGGGGTGGTGGTGATGAGTTTTGTTCCAGCATTGGTGATGTATATGGACTTGGATCCTGATTTTGATAAGAATTATTGAGTACTTTTTTCATTTGCTGAGGCTGAGATTGAGGTTGAGCATTATTCATATCGCAAAGTAAATCATTCTGATTCATCATATATTGTGTATGATGGAATGTAGAGCTTTGTAAATCTTGTGGTCCTGCAAAATGGATGCGAGGAATTGGTTGACTCCTCGGAACATTTTGAGGTACAAGTTTTTGTTCTGTAGGTTTTCTTCCTCTAGAAAATCTATTATTTGAAATCGAAGATAATAATGTAGCATTGGCACTCCGAAGTTCGCTAGCAACACGCTGTTCTGCCAAAAATCTAGATGCGTGATCTTTTTCGGTTGGTGATGAAATTGGATCTGAATCTGTTGAGCTTGAAGAGGGATATCCCCCATAAGGCGGCGGTAATTTTGAAAAAATTGAACCTCGGTCCATAAAATTATGACTCTGTATTAAGGCTTGATTTGAGAAAACAGGTGGAGTATTAGGTTGTTGATAATTAGATGTTCCATAAAACTGAGGAGAAATGGTCCTATTTTGTTTGTTTCCTTGCGAAATTTTATTTGGAGTAAGTGCGGGAGTCGAACCAGGATATTGACCGTATTGAATTGTTGGATCCTGATATTGAAAATAAGGAATACCGTTATAAAGAGACGAATTTACTTTTGAAATTTGATTAAAATGATATCTACATTGTACATCACTTCGATTTCCCATAAGGGAGGAAATTTTTGTCCATGCTTTATCACCAAATTCTTGAACCAATTTTATCAAAGTTTGATCTTCCTCAGTTGACCAGGCATCTTTAGATATTCGTGGATTTAAGCCACGGCTCCATCTCTGTGATGCTTGTGATCTTGTCCTTCCGTTTCCGACAAAAGAAGCAACATTGCTCCAATTGTCGAGGCCATACTTGTAAATTCCCGCCAATAGGAGAATATCTTCACTTGGACTCCATGGTTTGGTCTTTTTGGGCCCAGAAGATTGATCGAAGTCGAACATATCTTGATCATCTGAAGGAGAATTTAAGAGATGATTTTTATAGTTTTGAGGATCGTCGCTAACATCTGTTATCTCTTTTAATTTATCAATAATTCCTGATGATCCTGTTGCTTGAATAAACATTTTTTTCGCATCTTCGTAAGATAAAGTATTATTGAGAAAGAAAGCAATTGCTTGAACAAGTCGGCTACGGACTTCTTGCGGTAATGGGGGGTCAATTTGGTCGATATCTGACGAACCGACTTCTAAAAGAGCCGGTGCACCAAGATGTTTAGACATATAGAAGTTGATTTTTTTTTTTTTTTTTTTGAATACTAGAATTTTAAATTCAAGATTATATGGAAGATGACCAATTTTTTTCAAAAATAAATTATTCTTATCTATTATTTATGAATATATATATATTAAAGTATATTACTATTATATTTTATAAATAAAAACATATTTAATATTATTATAAGATAAGATATGAGTAATTTTTTAAAACGCTTTTTTCAATTAATTGAATTTTCTTATAATAAAGGATTAACAGAAACTTTTTGAATTTGTATTAATATTATTAGTTACAAAAGAATAATTAATTTCAGTGTTTGAATTGGCTTTAAATATATTTTAAATTTTATTTAAAAAATCATTATAATATAGAAAATATATATTTAATTTAAAAAAGGAGCCTTTATATGGGTTTGATAAACAAAATAACTTTTATCCATTTATATCTTCAATATACTATTATTTTTTTCTTTGTTTTTATAATAAATTATATGAAAATAAATTGAATTTTTCTCAAATTATGATATGTTTTTAATTTTAAGTATCGATTAGATATATCCTTTGATATTAAATAGTATTAATGAAAAATATTTTATGTATATCTATTTTTTTTTTGTTATAAATAGATTTTATTATTTTATACTAATTCAATTATATATATCCATAATTTTGAATATAGTCTATCAATTATATTCAAAAAATAATTTTATTTTTCAATTTTTATGGAATATTTTAATCCATCATATTTTTCTTTACAAATTATTAAAGCAATAATTTAGAACAACAATAAATTATTTGCTGTATATTTTTTTATTAAATCTTCACTTCACAAAAACTTATTGATTTGTTGGATTTTAAGAAAAATGTAAATACAGCATACTATATACTTAATCAAAAATAGAAATCATGATTTTTGCGTTGATGAATGAATGTTCTTCGGATTTAATTCAATTGTTTATAGAATTTTAATTAGTTTAAATAAAAAAATTTGAATTTTATTCTTCAAAAGGCCCTAAAAATATAAACCATCATTAGTTTATCAATTGGAATTCTCTTTATAAAAAATTTGTTTTTATTTTTTGTGAATTTTTATTTCACAAAAGTTTTAATTCATTTTTTTCTGAAACTATAATAAGAGAAAATGTGCTTATAAACCCACAAAAAGTTTAACTTTTTCTTTATTTATAAAGTCGTATAAACAAAATTGAAACAAAAAAAAATATTTTCATATGTATAAAAATATTAATTTTTAATCTTTTTATATTTTTACATAATTTTTACCGAGACTACATACCGCCTAGCGGGCGTCGAGCGAGGCGAAGCCGAGTCGAGACCCCGCGGATGGCGGTAAGTATCGGTAAAAATTATGTACCATAAAAAGATTAAAATATAATTATTTTTTTAACTATTGAAAATATTTTTTTTTGTTTCAAATTTTGTTTATGTGGACTTTTATATAAAGAAAAAGTTAAACTTTTTGTGGGTTTATAAGCACATTTTCTCTTACAATAATTTTTTTCTGAAACTATATCTTTGAAAAATTTCCAAATAACTTCAATTTATTATAGAAAATTTTTGAAAATGTTAATTGAAAAATAATCTTATTATCAATTCATATAAAAAAAAACAAAAACTTTTATTTTTACTCTTTTAAATTAATGAATCTTCGTTTGTTTAAAATAATAAAAATGTTAATATTTTTATGAATCGTAGTTCAATAGTTTAAATTTCTTTAGGTTTATTCCATAATGTTTTCGAACCAATCAGAAAAACCTATAAATGAATCTCTGAAAAGAAAAATATCTTTCCTCCTGATATTCCATTCCATTGAAGAAAACAATTTATATTACATTTTTTAATTTCAAAATCTTATATAATTTGTGTAACATTAAATCAATTTGTTTTTAAAAAAAGGTAAAGCCTCACAAAGTATGTTTAGACATATCTATATGATTTTCTTGTAATTAATTACAATGAAATTAATTATTTGCATAAAATAAAAAAAAAAACGGTAAAAGAAAGGAAATAACAAAAAATAATTTATTCTTCATTTGATCTAAGTTGCTCTTCAATAAGTTGGACAAGGTAAGGAGTTCTATCATATGTGCAGAGATTAAGTTGTTTGCCTAGTTCTCTTCTGTTAAGTTCTATTTCTGGATGCTGACTTTCAAATCTTAAAACGCTTGGTGCAAATTTAAAACCTGCAGATTGTAAAAATTCGAGAACAAGTAAATATTGAATTTCTTTATCGCCATCGACTGGAATTGAAGGAAAAGATTGTAATTCAGGTTGAGATTCATCTAAAATGTGACGAGCAGCTATTTTGGCAAGTTCTTGTGCATCTGCAAGTACTTTTTCTTTGATACCTTTCTCCTCTACGAGATGTTGAAGTTCCTCAACAACTTCTTGTTGAGTTTCACTAACAACAGAATCCATCCACGACATTTTTTTTAGAATAAAAATGAGAAAACGGTTTACTTTTCTCTATTAATTATTTAACGCCTAAAGAAAATTTTTAAAAAAATTTTGAAAAAAAAAATGATATTTTTCCATTCATAAATATTTGTATTTTAATATCATTTTATCTTTATTAATGAATTAATTTTATGATATTTTATGTAAACTTATTTCCTAACTTAAAATGTTGTGGAAACTTATAGAATTTTTTCTTATAATGATTTAAAATTGAATGTTGTAAAAGATCTTGTGAGTCGCCATGAAATTCAGAAATAATCTATTTTAAGATTTATTTATTAGATTAATAGAATAAAATACATGGTCATTCTGTCAGAATGCAATATACTATAATATATTATATATTTTAATATATCTTTATCATAAAATATTTTAGCAAATGGCTTGTTTTTTTGAGAATCTATACCAAAGACATCACTCTTTTGTTTCTGATACTCGATTATCAATTTAAAAATCTGATATCGATATATCATGAATATTCATGATAAAAAGTTTGAAATGTGATGTGAAAATTTAAACTTAATATCAAATTTTCTTTTTCTTTTTTATGATTAGCATTTCGGATTTAAAAACAAATAATATGATGTATAGATGATTATTTTAATATTAAAAAACTCCCATTTGTCGAGAGTAGGGTGGCTCTGAGAAACCTTTTTTGGTATTCAAAAAGTCTCAATTTGAATTAAAAATGGTTTTTCAGAGCCCCCCTACCGCGAACCGCAAAAAATTCAGAAAATGATGGCATTGAAAACAAGCCAAGAAAGCCATTAAGTTCGAAAATAGTACGAAAACCTCCACAAACTCAACAAAAAAAGGCCTTCCAGTGAATTGAAAATACCTAAAAAAATTAAAGCCATTAGGAAAAGAAATGAAGATAAGTCGAAAGAAGAAAAAGCATATACCTATGATTAAGGAGATTGCCTGTTCCCATTCTAAAGATGCCACAAAGAGAGGAATCAAAAAACGCATTCAATAATACGGAGTGAATGATTTTATTGTTTTCCTGATCAAATGCAATATCTAATTCAATTCAAATGGTGATAATATTGATTAGTGAAAGATATTCGCTATATTTTACACATATCAACCAAGACTTATTATCAGGTCTTAAGAAGTAGGAATGAAGATAAATGTTGGAAGGTTACCAAATGTTACGAAAAAGGTGAAAAAGCACTTTTATTAGAACTGGAATTGCAGCGAAATATGGGAGACTTTTTTAGCTCAAGCCAAGTTTTCCATTGGCTTGAAACATATATAAAAGAAAATTGGTATTAGATAAAAACTGTTGAATTATCTATCACAAAGATACATTCATTGGAAGCTAATCATGCAAAAGTATCAAAAAACGATATAAATGGCCTCTTTCAAAAACTTCAATAAAACTACAAAGATACCACTATCCCACTGCTAATAGTTAATATGGAAGAATCATGTTTCGTTTAAAGATTAAAAAAAAAATACAACAAGGAACTGAACTGCACTAATCGATGAAAGAGACCGAAATCATATTTTGATAGTGGCAGCAGTTACACGTACCAGAGTAACATTAATACCTCTACTAATTTCAACAGCTGAAAAACGGCTACAAAAGGTGAGTTAACTCATGATTGTCATCTAATCATTATTTTCACCGTTGGAAATTCAATCACAATTATTTATAAATCAAATCCTGAAATGTTCTTTTTATAATAATTATTATTGTTTTTTGTTTTTTGGAATGAATTGTTATTGAATTCATAATTGTATATACGAGAATATATTTTTCAGAAACTCTATTGTTTTTATTTATTAAGTCTTATAGTTATTTTCAAGATAATAGATAATGATCTGAACGTAAACATATTGTTGAGCTATCTAAAAACACGTCAAACATTTGTAACAGATGTGTGGTGTGTGGTGGTAATATTTAACATCAATATTGCTCATCTTGTAACAGGTGCTCATCCAAGAATAATATAGCCTTTTTTTTCATATATTGATCTAAAATTCAATATCCAAATTAAAAAAAATTATCGATCATATTAGAATAGAAATTCTTGTTTACCAACCACATGAATTAGAAGCAGCCCATATTTGTCCTGTTTCTATATATAGATTTAGTTCTTTAGGCGTATTTTCAAATTATTATATTTTTTAAAATGATGGAACTGCTGAACCAAAGCAGTCATGCACGAACATTATACTATTATACAAAATCTATCGTTTATTTTGGATAATAAATTCATGAATTTCTTTTGGTATAACAAACTTTTTTGAAATTCGCGAATATAATTATGATTCATCTGCTCTGAGCTTTTTGCAATATTTTTTCTTGAAATTGTAAAATATATCTGCATGATCAATAAATTGTACGTCTAATAACTATAGGGTGGTCAAAATGTAACTGCCACATCATTTTTGACATTAAAAAAATGAATTTAAGCTTTTATTTTTTAGTAAAAATGAGGATATTCTCCATTGCATTCGATAACTGCATTAAGTCGATTTATCCATGATTCAAAGACATTTTCCCATGTTTTTTGTTTAACATTTAAACAAATTTCTTTGATTGCATTTATCAGGTCACAAACCTTTTTTGTTTGCCACTTTTTGAGTTCATTTTTCAAGTAACCAAACAAGAAGAAGTCGCAAGGAGAGATATCGGGAGAATAAGGTGGGTGTTCAAGTTTTTCCCATCCTAACGCCTTGATTTTTGCCAAAGTAGCCTTTGCTGTATGAGGTCGAGCATTATCAATATGTAAAAGTTTATGATGTTTTGTAAATTTTGCGATTTCTACATTTGCATTTTCAGTCATTTCAGTAAGAATGCTTTCACACATATATGTGCTAGTGAATCTTGTATTTGTTGGGAGAGCATTTATTGATATGATGCCTTTACAGTTGAAAGAAATAAAAATCATTACTTTTTCTGAATTAATCATCTTCTTCTCTAAATCTGGTGGATTTTCTCCAGGTACACACCATGCAGATTCTTGCTGATTTATCAAAAATATCCATGACTCATCACCTGTTACAACTGATGCTCTTTGATTCTCATTAAGTGATGTGAGCTTTTTCAGCATTAAAATAGAATACTCCACTCTTTTTCTCTTTTGGTCCTCATTCAAAAAGTGAGGTACCCATCTTGCAGTGCACTTTTTTAAACCAAGCTCTTGTTTTGAATTCTAATAACTTTTCCTTTGCTTATGGCAAGTGTGGCTGATATATATCTTGAAGAAGGGAATGGAAATTATTCTAAAATTTGTTGTATTTCTTCAACTCTATCGTTTTCAACAGGTCTTCCGGATCGATGCAAATCAGCAAGGTCAGTCCGGCCATTTTTAAATTCTCTGTACCAATAACGAACGCCACTTCGTGATATACATCCTTCTCCATATGTTGAAACAAGTTGTGTAAGTGCACTTGGAACTGATGTCTGATTAAGATACAAAAAATGAACAACTGCTCTAATTTCGTATTCCATAAAAATGAAGTAAATTTTTATTTAACGGATTTTAATGGATTTGAAAAGACGTTAATGAAACGTCAATTATCAGAAAAATAGAGCATAATTAACGAATGCAATATTCAATATTTTCATTGTAATATTTAAATTCAATACAAATATTTATTGGGTGGCAGTTACTTTTTAATAGGCTTGTTATTCTCCGATTCTCGAGATCGATAATTGATTGACTTTTTGATATCGATACATAAATATGCACAGATTCTCGAGATCGATTTCAGAGATCGAGAATTTTTTTTCTCAGCTTTTGATATCAGAATTTTCAATTAAACTTTTTGATAAATATATGATTGTAATTCATTCTCAAATATTTCATAAAAAAGAATGTATTTTTTTGATTTTAATCTTAAAATAAACATCAATACATTCTATTGTTTATTTTTAAATATTATAAAATCACAAATACCAATTATAAAAAAAGATAAATCTGTTTGAGATCTCGAGATCTCGGTAATTGATATCAAGTTTACAATTATTTTTATATCACATTTCATATCTGATATCTTGATAATCGATAATCTTGATATCAGATTTGTAAACTGATAATCGAGTATCAGATACAAAAAAGTGACGTTTTTGATATCGATTCTCAAAAGAACAAGTCTACTTTTTAACCACCCTATATCAAAATTGTAATTATTTAATTTTTATATTTAATATCAAGATAATGATAATCGAAACACAAAAAATACGTTATTTTTGTCCTTAACAATTGAAGTTTTTTTGAATAATAGGCATGTTAACCAAAATCATACTCGATAAATTTTTTTTGAAAATGATAATATAAGATTTAAATGATGCATATTAAAACTTTCCCTCTTGAGCAAACGAAAACTTCTATACAGTTTTTAGTTTTCATTCAAATCATCTTTTTTAACTCAATTTCTTCGATTCAAAAAGTAGATGTATTCAAATTTGATATATTGAAAAATGAATTCTCTTTCATTTTTGATAAGTTCATGATTGAATACTATTTCAATTTGAGAGAAAGGTATTTACACCCTGTTTTTTCAGCAGATCTCTTATATATTATGTATTTAATGCTTTAATATGTTTATTTTATATTATATACAAAATTATCAATGATATTACTTATTATTTATAAAGATATCTGCATATTTCAGAATTGAATGGTTTACAATTTTTTTAATATTCAAATTCAAAATAATTATATTTATTATATCTCAATTTCATATTAATATAGTAATTTGATTTTTTATTTATTACTACTATGCAATTATTATTAACTGATATACAAGATAATTTGAATAATTATTTTTTTTTTCATTATTATGCAATAAATTGAAGGATATTGTTATTGTCATTAATATTTCCTAAATATTCCACTTAAATATTTATATTTTTGCCATTTTTTCCCTTTGGCCATCAATATATTCAAAAAGAATTGTTGATTTTATAATTTCATTATTTATTTGTTAAACAATCAATAACATGATAGTTATTGAGCTATATTATATCATTAAAATCAATTTATCGGTTCGATGATCCTTTATAAAGATTGTAAAGCTGTATTGAATTATTATATTAAACTTAGTTAAGAAATAAATTATATTTTGTTCATTTAAAAAGATACATATTATTTATTATAATCTAATATTTTCCAATTATTTAAATTAATCTTTGATATTTTGCAGTAAATGAATTTTAAATACAATGTTCTTTCTTTCAATTTTGAGACATTAAATAGCCCATTTTTCAATTTTGAGATTAAATCTAAGCTTTTCAATTTTGATAATATTGAATTTTTCACCTCTAACTGGTCTTATATTTGACCATGGAAAAAATAATCTATGAATATCTCAGTAATTTTAGAATTTATTCAAAATATTATTATATGTTTTTTATTATAAAGAAATTTTATATTATAATTAATTATCATATATAAAACTAATTGAATATATAAATTTCGGAATCTGTATGATATCCTGGCCCCAAAGCCTTTCAAACAATTGATATATAATCAAATAATAAAATGCATAATTTTTATAAAAAAATTCTTCATATTCAAGTACTTTTCCCTATAAAAAAATTCAAAGAAAAAGAGTGTAAATACCTTTTTTGAGAGAGATTAATTGAATGTTCTTTCAATTTGAGAAGAATAAATAAGTCTTATTTATTACTTGAAAATTGAATTAATAAAAACTTATTTTATGACATAAATATACTTAGATACTAATTAAAAATTTATAAAAGTAATTATATTTGCATGTCACAAAATATTTAAAATAAATATTCAAAAATATTGTATTGTGCTTTTACAAAGTAGGTTAAATCATTATTTTATTTATAATAAAGAAGTATATAATTTTTGTTAATCAAAAAAATAGATTTCTGTTCTAATATTATCAAATATTTATTTAAAATATAATTATTTGAAAAAGTTCGATCGATAAATATAAAAAATGATTTATTTCAAATTTTTTTTTATAAAATTTTAAATTAAAATGAAATGAATTTATCGTAAGTTCTATAAATCCTCTAAAAATCATATTTTGAGCAATTTTTTTTTTTTATTTTTTCAATAAACTATCAATTGAATTGAAAGTATAATATTAATGTATATTGAAATGTATAAAAGAAAATCCCAATATAATTATTAAAATGGTTGTTTTATATTGATAAAAAAGTAAATTATGATTAGTATCATAACTATTTGAGAAGAAGACGTTTTATGTGTAGATTTTTAAAAAATGTACAGAGTAATCATAAAAACTATTAGTAATTTGTTAATATTATTAAGTTATAAATGTAAAAGATTATGGATTTTATATTTCTATAGAGTGGATAAAATGAAAAATCAAAATTGACGTTTTTTACTTAAGGTACAAATCTAGTACGTTTAGAAACCGCCAAATTTTTAGACACTTTATTAAACTAAACGACATGTTATAAAGTCGGATTCAATTAGCTTGGGACAAACTTTTTAAATTACCATAGAAATCCATTCAAAAGTGTCCCAAGCTGCATGCAAGAAATTCAGAGATACTCAGAAAATGAAAAAGTGTCAAGCTCAAATAAAACGAAAATTTAAAAAGAAAACTTTAGAAGAAATCTTTTTATTGAGACCTAAAAGATAAAATTGAAAGTGGATAGGGATAGTTCTATGACTTTTTCTATGAAAACTCGTCTGGATAGTAAAACCTAGCATTAATCTTATTTACTAGGCTTTAAATAGTCAATGACCACTTTTTGGCAACCGGTCACTTGGAGCTATAAAATGCTTTAATACTGGTCATTTCCAACCTAAAATGACCACCAATATAAAGCCTAGCTTATTTATAATAATTCAAGAAATTTCTATCTGGAGCATAAATATCTATTCTCGAGATGTTTTAAAGTGGTGATTCTTTTTTTAAAATGCTTTTTTTGCGTATGATTTATTCATATTGCTCTTCTTGGCTTAAAATAAATGAGATTTTATTAGTATTCAATTGAAAATTTTGTTTTTCACTTTTATCAGAATTTTTTTGAGAGAATGTCCTAAGCATTTTGAATCCGACTTTATAAAAAAAAATATTTTTATCATAAAAATTTTATAAAAAAAAAATAAAGTTCAGAATTTCAAATCTGACACTCATTCAAAATAAAACTTTTTCAATAGGGTAAGGGTCTCAAATATATAACGTTCTTTCTCTCAATTTATAACGTACTAGATTTGTACCTTATAAACTAAGTAATTGGATTCCAAAGATCATAAATACATTCATCTTTTTTATCTTAATCTTTTATAATTATCTTGGTTGATAATATCAAGTTGATATGAATATTTTGAATAAAAACTTTTAAGGGACCACTATCATATTTTTTTGTAAACATTTCAATATTGAGAAAACTCATAGAAAAGAAAATTCAATAGTTGTTATCTCGGAAAAAGTTTAAAACTTTAAAATTTCACCATTCCGATCATTTTTATAAAATTTTTACTCCTTTCAACTTTTAAATTTTTATTGAAAAAAGGGAATAGGCTTAAAAGAAGAATAGAAATAAATGATATGTAATTTATATAATTTATATATACCAAAATATAGCAAAAATACTCAAGAAATAATTTTTTTTAAGTCAATTAATTTTGTGATAACTCATAGAATTTTTAACATAGAATTTGATAGTGGTCCCTTAAACTATATCTTGTTATTCATTCAGTGAAAAATAAAATTTTTATATTTATGTTTTTTAAAAAGATTATTTATATTATTTATATTTTTTTGATTAAAAAATTTCTTTAGAAATAAAGATATGAGATTAAACATTTACAGTAAGTTGAAATGTCTAGGACCGATTCAAATTGTCTTGGACCAACTGAATATTTTGTATGAGGTTAATGAAATTTAAAATAAATTCTTTGAAATTTTTTATTTGTTTTTTATATCATTTTCAATGAGCTAATTCAAAATTTTCAGTCGGTCAAAAACAATTTGAATGGTCCAAGATATTTTTACCTACTGTAAACAGTTTATTTTTTTTTTTTTTTTCCTGTTGAAAAATCGGTTTAAAAGTTTCATTATATAATTTATATATGTCAATATTATCAAAAATTTAAAAAAAAAACAATAATTTATCACCAAATAAAAGACCCAATATCCTATTTTACCATAAAAAATTATGCTTTTATATTACATATATAAATCAGAAGGTCTAATTAAACAAATGTTTTGTGAATAAAAAATAGTTTTATTTTAATCAACAATGAATTGTATACTTTTTCTTTTTTATTTTAAAGCCGATCATTTATTTTCAATTATATCCTAATGAATTCATGTTGGTGAAATATATAACATGCGTTAAAAAATTCAAATATTTTTAGAATTTATTAAGAAACAAAACATTATTTTATATTTTTGCATAATAAAGTATTTTTATAAAAAAATTAAATAAAAATTTTATTATATGTTTTAAAAAATAATAAGATATTAATTGAAAATAAAAAGGTATGATAACGCTAATTGTTTGATAAGCTCGTTAAGTTTTGAAAAAAAAGAATTGAACAATTAATCATTTCATTTAACAAATGTTCCATATTGATCCAGTTCCTTTCCTTGAATCAGGACTTCCAGGATTTCTTACAGCACATGCTGTCCAAATTCACGTTACAAAGCACCACCAAGGCTATGTTGATACAGCAAACAAGATTGTTCCAGAAAGTGAATTTAAAGGAAAATCCATCGAGGAAATCTTAAAGCATGCTACAGGCCCAATCTTTAACAATGTTGCACAACATTACAACCACACATTCTTCTGGAAATGCCTCACAGCCCAACATCAAGAAATTCCAGCCGCTGTTAACACATTCCTCACCAAGCATTTCGGAGGTGTTGACAAGTTCAAGGAACAATTCGTTCAAAAGGCATCCACACTCTTTGGAAGTGGCTGGTGCTATTTGGCAAAGAACCAGGATGGCACAATTTCAATCAACCAATACTCCAATGCAGCTAATCCAGTCAAAGATAATGGCGTTCCACTTCTTGCTGTTGACACCTGGGAACACTCATGGTACATTGATTATGAAAACCGTAAAGCAGAATACTTCAACAAATACTGGAATGTTGTCAACTGGCAATTCGTTGAACAAAATCTTAAAGATGCTAAATTAATTTAAAGCGATTAAAATTTAAGGTTTTAATAAAGACTTTATTTAATCGGAAATAATAATTTTTTTTTTTTTTTGTTATAAATTAATTCCATATTTTATTGTTGAAAGCATTGTTGCTACTTTTGCAAACAATCTTTGGAATCCCTATTTTCAATAATTATTAAATATCTAGGTATTATATTTAATTATAGATATAACGACCATTTATTTGTTTTACCTTAATAAAACATTTATAGCAAATAAATGAATAGAATTGGGAAAAAAAAACTTGGCATTATTATAAAATAAAATTACATGTTTTATTCTGGCTTTATAATTGTGATTAGATAATGACTATCTCTAGCAAAATCCATAACAAATCCCATGCACATAATTAGAATTACACTAAAAATCACGATTATAAAAACTTTATTATTTTTAATTGCACGATAAGGTTTAAGAAAGGCATAGTCCAATATTGTATATAGCATATCTTTAACTCGTTTCATAGAAAAATCTGTAACGAATAGATATAGAAATGAAAAAATTGATTTAATTAATGAAATAATATAGTAAAATAAATTAGAGCTGCTTGCACCTTTTTGAGCGGTAGGTGAATTTCCATAATTTGTATACAAAGGCGAAAGGTTGGAATTTTTTTTGCCATTATATGAAGATGTTGTAGAAAATGAATTTGGCCTACTAAATGCAAAAGATTGTGCGCTTTTTTTAGGCTTGGAAGTTTTTACTCTTTGGAATTCAACATACTCAAAAGACATTAAATAATGAGAAAAAATTATGAAACTTTTTGAGATAAATATCAACATTCTAACAAATGCTCCATTTATTTTATCAGATTATTAAAAATTAAAAATAAATTATTAAAAATCAAAAATTAAAGTATATTGATTATTTTTATTAATCTAGAATTAATATTTATTAAGATATTTCTATATTTAAGTCTTCGAATATTCAATCCTAAATAATACTAATATATCATGCAAGTTTCCGAGTGGCCCTACTGTTCAAATCATTCATCTCCACCACAACTTTCTTGTTCACGCCATGGATTTATTGCTTCTGCCTCGTTCAACCTACTTTCTATATATAAAAATACACCTAAAGGCTTAAAAGCTATATCATCAGCTAAGGCTTTTGATAACCTTATTACCACTATTTCCTGGTGCAATTCATATGATTTAGAAGGAATAATACCACTTATTTTATTAGTTGGATTTGATAATGGAAGCGTGATATTATTTGATGTTCCATCATTTTCTATTATTTCTACATTTCCACTTTCAGAATCAGCCATAACATCATCTGAATGGTCGAATATTCATTCAAATCATTTTTTTGTTGGATGCCAAAATGGTGACTTAATTTCGGTATCATTGGAAAAATCAACAGAAAAAGCTCTAACATATGATAAATTTTGGTCTGTATCATGTTCATTTCCAATCGAACAGCTCCACACCAATGAGAATGATTGTCAAATGCTAATGGTAGCATCGAATCAAGGGAAATTTGCTATATATGATTTAATTTATAACGAATCACCTTCACAACTATTTACAGGTTCTTTTGAAGAAGATCCTGATATACAAAATAAATTAAACTCAATCACTTCAACGCAAAATACACCTTTTAATAGTAACCCCAATTTTAATTCTAATGCGACAAATACATTTTCAACTTCAGCATTTTTTGATATAAAAAACTCAAAAATTTTTGTTCAATGCGGCTTTCATCCACATCTCAATGACATTTTTTATTTCGTTACACAAACTCGCATATTTTATGGATTTATTAAAGAGAAAACAACAGTTTCCCTTTTCCCTACAATCACGTTTAATAGACTTGTTGGCGTTTTCTTTCCAGCTAGTGATGAAAATGCAATTGCTGTTATTCAACGCCACACAACTTTACTTTTAAGTTTTTCCCTTGGTAAAGGCTGGAAAAGCCTTTGCGAAATCACCAACTTCATGTCAACTGCTGTTTCATATTCAGATTGTAAATTTGACAAAAACAGCTTTATAGTTGCCTCAAAGGGAAACAATTTATCAATTATTAAATATTACCGTCGGAAACTCTTTTATGTTACATTTATGCGCAGTTTGGCCAATAAACCTTCCAAGATTGCTGTAAATAGTTCTTTCTATGCTTTTATCGTCGCTCATTCAAAAACACAACCTTATAACCCCACGAATAACCTGTTTTTATATCTAGCTCCACAAATTACCTGTATGACCGATTTATCAATTGTTTACAACATCAACTTGAACCACAACTATAACAGAAATTATTGCTCTACTTCGAATTTTAACGCTAACTCATCAAATCGTGTTTCAAATGGAATCTTATTTGTTACTCAAATTGAATGGATAACTGATACAGACCTTATTTTTTCAGCTAGATGCCAAGACAATAAACACAAACTTTTCTACTTCAATTATGAAAGAAGAGAACTCTTATCAATCTTAAAACCTCAGCTTGAATTCTTGTTCCTTGAGAAGCCAAACGATTTCAGGCCATCCACACCAAATTCATTGAAGCAAGCTTCAGCAATTGGTGCCACTACATCAATTAACAACAGCAGCAACTTGAAATTGAATTTGAATTCTGAAAACTCTGAGAATTCAAATATTAAATTAAGCGAAATAGCAAGAAGCGGCCAAGATAGTGGCACAAATATGTCATCTCCACAAATGATAGTCAATGGATCATCAAACAACATGATATCTAGCTCGATTTTGGTTTCTTCGACAAACAATTTCACCCCAGCTGCACTGATGAATCCTTTGTTCACATCATACTACTCAACGCTTGTCAACAATGATCTCTCAATACGTTTCATAGTCCACAGGAATCAGAAATATTTTGCAGCAACAATTGGCAATTCGACTATTGTATTTTTCAAGGTTACTCAATCGGAGACACCGAAACCACTTCTATTTCAAAATTCAAGCGTTGTCATTCTTCCTGAACCGGCTGCAGTTTCATTCATTGATGAAGCAGGTAATGATGATAAGATCACAATTTTCTACAAGGACAGAATTGACATCTGCTCCATCTTGCCGGCACCTCCTGTGTCTCCACCATCGTCGTCGTTATCATCATCAGACAATTCGATTACTTTTGAATTGATCTGTTCATATCAGTATCACAGTGTATTGAGGTATACACCAATGATTGCTCATTCTTTTACACCTACATTTCACCTTATTATTCTTGAAAACGGGGAAATCGGCATAGTTAAAGTGAAAAACGATGATAATGCAAACAAAAAATATTTATCTAGAGAAGGTCGAAAAATGTCGGTTGATTCACTTGATTCTGAAGGTAGTCGGAAGATGTCAACTGATTCATATAACCTTGAAGCGAGCAATGTTCGAAAGCTTTCAGTAGATTCCATTGGATATGATAATTCGACTCTTACCTCTACCAACAACGAGGAACCACACAAACTTGAAGGTTTTATTGAAACCCTAGGCAAGATGACGAGAGTAACATGTCTACGAGTAGCGAATGATGGCACGACCTGTATTGTTATAGGCGACCAACAACGCTCAGAAAATGTTGGTATCGTCGTCCTCTCAAAAAGTGGAAAATCGAAAATAATTTTTCCCAAAGAGAAACAGAGAGTTAAGTGCTGCGATTACGTTTCAAACAGCATCATCTTTGTCAACATTATCGGCTCGCGATGCTTCTCCTTCTACAGCCTTGAAGACCGAGTTAAGATTGACACTCCTCATCACGAAGTGAGGAACGATATCTGCACTTTTGAAGACCTCAAGAATCGCATGAAGACCGACATAATTGAGGGGAAACGTGGTCGCATACCTTCACCATTCATAGTAGCTCATCCATCGTCCGCATTGCTATCGATGCTTACTCGCACTTCGAACAGCGCAGCGAAAGATTCAGAAGTCTCATTGAACTTGTCCTCCAGTTTTGACTCGAGCAACTCGATGTTTGCCAACGAAGAGATGGACGTTTCCACCAGTTCTGAAGAGGAAGACGACGATGAAATTGACAGTGAAAGCGAGCTCAAAATTGAGAAAGAAGTGAAAAAGTTGAATGAAAACGTGGCCAAGCAAGAAGAAGTTGAAGAGAAAGAGAAAGAATTCGAAGAGAAGGAAGAAGAGCTCGAACAAAAAGAATTGAAATTAACCGAAAAAGTGTCACGAAATTTGAATCTAATATCAAACAATTACAATTCTAGCTACAACTCGTCAACGACATCGAACGCAATCTCATCTTCACAGATTGACTTCTCGTCCAAGTCGTCGGCATCAATGATCCAGCACGCCGCAAGCCAGCTGCCGCCATCGCCGCCGGCCAGCATTGACACTCACATCGACGTTTCTTTGGTGTCACTTTTGGCCGACCAACTATCGCTCTTTTATTTAAGCGACCTTCTCAGAAGCGTCAGTCAAATGTACGACCCTTTCTGCTACGGAATAAACATGAATAAAAGTCATCTTGTTTATTACCTAAGAAGCTTTGCCGAAATTTTAGGCGAGGCCCAACCACAACCGCTTAACCGTCGCCAAGCAATTTACCAAAAATTGAGCGGCGACGATGATGGAACTTTGTCTCGACTTTTGACAGTAGGTGTCTCCGAAGATGGAAATCATACAAAAAACATGCTGAAGGTCGCACTTTCTGCCTTGCAATTGAACGAAGAAAATTTTCAGATGATGCTCGATGTTCTACTTGAAAACGGAGTCGACGAAGACACTACAGATATCATATTTTTCTCTGGAAAATACGATTTTAGAGCTGTCGAAAGATTCGTGGTTACCGGCGAGATCGAGTTTGCTGTCCTTGCAACAAGATTATTATTAGATGGACCCGAAAAAGAGAAAGAAAAGGCAATCTCTTTGATTGTCGATTATTTCAACGAAAATAAAAGAAAACATCAAGTTGTTCCTTTTTTGTTAGGATTGAAAAGATTTGATGAGGCTGCAAGATATCTCGATGATTATGGTGAACATAAATGCGCGGCTATCGTTAGGGCTCTTGTTGTACCTGATAATGAAAATGATGGACATGTTTTCTTGGATTATTCAAAGATACCAAATACTCAATAATTTATATTTTTTGTTTTTGTTTGTTTAAAAATGTTATTTATTTAATGTTTGAATTTTATTTTTATTTTGAGAGGTATTCATGTAGAGAAATTGACGAAATATTGTAATTTTGATCATAATTTCTTTATTTAAATTTTGAAACTAAGAATGTACTTTAATGGGTAAGAATTTTATACTCCTATTTTTGAGAGATTTCTATTTTTATTTTTCTGAATAAAAATTGTTTGTTAATTGAGAGGCACTAAACGTATTAACACTCTTTTTCTTTGAATTTTTTTATAGGGAAAAGTATTTGAATATGAAGTATTTTTTTATAATAATTATGCATTTTATTATTTGATTATATATCAATTGTTTGAAAGGCTTTGGAGCCAGAATATCAAACAGATGCCGAAATTGTTATATTCATTTAGTTTTATATATAAAAATGAACCATAATATAAAATTGCTTTATAATAAAAAATGTATAATAATATTATGAATATATTCTATAATTACTGAGATATTCATAGATTATTTTTTACCTAGTCAAATATAAAACCAGTTAGAGGTGAAAAATTCAATATTATCAAAATTGAAAAGCTAAGACTTATGATTTCTCAAAATTGAAAAGCTTAGACTTAATCTCAAAATTGAAAAATGGGCTATTTAATGGCTCAAAATTGAAAGAACGAACTTTGTATTTGAAAATTATGAGTTTATGCAGGAATTTGTTTTCTAATTTTCTTCATATTGATATTAAAAATTCTATTCCCAATTCGTTCAAATCACTTTTTCCCTTTTTATTGTTGATTATAAAGCATCATGGATAAGCAAACCAAGCAAAGATTATTCATTTTTAATATTTTTTCTTAAAACTCAAGCAAATTCGCCAAATTTACTAAATAAAAGCGATTTACAAAATAACTATCGTACAAATTCCAGCACATAGTTGGCAGATGAAAAAACTATCGATAATTCATTTGTTTATAAGAAAAATAAAACGTACTGGAATTAATAAAAGAATTATTTTGTAAAACAATCTTATTTAGTGAGTTTTTTGAATTTGTTTGAGCTTTAGGAAAAGACATTCTAAAATAATTATCTTTGCATGGTTTACTTTTCCACGTTGCTCTGGGATATACCTAAGAATTGTTTTGTAAACTACTCTTATTTAGTTATTTTGTTGAGTTTATTTGTGTCTTTGGAAGAAATACTATAAAAAAATAAATTAACCTTTTTGGTCAAAAAAATTTCATCTTTATTGGTCAATTATAAATTTCATATCATCAATGATATGAACTATACAAAAAATTGATAACATCATATAAGATCTCCAAATCCACTCGAAAAACATGGCCTTTTTTTTTATTTTATTTTCTAATAAATAAAAAAATGAAGAACATATAAAAAAACTTAAAACTTTTATCGGCTCGTTCATTTCTAAATTGATTTTTTCTTAAAAAAACTAGGGATGGGAAACAGGCACCAGGCGGGCAATGGGCCCGAAATTAACGTACCGCTCGGGCATGCGGGGGCAAATTTACGGGCAAAATGGGCTGCCCGAGTAGTATATACTAGTCGGTTTCCGCGGTGGCCACGCTACGGTAATGGCCCTAGCGTCAACACGAACTAGTTTACATCTGATAGTTCATAATTTAGTCTTTTATCCACCTCCACCTCCACCTCCACCACCTCCTCTCGAGGTACTAGGTTCTGGAGTAAGTAAAAAGTAGAAAATAACTATAAAAATAAGGTGAAATGTACATGAAATTAAAATTGATCCATATTAATAAAAGAAATTTCCAAAAATGATGAATTATGAACTATCAGATGTAAATGTTACAAATGAGTATTGTTTTGGTATGATAATTATAAAACAAAAGAGTAATGTTAAATAAAGATTGCATTTTTTTTTTTTTTTTTTTTTTTTGAATATTAAAAAGAAGAGTAATAATAAAAAAGAAATATAAAATAAAAGTAACGATGTGATAAATAATTGAGTAATATTCATGCAAGTATTTGTTGAAATATTGTGAATTTGTTATATAAGAAATCTTTTGTCATGTTTGATTATATATATTGTGCCCATGCATTATCTAGAGCAGAATCTGATAATTCTTTCCATGCTTGTTGTAAGAATTTGACTGATATTGGCATCCCAATTGTTTTTTTCTTTGGATCGATGAGTAACCTTTTAATTTTTGAATTAGTAATTGATTTGAGAGGTGCAAATATAGCTACATCAAGCGGTTGTAAGATATCTGTTAAATGACTTGGTATAAATATTAATTTAATGTTTAAAGATTTTGCTTTTTGTATAGCTGCTTTTGAAGTATGAGAACTATAACTATCTAGTACTAAATTTATGATTTGATTTTGTTTATATTGGCTCCTTAAAAATTCTAAATATTGACAGTAGCATTCTGAATTCATGTATGATTATGGAGAAAATGTAAAAGTATTTTCATATAACATTTCACCTAATTGTTCCTCTGCTTCTTCTATACACTCTCCTTTTCCGATAATAAATAATGGTAATTTCTCATTGTGCGAGGTAATGCTTGCCATTACTGAAATGCGGTCTTTATCTGAGTCTAATACGTTTATTGAGATATTTTTGGTATTTTTGAAAGCCCACGTCTTAATACTTGTAGGTAAAATTTAGAATCCTGTTTCATCACAATTAACAACCACTTCATCTTCTGAATTTCTAACTTTTTCAATTAGGTCTCTAATTTGTTTTTTAAAAGTTTCTATTTTTATGATTAATTTTTCTTCTCTAATACCTAATGGTCTTTGACGAAAATGTGCAGCTCGAGAAGAAATAATATTTCTATTTTAAAGTCACTAATAAATCCAGGACTACAATTAAATCTTGGAAGATCTATCTGATCAGTATAAACATCATCATAAGCATCAAAAATTAATGTTTGAAACATAAATATCTAGAAGTAATTCCCCGGTTTTATGTAGTTTTGATTTATATAATCAACTATACTGGCTTCCTGATCATTGCTGAATATTCTATGGAACTGTCAATGGATACTTGTGTCAGTTGGATCGTATTTTGGTTTTGAACCCCATTTTTTTGTATATCTTGAGACTGTTATCCTCGGCATTGTGAATTATGTTGCTAGCATAGTATTGATTCTTCTGTCGTCAACCCATGGATCATTCTTTAATTGAAAAAATCTTTTTTTTAGTTCTCCAATTCTCATTGGATATAAATGATACTTTCTATGAGAACGTCCAAATGTTTTTTTGCTTTTCATTATTAATAATGAGCCGGTAAAAAGTGGCATGTTTTACCATCAAAACTGTTTTTCAGCATCATACAAAAACTTTAATCATTAATAGTGATATTTTTATGAATTTTTAATTATCTAAACTAGTAATATTGGCTAGTAATTTATTGCTCTCACATTATAATACACTCAATGCATTTATGAAACAACAAACGAAATTGAATCCTGATAAAATTATTAGTTTAGATAACTTAAACGATATTTGTGAGAATTATAGAGAAGATAATGATATAAACAAATCAATAATAATTCCAGGAGTCTTGGCAGTTGATGCTCTTTTACTTGATCCGTATATTAAGGTAGACAATACAGGAAATGTAACTGGCATTATTGGAAACATTAAATTGAGTTCTGATGATTAATCAAAGGTAAAAAATGTCGTTAAAGAGCAGGAAGAATTGATCAAAAGATTAAAAAACATAACAATAAATAGTGCATTTGTTTACCAATTTCAACCAATTAACTCCTACTACAGGTGTTTCACGGTTTATGTTCAATCAGCTACTTCAGGAAAAGCAACACAAAAACAAGTTGAAACATTATACACAATTTCAAAAAAGCTGAAACAAATGAATTTTTCAGTATATTCTTTTGCATCAAATGGTGATACAATGTATCATAAATTAATAACGGATAATGTTAAAAGATGGAATTGTATTAAAGAACGACCAATTTTAAATTTTGGAAAGCATCTATATATCAGTGATCCTCTTCATATCATAAAACGTGGTCGTTATAAGCTTTTGACTCATAATGTTCGTTTGTTACAAAAAGATTCAGAGCATATTCAATTAAATAGCACAGTTAAAGAAATATTAAATTTACCAACAGAAATTTTGGATCGTTCCAGAATAGCAAAGATGCATGATGATTTACCAATTAGGCTATTTTCTTTAGAAAATCTGGATCTTCTTTTACAATTAGAGATGCATTCTATGTCAGCATACTTTATTCCATATTCATTACTAATCGTATCACTTTCTGATGACGCATTAACCAATGATCAAAGAGTGGATTTCTTAGAAATCGTTGCAAATTATTTATGCTTTTATAAAGATCTTATGGAAAAAAGTGGAAATGTTTGTTTACAACAGGTAAACACATCTTGTGTTGTTATGTTTGATCGAAACTTTGCAGATGATATGATATCAACTTGTATAAGTATTAACTCATTCATCAATTTGTACAAGGGAAATATCAATTTAAATAGGTTAGGAAGTAATCCTATCGAACACCACTTTGGTCTCATGCGATTGAAAGCAAAATTCAAACACAATTTAGATGTTTTTATCAAAAATGAATATAAAATTAAACTAATGTAAAGAATAGAAAGCGAAATTGTTCATAATTTAGTGAATTCTAGAAGATCATCATTTGGATGTGATATTAGTATAAATGGAGAAATATACGGAAGCAAGTCTATTTTTTCAAATCAAGATATTGCATATTTGATTTTAGAAACATTCAATTTACCTGTCAAAAATTTAAAATACAAGCTATCAAAAAGTGAAAGTTTTTACGCATTCACAGGTTTCATAAAAAAGATTTCTGACATAAATAAAAACAATGTTAAAAAATGCAATTGTGCCTTCAATTCTCGTGATATTTCGCATTCTTGCTGTCGAAGTTGTGGGATTAGAAGTCGTCAAGATAATCAAAAAAATTTACGTTCAGACAAAAATGATTACAATCAGTAAATTTAAATTAAATTAAATTAAATAATAAATACTAATTTATTAAACATATAAATGAACTTTTTGGTAAAAAAATTGGTAATTATTGATATAGAATAATTATTTGTTTTTTGGGGAAAGAGAAAATACTATAAAAAATTGAAAGAAAAGAAAGAAATAACAGAATTATCTTTCAAAAATGCTATAAACTTTGAAAAAAATATTTTTTTTTTTTTTTTTTTTTTTTTGTAAATTGAATAATTTTTTTGAAAAATTAATGTAATAAAAGACGAAGAAATATTCGATATCAAGTAATGATAGTAATATTTACAGAAATTCAAATGAATATTGTAACAATGCGATTATTTAAAAGTTATATTTTGATAATGTTACAAATTGGAAAAGTGAGCAGGATGGGAATCATACGTAACAACATTATATTAAAGCATGAGTTTTGTAAAGCGAAATGTTTAACGCATACTATTAATTAAGGAGAACAATTATTAATATAAAAAAAGGTATACAAACTCTTTTCTTTCAATTTGTTGAAAGCAAAAAGTTGGTGATTTTAAGACTTACTAAAATTTTAATAGCATATTTTAAATCCTTATCATATGTATAATTGTTTGATACTATTTACAACCTGTTTGGTTCATTACATAAAAAATTTAAATTTTAAATCTTTACTTTTTGAAAAATTTAAAAACCCTAGAAAAGTAGTGATTAAAATATTATTTTTTTATTTTTGAACTTATATTTTTCTATATTATTATATTTGTTTGTTTATAAAATAAAAATATATTTAATTAATTAAGAATATGTGGAGATACGAAATGGCAAAAATCGATATTTCAATAATTTCCAAATAATTTCTAATCCCTTCGATACATTTTCCTGTAATGATTTTATCGTTTTATATATTTTATTTTACATGAGATATCTCGTTAATTGGAAGATCTATCTAGGATTTATTGAGATAAAGCTAAAATATCAATTTTTTTGACGGTTTAAGGAGAAAAAAAGGTTAATTTTTTTTTCTGAAGAGGTGAAGTCGTCAATCTAAGCGAATTCAATTTTCTTAAAAAAGGTGAAGTCGTCAATCTAAGAGAATTCAATTTTGAATGCATTGAAATCACGATCAAAATTCCCTAAAGATTTAAAATAATAATATATTTATTTATAATCCAATTTTTTGAGAAAAATATGGAAAATTAAACAAAAATTATAATTGAGAAGTGAAAATTTTATTATAGTTTTTCTTTCAATTTATGAAAAAATTTAAATAATAATATTTTTAAATTACATTTTATTTATATTAAATTAAATATATAATTCATTTTATACATTGAAATATAATATATAATATGAGATATCTAATGATATATTTGATATTTGTTAGGATATGAAATAATGAAAAATCATTAAAATTCAGTTACGAAAGTTTTTTTTAATTTGTTGAAAAATTCTCGATATATTTAATCTAAATAGGCATTTTAGATATTCATTGAGTTTTACGAAATATTCCATATTATTAAATCATATAAATTATATTGTATAATATAATATTAATTAATTTCTTAAGATATCCACACAATATTTAATTTTATAATTTCAGAATGCATTAAAATAATAAAATATATTTATCTTATTTTTATAAATTACATTTCACAATATAAGATATTTAATAATTTTAAAATTTATATTAATATATATAATAACAATGAAATTATAAAATGCAATAATTAAAATGATAATTTTTTTAGATTCTCAAAAAATAATCAAAAATACTATTAATAACAATAAATATATATATGTAAACATTTATGTGTATATATTTATTTAAAAAATGTTAATCAAAAAGATTTTTTATTCAAATTAATAAAACAATCATTTCAAAACTTTTTCAATTTTTAAAAATTTGTAAACTAATCAAAATTAGACAAAATTAAATTTCTTTTTATACTGGAAATTATTAGATAAATTTTTAATATTTATAAATATATATAAATATGAGTATTTATAAAATAAACCAATAATATACAAAAGGTATTGTCCGAAAAAATAGAGTTTGGGTACCTTTCTATTTTTCTAACTAAATAAACAAAAAAATTAAAATAAACAAATAAACTATAAAATATATGCATAAAATGAGTTCTTTTTTGAGATATTAATAAAAATAAATTGACAAGGTTTGTTCGGTCCACGAAAAGTGCATGAAAAGTGCATTTGTCTCAGACTTTTAACAAGTCTAGAGATATCTATAATACTATTGATTAATATTTTTTTTACCAAAAAAAGAAAAAAATGGTTTAATAAATACTACAATGAGATACTAATTACGAATAACTTACTCGGGATGGAAGAAATTTTATCTAGAGCTGCTTTTTAATAAAAATAATTTTTTTGATATTTTCGTAAAAAAAGCGTGAGAAGCTATTCATGGTGTTTTTCACAAAAGTGCAAAAAAGTTCTAGCCGATTTTTTCTGAAGAACGATATAAGGTCAAGATTGACCTTAACCGTTGGTGGCAAAAGAGATTCGGGCAAAAAATATCTCCAAAAAAAAAAAAAAAAAAAAAAAAAAAAAAATTAAGTCAAAATACTTTGAATAACAAAGTTTAATAAAATCAGATTATCTAATTATTTAGACTTGTGCAAAGTCCTGGACAAAAGGACTAAACAAACTTAGTTAATTTAAAAAGCATTTTTATCTTTGAATTAAGGACACATATTTGATATATATAAATTATTCCACAAATTTAAATATATATTCAATGTTAAAACTTATATTTATTTATTATCTTTATTTTTAAAAATATCGAGGTGTTTCGAGATATGATTATTTATAATTTTTTTATAAAATATTCAAAAATTGATAATAGAATTGAAAATATATCATTTTTATATAAAGGTACCCAAACTCTATTTTTTCGGACAATACCTTTTGTATATTATTGGTTTATTTTATAAATACTCATATTTATATATATTTATAAATATTAAAAATTTATCTAATAATTTCCAGTATAAAAAGAAATTTAATTTTGTCTAATTTTGATTAGTTTACAAATTTTTAAAAATTGAAAAAGTTTTGAAATGATTGTTTTATTAATTTGAATAAAAAATCTTTTTGATTAACATTTTTTAAATAAATATATACACATAAATGTTTACATATATATATTTATTGTTATTAATAGTATTTTTGATTATTTTTTGAGAATCTAAAAAAATTATCATTTTAATTATTGCATTTTATAATTTCATTGTTATTATATATATTAATATAAATTTTAAAATTATTAAATATCTTATATTGTGAAATGTAATTTATAAAAATAAGATAAATATATTTTATTATTTTAATGCATTCTGAAATTATAAAATTAAATATTGTGTGGATATCTTAAGAAATTAATTAATATTATATTATACAATATAATTTATATGATTTAATAATATGGAATATTTCGTAAAACTCAATGAATATCTAAAATGCCTATTTAGATTAAATATATCGAGAATTTTTCAACAAATTAAAAAAAACTTTCGTAACTGAATTTTAATGATTTTTCATTATTTCATATCCTAACAAATATCAAATATATCATTAGATATCTCATATTATATATTATATTTCAATGTATAAAATGAATTATATATTTAATTTAATATAAATAAAATGTAATTTAAAAATATTATTATTTAAATTTTTTCATAAATTGAAAGAAAAACTATAATAAAATTTTCACTTCTCAATTATAATTTTTGTTTAATTTTCCATATTTTTCTCAAAAAATTGGATTATAAATAAATATATTATTATTTTAAATCTTTAGGGAATTTTGATCGTGATTTCAATGCATTCAAAATTGAATTCTCTTAGATTGACGACTTCACCTTTTTTAAGAAAATTGAATTCGCTTAGATTGACGACTTCACCTCTTCAGAAAAAAAAATTAACCTTTTTTTCTCCTTAAACCGTCAAAAAAATTGATATTTTAGCTTTATCTCAATAAATCCTAGATAGATCTTCCAATTAACGAGATATCTCATGTAAAATAAAATATATAAAACGATAAAATCATTACAGGAAAATGTATCGAAGGGATTAGAAATTATTTGGAAATTATTGAAATATCGATTTTTGCCATTTCGTATCTCCACATATTCTTAATTAATTAAATATATTTTTATTTTATAAACAAACAAATATAATAATATAGAAAAATATAAGTTCAAAAATAAAAAAATAATATTTTAATCACTACTTTTCTAGGGTTTTTAAATTTTTCAAAAAGTAAAGATTTAAAATTTAAATTTTTTATGTAATGAACCAAACAGGTTGTAAATAGTATCAAACAATTATACATATGATAAGGATTTAAAATATGCTATTAAAATTTTAGTAAGTCTTAAAATCACCAACTTTTTGCTTTCAACAAATTGAAAGAAAAGAGTTTGTATACCTTTAAAATAGTAACTAATATGAGTAAATTATATTTGAATGTTTTAAATAATGAAAAAAAATGTCATAAACAATTGAAAGAATTTTGGAAATCCTGGCAGATGGACCAAATATTTCAAAGAAATTTTGTGAAAAAATAAAAAATGCTAAAAAAATTGAAATAATTTTATTCGTCCTGGCAGATGGACAAGACTATTTCTGAGAAATAATAATTCGATCATTTATTTTGTGAAAAAATAAAAAATGCTAAAAAAAATTGAATGAATTTTGTAGGTCCACAGGTCCACGGACTTTAACAAGTCTAGATATCTCTTTATAAAAAAATATATAAGATTTTCTTCACATATTCGTGTCTATGATGTTATAAATAACAATAAATGTTTACGAATCTTTTCAAAATTATACAATTAACATTATTTGTATAAAATAAAAATTTCTTTCAATGAAATAACAAGCAAAAAATGTCAATAACTTTTTATGAGAAAAAAGTTATTCAAAATGTGTTAATCGAAAGGAATTCGAGTTTATTCGGACCTACTTTTTGAGCGAAGCTCATAAAGTAGGTCGTATAACTCGTAATTTAGCGAAAAAAGTTTGATTACTACATAGGTGGTTAATGTGTCAAAATGAATAAAAATTCGTGAGATTGATATATATTTTTCTTATAAGTATATGCTATAAATTTACACAGATTAAAAGAATATTTGTTCTTTAGCGGTCTAGAAAATAAAAATGCAAAACATTGAATACATTTTATCTGAAAAAGTTTAATCAAAATTCTTTTATAAAAAAAAAATCTGAACTCACAGCGAATTAATCAGCCTTATAGTCTCAGAAAAATCTAACAGTGAAATTGAATGAAGCATTCAAAATTAGATTTTAAAAAAATAATCATTTATCATTCCTCTTGATTTATTATTTATAAATAGTATTTATTTGATTTTTAAAGAGAAGATAAAAATGAAAATAATCAAAAACCATTTTGAATGCTCTTTTATCAAAAAGTTATAGATATTCTTAAATCTCAAAACAATCAATCTTAAACAGTAAAACACATCATTTAATAGGCTGTAATTCAGCCTAATCCAACAAATCAATACATATCTCTCAAAAGTATATCAATATCTATAGATTTTACTTAACAATTCAACTGATCTTCAAATCTTGATATCGAAATTCCCAATTTCGCGTTTTTTTTTTTGTCGATTTTTATAATTCAATGCATATTTTTACTATTTAAATAGCTTACGTTTACTATTAATTCACAACAAGCTTTCGAAATCATATCTCATTGGGCCATTATTTTTTATATTACTATTTACCTAGTTGTTTATGAAATTTAATACTTTATCTCTTCAAATCAATCATTTTTTTAAAAATAAACAGATAATTTTAATTTATAATTTTAATTTATTTATTAGTTTAGTTTATCAGTAAAAACGTTTATAGATTAATTAAATCAAATTTATCTGGTGCTGTTTCAACCAAAATAGACGGAAATTCTGAGAAAAATATGCAATCGCAATCTCCATTTCGAATGTAATCTATAATTTCAAAGAAATCGTATTTTTCGTCAATCGCTTGAGTGTGACCATGTTGCAAAAAGAATAATTGTTTGAGCATCTCTTCTGAGTTAGCCCATTTTCCGGACAATATCTCATCTTCTGGAGCCACTTTGAGATTTTCTGGAATTGTTGGCATTGCATATTCAGATTGTAATGCTCGTGCAGGATCAAGTGGAAAAATGCCCGAAGCTTCAAATCCACTTTTGATATTTGATGGTGTACAAACTTTTTGATGGGCATCTAAGAAGCTTCGAATTAGCATTTCTCGCACCTGCTGAGCTGTTTGCTTCTGAAGTTGTCCGAAATTGTTAAAATCTAGATTATCTATGTGAAATTGCGAATTTGAGAGATTAATTTTCAACTGAGATTTAAGTGGCGCTGCAACAGTTAAATCAAATGGTTGTAGAACATGTGATGTATGTCCTGGCAAAACAACCAGGTCGACATTGAAACAGGAAAAAATATAATTGGCCAAGTAATTACGCCTTGAAGGATGTCCGTCTACTATCAGTAGAATTGGATCGTTTCTTATTGATATAGGTAGAGTTATGCGGTAATGTGTAATCTGCGAACAGAATAATATTGCATATAATATAAACGAATCCTTATTCATCCAACCTGATGGCGTTGATGCCAAAAGGCACTCATTTACGATTGATTCAATATTCCTTTTGGTTTTTTTGTTTGGCAGCAAAATTAGAGGTTCTAAAAAATATCCAGATGCACATATTGTAATGACTGCTGTAATATGTGGTGGTGCAGGAGGTGAAACAACCAAAGGAAGTGTCTTTTCTGGAACGATTACTTTTAGCTTCTTCTTTGAATAAAGCATGGTTTCGTCCATGTTAAAAATTAGCCTTTCGTCT
Organism: Tritrichomonas musculus; assembly: GCA_039105265.1. NCBI lineage: Eukaryota > Parabasalia > Tritrichomonadida > Tritrichomonadidae > Tritrichomonas > Tritrichomonas musculus. Next base: position 3,296,287 of record JAPFFF010000005.1, on the reverse strand, counting down.
CTATCAAAAAGTTCTGCATTTTGAATGAAAAAATTTGAGATGGATTCTGAATCGCAAGAAAATCTTCTTGCTTGGTCTAATTCTTGAGGACTAAGAACCTTTAATTTAATAGATTTTACAATTTCATAAATCCACTCCTGACATGGAATTGTTGTTTCTTTTACACGATGAATGAGTCCTGAACAATTAATATTTGTTAATAAACTTAATGCTTTTTTATATCTTCTTTTTCGTAGCATGAATGCCAATTGAATTGACACAGTTGTTGGCACACAATTCACTTCATTAGAACAATTTGTTAATAAATCTCGAAAATATATTTTGTCAATGTCGCATAAATAGTCATCATTACCACCTGTAAAGGACGGATACCAGAATTTTCTTTGTGCTGTTCTTAATAAGCAAGAAATTAATGCATGATCGCCACTTAATTTGAACTGAGATACAATTGCTGAATAAGTCCATCCATTATACCTTTTAACAAAAATATCATATTGGTCAGTACTTAGTATGCCATTTTTCGAAGCCCATTCTAGCTCTTCCATCAATAAATCCATGAAATAAAATGAAGTGAATTTCAAAATTTTCATTTTCAATGAATTTTTGTTTCATTTTTCAATCAACCTTTGGCTTCAGTATTGAATTTATCTTCAGAAAGTTGCAACAGAACAAGTTCTCAAATCTTCAATTTACTAACTTTTTCTATGAATTTTATATTAAAATAATTAAAAACTTTATAATTTTAATCAAAATTTGAATATAGTCTCAATTGACTGTAACCACATTGAATCCACTGTAAGGCTAATTTATTGACTGTATTAAAAAAATTGTGAGAAAATTGATTTCTCCGCCGCTAACGAACGAATCGTATTCCAATCTAAATAAATTATGCTAAAATAGTTTATATAAGATAAATTTCTGGTTTAATATCATTTTTATTAACATGAAAAAATTGAGAAGAGTAAACCACCTAACGTGCTTTCATTTGATCCGTACCATTTCAATATATCCAGAGCACTAAATTTAATTTGTGTTATTTTTCATACAATTTAATTATTTTATTAAATATTTAATAATAAATTATATAAAAATTATTATTATAAATTATAAATTTTGTTAAATTTTACTAGTTTTACAATTTTATTTGGAGATATTAGTAAAATAGTGAAAATTAAAAAATTTCTGATAAAAATAAACTCTGTCCAAAAATTTTCGACTTAACGTACATAAAAACCGCATTTTCCACTGAAAATTGACTAAAAAAACGATAAAGTGTCGAAAATTTCTTTTTTCTCTCAAAGCAATGTATTCAATTTTTCAGAAGTTTATTTTTATAATTATCCTTTCATCAAGCTATTTTTATACAAGTAGCCCTGGTTTTTGAAAGAAATAGCCACGCCCTTAAGAGGAATTACAACTTTCTTTGGGACATGCGCTACTCTCAGAAAAAAGAGCTTTGGAAAAAACCTTCGAATCACCATAAAGGTGCATGAGAAAAAAAAAATGAAAGTTTGAATACTCTCTCAAAATTCAATTGTCGAACATTTTTGGACAGAGTTTATTTCTGATTATATTTGGTTTTCTTTTTTGTAAAAAACGATCAAAGTATGGTCAATTTATGCTAGATTGGCCTTGCTCTGGATCTAATGAAATGCTCTGGATCTATTGAAAGCACGTTATATTACGACTCATGGTATTTTTCACAAAAGTGTAAAAAAGTTCTAACCGATTTTTTATGAAGAACGATACAAGGTCAATATTAATCTTAACCATTGGGTCAAAAGAGATTGGAGGCGAAAAATATCTCCTTTTTTTTTTTTTCCCCATTTCCATATGTATGAAGTTTAAATTTTATGACGAAACAAAGATAAAAATGTGAAAATTTAATCATTCAAAAAATTGACAGGTATATCGTGATGTATTGAATTTTGGGTGACAGATTATCTTATATCACTTAACTTTATATCCAATTTTTTAAACTGAAAGGAATTTAAAAAGTGAGATTATTAAATTGATAGAGTTGATTTATAATTGATAATAAGCACTATTCATATTGCTATTGCATTTGCTTCAAATCGTTATCTTTTTGAAAACCTTGAAAATGATTCAACAAAATTCAAAGTGGTTAATTTTTTATTTTAAATTAAAACAAATAACTTTTAAAGCATCATTCAAAATATTATCTTTAGGGTTTAAACGTTTAAGGCGATTTAAAAAGTATAAAATTGTATGAAGCATAAAATAAAATAGAAAAAATCAAATTCGGGGAATGAATTTTTGTGAAACGACCAAAATTCTGCATTATTGAAAAATTTTCAATTTGTTCAAAAAGTTTCATATTTTATGGAAAATAATTTCTTTTGAAAATTTGCAAATTTCAAATTATCATGTTTAAAAAGTCGAACTTTTCCAATTGAAAAGTGAATTTTGAACTTGTCTATCAAATCCTCATGACAGAATCAAATCAAAGTCTACTAAAGTAATCATATCCAATGGATGAATAGAATATATATATTGTTGATATTATATGTTGTAAATTTTACTTTGAAAAAATAGAATGAAATATTCTAATAAATATCAATATAAATTGAATAAATTTCAATACAAAAAATTATTATCGGTTAAAAAAATTGAAAGCAAATACGATAATATTTTATTTTATTATTAAATTATACAAACATGATTTGCTTTTATGCTTTAAATCTGAGAGAGAATAGTTGAAATGGAAGGAATCAATTGACGTTTTGAATGATTCGAAATCTGATCCGTGCTCTCTTTTTCAATTGAATTTTTTTTATAATTGAGACATGCAATTGAATTTTTTTCTTTCTTTTCATTTGAATTTTTATTTAATTGAAGATGAACGGTTTGTGTGAATATTTCGTTTCCGATACAATCAGGATGTGAAATAACAGTAACAGGTATTGATTTTTTATTATCATATGATGCCTGATTGCAATTTGAGCAAAATAATTTTTCCGAAGATGATTGATTATTTATTGTATTTGACAATTTATAAATTAAATTGCTTGAATTATTTAAAACAAAACTATTTTGAAAATTATTAAAATTAGCAAAGCATTTTGGTTTTTGATTATTAATATGTGAAATGCTCATATGATTAAATGTGTTCGGATTATTTAAATTTGTAATGTTATTCATATTAAAATTATTTAGAGCTTGATAATTATTGTTATTTAAAGTTTTGGGACATTTTTGATTTTGATTAGAATTGCATAATTTTTGCTTATCTTTGATTGATTCCTTGAGAAGGTTATAACGATAACGGCATTGAGCATCACTTCTATTTCCTAATTCAAATGAAATTGTAGTCCAGGACTTATCACCATATTTTTCTACTAATTTTAATAATTTTTCTTCTTCATCTGTTGTCCAAAGAAGTTTTGAAATTTTTGGATTTAAACCTCTGTACCATCGTTGTGAGCATTGCCCTTGACTTCTTCCATTACCTACAAATGATGACACAAGAGACCAACTTTTTAATCCATATTTGTTAATTGCATGCAAAAGTCTTTGATCTTCATATTCACTCCATGCTTGGGCTCTTTTACGTGATTGGAAAATAATTATTTGGTTGCCAATAACACAAGAATTATTAGAATTTTTTACCATTTCTTCGCAAAGAACGTTTTCATCCGATAAAACAGGATCATTGATTGAAATTGGAGTGGAAGAGACGTTAAGAATATCATTTATTTTATCCAATGGCTTTGTTGTGTATATATTTTTAGTAAATTCTTTCGAAGCATTTTCATAGGTAATTTTCCCATTAATAAACATTCTCATAACCAATTTAAGGTGATCTAATGTTTCTGTCTGGAGTTGTGATGCATCTTTGATGATATATTGCTCAGCTACTGAAAGAAGGGGGTCAAACTCTTCAGTTGTCATCAGATTCAGGAAAAATTTTATTTTTTTCAAAATAATTCAATGAATATTTGAATATTATTCAATATTTAAATAATATGTGAGAATTTCAATTATTAAACCCTCACTATAGAAATATTATCACATCATTTTTTTATTATTTAAAGGAAAATTTAGCTTTTGATATTTATATTATCAATTGGATAAATTATTTTATTTACTTTTTTTTTGAAAAAAAAAAAAAGTATTTTTCATTTATTGGATAAAATAAAAAAATAATTAGCAATTATAAAATGTAAATGGATAAATATTGCTATGTAAAAACATAAAATAATTTTGATATATAATATTAATTTGAAAAATCAAAGATGTCAGCATTTTTTTTTTTTTTTTTTGAAAAGAAAAAAAAAAATTATTTTCTTAACAAATTAATTGAAAAAAACTTGAAAGGAACGGAAAAAAATGTTCATAATATTACTTAGAAAGGCGGATTAAATATATCTTTTTCAATAAATTATGTTTTTATATATATATATTAGCGATTTAATCTATATTAAAAAAAGAAAATATCACTTAAATGTCTGTAAAAAATTCATTTTAGCAGAATACTTTTTTTTTAGAAAGTGATTATTTTGTCAAGAGATAATCATAGAAAATATTTAAATCAAAAATTATTTTGGATAAAAATCATTTTTTTATAAAAACAATAATAATATTTAATCATATATAAAAAACTATTAATTTATAAATTATAATCTTCTCAAATAAATTAATAAAACTTTTTGAATACTCACAAAAAAAGCTAGGTTAATATGGTGAATTTATAACAGTAATATCCATTTTAATAAAAAATGAATAATCGATGATAGATTGAATATCATTCAAACTATAATTCAAAAAAAAGAATTCAGAAGACTATTAAATATTTTTTAAATTTAAAGTACAAATCCAGTACGTTATTTTTTGAATAGGAGAACGTTTATTATTTGAATAGTTGCATGTCTCTGAAAAAGTTTAAATTGACTAGGTTTGTTTTTGACACTTATTTTACAATTTAAATAAACATTATGACATGTTATATGAAATGGATGAAAATAATCGTTTTTTATTTAACATGTCATTTTATTCTTTGATAATGTCAAAAAAAATTGCGGTTACTAAACGTACTGGATTTGTACCTTAAGAATATAATGAAAACAAATAGTTTGAAATTTTATATATTATTATATTTCTTATATACACTAATCACCAATAAATATTACTCTATATTTAATTGTATAGATCTTTAATTATAGCTACCCATATTTATAAACGTCCGTCTAAAATTGCAGAAGAGACCTCTGTCACTTATCAATTTTTTTTAGGAACACTATATTTCTTTTTAAAAATTGAATGAAAATTTGAGTGGAAACGATTATATAAAATTGAAATAATGATCGTTGAAAAAAAATGGAGTAAACGGGTAAAGATCCCCTAAAAATACATGAACGATCATTTTCAACTCAAAAAAAAAAAAAAAAAAAAAAAAATTAATTGATTAAATTTAAAAACAAAACAAACAAACAAACATTATTATTTCAATTTCTGCACCTTGCTGAAATTATAAACATACATGAAAAGCCGAGGGAATTTACTGTAAAAGAATCCAAAATAACATTCTGGACTTCCATTACCGTAGACTGTTTCAATTCCAAGGTCATTACTATTATTTTTTGTTGGATTGGAAATTGATTTTTCCTTATTCGAATGGGTTTGATTCTTATTTTTCTGATTCATTTTCATATCACATGTCTGACTCGTTGAAAGTCGATGGACCCACTTGTTCCGAATGAGAGCAACGAGATCTTTTAAGCTGGATGTATTATAGCGCCTCTGCCTTGATGCTTCAACAAGGAATGACTTCGGGATGCTTCGTGCCCAGGTTCGACCAAATATCACATTGCTTCCTTCTTCAAATTCTTTTACTATTGGAGAAGAGCTCGGCAATGAAGAGAGAATTATGTGCACGTCTTCAAATATACGAAGTCTTTCAAGAGCTGTCAAAAAAAGAGGATGAGTGCATAAAATAGAATCAGCTGCTGATTTAAACCTAGAAGAATCAAAACTATTAAATGTATTCGTGAGAAAATCCTTCAAGATTTGATCATCTGATAAAGATGATAAATCATTATAATAGCTTTTAGATGAATTTTTTTCTGAATTTGTTTGACCATTTAGGTCGTCAAAAAGTGGATCTGCTTTAGAGGAATATATGCATGCATTATTGATGTGCCGTTGAATTAATTCTTTTAGTGCAGTGATATCAGAATCAAAATCAGATTTACATGCTGTGTAACGAGCGTTATTTTCAATTAAGCCAAGCATTGGATTTCCATTTTCAGATTGGTTGTAAAAGAAGGCTTCTTCTGTAATTTCTGAATGAACAATGCCATTTCTGTGCAAATATCCGATAGCTTTCAGCATTCTTCTTAAAAAGTTGATTACATCAAACTTTTGATCAAATTGAAAATTTTGATAGTTAGGATAAGTAATCAAATAAGTGTTGGTATAGTTATAATCCCTGCAACTTTCTGATGGCTGTTTTTCAATTTTCAACGGAAATACGAAAAGATCTTTATTGTTGTTTAATTCAGCAATTGATTCAACATGCTTGACTAGATCATTATTAACATTTCTGAGGTATTTTTGATTGTACATGCAACCAGATGGAAGACAATTTGTGTCGACAATTATAAATTTTGCTTTACTTTCATTTTGGAGATGAATATAAATTGCTGCAATGGCGATACTGAAAACGCAAAAGGTAGCTATTGGAAGGGCAATCCAATTTTTATTATTGCTTTTGTTGTAATTGTAATTAATGGCATAATTAACATTTTCATTCCGTTTTTTAATGCGAGTTGAGAAAAATTTTTGGCCTTTACCCTTGTTTAGGTCAATTTCTGCATTGAATGTAAATTTTACATCGCTAGATGTAGTAGAATCTGTCTGCTTTATGAAGTTTTGCTGAATGATTTTGGCAGATTCTTTTGAGGACATTTTTTGAGGAAGGTGATCATTTTTCTCAAAATTGGTGACAGGATCTGAAAAAGTATTTTTTTCTTTTCGAACAAAAATAATTGGATCAGCTTGAGCAATATCGTGCTTTTTAAAATTATTTTCAATTTTCGTAAGCACTTGTTTGTTGGTATCAACAGTTGATATAGGTGGTAAAGATGATATAAATGAATTAATTTGTAAATCGGAAAGGTGAGGTGAAAATTTTAAAAGACCATCAGTTCCGAAAACGATAACTGGAACTCCTATAATTTTTTGGTTGGACTTTATTGAATTATTGACAATTAATTTAACATTTCCATCAGATGTAGTTAGAAGTCGAACTTCTTGAGGATATAACGTTTGCATCGATCTAGATGCTGTTATATTAAAGAAAGAATATTTAAAAATTTTTGAATGATCATCATTTAATATGATGGAATAATCTGTTCTTTCAACTTTCGTTGAGCCGGGAGGTAATTTGGAACCATCTACATTTAACTGTAATGTGCTATCAGCTCTTTCAACCTTTGGCACAATGCCACTTTTTTCTGGATTTGGATGATTTATGATAGTATTTTTGCAAGTTGTGCAAGCCATAATTCCATTATTTTCGTCAATTAAAAATGTTGATTTGTCTTGTGTTGAAGAAATTACAATTTCGCCGTTATTTGACGAACCAATTTTTTTATTTGGATCTATGTTCGTTAAAAAGTAGTTTCCTATTGTTGGTAAAAAAGTATATGCGTCGTGGCTCGATGAATTAAAAATATCACCGCCTGTGTCCAGTGAATAATCAATTTTTCCAGTAAATACATTGATAAAATGCAAAATTCCACTTGATGTTGCAATATAAATATGGCGGTCACGTGTTTTGCACTGCCATTCTGTATGAAACAAATTATCTTTTATTGTGTTTGGTGTGATCGATGAAGTAGTGAAAACAAAAGGGAAGAAAAAGTTAAGGAGAATAATCAAAACAGAAACCATGATATTTGTTAATAAAATTTTATTCCTCTGAAAATCGATCCAACTTTTGTTTGAAAATTTCATATAATTTTTTCTGGAAAATATATTTTATAATTAAAATAAATGATAAAATAAAATATCTGATTTACTAAAAGAAAAACGTAATTTACATATAAAGCAACTTTTTGTGAACCTATAAAATGAGATTATGAAGAAAAAAAAAATGAGCCAGAATGAGCAAGCCTCCCAAAAAAGCAATGATAATGGTGCTGAAGTAAGCAATGAAGATGATGAAAATCAAGAAAATGATAATAATAATAAAGAACAAGAAGGGGAACACGCTGAATCTAATGCAAATACAAATACAAATAGTAGAGCTCCTCCAAAACGTGCACCAGCTTCTGTAAAGAGTCATCCATCGCACAGCACGAGAGGAGCTCCTTCATTTGAATCACAAATGTCTCCTGAGCAAATTGAAACCAACCTCATTAAGCTTTTTGGAAATAATTTTCCAGATGCAGCAAAAGATAATATTGTTCTTTCAGATGGCCTTTCAGTCCGAGATTTACGAATCATCGTTCGTGTTCTTAAATTGTGTGGTCCTTCTCAAGTTAATGTTCGAAAGCCCCTTCTTTGCGACTTCCTGATGAAACATATGCAAAGTGAACGTATGACAGATGCTTACAAAAAGTATGCTGAAGAAAAAGAAAGAGCAAGGCTTGCACGTCTCAAAAGCAGAGAAGAAAAATCAAAGCACACATCAGAGGCTCAAAACCAAAGTGCAGTTAGTGTTACAAAAGAAGCACCAATACCTACAACCACAGCAACAGTAGCAACTACAAGATCGCAAGCAAGGCGCTCGATAATTGAAAAATCAAATACAAATTCAAACGCTAGTACCACAGATCGTAGAGCACCACAACAAAACCAAAGATCAATTCAATCTTCTGGAAGAGAAAAACAACCAGTTCCCTTAATTTCTGGTATATCATCTTCAAATTTTTCTACTATTCCTCAACCAGGTTTAAATAATTTAAGCTCTGTTACTTCTTCAAACATCAATTTTTCAAATCATGTACCTCCGCCACGCATTCATACTGCTGCAGAGATTGTTGTTAAAAATGGAGGTGGAAATTCTAATACGAATATTACTACAATTTCATCTTCTGTTGCCTCTGTTGATGTACAAATGACGAAAGATCAAAGTACAACATATGCAAAGGCAAGAGTTGTTAAAGAGATTACAATTCCCAGATTAAAATATGATTCAACGTTTGATATGAAAAATGCCCTCAATATTCTCAAAGAATGTAATGATTTTGTATTAAAAGTGTCAGACAGATTAAGTGAATTGGAAAGAGCAATCTCAATAATGACATTTAGAGTAGCAGAACTAGAAAAAATATTATAATTGTTTTAAAAATTATAGTCTACTGGAAAACCCCCCTACCAATGGAAAACCCCCCTACCATTTTTATTCACCTATTTTTGGCCTTTAATGGTGGCAAAAAGTACGTTGGTGGAAAACCCACCTACCATTTTCTATTCAATTTTTCGATAAAAAAATTGAATAGATTGCATTTAAAATACTAATATCTAAATATAAAATAAACATTTTTTAAATAATAATAATTATTTTATCAAATGAACATTTTATCTATATGTATATATGATATTATGATTCTAACTCCTTTATATAGAGATTTGGTAGGGGGGTTTTCCATTTGGTAGGGGGGTTTTACTCTAGACTATATATGATCATAATTCTTTTTTTTTTTTTTGAAAAAAAAAAACTCGCTGGCCGGGAATCGGACCCGGGTCACAGGAACGACAATCCTACATGATTTCATTACACTACCAGCGAACTCATAAATTAAAATTATATATCATATAAGAAACTAAATTTGATTAAGTTTAAAATTATCATCTTTTGATATCAATCATTTCATCAAATGCATCTTCACCTTCGTGTTGTTGAAGCTGTAGATATTCCAAAAATGGATGCTAATGCATCTGATGCATATTGTATTGTTCAAGTTCCTCAATCAAACACAACATTAAGAACAAACGTTATTCATAATAGTATGTCGCCACGTTGGAATCAAGAATTTCATATTCCAATAACGAATCCATCTTCTGCTACTTTAACTATAACTATGTATGATAAAGATATAACCAGAGACGATAAAATGTCAACGTTAAATGTTTCTCTTTGTTCAATTCCAGCTGGCCAAGTCCTTGATCAATGGTATTCAATGGTTCCAGCAAATCATGTTAGAAACGGAGGAAGAATACATCTTGTTGTTCATATTGCTCCAACTGGGGCACAACCATTTGTTCAATTACCAAATGCAGGCTATGCTGCTCCGGGTGCTTATCCAGCTTATCCACAGCAATGTTATCCACCACAGCAAGGTTATCTACCACAGCAAGGATATCCACCACAGCAAGGATATCCACCACAGCAAGGATACCCACCACAGCAAGGATACCCACCGCAACAAGGATACCCACCGCAACAAGGATACCCGCCAAAGCATCATGGATATGCAGCTCCATATGGAGTACCACCGCCAGCATATGGAGCGCCACCACCTTCTTATGGAGCGCCCCCTCCGGCATATGGCATGCCGCCACCTGGTTATCCACCCCAATATCCAGGTGCCATTCCGCCACCACCTCGACCTCCTGGCATGAGCGATCAAGATTACTACATACTTTGTAAAGCCCAAAAGAAGGCCATGAAAAAGATATACAAAAATCACTATCAGTAAATTTTCTTGTTTTAGTCAACTGATTTCAATTATTATTTATTCGACCAAATATATAAAGAAAACGATTAATTAATATTTCATGAGTAGCTTTTTTTCGCAATTCTCAAAACTTGCAAAACATATTTCACAGGTTATTGCACCTCCTCCAGAAGCTGGTGAAGGTGAAGCAACTAGAATCTGGCAATTGATATGCAATTGCACTCTTGAAAATACCAAAGAGTCGCTAGAAAACCTTCATTACAACATCCAAAACTTAATAGAAGTGATTAAACAATCTTCTGAACAAGGGACATTAAAAGAAGTTATTGAACTTTTGATACTTCATCAAATACCATCAAAATTAGTAGCTTTTAGCGAGGCCGATATTCCAAGTGGCTTCGTTAATGAAGCCATTCCATTCTTTATCGAGTTTTTGTTTCCGCCTTTATCTGTATATCTTAACGAGCCTTTTATGACAGACGCAATTAACAAACTTATTCAGCTTCATATTACATCAAACAAGATAACTTCGCAAAGATTGAAGGGGAAAAAACCTCATAATATTACTAAAAATGATGTCGAATTACAATTCGATCAAGATAAATACGATATTTTTATTGATTCCTTACTTTCATATGTAAATAATTATCCAGACGAAATTGAAAAATTTATAATATCGGAAACTTCAGCCCCATTTTTAACAGAAATCACAAAGAAAAAGTACTTTTTTAGCAAATTTAATGAAATTGGTGAATTTATATTTCCACTTCTCGCACAAACTAAAATAAATCCAAAGCTTCATTCTTTTTTACTTAACAAATCCCAATTGATTCGTAATTCGGTTTTTTTTGTAAAGCATTGCATTGAAAGCTGTTCAATGGACTCTAAAAAACGTCAATTTCTTATTTTCCTTGATATTGCACTCCAAGCTGCTCTTCCTGATTTTGTTGCTGCCTTCTATTCATCGTTTGAAAGTTTAATTGTTCGCCCTCTCATCACATCAACTCAATCAGAAACCGAAAATAATGAAGTTAAAGTAGATGCTTCTTCCTCTTTGAAATATGCCATATATATTTTAACTTCATTTTCATGCCCACATATTACGGAGCCTTCTATGTTATATGTAAAAGACCATATTGTTGAACACTTAAACTCAAAAGATCCGAAAATTGTTTTTTTGGCCGTGAGATGTATTACTTTAATTGTTGAACATGCTTCACCAAATTTTGAAGAATATGAAAAGTTGATCAATATTCAAACTGATCCAAATTTGAACGATCCGCCAAACAAATTAAAATATTCTGATTCTCAAGAATTAAATGGTTTATCAATAACCAATACGAACGTAAAGATATTCCTTGACTTCTTACCTTTACTTCCTCCAGAATGGTTTGTTAAGCAAGACATGACACAGAATGTTGAAAATGCTGGAAGCAAGGTTACTCAATGTCATTATGCAGCTTCAACGATTAATAATTATACTTATATGAATATTTGGGGAACTGGTGTTTCGACTTCGCAAATACTTCAAAAGATGCTAAAACTTCTTGAAAATTTCTTAGATAATAGTTTACAGCTCAATCTTGCTTTAACAGATTTCTTTTCGTTAATTGCATCATTGCCAAATGCTGGTGCTTCGTTCTTTTCACTATCAGATGAGTGTGAAGAAGGTCTTGTAAAATGCATGGAAGAAATATGTATCACTGCAAAGAGAAGAGTTGGTAAAAAAGAAGACACAAGTGACAAAATAGCGAAAGCTTACGAAATATTAGGTCATAATTGGGAAAAAGAAGCAGAAGACGTTGAAAATGGCAATAGTGAAACTATCTTATTTATTAATATTGTAACTTTGATTGAATTTTGCAAAGAGCTTGGAGCAATTGCTCAATCAAAGAATCTCTTCCATCAAAGAGATGAATATTTTTTAGATTAATTTTTGTTATGTTTTAATAGCTATTGTTTTTATTTGCATTTTTTAACTTTTTTTCAGATTATCTTAAACAATTGATTTAGATCCATTTTTCGTTTTTGCACTTTCCTCTTTTTTATTCATTTTAGATATAAGGCCAGAATGATTATAAAGATTAAAAAAGCATAATCAAGCCCTTTAAAAAAATAAAGAAAATAATTAAATATTAGTAAAGTATTTTAAATTTAATTAATATATCACTAGGTAATCATCGTAATATTAACTTTTATGAAGAAAATGCGAAGGTTCCATTATACATTTTTTTATCATGAAACAAAAAAAAATAATAATAATAATCTGTATCTAATGATGAAATATGAATAAAATATTTCTAAAAACAAAATTATGCACTAGCTTCAGACTCCCTAATTGGAGGAGCCTTTGAAACATGGTCTTTAAGGCGAATTACGATATCTTCGAGCTTTTTTTGCCATTCTTCTTCGATAGAATTAGGCTTGTTTTTAAATTTATCATCCATCTTTTTGCTAATATCTGCTGCCATAAAAGCGTACATTGAATTTTCGCCATTGAATTGAATAGCGTTATTGCATATTAAATGAACATCAGCAACAAATTCTTTAGGATCTGTATATTGATTTTCATTTAATTTTTTTCGCATTGTTCCGAAATCCATTGGTTTTTTAATAATTTCAAAATAACGTTCTGCGCCATCGCGAATTGGGTCAACAGGTGCTCTGAATGGTTGAGTTAATGTCCATTTCATAAAGTATGTTAGTGTTTTATCACACCAATTTTTATCATATTCGGTCATAGTCATTTCAATGTTTGTTTTGAATGAAGATTGATCTCACTTTTTTTCTTTTCTTAAGAATGGTCTTGTAAACATTTTAAAAAGTTTCATACAAATTAAACAGCATTTTATGAATTTTAAGAATAACGTTTTTTAGAGATTGGTTGAAAGTATTCCGTTAACTATATCAAAATAAAAATCAAAAAAAAAAAAAATAAATCATCATTCATTATATTTCAACATGTAAATAAGCAAAATTGGCACAATTAAAATAAAAAATAAATAATAGATAATGTTGATAGAAATGGGTAGGCTGGGTTTCCCATTCCAGTGAGGTGAATAGCCATGTTTGACTTTTTGAGGCATTTCTCGTTATTTTGGATGGATAGTAGACTGTTATAGTCTATTCATAAAATTCAAACATCGATGCTAACAACAGACAAACATTGATGTATTTAACTGATTTGCGTTTTTGCTAATAAGCTTGAGTATATTAGACTGATTTCTGATTTCATAGACAGACTAGTCTGTCAATATCTTATTTCAAAAAGTTGGATATTTAATCTAAAAAAAAAAATAATGGATTATAAAAAGGGATAATAAAAACAGCAAAGTTTGTTGGTGATGTGACCAACAAACTATATTCAAAATTTGAAAGAAAAAAGATTTGATTAGATGACTTTTTGATAAAACAGCTTTTTCAAATAATCACTTTTTGATAAAACAGCTTTTTGAATAAATATATTGTTAAACTGATTAAAATCGACTATACAAACTAAAAAAAGGTAAAAAATCAATTAAAATATTTAAAATTCAAAGAATCGAACAAATTATACTAACTTTTTTATACATATATAATGTAATTTTGATACACAATAAATATTAACGGATTTGGAAACTGAACTTTTTAAATTAAAATAAAAATTTCGTAATAGACATTGCAACTTTTTCAGTGAAAAAAGAAAGAAATTATAATTTTATCATTAACTTGTTTAAAATAGTAAGTAGGAAAGAATTAAAATAGTAATGTATTTATTTTCTGAACGAGTAACTAGTACAAATAAAGGCAAGAGTTTGCACTGGAATCTTTCCTGATGATTTACAAATCTGGGATTGTAGTTCGTTAACAAGTTGATTTCTGTTTGTAAATAGATATCTTATATTACATTACAGATTGGATTTTGTAAATAAGAGGCTGCGTTTTGCAAATTTGTTTATTGAATGATAATCGATGGCTCAGGCTTTTAATTTGATGACTAGAGTTCATTAATTTGAGACTGAGAATAGCTGATCTACAATATATACTCGCAGGCAGCTGTATTTCGAGATTGCATAAGTTGATTTATAAATATATGGTTGGAAACCAGTAGCAGGTGATCAAAATTTGCCATAAGGTATGTGGTATCAATGAATTGTTGTGTTTTTCTTGCCAGTTTTTGCCAGAGTTTGACAAGTCATTCCTTGGCGATATAAAAAATTTAAATCATTCACAAATAAACTGATTTTTATTAAAAAAGCTCACTTATCAAAAAGCCCTTTCTTCAAAAAGCTGTTTTATCAAATATTTGAATATAGTTTGTTGGTCATATCACCAACAAACTTTGCTATTTTATATTTCTCTTATAAAAATAATAATAAATTTTCTATATGTTTTATTTTAATTATTTATGGTTTCAAAGCTTTTTTATCGTTTTCTTTGAAAATTATCATATTTCAGTGCTTTTTATATTTTGATCTCAGAATTTTCCATGAAACTTTTTAAATAGCAAACTTTTGTCTCTTGTCAAGACAAAAGTGCCATTATTCAATTTTGAATGTACATGGACAAGTCTTGTCTAGAATTGTCTTGACAAAAGTTCTTCCATTTATGGCCATTTTTAAACTCAAATCTAATGAAAGCATTTTTGTATAAGAAATTAATCTGATAAAACAAATGATGTTATACCCTTTTCCCACATAATTTCGCACAAGGGAAATTTTAAAAGAATAAAAGGGTAATTTTTTTTAAACCTAGCTTATAATTCGCATAAATGTATAATAGTATTTGGATTTTAAATTCAATATAAAGAGATTGTGCATTGAAATTTAATGAATGAAGACATAATTAAATATCACGAAAATCGAGGTTAACGAATTTCGATGAAAATTTGTACAATCATTCTTTAATAAGGATATATAAACATATTTCATTTATATTTCACGATCTCAAGAACTTCCCCAAATAAATCATTTTCTTGTAATATTATAAAAATAAACGTACTTTTTTCTATATAAATTACCCTTTTATAAAATTACCATTGTGCGAAATTATGTGGGAGAAGGGTATCATGAGTTATAAAATTGAATTTTGATTATTTTATATATAGAAAAGTAATTCTCAATTTTTCAACAATCGAGATGAAAATAATTTTTTTTTTTTTTCCTTTTTTTTGAATTGGTTATTTGATTATGCCTTAATATTTGAATATATCAGGTTTTTGAATGGGAATAAAAACATAAGTTTGTTTTTCAAAATATGTCTGAATACAAAGGATCTTTACTAAGGCCAAATTCAACTTATGTTTCACTTGATAACGTTCCTGGAGGTTTGGAAGCTCGATCTGTAGATTTCGGAAGTTATAAAAAAATCTTATATTTTTGTACTAAAAACCTTGCAGGTGGCAACAGATGTGATTTTTGAATAAGAAAAGCAGATGCAACAAAAAACCCAAATAGATTAAATCACGAGTGCAAATATATCAACAGGCTGGAATCCTATTCTCCAGATATACAAATAACAGCAATGCTTTATGATTCTATATATGAATTTATAGGATCTAGGAATGTTTCATTTTCGTCAATTGCTTCTGACGAGTTTACAGATATCATTCTCAATGCAATCATTCTAGGACAAAAGAACCCAAAACAAGATTATAAAACGCTATACATTAAAATGTCAGCATCAACTTTATCACGAAAATGGAATTTTCTAATGACAAATAAGTTTTCTAAAAAAGTTGATAATGACTTCGCCAATAATTAATGAAATTGTCTATGTATAGATGCTGGGCGACATAAATCAAGACCTTATTTACTGGCTGCTATATCAAATTCCTTACTCGCTCATCCACCGAATGCATTTTCATCGAGCTACATATCCATTAGCATGCACTGGAATGGATAAAGTGATTCCAACCACTGATTTTAGCTTACAAATACCAGAGAAGCTATACTTTCATTGTTTTCTGAAAATCCAAATACGTTTAATCAAATAGCTTCTAATATAAAGCTTCAATACAGTTTATATCAAGGTAAACTATTTGATTACATTACGCGAAAAAAAATCAAGAATCATTCTAATGATGAAAATTTCACACAAAATGATAATGAAAAAAACAAAGAAGAGCTGTTCAAAGCAAGCAACCAACTTGAGACTAATTCAAACAATTCACAAGATTCAACAGATGAAAGTACTTGCGAAATGATCACAATTGCAAAAGATCCAGTTACAAACTTTTGTTAGTTTTTTTACTGAAAGCATTTATAAAGTTTTTTATTCTCTGTTAATTTTAGAATAAAATTTTGATTCAATTACCAGTTTGTCGAACCTACTTTTTGAATGTGTCTCTTCATTTGCTGTAGATTAGAAGCTACTTTTTCAATTAAAATATTAAAAAATGGATATGACAAAAAAAATTCTGAGAAATTAGTTTTTTATTTATTTTCAAATTTAATTGTCGAAACTTCGGGAGATACACTTTGAAACCATTTAAAAGCAACTGTTGAGTAAATTGGATTTGATCATGGCCATTATTCTTGGCATTTGTTACGTCGAGGTGGTGCTCATCAGATATCAATATCGGAATTTTGCTATCTAAAGAGGAAAAAACATTGTTGATGGAAAAGAGATGCTTATATAAGACACTTTGATGTAGATTCCCGAATCACTAGCATTAGAAAAGCAAATATAATATGAAAATAAATAAAAAATTAATTTCTCAGATTTTTTTGTCATATTCGTTTTTTTTATTTTAATTGAAAAAGTAGCTTCTATAATCTACTACAAATGGAGCGGCAGCCTTCAAAAAGTGAACAATTGAAAAGAATTATTTTTTATTTGAATGCTTTTTATATAAATATTGTCTTTTTTCTAAAAGAAAAAAACTGTGTATAAGACACTTTTCGAACTGCGTTCAAAAAGTGGCGTTCCTTGTTTATTAATATATATATATATTCATTAATGCAAAGTAATTCAATCAATAACAGTAGTTTGTTCGATAAAGTTGTTTGTTTGATGAATCAATATAGCTAAGTTAATTTTGTTTAATCATCTATGTATTATTTATATTATACAAAATATAGCATGAAATTAAAATCAAATAAGTACATTATCATGTATTTAAGGCAAGAATTAGAAGATCTAAACCTTCTTTTTTGATGTCAGATACAAAAAAATAGATTTTTTGGGATATCGATTTTGATGTATAGGATATTACAAAGCGATATTTCAACTAAACTTTGTGAAAATTGGCGACACTGTAATGATTAGTTTTACTTATAATCATTTCTAGTTTGGAATTGATGAAGCCAGCATAAAGTTAGTTTTAAAATATAATAAAAAAGATAAAACTTTGAAAAAACTTCATTTGGTTGTTGTGACAATCAATTTTTTTAATTCATTTTTATTGAATTATTTCAATTTCCCTTAAAATTCATCATTACATTCAAGGATAAAAGTGTTTTTAGTATGGTAAATGAGAGAATAAATTAAATTAAGTTTTTAGGTGTTGTATAAAAGAAAAAATAATCAAAGATGATAATGTTATTAATCAATTCTTCAGTAAACTTAGTTTCCATTAGTATCAATCAATTTTTGTATTCTCTCTTCCCAAGCTCAGAATTGTTTCTGAAAAAACTCAATTCTAAGATCTTTCCAAATCGATTCAATTTTTCCTTATAACGCATCTTCAGAAGCAATAACTTCTTATGGAAGTTTGTCTTTAATAGTTCAAAATACCCAAAAATCCCGAGGTGATATATCTGGGATATAAATAGGTTTCGGGATGAGTTTGAAGAGATAGTAGTCCAAAAAAGCAGATATGTATTTAGGATTATGCCATCTTGCTTTGTGAAAATTAGCCAAACCTTTTTTTGCCTTGAATGAATATCATTTTGATATGCTAAATGATTGATTTGGGTTATTTTGTGGATTGTATTATTCCCCAAAAAAATGCAATTTTTCATGATAAGAGTTTTAGCCATCTTTTTCTCTTAGTTATTACTTTTTGAAAAATTTTACCAAAAATATCACATTTTAAAGCCCAAAGCAAGATGGGTTGATTGACATATAAAACTCAGATTTAATCACCCATTAAAATGCTTGACATATGATAACGTTTGGAGGTTTGTAAAGCATTCAAAATCTTTGAGCTAGTAAAACAGGTTTTTCAATGATTTCTGAGATTAAGTAATGGAAGATCCATTGGGAATGGCTATATTAGAGGTTCAATTCATTACCCAAAACATGTGAAACCGTTGAAAATGGAATTCTCCTGTTGCGCACAATCAGTTGGACACTTATATATGAATCTTCATTAATTTGAACTTTGACTGATACACGTTTTTTGGGTCAAGTGGATAGTCATTTAATCTTTATATTGATTAATTTATATTTCAAATGAAATTAAAGAAAAGATCAATGATAGGACATTATTCATTTATAATGATGGTGATAACAAATCACCTAAAATATATCTTCAATTTGACTTGGTTTTATTATTGAAATGCTTTTCAAAATGTTTTTTGGGCTGATTTAGGTCTGATGATTATTTTCTAGCTTGATCATATTCATTTAAATCATTTACAGTTAGCTTGTAATAGAAACCACAGTTTACACTTTTTGGTTCTTGCTAATTCTTCGTTGGCCAATGTTGACATTAAAATCGTTGAACAAAATGTTATATCGTTGAATTGAATGTCAACGTCATTAAGAGCATTGATTATAACCGTTTCAATTTGGTCATAACGACATGTTAACGTTGAAATAATGTTGAATCAATGAAATAAGTTAACGTTATGCTTATTGAAAAGTTGAATTTTTTTGAGAGACAACTTTTTCTGAAAAAAACTTCATCGATTTAATTTATATTTGGTATGATTTAATAAAGTATTATTATTTTGAAAAAATTAGCAAATATTATTATCATATCTATATAAATACCAAATATTATTATCATATCTATATAAATACCAAATATATATATGTTACAGAAATGATATTTTAATTTAAAATCAAAGACGATAGAAATAAAAATGTGCCATTTTTTTGGACGATCAATTTCAACGAAACACTTATCGTTGATCGTTGATGTTGAAATAACGAAGTTAACATTGACAACGAGCCACCAAAAAAGTGACGCCGTTGATCAATTTTTTCAACATTAACCATCACTGATTACCACTTCTTTAGTTATCGAATTTACATTTATTTCCAGTTTTTTTTTCTTAACACTCCACAATTTTACTAAACAATGAATCGCCAATCTATTATTTTAAAGAAAGTCTATCAGATTGAAAAGAGATATTTTCATTTGAAATTCTCTTCAAAGCAACCAGAGGAGGTCAACTTATTTTTAACACAAAAACTCATAGTATAATTGGTTTGGATTTTTCATAAGTACATATAATATTTAATATAATATATAATAGTTTTTCTATCTAAAATATCTCTATAATTTATTTATATTATTGAGATAAAAATGTTTTATTCCATATTAGTCTAATTTGAATGCCTATTCAAATATTTTTTTCTCTCAATTTTTTCTTTTCAAATTTTAGTATTATAGTTTTACAAATTTTTCTTGATGGGATATTAATATTTATTAAATATTCTTGCATATTTAATCATTAATATAGGTTTAAAAAATAATTACTCATACGGTATTTTAAATCAATTTATATATTTGCTTGGGAGAATGTATAAAACTAATGATCGAGTGTAACTTATCATGACTCTAATAAAAAATTGGTAGTTGGAATTTGAGATTTAGTCGAATAAATAGATTTATTATATGCATATATATCTAATATATTGTTTTCGAATGATTTGGCGTGTTGAATTTTGGGCAATGTTTGATTTAATAGCATCAGTAATTATTACAAAAAACTGATTATATCTCAACCATTTTGTAAAAATATTGAATCTCGCATGGTTTATTCTAATTATATTATCGGATACTTTAAAATTATCATTTAATCTATCTTGAATTATTTGAAATTGAGAATCTCCAATTTTCATCGATTGCCCTTAATCAAATCATAAAAGTAATATTTATATATAATTATTTTTATATTATTTATATATAAAATAAAGTTTTGAATTTATTAATTACATAACGCAAAAAAAGGCAAACAATGAGAAAAAATTGCCCATTCAATTAGTTGACCCTCCTCTATTGAAGTTTTCTTTTTTTTATTGGTTTTATTTTTATTTTGCAATTTCTCCTCCTTCTTATTTTTCCTTTGATAAATTAATTCCTACACTTATTGATTATATTATGCAACCTTAAAAATTTTTCGCATTCAAATAAAAAATCGTTATTTATTAAATTTTTCAATTAAAAATTAATTTCATAAGATTTTCAAAATATGCTCACAGAGATTGTTCTTTCTCCAAATGGGAAGACACCTCAAGAAATTACTTTCGATGAACTCTTCAATTATACAGGTAAGAAAAAATTGAAAAATATAAAATCGTTCAAGGCTAAGGCAGACACAACTGAAATGTCTCTATCCTATTTAGGCGATTTTCTTCCTGCTCTTCAAATTCTTCGTCTTGATTACTCAAATATAGGAAGTCTTCGTGATTTAAGTACCCCACTTCCTAATTTAAAGATTTTATCTCTAACTCATTGCGAATTATCTTCAATTGATGGAATAGCTACAATTTCAAGCAATATTCAAGAACTTTACTTATCGTTTAATTTAATCGATGATATTTCACCTCTTCTCGGGTTCAATTCTTTAAAGATTTTAGATCTTGAATCAAATTTAATTGCATATGTTGAAGACGTTGCTCTTCTTAAATGTTGCAAATCTTTGCGAGATTTGACACTCCGTGGAACAGGGGCTACCGAACATCCAGAATATAGAACAATGATAAAGCAATTAATCCCTAAACTTCAAATATTGGATGGTATTAAATTCGGTGAAGAAAATAAAGAAGAAAAGCCACCTGAAGAACCACCACAACTGCCACCAATATCAATGCCACCACCTAAAGCACAACCAAATGAGCCAACAGACGAGAAAACCCCAAAATTGCCGCCTCTAGGAAAAAATAAACGAATGGCGTCACCAAAAAAAGTTTTACATCCCAGACCTCCAAAAGTTTGGCATAATGTTGGTCCGATTCGGTTATAAATGTAATGTTAATTTCAAAATTAAGTTTATATATATGTAAAGTATTTAATAAATTTATCTTGTACTATTCTAATATTATGTAGTTTATCAACAATAAATTTTAAAGATGCCGACATAAAATCTTTTAAATTAATGAGATAATCGAATATTCACAAATGATATGATCAAGATTTATCATCCCATTAAAATGCAAATACGATAATAAAAAAATTCTCTTTTAACAATATAACTAAGTTCTTCTAAAAAATTTCAAATATATTAACAGCAAATTGAAAAATCATTACTTATATTTCTAAATTTTGGTAAACTGTAACAATACCAATAAATAAAAGGACCGAATTTATTTTTCATATTTCCAATGCTTCAATTGAATGCATGTGTGATTTGGACTAGTTTCTATTATTGCATAATCGAATTTTAAAGAATCAATTGAAAATTGTCCAATGCAATATTCACCTCTTTCTTCGTTGGCATACTGCTCATGAGTATGGCCAATAATGAGAGAGTCATTTGTTTCGAAAAAATTTGAAAAAATTGATTTCTTTTTTAAATAGTGAATAAAACTTGGAATTGATTTACCACGAATTTTATAATTGTACAAGAGATCATGAGCGAAAAAATATTTCTTTACATTTGTATCCAATAAAATAATCGGGTTTGCTATATATTTAATATGCTGAAATTGATTTGAATAACTCTGATTGCTTGATATGTTTTTAACAATTTCTCTATCATGATTTCCTCCAATAATAAATATTGAAGAGCTAATATTATCAATATTTTGTGCAAGGAAATAATGCAATTCTAATTGTTCAGAATATGAAGAATCAATAGAATCACCTAAAATTAAAATCATTGATGCTTTTTCAAAGCAATATAATTTATAAATTTGTTTCGATAAAAGAGAGATAGATTTATTGGGATAAAAATGCTTTCCCAAGTGAAAATCACTTATTAATAATAATTTTGAATAGTTATAATCTTGAGAAATTTCAAAAACAGACATATTTTCCAACTTTCCAACATCACTAATTGGTATAAATTCTTCAATATAGCTGTAAAGTTCTTTTAAACAAAGATAGAGGAAAAACAGCATATTTTAATAATTCATAATTTTCTAAACGATTATTTCTTATTGAAATACAAATCATTCATATGTCAGCAACACCAAATATTCAAGATATAAAACTTCGAATCGCTGAGGTTAAAAAAATAAGAAAACAAGTTATTGATGTATCATTATCATCACTCATTAATCTTACTCCAATTTCTGATCAAATAGCACTCAATCGAACTTCTGCTCCTCCAAATAACGATGCTTCGATTTTTATTTCAAACCTTAATCCATTTGTAAAGAAAGAAGAACTTCAAAGTTTTTTCTCTGTTTGTGGAGATATAGTTCGAACTACCATTATTTCAGATCCTTACACACATAAGTCAAAGTACGCTTATATAGAATTTAGTGAGGTTGCAGCTGCAGAAGATGCACTGCAATTGAATGATAGGCTTTTTAAAGAAAAAAACCTCGAGGTCCTCCCTAAGAGAAATACACCTAAAAACATCGCATTCAAAAGAAAGAAAAGAAGTTATGCATCATATAAAAGAAAAAAGCTTTAATGACCACTAATCTCTGGATGATTTTTATTCCAATTCTTGTCTTTTATTTATAACAATATATAGATTCAAAATTATATAGGTTTTATATGTTAAATTTGCTTCTACACAGAGTTGTGCTTCATTTTAAATCCACTTTTTCAATACTTTTTAAAACTTTTTCAATGCTTTTAAAAATGAAGTTAATTTGATCAATATAAGATATCCTGTTGTATTTTATGTATAATTATTCTTGGAAGCAATTGAAAAAGATCATAACAGAAGCATTTTTTGAATTTTTTTCTTTGCTGCAAATATCTTTTTTATATTTGAAGTATAATTATCATAATTTTGTATTTAAGCATATGCATTGTTTTAATTATTTTAAATATTGTTATGTTTTATAAAATAGATTCCAAAAAATTAAGTAGATATTGAAAAACAAATTCTTTATTGTAAGCGGTTATTTAAAATTGAGAAGAATTCCCATTTAATTTATGATAGACAGTTTAAAGTAACATCCGCCTCTCAAAAAGTTAAGTTTTGATAAGATTAATTCAAAATTACTATTTTTACATCATTTCCCAGACTTCTACATACCGCCTAGCGGGTGTCGAGCGCAGCTTGAAGCGGACCCGAGACCCCGCGGCTGGGGGTAAGACGCGGTAAAAATGAAGTAACCTGTAAAATTTGGAAAAAAATTCACTTTCTATTCATAATTTTGAATGACCTCTGCGAATTAGTTAAACTTTTTGTATTTTCATCAAAACTTTTTGAGAGGCGGATGTATAACATTTTTTCATGTTCTCTATAATTGAAAAATAAAAATTATAAAAGCTATTTATTTATTTACTCTTTGGGTAATTGGGATTCCAAGAAGGCGATAACTTTTTCGGCAAAAGAAGAGCGTGCTTTGTTGGATTTTATGTCATTCTTTTCACCATTTTGATCTTCAATTGTATAATAGATTTCATTTTTATATCTAAAGTATCCAACAACTTTACATTTATCTTTATCAAGCTTTTTATCTTCAGCTTGCTGCTTTTTCTTTGGCTTTTCTTCTTTCTCTTTTTTGGGTTTCTCTTCTTTTGGCTTTTCCTCTTTTTCTTTACTAGCTTTTTTGGGTTTCTTGCCTTTCTTTCCCTTTTCATCTGGCTTATCTTCTTCTTCTTCTTCTTTGTGTTCTTCATTTTTTGCCTTTTCGATTTCTTCTTGGTGCTTACTGATGTATTCTTCCATTAATTCAGAGCAATCTAGGTCTGATTCTTTAACCCAGCTAGTTTGGTCATAGTCTTTCCATTTGACACGAAATTCTTTTTTACCATTCCTAAAACGAATTCCGTTGATTGCTTCTATCTCGTATTCTTCTCCACTCATTCTGAATGAAATATAGATAAACTGAAAAAAAAATTCAATAGTTTATTTTATTATTAATTTTACAAATTTATAACAATGGAAATTCCTTTTCGGAATAGTTCTTTTTCATTGTCTGGCTCTGAAGATGAGTTATTAAAAGAAGTTTTAAAGTCATCTCTTTTTCAAAACTGGTTAAATTCACTTGACGAGTCAATTCATTTGCAATCTGTTAAATTACAAACGTACTCTCGCTTACCCGATGGAACTTTTAACTACATTAAAGCTGATACAGTCTCTTCCAGAATGGACCAAACTTTCCCTCGTGTTATAGTATTGGATGGATATTCAATTTCTATCTTGCCAATACTCAAAGAAAAAGAATCTGGTGATGAATTTGTTATTTTACAACATAAATTTATTTTAGCAACAGGTACTTTTCAATACGCTTTTCCATTTGAAACCACTTCAAATGTTCTTCCCGATCAAAAATATGCATCCGATTTTTTTGATAAATCATGTGGAATTAAAGTTTCTCCCGAATTATGCATAGATTTAATTAAAAGCACAGTGCCCAACCAAAATTACAGCTACATTCATCCATATTGTGGCCCAACTGATCAAAAAAATGTAATTTTCTTGATAAAACTAGAAATGACAAAAAACGTAATATCAGAATTTAATGGGAAAAGCATAAATAATATTAATATTAAAATAGTTCCTTTGAAGCAATGCAGAGAGCTAGTTAATGACATGATTTCCCTTTCATTACTTGCGTACTATCGTCAATTTTGTAAAAAATAGTTTTTTTGGATTAAATAAGAATTTAATCTTTGTATGTAATATCGCCAAATTTGTATTCAAAGCAAACTGTAAAGCGGGCATTATGTTTTAATTTAATAAAAAATAAGTAAATTCGTTGATTTGAAATAATTTTTTTTTTCTATTCGAACTTTTTGAAACAAGATTCTGAATTCCAATTCAATTTTTAAACGTTTAAAAATTTTTGAAATGTGGTGGAAACGTTTTCTTGAATCAGATGAAGCTTTATCAATATTACCAGAAGATAAGCTTTATCAAATAAATAAATCAGCAAAAAACCAACTAACAAAAATGCAAGATCGGGAATCATCACTTCAAAATCAGATTAATGATGTATCTTTTGAAATATGTAAAGTTCTTTCTACCGATAATGAATTAGATATTAGTAAGGGATACATGTCAAAATCAGCAGAAGAAATTCGATTGGAAGAATTAAAGACAACTTTTAATAATCTGCAATATGAAAGTGAGCTAATTGAAGAAGAAATTCTCACACAGGAAACTATGCTTTATCATTTAACATTTGCAAAACAAAAAAATATATCTAATCTTCAATTAAAAAAACTCGTTTCAATGCTTACATCTTATGCCTGCTTAACAGAAGATATTAATGAAAGAGACAGTTGCGTTCTCTGCCTAGATCTTTTAAGTGGAAACACGAAAATACTTAAAATGAAGATTAATCAAAATAATATTTTCTTTTTGCGTAAAAGCAAAGATTTGACTTTCCAACTTAACGATTTAATTGCTAAGTCAGCTGACATAGTTAAACAAATTCACCAACTTCAAGAACATCTTGAAGATACTCTTCATAAATCTGATTTAATTGGACCCCTCCTTCCACGCATTAAAGCTCAACTTAAACTCGAATTAAAAGAATTTGGAGATACAAAAAGCAGATTGATTTCCACAAAAAAAACGGTTGAAACTTTAATTTCACAGAGAGACGACCTTCAAAACGATTGCTCTACTCTTAGTGCACAATTTTTAATGAAACCAGTTGATGGAGGTTTAACAAAAGAGGAAAATCAAGAAAAAATAAATTTAAAACAAAAATATATGAATTTAGATATTCTTCGAAATCAGTTAATACAAAAGCATCAATTAATGGAATCCCAACTAAATGGAAGGACAGATTTAATCAAAGAAATGGATGATGAAACAAATGAATTGGAAAAACAATCAAAAATTTTAAAAAATGCTATTGAAGAGCAGAAATGGAAATTTCAGAAGTTAAAAGAAGCAAATGTTTCCTTTGATGATTTCCAAAGTGTTTATAATTCTTCCAAAAGAATGGGATTAGAAGATTTAGAAGCCACTTTATTACAAAAAGAAGAACATCTTAAACTAATAGAAAGAAGAAAACAGAATATGAAAATTAAGACAGAAAAACTTATTGAGCAGGAAGGAAAATATGATGATCAAATAAAAAATTTAAAGGAACTGCTTGAAGCAGCCGAATTCGCTGATTAGCTGATGTTAATTATGTTAATTATGTTTGTTTGTTTGTTTGTTAAATTTGTTTTTTATTTCATATTTTTTTTAACAAGATTTTTCTCAATATTGAGGACTTATTTTGTCATTAATTTTCAATTTGAAAATCTCAATTCAAAAACTTTATTTGAAAAATTGGCCGAATGAAAAGTTTTCTTTGAATTTTTGTATTAATACATAATTGTGAGAAGACTGAAATTTGTTAATTAATAAATGTCGAGTTTTTTTAAAAAACTCTATTAATCAACAGCCAAATTTGTGATATACAATTTTTTATGTAATGGCTCTATTTATATTTAAAGGAAACCTATAGAAAAATTAATTTTTTTTCAAATATTTGTTGAAATGGCAAGCTAAAGTGTTTGATGAGAAGCAAAATCATCAATTTACATTTCATTTTTGCTTAATAATTATTACTTTAACATTATTTTACAGCTCGGAATTACTACTGTAGGCCCATTCATTTTTTTGTCTTCTTATGACTGCGATTCGGGATTTTGCAAAAAATTGTCAAATTAAAAATTTTTGATGATATAAAAATTTTGAAAAATTTTGTTTCATTTAAATTTTGAGAAATTATAGCAAATAATTTAAAATGCTAACAAAAGCATTCAAAATTATTAAAATATAATAAATAAAGTATTCAAAATAATTAAAATAATATATTGAATATTATATTCACCATAATATTAATCAATAACCTCTTTTAAGGCAAAAAAAAGGTCAATAATAATTGAATTCTTTATACAGTAAAACGATAACTGCCGTAATAACGGCTGCTTTTTCACCTATTTATGGTAAAATTGAATTGAATACCTTATTGCTACAAACCGCTAACTGTAGTAATAGGAACTTTTTGGCTTTTATTAAGTCAAATATTTTTGACCTTCAGATCGTTTATATTTGTATGAAAATGAATGATAATCAAATTGAACTTTTTGAGAATAAAAAATTTATAAATGAATAAATCCAAGTTTTTTCATCATAATTAAGAGAAGATACAATTTCCAACTAAAGAACACAATTCAAAAAAATATTAAAATTTTTAATTTTTTAATTTTTCAAAATTTTTGAAAATTTTCAAATTGTTCTTTTATTTTCTTTTTCATGTAAAATAACGCAACAGTAATAATTCCGAGCTGTACATTATTTTTTTTTATTATGGTGTTAACTTTTCATTCAGGAAGGAAAAATGAAGGAGTAACTATTTCATATCACCTCACTTAGAGAAATTTTTATTTGCAATTTATATGAATCAAGAAATACCACAACCTCTTACAAATGATACAGTTCCCATTGCTCTTAATTCGCCAGATAACAAATCTTACAATCTAATTGTATATAAAAACGATATAATTACAGATGGAGAAGGAAATAAATTTCTAGTTCTTTCAAAACTGGGAGAAGGTCAATATGGACAAGTATTTGAAGTTTGTGAAATAACATCGCCTGATCCAGCAAATTCAATTTTCGCCATAAAAGTTACAAAATCTCATCCTTCATATCGTGAACAAGCTCAAAAAGAAGCTGACTTAATATCATATATACAGAATAATGCAATAAATGATGAAATGGAAAATATTTCGAAATTTATTAAATCTTTTTTATACAAAAACCACCTAATCATTTTAATGGAAAAGTTATCAATGGATTTATTAACAATTATAGTAAAAAGAAAATACAATGGACTTCCTTTAAATCTGGTTCAATCAACTGTTCGATCAATTCTGAAAGCTCTTTCTACTCTTTCACGACATAACATTGTTCATTCAGATTTGAAACCAGAAAACATTCTTTTAGCTGATAGCGCATCAGAAAAGGTTAAACTCGCTGATTTTGGCTCTTCTCGCTATATTTCCCAAGAGTGCAAGTTTTACATTCAATCACGCTTTTACAGGGCACCAGAAGTAATTCTGGCTATTCCACATTCATATCCAATTGATATTTGGTCTCTTGGTTGCGTTGCTGTAGAGATTTTTGTTGGTTTACCTCTTTTTCCAGGTCAAAACGAAGTTCAAATGCTAATCTTAATTGTACAAATGCTAGGTCAATTTCCTCAAAAAATGATCGATATGTCAAGTAGAA
The DNA here is from genome assembly GCA_039105265.1 of Tritrichomonas musculus. NCBI lineage: Eukaryota > Parabasalia > Tritrichomonadida > Tritrichomonadidae > Tritrichomonas > Tritrichomonas musculus. The sequence goes on along the minus strand of JAPFFF010000005.1, from coordinate 3,267,174 downwards.
AAAACGTATTTTTCAATTCAAATGGAACACTCAAAACTGAAATCGAAATATGCAGATCACTTCAAATAGAAGTTGCCGGATTCCATAAATACTTTTTTTATAAGAAACTTCCTAATATAATCAAACAATATGCGCTTAATATTGGAAAAACAGAAGCTGAGCAGAGAAAAGAGCAATGGAGGAGAGGATTATTCATTGATCTACTCCTGAAAATGCTTGTACTTGATCCTGAGCAGCGAATAAAGCCAGATGAAGCACTTCAACATCCCTTTATCACAACGGACTTACAATATAATTAGATTATATATTTTATGTGTATATTATATTTTTCCTCTTTGAATTTATTCAAGGAAAAAATGTTTGTAGGTATAATGTTTGTTGGATATATTTTTATGCGAAAATGAAACTCTATTTTTATTATGATAAAGTAATAAAAAATTTTGTTAAAGAAAATCACAAAGTCTATTATATTATTTAGTAACTTTTATGATTTTAAAACAAGATATTACAAAAAAAAGTCATAACTTTATTTACAAGTGAAATATGATATATTATTAACACAGTTATTCACAATCCATATTATAAGCTAATTATGGTATCATCGTCATCGTCATCATCATCATCTTTCTTTTGTTGCTGTTGCTGCTCTTGTTGATGATTGGACCTTTGTTTAGTAACTGATGAATAATCACCAGGTCCAAACTGAGGTTTTGAAGATAAAATTTTCTTTGGCTGCAAACTCATTGGATAAGCTGCCATTGGCCGGAAATGAGTTGGGGAATTATGTCTTTGTTGCAATTGAGGAGGCTGCTGCGATTGAGCTTGCTGTTGTAGTGCATGATTTTCTGTTTGGTCGACAACGTTAGGATCGGAAGAAATAACAAGTGCTGCATTTTCACCATTTATAATGCTAGCTGAAACAGTAACTGTTTGTATTGGTTTGAGAACTTTCAATGTAATTTTTTGTGTCCTTTTTGGAAGTAAAAGACCACGCGATGGCGATAGTTCAATTTCTGATATTTTATTTGTATGCCAATCAGCCCATGCTGAACGTGCATTTTCTATTGCTACGCTAAATGTTTGAGGAAACGGCGCATTATTATCAACAAGGATTGACGAAGGATCAAATTTTGCTGATGGGCTCATTGCATATCTAATTTCTTTAACTTTTTCATCAGTGTCTTTTGATAGAATATCTAGTTTTTCTTCATTAACATAGGGAATCTTGAACTTGTAAGCACAAAGAACTGATCGATGATCACTAAATTTACATGTGCCTCGGAAAAAGTCAACACAGACAGGCATTGAAGGAAAGTTTAAAGTTGGCTTATTTGATATATTGTAGACTGGTGACGCAATGTTTCCAACTGCAAGACGTTTTCGTCCCCTTCTCAAAAGAATTCTATCTGTATAAGAAGGCACTCTATGCTTTTGAGAAGTATCATAAACGTCAGAGTCCATATCAAATTTGTAAGTTGGCATGAATGTTTGATTTGGCTCCTTAAGGAGATTGAGATTAGGATCTCTCTTCCTTGATTGGCGCAATTGATCTCTTAGGAGCAATTCTTTTATATTATTAGTATTAATATATTCAATGCATTTTTCATATGTCAAATCAATCCTATAATTAAGATCACCGATAATAGCTAAGTAATCATAATTACCACCAACAAGACGCATCAATTGCCGAAGCTGCTGGTTCCTTTCATCTAATTTATCAGAGCCTGATCCTGCAGTTAAATGGCAGCCCATGAAAATAAATCTCGCCGCACCAACATTGAAAGGAAATATAATTGCACCTTTATTTGCTGCAAATCCATGAGCACCAAGTCGAATTTGTTTTAAGTCTCCACATACAGGAGCAGGAAGCAAGTTGTGACGGAAAATAAGAGCTGCGAAAACACCACCAAGATTTGATTCAGCTGCAATTGTATATTCACCATTTTGATGTATAACAGCTAAGTGAATAATTCTTGACCACTGATCTTTTACCTTTTTTGATGAACCAGAAACAACTGACACCACACTCATATCAATTTCTTGAAGAGCAATAAATATAATATCTGATTTGGAAGCTCCATTGGTGAAAGCATTACTAATTTCATTGAGAACTGTAGCCTTAGGATGAACACTTGCAACATTCCATGTCAAAAAAGTGATTCTTAAATCTCTTTCTTCTGTAACAAAGCCTGAATTCATTGAGTATATACGGTCTTTCCATAAATCTAAGTGGTTGTTACTCGAAACAATAGGGCTCATGTAAGAAAAACTTTTTCCTACTTGAACATATCTTTTATTTTCTAGTATACTGGATACAAGTGTTTGGCTACTTTTAATGGATTCTAAAAACATGACATTTTGGCCTTTGTATTTATCATAAGGCACGTTTGTTTCGAAAATACCGATACAAATTTCTGATAAAATTAATTCGAAACTTTGAGTACTTAAAATTGAAAAAATAACAGACACATTATTATATTTGGTAAATGTCAACATCATTTTTGACTCATTCATAACTGCCTCAACTTCTTTTGATAGCGGTATAAAGCACATTAGAGGTCCATTTTGAGTTTTTTGAATTGCAAAATACAATTTGGATAATGTTAACTTATCACGATATACTGAAAGAACATAACTGCTATTATCATCAATTCTTGATGCATCACAATCAACCCACCTTTCAAAATTTAACGACGCAGAATCGAATATGTTGTATGCTGCTGCCATTAGAGAAAAAAAAATCTATAATATATTACATTCAGAAAAAGTTTCATAATAATCATAATTTTTATATAAAATCCATCAAATAATACATTTATTAATAATCTGTTGAAGCATACAGAAATAATTACAAATACTAATTAAATATTTTCATGATGAATATATATGAATTGATTGTTTTATGAAATCTAGAAAACATTGTAAAAATTTAAATCTATTTATTATCTTTATATAACTTTATTACTTTATATTTATAATTATTCGCAATGCTTATTAATAATATTTTGAAGATAAATTAAAAATATAGATTTTATTTTATAAGATAAATTTAAGAAAAATAAAAATAAATTTCATAAAAAGTTCGTAATAAAATTGTTTTATCTCCTCCAATATCACTTTGCGATTTTTTTATTTTTAAATTAGAACGGTGGAAACTTTTAAATTAATTAATGTATTAAGTATTTAAGCAAGAAAAAAATTCATTAAAATATGTTTCAATAAGTATGAATTTTTTATATCTCAAAATTGGCATTTGAAAAATTATATATTTTATTGTTTCCATTATTTTAATTCTATTCTCCAAATATATATATTGAAATCATATCTCAAATTATAAATTTCTATATCAAAAAAAAATATTCAAACAAAAAGTACTTCAAAGGCTTGAATAAAATTTTATCATTTAGAGCACAAAATTCTATATATCCATTTATAAAATAAGTCTCTTGCTTTAATAATAAAAGTAAATTTTTTATTAAAAATTTAATTGCTTTTTAATTTCATCAGCAAGTTTTAATAGCTTTTGGTCGCTTTTAATTTCTCTCTGATAAGTCTGGAAAATTTGCTGAAGGGCATTTTTTGAATTAGTATGCCCTGAGAATGATGCTGTTCGGAATAATTCTAATGATTGAAGCATATCTTTATCAACTAAAACGCCTCTAAAATATAACCAACCTAAATAATATAATGCATCAGGATTTCCATCGCTTGCTAATTCTGTTAATTTACTTAAGGTTTCATTTGGATCATCACTATTTATTTCCTCATTATTATCAATACGTCTGCAATATTCTTCAAAATCACTCAACCCATCTATTGAATTTCTAGAAGCAAGACTCTTGATATAATTAGAAACATCACTCATACTTGGTCTTTGAGCTGGATTGGCTTGTGTGCATTGAACAAAAAGCTCATAGTATGGATCTGTTTTCGGAAGCGTCGGCTTTTGACCTTTCATAATTTTTGTGTATACTAAATTATGTGATAAGCCACTGTATGGTCTTTGAAGTGTACGGATTTCATATAAAGCCATACCAAATGAATAAACATCTGACTTTTCATCGGACTTTTCTTCATTTATTACTTCAGGCGACGCATAATTAATTGTATTAGGAAATGATGATTTTATTTGATCACTGAAATTTTTTCGTGCGAAACCAAAATCTCCTATCATCGGCTCATAGTTTCCGTCAAGTAATATATTTGATGGTTTGATATCTCGATGAACATATTTTTGTTGATGGAGATATGCGAGTCCAGATGATATTCCATACAAGATTATTTCGCAATAAGGACTTGGAATTGATTTTTCTTGATTTGCCTGCTGGACTTGTATAAAATTGTCTAAAGTGCCACCTAATGCAAACTCAAATTCAAAAAATGGCTTTAATGTCCTATTCGAAACAGGATAACCACAATCATATAATTTCATAATTGCTGGATGCTTTGATTTTAATAGAAGATTGTACTCACGCTTGAAATATAATCGTTCTTTTTTTTCATGAGAGCAGGTAGATTTCTTAATCGCGCAAAATCGATTTTTATCTTTTCGCAGTGCAAGTTTAACAGTACAAGACGAAACTGAACTAATTGAACAAATCGTTGTATATTTTGTTTTATCATATCCTTGATCTGGTGGATCTAAAAGCGATTTGTCCCATTCTGTTTCAGTCATTTGGAGCCTTTTGCCGAATTTTTATAATTGAAATTTTGGAAAAAAGTGCTTTATATGAAGTCAAAAACTTGTCTTATAAATCACATTATACTCATTATAAATTGTAATGACATTAATTTCTCATTATAAACCGCATTTTCAAAATACAGAAATGCCATTTTTGAATACTTTTAATCGTCTCTATGATGAAATTATTTTTTTTTTAATTACAATTAGAAGATTAATCTTATTATGTAGCGCACTATATTTTATTATATTATGGTTTTATAAAATTAATAAAACGAGTTTGCTAATTACACAGATCATATGCAACAAGGTTTCAAATAAATGATCATAAAACAGTAATATTTTAAAAATGACACGGCTAGTGAAATTCGCATTTTTTTATAATGATATAGATCTCTTTTTGTTGTAGATGTTGTGATTAAAATGATGCAATTCTAAGCTTCATTTAACAAATAAATCGTTGCAATACTAAATTATTACGTTGATATCATTGTATGAAATGCAATTTTTAACCAACGACATTTTAAAAGGATAAAGATCTGAAATATTAGTGAATCTTCTGAAAAAGATCTATTAACAACTTCTAATTCAGTTTATTTGCGCAAGTAATGCGAACCTAATTTGACTTGTACCTTACTGGTTGAAAATAATTTTACCATTTTAAATACGCTCAATCTTTATATCCAAAGATTAATGAAAATGGCATCAAATCATTTTCAACCTCATTTTGGATGAGATGCCTTATGCTATAACATTTAAAAATTTTGCATTTTACTTTTCTTTTTTTATTGGTGAATTTTGATTTAAATTTGAATTTATTGCTTGCTTATTTTGGGATTGCTGCGGAGTAGTATTTTTCTCTGAAGGCTTGTCTTTCTTTAATTGGTCAATTAATTTTTGGGTGAGCTCGATGCAGTTTTCAATAGACATCATTGTAGTTGTTGATATTTCATTGCGAATAATACCATTTTCCATCGCTTTATATTCAATACGTGCCTTGTTTAAAGCTTCATCATTATTATCCAAGCATACCTTATAATCTGCAAACAATTTTAATTTCTCTGGATCAATTTTTAATTTTGAAATTGATTTTTGTAATAATTTGTTTTTCTGCAAAAGTGCTAATGAAGCTGCAGTTGGTCCATTCTCTCTTTCTTTTAATTCGACATCTTTTTTTTTATGCCGTCCAGATTTCTTGAAAATTTTTGGTTTAAATGAATCAGCATCAATAGCACTATTTAATCTACCATAATTCCTAGCACGAAATGCAGCTGGAGTCCTTAATTTCTTCTTTTTTCGTATTGGTATGTCATCTGAATCAGAAAATGAGTCGCTGCTATCAGAATTCAACTTCAAACTTTGTAGAAGATTTGTTGCTTTTTCTTCTTTATTTTTGCTAATTGGTGAGTATGTAAAAGATATGTTTAAAAACCCGCAATTAATTGTATCACTAGAAAATGAAAAAATTGGTAATTTCTCATCGTTGCTATTTGCTTCACAAAGTTTATTGATTTCTAATCGAGCTGTTCCAATTGGATTATATTTATTTAACTCTGTTCTATAGAAAAGAGTAAATATTATTGAATCAATCAAGGGATTTCGAGAAGAAACTTGAAAAGATTCATTCATTGTTACTGTTTCAGAAGGATCATACAGAACTGAACTCTGACTATTATATCGTTCAGAATTTTGAATAATTACAAATACTTGGCAAGGATCTGAAGTAGGAATTACTAATTCTTCTATATTTTTTATATTTACTTCAACTCTCGACATAATCTATAATTTTACGATATAATGAAAAAGTTATCATCGGTATCAATTTGATAAAAAAAAAAACGCATATATCTTGAAAATGCATGACGTTTCTTACACTTCATTTTAGAATCTATTAGTATTTTTATTTATATAATTATAATAGGACAATATGAATAAGTTCAAGATCATCCATTTTATGTCTAAAAAGGAATATTGGAACTTTTAATGTCCCAAAACACACAAACATCAAATAGATTTAAAATTGTAAAAAAAAACATTAAACAATTTGATTCATTATAATGAAAACCAACAACAAATAATAAACTTGAATAATATTGAACTTCCATTTTATATAGAAAAACATTTAAAGCTAATCAGTAAAAAAATAAACAAATAAAAACAACATAATTTTAAATCACATAAAATTTTAAATCACATAAAAAAAAAAAAAATATCGATTATATTTCTCCGACAAAAAATAAAAAGATAGAAGTGATAAAATAATATTAGTTTTCTCCTTGATAAGGAGGAAAGTTATGACATGACATTGATACACTAAGAGGGATAGCTCTAGATTTTTCGAGAATTTTTGTAAAATCACGCTTTCCAATTGTGCACATATCTCTAACGAATTCAATCCAAGTATCTTCAGGCACACCTACTATTTCATATTCAGGGTCTTGGAACTTTTTGAGTGTCAAAGGAATTAAATCTTTATAAGATACAGTTATCTTCCATAATTCTTTGAATAAGGGAGGAAGAGAACTTGAAGCAAGAGCAATTGGATCAAAATCGCTGTAAAGATCCTTAAAAGCAACAGATGCTGCTGTTGCAGACAATGCCCCTTCAACAGTTGAATCAAAACATCCTTCTGGAATAGTTACAATTCCAATCATATTACATAATGTGAAAAGTGGCATCGAAGGCTTGTCCAAATTTCCAAACATTGACATAATTTCACTTGTTAAAAAGACAATTGGATAGCCAAAAGAAGCTCCACTTTCAAGGTCAATATCAAAAACTACTCTGAAATGTCTTGTTAATGGGTAACACATAAATTGAGCAATTTTGATTGATAATAAATCCATCGTTTGCGTTACCTTTTCTATATCAAGTTGTTTTATGTTTTCAGTTGGCATCGATAAAATAATATGATCACATTCAATTTCACCAAATGGTACTTTTTTATCTTTCGTCTTTTCCCAAATTGATGGATCATTTTTCACTGAACGTGGATATGTAATAAAATGCTTAAAAGTGAAATTTGCTTTTATTGTTTCACTTAAAGGTTCATTGGCAATTAAATAGATTGGGCCTCCAAAAGGAGATGCTACTTGAACTTCTGTTTCAATTAATGGAAAAGCTGATATTATTAATGGCCATCGTTTCCATGGCGATTCCTTCTGTAAAAGTGATTCATGGTGAGCGCCAATTTGTACGTTAAGATTTGGATATGGTATGTCTGTGACAACTGTTCCAACTGTGCCTGCAGGCAAGAATAATCCTGTTGATATCCAAGCTTCATCCACTATTTCTAGTTCCATAGTAAAGTCTTCAAAATCATTTTCTTCACAGACTCCAGGAAACGCTTCATATCCTTTAGCAGGCGTAATACCTTCAGCAGGCATTCTTGGTATTATTTCTTGTAACAATGTCAATATAATAATTTGCTTATCATCAGGTTCAAATGTATTATCATGAGAAAAATTCATTTTATCGAGAAAATTGTAACATATTTTCCCAAGTTCTGTCATGTCTTCTTTATTATCATCTGACACAATAACACTATATTTAAGAGTAGTAACTAAATTCTCAAGATCAGAACTATCAATTTCACTTTCATCTTTTTGTAGATATTCCTTGAATTGATTTATAATACTATGAAAGTGCAGAGCATATGCTGATTCAAAATTGCGAGTTACCTCAATTTGATCTTCACTAACAGTTATTGAGCAAAATGTATAAGAAAGGCCAAAATGAAAAAGCACAGGATTTATAGGAAATGTTAAATTCATTGGATTATCTTCATCAAATGGCCAATGAAAGACAGCTAAACCACCTCCGCCTTCAACAAAATCAATAAGCTTTGAGTAAATATTGCTGTTATGGACATCAATTGAAGATGGAACAAAAATAATTCGATAGGTATTGAGATTTGTGAGTTTTTGCGAGGTTTCGACGAAAAATCCAAAATGATGAAGAATATCTTTTGCTGTCACATTAAATTGCTGGTTGAATCCAAACAGTAAAACTGGAGTCATTGCCGACCTTTGATGACCAAGCCAAGCGAGCGCATTTTCAAAAAACTTAGCCGTCATTTGATGAGCAGGAATTCCACAAATAATTTCACCATGTGGAAAACAAATAACACGGCCTTTATTACCAAATGCTGCTGTAACAATAGGCAAATTAATGAATGTTTCCCCTTCTTCGTCAACTGGAAGTCGCGCATTGATAACAGGAAATGATTTTTCTGTTAAGCAAATTGATGGAACAAGAGTTCCATTACAAAGCAACAAATTACAGTCTTTGAGTATAAAGTCGTATGCAAGACGCAGAGATTTCTCATCAACATATGTATATAAAAAATCTTCAGTTGTTTGACGGCTTTTTGGTGCTTTTGATGCCGCAACTTTGCTGGTTTGCGTGGAAGCTGAGCACCCCATTTTTAGATCTTAATTATATTTATAATTTTCAAAAAGTTTCAAATAACGAATCCTAAAATTTGATAAAGTTCGTTAAATCATTTTCAATATAATTTATATTCATATATGAATTTCATTAATTATATAATGAGTATTTATTCTATTTTAAATGGAAAAAAAAAAAAAAAAATAATCTTCTTAAAAAGTTAATATATGTCAAAAATTAAAAATGTTTAAAAAGAAAAGAGAATATGTGAATCAACTTACAGAATTAATAAAAAACAATCCAAATATTGATGTCGAAACTGTTTTTACTCATGAACAACTTTCTATCACGATTCGAAACGAAGCAAAAATTTTTTTGGATTTTATTTTTCCTGAAAAAGAAATTGAAAGCGATGACCCAATATTACCAAATTATGATAAAATAATAGACTATGCATTATCAAATAAAACGCATGAATTTATTGAAGACAAATCTGACTTCCCAAATCTTAATATTGTTAATCAAAATGCAGCAAGCTTTTTATCAAGTCCAAGCAAAAGATTAAATGAGCTGGTAAATAATGATAAAAAAAAACGACTTTTCAAAAAATTACGATATTTTATTTGTAGCGAATGCAAAGCAAATTCATTAGCAGTAGGTAATTTCTCCCGAATTTTTGCAATGTGGATAACAAAGAATCCAGAAGAATTTGAAATTAATAATATTCATAAGCACTATTTCTATGTAGATAACTTCACCATCGATGATCTTATTAAATTTTGCGTTAAAAATGTTCAAGAATTAGCATATGCAGAACTTCTTGAAAGATTTTTGACAACAGAGTATGACTCTGAAAGTGTTAATGAAATAAGAACGAAGGTTTTATACGAAATTCTTCAGCGAGTTCGAGATTTCATTGGAGACATAGTCAAAGTTGATAAACTAGATAATAATGCAATTTCTATGACATTTTTCCAACATGATCAACAAAATAATAATTATAAAACTGAATCAGCAAAAAAACAATTGAAAGATATAAATAACTCTAAACAGGATCCAATAGCAAATCTTTCACAGAGTGTACCAGTCAAAAAAAAGAGAAAAATTAAACCTCATATTTCTCATATTCAAAATGATGAAAACCCCACTAACGACAATCAAACTGAAAATATAAAAGATGAAAACATCCGGCAACAAACAAATATTTTCCAAATAAAAATGCAGCCACTTACCTATGAACTAAATACAATCCCTATTCCTAAACACATCACTGAAATTCCAAAACAATATCCCAATGCTTTAAAAGGAACGACCTGCGTTAAAACATCACAACTGATCCCAATTTCAAAAGAAATAAGATACGAAGACGGAAACAAACTTTTAGCTTACACTTTAATAAATACTATTTGGTCTTCAGGATGTGAAACTCCAGCAATTTTTGAACTCATTCAAAAACAAAAACAAAACGACAATCAGAAGAAAATTTTAGAGTATCTTCTTTTTATCGGGGTTTTTGGATATTCAAATGTGATGGTCAGTAGCACAGCATTTAGAATTCTGAATATTATTATCAACGGTGATCCAAAATTTGAGATTCCGCCAATCCCCAAAGAAGATCGAAAAAGCAAACTTGATAATGATATAATTGACTTTTATGCCGATTTTGTTGTTTTTGACATTGAAAATCTTTCAAATCTTGCAGTTTTTTCATTTCCAATCTTTTACAATCATGTTTACAAAGAATTGAAAGCAGAAAAAGACAGTATTGTTGTATATGGATTAAGAAACATTGAAGCGTATTATATAAAAACACCTAAGGAATATGGCAAAACTCTTAAACATACTACGAACAAGAAAGGACTTACACCATTTATTTATTTAACACCTCTTGTTCTCTCCGAACCACCACTTTCCACAGAATTAACGGCTTCATACTGCAACATTCTCGAATCCATTTTAAATGAACGAAATGAACTTGGTCTTAAACTCAAAATTGAATTAGAAGATAAAAAAGAATTGGAAAGAATTGTTGAACGAGTTAAAGATATTGATGAATTTTATCTTAACTTTATATCATATCGTTTTGAATATCCAGGTCTTGAAGGTAGATTTAATATTTTTGAACTAGTTGAAAAACTCTTTCCATTAAATCAACGAGTATATACAACAGATGAAGATAAACCCAATACCTTATATGATGAAGAACAAATATTAAAAATACACGAATTATCAAAAGGAAGTTTCTCGAGACCATTATTTAATAATTCAATTGTAAGAGTAGCTAAAGTTTTACTTCGAAATCTTTTCTTAATTTCAATGGATGCGCCATTAATATCAAAACATAGCCCTACTCAAATGCCCTACTTCGTTCTGAAAAGAAAAATCACTGAGAAAGATATTGATGAAATTAACCAGATAAAAGAAATTGAAACCAAAAATAGAATAATCGAAAAGAAGAACAAAGAAATATTTGAGAGAAGTAGAAGACTTTCTCAAAGTAGAAAAAGGAAAATAGAAGAAGAAGATGAAGAAGAAGAGGCCAAAGTTTCTGACCCCGATGATGACACAAATGAGACCGAAGAAAATCATGAAGAGGTAGTTGTACGACCTGAAGAAATAAGTCCACAGGCTGAGGATGAAATGTACTTAATTGAACTGCTATTAACTCAATATGAATTCATTAAGATTAAATCAGAATTTAACAAAAATGCTACTGGCCCAAGAAAACCACAAGATCCTAATGGATTATAAATAAAATTCCTACATAAAAGCTAGTACTTGCTATTTAAATTTTTAATTATTTCTTTAACGTGAATATAAATATATGATTTCAAACTTGAAATTGTTGTAGAGTTTAATATAAAAATATTTTTTTAGGGTGGCACTGGGTGGGCCAAAAAAAGAAAAATGGGTCAAAAAAAACGTAGTAATTGGGTCACCAAATATCCTCTCAATTTTTTTTCAAATAATAACGATCATTAAAGGTCAAATAATTGCTTTTTTTTTTTTTTTTTTTTTTTTTTAGTTTGCGAAAAATGTTGTCGAGCGGGGAGGGAGAAGAGAAAAATTTTTAAAATATTGATCGTTGAGGTCAATTTTTTACCTAAAATAAAACAGGTATTTTTATTGGGTTGATCAAATTCATTATTTCATATATTTTGAATTTTCCCATATATATTTGATTAATTCATTATGATTTATTTGCTTGTATTTTTTTTTTTTTCTCATCTTATTGATAATAAAATTTTGAAGAATTTCAGTTAAAAGCAGAATATAATAAAATTAAGATAGCACTAATGCAATATTTAGCTTTTGGATGCGTTTAACATAGTTTTAAATTAATATAAAGATTATTTTAAATAGTATAAAAAAAATAAGGCACAGAGTTGAGTCGAACAAGTGGTATCTAATTACAATTATACCACTTAGAAAATTTCTGTATGTTTTTCCTAAACTATAAAAAGATAAAGTCATATCGAATAATTTTATTAATTCATCTCATTTTAACAAAATTATATGATTTTACCTCAAAAAAATGTTTTGAAATGAAAATTGGTGCCAAAATAATGATCAACATATGAAAAAAAATGATAAATTTTATCAGATAATTTAATATCTCAAATGTTTAAAATAAAAAAGCTGCATTAAACATTTTGTTTATGTCATATAATCATAATTTTAGAAATACATTTCATATTTACTAATGAAAAGTTAAATAGTAATATAATAATTAAGGATATCTTTAATTATTATTATTTTAATTCTTAAATAGCCTCTTAACTTCATAGGAAGATATAAATATACTGATATATTAATTTATTTTGAATGCAAAATTTTGGCCCAAGTTGGCCCAACTTGACCCAAGTTAGCCTAAATTTAATTGCCAAATATCCTCTGAATTATTCAAAATTTGTGAGAAAAGTTAGCCCAAAAAATTTGGGCCAACTTGGGCTAACTTGGGCCAAGTTGGGCCAAAATTTTATATATGTTTTTTATTGTTTTATTTATTTAAATTATATTTATGACCATTATATATAATAAAAATAGGTTAGTTTATTTAATATTAAAAACTTTTAGGAAGATATATTTATTTTTTGGATACTCAATATTTCTGATGAAAACGATAAAAAAACTATCAAATTAGATAAAATTTAATATAGTTTTATCGCATTCAATTTATTAAATTAGCAGAAAAAAATACTTTTAAAAAGATATAAAACGATAATTATATTAATATATTTATATATTTAAAAAAAATATATGTGATATTTATTGATTATTTTTGACCCACATTAACCCATCTTTACCCACATTTTGGCCCATGATTTTTAAAAAATATTACTTTGGGCCGATTTGACCACCCTATATTTTTTTCCTCCAAATAAATCTCAACTAACTATGGCTTTTAATTATCCATTAAACATTACATTTAAAAAATCCTTTATTTTAAACAAATAAGTTACAAAATTCAGGTTAAATGCTCAACCTTCATTATTACAGTATATTTTTTTTTTTTTTTTTTTAGGCTATTCTTTGGATTCCATGTGCTACTCATATAACTTTTTTTTTTGAATTATTAAATTGACATTTATTCAATGTTCAAGAAAAAAGTAACATATACGAATCAGCTAACAGAATTAATAAAAAACAATCCAAATATAAATGTTGAGACTGTTTTTTCTCATGAACAACTTTCTATAACAATTCGTAACGAGGCACCAGATTTTATCAAATACGTTTTTCCTGAAGATGAATTAGACAAAGATAAACCGGAATTATCAAAATTTGAAGAAGTTTTAGATTATGCATTAACAAATAAAGAATACCCTTTCGATGAAGATAACTCGCCTTACCCAAATCTTCATATTATAAACCAAAACGCAGCCAGTTTTTTGTCATCACCAAGCAAAAAATTAACCGAAAATGCAAATAACGATAAAGAAAAACGTCTTTACAGAAGATTACGAGGTTTTATTTTCGATTCAAATAATTCAGCAAATTCAATGGTAGCAGGAAATTTCTCGCGAATTTTTATAATGTGGTATACAAAGAATCCAAAAGAATTCAGTGATGATGCTTCAATAAAAGCTTTTTATGAGGATAATTTTTCAATTGATATATTAATTAAATTTTGCATTGATAATGTCCAAGAATTGGCATATGCTGAACTCCTTGAAAGATTTTTGACAACAGAATTTGACCCAGATAGCTTTGATAAAACTAGAACAATAGTATTATATGAAATTCTTCAAAGAGTCCGAGATATCATTGGTAGAAAAATTAAAATTCTTGAGTTAGATGATTCAGAGAACTCTGCTACAATTAATATGAATAATGAATACCATTTTTTCAATAAGAAATCTTCAAAATTGAGCGATTTACAACCACCTACGCATTATCTAGAACGAATTCCTCTACCAGAATATATTAAAGATTGTCCCGGTGAAACACCTCGAATTCTAAAATCAGAAAAAGAAAAAAATCATTTTGACACGTCAACATTAATGCCAGTCGATAAAAAAATCGCAGATGGAGATAGTTCTGAAAACAAGCTTTTAGCTTACACTCTAATTAATGCCATATGGCTATCTGCAAACGAAACTCCAAGTTTATTTGAATTCATTCAAAGTCAGCAGCCAAAAGATGAATTTGGAGATAAGAAGAGGATCATAGAATACTTATTTTTCATTGGAGTTTTTGGTTCTTCGAATTTAATGGTCATGAGCACTGCATTTAGAATTCTGAATGTTGTTATCAACGGTGATCCAAAGTTTGAGATTCCGCCAATCACTAAAGAGGATCGAAAAAATCAACTTGGTAATGATATAGTCGATTATTATGCCGAATTTGTTGTTTTTGACATTGAAAACCTTTCAAATCTTGCAATTTTTTCATTTCCAATCTTTTATAATCATGTTTACAAAGAATTGAAAGCAGAAAAAGACAGTATTGTTGTATATGGATTAAAAAACATTGAATCACGTTATTTAGGCCCAGATAAGAAATATGGCAAAACTCTTAAACATACTACGAACAAAAAAGGACTTACACCATTTGTTTATTTAACGCCTATTGTTCTCACAGAACCACCACTTTCCACAGAATTAACGGCTTCATACTTTAAAATACTTAATTCCATTTTTACTGAACGAAATGAACTTCTTGGTAAACTCAAAATTGAATTAGAAGATGAAAAAGAATTGGAAAGAATTGTTGAACGAGTTAAAGATATTGATGAATTTTATCTTAACTTTATATCATATCGTTTTGAATATCCAGGTCTTGAAGGTAGATTTAATATTTTTGAACTAGTTGAAAAACTCTTTCCATTAAATCCACGAGTATATACAATAAAAGAAGAAAAACTCAAAGCATTATATAAAGACAAAGAAATTCAAAAAATTAAAAATTTCTCTAAAGATTCGAGGCCATTAATTAATGATTCTATCGCAAAAATTGCAGATATTCTTTTAATGAACTCTTTCTTGTCTTCAATAGATGCACCAAAATTAATTTCAGATCATAGCCCAAATCAGCCTCCTTACTTTACTAAGAAAACTAAAGTCACACCTGTTGATAAAGAAGAAATTGAAATGGTAAAAACACTTAAATGTAAATTAAATGCCGATGATGGCTTTATAAATACTGATAGAGTTATTTCCTCTGAATATAGTATTCTCTCAGAAATGTATCTAATTGATTTATTATTAATTAAATATTCTTATATTCTATTAAAGTCAAAGTTCAACAAAAATACTGCTGGCCCAAGAGATGATACTAAACCACTAAATGGAGAATAAGTTGAATACACAAATATTAAATAAAAAAATTTCAAATTCACTATCTACCAAACTGACTTATCTCATTAAAATGCTAATCTAAGAATCAACATTAATATAAATATTCAAACTAAAAATTAAATCAACAAAGTCTTTTATTTTTTATTCAACATCAGATTCTTCTTCATATTCCTCTTCTTCTGCTCGAGCTATTTCATCTTGCTTTTTGGAAATATCCAAAAGGTGGTTACAAAATGCTTTTGATCCTGGACCAATTACAAAAACATTATTTGCATATTGGAATGGGTTGGATATTTCTCTTATTGCACGGATTCTTTCTCTAAGCTGCTTATTTTCCCTTCTCAATTCTTCTTGATCATCATCGAGATCAATATCACGAGAAACGTAAAATCGGCTCTGTGAGTCTTGAACTGCCTTTTGGAGTTCAAGATTACTTTCTTCATCGAAATTATTACCAGTGATATGAAAAGCTTCAATTTTATTTTGATCTAAGTATTGTCTAATATAGTTGATTGATTTTCTGGTAACGTCACACTGTATAATTTCAATTTTCATTAAACCTTGATGCGTTGATGCGCAAAGCTCTTTAACACCATCGTCTTGAAGTTGGAGATCAACTAAAACGAGTTTTTCAAGCGTTTTGCATTTCTTTATTTCGGAAATGATTGATTTTAAAGTATCATGGTCAAGATCAAGACTAGAGAGAGTCAACGATTTCAATTTCTTTGTCTTATTGAATAATTGAATCAAAAATTCGGCAATGGTTTTAGGATATTCATTCCTATATCTGATCGCAATCGAATTCGAAATTTCAGGAGTAAAAGTAAATGATGTATCTTCTGGGTAATTTTCTTCAAATTGACGGCGCTTTTCGCAATTAAGGCTCAGGTCAGTAACTTTTTTGAGGCAATTTGCGGGCAAAATATTAAAGAAATCAACATAATACTTTGCTGGAATTTCCGAAAAATCGATGCATGTAACGCCATCGCCATCAATAATAGCGTATTTTTGGAAAAGCTCGTTTGAAGACATTTTTTAAATTTTTAATGAAACGTTAAGATTTAAACGGGTATAAAATAAAGACCGTTAGAATTTTTTTTTTTATTTATTGATAGAAAAAACCAAATAATATATGTTCAAAACCTCCAAATGATTTAAATTATTTATCACAAATAAAACTTTTTTTTTTTTTTTATGTGTAAATATAAGATTATTAATTCTTATAAAAATTATCATTTCTTATCTAATTTACTACAAAATAGTCAAGATATAACATTATCAATTTCCGCTACTTATGAGTGAAATTTAAATAATTATCTGTGAGTAGTAATTTGCTTGCTTTAACCAGAATTATGATCTTTTTGTGTACACAATAATACAACAGTATGCCCACTAATAATTACTATATACAGAATTGTTTTTACAAATTACGAAGAATATATTGAATATTCAAAGCATCATCCAATACATCATTTGGATTTTCTTGATCACTATTATCTATGAAATCATCAATTGCATCAACCAAGTCTTCGTTTAACAACAATTTTTCAATGTTGGCATCATTTGTCTTTTGATAAAAAGAAACTATTATTACTAGAGCATTTATAACATCTTTTTTTGTTCTTGTTGAGCCTGTTAATTGCAATGCATCAATAAATAAAAAAATCATTTTTAATTTAATGAATAACTCGAAAAAGCGACTTTTCAACTTTTGAACAAGAAAACATATCAAATTAATTATTTCTTTTTTGAGTTTTAATTGCGCTTTAGAAGCTATTTTTATAATGTCTAAGAAAAGTTGAGATTGGACAAAATTATTTATTATAGGCATATTTCGATCATCATAAATAAGTAAATTAATAATTGTTCTTACAATCAAAAATTGAATATGTTCATTTTTGCAGCTGGAAAAATTATTCGCAAAAAAATTTATTAATTTTTTATTTAATAATGTAGATGAGATATCTTTATTGCATCCTGAAAGGCCACATATTGATAGAGTAACATAGAAATTAATTTCATTATCTCCATTTGAGTATAAGGATATCAATGAATCGACAAAGTTACCTTCAATAAAATCAATTAACCATTTTTCATTCATTATATTATTAATGCATCTTCCAGTAATGCTTAAAAAAACGATTAATAGGTCACGATCGAATTGATTTGCAAATGGAAAATATGATAATAAAAAATTATGCGTTTTTTCATATATGGTTTGATCATTGTTTGGATAAGTATAAATATACTTTTGAATGAAAACTAGCCTTAAATAAAAATCTGGTGAATCAATGCTTTGCTTAATAATCTCTGAAAAAAATAAATCAAAAAAAAAAGATTTAAATTTTTTTGTTTGAGATGATTTGTACTTGAAGATTGCTATCAAAAAATTACTTGTTTCTCCAGAAAATGGTTGATCGATTAAACTTTTGAAGTATTCTAAATCAATTAATTGGGGTAGCATTTCCATTACCATCGGATGCATTTCAAAAAGAGAAGTTAAAAATCTTTGCGAATGCTCTGCAAGCGTAGAATTTTCAGATAAGGTGTGTCTAATAACGAGTGGAAATTTATCTTGAGGAAAAAGAAAGTTTTTTCTGCATAGTATAGTTAATATTTTATATGAAGAATATATATCAGTTTCTAGATTTGATTCTAAAGCTGATAAAATTCGATTAGCGTATTCAATTGAAACATCAATTTGTAAATTGTCTATATCATCAATCTGAGTCGATTCCTCATAATTGATATCAACTCGGTCTTTATGCAAATCATCGAGGCTACTTTTAAAAAGCATCAAAAATATCAACTTTTTGAATATATTTAGATTTTTTTTAATTTTTTTTTTATATATATATAAAAGTTTTTTTACTTTAATAAATGAACTTTAATGATATCTCGAGTTTTATTCTTATTAAATGTCAAAATTTCCAATTTTATTCTTTTTGAATTGAAAACTATCGCTTCCTTTTTTTTTAGATAAAGGATTGAGTTATGGGAAACGAAGAGTCTGCCCAATCCAAAAAAACGAATTCCAAATCAACCGAATTTGAATGCAAAGATTTATTTTCATTGAAATATATCAGTGATTTGTTTCAGAAAATTACAAATCAAGATATCAAAAATCAATTAAATCCAACTTTAGACTCTGTTTTCTTTTCGTCATTAATCGAGAATTTAATCTCTTCACAATCAAAAACATTCCAACTTGGAATTCATTCTGAGCTTGAAAAATCATTTTTCTTACCACTAATTCATGATATTGATATTGATTACGATTATTCGCGAGCATTTAATAAATGCTTCGATGAAATGAGATCCACAGCAAACACAATTCTTGAATGCGAAAATATTTCCAGAAAAAGAAAAAAAGAGAATATGGCTAATTCATTTCAATCAATACAAACTCAAAAAACTCCAACAAGTTTTCTTGAAGATTTTTTCACTATTCCGTTTGATTCTCTCCTTTCGCTAGTTCATGTTTTAGAAGTATCAGATTTAGCTACTTATTTAAATTATCTAAATGATATATTATTACAACAAAAAAACTGGTCTTTGGATAAATTTGACTCCCCAACAATTATTTCTGTACAAAAATTAATTAACACTATTTGCCAGATTGACAAATTTCGAGTTCCAGAAATTCAATTATTGGTTATCAAATTTCTTTTTAATATTGCAAATGCGCATGGAAGTGTCAATAATATACTATCCATACTGAAAGCGATGTTATCATTTCCAATTGACTTTCCAATTGACATAAATCAAATGGATTTGCATTTACAAGGCCCAAAATCGAAAGTTCAAAATATTTTTTCATTTCCTTTTGAAATTAGCAACAAAATAATTTCATTTTCAATTGGATCTAACGTTCTTGTATTAAGCGAAGAAATCGGTTTAATTCAATTTATTGAACCAGATCCTTTAATCATTCCCGTGAATGTTTGTGAAGATTCAATACTTTTAGATTCTTATCATTTCATTTATATCTTTTCAATTAAATTAGGCACAATTCAATGCTTTACAAACAAAGATCTCAATATTGATTCGATGCGAATTTTAGATATTTCAAAATATCTCAATGTCCAATATGAAATTCTTGCATGTGGAAAATTTGACAAAAATATTGGAATTTTACAAAAAAGTGACAAAAATAAATTCATAATAACCGTTTTTAACAATGATTTAGAGAAATATCCAAACAAAGTTAGTGAAATTGAATTCACTCTTTCAACAGATAAAAAAGAAGAATTTTTGCCAAAATTATTTTATTTCAATAA
Organism: Tritrichomonas musculus; assembly: GCA_039105265.1. Classification (NCBI taxonomy): domain Eukaryota; phylum Parabasalia; order Tritrichomonadida; family Tritrichomonadidae; genus Tritrichomonas; species Tritrichomonas musculus. The sequence goes on along the minus strand of JAPFFF010000005.1, from coordinate 3,247,024 downwards.
AAATGAAGTTCACTTTATTATTGCTAACATGATTGATAAGCCATTCAAAATAATAAAAGAAAATAATTCAAATTATAAAATTGAAGAAATGCCAGATTTATTTTGTTCTTCATTTATACCAAATAAATGTCCAATTTCTTGCTTCAGAAATGTAGTTTATTCAATTTCACAAAATAACGGACAAATTTTCTTTATTAAGAATCAAATAGTTTCCAAGCATCAATTAAAGACTCTTCCATTTACATTTACAAGTATCAATCTTCCTGTTTATAATGACTCCAAAATAACGGTTGCTATATCGTTAATAATCAATGAACTTTCTTCAAGTATTGATTCACAATTGAATATTTTTTCAGAAGGACGATACAGCAAATATGTATCATTTATTGTTTCATCCGATAACAGTACAATTGACCTTTGTTCTTCAATTATACAAGAAATTATTCCTAGTGAAGAAATTGACCTTGATATCAAAATGCCGTTAATTTCACTTCTATTGAAAATTATTGCAATAAACTTGTCCACTTATTGTATTAAATTTTTCAATGGAATTGAAAAATTGAATGAAGAAGATAAACTTCTTTTTAAGAAAATTAGAGAATTGATTGAATTGGCAACTTTTTCAAAGCCAGCAATTTATTCACCTTTAATTATTGAATCGGTTTCATTTTTGATTTCTTCTAATTTTCACTATTTGTATTATCCTGACTATTCATTATTAAATGATTTCATAAAAAGAGTTCTTTCCAATAATTCAATCAAGAATTATTTGATTTTGAATTACATGCTTCTTTCAACTTCTCATTGTTTCTTCTACATGTTTTCTAAAGAATCCAACGAAATATTAAAAGAAGAAATCAATGATAAAAAGGGTCTTCAACAAATGTTTAATAATTCTTTATCATTAATCAATGAAGAGCTTCAATTTTTGAATCAGAATGAAATAGATTCGAATGAAGAGTTCATCATTCCTTATTTCGAATTCTTACTTTCATTTGCTGGTGAAAATATTAGTTTTGACTTATCATCAAATCAACTGATGCAAAATTTGATTTTTAGATTGATGTTGATTGATGATTTCCCATTGATTGCGCTGAACATTGTTGACAAGTCAATTCCAATCGTTCAGAAATACATCGAAATGATAATGAATGATCAACAGACAATTGACGATGACAACAAATACTCAAACCAGAATCATTTGAAGAATAAAAATGAAGAAAAATTGATCATTTTAGAATCAGAACACAATTCTAGTTCTTTTAATAACATTTCAAAAACAATCAATTTTGAAGAATCAAATAATATTCACCTTTCATTTGACCCTAACTGTCAAACTGATCCCAATAATTCAAGCTTGGAAATATATGACATTTCAAGCGAAAAGAAGAAGCTTCTTCATACATTTGCTGGCGATTATTGGATTCATGAACTTGATGTGATGTCGAATTCAATACTCATCAATTTCACAAGCAACGATAGGGATTCAAAAAGTGGAAGTTATTGGGGATTTAAAGTTATTTGCTCACCAAATAAAAGCAATGAAAAGAAGGAAGAATTTAATCCTTGTTTGAACTTGTTCTATTTCAATTTGTTAGTGAACACATTGGGAAGATTGACCTATATTGGCCTTCAGTCAATTCCTCCATCAATTGAAGAGACCCAGTGTAAATTCATCCTAGAAGGAGACTTGCTTGAAGGTGTAACGAAGCTTTTTAATCAGAAAGATATCCAAATACAGCTTCAGCCACAGCAAACAAAGGCAGCAAATCATGGCAACAAGCCTTTAACAAGAGGCCTTTCAAATGGAATTTCATTCGATGCAACAAATGGAACAATGAAGTATCCTGATGAATTCAAGAAAGAATTCATCAATGATTTGATTTCTGACAAATCTCAAGAAAAAGAAACAATTGGAAGTCGATTATTAAAATTCATGTACAAAGCAGTTAAAGCTCCTCATTTAATACGTCCCAATCCATCCATTCTTCTTGCTGAAAAGTACATGATTGCTGCTTTAATGAAGCAGCTTGGATTCATTAATTCAGCGATTTCTTTTGCAACGGTTAATTTGACTCAAATTGAGGCAGATAATGGAAGTAATGAATCTTTCGTCGTTCCTCCAAATTTGGACAAAACTTGGAAGTCAATCTATAAAATGAGAACACTTCTCTATCGTTCATATCAGAAAACGAAAGAAATGAAAATCTCTAAACAAGAGAAAAAAAATGAAAATAAAAGTGTCAAGCTTCATGAAAATTTCGATGCTTTTATTAATGAAATCATAATTAAATGCAAGTTCTTGCTCTTCACAGAGCCGATATTAAAGAAGAGAAAGTATGAAACTGAAAATTACGACATGGAAACGATTGAGAAGACTATTAACGAACTCCTATCGTTCATCACGTCTGATTTGCTGCTCGAAAATTTAAGTAGGATGGTCGAGAGAAGAACTCAGAAAATGAAAATAAGAATTCAGGCTCTTTCTTTGTTGATCAAAATGATGAAAAGTGAACTGAAGTCACTTCATACGACCAAAATAACGTATCTTTATCCGTTAAAAAATTCGCTGAAGTTGTTGACTGACCATTCTGATGTAAAAAGTGTTCCAAACGAAATGATTGACGAATTGAATGAGAATTTCTTCGTATTGTTCAAGTTGCTGATATCTAATATTACAGATCCAAATGAAAGTGACTCAGCTAGAGTTTTCTATATAAAAATGTTATCTGTAAGTATAAAAGATATCATTCCAACAAACAAACTCGTTCCTTCTTATTTGAGCGTCGCTAAGTTTATTCAATCTTGCTCGATTGATTCAATTGAGTCTTTCATTTCCTTCTCTTGCTTGTGGAGAATTCTTGGACTTTGGACCTTGGAATTTCCTTCCCCTGAAATTATCAACGCTCTTCTTTCTTTTTCAACTAATTCTGATTTTGAATATTGCCAATATCATTCAATTCTTCTTCTTTCTGCATTGTCACAGACAATCGTTTATAATGTTAAGGCTGATCATATTTTTAAGTGCTTTAATAAGGCCTCTCCAAGGGTTATCGTGGCTACTCTTATTTGGCTTTCGTGTAGTATTTTAAATTCGAAAGATGAGATTAACGAAATTGAGATCAATGGATGTAAATATAATCTTGTTTCGTTTATTCACTTTTTGCTAAAGGCAATTGGTAGTTCTTTATGTGGAGGTCCTTGCTTATTTATATCTGATGACTCATTACATGAAAGTCATATGATTGTAGCAGAAGAAATAATTGCATTTTTGAGAATTTTGATTAGACCTCATTCTCCGTTAAATGAATTAATCAATAAAGTTTTTCATGAAGTTCTCTCTCACTCAATTGATTTGACCAAATATACTCACAATAATGATGAATCAGAAAATGATGATCATCTTTATGAATTAATCGCTGTTTTCACTGTTTTAGGCAAAGAAATCATTTCTTTCCATAATTCAGGATATTCGATTTTCCATACTAAAGAGACGACTGAAATTGTCAGAATTTCATCATTTGAGCCAATGTCAGGAAAACTCAAATACTTCATGATGAAAAATAATTTCAACGAGCTGATAACTGATAAAATGACAAAATATGTTCCTTCTGCTAGACTTCCATCTAATCCAAATGATTTCATAATAACCGCCGAAGAAGCGAAATTATTTGTATCAATTCAAAATGAAATATCATCTACTCTTGATAATTTAACTAATGTTAAATTTTCCATCTTTTCAGCCAGTTTCACTGGATTTTTGACAATTTGCCTTCAAAACAAGAGAAACGCTGACACATTTATCAAAAACGCAGATTTAACAACATTTCTGAATTGTGCAAATAAGAAAGAACATATGAGGAAAGCAGTTGGTGTTGAAAGCCTGATTTATAATATTAATCAAAGAGTTATCAAAATCAGTAACATTAACAAAAAACGACCTTCACAAAATGATATAGAGTCGGTGAAATTACCATATTCGCTAGTTTTCAATTACGATCCACCACATCAATTCGTTTCATTATATGGTGGAAAAGTCAAACAAAATCAACTTTTCACATCCTCATCTTCATCTTCACTATTTATTGGTAATCATTCACTTCCAAATGATTCATTACTTTACTTCGAAGTCAAAATTGCATCAATATCAAATAGAAATATCATTATTGGTCTTACAGATCACAACTCAGCTCAAAACTCAGTTTATATCTTTGGAATAAACCTGAAAGACGAAAGGAATTTAGAAACCGATGGAATCATCCATTGTCTAAATAATGGAGATGTCATCGGCTGCATGCATTCACGAGAAGGCATTGAATTCTTCTACAACGGAATCAAACTCAAGTATTCAATACCATCTGGTTTAATTGATGAATACATTCCTGTTATTTACACCAAAGACTGCCATGGCATATTTGAGTACAATTTTGGTCAGACAAAATTTGTCACAAACATCATAGATCAGATGGAATCAGAGATACTGATTGATTCCCTTGAGAAATTTGACGTAAAAGTGCCAACTGACCAAATTCAACTGCCAAAAACAAATCTGCTTTCAGATGACGATTATGACGAATTCATCAACAACAGCAGAGCCCTCTGGGAGGTCAGCAAGATCCATCCAAGTTCACTGAACAATGACCAGCCACTATATTTCAGTGAAAATCATGGAAAAAACAATAAAGAGCGACCGTTTAACTCATATTCAGAATTTTCAATGTCTCAGAAAAATTCAGTTCAATTCAACTTTTTCATTGGTCAGCCCGTTATCATCTCACAACCGCCAACCTCAGAAAAAGTGAAGGAATTGAATTCATCACTCCTCCTGATTGCGCAGATTCACATCAACAACCACGGAACGATTGTTGACATGGAGGCAGTTCCGAAGACGAAGAGGCTTTTGCTCACAATTGAATGCAACGATCAAACAACAAACAAAAAGTGGCGCTTTCAAATTGATAGTCAATACGTACAAAGAGTTGATGCCAAGTTCATGACTATCGTTGAGAATGCCTCCAGAATTAATAGTGAAAAAGTGACATCTATCGTTCCTTCCTATTTGAGCCGTCAGAAGCAGAAACTTTTTGAATCAACGCGTGCATTGATCATCAGAATGTGTCGCTTTTTAAGTTTGATTTTCATTGATTTTTACAGATTCAATAATAATCTATCGTCCTACTTTGAGATGCATAAAACGGTTTCGGTTGACGTCTTCTTATTGATCATCAGCAACGTTTTCAAATTCATCCACAAACCGAAAATTTCCTCAAAATGGACGCAGTACAGAAACTCGGACTTCATTTTCGCTGATGATGAAAATGACTACGAAAACTTCACTGTGAATTACCTGTGCTTATGTGACACGCACATGCTGGTACGTTACATACGTGCATTGATCTATAAGAATCCAGAAACAATGGACGAAGTCATAATGAAGCTCATTTTGAAGTCAATTGACCACATCACAAATGCTCCGAATTCCTCACGAAACGAAATTTTCAATCTTGTTTCGAGCAAGAAATACATAATTGAAACGCCCCATCCAATGAACAACTCCGTGATTAAGGAGAAGATTCAGTTGCCGCAATTGACATCGGGATTCATTCCAGTCAGCCATTCTTTGACGTCATTCGGAAGCAGCAGAATAGTCATCAGCGGAAGGGAATTCAAAGAAACTCGCGAATTTGATTATTTAATCTTTCCACCGAAAGATTGTTCAATCGAATTCAAGCCAAGTTCATCGTCTGACACGAATAACAACTTCGGACTTCGTCTCTGCATCTTCCCCTTGAAGAGCCACTTGAAGGAGAAGGTGATGGAGAGTCCTCTTGGTGGCATTCATGATCTTTTCATACTTCTTTCAGCAATACTCTCGGAGAAAAAGAAAAACGTTTGCTTTGCTAAAACTGTTAAGTTTTTGAAACAGGAGGTCATTCCAAGGATTGCTTCGTTGATGAATCATGATAATTATTTCGTCGATCTTTTTGCTTTCGAAATTATTCAGCCTATATTGATGAGTCTTCATTGGAACTCAGAAGATGTTTCATCGAGGTTTGAAAACGCCTTCCATTCGTTTACCGCAAATCTTCATCACGATATTACTAAATGGAGCCCTCTTCATATTAGAACACAACAAGGCCTCCTTATTTCTTTGTTTACTCGTCTTCTAATTCTCAATATTTCGGCTGGTTCGAGCAAGAAAAAATCAAAAGAAGATATCGAATATTTGTATGATACGTTTATTAAATCAAAAGTAAATAAAAATTCGTCAATATATGAACAAGCTATCGAGGCAATTGCAATCTGTGTCGCTTTGGGATTCGATATGCCGATTTCAATTAAGTTCCCATCATTCTTGATCGCTGAAACTTGGGCAGAAAGCATTCCTTATTCTAATGATGTTTTCTTTGATAACGGCCAAATATGTATTGAAAAAGTGGAAATAGAAAAGGTAAGAAATGCAGAGATCGAATTCGTAAATGAGGAATGGTTGCCTAAAAATTGTGCTTTATGTGTGGCACCAATTAAGAATTCATCACAAGAAAAGAAACAACAGCCTGAAATTAAAAATGAGAAATCTCAAAAACAAGAAATACAACCAGATGAAAATCAACAAGCTTTAGATGCTGGTTCTGAACTTTATAGTTCAAATTTCAGTGATGAAAGTAGCGAAGATGGTAATAACGATGATGATAATAATACCAACAGTAATAGTAGGAGGAGAAGCAGTAGCCTACCATCACACACAAGTTCAAATGCAAGCAATAGTGAAAATAATAATAATAATAATAATGAAACAAGCAATGATAACCAAACTAGCACGAGTAATAATTATAGAGAAAATTCAAATGAAATTGATAATAATATTAATGCTGATTTAGAAAATGCAGAAAGCGCTACAGAATTATCCTTTAAGAAAATTAATTTGAGTGACACTATCATATTGACCCCAGGAAAGAAAGCCAAAATCTATCATCCATTTTCAGCATATTTAATCAACACCGAAACTAATACTCTCCTTTCACCTACTCTTATAGACAGTTCGCATCGAGTGCATCTCATCATCACAGGCTACCCTACAACACACGAGCTCAAACGTGAGAAGTTTGTTTCTAATTATCATCTCTTCCTTCAGCATGTTTCCTTTATCTCAAATTGCTGGAATGTTCGCATGGATGAATCACTCAGTCGAATCCTCAAATCGAATTCCAATATCTACAAAGAACTTACAATCAATGTCCACGAAAGGCCATTTCTTTCGGAGCCGCTTCTCTCAAACATTCCATCACAGATAATCAGATGTCGACTCCAACTTTTCCACCGTCTTGAAGAATACATGCCAAATCTAATAAAAGTTGTTGATCTTGGCAGTAATGACTCACTCTTTGGTGGAATTCTCGCATCTTGCAGATCTGCAATTTCGACCACATTCAAATTGAACATTGTGAAAAGTATTGTTCAAAATGACCTAAGATCAGGAGGAGCCGATGTCAATGTCAAATTTAATCGTTTCCAGGCTTCGCTTTTCCATTCAAAGCCAGAAAATCCAGCAGGAAAGCCAATTCTCGACCAATTCATGGAACAAGTGCCAATTTCGTCAATTCCGGCGATGAAGAGGCCCGGGGCGCCATGGAAGGTGGATCTTATTGGAGAAGGAGCAACTGATGCGGGGGGACCCGGAAGGGACCTTTTCACTGAAGCTTGTCTGGAGCTCATGAATCCATCTTTGGGCCTTTTCATTGAGAATCCTAATAAAAGAGTCAATAATATCAACGGAAACCAAGAACTGTTGATTCCGAATCCGCAGCCGATGAATGATCACGTAAAGAATCGGTATTTCTATGCTGGCGTTTTAATGGCGCTTTGTTACACATCGTCGATACCCGAACCGTTTAAATTCCCTCGATTTGTCTGGGATTATTTGACTAACAAAGCTGTGTCGATTGAGGATATTTACGACGTCGATCTTCAATTTAAACAATTAATGACTTCAATCGAAAATTGTGAAAAGACGTTAAACGATCCCTCTCAATTTTCAGAAATTTTCGCTCAGAGTTTCCAGGTCCAGAACTCGTTGGGAGAGATGGTAGACCTCATCCCTGGAGGAAGCTGTATTCCTGTCACGTTTAATAAGCGTCTCGAGTTTGTTCAACGATGTAAGAATTATCGAATTAAAGAATTTAATGATCAGTTGAATTATCTTCGCAAAGGCTTCAATTTGATATTTGCTCCTTCAGCTGCTTCAATACTGACGCCCTGGGAAATAGAACTCCTTATTTGTGGTGATAATCAATGTCCAGTTGAAGAATTGAAGAAGAATTGTTCATTCGATTCCGATGATCGTCATGTCAAGATGCTTTGGGAAGTCCTTGATAGCTTCACTCCAGAAGAAAGAATGCTTTTCATTAAATTCGGCTGTGGAAGAATGGGACTTCCTCCTCCAGGAATGAAGTGGCAAAGTAATTTGAATATTAGATTTAAAGAATTTTATAATACCGAGGATTCAGTTATGCCGCTGCCAACAGCAGTGACTTGCAATAGTAAAGTGACAATCCCTAGATACAGCTCGACTGAATGGATGGCAAAGAAAATTAGAACTGCTATTACAATGGGCGCTGATATTGACCAGGATAGAAACGCTCATATTAATGATCTTGAGGCAGTTACTTAAGTTTCTTTTTTGTTTACAGTCAAATGCTTGTTATTTTAATCATAATTATAATACTGTAATTAAAAATAGCAATTAATATGATTTTGGGGAGAAAAAAATATTATTTAATTATTTTATTGTTTATCTGCTTATTTGAGATGCTTTCCTTGACTTTTGCTTAGGTGATATAATTATTAATTTTGAGTATTAAAAGAAGTACCACAGCTAAACAACTATTATTTTTTTACTATTAAAAATTATGATCATAATTATATGTATGGTGGATTTTCTACATTTTTTTTTAGATATTTAGATATTATTATTACAATACTATGAAAAATCTGTAAATTCAATTGGATGATATACTTTTATTTTTTATCGATACCTATTTGCAAATGTACAGAACTCAAATTAAAAAAAAAAAAAGTATATCTTTTATAAATAAATTTGGTAGACATAAAAAAGGACACTTTTCCTTACCTTTTACAACATTCAATTTTGAAGTATTCTAAGAAAAATTCAATGAGTTCACACAAATTTCAATCTATCATAAATTTTGTCAAAAAATTGGACAGTGATGTGAAATGAATTAAATTTGACACCAACATTTTCTAATCGTATTAAATTTGACAGCCACTTTTTATAAAATTGTCCTATCGTATGGTGAAATCAAATATTTTTAATTAACGGACAAAGTTTAACAAAAAAAATTAAAAATCTTGTTTAATAATTGATTTTAAGTCTGTATCCATTTCAATTGCGACTTTTACTTCTGTTACATTTTCTTTTTCTTTCAATATATAACTTGTTCCTTTATTTTTAGCATCTAAAAAGTCCTCTTCTTTTGGATTTTCTTTAGTTTCAATCAGCTTCATATAAGGAGAAAATAATTCTTGGAATCGAAGTTTATCGTTTTCAATCTGCTGGTTCAATATTTCTATATTTTCTTCATAAAAGAATCCACAATCTTTATCACCACATAAAATTTTGATGATATTTAAAAATTCCTCTTCGAGAAAAGAAATGTGATCTCTTTGAATTCCTTCTAGTTCCTGACGATTCCAATAAAATCGATTTTGAATAATATAATTTACATTCCCGAGTTCAATTTTTAATTCAGAGGAAAATAATCGGCATTTTTCTTTTCCTATTTTTTTAGCGACCAAACCAGATTCTTTTTTGAATTGAATGTCGAATTGAAGTGAATAATTTTCAATTTCATTCAGCAAATCAAAATTATTGTCCAACTTTTCATATCTTTGACGAATTATTGAATCGATAATTGATGGTTGAGATGAAGGAGATTGTTTTATAGATATATACAAACTACTCATATTACACATAATGTTTATGCAATTCAAATTATTTATGATTTCTGAAGGAAATGATTTTGACTCCAAACAAATTGAATTGAAAGAATCGAGGAATGATTTGTATGTCAAACGATCATTTATGTTGATAAAACTAACAATAATTTCATTATCAAACTTGTTTTTGATTCTATTAAAAAGTTCCAAATCATCAATACAATTGTCATAATAATAATAATAATGATTGATTGATTCGTCATTTACAAGAAAAATCATCTTTGATTTTTTATAAATCATTGTTGTTTTATTATCATCACATCTATTCTCAATATCTGACTAATATGAAGAATATTTTTCTTCTTCTTCATATTCATATTCAGATTCAGAATTAGATTTGTTATTTGTTTCTTCGTTTGTTTCTTTATTTTGTTTTGTAACAATTTCGTTTATATTTTTGTCAACGATATTAAAAATAGTTAATGTTGTTAGCATTTGCATTTGAAAAAACATCTTATTTAAAATGGTAATTCTCAAATCAGATATAAGTGAAAAAAATGTGTAAATTTGAATGATAATTCTTTTAATGTTCGGAAGATTCTCTTTTTCTTTAGGAACATGAAGAAGCAAGAAAATTGGTTTAATTGATGATTTATCTTTATCAGAATAATCAATCTCAAAATTCAACATTGACAAAGTTCTTCCGCATAAAACATAAACAAAAATTTCATTTTCGTTCAAATTAGGATAAGAATGACTAATTAAGTTGCTATTCAATGAAATTAAGTCATTTTCACTAGAATCAATATAACAAACAACTGGCGTGTTTGATCCTTCAATGTTGATGTGTTCTTCTTTAGAAAACATGTCATATTGTTCTCTGTTGAAAATCCATTTTTCTTCTTTTTCATCATAATAAAACAATTTATACAATTTAGATTGAATTTTTGAGTCTGATGCTACAAATGATGATGAATTAATACTTTCACCTTTTGATATTAGCTTTTTAATTTCTTCTTCCCATTTCTGTATCGAATATTCTTCAATTTGTGGTTTTGCTTCAATATTATCAACTAAAATTTCACACTCAATATGTGACAAATTGGCCAAAAATGAAGGATTCCAAAATTGTTGAGGTTCTTCAATCGATGATTTTTCAATTTTCAAATCTTTATTGTACCTTTCTTTAAAAGTTGTCGGATTTTTGATTATTTTCAATAAACTTTTATTTTCATCTTGTTCATCGTCAGATTCTTCTTCGATTTCATTTTCAATAATTAATTTTTCTGTTTTGACTTGATATTTTAGTTTTTCTTTGATATTTGATGCAATTTTTGAAAATGATGGAACTTTAACATTACTCAATTTCGATTGCATTATGAATATTTTTTCACAAAATCGACGAGAAGGACGTTTATCAATCAAATTAAAGAAAATTTGCATCTGATAAAAAAAGTAATCATTGTTATCTGGCTGATTTTCATAAAAATACAATTTATCAAGACTCGTAATGGCTGGTATTTTATTTCTCATGCAATAAAATTTAAGTACATCATTATATTGATCATATTCTTCAGGTTTAAACTTGTATTGTCTTTTGCCAGTGTGTATAAAATGAGCCAAATTAAGGAGTGTATCAGAGCAAATTTGTCCAATTCTTCTGCAAGATTTTTTGTCATCTGTAATATTTTCATATCTGTCATACATTTCATTTATTGACGTTTTAATGAAGTACAAATTAAAAATATGTCTTAAAAGGCGTCGAATTGAATAGCTTCTTTTGTATGGATTTCTGAAGTCTAAGTTTAAAAATGTGATTTTTCTTCCCTAAAAATTTAATGGTTGCTTCTATATTCTGAATTTGTTCATCAATAGTAAGATTTTTGCTTAATGTGGCATTTTTAATGGATTTGATCTTGAATACATGAATTATGTAAGATGGAATGAATCCATCTTCAATGATTTCATTAAAATCATAAAATTTATGTTTCAAATTGAGATCAACAGTTATTATATTGACTAAATTAATAAAATATGCCTCTTCTTCCTTTTCAAAATCACTAACTGAATTATCCAACTTTTCACTTTCCTTTATATTTTCTTTGTCTTCTTCATTTGCTTTATTTTCATATGATCCAATAATTGATTTAATTTTATCTTGAAATGAATCAAATACGACTTTAATTTGTAACAAAATATAATCTTGATTTTCATAATTAAACAAATTGGAATTGAGAAGAAAAGGAATTTTATATTTTGCAAAAATTGGAGCAAGAAAAGATTCGATATCTTTGGAATAATTAAATGTTTTAACCAATTGAACTTCATGATCTGTAAGAATATGTAAGAGCCGAATGAAATATATTCCAGTGTAAATTTGATTCTTCTTGTGAACTTTAATGCCTAAAGGTCTAAAAAGAATATTTGATTTGTTTAAAAATGATTATTACTCATACTTATATACGCACATTTATCAAAAACATAAAAAAGGCACGGTTCCGAAATGTCATGGCATATATATTAGTGCTTGGAGAAGATATCAAGCATATTTCTACCAAGTAAGTAGCTTACGGTGGTTTTATAATTGGCTTTTCACTGATACTCCTCTTTCTATACTAGTTTGTGAGCTCAGTAGTGAGCATTGGGACAAATTAACAAAAGATGAAATAAAACACTATTTTCATATGCTCAATCTAGAAATCAATCTAATGGCTGCTTCAGGCCTAACATTAGTTCTTATTATTGAAGCCAGCTATTCACGTCCTTCGTTAGCTCATGATTTTATTTTATATGCATTAAAAGACAATCCGTTTGCAGAAATTCATTTCAATTTGAAAATTCCAGACAATTCCAAAGATAAAAAGGAATACGATACTATTTTAAATTCAATTATTCAAAATTATGAATCATTCAGTGGTTATTTTTATTTATATAGCCCTTTTTTTCTGACACTAAAGCATGTAATGAAAAACTCCTACTTTTAAGCAAAAAAACATTTTTTCAATCAATCAATTTTTCTAATTATTTTGAAGGAGGATACTGGCCTGGTCCTTTATTAATAAGACCATTTCCTTATTTTCAGGAAGGTTTTTCATCTGATAAGATTCGGATTTATTTGTCAAATATTTCTCTTTATGATACAGATGATGAAAAAAATGATATTACTCCATCAAATTTTTCTGATTTTGGCTTTTGTTATATTTCCCGAGATGATTTTTTAAGTTATCGAAACGAGCGTGTCAAAATTTATTTTGATGATAATAAAATCAAATATTATTATCGCAATGATTTGCATTTAATTAAAACAGAACTGTATACTACAAATCCTCTTTATTTGATGGACATTGATACTAATACTACTGATACCATATATAAAATATGCGAAAAGATCATCAATAATTTTGATTGGAATCAAAAATATAAAAAGAAGAAAATTTTCACATTTGATACAAAAAAGAAGATCATCAAATTATTAACACACTATTATTGCACGAAAAAAATTGGAAGGATGGACCTTTTTTGTTCAGAAATTCAAGTTTTATCAGCATACGAAGCTTGCAAATTGTTTTTACTCGACGATGACAAATCGAAACGCAAAAAAGACAAAAAAACAAAGAAAAGGAATTGTTCAACAAATTCACACAGGTGAAGGCAAGTCTGTTACAATACAAATAATATCGGCTGTTTTAGCCAAAATGGGCAAAACAATTCACATTGCAACATCCAACATTTTCTTAGCCAATCGTGATTATCATGATTCATATGAATTCTTCCAGACAATTGGAATCCAATCTGCTGTTCTTCTTCACAAGGAAGAACTTCCAACACAATTTGCCGAAGAAAGTGAAAGTGAAAGTAAAGGAAATGATGAATCAAACTTTCGTTATAAAAAAGAAAGATTTCCTGACACTTATTTTGGCGAAGAACTTTTTGACAATTCAGCAAACATGAATATTGGAGTTTGTGGTATCGGAAACATCAAAAGAAAAGCAAAAGTCATTTTTTCAACTTTCATTAATTTTGAAGCTTTATTCTTGAGAATGATGGAAAATTATCCTGATATTGTAAATGACTATTTTAACTCTTGTTCTCTTTTGATTGATGAGGCTGATTCTATTCTTATTGATGAATTATCTAATGGAACAATTTTATCAAGACCAATGAACACAAATGGTAAAGAAATTCTTATTTATGTTTATCATTGTCAAATGCAAAAAAGATCTCCTAAAGATGTCGTTTCAGATATAAAAAAAATATGGCCACGTTGTACCGACATTTCTGAAAGGGACATCATTACAATGTACAAAGAAATTAAGCTTGTAAATTCAACTAAAGATGGATTCACGAAAGGCAAAAAATATTCAATTGAAACGATGGAAATTGATAGATCAGAAGATGAAAAAATATTGGAAAACGTTCTAAAAAAGCTATCAAAAGTTAAAAAAAAGATGGAAAATATTAGAGATCAAATCTACAACATTCCAATTGCTGCAATTGAAACAGTAATTGAAAAATCATTAGGTAAAAAACAAACAACTACAAATAATAATAATAATAATCAAACAACTAACAATAATAATAATAATCAAACAACTAACAATAATAATAATCAAACAACTAACAATAATAATAATCAAACAACTAACAATAATAATAATCAAACAACTAACAATAATAATAATCAAACAACTAACAATAATAATAATCAAACAACTAACAATAATAATAATAATCAAACAACTAACAATAATAATAATAATCAAACAACTAACAATAATAATAATAATCAAACAACTAACAATAATAATAATAATCAAACAACTAACAATAATAATAATCAAACAGCTACACCTGAAAATAAAGTTCCTTTTACTTATGGTAACAGTCATCTTGATGAGAAACCTAAAAAGATTCAAGTTAAGTACATTGTTCCATACGATTATGATCATAAAGGAAATCTTGAACCAAATAAAGAATTCAATGGATATATACAACAATTTATTGCAATCAAAGAAATGTTTGCACATCCTGAAGAAAATAAAAATATGTTTATTAAAGATGTATCAATGAGTTATCTTTATGTTTCACATCCAACTTTCGTTAGACTATATAATGCTGTTTGCGGATTTACAGGAACAATTGGTGAAGAGTATGAAAAAGATATTTTTTCAAAACATTATAATTTGGACACATTAAAAATTCCACGTCGTCATCCAAGAAGATGTGTTGACATTCCAATTTCATTAGTACGCAATTTTAAAGAACGAAACAAGAAAATTGTTGAAGAAATTGCAAAATTCAATCAAAAAGGAAATCCAGTTCTTGCCATTTTCCAAGATTTGAATGAAATTTCATTAGTTTACAAAATGCTAAAGAATATT
This sequence comes from Tritrichomonas musculus, assembly GCA_039105265.1. Taxonomy (NCBI): domain Eukaryota; phylum Parabasalia; order Tritrichomonadida; family Tritrichomonadidae; genus Tritrichomonas; species Tritrichomonas musculus. Next base: position 3,231,686 of record JAPFFF010000005.1, on the reverse strand, counting down.
GGAATTAATGATGTTTATATTTTTGATGGAAGAGATCAGAGTATCAAGCCAGATTTCATTGCTGGTAGAAAAGGAGCTGTTTCTTTGGGCTCGAATATTTGTGGAAGAGGAGCAGACATAAAAAATCCAGAAATGCCACTTCATGTTATCATATCTTTTTATACATCAAATTCGCGTGTTATGCAGCAAGCTTTAGGAAGAACAGGAAGAAAAGGCCAAAAAGGATCAACACACATCATATGTCCTTATAAGCAGTACATTAAACCGATTAAAATCATAAAAAATAGTGATTTAAACAATGCTTTAAAGGAGTTTGATATAAAAAATCAATTACAAATCGAGTTTATCGATTCATTTAAAAAGAAAAGAAGTTGGATTTTCACTCCACTTGTTGATTCACCAGATCTTGATATTAAAACCATCAAAGTTTTGCGTGAATCACAAATTAACGTTAATCGTATCATTGCATCTAAATACAGATTTCCTTTATGTCTAAAAATTGACACATTTCTTGAGATTCAAGCACAAAGAATCATTTCGTTATACAATTGTCCAAATTGCAGGTTTACATGGATTCTTTTTCAGCGATACGTGCGTGAGATGATTTTTGAACCATGGTCGTTATTAATCGATAAAGCAGATAGAAAATTCATGGACAAAGAATACGAAATGGAAGTAAAAAACAACTATTTGAAAAAGAAGTCTAAAAAATTACACTCTAAGCTATGCAACTATCTACCACCAGATGATAAAAATACCGGCATGATTGAAACATTCATGTGGATTTTTAACATTGTAAATAAGAAATGGGAAACAAAAATTTATAACATTTTTTCGAATTACTCATTCATGAAACTGAAACAAGCTATGCCAGATAAGTTTTTATCATTTAATGTTGGATTCAAACCATACAATTTAATGGACTGTTCTGGTGCTCGAATATCTGATGTAAATGATGAAGATCGTGTGCCTTCATTTATTATTGATCCAGAATTAATTTATATACGTAAAACTAAAGAAACAGGTCATCCAATTCGCTTCAGCATCACAGAAGCAATTGACAAGATATTTAATAGAATATGTAGCGAAATAAATAAAGTTATCGGAACTTTCATTGGTCTCAAATTTTTCTTGCGTCATACTCTTGCTGGATGCGAATTTGGAATATGCTTCGATTTCAACCTTGAAAATGTTGATGAAAAATTATAAAATCAAAATTGCTTAATTGATCGTGACCCACTTTTTGTTTTCACTATAAGCGTAAGAAGCATGGCTCCATTGTTAGCTGGAGTTCTTATTTTTGGTCTTGTTTATTTGATTAGCCTTTCAAGCACGATTTCACAATATGTAACGTCTTTACCTGAAAAAGTTGGAATTACAGTTATTAAAAAGTCAATCAAATTCGTTTTTACACAATTACTCCAAACATATTTAAAAGGACAGCTCGAAGCATTTTGCAATAAAATTATTGAGTTTTTAAACAAAAAATTTGATCAGCAAATTCAGATTATTAGCACTTTCAGCACAAAACTAGCTAGATATTTGAGAGTGTTGGCATCTATTATCAATCCAAAAAATGATTTTACCTTAATAGAGAGAAAAATCAGGAGCATGTTTGAAGATAAAGTTCAATTCAAATCAAGTTTCGCTGAATCGTTTGTTACACAAGGTTTGCCAATAAAGCATTTTATTAAAATTGGTATAATGATAATGATGTGCTTCGCTGCTTTTTTGTTTATTTTCAATAATCAGAAAAAAGCAATCAAAAACAAAAAATCGCAAGCAAATACTGGCAACCAGAAAAGTTCTAATAATAGCACAAATCCTAATGCAAATGCTAATAATAACACCAATACTAATGCAAATGCTAATACTAGCACAAATCCTAATGCAAATTCTAATAATAACACCAATACTAATACTACTAATACCAATACTAATACTACTAATAATACGAATAATGCTAATCCTAATAATACCAATACTGATATTAATAATGCAAATAACGACAGTTCCAATAATACGAACTCAGAAAATGAAACAAATTCGAAAAATGAATCAATTCAATTGCATTCTGATAAAGCTGAATCTAAAGAATCAAAAGTTGCAAAATCATTTGATAAAAATTTCTCTGATGATGATAAATTAAATAAATTACTTAAAAAGAATTCAGACATTTATCAAGAAAAGGATAAAATATCTGATGATTAAAGATAATTGAGTGGATTAAAGAAATCATCTCTATAATCAGATCTTTTATTTGATGGTGTTTCTAATTCAATGTATAAATTATTTCATTTACTGCATTTCTGTATATATAAATATAAAATGAAAATAATTAATAGAACCTTACCTTTATAAAATATGATCTCATGAATAAAAACCTAATATATTAAGAAAATGATATTTTGACATATTAATTTTATTAATATAATCAGAAATACAAATGGAATCTATATAGTATCGGTAATAAATGAAATATTGTAAAAGTAAAATATATCTGAAACTCGGTAAGATTGGAATATTAACAAAAATTTATTAACATTAATATAAATATTACAAAACAAAATATATTAATTATTCTAAATTGTCTTCCATTTCTTTTTGTTCTTTTGCTCTTTCCTTTGCTTCGAGTTTCTTGGTTTTCATCTTTAATCTCTTCTTCTTCTTTTCTTTCTTCGCTTTCATTTTCTCATCGATATCAAGTCGTATAGGTTCATAAGGCATAACTCGTTTGTTTTCGCCAGTAAGCTCAATAAAAGCGGTTTTGTTTTCTGCAAGAGCATTTCTAAGACTAGCAGCAGTATGTAAAGGCGTATCACCAACTTCAAAGTTGTCTTTGTTATTAAACGCACGAGCTTTGATCTGGGACTTAAGACGATTTTTAATACTTGAATAACGTCCAGAAAATATATGTGATTGAAGTTTAAATGCTGTTCTTGTATCAATTAAGTTACCTTCGCCATCTCTATATTCAAGAATTTGTTCATCGTCACCTTTGTGTTTATATATAAGGCCGTGTGTAGCTGCGTATCTATAAGCGCGTGCAATACCAAAACCAAGTGGCTTATCATATTGAAGAAAATCAATTGGATTGTTAATTGGTTCGTCTTCACTCTCTTCGTTTTCCTGAAGTTCTTCTAATGCAGCAAGTGGATTATCAGCCTTAGGTGCTTCAATATGAGACATCGAGTCGAATTCTACACCAATTTTTGGAAGTACGTTTATTTTGGGCATTTCTGTTGGCACAGGCATAGTTTCTCCATTTGATATCGCTTTGAGCCGAGCTAAAATATCAAGTGTTTTTGAATCAGGAGCTGGATCTACTGGTTCAACTTGATTAGGTATTATTTCTGTCGTACTATTTGTTGAAGGAATTATTTCATTTTCATTATGTCCCTGCAGACGTGCAAAAATTTCTGCTGGTGTTGGAGGGACGTAATTAGGTGGTGAACCTGGAGGTCGTGAAACAACAGAGAGGGGCTCATCAAAAATAGCATTGTTAGCTTTTGGTACTTTTGTCCTCTTCTTCATCCTTTTCGTGTGAAAAGGTCAATTTTTTAAATTTAAAAAGTTCGGTAATTTCAAACTTTTTCAAAAAAATTGAAAATTTCGTATTTTTGAAACAAATTTGCACAGTTTCGTTGGATTTTGGGTATGATCTATAAAAATTTGTTATGTTGAAAAATTAAATTTAAACGATCGTTTATTCTTTTGAATTATATGGGTTTAGTTGAATTTTTGAATTAATTATTCATATGAGTATTCAATTAGAGAACAAAAAACTATTCAAATTCCTGTAAAATTTTTTCAAATTAATACAAAATGGCGAGTTTAGAACAGACTGATCCAATTCGTGATCCTAATACACCACCAAAACTCCATGTCTTATTTCCAACAGGTAATAGAATAGACTATGATGTCACAACTTCGACTTCAGTTTCTGATCTTATTCAAATGATAAACGAAGATAAATCTGTACAAAAGCCTGAAAATAGAACTATTTCACTTATTTATCATGGAAGAATCCTTCAACCTACTGATATCCTTTCAAAAATAGATTCAATGCCTGAATTTACAATACACGTTTTCTTCCGCCAAACTACTACTCGTAAACGTGGCCATAAACATAAAAATGAGCATCAAAATACGCAAAGTACCGAGTCCAATTCAACAACCGAAGAAGTCAGAGATAATAATGCAGATAATAATAATGTTGAAAATGAAGAAAACAATGATGATGATGATCGTCTTGCATCAGATCTACGAGGTTTTGACCGTCTTGCAAGAATGAACTATACACCTGAACAAATTGCAGAAATTAGAAGAAATTTCCACACTATGCAAGGTTCTCTTAATTCCTCACCTGAAGCTCAAATTGAAGCAGAAGAAGAATGGTTTCCCGTTATTTTCAATAATAATGTTGTTGATGGAGGAGCTGCAGGAGCTGCACGAATTCTTCTTGGTATTGCAAATAATACACCAAATAACGCCCGTCCTCGTCGTCAAAGAAATCGTCATAATACAAATGAAGAAGGTGGTGATGAAAATCACGGGAATGATGATAATTATGACTATGAGGAACAAGAAGGAGCAAGAGAAGATGATCCAGAAAATCCAGACAACAACCGAAATAGAGGTGCAAGAAATTGGGCTATTTTCACTGATGGAAATGGCGCCGTAAGACCAGATGACGATAATGATGGATCTTCATGGATAAGATTCGCCTTTGGCTTTATTATTGGAATTATTTTCGGTATAGGATCAATTATTTTCATGTTGACATCATTAAATGATAGGTCAATGCTAGCTGGCTTATTTGTTGGAACACTGTCTCATTATTGCATTACCAGATTCTTTGAAAGTTCTTCCTAATTGCAATTTATTTTCATTATGTTGTAATTAAATATTGCTATTGTTGAATTAATTTGAATTAAAATAAAAATATGTATATGAAAATATCTTTTTTATCATTTTGTAATATGATGAAATAATCTTTAAAATTAATTAAATAAATGAAATATTCGATTTTAATATCAGAAATTCTTTAAGAGTTAAGATCTTTTAAAGCGGTATATTCATATTTAATGATAAATTATCATTGATAATAACGCTATTTTTATGTTCTTTCTGCCTATAAAAAGAGTGTTTATTTCAGGAAACTAATTCATAATGCTTAAAATTTATTTTTTAATATTACTTTATTTTAGTTTCCAGAAGCATCGCTGGTCTAATGGTAGAATTTCACCTTGCCAAGGTGGGGGTCCGGGTCCGATTCCCGGGCGATGCATTTTTTTAAAAAAAGAATAGCGACCGTTTATTTTAAAAATTTGAATTGAGTTGATTTTTGGGTACGAATTCAGGAAGAAATCGCTCCAATTAATTGATGATATTATAAGTCGACTTATAATTGCAGGAGATAGAGAAGAAATGCTCCAATTTCGAGAAATAATCACAAACTTTTGTGAAAATCATCACCGTGATCAACATTTCAATGAAAGAAAGAACCAACTCCTGAATTATTTTAAAGATCAAAATAAAGCAAGCCTTGACAGATATCGAAATATTTCAATTTTTTGAAAGCAGCAAAAAGATTGTTTACATTTCTATTACAAAATGGCGCCATAACAATTTCCTATGAAATTTACTCAGAGATGATTGACAAAGTTGAAAATAACGGAAGCCGATATTATCACTTTTTCATTCCAAAACTTGAAGATTTTCAAGCTAAAGACCAACCTTTTTTGAAATTAAATTTGTTAAAAAATCCGAATTTTTTTTTTTTTTTTTTTGCAGTTATGAAATGAAATGTCAAGAAGGCGAAAATGATTCATGCATTTGTTCTCTAATTCGTCAAGATTCAGTCGAAGAATTCATTGAATATGTAAACCGCCAAAATATTCATTTATCGAGTGATAATTTTACCATCAATTTTTGAGACGAATCCATTTCTGATTTTCAACGAGAATGCAGCGTTAATTTGGTTCGATTCAAATTTATCAATATTTGTTAATCAGCGAAGCAGAAGTCACTCCATCATTGTTGCTTTATGCAATTCATTCAAAAAAATGCAGAGATGATTCAAATGGAGTTGAAAATTATGTAGAATGTTTGATTGAGTCTATTAAATGCCATCACAATGATATTTGAAAATACAAATTGCATCAAATACCATAACTACGTCCATCATTGGATACAACCATTGATCATGGCTACTTTTATATATTAACATCTACCATTATGACAAACTTTTTTGAAGAAAATAGAATCGATTGAAAATGAAATAACTCAAGATATTTAAATGATGTCGAGATTGTATATTTTTATTTATTAAAGCAAGTTTTAATTCTTTCTTCTGTAACTTCAATTGGAGAATGTGCTTTTAGACAATGTTCATTATTAGCACAAATTATAATTCCTTCTTCTGAAACAGGAATAAGAGAAGGATGCTTTTATATTATGTGAATCATTGGCACAAGTCACATTTTCATCACCTGCCTCTGTGCCTTGTATTGAAAAACATGCATTTGCTTCATGCAAATCATTAGCACAAACCGAAACTCCTTTTTCCGTAGCAGAAATCGATACTTATGTAACTTTAGGATGTTCATCATTAACACAAATCATAATTCATTCTTATGTAAACTTGTATTAATGAAGAAGTTTTCTACAATTGTTCATCATTAGCACAAATCATAATTCATTCTTATGTAAACTTGTATTAATGAAGAAGTTTTCTACAATCGTTCATCATTAGCACAAATCATAATTCATTCTTATGTAAACTTGTATTAATGAAGAAGTTTTCTACAATCGTTCATCATTAGCACAAATCACAATTCATTCTTATGTAAACTTGTATTAATGAAGAAGTTTTCAACAATTGTTCATCATTAGCACAAATCATCATTCCTTCTTCTGTAAACTGGAATTGGATATAGTTCTTTTGCTGGATGATCATCATTATCACAAATCGAAATTATTTAACTTATATTGATGGTTTGGCTTTCAAAAATTGTGAATCATTGGAAGAAATCACGATTCCTTCATCTGTAACTTGTATTGATGGTAGTGCTTTCTCTAATTGTTCATCTGTATCATCAATTGAAACTGGTGCTTTTAGTGATTGCTCATCATTAACACAAATCACAATTCCTTCTTCTGTAACTTCAATTGGAGATTTAGCTTTCAAAGGATGTTTCAATTGGATAATGTGCTTTTGAAGAATGATTTCTATCAATGATGAATATTTGCTGTGACTTCAGTTGAAGAAGAAGGAATATCATCGAAATATTCTTTTTCATCTTCTTCAATTGAATAGGGAGTTTTGATTTGTTTTAACGATGAGCACTTTTTGAAAGCATTATATTCAATTGAAGTTACTGAAGAAGGAATTGAAATTTGTTTTATTTTAAAGCATCAGTTGCTTCTTGCATTTGTAATAAGTAATGATAAATAACTTCGATTTCATTCTTTTCTGATGCTTTTCGAATATCTGGATATTATTTTATTTTGTTTTCAATCAATTTTCTTTTTTTTACAATAAAAGTTCGACAAGCTTATCATAGTGATAAAGACATAAATAAAAAAAGCCATGATCAAAAAGTGGCCTTTTATTATTTTCGAAATAGATTTCTTTTCAAAACTTAAACAAATCATCTTTCATGAAGAAAACATAAGATTCTTTTTGAACATACATAGATCCCAAGAATGATATTAATTATTAATTGAATTTCAAAATACAAAAAACATTTATGTAGACTTGTTAAAAGTCCGGGATAAATGCACTTTTCATGGACTTTTCGTGGACCTAACAAACCTTGTCAATTTATTTTTATTAATATCTCAAAAAAGAACTCATTTTATGCATATATTTTATAGTTTTTTTGTTTATTTTAATTTTTTTGTTTATTTAAGGTACAAATCCAGTACGTTTAGTAACCGCAATTTTTTTTGACATTGGGAAAGAATAAAATGACATGTTAAATAAAAAACGATTATTTTCATTCATTTCATATAGCATGTCATAAAATTTGTTTAAATTGTAAAATAAGTGTCAAAAACAAACCTAGTCAATTTAAACTTTTTCTGAGACATGCAACTATTCAAATATTTAACGTTCTCCTTTTCAAAAAATAACCTACTGGATTTGTACCTTAAATAGAAAAATTGTAACTAATAACGTTCTTTCATCAGAACCGTAGCATTTCACCAGACCCATATCACTAAGGTCAAATATAAATGTAGTTTAAATTTGGCCATTGGAAATTGACCTTTTTATATTCTATCGTTGTTTTTGCTATGGGTCAATTTCAGAGGAATTCATTGCATTTTTTTTAAAGAAAAAAAATCTAAATGTAAAATTTGAAGTTATTAGAATATAGATATATAAAATATTATATGGTTCGAGATTAGTACACATTTTTTTCAAATTTTAGTGCATACATTCAACTTATTAATAAAAAATCTTTCTTTTCCAAATCCTTTTGACGAGCAAAGTATGTTAATTAAATCAATTTTTTGATATAAATTTATTATATTGCTGTCATTTTTTATGATTTAATAAAATCTATTGTGTCTTTTTGTTCCTTTTTCTATCAACTTTTTCAATAAGTCAAATCAAAAAAATTCTATGAATTTTGATGATAAAATTTTGTTTTTATTTTTTAATTTTATTATATATTTAAATTGAAGATATATTATATATAATTAAAATAATGATTTATTCGGAGAAATTCTTTTCAATATCAATATATTAGATCTTTTTGAGTAAAATTTTATGCATTAATTTGAAAGGAACATGCACTAATTTCAATTGCAATTCAAATATTTTCAAAGCTTGGACTCTTTTCGCCTCAAAAATAGATGAACATGCACTAATTTCAATTGCAATTTTGTTCTCTTGATTGAGGGATTAGTCGTATTCTTAAGTTATTACTCTCATTTTGCAGTTTGATTATTGAATTGACGTTATTGATATTTTCACGAATATAATAATCAAGCTTATCTTGTAGCTTTGAGATAGTGGTTGAAAGTTCGTATATTTTTTTTAAAGTAATTTGCGTTATTATTTTTCGCAAAAAATACCATGAGTAAGCTACTCATGCTTTTATATATATAGAGTGTCGGGAAAAAGTGGGTTTCAATAGGATTAAGCCGGTTTCACATCACTTTTAGCATTCAAATTTCAAAGACTTTTAGCAATTTCTCTGAAAAAGTGTAAGTAGGTTTCATTCTTTTGATAAAAATTTCAGCTTTTTAAAAGAGGTTTAATAAAAAATTGAAATATAATTGAAATTTATATTGAAATATTCCTTAGAAAAATTGTTATCTTTTTATTGAAAATTGAAAGAAACGAAAGAAATATGCATTGAAACAATTCACAAGAAAATTTTATAATCTCACTTTTAACATTAATGGCAAGCAGCAAGGAATTAAAAGGTCCAAAAGATATCATAAATCCGTTCAAAGGAGATCTAATCGAATAGATGCTATTCAATCAAATTGTTCAATCACAAGAATTCCAAATGTCAACATCATTTGTTGAACAAGTGGGATTAATCTGTCAATGGATGAAAAATGATACAATAAATGTTTCATATCAGAAAATAGCAGATGTCATTGGAGTTTCAAGACAGCTTGTAAGGAAAGATCATCAGAAATTCCTCCGTGGTGAAGGAATAGATGGAAGACCATCAAAACTAAATGATGCCGAGTTGTCACTTCTAGAAAAAGAAATTAAAAGATTGCATGCAGTAGAAATTTATCCATCTTATGACGACATCATCAAGTTTATTAATGAGAATTTTAGAAAAAATCTATACTCCGATACAGTTAGACATTTAATTAGAAATAATTTTAGTTCTCTTTTTAAAAGTGTGCTTGGAGTGCCATTAGAAGACTCACGACTTAATGTTAATATTGAAGATATAGAGAATAACATTAATTTATTAAGCAGAAAGGTTAAAGGAATTCCTCTGCAATTTGTATTCAATCTGGACGAAATGGGGCACTCAGATTTTGCAGATGCCCAAAGACATTCAGTAATAGTTCCTATCAATTACAATAAAACATCTGCTCCTTTTCCAGTTTCAAGAGCCACTAAGCATGCTACATGTCTAGCTTGTATAAATCCTTACGGTTTGTTTTGCAAACCTCAATATGTCGTTCAAAGAAGCTCAGTAGATTCAGAAATATTTGACCATTTATCCCCAGAATCTTTTCAAATAGTCCATACTGAAAGTGGATTTATAAATTATGATGCCTTTTCTCATTGGTTTACCTCAGTTTTTTTACCAAAATTGCATGAAACAAGAGAAGCATTTAATTATTTCGGCCCTGCCTTATTAATTTATGACGGTTTGGGGGCTCATATTAATATCCTTGAAAATATTGATCTTTCAAATGAAAATTTAATTATCCATATATTACCCGCACATTCTTCAGAACAAACCCAGCCCCTTGACTTGGGGATATTTGCTACTGCCAAAAGATTCATGTCCAATTATCGTTATAACCACAATCTCACAAGACAAACTAATCAAATCATACGCATTCACAATTCATTGATACAGGCTACAACATCGTTGAGTTGCCGAGCAGCATTTAGATGTATTGGAATAGATTCTCAAGTTCAATTTGTAAACATTTCATGTGTTCAAGTTTTTGCAACTTTTAACATTTTATTATGCTCAAGAATAAGGCATTATACAATTGAATACATCGAACATTTGATTCAATCTCATTTACCGATTTCACCAAAACAATTATACATTTTCCAGAAAAAAAAGTCGCAAGAAACAAATAAAAGTTATAGAATTCCAATTCCAGCATTCATAAACAAGCAAAAAAAGAATAAAAATGATGATAATTGAAATAATGATTTATTACATCTTAATTAAAAACCTAAATTTTTAATTCTCTATTAATTTATTTTTATTATTAATTTTTTTATTATAATTCACTTTATTTTATACAGCTGTTGAACTACTTTGGATGATCTAATAAAGAATATTATTAAAACTTTTTTCTCAATTCTTCAAATTAATAGCTTTGCCGAAATTGAATAAAGATTTCAAGTGTTTTAAACTATAAAATAGCCAATATATCGAAAAAAAAAATAATCAAATCGAATATCATATTCTTCATTTTTTGTAAAAAAGTTATCAAAATGCTATTTATATGCATTACAAGCCAATTCAAAGATCGTTTTGTAATAATAATCAGTTTTTTTTAAAAAAATTTAATTCTTTTGAATTTTTAAAGTTTTTTATTCAATTTTTAAAAAAGTATTGAATTTAAATTGAATATTTGAATTAAAAATGTGATATGAAACCCACTTTTTCCCGACACTCTATATATATATTATAAACGAATTATTTTTTTTTAAGTTAGAATTGGTCCAAGCTTTTATTTTCTGAAGAACGATAAAGGCCAATTTTGACCTTAACTGTTGCGGGCAAATCCGATTTCAAAAAAAAAAAAAAAAAAAAAAAAAAAAAAAAAAAAAAAAAAAAAAAAAAAAAAAAAAAAAAAAAAAAAAAAAATCTACAAATCATATTTAAAAATAAACAATAAATATAAAATAATATCATTTCGCTACATGATAAAATTTCAAGTATAAATTTTCAATTGGCCTCTTGAACTTGCTTTTTCCATTGAAATGATCTCTCTCAAGTCAACTTTATTATTCATCAGAATGCATATGCAATATGAGTTTGGATTGTTAGCAATTGCAGCATAGAAAGCTTTATCAATTGCATATCCCTTCAATATTTGCATTTGTGGGTTAGTTATAACAAATTGCGTGCTTTCATCAGGCTTCATAAATTTCATGTAATTTTGCTTTATTCTTTGAAAAAGTGAAGATTCACTTTCACCATCATGTAATGTTAAGTAAAAAGGCTCGCCAAATAATTTGGCCTGAAGTTTATCGTTGGAAATTCCATAATGAACACGGATCATTAAAGATCCTTTTGATTCATCAGGAACTTTTTCAAATCTGAAAACATAATTTTTCCTATCATTTTCAAGTATTTTTGTCTTATAGTCAGTAACAGTTTTTACTATTTTCCCGTTTGTTATCATTAAAATTCGATATAAAAGCTTTGAATTCATGTTTTTCTCTGTTTGGAGATCATTTGGATCAATTCCAATCATTTGTGCAACATCAATAAAAGTCGTTTGATTATTATCGATAATTATTTGATATATTTTTGAGTGAATTATTGAATCATCAGATATTTCAACTCTTATTGTGAAGAAATCTTTAGAAAATGGGGTCGTTGGTACTACCATTTTATTAGTTGTCTGAGTTTTTGTTTTGTCGTTCTTTTTATCACTTTTGAAAATGGATTTCGGAAACAGATCAAAGAATATATCCAGATGCTTATTGAATCTAGGAAGGAAAGTTTTAATTTCGTTTTCGACACCAATTTGTATTGGCATTGTTGATGGGTAGAGAAGTTTTTGATTTGTATAAAAAAGTTGTGCCATAACATTTGATTCAACCATTACCAATTTTTGCAACTTTTGATCATTTTTTTCACTTTCATTGATGTTTTCTTTTTTCTCATTTTTATCTTCTTTTTCATCTTCTTTGATCAAGTCCTTTATTTTTGTATTAATGTTTTCATATTCTTTTTTGATAAACTGTGACAAAAAGTCACTGTGCTTAGAAATTGGCTGCATTGATATAAGCACGTTATTTTTTGTTTTTCGAGCTGATTCAAATTCAATGAAAATTTTGTAAAGTATTCTTGATAGTTCGTCCATTGTTGTGGCTCTTGGGACTTTTAATGTAACATGATCACCAGTTGATATTCTGTGAAATGTTAAATCAAATGAATTAAAGTGCATTTTGTAATAATATTCAATGAAAATTGGATTAAACGGAGGGGCCTTTTTTTCATCAGGAGTTAACATCATCATATATTTTGTGTATGACTTACCATCTTCGTAGTTAAATGAATTACATAGTGAGTGATCTTCTTCATTCATTAAATCAACCAGATATGAAAACTGAACTATCAGATTTGAGCTATTCTGATTAAAAGCATTACTCAAACATTGGTTTGATCTCAAGTGATTGGCAACAAGAGGCTGACTTTCATAAAAAACTTCAATAGGTTGATCTTCATTGAGCACTTTTTGCTTATCAGCTTGTATTCCTGCTTTTTTAAGTTTGTCCATGATTTCTGCGTATACAGTAGTTATATTTAAACTTATATTGAGCAGAATAAGACCAATGTATTTGCAATCATTAGGATGATAAGGATCGAAAAATAAAGTATAGAAAAGACGGTCATTAATGGAAAAAGGCTTATCAATGTAATTTTTATCTTTTGATTGAACTAAAATAAAAGTGTCATAGTAATATTTGATCCCATCCTCGATTCGTTCGTTTAGCGAATATAATGGCTTATTTGGCTTGAATCCATATAAACAAGTCCAAAGAACAAAAGGATAAGAATTTTCATTATCTTCTTTATCTTCTTCAATTTGAAATTGAAATTTCAATTCTTGTAAAACTATATTGTATATATCTTTAATTGTTGACAGCTTTGATTTATTTCTATCAATTTTAATTGGACACTTTTCAATTATGTTACTCTTCATCATGCAAAAATGATCTTCTTCGATTTGGCTTGATATTGAATTAGGAATCATAATGTGAATCATGTTCATTTTAGGCTCAGATGGTTGAACTATTTTTGCTTTCTGAGGAATTATTAAATTTTTTAAGGGATCAGGCACTTCTACATCAATATCAATGATATCTTTAATATATTTTTTGTTGACATAAAGAAGCATATAAGCATTAAATTTATGAATAATAGGTTTTTTCTTTGTTATTTCTATAACATGATGCCTAGGCTTGGCTAATGATTTAGGATTTGGATGAGCAGTAGGAGAGCATCTTATTGTCCGATTTGGAGTATTCTGTACATTGCTTACATTCTCCGATGCGCTTCTAGGCATAGCTCTATTCTCACCATAGTTTCCATCAAATACATCGTTCTTGCTAACAAGAGTAACAAGCTTTTCATCTATCTTAAACCAATAGTCTTTGTAAACCGGATTCCGTGAAAATTCAATATAATGGCCGCTATCTATTTCACCACTATGAGAAATAATTGACAAAAGTTCATATTCATATTCATCATTATCATTATTATTGCTTTGAGGAAGTAAGTATTCTTTTAAAGAGAAATATTCTGGAAAACTGAAAAAGTCATTATTTTTCTTGAATGTGCCATTGTTTTCTTGAAATCTCGAAATTTTAAAAATAAAAAGATGTGGAGTTTCAACAAGATAGTTCGTTTCATTTACATATTTCTCAACTTTATCATCTAGATAAAAATTGCAAATTTGTTGTAAAACTTCATTGCCATCGATATTTTCAATTATATCTTTATTTTTTGAAAAATTGATGAGAGTAATAACGAGATTTTTTGCCGTTTCTGATGGTATATCTTTGTTTATATCTTGGAATTTGTATGCAGAAATTAAATTTTGAAGCATAAGAGCAAATTTCAGGTATGGATTGCTATCCTTTTTAATAGCATTTTCCTTTAAAATTTTAACGAGCGATTGAGAAACCTGAGCCATATTCATATCATTGCTATCGGATGTATCAATAATATTATTTATATCACGCTGCTGCTGGTTTTTATTGATAAAGCTAACGAGGGCGTCAGTAAAAATTTGATATTCTGAAGGCATTGGCTCTTTTTTATAGTAGAAATCAATAAGTTTTTTAATTGTAAAGTAAAATTTTGAGAATATATTTTTACAGTTTGGATGCGCCCATATTTTAAGCGAATGATCTAAGTCTTTTTTTAAAGGTAAAGAAAACGTATCAAAATCTTCAATATTGGAATTATATAACGCTTTTCCAATAAATAGCCTATTCAATTCCTTGATTCTATCAGGATAATCAGAAAATAATGTGAAAATCTTTTGAAGAAAAATTGTTAGAAATTCATTTGCGTCTTGCTCTTCTGAAAAGTCTTCATGCGTCCAACCAAAAGATTTTGCAAGCTCTAAAGCGGATGGAATAAATCCTGGCTGAGCACATTTACTATTACTCATTTGTGAAAAGAGTCGTTGAAGTGCTAGAATAATGCCTGGCTTTTTTTGATTAAAATTCTGGATTGGAAAAGAAAAAATTATTTGCCTAAATTTTGGAATATTGAATAGCATCTGAAGTACTGAATTTAAATAACATAAACTATTTTGGCTGCTTAGTCCCACTGGGATTTCTTCGGTTGGGAAATGCTGGCATTTGATGTTCATTTTCTTGTAAGAGCCACAATACAAATCAGAAGTTAGTAATTTTGTTTTTAATACTTTTTGTTCATCTTTCTCATTCATTTGTGAAATATTAAAGCAAAATTTGTGTGATGGTTTTTCCATATTTTGATTGCTATATATTTCAATTTCAATAATTGCGTATAATGGCCAATTTTTACTTACTAATGTAAGCTTTAATAAAAAAAATGAGTCATCACTTTGTTCAGGAGAAAATATATATGTGATTTTTGAATTACCATCGTGGCAATAAATTTCATCTAATCTTTCATCTGGATCAATTGGTTCTTCGGCTATTGCTTCGGTAAATTTGGTCATTTTTAATAATTTTAATTTTGACTATATCTGAAGAGATTTAAAAATTTGAATGGTATCAATATTTTATATAGCATCAAATATTTCATCTTGTCGATTAGAATTATTTTATGAATTTAGGAGTGTCAGATACTCTTCTTGCCGTATCGCCAAAAACCTTCGGACGTCCTGAGCTTGAAAATACAGGGAAAATATTATTGCATGAATCAATTCTAGACCGAATTATGAAAATTGGAAATCACCAAGAAATAATGCTTTTCTTATTAAGAAATCCACACTCCCAACAAGGTATTGCGGCTGGTGTTGAATCATTTACTTCTGATAGAGCATCAGTTGTTATGCCTGAATGGATGATGAAATCGATCGACATTTCAGAAAGTGATAAAGTTCAAATTTTATTTCAAAAATATCCAAGAGGAACATCGGTTACTTTTCAGCCATTTCAAAGCGAATTTTTTCAACTCCCTAACTTTCGTGTTATTCTAGAGCATGATTTAAGAGCTTTTCCATGCTTTACTCAAGGCTCAGTAATACCAGTTGTTTTTCTTAAACAAGTATATAAGCTCAAAGTGCTGAAGGTTGAACCAGAGAAAATAGTTTCATGTTATCATACTGACATTTCAACTGAATTTGCGAGTGCTCTTGACACATTTGATCACAAATGGGGCGAAGAAGAAGATGAATACGTGCCTCCATCTGAGAAGGCAAGAAGGGATGCTTCAAATCCAGCTTTTCAAGGTCCCTCTCATTCACTTAAGCCTAAATAATACATCAGACTTCAACAAAATAATATCATGATGAATTCATGTAGAATCATATTTTTTTCTATTGGAATCCAAAGATCTCTGGTGTAAAATGTTCTTTAATTTTGTTTAAATATTAAAATTATCTATGGTATTATTTATGGTAAACGTGTTTTTTTGCTCTAATAATTCTTAAAAAATTGAAAAATTCAATTTACAAATTTTAAATTTGTTTATTAAAATAGTAAACAGATTTAATTAAAAATAGGACTTTCTAACATTTCTGGATTAGTTGTTTCAACCTCAAATGTTTCATTAAAACGTAAGAGATAAGGATCAATTCTTTCTTTAAGTCTATTTGGAGACATATTTGGTGCTTCTGATGTAACGTTGCAGAAGTAATAGGTGAAAATACCATGAGATCTTTTCATATCTTTATTATCTTTTGGAACTTTATCTTTGTTAGCTGAAAATGAAACAATGCTCAAAGTATCAGAACTTACTTCAGATTTCATCGCAGTGGCATCAAAAACTGTATCACCAGTACGACAATCAGTAAGAAACATAACTCTTATCTTTGGATTGCATTCTTTAGCAACAAGAGAACTAATCTGGTTAGAAGGAATAGATTCATCTATAAATTTAATTCCATGGTTAGGACTTGTGGCAATAGTATCACCTCCAGAATAGTAAACTGTTAAAGCTTGCGTAACATTCTTTAAAAAGTAGGCTAAAAAGGTAAGAAATTCTGAACTTTTTGGATCGTATAAATAAAAAACTTTGTATCCAAGACGGTGATGATTTAATCCAACAAGATATCCATCGTTTAATGGCCCTACACCAAGATCATCATCTGTATCTTCATATGTATTCACCAAAATAAAGCAAACACGATTTAATTCACCAATTGGAATACATGATGGATCTTTATCATTCATGCACATTGAAATTCTACTAAAAGATGAAATTAAATTTTTATGTGTTGCATCTTTTCTAATTTTGTGAAATTCTTTATTTGTAAATTCATTTTTTTTTAGATGTAACTTCTTCGTTTGATGTTCATAATGTGGATGCTTTTGCTTTTTGTCAGGATTATCAACAAATGTCATTTTGTAAAAATAAAAATGAAGTGATAAGAGAGTATAGCGTTATTCATTTGATAAGAAATCAAAGTATTTGAAATTTATTTAAAAGATAAATAATTAATTCAAAAAATAAATAATTAATTCAAAAGTATAATAATTAATTCAAAAGTTTAATTAATTCAAAAGGATAATCAAATGAATGAATTTTTGATTGAATATCAGTTGCGGATTAATAAAAAAAGCAGGATTATCTGATCAGATTACTTTGATGCGATAATATCATTTAATTTATATTTAATTGCTTACAAGAACAAATATAAAATTTCATTCAGATTAAGATTCCAATTACAAAATGAAAATTTTACCAAATATTTGAATGAAATCTTTAGTGAATATCTTATATATGAATGATATAAAACACTTCAACATTAGAGAAAAAGCATTTATGGTGTATATTTAATGCATAATTTAAAAATATTTTTTTTTTTTTATTTTATTCATTCTTTTAGATATTTTAAAGGATAAATATTCTATTAAATAATATAAATCAAATATAAATTTAAAAAATGATAAATGCTAAATTAGTAACTTCAACAAATTAAAATTTTTTTAAAAAAATTTCGATAATTTTCACTTGCTTCAATATATTAATACTTGATTTGATTAAAAATCAATAAAAACTGCTTTTATTAAACCAATTTTAGATATATTTTTTCATAAATATTTAATAATAAAGTTAATATAATCAATAAGTGTAGGAATTAATTTATCAAAGGTAAAATAAGAAGGAGGAGAAATTGCAAAATAAAAATAAAACCAATAAAAAAAAGAAAACTTCAAAAGAGGAGGGTCAACTAATTGAATGGGTTATTTTTTCTCATTGTTTGCCTTTTTTTGCGTTATGTAATTAATAAATTCTAAATTTTATTTTATTTATAAATAATATAAAAATAATTATATATAAATATTACTTTTATGATTTGATTAAGGGCAATCGATGAATATTGGAGAATATAAATTTCAAATAATTCAAGATAGATCAAATGATGATTTGAAAGTATCCGCTAATATAATTAGAATAAACCATGCGGTATTCAATATTTTTACAAAATGGTTGAGATATAATCAGTTTTTTGTAATAAAAAAACTGATTCTATTAAATCAAACATTGCCCCAAATTCAACACACCAAATCATTCGAAAACAATATATTAGATATATATGCATATAATAAATCTATTTATTCGACTAAATCACAAATCCCAACTACCAATTTTTTATTAGAGTCATGATAAGTTACACTCGATCATTAGTTTTAAACATTCTCCCAAGCAAATATATAAATTGATTTAAAATACCCTATGAGTAATTATTTTTTAAACCTATATTAATGATTAAATATGCAAGAATATTTAATAAATATTAATATCCCATCAAGAAAAATTTGTAAAACTATCATACTAAAATTTGAAAAGATAAAATTGAGAGAAAAAAATATTTGAATAGGCATTCAAATTAGACTAATATGGAATAAAACATTTTTATCTCAATAATATAAATAAATTATAGAGATATTTTAGATAGAAAAACTATTATATATTATATTAAATATTATATGTACTTATGAAAAATCCAAACCAATTATACTATGAGTTTTTGTGTTAAAAATAAGTTGACTCTCCTCTATGATTTAATGGTAATTTTGAAAAAACTTTTTATAAAATGGTCAATCATTTCACCTTTACAAAAAATGATTTATAAAAATTGCATTTTACTTTTACAAAAATGATTTTATAAAATAATCTAATTGATATTTTATTTATTCACAAAAAATTATTTAGTATATTATCTTTTTTCAGAGATATTATTATTTTATTTATTCAATATTTTCAACTAAAAAATAAATTGTACAAAACTTGTATTTTTTCTATCGTTCTTTGTAGAACAAGGTTGGCACAAAAAGCTGCATGATACAGCTTTTTAATTATACTTTAATTTCTATTTATTTATATTATGCGTTAATTACTTGTTTTGATAAATTGTTTTGTATACGTTATTAAAATTCATAAAAAAAATCTTTAAAATACTAAACTTTTTAATTCAAAAAGAGTTAAATTTATGACATTGACAAAAATTTTGAAATAAAAATTGAGTATTTAGTATTATTGAACATTATGCAAATTAAATGTTTTAGAATACATAAAATCAGATAAAAAAATAATAAATTTAAAAGATTTTGAAATTTTCGATTTTTTCAAAAAGTTGAGATTGGTCGATTTTCAATCTTTTGAATTAATTAAAATTTCAATTCCTTTTTTTTGATAATACTGTTTGAAATTTTAATAATCTTTGAAAAATTCAATGGAAAATAATCAAATAAAGCTTTTCGTAAAAAAGTGAACAAAATATCTCATAAAAAGTTTTTATCAATTCAATTTGTAAAAGCCAAAAAGGAATGATGCCCTATCAGCTCGATCCGCGTAGGTATTATCCTGACGCGCAAGAGCAATCAATTCTCATTCCATATTTACGCAAGTATTTTAAATTTCCAGAAAGATCACCAGAAAGAAATCGAATTGCATCTGAAGTCTCTAATATGCTACTCAAATTTTCACCGCATTGGACCCATCGTGCCGTACGTCTCTGGTTTAACAATAATAGAACTACATATATTAAAATTGACAACAATGACAACGTGTATGCACAAAATAATACAAATTCTTCTACGACTAAAAGTAATTCTATTAACATGAGCCAAAATATGATGAATAATCAATTCAATATGAATAAAATGACCACATCCGTATCATCAAGCGCAGCTCCTCAAAAAACCAAGATTGGTTTACCACCGATCTCTTATTTTGCATCAACACCAAGTTCTGCTATGCAGTCATCTCTTCCAAGTATTGAAGAGTTTGTTTCATCATCTCCATTCCCACGTTCAATTCCAACTAGCCCAAAAGGGTCATCATCTGACAATATGTTCAATCTTCACAGCGGCCCTATCAATAATAGCAATGGACCTGATTTTGCATCACTTATAAATGAAGCTAATAAATGCAGTCAAGATATTGATAAGTTTGCTCCAATTATCTCAAAAATTAATCAAATATGCGATGAAACCAATTTTTGTGAATCATGGCCTGATTACAACAATGTTGTTGAATTTCCACCACGCCAATTTTCATTTGACTTATCATCTCTTCTAAATACTACACCTCAAATATGGAATAACAAAAAATTTACCGAAGTAGAACTTCCAAAAATTGATTGCTATGCTGTTAATTCTGGTCTAGACTCATATATTATTGATCATAATATTTTTATTCACAAAGGTACAGAATTTGTTCTAGCCTCTGACCAAATACCACCTGAAATATCATGTTATACAACTTCAAATAACTATGTATGGGTTACCACTAAATCAAACGAAATATATCGAATCGATTTAATCAATAACAGTCCTAATTCAAACGAAAACAATCAATTCCAACGATTACCTTCGGCTGACTGCCAATGTAATGATTCTGGTGTTGTTCGCTCACAATTATCACTTCCGTTTCAATCATCTCAAATATCACTTTGCCCTTGTGGTGATAAAGTGATTATTTATTCACATGATTCCCAATCGGTAACAGTTGCATCCTCAGATATGACAATTGAGAATCGTCGTTTAAATATAATTTCACCATCTATCATCACTTTAAGAGCTATTGATAACATCACTGCTTGTTCGATGAAAAACAACATTGCCATATCGATGAATGACTTGAACACTGGAAATATCATTAGGCACTTTATTGGTCATTCAAAGGAAGCAAACCATCTTTATTTCCTAAATAATAATCTTTTAGCATCATCAGCAAAGGATTCTATTGTTCGCCTTTGGGACTTTAATGTTCAAAATCCTGTAATGACTCTCAAAACGCCAAGAAAAACTTGTAAAGGCATCACTGGAACCCCAAGAACATTGATCACTTGTCTTGACAATGCTACTGTTAATGTCGTTGATATGAGAATGCCAAATGAAGCCAAACCTTTGATGGCCTTTGATCTCGAGAATGCAAATTCAAACGTGAATCCCATGACAATCAATTACGATGCTATAGAAAATTCACTAAATTTGTACCTTATCGAAATCCTTCCTCAGGCCAAAGTACGATACGTCTACAGATCTTATACTAATTTGTTATCTTGACTTTTTTAATTTTTTTCAAAAAAAAAAAAAAAATGTTTGTAATTTGATTTGTGAAAAAAAGATATAGGGAAAAATCAACTTGTTCGTTGAATAGAGGTGCTTTTATTCTTTTTCATAAATTTTAATCTATCATATATATTATATATTTAAAAAGAAAAGAAAACAGAACATTAATTTATTTATATCATATTATTTTTGATCTACATTAATAAATGTTTACGAAATTTATCTTATCTTCTTTTTTTTTTAAAGATGAATGAAATAAAATGTTTCTGAAGATATAAATTTTACACTTTGAATAACAAGATTATTTTTTGAATAAGTATTAACAAAATTTTATATCAAATTTTGTTTAGTGCTATGGGCTTTTCTCAGAAAACTGCGATTATAAAAAAATAAGATTTTATTCAATATCATTCATAAAAAAAATCAAAAGAGTAATGAAATACTTTTTTATTAACCGCCATACTTTTATCATATTGATATTTTGCTGTAAATTAAAATTTTAAATTTTAATGGAATTATCAAGATCAAAATTGTATAGTAATCAAGTTAAAAAAAAAAAATAATAACTAGCTATTAGTTTTAGATTATTTGAGATTTTTGTAATTGATGTTTAATTAATAAAAATTCATACAATTTTGGTATCTTGTGGTATGATTGGGATTGTGATTTTTAATTCATGCTCTTCTTTTCTCCATTTTGCTTGAGTTAGATTATCTTTTGTAGGTTTATCAAGTTTCATTGTAAGTCGATATCTTGGACTTCTTAAATCTAAAAATCCTTTTTGAACGTTCAAGTCAATATCATCAAGTTCAGTTCCTTCAAGTGTAACTGTTATAACCATCGCATCACATGATGAAATTGATGGATCTTTCATATTTAAACCAAGATATACATCTTCAGTACCAACTTGTTGACGATAATGTATCGTATACGGCGGTTCCGGTCTGGTGTCGGATGGGTCTTTGTAAAAACCAACTGGCGTAATTTCTTCGTCATCCCAAAAAGAATCTTTTTCTTTGGCTTCTATAATTGGCTCATACTGTTCTTGGGGTTCCTCATCTGGCTCAGGAGGAGCAGTATCTTCAAGCATTTTTTGAATAGCCAAGATATCACATCCGCCAAAGTCCATAATATAATTATAAAAAATGATTGAACAAATAATTAAATAACGTGTATCAGATTCAATAGTTTATTTAATTTTAAATCGAAATTTGGTTGAAATTACGTTTTAAAATAAAAAAACTTTCAAAAAGTTTAAATTTTTTGAATCCACTTTTTAATCGAAAATTTTAATATGGAATTATTATCAAAGCAAAAAACACATAAAAAAGAAAGGCCCATAAAAGTTTTGCAATTTGGAGAAGGTAATTTCCTTAGAGGTTTTGCTGACTATATGATTGATATTGCAAATGAAAAAGGTGTTTTTAATGGTGATATAGTTATGATTAAACCTCGTGAACATGGCAATCTTGATCGTTTCCACGCACAGGAATGCCAGTATACTGTTTCTCTTCGTGGTATTATTAATGGAAAAGCAACAATAAAGAATAGAATCATTACAAGTGTTACCGACGTAGTTTCAGCACACAAAGAATATGAAAAATACAGTTCGTTTTCGCATATTGATTCATTGAGATATATTATTTCAAATACAACAGAAGCTGGCATTATTTTTGATGAAAATGATAAATTTGAAATGACTCCTCCAATCAGTTTTCCAGCAAAACTTGCCAAATTTTTATATGAAAGATATAAATATTTCAATGGATCTATTGACAAAGGTCTTATTATTCTACCAGTTGAACTAATTGACGATAATGGACTTCATTTAAAGGAATGCATATTAAAGCATTCATTGAATTGGAAGCTTGAAAAAGAGTTTCAAAAATGGCTAGATGAAGCATGCATTTTCTGTTCAACTTTAGTTGATAGAATAATTACTGGGTATCCCAAAGAAGATATAGAAACACTCTGGAATGAATGGGGATATCGCGATGAATTAGTCGTAGCTGGAGAGCCTTATGCTCTTTGGATTATTGAATGCCCAAAAGATATAAAAAATGAATTTTGTCTTGACAAAGCTGATCTCCCTGTTATCTATACCGATAATTTAAAGCCTTATAAGCAGAGAAAAGTTCGTATTTTGAATGGAGCACATACTTCTTTTGTTCTTGCATCTTATTTATCAGGTAATAACATTGTTTTAGAATCAATGAAAGATAAAACAATTTTCAATTTCATTCATCAAACGATTTTTGATGAGGTAATTCCTACTCTTACTCTTCCCAGAAAAGATCTTGTTGAATTTGCAAATGACGTGATCGAACGATTTAATAATCCATACGTTAAACATGAATTATTATCGATTTCTTTGAATTCAATGGCAAAATGGAAAGCAAGGTGCTTGCCTACTTTTATAGATTATATTAAATTAAATAATAGTTTACCAAAACATTTGTCATTTTCCCTAGCTGCTTTGATACAATTTTATAAAGGAGATGAAATTAGAGATAAAGCTTTAATTGGTCACCGAAATGGAAAAGAATACTTGATTAAAGATGATTTAAATGTACTGAAATTTTTCGCTGAAAATTCTAAAAAAGCACCTTCGGAATTAGTAAAGAGCTTTCTTTCTAATAATGATTTCTTTGGAAGAGATCTAACTGAAATAGATGGACTTGCTGATCTTATCACACGTTATCTTAAAAATATTAACGATAAAGGAATGAGGAAAGCATTAGAAGAAGAAGAATTTAATTAACATACTATTAGTAGTTAAATATAAAATTTAAATAATCTTTTTTTTTATTCTAGAATATTTGGTAAAAAAAAAAAAAATAACATAACTTATTTTGAATCATTACTATTACCATCTGGAACAATACCTTGAATACCGATTTTTCTTCGTAAATGCATCTGGACACATTTTCTTTAAGGATGCTTTAACATTCTTAGGGCAATTTTTGAAATAAAAATTGCATCTAACAAATTTCATAATCGTATCATCTGTAAAAGTAACTCCTTCATTAAGCAAGTATTCTAAGCATTTAAATTGCTTTTGAGCTTTTGAATTGAATCCAAATGAAAAATTAGAAAAGTTATTGAGTAGATAATCTCGCTGATCTTGTGTTAATGGTGCAAACCGTTTGTATAAATATGTGAAAAAGTCATAATCGCCTTTATTTAATGATTGGCTGAGAATTAGCTTCTTTTTAATTGCTGGCATAGACAACGATTGTTCTTGAATTAAATATTTTAGAACATCAACTTGCTCATTATCTAAAGCGACACTAAAAGCAGTATCGTCGCTTGAGTTTCTCATGTTTACATCAGCGCCTTTAGATACAAAGTATTTAATAACATCAACATGACCAAATTTGGCAGCTTCTATGAGAGGGGACCTTTTTGCATTTTTCTGTTTATATCTATTTGAACCACCTTCAACCAAAACTTTAACTGTTTCTAAATTTCCATTTTGAGCTGCATATAAGATTGGTATGTCTGAATCATGACCAGTCCTATCTATATTTATTCCGTTTTCAATTAAATATTTAGCGACTTCAGATTGGCCACCAGCACAAGCATAGTGGAGAGCATTTAAGCCATTACAATCAACGTCTAGAATATTGATACCAACACTTTTGAGGTATTGAATGATATCCAAATGTCCATTATATGAGGCAACAAGTAAAGGCAACGTTAAACTGTTATTCAAAGCAACAAGCGATTTAGAACCGCAATTTAGGTATATATATTTAACACCATCAAGAAAACCAAATTCACAAGCAACATGCATAGGCTGATTTCCATTGTCATCTGGTGTGGTTAATTTAATATCCGAAGATGGTAAAGAATTTTCACAAACACGAACTATGTCAAGATTTTTGCTCGCCATTGCAAAATGAAGAATAGTTCTACCGAGAAGATCTTTCTTTTTGAGATCTGCGCCGCCATCTATTAATAGTTGAACACAATTAGAGGCATTAAAAAAAGCAGCAACTGAAACAATCGGTGGTGCACTTGATAAAAATCGCGGCAAGTACATATCATCAAATCCGAATTCTTGGTTGAGTGCCTCTTCAGATCCCAAAACATGTGTAGATAGGGCTTCTGAGTCATCTTTTATAATAGCTTCAATAATATCTTTGTTGTTTTCTTTAAAGTATCTTTCAAGCTTGGGGGAATGATACATCATTTTGAAAAGGTGAAATAAATTTTCAAAAGTGAAATTTAACTTAAAAAATTTGACTAATCTTATAGAAATGACTAATATTTATTCACAATAATAATATACAAACATGAATAATTAAAAACATAAGTATTATTCAATAATGCAGCAAGACTTAGTATTGTAGTAAATTGATGATTCATCAATAACAATTTCTTGAGCTATCTGAGATTCATTTTCATTTGTCTTTATTGTAGGCAAATTCATAGGAATGTTTGGAGAATCTGTACTATCTAGTGGTGTGATTGGAATTATTGATATTTTTTCAATTTCTTGATTTGACATTAGTTCCCAATCATATGGATCGTTCCAGTTACAGTCATTTTCTTCCATTGCCTGAGAAATTAAAGCTATAATCATATCATAATCAGGTTTTTCATCAATTGCTAAACAATTTATGATTTCATAAATATTTTTAAATTGATGTGGCATTTTCACTATCAATTGATCAACTGATGCTTTCTCTTTCATATCATAAGTCATACCCTTGTCTTTGATATCATCCCACGGAAGTTTGCTAGTACGAATTTTAATAACAGAATAAAACCAAGACATTAAATCATCACGCTGAGAAAGTTTAATTTTTTTATATGCATTAAGAGAAGCAAATTTATTTGTTCCAACATACCCTGGCTGTTCACGATATTGAATAATTTCCCCATCAACAGGATTAATATATCTTCTAGCTAATCCAAAATCAATGAGGACAATCGGATATCGCTTACTTTTTCTGAGTAAAAAGTTTGCTGGTTTAATATCACGATGAATAAATCCATTATTATGAAATTCCTGAATGCAGCGTAGCATTTCAATTGATAAACGGAGAGATGTTGACAAAGAAAGATGCTTATCAATATGAATTAAACAGAGAGTTTCAATTGATGGACCAAAACATTCCATTACTAAAAATCGATAATCCTGAGTTCGTCCGTATTTCACAAATTCTGGGAAATAAACTGATGAATTTAAACTTTTAAAAACTTTTTGTTCATAATGAAGCGCCTTTTTTTCTGAGGAGCACTTTTCAATTTTCATTGAATAAAATAAATTCTTATTGATATCTTGAACATAAAAAACTTGACTGTATCCGCCTCTCCCAATTTTAACAATTAGTTTATAATCTCCAATTATCTTCCCCGCTTTGAGAGAGGGAATCATTGAATGATATATTAAAATACGTTTTCAATAGAAAAAGTTGTGAAAAAAATTTTCTCCAAAATCATCAATTTGTAAAGCATCTATATAATTGCAAAAATGAATATTCATCAATCAAGCACATTTAAGCAATTCTAATACTAATTTTAAACATTTTATTTGATTTTGGAAAATCAAAAGTTAGAGGCTCTAACTTTGTGCATTTCAATTTAAAAAAAAAAAACAAAATAGTCATAATTACAATTATAAAGAAAAAAATTCTAAAGTTTAAAGAAAAAAAATGAAAACTTTATTCTTGGTCCTGTTCTGGTTTCTTATCTGGCTTCAACTTAATCAAATCATCAATTCTCAAAATAGTAATAGCGGCTTCAGTTGCAAATTGTATTGATTTGACTTTTGACATAGCTGGTTCAAGGACGCCATCTTTATAACCATCTCTAATACAGTTATTAACAAGATCGATTGAAGCGAAGCACTGTGGACCATTTGGAACTTCTTGAGCCTTATAATGAGCTGCGCGAAGTTTAGCAACAATTTCGATTGAATCAAGGGCTGCATTATTAGCCAAAATCTTAGGAATAACAAGTAAAGCATCAGCAAAACGAAGCATGGCAACTTGTTCTTTACCTTCAACTTCTGTAGCTGCCTTTTGTAAGTAGACAGAAAGTCCTGCTTCAACGCAGCCACCACCTGCAACGACGTGATGACTCTCAACAACACGCTTTACAGCGCTGAGAGCATCTCTGATAGTTCTGTTTGCTTCATCGAGGGCAAATGTGTTTGGTCCTCTGAGAACGATTGATGCTGAATTTTCAGCAGCACCATCGCGAACAACAATCATTTCGTTATCTCCAATTGGTACTTGTTCGACTGACTTAGCTCTTCCAAGCCAAGCTGGATCAAATTTCTGATTTCCTTCTTCATCAACAACTTGCTTGATAACTGTTGCGCCTGTGCAGCGAGCAACAGCATTAATTTCACCATCAGAAACGTGTCTGATACCCATGATGCCTGCCTTGATCATTGGCTTCAAGGATGCTTCGTCGATTTGTTTGGAAGTGATGATAACATTAGCTCCAGCATTAATGATTGCTTCAACAATTTTCTTGCATTCGTTAATTTCTTCGTTTTGAATACGATTAAGCTTAGTGGCATCCTTAAGCCTAAATTGAACGCCCATTGGTAAACGAGTTCTGGCAAGTCCAAAATCTAAAACAGCAATTTTAACATCGTTAACAGTTCTTGGCATTGCTTCAGCAGCTTTTGTAGCGTTTATTGCTAAACCACCAGCAATTAAGGTAGATTCTGGGAAAGATTTACCAAGTGATTTAACAACATTAACTCTTTGAGATGGGCATTTATCTCCAGTGCCTTTAACGGCTAAGCAAGCATCAACGATCATGCCTGCAAAATAATCAGAATAAGCGTTCAAAATTTTGGATGACATTGTTGTTTTAGCAACGTTAATTAATACATCGCGATCAAGTCCTTTGTTAGCAACTGCTAAATGCTTCTTTAAATATGCAACAGCGAGTTTTCCAGCACGGCGATAACCAGCAATAATTGTGTTTGCATGAACTTTTTGTTCGATTAATTCTTGGCCAAGACGAAGGAGTTCAGCTGCTAATAAAACAACAGTGGTTGTTCCATCACCAACTTCTCTATCTTGTAATTCGGATAATTGAATCAAAACTTTACCTGCAGGATGTTGAATATCCAAATTTTTTAAAATTGTTGCACCATCATTAGTGATGGTCACTTCACCGAGATCGTCGACGAGCATTTTGTCAAGTCCAATTGGACCAAGCGATGAACGAACAACATTAGCAACTGCAATTGCGGCACGAACGTTTTGAACACGAACATTATCACCTGTTTGTCTGTCACCATCGATTTTGAGTGATTGCGGGTTAATTGGAATCATTTTTGAAGGCGAATATTAAATATTTTGATAAAGTGGCCGGTCACAATTGATTTCAGTTTACTATTTCCACTTTTTCTCTCAAAAAAGAGTCCGTTTTATTTTTCAAGATTTTTGTAAAAATAAACGATAAAAAATAATCTTATTTTTGGCCTTAACGTTCAAAAATTCAAATGAACTTTGATCTTTAAAAAACTTTCAACAAATTATAATAGGTCTTCAATTGTAAAATTAAAAATTAAATATCCAGCGAATAAAACTCAACAATTAAAATAATGAAAATGTATTATTACATTGATATTATATCTTTTGAACTACAAAAAAAAAATTCTCTCGGGAGGAATCGAACCTCCATTCCGGGATTCAGAGTCCCATGTGATAACCACTACACTACAAGAGATACATTTTTAAAAAATTAAAAGTATTCTAACTTTCTTAAAAAAATTAACTTATAAAATAAATTTATCCCATATTATAATGGAATTGACCCATACTGTTTTGGACCCATAATAATAAATTTTTCTATGAAAAAAGTTCTAGATTAAAATAAAAAAAGTTAAAATAAATAATAATTATGAGTTTTAGTTGTATTGAAGATAACTTGGTGTTGCTGAGAACTTTGAATAACCTTTGATAACTTTGTTTACAGCATCGAGAAAATCTTTTTCAGAAATTGCCTTCTTTCTTGCACGTAATGCAATGATACCTGCTTCTGTACAAACAGATCTAATATCTGCACCAGTAGAATTGGGGCATAATCTTGCAAGAAGTTCAAATCTGACACCTCTTTCAACACTCATTGATCTAGTATGGATCTTGAATATATTAACACGGCCTTCAAGATCAGGAAGTGAAAATTCGATTTTCCTATCCAAACGTCCAGGACGCATAAGTGCTGGATCGAGTGTATCGGGTCTGTTTGTTGCCATTAATACCTTGACATTACCTCTTGAATCGAAACCATCGAGTTGAGAGATAAGTTCAAGCATTGTTCTCTGAACTTCATTATTTGAGCCATCATCACCACCAAGACGAGCAGTACCGAAAGCATCGACTTCATCGAAAAAGATAATACAACTTGATTTGGTTCTCGCTAATTTGAAAATTTCACGAACAGTTTGTGCGCCTTCACCGACATATTTCTTAACTAATTCACTTCCAATAACTCTGATGAAGAATGAATCTGTTCTGTTTGCAACAGCTCGTGCAAGAAGAGTTTTACCTGTTCCTGGTGGGCCATAAAAGAGAACTCCTTTAGGAGCATCAATTCCGAGTTGTTCAAAGCGTTCTGGATGTAATAATGGCAATTCGATAATTTCTTTTAATAAGCCGATTTGTTCTTTACAACCTCCAACATCTGAATAAGTAACGTCGGGTTTTTCTTCAACTTGCATCATTGAAACAAGTGGATCGATAGCAGGCTGAAGAGGAATTGCAATTTCGAAATCTTTAGGCGAACATGCAACTCTAAGACCTTCTGTTACATCTGAAGGAGCAAGTTCCTTTGCCAAACCAACAACATATTTAGACATAAGTAATTGAATTATATAATGTGGATGAACTTCGGGTGGTACGATAGGTAAACTTTTTTCGACAGAACCAACAAGATAAAATGGAGCACCCATAGATGGACCTCCTTTTAGTCTAGCATCACGTTGTCGATCCCATTCGCTAGGTGGGAGGATTCCAAATGTGGTATCACGAATTCCTTTTTTGGCATTAATACCATCAACTAATTTACTGATTTGTTTTTCTGTATCCATAATTTCATTTGAATATGGACCTTTCGTATAACTCGTCATGATTGCTAAGTCGCTTTCATCCAAAGCTTTAAAATCTTCTTCGTCCTTTTTTTCAGCCATTTTAAATTACAAATAATGATATTATTTAACCTATTATAAATTTTCAAATAGAGTATTTAAAAATAGAAACGATCAAAATAGATAAAATTATCGTCAAAATTTATTGGTTAATATTCCGACCAACTTATCAATAAGTGGTTTTAAGGTGAAATGCGACAAAAAAATAGCCTTGTTAATTTTATATTTATAATTGGCCATATCTTTTTTAAATGAAAAAATAAAATCTCTATATTTTTTGATATTTTTTTTGGCCGGTTCAAGTTAAAAAGTGAATCATCAAAATCATGAGTAAGAAAGGAAATAATAAAGCAAAAGGGCCAAAGCGTCCTGAAGATTGGCCATCGAACCCTCAAGCGCTTCAACTTTTACTATCACCACTTTCTTTTCAGCAAACTGGTTTTAGAGTTATTCAAGGTAAACCTCCTTTTTTGAGATGTTTATTAAATTGTGAAGTAATGGCTAATAATGGAATTCATGCTGATCTCCCACTTTTAATTTCTACAAGCAGTAATTCTTCAAAAAGTATTGTCGCTCATGCATGGCCCTCAACAAAAATAAATCAAACAGACTGTGGATTAGATGACCAAATCATTTCTTATCTTAACATACAACGTGGAAAAAAAGAAAATTTGATATTAACGCCTGTCGACCAATTTTCAGAGTCAGATAGAATTGTTTTAAACGATTGCCCCGAATCAGTCTGCAAATTACTTCCTGCAATTTATTCTGGAATTGTTGTTGGAAGTAATACTGCAGTTTTTTATGGAAATCATACATACGAAGTTTTATTATCACCATCTCATACTTTACAAGATCAAACAGAAAAAGAAGACGAACAAGTTTTTTACAGAGTTGGTCCAAGGACTACTTTTGTTTCTTCAATTGTTCAATTTACCTCAATACCTGTATCTCTTGAAAATCAATACGAACAATTAAATAACTTTTTAAAACAAAAAAAATCTGTTCTTTTATCTGGTCCATCTGGATCAGGAAAAACATCACTTTTGAATAGCCTAATTTCCAAAAATACTTCACTTTGCTTTTTTAGTACCTCAATTCCATCTCTTCTTTCTGGTAGTTTCGGTGTCGCTGAACGCACTTTGCGTTCATCTCGTTGTAGGAGCACCGATGTTGTTATTCTTGAAAACGCTGAAGTTTTAGGGACGGACGAAGTTTCAAGGAGGCTTGTTGCTGCTATTTGCGATCTCTGTGAATCTTGTTGCTCTACAGTAATAATTACAACAACTGATGAAAGCTCATTCCCAAAGATTTTAAGACAACTTAATCGCATTAACGAACATGTAGAAATTCAAGCACCAGGCCAAGTTGAAAGACTTCAAATTTTAAAATCTCTTCTTTCCAAAGCTTCAATAATAATAATTACAAATAAAAATGAGATTTCATCTAAAGCTGTTGATGATCTACAACAGTCCTCAAATACAGACATATCTCAAAAAAGTAAGGCATCCGCTTTTAATCAAGTTAATCCTTCAGCATTCACTCAAAATACAGCAAGCAGAAGCAATTTTACTGGATTTGGTGGATTTGGACAAAATAAGCCTGCAAATTTCACAAACCAGAATAAAGCACCAAATAATGATATTAATAAAACCGAATTTTCAGAAGATGATGTTATAGAAGCTTCCAAGAACGCAACAGGATTTGTTGGTGGTGATCTTCAGCGTCTTGTCAGCGAAGCAATTGTCGAAGGTAAGACTCTTACTGAATGTGTATCACGTATTAAGCCAGCTTCACTTCGTCACATTACTCTTGAAGTTCCTGAAGTTCGATGGAATGATATTGGCGGTTATGAAATTGTCAAATCCAAACTGAAAGAGTCTGTTACTCTTCCTCTTGAACGTCCTGAAAGTTTTACACGTCTTGGTATTCGCCCACCTCGCGGAGTCCTGCTATTTGGTCCACCAGGATGCTCGAAGACGTTAATGGCCAAAGCTGTTGCCACTGAATCAAAAATGAACTTTATTGCTGTCAAAGGGCCTGAGTTATTCAGTAAATTTGTTGGAGAGAGTGAAAAAGCTGTAGCGTCTGTTTTTAAGAAGGCAAGATCTGCAGCACCTTCAATCATTTTCTTCGACGAAATTGATGCAATGGCAACTAAAAGAGGTGCAAACGAATCAACTGGAGGATCAAATGTTACTGATCGTGTATTAACTCAGCTCCTCACCGAAATGGATGGCGTATCGACGCGATTCGACCAGCCTGTTGTTGTAATTGCTGCAACAAATAGACCTGATTTGTTGGATCCTGCTCTACTTCGTCCTGGAAGATTTGATAGACTTGTTTACATATCTCTACCTGATTTTGATGCTCGTAAAGAAATATTTAGGGTCCATATATTAAAGATGAGATTCGAAAAGGAGATTCTTGATGAAGTTAAGAATCGAAGTTCTGATGAAAATGAAAATGCAACCGATTCAAATTCTATATTAAGATTAGCTGCATTGAAAACTAATGGATATAGTGGTGCTGAAATTGCAGCTATTTGTAGGGAAGCTGCTATGAATGCATTAAGAGAAGATCCACCAGCTGACGCAGTATCAAAGAAACATTTATTAGATGCAATTGAAAAGGTTAAGCCAAGAACTCCAGAAACCTTGATTAAGTGGTATGAAATGTTTGAAAGTCAAAGAAAATATTAATTTTATTTTTATTTTTTAATTTGTTGATTTATTATATTATATTATAAAATGTTTTTATTATTTTTCAAATTTCTTATTTATTGCTACACATTACTTGTTAAAATAAATGTTTCCATTACCAAAAAACCATTGTTTGATTTAAAATATTCCTCAGAATTTCCTAAAAAACGAATTTAAGAGTTTTTGTTTTGTATACATAATTAAAAATTATGAATGAAACCGATCACATTGTATTGAATAAATTTCAAATAACACATTGTAAATAAATAATCGTCTAACTTTTTCTGAAATATGTTTTCTTTTTTAATTTTATATTATTAAACGTACATTTACGTTTCAATTTTATAATGTCTCTAGAGCAAATTATCAACAAGTTAATAAGTGTTCGAACAAAACCACCCGGCACGTCTGCTGGACTTACAGTCCCAGAGATCATTTGGCTTTGCCAAACAGTACGTCAGATTTTTCTAGAACAACCAATTCTCCTAGAGTTACAACCACCTATTACAATTTGCGGTGATACTCATGGACAGTTCCACGATACATTACGACTATTTGAGGTATGCAAGTATCCACCACATACAAATTATCTATTTTTAGGCGATTATGTTGACAGAGGTTGCCAAAGTATTGAAAATGTCTGCTTACTCTTTGCATTCAAAATAAGATATCCTGAAAATTTCTTTTTATTAAGAGGAAATCATGAATGTTCATATATCAACAGACAATTTGGATTTTACGATGAATGTGTCCAATATTACAATCCAAACATATGGAGGATATTTGGTGATGTGTTCAACTGTCTCCCTGTCGCAGCAATTGTAGATGATAAAATCTTTTGTGTTCATGGCGGTATATCCCCTGAATTAACAAGCCTTGACGAAATAAGGGAAATAAGAAGGCCCACTGAAATTCCAGAAGAAGGAATTTTATGTGATTTGTTATGGGCAGATCCAGATTCACAAGTTGAAGAATGGGGTGATAATGATCGAGGAACAAGCGTAGTTTTTGGATTAAAGCCACTTCAAGAATTTTTGCAAAGATTTAAATTCGATCTTGTATGCCGTGCTCATCAGGCTGTAATGGGAGGTTATGAATTCCCATTCCCTGATCATGATGGAATTGTAACACTATTTTCTGCACCTAACTATTGTTATGAATTTGACAATAAAGGTGCAACCCTTCAAGTTGATGAAAATTTGTATTGCTCATTTTCTGTTCTCGATCCTATTAAATGGGAAGAAGAATATCCTATAGATTCAAGACCAGGAACACCACCAAGAGGAGTTATCCCATTAACCACAGAGCTTCAATTACCTGTATATGGTTAAATAATTTATTTTTTGATAAACAATCAAATAAGTTCGTTATATTTTTTCATAAACATCAGAGCATAGTGCTCACAAAAGAATTGAATTAAATACGATATTTTTTTCTAAATTTATTAGAAATTCAGAATTTTTATCGTATTACTAGCATTGAATTTTAAAATGATATTTGGCCATTATGGATTATGCTCTTCTCAAAAAATAATCTGGGATACGATAAATATTCAATAATTTTAATATCAATTTCCTTACTTGGCCATTTCAAATTATTATTTTATTATAATGTTCGATATTAATATGCAAAAATTTTTTAATTAAAATGGTCATTCAATATTTAATCATTATAAATAATTCAATAAACTAACAAATTTGAGATAAAATCAAAATTTACCTCATTCCAAGATAAGATATGCGTTTTTACAGACTCGAAAGAGAGGTTGTATGGTCTATTTTGCAGTTTATGGGTCAAACACTTAATCTTCCTCTTAATTATATATTGGTTGATTCCTACATTTTAATTGCCCCATATCATAATTTTTCAATTCAACAAAAAAAAATTGAGAAAACCGATAACTCCTTATTAAAAGTTTTCCAAAAAGGAAGATTGTACAAGATTATTGTAACATCCTTATATTATGGATTTTTTAATATTCACTTCACCTCCATAATTCTTTTTATATCACATTTCAGTTTTTATATCGGAAAATAGCTTTTTAAAAACGCATTTTCATTTCATTAAAACATATTATTGTTTAATGATATCCTGCTAATACTTTATTAATAAAATAAAATTAACGAAATAGTCCTTTGATATTAAGATAAATTGTTTTTAATATTTTTTTAATACTGTATAAAATTAAAGTAGACCTCGGACTTTTTTTCAAAGATCCTTCAAATTTTGAATTGATAAATTAAAAATTTGAATTGGATGATGAGCTAAAGAAAAAAAAAATGTGAAAATTTTTCACAATTTTTGAAGGATCTTTGAAAAAAGTATTCAAAAATAAAATTCTGTGAAAATAAATGCTTATTTTGGTCCGTGTTGAGTCAATTGCAGGAAAAAATCTTGCTCCTCCTTCATTTATTCTCTTATTATCATTTAACATTCCAACATCATAAAGGAAAATGTTTGAAACTTGAGAATGAGCAACTTGTAAAAGAATATTTTCATATGAATCAAATCCTTTACATAGATTTCGAAATCTCCCAAAGAATTTTTCAAGGCAATGTGTTCCAAGTCTATCAAGTCCAATCGTAAAGATGCCCAAATCTCTGATCTAAAGATTCAAGATAAAAACGATGAAAAGCCTGAAATGCAATTTACAACAATTTGGATCTCGACTCAACTTCGATTCCTTCGTTGAATATTGCTTTGGACTAACTACAATATGGGAGAAAGTAGGCTGTAGCTTCGCTTTCTCCTTCGTTTATTAATTTCATTAGGTTTGTATTCTCTTATTATCATTTAACACGTAACTTGCTTGAATTTAGAATATTGATAATTTCATTTGCCATTTCAATGATTAAATCATTTGTTTTACCATTTTTTTCTGGAAGAAAATAAACAAGTACTCATCTAAATCGGGGATTAATTGGTTGCAAAGAGAAAACAAAAGCGTATTTTTTGTATTTATTAGCAAATCAAATAAGCATGAATCAATTGCGAGACAAATATCAATTTAAGAATCTCCAAGATTATTCTTATTTCTGTAATTTAGAAGATTTTTGTGAAGATTTGCTTTATTAATTAAGTTTTCTTTGGCTTCTATAATGATTTATGAAAAATGATTTTTGACTCTTGATGGATGTTTTAAACATAAAGCTTGATATAAAATATCATAGAGTCTGCCAATAGAACTTTTGATTAAATGAGATAAATTATACGTTTCTGCTATGAAATCGTGCGAATTTGAGCAAATATCCTTATTTTGAAAACTCCGGCGTTTCATGCCAGTTTCTTTATTGCTTCTACCAACGTGAAAATAAAACTGGAATTGAATCAGCTTCTGATGTCAATTATTAACACAAGATAGAAAATAGTTTGAGATCAAATATGGCATCAAAAATATTCATAAATATGAGAGAATCATTAAAAATATGATCATATCATTGTCTGAGTGTACAACTTTATCATAATACATCATTTATCAGCACAAACAATTCATTTGATTTAGACTTGTTATTTTGAGAATCGATATCAAAAACGTCACTTTTTTGCATATGATACTCGATTATCAGTTTAAAAATCTGATATCGAGATTATCGATTATCAAGATATCAGATATGAAATGTGATATGAAAATAATTGTAAACTTGATATCAATTACCGAGATCTCGAGATCTCAAACATATTTATCTTTTTTTATAATTGGTATTTGTGATTTTAAAATATTTAAAAATAAATAATATAATGCATTGATGTTTATTTTAAGATTAAAATCAAAAAATACATTCTTTTTTTTGAAATATTTGAGATAAAAATACGATCATATATTTATCAAAAAGTTTAATTGAAATTTCTGATATCAAAAGCTGAGAGTAGTATGATAAAAAGGGTGATTTCGGACCGAAGTCCTCACTCCCCCTTTTTAACGTCGTCCGCCTAGCGCAAGTACAACTGTTAAACCTTCGATACAATTCTTATATCTTTCTCCAATATTATCTTCAATAGGCGTGATTTCTCAAAAACAATGCTCAGGACCGTTTTCAAAATCAAAATCAACGTCATTGAACTCGAAATCGTAAACTTTTTTGATGATCGCCATTTTATCGAATTACATATGTGGGATAAATTTATGGACTTGTGCGGGGTTTTCATTAGTGTTTTCATATGTAATTAAAGGTAGGTGATTTCGGACCCTGTATTGCACATAAAAAATAATTCTCATTTATAGGTTTCACGGTTGAATATGATTAAGGACTATATTAAAACTTCTCTTTTCTTTTTGTTCTCGTATTTCTTTTTCTGTTGGTGGTTTCAACATATTGGAATAGCTTGATGGATAGTACGAAAATGATTCAGTTTCAGTGATTTGATTGTTGATTATAACATATGACATACCATATTTTCGCATCCACTTTTCACTCTTCGTAACTCTAATGAATAACATTCCACAATTAAACAGCATTGATACCTCATGATTGGAAATAATTTCATGATTAGACAATGAGATACAACTTACTTCTACATTACAACTATCACGATTAGGTTTAGCAAAATGATCTGGCATCGTTGAATGTTTATTTATGAAAACATGAGTAGTGGATTCAGTGTTGAAATAACGAGAGGGGAAGTTCTGCTTTAATACATTCATGATTGCAGTTGGTGATAAGCATCTATAATTCCAATAAATGTTATACTTCTCAATGTTCTTCGGTGTTATTGTTATTCGTGAGTTTGTCATTTCTGTTGTCATCTATTTTTGTACATGAGATAAAATTCAAAAATAATTAAACAAAAATAAAAACCATCAAAAGTCAACATTAATGAGATTCCACCACTTACTCATATCCAGCAGGGACACCTACAGCATAATACTCTACACCATTTGTGCTCCATGTCCAGTATGTATCGCTGCAAATCCAAGCTTCTGGTGCAGGTGGGTGTTGATCTGGATAGTCAGGGTCTGGTATAAAGTATGTGTCGTTCTCTCCTTGGTACATTGGTTGTCCTCTAAATGTGACTGTAATAGATGTTGAGCCCGTATCGATACCATCAAAGACATATCCAGCATTACTTCTCTCCATTTGGAAATTGATACCAAAAGAAGTACCATCACTCCTGCAATTGGTATAACGTTTTCCAGTAACAGGATCATTAAGAGGTTGCGTGAAGGAGTCCTCAAATTCTTGGGTTGCTTCTAAAGTTCCGTCGAGTTCATTTGCAATAAGTTGATGTTGGTAGAACCTTGCTGCACACGTATCACTGAATTCAGTATCTGGGTATGTTCTTTTATTTACGATGAGCTGAACATTTCTGTACATAATATTATCAAAGCAGGTGATGTCTGCCGGCGATTTTGGAAACATCATGGTAATGTTAGTGGCGTTACGAAGAGGTACAGACTTAGAGATTTCAAGTCCATTTACCTTAGCACTTCCCTCAAAGATTTCTCGAGTTAGTTCTTGCGCAGGTACTAGCAATGGTGTTTGTAATTCTCGAACTAAACCTTGATATGTTTCTTCTTTTAGTCCAAATCCTGCCAAGTTGCTACGTCCCAATTGTATTGTACCACCGAGGACATCAAGGGTGATTTTTCCAACACTGAGGTTGATATTGTCGTCGCTCTTCTTAACATCAGTAATTAAAGCACCTTCTACTTCTTCACTTATGATTTTCACATCATCTCCAGCATTGAGAACATAATCAGGATTGGCAGCAGCTATCATAATCGCAAATGAAGCTTTATTGATGTCGTCCTTTGTTACTCCATATTTAGTGTAGTCGGCTTCTGTATAATGGAAGTCTATCGTCAAAGGTTCTGCTTCATCATTATGTGTGTCTGCCCTACTAGCTGGATCTGTATCTGTGTAAGCTTTTCCTGCGTGTAGTCTTTGGTACTTAATGTGTAAGACTTGATTTGATGCTGGCTTTTCTGAGTAATGAACGACTATATTTGATGGTCTACCTACTTGTGTGAACTTGCGTGAGATTGGAACTACTGCTGGAATTTGTTCTGTAATTTCTTTATCCTCCAAAAACTGCAATGTTTCTTTTACAATATTTGGATTTACTTGACACCAGACCATTGCGCGAAGACTTGTTTTGACTTCTTCTTCTATTTCACCACAGATAGCATTAGGGTAGAGTTGCCAAGCCTGAAGTACAAGTTGATCTGTAAATGGAATTGTGAGTTCAATAGTGAATGTATGTGGCTGTCCATCAGCAATGTCTACTAAATCAATGTAGGTTCCACAGACAGATGGTGAGTATTGTGCAACGTTTTCCCAGATACTATGACTGAATTTACTAGAAGCTTTGGCATCTCTAGGCTTGATACTGTTATACGCAAATGATTCCCTTTGTAGTTCATCTTGCCTGTATGCAGAGAGGAGTTTGTCATTTATCCAGAATCTACAGTCCTCATAGAATTCCACAGCATTTTTGAAGCCCACGAAGATTTTCATGAGTTTGTTCTTATCTGCTGAAACATCTATAGGGTCTGACAATTTAATTCTGAAGTCGAGGAGTATAGTTGAGAATGATTTTTCTATTTGTGTTATTGTGTGTCCTGAATGTGTGAGCTTGATTCTGGTCTTGGTTCCAACAGGGAGTGGAGCGTCTTTGTCTTTAAACTCTTCCATAATGAATGAGAAAGAATTGTCGCCACCGTTTTTCTGTATTAAATTGCGCATCTTATTTTGGAAGAACCCGAGTACGTCACCTTCATCATTTCC
Source organism: Tritrichomonas musculus (assembly GCA_039105265.1). NCBI lineage: Eukaryota > Parabasalia > Tritrichomonadida > Tritrichomonadidae > Tritrichomonas > Tritrichomonas musculus. The sequence goes on along the minus strand of JAPFFF010000005.1, from coordinate 3,191,477 downwards.
TAAATTCTTGGTTTGAGCGTTGTAGTATGTCATTTCAGTTTCAAAAAAAGTATCTTTTTCCACGAATTCAAAATCATGGCTTTCGGAAGTTTCTTCAAAAAGATAGCAAAAGGCGTTAAAAATGTCGTAAGTAAAGCAGCACCAATAGTATCCAAAGTAGCAAAAGCAGTAGCTCCAGTCTTCGGTGGTACAGTCGGAAATGTTCTCAATACTATAGGCAATTTTGCAGACAAAGCAGATTCTTGGGCAAATGGAGACAAAAATAGCAGCGGAACAAATGCAATTGGGGTCAGAAATGTAAACAGATTTGATGTCCCTATGTTGAAGTAGGTCTGAATTCCGACTGACTTCTATCATTAATGTTTTTGCACAATCTGTCATCTCATTAATGTTTTTGCACAATCTGTCATCTCATCAATGTTTTTGCACAATCTGTCATATCATCAATGTTTTTCCATATCAGCAGTACAATTTTTTTCTCACTTCTTCATCTAGTGGCGGATCTTCATCAGGGAGTACAGAATAAATTTCCACACACAATCGTAAAAACTCAACTATGATTAAACATGAAAGAAGAACATTTGTTATTATCATTTTTGTTCGTATTAAAGATGTCAGAAATTAAAATACTCCAACCTATCACAAATTATATCAAAGAGTTTGATTCCCCAGATGAGTTCAACTTATTCTACAACAAGCATAAAGAAGAAATAGACAGCACCACAACTCACAAACTCAACAAGCTCTACCACATCAAAGGTTACAGAATTACCAAAATCAAAGATGTTTTAATGTTGAAGAAGCACGAGGAGAAGAAGCACGTAGAGGAACCAGAAATGAATGTACAAGAAGAGATACACCAAATGAAAGAGACTATAAACAGGATCATACAATTCTTAAATCCTCCACAAGATAAATCATAAGTGCATTCATTTATTCTCTACCATTATTGATTTTTTATTTTTGTTTCTCCTCCTTCTGTCACATGTACTATCATATAAGGACGTTTATTTTTCATTTCTGACATAGTTTTGTACATATCATAGAATTCATCAAAAGTTAAGTTACTCGCGGACTGTGAATATATGAAGTGGAGTTGCTGTTTGTTGAAGCATGGGAAGATAAATAATGTTGTGATCTCGTTCTTGATATGCGGTGCGAGGCCTTTCCATGATTGAATCAGCAAGAAGTAAGATATGTTTGTGTGTCTGCAGCGGCGTAGTTGTTGTGAGAAATATGATTCTGGTGCCGCGAACAATTTTGAATTTGCTATATCATCAAAGAGTATAAGAGTATGTAGGGTGTCTTTGCTGAAGTCATGAACGTGTAACACTTGAAACATATCCTCCATCTGTCCATCATCTATTTTTTCCTCTAAATTCTCTCTCTTTATCATATAGTACAAGTTTTTAGCAGAGATTAATTCTTGAATGGCATCCTTACAATTTTTCTCACTTACTACTATATATGGAATTTGAATGAACGTCTTCAGTGACTGCCAACTCTTATCATTCTCATCTCCGTTCTTCGTAACATATATTAACAAATGGTGTGTACTTAGAAGTGATATTTTAATGATTTCCTGTAGTGCTATCACAGTTTTTCCCATAGACTGTTTTCCTACTATAACATTCACAGAGTTGTAGCGAACATCTATATCATTGTGGATTTCATCTATGCTACTTCCACATAAGTTATTTTTGTTTATCTCTAGTGCTTGTGATACTATGTCATGAACTTTTTCTAGACTCATTTTGCTGTTGGTAAATTGAGAAAGCCCAGTAGTGATAAAAATAAATAACTCTCATTTATGGTTCCCTTCTCATTTATGGTTCCTCTCACTTATGGCTCCTCTCACTTATGGTTCCCTTCTTATTGCCTTCTTCGTTGTGGTGGTGGTTGTGCATTTTGATCAAATGGTATGTTGTTAGCTTGGCAGTATTGTATGATAGTAGTTTTGAGTATATTAATGATGTTATTTCTTGTGTTAGTTTTGGTTTGTGTATCTCCGTAGTACAAGTCACTTATGTTTCCAGTCACAATATCATCAATTTCATCTCTGCAATCCTTCTTAGCTTTGGCAACAGCGGTAGGATTATTACCATCTATACCATATTTGTTCAATATAGGATTAATAAATACTGTTTGCCATAAGTGTGCTGTAGCTCTAGCAATAATAGGCAATTTAACTTCTGCTGGTAAATTCTGAATTGGAGCAATAGCATACTTAAGTGTGAGTTCTTTATCGAGAAGGTATTTCCTGAATCTCTGGTATGGTGAAAGTCTCTTAGCTTTACGAACAGAGTAGCCAGTAGTGTTAACACCATCTGGAAATCCTCTATAGCCTGGCATAACATTACCAATATTTCTAGGATCATTGCTGTCATCATCAATATAGTGTAAGTTATGAAATTGTTCACGAATCCACTTATTCTTAGGATTTCCTGATCTGTCTTTTCTTAGTGGGAATTGTTGGTAGTAAGCAAGGTCATGTGGGAATTTAGAGATTGTAGTTGTGTAGCCATTTACGTATAAAGGTTGGTTTCTTGAATTATATACAACAACATCAGGAATTCCATCATTGTTGATATCAGTCAAGTTTGTAATTTCTGCTGGTCCATTGGGGTCTTTTTTGTTGAGAAACCATTTTGCATTTGGTTTTGCTTTTAAGTTATGTTTTTTGATCATATGATCTGCACCTGCTGGAGATATTGCTTGTTTTACTCTAGTGATATCACGTTTCATGTTTAGGATTAATTTTGCAAGATCATCCATACCAACTTTAGAAGTGAAACCACCTGGATTAATGCTGCTGACCTTTTCTGTTATACCTTTTATTAACCACTGTCTTGCATATGCTCTTTGTTGTTCTGTAGTTCCAAAGAGTTCATCCATGTCTTCTGGTTTAATGGCAGTACCATTGAGCTTATTAAACATTGTAAGTAAGTCAGCATCAGTATTTGTATGGCCCATGATTTCTTGAACATTGCCATTTCTAGGATCCATGTAATTAGGAAGTCCATAACTCTTGAAATCTCTATCTCTAGGCGTCTTGTTCCACTGTGCTCCTGGTGCAAACTGTGATGGTAACTGTGCTCTTTGTACTTGTGCTTGTGGGCGCCATAATTGCTGTGGAATTGTATCTATATCGAAATTATTTAACCGTTCATCATCAATATCTATTTCTTGTCGTTGTTGTTGTTGTTGTTGTTGCGGCTGTTCCATTTTTAAATTTTCAGAAAAATAACATAAATGGTTCTCACAAATTGCAAAACATAAATGAAGAAGCAACGATAATTTCTTTTCTTTTTCATAAAAATGGTCAAAACTTACTACATCACCAAAGACTACATCAATAATTTACCATCAGAATTTACAAGCAGCTTAAACAAAAGATATATTTCCTTTCAATACTGTCGTGCAACTTGTAAAGGATATCTTGATGGCGAAACTGAAATTCATTGTAGCTTTATACAGAGAGATGAGTATTGTGATTCTCTAGTGTGGTATGCTAATGTTGTACCTCCTGATGATAATAGAAAATATGAATTTGTAGGTACGAAAAGGCAGTTTAAAGTATGGTTTACAGACACGAATGGTAACATTATTGAGCCTGACAACTTTACACTATTTCTGAAATTAGAATATTGAACTGGGGAAAGAGAGCGAAGCGAACATGAAGCACTATCGATAATCATAAATGATACCTGCAATACTGACTTTCGCACATGATACCTGCAATACTGACATCTATTTTTGTTATTCTCATTTCTGATCTTCATCTCTGATACTCTCATTTCTGATTTTCATAATTGTTATTCTCATTTCTGATCTTCATTTCTGATACTCTCATTTCTGATTTTCATAATTGCTATTCTCATTTCTGATCTTCATCAATGATACCTACAATACTGACTTTCATAATTGCTATTCTCATTTCTGATTTTCATCAATGCTACCTACAATACTGATTTTCATAATTGTTACTCTACTTATCAAATTTCTGTTTTGTTACTCTACTTATCAAATTTCTGTTTTACTATTCTTGACAAACCTTCCGAGTTAGTAGTGTAAATATCAAAAATCAGTATGCGGTAGGAGTATTAAATGAGGTCATTTGATAGTGAGAGTAGTTTCTCGGAAGTCTGGAATAGAATATCACATGTAGGTTTCAACATTGTTGGTAGTAATTATGAAAATCAGTATAGGGAATAGTTTTTTGAGATTTCATTTTTACCACTACCATTTCTCTTTCTCAGATGTGTAAATATCATTCATGAAAGTCAATATTGTAGGTAGCATTGATGAAAATCAGAAATGAGAATATCATTCATGTAAGTTGCTATTGTAAGTATCATTGTTGGTTATCACTATTGTAAGTATCATTGTTGTTGGACTTTTCTTTTTATATCAAATGACAGGAATACTAACAAAGAAAAATGTTGAGGATGGTGCCTTTGTATGTAGCAATTCTGGAAACAACAACACTGACTATGAATCTATATATGTTAAAGATGATGTTATTGTTGATGGAGATATGATTCTTGGAGGAATTTCTATAAAATCACAGCTTGTAAATCATGAAGAGAGAATCGCAGCTGTTGAAAATAAAGACATGACCATATATGCCAAGAAAGATGAAATACCAGACCTTACTCCATATGTGAAGAAAGATGAGATTGTTACAGTAGATTTGAGTCCATATGTTCTAAAAACTGAATTAGCAGAAGATCATTATACCGCTGCACAAGTAGAAGAGAAATTTGTTGACGAAGATGAACTAGCATATGAATTTAATAAGTATGAGACCAAAGAAGTTGCCGAAGAGAAGTATGCACTCAAAACTGATATCCCTACTGTTGATCTTACTCCATATGCACTCAAAACTGAATTACCAACAATAATAAACTCACAACATGATACCACTAATGATGTTGCTGTGCCTACTGTAAAACTGGTTGAAGATAAATTATTTGCGTATGACCAAGAAAAGAATGAAATATATAACAGGAAAGATTGCACTCTAGCTATAAAGGCTGTGTTTGAAGATGGGACTACTACCTCTTTCACTGTTTCACATAATGTAAGCATAAATGACAAAGAAGTATATGTAAAAATAGAAGATACAGCTGATTATGTTGCTTATGAGAGTGACAAAGTTGGATATATTAAGTGTAATGTAGAGAGTGAAACTACAATATTGTTTGTAAAGACTATCACAAAAAATGTTTTTACTTATGGCGATTATACTTATAATGTTAGTAATGGTAGAATCACAACTCTAGAAACAGTAGCGAAGTTAACAAAGTTTGTTCCAAGTATAGTTTACAATGATAAGGTTGTCAAGTTTGGTAAAATTCAGCTTAACGCTAATTGCCCTGCAAGTATCTCTGTTGCTACTGATTTCAATGGTAGAGATATAACTTCTTTAGCATCTTTTGGTAATTGTTCTAAAACCGTAATTCATATAGATTTCACTAACTTTGATATTTCTAATGTTACAATTTGCTCAGATTTTGCAAATAAGTGTAATAACCTAGAGACTATAAAATTTGATAAGAGATATAGTAATAATTTATGTAAGTATTTCGATTGGATGTTTATAGAATGTCGTAAACTAAAGGAAGTTGATTTATCTATGTTCTATTCGAGGAATGTGGAAAAGATTGGAAGTATATTTATGGCCTGTATAGTTTTAGAAGTTATAGATATTTCAAACTTAATCATAACAGCCATGTCTCAGTCGTGTGAAAGTATGTTTTATAATTGTCGTAACCTAAAAATATTGTATATACATGATAGCATGTATGATCTTATTTCTTACGCTTTTGAATACCGTATTAACGTAAAATTAGTGAAATCAACTTATAAAGGCAGAGAGTGTTATATTCCAGAAAATTATCTTGAAGAAGTACGTAATAATGATTGTGCTCTGAAAAGTGATATTCCTAATGTTGATCTCGAACCTTATGCACTCAAGACTGATATTCCTACTATTGATCTAGAACCTTATGCACTCAAAACTGATGTAGAAAATGCAAAAACAAATGTTATCAATATTGATTTTGACAAGATGACACCAATTGAGATAGAAATCAAAAATGAGAAATACTGTGTTAAAGACATTAACGTGCTATGGGATGTTGTCAATGTATATATTGATGCTACCAATGCTGATGGAACTAAGAAATATAAAGGCTTCAGTACTAGTTTCGAACTTGTGGATCCATGTATTTTCGAAGTCAGAAGTGACTCATTTGATACATTCTGGGTGTCTTATAATGTTATATCTGATGACTATAACGGAAGAACCTCATTAAAAGTAAAAGATTTCTACATTGTTAATGAACCAGCATCGGAGTCAAAAACTGTGTACTCCACAAAAATTATAGATCATGAATTGACAAAAAAGGTAGATTATAACCCTCATGATCCTGTTGTTTATGAATCTATGTTGAAGGAATATGTAAAGACTACTGGTCAAGTATTGCTAAGAAGTCCCGAAGAATATGGTCTTTCCTTGTTTCCGGTAGATGCTAATGAAGAAACAACAATGAGTTTCCTCATAGGTAAAGATGCGAATTCTTGCGGTAAAATTAACTACCAGATTAGAGAAAAAATGTTCACTATGGGCTTGATCAATTTGACTGCACCGTTTCTGGTCAATACTTTTAATTCAACTTCTGGAACTACTCTTACCGAAATCTATGGCAACCTTACTGTAACAGGTAAAGTAACATCAGCAAAACAGCACTACCATTACACATCTCGCACCTATAGAAGCTGGGGAAGAAATATCTGACTTCAAAGTTGGAAAGCCTGTGTTTATGTCAGGTCATGTGTATAAAAGAGAAAATGGTGTTTGGATTTCATCATCAGCAACAGACAGTACTGATTGTATATGTTCTGTAGTCATAGATGGATCATGGAAAGAGTTTGTTGGTGTTGTTACTAATGTGGATGAAGAAAACGGTAATATAACTTTTGCTACACATGGAGACTACCTTTTCTATGTTGACGATGCTAACATTTATGCTGTAGGAGATGTGCTGTTGTATGATGGCAGGATCTTAGATGAGGATTATGCTATGACTTTACGTATTCAGCAATCAATAGTTGGAAAAGTAAGTGCAAAAATAAATGAACATACACTAGCATTATTCAAATCGTGAGAGACATTCATTCATGGTTGCTATCATTGCTTACACTACAATCTTCAAGCTCACACCATATCTTATAAATTGTGTATAGATTTCGTTATAACCATACTTTAGATCTTCAGCTTTGTTATTTTTGTATACCAGAATTTTGTCGATCTTGATGAACTTACTATTGGCACCACTACACCCACACCCAACATCTGACTCATCTAATACTAACTCTATTTTGTCGGCATCTGTTAAAAGTTTAATCATGTTCATCAGCAATTTACTATCACAAACTACATAACTATTGATTTTCAGAGGATTTGTTTCATACATGGCAACCAGCATTTCTAGAAATTTGTTTTTCTTCTCAAGTGAATCAAGTTCAGTGCCCAAATCTGCTATACCTCTGCTTGTTGCTTGTACTGATGGAAATGCTGATGGTGTCGTCTGTGAAGTAAAATTTACTGGAGACACTTGAGGATATGTAACTTGTGGTGGATTAGGATTTGTTATTTGCGTTGTTTTATGTTTGATAAAAAAATAAAGAAACAAAAAATTATGTTTAATAAATGGAATTCAGAATTTAGTCATAAACAAAAACCATCTAAAAATATTCTCGATTTGGACCATAACTTAATGGTAATTCGTGAGTGGAAAAGTTATGAGGTTCGAAAAATAGAAAGTCCGACATTTTTTATTATTAATGCTTTTCATAAATTATTACCATAAACTTGTGAATTTTTAATGGAAAATCAATAAAATTTTATCTCTCAATTACTACATAAATTATTTTCATTAATTCAGTTCAATTTTGATAATAAAAATTTTCTCATTCAATTTTGGATGAAAATTTTGGCAATTAGTGGTGCGCACTTGGTGTACACTTGGTGTGCACTAAATGGGCCGTACCATCATTTAAATTCAAAAAGTAGAACAAAAATTTAAATTCAAAAAGTAGAACAAAAATTTAAATTCAAAAAGTAGAACAAAAATTTAAATTCAAAAAGTAGAACAAAAATTTAAATTCAAAAAGTAGAACAAAAATTTTGAAAATTAATGAAAATAATAAATGAAAATTTTAAAATGAGAATTATTTTTATGCGCAATACAGGGTCCGAAATCACCTACCTTTAATTACATATGAAAACACTAATGAAAACCCCGCACAAGTCCATAAATTTATCCCACATATGTAATTCGATAAAATGGCGATCATCAAAAAAGTTTACGATTTCGAGTTCAATGACGTTGATTTTGATTTTGAAAACGGTCCTGAGCATTGTTTTTGAGAAATCACGCCTATTGAAGATAATATTGGAGAAAGATATAAGAATTGTATCGAAGGTTTAACAGTTGTACTTGCGCTAGGCGGACGACGTTAAAAAGGGGGAGTGAGGACTTCGGTCCGAAATCACCCTTTTTATCATACTACTCTGAGAAAAAAAAATCTCGATCTCTGAAATCGATCTCTGAAATCGATCTCGAGAATCTGTGCATATTTATGTATCGATATCAAAAAGTCAATCAATTATTGATCTCGAGAATCGGAGAATAACAAGTCTAATTTGATTGAAGACGTGTTTAGTTGATTACAATTAACCTAGGTAAATATCTTTTTTTATACCTTATAAAATCTATAAATTTATTGAAATTTAATATCTAACTTTCATATTTATAATAATTTATTCATTTAAAGCCAATAATTCTGATAATCTAGATTTAATTCAAAAATCTAAACGATAAGTTTACGTTTATTTCTATTTTTAAATATTGATTTTCAAAATCAAAATTTATTAAAAAATGGTATGTTTATGTTAATTAAAATTTTCTAATGCACAGGGTAGTAGCCACAGCCAACAGAAGAAAAAACTCCTTTTTCTTGGCCTTGATAACGCAGGAAAAACTTCAATACTTCATGCATTAATTGGGGCAAGCCCTTATACAGTTTCACCTACTCGAGGTTTAAATACGCGACAAGTTGAATTCGATCGTTTCAAATTCAATATATTTGATGTAGGAGGCCAAAAATCACTTCGATCTCATTGGGGCGATTATTTTAATGATGTTTATGGCGTTGTTTGGGTTATTGACAGTGCTGATAAAAGACGAATGTATGAAACTGGTCTTGAGCTTGCCATTCTTTTGCAAGACGAAAAATTGATGAATGTTCCAATTTTAATTATGGCCAATAAACAGGATTTATCAACTGCATTATCTGCAGCAGAAGTATTTTTTGATTTTTTCTCCTCTAACACCAGATTACAACAGAATTAGAGTTACACGCAATTAGAAATCATAATTGGCATATTCAAGCATGCTCAGCTACGGAAAAAACAGGAATCAACGAAGGCCTTCAATGGATGGTCACAGAAATGAAAAAGTAGTTTTTTTTTCTATCTTTATTTTTTTAAAACATGGATCTTTTTTTATTTTTAAAAATATATATATAAAATAATATAAAATCATTTTTTTTAACATATATTTGGCTAGGTAAATATAATTTTGCATTTGCTTTCTTAAAGAGATTAAATTAATAATACACATTTCTGACAACCAAAAAGAATAACTATATTGAACAATTTTTTAAAAGATCATACCATAGTATATATTGTTCCATTTCTTATCTGATGGAAAATGTTTCTTTTTATATTAATTTAAAAAAAATATTTATTTGATTTTGAAAATCAATTGATCGTCATTTAGCTAACTTATGCATAAGAATACTCTGATTAAAAATCATAATGTACATTTCTTGCCCAAGTTATAAATTATTTGGATTTAACAAATTGAGAATACTATTAATAAAGTTGGCATATTGAGGAAAAACATTTACATAAGGACAACAAATATTTTGAAAACATTACTTTCTAAATAGCATAGGTAAAGTTCTAGGTGAGAATAAAAGATTATAATAAACTTTTTCTGAAATAAACTTTTTGAAAAATATTACAAAATTTTTTTGAGTAAAGTCAGATTTCATTTTAATGGAACATCAGCGTGAAATAGTTGTTTTTCTCATAGACACAAATCCCATTGCATGGAACAATCTTGAAAAAAATGGCATTTCATTTTCTTATGTGCTTTCTCAAATATATTCTTATTTATCTCAAATGATATTATCTGATGTTTTTCAACTTGCTCCTGTGATCGCCTATAATCAATGCGGTGTTCATTGGCTATTTCCATCTCCAGATCGAGCAGAACTTTTAATTAAAGGAAGCCTCCAAGCAACAAATACAGACGAAATCTTATCATATTGCCAATCAATTAATCAAAATTTATGCGATTTTGCTAAACAATGCGCCAATGTTGATCAAACTACGAATGATGTACGACTTGATGTTGCAATTTCAACTGCATTATGCCACTTAAATAGATATTCTTCTGAATACTTAAAACGAATACTTGTTATAACTCCATCTAAAGATACCTTTGATGATAAATCTAATGATAGAAATAAAGAATCTGAAGCTAATTTTGAATCAACGATGAATTCTATATTTGCTGCTCATCGAATTAACGTTACAATTGACTCAATTCTTATTAATGTACCAGAATCTTTATTTTTGAATCAAGCATCGATTCTTACAAATGGATTTTCTACTTCAATTTGTAATATGACTAGAATTCAATATTTACTTCAATACCTTTTGTCAATTCCTCCTTTACCTATTCGGAATTTAATTGTTCTTAAGAAAGTTAAAGCGATAGATTATAAAACTCCAGCTGTTAACACAAATAATCTGATTGATCAAGGAATAATGTGCCCAGTTTGTTTATCCGTTTTTGAAAAAACCGATAAACCTATTAACATTTGCAGTGTTTGCAGATCAAATCAGCAATTTTTAGAGGTTCGAGGCCGAAAATAACGTGTTTTTTTGTGTTTTAATTCACATTTATTTGATGTATTAAACCTTTTCTTCTATGATATTTAATTCTATTTTGATCAATAAGATCTAATCATCTGTGACTTCATAGTTTATTGATTAATAATATCAGCAAGAATTAATGAAAAACAATTTTTTATCTTTAATATATGAATAAAAATTTTATTGAACATCAAAATTTGGGAGTTTGGTAAAAAGTTGCGTTAAAAAGTTACGTTAAAACTATCAGAAGAAATGTCTAAGGCCAAAAAGTTACTTCTGTATATATCATTTATCAAGATGATTTAATATTTCTTTTTTTGACTAAATCTGAAAAGATTAGTTCGTCCTCGCACCTCTCAATACTTTTTTTTTATTTTGTATTTTAGCTAATTTTCGGAAGATTGTTTTACATTTTTATTTGTTGAAAATAACGGTTTATTTAAAACGGACAAATGGAGAATAAACGAGAAGCCTTTCGTAAGTATCTTGATGATGGCGGCGTCCTCGACTCACTTACTCGCGTTCTAGTTGCCCTTTATGAAGAACCAGAAAATCCAGAAGATGCTCTTGAGTATATAAAACAATTTCTTGGATCACCAAATGGTGTTGATGTAGAAAGCCTTCAAAAAGAAAATGAGGAACTTGAAAAACAAGTTGAAGAGCTTAAAGCTAAACTCGCAGAATTGCAGAATCAATTAGCCCCTCCAACAGAAACCGAATAATTTATTATATTTACTGTGAAATATAAGAATATGTTTTATAAAAAGAGAAATGATATATCTTTTAATCCTATTTATTACAGCTCGCATTTATTACTGTTGCAAAAAATCACAGTAATAAAGAAATTTTGAAAATTTTAAAATAATTTTAAGAAAATGAAAAATTTAAAGAATATTATAATAGAATATATTATATAATGCATATAAATTAAATATTAAAAAATATTGATATATAATATCTAAATTTATTTCAAAAATTATAAAAAAAGATTATTGTTTTGTAATACAAAAAGTTCTATCTTTATTCATTCAATTTATCTTTTTATTTTAAAAAAGTGGATTTTTGAATGATTCAATTTTGTTAAAAAAAAATTAATTTGTTAAGATATTTAAAGGTCAAAATTATTAGCCTTTAGAAAGGTGAAAAAGTTCTTATTACTGCGGTTTGGCGGTTACAGTAATAAGGAATTCAATTTTATTTGACCTATAATAGGTGAATAATGATCGCTTATTACTGCATTTTGGCGGTTACAGTAATAAGGAATTCAATCTTATTTGGCCTTAGTATAAGGTCAAAAAAAATCTGTTTTAATCTACAAGGTCAATAATTCACTATATTTTTATAACAAAATTGATAATAAAAAAGAACCTGTATTCATAAAATATTCAATCACTTCTATCAATTTTTTTTCATTAAATAATTAAAAACCTCAGAATATATTCAATATCTATAATCAATTTACTATAAAGGATAAATAATTCATTCTCACAATATATTCAATGAGCTCATTCAATAAATTTTTTTTATATAATTAATTTATTATGAATTTATACTAAAAATATGAAGTGAATATGATAATAATTTTTCTATATTTTGAGAGAATACTTATTTAATTATTAATTTTTTAAAATTTAGGCATCTAACTTCAAAGTGCAGTAATAAGAAGCAAAAAAATTGAATGAGTAGAAGTGCGAGAACTAAAAATAACGTATTTTTTAATTTAAAAAAGTGGATTTTTTCACTAAATTGTTAATCAAATCAATGCTATTTTTAATATAATATAATGCATACCTAATGCTATACATCATATTTAATTATTAGGTCGTTTTAATGTTTGCAGAAGTAAGTGGGAAAAAATGGTATTTTGGAAATTTCTAATTATTTCTGAAATATTGTTGATTTTAATATTATTTATTTATATACAAATTAAATTATATATATAGTTTTAATATAATATATAAAATAGTTTTTTAATTTATAGAGATATTAGTATTTAAAAAAATAATAAATATAATATAAAAATATACGGAGCTCTGGTGAATTTCATAGGGATAACTATTTGTATTTTTATTATAATCAATATGTATATATACATATTTTCTTATTAATCTGAATCGCTCGCCGGGGGTAATTTTATTTTTATTTTATAAAATTCTGAAGAAAAAATACGTTATAATTAATTCCCCTCAATTTCAAATTTTCATAAAAAAATGCAAAAAAATATGGTTTCTTATTGTTAAATCGTAATGAAAATAAAGTGAATTAAAATATATACTATGATAAATATAAAAAAACTATTATTTCCCGATTTTATGCAACTTTGCCAAATTATTAAAATCAAGATATTTCAACTATCTTTTATTAAAATGTATGCTTATCCAACTCTTATTATGCACATTTGATAACTGATTTTAATTCCTCTATATATCTTTTGTTTTGTATGAGATTAAACAAAAAAAATGAAATTTTAAAATCTAAGCATTCCTAGAAAAATTGGCCCTATAAATTTAATTGAAATCAATATTATAATATTAATACATATTATAATTCATATTTATATTTTTTATTTTAAATTTAACCTATTTAATTTTAAGATATTTATAAAAAAATATAACGACTATTGCGAATTTAAATTTTAAATGATTAATCAAATTTTTCATTCTGTTCTCACAAATTAATTCTTTATGCAAAAAATCATTTTTTTTATATTTTTATGCTTGAAACAATAACTATAAGCGATTTACATATAAATAAATTAAAAATTAGCTCTTTTTTTAGTAAGTTAAAAATTCTGAAGAAAAAAAACACGTTGTAATTATCTCCCCTCAATTTATAATTTTTAACAAAAAATATAAAAAAATGTGGTTCAAAGTTAAAAAAATTTAATAAAAATTATATGAGATAATACATATATAGCGATAATTATAAAAATATGATTAATGACTTGTTTTCAGCAACTTAGTCTAAAAATTAAAATCAAGATATCTTGAGATAGTATGAGTAAAATTTCTCCCTGATGTAGTATATTCATTAATATCTTTGGATAATAGTATTTTCATCCAAAAATTCAGATATTGTCCAGAATTTGATAAAAAAATATCAATTTAATTTTCTGAAAGCTCCTAGAAAAAATGGCCCTATAGTTTGGTTTACTAATGGTATTTATTAATATATAGGAAATATAATGCCGATATCAAAATTTATAGAGATTTTAACCTATTTGTTTTCAAGATATTTATTTAAATTTTATATTTGGTCAGATATTTTCGAAAATTTTGTCTATAATTTTATAGCAAAAATGGCTCAAATCGTATTATTCTGAATCTTATCTTTCCAAAGAAAGAATTATTATTGTACATCAGACTTTTCAATCTCTTTCAGCTGTATCACATCATTGGGATTATAACGATTTGAGTCATCATCTCAATAATTCCAGTCAATGTTCAGCTCATCACTTTTTATCTTGATATTTTGTTTTTTTTTTGGTTGGGATTCCCAACTTGGGAAAAATTAAATCTAATTTTTTTTTATTATTGAATTATTTTTAATAAAATAAAAATAACAATGTAATTTACATATATATAAATATTTATTTGTGTTCTAAAAGAGAGAAAATGTAATTTCTCTCCAACATTTATAAAATTTTATAATTGAATGGTTTATTTTTTATTTTATTAAAATTTTAAAACACAAATATTTTTACTCCTAGTGACTAATATAATTTAAAATCCTATCATAATAGAGAAGGATATATATATATATATATATATATTATTTTATAATTTAATAATAATGAAATCAACCAGCTCTCGCACCTCTGAATGAGTGAAGAGTAATAATTTCTACCTATACTATTTATACTTTTTTAAATGATATTTTATTAATGAATTTTTATTCTATGATAAAAAAACATAGTTTTCAATAGGCATCATAAGATCTCCATTCATTCCGACAACTAACAAACATGCAAATAATAATAATAAAAGTTTTGTAAATAGAGTAAATGAAAGTTTTATTAGCTACTTAATTGAAACAAGATTTTGCCGAGCTTAAAAAATTTATAAAATTACCTTTGAATTTTACCTTCTACAATATCTCGGAAATAGGGGATAGTTAAATCAAGACCTTGGCTTAAGGGGATTTTTGGTTCCCAATGTAAGATTGTTTTAGCTTTGGTGATATCAGGCTTCCTCTGCTTTGGATCATCTGCTGCTGCTTCTTGGAAAACAATTTTAACATTTGGATTGACTTTCTTTTGAACAAGTTGTGCAAGTTCAAGGATTGTAAATTCGCCAGGATTTCCAATATTAACAGGACCATCATAATCTGATTCCATTAATGCGAAAAGTCCATTTACAGTATCATCGACAAATCCAAAACTTCGTGTTTGCTTTCCTGTTCCGTAAATTGTTAAATCTTGACCTTGAAGGGCTTGCATAATCATGTTTGAAACTACGCGGCCGTCGTTAGGTTCCATATTTGGTCCGTAAGTATTAAAAAGACGAGCAGTGCGGATATCAGTTCCATATTTACGATGGAATTCATAACAGTAAGTTTCAGCTGCCCTCTTTCCTTCATCATAACAAGCTCTGGGGCCTCTGCAGTTAACATGACCCCAGTATTCTTCTGGTTGCGGATGGAATTTTGGATCAGGATCTCCATAAACTTCACTTGTAGATGTATATAGCATTCTAGCATTGTATTTCTTTGCTAAATTAAGCATGTTTCTAGCGCCTAGAAATGAAGTTTCAAGTGTATGAATTGGGTCACTCATATAATGTGGAGGAGAAGCTGGGCAAGCAAGATGGAAAATGCGATCAACTTCAACATCAATTGGATCAATTACATCAGCTTCAATAAAAGTAAAGTTTGGATTTCCTTGCCATTGCATAATATTATATTTGGAACCAGTGCAAAGGTTATCTAAAACTGTAACCTTATGACCTTGGTTCATAAGCCTTTTAACTATGTGGCTTCCAATAAAGCCTGCACCACCAGTAACAAGATAACGAAGCTGTGTTGCCATTTAAATTAATAAATTTGAAAACCATTTCGACCAACAAAGAGGTAATATATCATTCAATTTTTTTGAACGTTTTTTTGTTTTGTAAAACCACACTTTTGAAGGTTTTTAGAAATAGAAGTTGAAAAATAAAATAATTATCTTAGCGTATAAAACAATAATTCTTATTTTTTAATAAAATATTTTCCATATATAAATAATTTAATATTATAAAACAAAAATATTGTTTTTTTAATACTTATTTTGGAAAATAAGCACGCAAATAAAATATATTTTTACTTGTAATGAATTGAAACCATATTTGACTATATAAATGCCATCGTCTTTTTTACAATTTATTTGTATCTTTTTATGCATTTTATTTTTTCTCTTATATTTTATTTAACTGAAAATTTTCATATTTCCTTATAACTTTTATATATATGAAACAATGATTTGTTTTTTAAATTTGAGAAATAAATTTCAAATTCTGTATCATTCACATTTCAACATTTATATACGAAAAATCATTTTAAATGGTCAAAAATACAATAATATAAATCGGTTTTTGTTTTTAAAACGGAGAACGTATTTCTTTCATTTCTTTAAATCCATTTTATTTTCACAATCAATCATCATATACTTTCCAAGATTAAAAGAATATGCAAAAATGATAAAAATCATTAATTTTTAATTCAAAATAGAGACAATAATAACAAAAGCAAAAGTCTGCAAGTAAGGTTCAATGCTTGAAATTTAATTTCAGCGTTGTATTTCCTGGAGCTTTTTTTGGTGGAACTGGAGAAACAGGAGTTTTGTTATTATTGGAATTTAAAGTACTTTTATTTTGACTGGTGGGCTGCTGCGATATTAAAGTTGAATGACTTGTCACTGAGATACTAGTTGGGATCGATTGACCTTTATTTGTAATCCATGGATGAGTTAAAAGTTGAGATGCAGATGGCCTATTAGAAGGAGTTTCATCAAGAATAACTTTTATTATTTGATTGCATTCATTGGATACATCAGGAATTGGCGGGGGTCCGTTTTTCATGTCAGTTAGTAGTTGAATTTGAGATGTGCTTCTCCATGGAATTTTCCCAGTTAGCATTGTATATAACAAAACGCCACTTGACCAAATATCTGCTGCAACCCCATTATAATTATGACCAGTAAAACATTCAGGTGCTGAAAAAACTATTGTACCACATTGAGTTGACATTAAATTAGAGGATCCCATAATTCCTGATAACCCGAAGTCGGATAGTTTTATTTCCGGAAATTTGGTGATTAGTATATTTGAAGGCTTTAAATCTCGATGGGCAATATCTCTTGAATGACAAAGCTGTAAAGCTTCGAGAATCTGCTTGAAAATTATTTTTGCTGTAGGCTCATCAAACCTTTTTCTTTTTGCAATTTCAGTATCCAAACTACCACCTTCACATAATTCCATTAAAACGCAAAAATACGACTCTGTTTCTATAATTGAGTTAAGCTTAATAATGTTTGTATGGGACAAAGTCTTCAAAGCATTGATTTCCTGTTTTAACATCTTTGTTTCTTTTGATGGATCTGCGATTGAGGATCTGTTAAAAGACTTGCAAGCAAGCCGGAGACCATTTTTCTGATTAACAACCATATACACTGTTGCAAAGGCACCACGCCCAATGATTTTTCCTGTTGAGAAGCCGGGAAGATGAGGGCGCGAATGAGACATAAGTTATAATATTTTTGTTTTTTTTTTAGTTCAAAAAAATAGTTTACATTGAAAAACGCGTAAAAATTCAAAACATTCAAATTTTAATAAAAAAAAATCAAAAACCTTTCAATTCTCATCGTTAAAAATTGAATTTTTCTAATTTTTCTTTCATATCGGAATTTCTTTTGATGGATTGAGGAGAAATCTTGTATAAAACCAATATTTCAATAATATTTTTCTGTTTTTAATTTAAATATATATATTTATTACCAAAATGATTATTGTTTAAAATAAAACTTATTTAAATATTTGTATAAATATCTTTTATGACATTAAAAGAAAAAGTTAAATTTTAAAACTAATCTTTTTGCGATAGCAAACTTATTATGGTATTAAATAATACAATTTTATAAAAGAGTAATGTTAATTTATAATTAAAAACAAAAATCTTAATTGAAATTTGGATTTTTGGCCCTGTTTCCAAAATCGGAATAATAGAGCTCGGAGAAAAAGGGATTTCCTTTTTGAAAATAAAGAATTATATTTATAAAACATATTTATTTTGATGTGTATAAGTTATATCTGAAAGCATACACTTTTTCGAAAAAAAATTGTTTTTTAAAAAAAAAGTGACTTTTTTATAAAAAGGTTTATTAGAGGTATTCATGTGAAGTGAAAACTCGTTATTTAATTTTTTTATTTTTACTTTAATTGAATGAATATTTTATCTTATGAAAAAATATTAAGATTATTTACTTCTATATATCCAATACTGACATTTGCCATAATTGGTTTTAATGGATGTTGAGAATTTAAAAAACCATTTAAAAAATAATATTTGGCGGAATGACAAACTATAGAAAAAGTTACACCATTTTTTTCTGAGGAAAATTCGTTATTCTGACTTTTTGAGTTAATTGAGAAGGCATACAAAAAGTTCTAAAATTTTCTTGTAAAGTTTTGAAAAAGTTCACTAAGATAAAACCATGAAAAAGCGCCATTTTTATAGAACTAAACCAATCAAAGAAACCGAGATGACGACATTGCCGCCCATAGCATGATCACGATCAGTAATGCTTAGCAGCTAGCTGGTTGTAACTGCGGCGAGTCGTCATCCGGACAAAGATATTGCGATTTCATCCGGAAGATCTGGAATGACGACATTGCCGCCCATAGCAAGACCACGATCAGCAATGCTTAGCAGCTAGCTGGTTGTAACTGCGGCGAGTCGTCATCCGGACAAAGATATCGCGATTTCATCCGGAAGATCTGGAATGACGACATTGCCGCCCATAGCAAGACCACGATCAGTAATGCTTAGCAGCTGGCTGGTTGTAACTGCGGCGAGTCGTCATCCGGACAAAGATATCGCGATTTCATCCGGAAGATCTGGAATGACGACATTGCCGCCCATAGCAAGACCACGATCAGTAATGCTTAGCAGCTGGCTGGTTGTAACTGCGGCGAGTCGTCATCCGGACAAAGATATCGCGATTTCATCCGGAAGATCTGGAATGACGACATTGCCGCCCATAGCAAGACCACGATCAGCAATGCTTAGCAGCTAGCTGGTTGTAACTGCGGCGAGTCGTCATCCGGACAAAGATATCGCGATTTCATCCGGAAGATCTGGAATGACGACATTGCCGCCCATAGCAAGACCACGATCAGTAATGCTTAGCAGCTGGCTGGTTGTAACTGCGGCGAGTCGTCATCCGGACAAAGATATCGCGATTTCATCCGGAAGATCTGGAATTGACGACATTGCCGCCCATAGGACGACCACGGTGGCAATAAAAAGATGAAAATAAAACAAACAAAAAACAAACAAAATTGATTATTTAATATTATTATTACGATTTTTTAATTTTTTTATTTTGATAAAGCTTATTTAAAATATTCTGAGTCTTCTCAGAAATTTGTTAAATTTTTTTTTTTATAAATATATATAACTTTTTGAAAGAATTATGGTCTTTTTATATTTATGGAAGAAGACCAAAATCTTTATTATTCAGCGAAATATCTATCTCATACGCAAAGACCTAATTCTTTAAAAGATAAAGTTCTAAAATTTTCTTGTAAAGTTTTGAAAAAGTTCACTAAGATAAAACCATGAAAAAGCGCCATTTTTATAGAACTAAACCAATCAAAGAAACCGAGATGACGACATTGCCGCCCATAGCATGATCACGATCAGTAATGCTTAGCAGCTAGCTGGTTGTAACTGCGGCGAGTCGTCATCCGGACAAAGATATCACGATTTCATCCGGAAGATCTGGAATGACGACATTGCCGCCCATAGCAAGACCACGATCAGCAATGCTTAGCAGCTAGCTGGTTGTAACTGCGGCGAGTCGTCATCCGGACAAAGATATCGCGATTTCATCCGGAAGATCTGGAATGACGACATTGCCGCCCATAGCAAGACCACGATCAGCAATGCTTAGCAGCTGGCTGGTTGTAACTGCGGCGAGTCGTCATCCGGACAAAGATATCGCGATTTCATCCGGAAGATCTGGAATTGACGACATTGCCGCCCATAGGACGACCACGGTGGCAATAAAAAGATGAAAATAAAACAAACAAAAAACAAACAAAATTGATTATTTAATATTATTATTACGATTTTTTAATTTTTTTATTTTGATAAAGCTTATTTAAAATATTCTGAGTCTTCTCAGAAATTTGTTAAATTTTTTTTTTTATAAATATATATAACTTTTTGAAAGAATTATGGTCTTTTTATATTTATGGAAGAAGACCAAAATCTTTATTATTCAGCGAAATATCTATCTCATACGCAAAGACCTAATTCTTTAAAAGATAAAGGATTAAGAACATTCATTGAAATTGTTCCTTTGCATTCTCAGAATTTCAATATCATTTCGCTAATCCTTTTCCTCGATAGCTTAACCAAAGAATTTATATGCAACAACAAAAGAGTTTATAATGACATTTTTTCGTTTAGTTGCTGTAATAAATCAAAGATAAATACTGAAATTCAAATATTTAGCATAACTGTCAAAAACGATTTGGAAACCATTAAAGTTCTCGCTAGAGATCAACTCCTTGAAAACCAAACTATGAAAGTTGTTACTATTGATTTTGAAGAATGTATCATGACGTCGCCATATACTTTGAAAAATAAAGAGTGTCCTTTTTTGACTCAAGATTTTTGGAATAAACAATGTAAACATAAAAATACAATGCTTTATACTTTTTGTAATTACGTAGCTCGAAAAAATTCTAATTTTCCAATATTTATAAAATTTGCTTTTCAAAACTTTTTAGATAAAAGAACCTTGCGTAGAAGAGCCGTTAGTTTTCAAGGTTATGATGATTTTTATAAAATTTTATTGCATTTACCTGGTTTTGTTTATATTGAGATAAGTACTCAAAAAGTTCAGGACGATGGATTTGCATTTAAATTTAATAATGATTTTGCTTTTATTAAAAATATAATATGGATTATGCCTTGGGCTTTAGAAGTTATAAATTATATGCATTATTTGCAAATTGATGCTTCTTTTTATGCGCTTAAGCCTTACAAATTTTGTATATACCATTCAATTTATTTCAATTCAAGTTTTCCTTTCGCATTATCAATTGGCCCTAAAGAGAACCGTTTTTTATATAATTTATTATTTGATGGATTAAATAAGTTTTGTTTAAATAAAAATGTTTTTGAAAATAAAGTTGTTTTATCAGATTTAGGTTCTCCTATCAAAAAGTTCTGTAAATTACATTCAAATATTCAATATTTTTGTCATCGTCATATTATACAAATATTTGGACCTAAATCATCATTAGGCATATGGGTTGCAAGGTTATTGAGATGCAAAACATATTTAATATATAAACAAGAAAAAGAATTTATTTTAGTTGAAATGGACGAATATAAAAAAGATCCAAATTCACCTTTATTTGACGATACCGATCAAGATAATGAAAAAAAACAAAAATTAAAAGATTTTGAAATTATGTTAAAAGATATAGATGAAGTGGAAAGAATGCCAAATAAAGAAGAAATTAAAAAAAGTGATTATTATATTGCTAATTGGGCAATATGGATTCGTTCTGACCACCATGTAGCTCGTTGTTCAAATCATTCGGAAGGTTTCCACGGAAATATCAATCAAAAATTGCCAGATTCCGGAACTCATTCATTTAAAACTGGTTTCACAACAATTGTAAATTATTTATTAAATTATATAAATAATTACTCAGATATTTGTGGAAATTCTTTTCAAAACAAACATCAAAAAATGATTCAAAAAGTTATACAAATTCTTAGCAAGAGACCAGATAATTATTTAAAATGTTCAAAAGAAAATTGTGATTGTGGTGAAGATGATTTTGTTGAATCAATTTATGGAGTGAAACTTCCTTGCATACATACAATATTAAATAATTTTTGCAAATCAGAAATATTTAATATTGTTAAAAATAGCAATGAAATTGATATTCAATATTTATTTGTTCAATCTCTCAAAAAGTTCCCCAATTATAAATTTGAAAAAAATCTTTTTAAATCAAATAGAAAAAATATAGATAGAATAATATCAATATACGAAGTTGAAAAGAATAGAAAGTTTGATAAGGAATCATTGAATATATTAGGCTCTTTTATTAATGAGTTTCTTAATTGTTTTACATATGTTTTACCAAAATTCCCAAATATTAATCCAAATGATGCCAAATATTCTGGAAATCATTTTGATTTTCGAGCACTTGATGAAAAATTGGTTTTCAGAAAAAAGAAAGAAGAAAGTAACACAAGTCAAAAGAAAGAAAAATTAAAACTTGAAAATTTATACGACGAAGATGACAATTTTGATTCAATGATAAAAGACTGTAATGCTGACATCGAATTAATTAAGAAAAAATACTATGAAACGAAGGCTGAAATTAAAGGAATGTATCCTCAATTATCATATCATGATATCGAAAAAATATGTTTTTCTAATTTTGTCCGCTATGTTTTTGAAACTAGATGCGATAATTCAGGTGTCATATATTTTTTATCTAAATTCAAAATAGCAAGTTGGAAAAATGCAGATTTAGCTGCAGGTGGTAACAGATTTTTCTCTTAACAAATTTCTGAGAAGACTCAGAATATTTTAAATAAGCTTTATCAAAAAAAAAAAAAAAAAAAAAAAATAAAAATAAAAAATAAAAAATCACAATAATATTAAATAATCAATTTTGTTTGTTTTTTGTTTGTTTTATTTTCATCTTTTTATTGCCACCGTGGTCGTCCTATGGGCGGCAATATCGTCAATTCCAGATCTTCCGGATGAAATCGCGATATCTTTGTCCGGATGACGACTCGCCGCAGTTACAACCAGCCAGCTGCTAAGCATTACTGATCGTGGTCTTGCTATGGGCGGCAATGTCGTCATTCCAGATCTTCCGGATGAAATCGCAATATCTTTGTCCGGATGACGACTCGCCGCAGTTACAACCAGCTAGCTGCTAAGCATTACTGATCGTGATCATGCTATGGGCGGCAATGTCGTCATCTCGGTTTCTTTGATTGGTTTAGTTCTATAAAAATGGCGCTTTTTCATGGTTTTATCTTAGTGAACTTTTTCAAAACTTTACAAGAAAATTTTAGAACTTTATCTTTTAAAGAATTAGGTCTTTGCGTATGAGATAGATATTTCGCTGAATAATAAAGATTTTGGTCTTCTTCCATAAATATAAAAAGACCATAATTCTTTCAAAAAGTTATATATATTTATAAAAAAAAAAATTTAACAAATTTCTGAGAAGACTCAGAATATTTTAAATAAGCTTTATCAAAATAAAAAAATTAAAAAATCGTAATAATAATATTAAATAATCAATTTTGTTTGTTTTTTGTTTGTTTTATTTTCATCTTTTTATTGCCACCGTGGTCTTGCTATGGGCGGCAATGTCGTCATTCCAGATCTTCCGGATGAAATCGCGATATCTTTGTCCGGATGACGACTCGCCGCAGTTACAACCAGCTAGCTGCTAAGCATTGCTGATCGTGGTCTTGCTATGGGCGGCAATGTCGTCATTCCAGATCTTCCGGATGAAATCGCGATATCTTTGTCCGGATGACGACTCGCCGCAGTTACAACCAGCCAGCTGCTAAGCATTACTGATCGTGGTCTTGCTATGGGCGGCAATGTCGTCATTCCAGATCTTCCGGATGAAATCGCGATATCTTTGTCCGGATGACGACTCGCCGCAGTTACAACCAGCTAGCTGCTAAGCATTGCTGATCGTGGTCTTGCTATGGGCGGCAATGTCGTCATTCCAGATCTTCCGGATGAAATCGCGATATCTTTGTCCGGATGACGACTCGCCGCAGTTACAACCAGCTAGCTGCTAAGCATTACTGATCGTGATCATGCTATGGGCGGCAATGTCGTCATCTCGGTTTCTTTGATTGGTTTAGTTCTATAAAAATGGCGCTTTTTCATGGTTTTATCTTAGTGAACTTTTTCAAAACTTTACAAGAAAATTTTAGAACTTTTTGTATGCCTTCTCAATTAACTCAAAAAGTCAGAATAACGAATTTTCCTCAGAAAAAAATGGTGTAACTTTTTCTATAGTTTGTCACTTCGCCATAATATTTCGTCTATATCTCGAGTCAAATAAAATATTTATGAATTACAAATCAATAATAATATTTTGTAATTTATTTATAAAATATATTATCTGTTGGATACCCAATTTATTAGCCATATATAGATTTAAATACTAATTCACTTAAAAAAAATTAAGAAAATGACTTATTTCTCAATTGATTTACGAAATAATTATATTCTAATTGTACAATATAATAATAATAAATATTTAAATAAATTTTATTATGTAAACAAGTTACTTTATACTCTCATTTTAAAGAAAAATGTAATTAATATTTTGCATTATTTTGAATTATTTTTCATCGTATTTTTGTACGTTATTATTTTTTTAGTGACGTGAGATGATTATTTTCGGTGAAGTGAAGTTAATAGTGAAGTGATTCTTGAAAAATATAAATTTGCTCATCTTCATAAAAATATTATTAATAATATTTTTTATAAAGTAATATTATTCATTACTATATTATAAAAATAATTATAATATTTAATATATTGAAAACCAAAAAATAATCACAATACAAACCAACTTATTTTTTAAAAAATTCAATTGATAATCATCGTTTAATTGAATTTTTCATTTTTTTTTGTTAATTTATCTATTTAATATATTATGTAAAACTTAAATATAAATTTAATATAGTATATAAATAATAATATATATTATATATATAAAATAAAATAATGTTTTAATAAAAATACTACTAGGATAAAAAATGTTTATTATTTCAATATAAAAATATAATAACTGAAAAAGTTAAAAATTTTTTAAAAATAAAATAAAATATAAACAAGTGTATCTCTAGAAAATAAATGTTTTTTAAACATATAAGTATTAATATGTTATCAATATATATATACTATAATAACAAATAAAGCAAAATTATATATATATTTATATTTCATCAATTTTTATATAAAAAAAAATAATAGCCTCTCAATTTTAAAACGATTTTTATTCAGAAAAATAAAAATAGAAATATCTCAAAAATAGGAGTATAAAATTCTTATCCATTAAAGTATATTCTTAGTTACAAAATAAAAATAAAGAAAATATGATCAATATTACAATATTTCGTCAATTTCTCTACATGAATACCTCTGGTTTATTTTTGAATATTTTTTTTTTATAAAAAAAAAGCTTCTTTGCGAAAAGTTTTTGTGTGTGCAAAAAGTAAAATCATATCAATAAGTTTCGATCATTTCAAATAAAAAATTTAATTAAAATCATAAATTCCTTTCGAAATATAAATTGATAGAAAAAATTTAGTTAACAAGAATTTCAAAGAATTATTTAATAAAAACATATATTTAGATATTATTCAAATCATAAAGAATGATATTTGATGTATAAATTATAAAGTACTCGTAATCATTGCTTATGATCAAACTATATTCAAAATTTGAAGCATTCTAATGATATAGAAAATATCATTTGCTTCATTAAGCTGTGAGGCACTTTCCAATCTTGTTAAATGATGCTTTTGATGCAGACAGTTTAAATCGGGAATGAAAATAATAGTTTTGTCCTCAAAATGTAGTTTTTTCCACCAATTATAACGTTTTTTTTTTTTTTTTTTAATATGAATAAATAACGTATTCAAAAATCAAAATCAAATAATAGAGATCGGCGAAAAAGGAATTTCCATATTTACAAAACTTTTACATATCTTTAAGATCCATATGTTTTAAAAATCCATTTTTTTTCGAAAAGAAAAAGGTTTGTCTGTAAAAACATTTTTTTGTGAAATAATTTTTTCGTTTAAAAAATTTGTTTTCTTTTTAAAATGAAAAATACTTCTTAAAATGATCTTTTTTTTGCGAAATAATTTTCTTTTTTCAAAACACCAAGTCTTTTTTATATGAACAATTTTTTTTAATATAGATTTTCTTTTAAAAAAAACAAGATCTTATAAATATATTATTTGATTTTGATTTTTGAATACGTTATTTATTCATATTAAAAAAAAAAAAAACGTTATAATTGGTGGAAAAAACTACATTTTGAGGACAAAACTATTATTTTCATTCACGATTTAAACTGTCTGCATCAAAAGCATCATTTAACAAGATTGGAAAGTGCCTCACAGATTAATGAAGCAAATGATATTTTCTATATCATTAGAATGCTTCAAATTTTGAATATAGTTTGATCATAAGCAATGATTACGAGTACTTTATAATTTATACATCAAATATCATTCTTTATGATTTGAATAATATCTAAATATATGTTTTTATAAAATAATTCTTTGAAATTCTTGTTAACTAAATTTTCTCTATCAATTTATATTTCGAAAGGAATTTATGATTTTAATTAAATTTTTTATTTGAAATGATCGAAACTTATTGATATGATTTTACTTTTTGCACACACAAAAGCTTTTCGCAAAGAAGCTTTTTTTTATAAAAAAAAAAATATTCAAAAATAAACCTTTTTATAAAAAAGTCACTTTTTTTTTAAAAAACAAATTTTTTTCGAAAAAGTGTATGCTTTCAGATATAACTTATACACATCAAAATAAATATGTTTTATAAATATAATTCTTTATTTTCAAAAAGGAAATCCCTTTTTCTCCGAGCTCTAATATATTTATTAGATCTTGTTTTTTTTAAAAGAAAATCTATATTAAAAAAAATTGTTCATATAAAAAAGACTTGGTGTTTTGAAAAAAGAAAATTATTTCGCAAAAAAAGGATCATTTTAAGAAGTATTTTTCATTTTAAAAAGAAAACAAATTTTTTAAACGAAAAAATTAGATAGATCTTCAAATGCAGATTTTTTAGAAAAAACGTTAAGGTCAAATATTTTAATTTTATTTTTACGGTTGTGGCCACACTCATATTTGTTTTCTTTGGCGAATATTAATCACTCTTCGGCTTACCAAGCAACTATAAAGACAAGCCTTTTTTCCCATAAGTCATAAGTAATAACGATCTAGGATTTTACGTTTTTTTTACAGACTTAAGAATATTTCAACTTTTTATATAACATTTTCCTTACTTATATGCCAAAAAATGTTTACGAGTATGATTTTAATGATGGCATTAATGCATTTGATCCATGTATTCTGCTTATATTAAAGTTTTTCACTATGCATATTTCCTTTTTTACCCTTAATATTGATGGAATCCTTTTTAGTTTTACTCTATTTTCATGGCGGAATACTTTTATTAATACTAGCTCTATCATTTATCAGACAAAAATGAACAAATTTATACTATTCTGATAATTAAGTTTATCCGAACACTATTCGGTAATTTTAAAGTTTTAATAAAAATAATCAGGTTTTTAAATAACTTTTTTATTTTTTTTTATCCTCATACCATTTTCTATTAAACCGTTGGGGAAAAAAAATTGAATGCGATTTTCCAAAATTTTGTACTTTTTTCAATTGAAAAAAAATTGAATGAAAATTTTCCAAAAAATCTGCATTTTGGAATCTATCAAAAATTATTTCACAAAAAAATTTTTTTACAGACAAACCTTTTTCTTTTCGAAAAAAAATGGATTTTTAAAACATATGGATCTTAATGATATGAAAAAGTTTTGTAAATAATTTATATGGCACAAGAATTGGGTCTAAAGAAAAGGAATAAACCCCCTAACTTTTTCAACAACCCCCTAACTTTTTTTGACCATTTTTCCCTCTCAAATTAGCCTTTTTTGATGGCAAAAAGTACTTTCTTTTGAATTTAAATATGGAAAAAAGTTAGGGTTTTTTGTAAAGTTAAAATCAGGGCTTCTAAATTATAATACATAAATAATATTGAATACATTATTAAATATATTAAAATGAATGAATATTTATTGATCTATAAAAAGTTTTCTCTCAAATTTTAAAAAAGTTAGGGGGTTTTTTTATCGTTAGGGGGTTTTGAACTTTACTTTATATAAAACCTAAACTTTAATTCCAGAGGTACAGAATTTTTTTGAGAACATCCGACCGATTAATTCGTTCTATTATTTTTTATTGATTAAAGAACCAATCATACGCATCTAAAAGCACCTTCAAGCCTCAAGAACAAATCATACTAATCGAAAAGCACCTTCGAGCCTCAAGAACAAATCATATTAATCGAAAAACACCTCTGATTCTCAAGATTTAATTATACAATTTTATATTTAATAGACCTTTTTATAAAAAAAATTTTTTTTGCGATAAAGTATACTTTTTAGCGATAATGTCTACTTTTTCATAAAAAAAGAACTTTTTCACTTAAACAAATGAATCTATATATCTTAAAAATAAACTGATAAAACATAATTTATAACAACTAAAATATATTATGTGCTTGTCTAGAATCACATAACATTGGTTTTAAATAATAATTCTAATTGCTTTGCGTTTTTGTGAAAAAGTTCATTTTTATGAAAAAGTGATCATTATCACTAAAAAGTATACTTTATCGCAAAAAAAATTTCTTTTTATAAAAAGGTCTAATTTAATAAAATATTTTTTAAGGTACAAATCCAGTACGTTTAGTAACCGCAATTTTTTTTGACATTCTCAAAGAATAAGATGACATGTTAAATAAAAAACGATTATTTTCATCCATTTCATATAACATGTCATAATGTTTATTTAAATTGTAAAATAAGTGTCAAAAACAAACCTAGTCAATTTAAACTTTTTCAGAGACATGCAACAATTCAAATAATAAACGTTCTCCTATTCAAAAAATAACGTACTGGATTTGTACCTTAAAATAACTTCTTTTCAAATATAAACCATTTTTTCTCAAAAATTAAATAGGGGTAATCGTATTTTTCTACGCCACTTTTTGAAAACTTTTTAACTTTTTGAATACTTTTTTTACATTTTTAATTCAATTTTTGCTAAATAATGCATAATTATATAGTTAAAATAGCTTCCCGATTCATCCAGCAATTCAAGGAACCTGATTCGGCTTCGCGCAGCCCCGTGGTGATCACTGGTGCGTATATTCCTGAAAAATTATGTAAAAATAAAAAAAAACTATATCAAAAAAAGAAAATAGTTAAAATTTTAAGGAAAAATTTAAATTTACGATTTTTTTGGTTAATTTTCTTAACACAGTAAGTTAAATTTCACCTTAAGATGGCGGTTTTTTACTTCCCATGAATAGCTACTCATGGATAGAAAAACCATTCAAAAAGTGGCGTAGAAAAAAACGATTGTCCATTAAATAGTTTATATTTAATTCCGTAATATTTTAAAATGTTTGATGAAAATGGCCAGTTTTCATTAAAATTAGGAACATCGATGAATATATTGGCACCTGGCACGTTTGTTCACAGAAATAAACCTGTTTATTTGGCAAAAAACCAATATCTAATTAATAATCTTTTAGTAGACAATTTTACAGTTACAGCGTTTTTAAGTACACTTAATGATACAGATTATCATTTTTCGCAAACACAAAAATCAATTTAAGAAATTGGTGGAGAGGTGTTTACACATTTGATGGATATTTCAAATAAGAATTGCCTAATTTTTAAAATCAGATATAATCAAGTTGGAAATAATTTTATTATTCAAATATACAATCCTCAAGCTGATACTTGCAAGGCTCAAAATAATAAAACAACAATAAGAGAAAGAAATATTTATTTATACGACAAAAAACCAAATATAGTTCCAAATTCGCAAAGCGCGATACAATTTCTAAGAAACTGTGGAATATCTGAACTTTCAGATTATTACAATAACAAAACTGTCGATCGGAATCATCAAAATCAAATTACAGCCACTATATTTTATTGTATTTCACCTTTCAATCCTAAAACAATTGCAAGAAAGCAGAATTTTTTAATCAACCCAACTAATTCAATTGATGGGATTCTTAAATCTTTTGGTGGAACGTTTTTTAAATTCAAATCAAACGAAACATTAAGTATTGATGAATACCCGTTTCATATATTTTATTTGCTTGGTTTCCACCTTTTTTTTTATTCAATTTTGCATTCAGATAAATTCGATCAAATGTCAACAATTGAATTAGACGGAACTTTTGAAGCTTTGGATCCTTATGTATTATGTAATTCCTCAGCTTATTTACAGAAATACTGGTATACCAATAGCAATATTAGTTTCATTGTACAGTATTTTTTTTGAATCATCAAAAAAGTTAGATATTGAAAAGCCAAATGAGAATTGTTCATATTTTTAAATATTTAAAAACAAGAATTATCTGACTGATGAACACAGATGTTTCAAAAAATTGAAAAATAATTATGGCCTTTCATTTTTTCACTGTTTTGTTCATTTAATACGCAGAATCGGATCTAACTCTTTACTAGGCTATTTATTATCTGATATTTTGTATACTTATTCAGATAAAGAGTGGAATAAAAATTATTTACGTTTTTTCCATACATTTCAATATCTTTATAAATCCACAACCGTCACTTGTGATAAAAGCAGATTTCAAAAAGTTTCATCAATTTTAGGACAGGATGAAACAGGAAATCCAGATCCAATCAATGTGGAGTACTCACCAATTTA
Source organism: Tritrichomonas musculus (assembly GCA_039105265.1). NCBI lineage: Eukaryota > Parabasalia > Tritrichomonadida > Tritrichomonadidae > Tritrichomonas > Tritrichomonas musculus. The sequence goes on along the minus strand of JAPFFF010000005.1, from coordinate 3,160,651 downwards.
CCAGCGTGTTAATAACAATGTAGTAGATATTTTAAGGAGGGTTTCGCACTACGTGCTCCACCCGTCCTTAACACGGTGAAAGACCCACCTCTGATCAGTCATTTACGTAGTTCGACACCAAAGTTCGTCAACGACAACGCTATTGATGTAAACTGACACACCTTTGATTCATAAGATCCCTCGAATGGTCACTTGCGTAGGATCATCTGCGCAGTAGGTCTATTATTTATGGTTTGTACCATTAAGAGTCTATAGTGCGAGCAAACCTGTAACGTTCTATTCAAAAAGTTCTATCGTTCATTCAAAAATAAATATTCTCACAAAATTAAAAAATTATTTTCATTCAAAAAGTGGTAAAAATTCAATGGACATTCAAAAAGTGAGAATTTTTTTGCTTCATTCAAAAAGTGGGAGAAATTGAATACTCTAAGAAAAAATAATTTAATTTGGCCTTGAATTCAAAAAAATTGAGAAAAAATATTTGTGGCATAAATCAATGTTTTATACAGTTTTCTCTCTAGCTATGCAAGGCGAGGAATCTTGTAGAGTCGCATAGCAAACACATTAAAATATCAAAAAGTAAACGATTCCTGCAAGAAATTCGCTTCAGCTTCAGATACACATACTCAATTTTGAAACGATCACGAATGACAACTTCAATAAAGCAACTATACATGCATTGGAATATTACAGTGATAAAGATGAATGATTCCTGCAAGAAATTCGCTTCAGCTTCAGATACACATACTCAATTTTGAAACGATCACGAATGACAACTTCAATAAAGCAACTATACATGCATTGGAATATTACAGTGATAAAGATGAATGATTCCTGCAAGAAATTCGAAACAATCGCTAATCCATTATTCACCATCTACCAATTCAAATCATTTATACTAATTTTCCATATAATCATCAATAAAATCTCATTTTAAGTTTCATTTTTTCTTTTAAAATATTATTGCATTTTGTTTCGATGGAATTGCTGTTTTATTTATTTGATTTTTTTAAAATATATTCAAATTTTATAATTATTACTAATAAATCCATAATTATGTGCTTTATTAGAGCCATTTTAAATTTTTATTTTCTGAAATACATAGCAAACAAGTCATTTTGGCATTAAAGTAGTTTTCACTTTTTCAATACTATTATTAAACTTTTTGTGAACATATTTAAAATAAATTAACATATAAACGTCCTTATCTCAAAATAAATATTAATTTATATATAAATATATATGAATCATACAATAAGCAAACAATGGTTACAATATGCTGCAAATCAAATATCTCAAAATCAAATAACGCTCGAAGAAGCAGCAAATCAAACACATTACGAAACTCAATTAGGTATTTTTATTAAGCCAATCTCAGTATCTGCCCTCAAATATCAATTCTCAATAAATAATATTTCATATGTTTCTTATTCAGGAAGAAGAGAGGCCGAAGTACCAAAAGAATTTGAAAATATTATATTAACTTATCAAAGATATTTAAACTGTGGCGAAAAAGTAACATATTATACGCTTTTACTTCATTATCCCAATATAAAATTTAATTATGTTCGAAAAATCTTTGAAAAATATAAATTATATAAATTCAGATTAGTTCAAAATACAGAAAAGCCTCGTTGCCGATTCGAAGCAATATACGTTAATCAAATCTGGCATGCCGACATCCATTATTTTCTTAAAGCTGGCATGCCAGATTTAATGTATTTATATTGTATCATTGATGATCGCTCCAGATTTATTGTGGGATATGACCTACTCCCAAAGAAAACACAGAAAGCATGTAAAGAGGTTTTGAATCGAGCTATTCAAACTTATGGGCCTCCTTGTATAATGTGGACGGACAACGGAGGTGAAAATAAAGGTCAAATTATGCTCCAATTTTTAAAGGAAAATCGTATTTATCCTGCCTTCATTAAACCTGGAAACCCGCAACAAAACGGTAAAATCGAAAGGTTCTGGCAAAAGCTCGAAGATAACACAACCTGCCCAAATGACATTCATCAATTTATCTACCAATATAATAATATTCGAGTAAGCATGGCATTAAAATGTGACAATAAATGCCTACGACCATGTGATGTATTCTTTGATCCTAATATGAGATGGAAAAGAGGATATGAATGGAAATGGGTTGTTGATGGAAAAGAAACAGATTTTCCGTATGATCCACAAAGGAAAATAGAGATAGACTTCAAAAAGGACAAAACCGCATACCTTTTACATCGGCTTTTTATGTTTTCAAAAGAATTGAACAAATAATAACAGAAAATAAATGCAATAGGAATTAGGCCAAATATAAATACAAAAAAGAAAAAAGCACTAAAAAGCAATATAAACAACCAAATATCTTTTAAAAAATTGAATTAGAATTCAAAACAAACTTACTCATTTATTACAAAAGGGTTTTATCAACGAAACATTTATGGCTTGCAAGTACTAGTCAAATTCGACATATCGCCTGGTTGTTTGCTAAATTGAGATTTTAAAACATCATCGATTCAACGAATAGATTGATTATGAACTATCAAAAACGAAGCCTATCAGAAACCTTACAATTCAAAATTATAAATGTATCGAAATGAAACTGACTTTTCAAAAAGATAGAGAGGAAAAAATCGAGTCTCCATTCATTTTTCCATATTAATTTTCATATCTTCCATTAGATTTAGGATCTGATGCAATTGCTAATACAAAAACTTTTACTTTTTTAAACAGCACCGATTTTTATCAATATTTTTACTTTTATGCAAGATATATTAAAAATTCCCTAAAAATTGTTTTACCTCATTTTTATTTGAGTTTTCTGAAATTTTTTATTCAAAAAAAAAGGTAGAGTATATGGAAAAAAAAAAATTAATGGACAAAAAAAAATTAATGGTCAATTTATATTTGGTCGGATAAAAAAATAAATAAATTTTCTCAAAATATTAGAGCTTTTCTAATAATAATTAGTAATAAATGTTTTTCATATAATTTCTAATTTTATATCCAAATGAAAATGCATTTTCTCAGTTAGATGTGAAACAAATAATAAACTAAAAAAATATTGTAAAAAAAAAATAATTTAAGCATATTTTCTGAAATAATAATTATCTTTTGTATTATAAGTAATAATTATTAATGTAATATGATTTTAATTGTTTCTTATTATTATCAATTCCTAAAGCCTACTACAAACAGAAAAAAAATTACAAATAATTTGTACATAATTTTCACTTCACTTTTGGGTCATCCTAACATATCCTTAATAGATTCTTATCAATTTTGGGGAAAATAATATATATCATATATGCGTTGTAAATATCTAAGATAATGTTTTGAATCAAATATATTTGTTGAATTATGAATATCACATTCTTCTTAAATAAAATGCAAAAAACTCTATTAGACAAACAATTTCAAATGAACGTCATTTCTCATTAAAATATATATTATGTGTTTATTGATTTCTAATTGGTTTTGTCAATTTATTATGTTTGATGAATTGAAAAAATTAAAAATTAAAAATATTTTATATCTAGGTTTTCACAAGAAAAAAATGATTACAAAAGAATATGATATAGAAAACGAATTTATATACAATCATATATTATGAATATATTGATAAATTGAAATAAGTTCATTGCATTCTGAAAATAATTGGTATTTTTTGAAAAAAAATTGAATCATTTTCAATTCATTATATATGAAATATTTCAATTCATCAATTATAAATAATAAATGTATAAGATGCACTTAATTAATTTGCGGAAGTAATTTTTTTTAGCTTGAGGTTTAATGTGCATTATTATATTTTTTTACCAAAAAAAATTTTTTTCTCTTTTCTGTAAGAAAAAAATCATGTACCATAAAGTTACAAAACTGAAACTCTGGAATTCCATTGTGGACATCTTTAACATTATAATAACAGGGTAAAAACCGAAAAATGAAAATCAAATAATCATATTGATATTTTGTGAAAAATTAATATTTTTATTAATTTTTGATATATATGAAATAAAAATATCTATTTAATATCAAATACTACAGCATAAATTTAAACGAAACAGACCTCTCAATTATAGTTTGTCTTATCGTGGAAAATGAAAAATACTTTTAAAAAACATAGTTTTTTTCTAATTTTTTTAATAATTTTTTAATCGTTTAAAAGTAACTTTTTTAATTAAATTTTAACATTTAGAAAATATTTTTTTCGATCATAAATAATTGAAAAATATATAAATCACGATCATTAAAATTTCAGTTAAATATTATCGTCTAACGATTAAAAAAATCTCAAAAAAGCTCAAAATTGAATGAATTTTTATACGAAAACCTTTCAATTTTTTCGTTTACCGCTTTTTTTTTGGCCTTCAATATGGTGAATAAAAACGGTTTCTTATACGAAAAACCGTCGATTTTTTCGTATACCGCTTTTTTTGGCCTTCCCTATGGTCAATTAAAATTGAATATTTATTCGATTTTTTTTTTTAATTTTACATAACCGTTTATATTGACCTATTATAAGGCAGATTATTTTAGCCTTAAGCTGCCAAATAAATAATCAAATTTTAATACAATAAGCTTATTGTAATGGCTAAATATTTTACCTTTCAATTTCAATGTTTTTAAAATATTGTTATATCTCAGTTTTTTATATTAAAATCATTTTATTTATTTATTTATTTGAAATAAATATTTACTATTCAAAAATTGTGTTACAATATTTTTTCAATTATTTACGTTTTTTACAAAAAATGGTTATATTTTTTTCTATTTTTTCCTTATTGTAGTAAATTTAGTTCCATTACGATAAAAATTAGCTGTATCAAATACCCAAATAATTTCAAATATTATTAAGAAATGATAGTTTTTTGTTAATTCTTTTTTTTATCAACTTTTTGATAAGTTCGATATGATATCATATATTAAAATATATCATGTAATACTCCTTATATATTAAATTTTTCTATAAGGAAATAATATATTATGTGTTTGAAAATAAAATACCATTAAAAAATTCAAAATTAATCATTATTTAAAAAAATGTAGATTAATTATATTGAGAATTTACCTTCATAAAAATAAGCAAAAATACGATGATACTACATCAATTATAATGATAAATAAAACTGCAAAATCTCAGATTTCTAAATCTTTTCTATTTATGTGAAATGGTGATTAATATTATTTTGTCTCATAATTTTTTTTTTTCCATATACTCTATGGAAACTTCTATCCACTCGACAGATCATTTTTCTTTCAAAATATAATTTTTAAATGATAGTATTAGTGATAAATATAATATAAAAAAGACATATTTTTCGAGAGGAATTTAAGATAAAAATAAATTATTTTTTTGTAAAAAATTGAATCAAAGGTATGGAAACTTTTTTCAATTCAATTTTATTTTATGCAAAAAAAGCTTGAATATTGATCATTTTTAATTAAAAATTAGTCCATCGTCATGTATATAATATTTGTAGCATAAATATAAAATCAAAAAAATATAATTTTAATTTTATTACTGAAAAACAAGAAAAAAATGAAATTCAAAAATTTACAATTTTTGATCAACAGAAAAAACCTCATCAAAGTTTAATACATGTCTAATATTGTTTTATCATATTATTAACATATTTAAAAATAGCATGAAAGTGCTTAATTCAATTCTCATAAAATGCATAATGAGAAAAAAATGTTTTTTTAAGAAAAAATCAATTTAAAGATGAATGAGTCGACAAAAGTTTTTAGTTTTTTTATATGTTCTTCATTTTTTTATTTATTAAAAAATAAAATAAAAAAAGGCCATGTTTTTCGAGTGGATTTGGAGATCTTATATGATGTTATCAATTTTTTGTATAGTTCATATCATTGATGATATGAAATTTATTATTGACCAATAAAGATGAAAATTTTTTGACCAAAAAGGTTAATTTATTTTTTTTATAGTATTTCTTCCAAAGACACAAATAAACTCAACAAAATAACTAAATAAGAGTAGTTTACAAAACAATTCTTAGGTATATCCCAGCGCAACGAGGAAAAGTAAACCATGCAAAGATAATTATTTTAGAATGTCTTTTCCTAAAGCTCAAACAAATTCAAAAAACTCACTAAATAAAAGCGATTTACAAAATAATTCTTTTATTAATTCCAGTATGTTTTATTTTTCTTATAAACAAATGAATTATCGATAGTTTTTTCATCATATCAACTATGTGCTGGAATTTGTACGATAGTTATTTTGTAAATCGCTTTTATTTAGTAAATTTGGCGAATTTGCTTGAGTTTTAGGAAAAAATATTAAAAATGAATAATCTTTGCTTGGTTTGCTTATTCACGATGCTTTATAATCATCAATAAAAATGGAAAAAGTGATTTGAACGAATTGGGAATAGAATTTTTAATATCAATATGAAGAAAATTAGAAAACAATTTCCTTCATAAACTCATAATTTTCAAAATTCTGAAATTCGCCTTTTAGGTAAAAAAAAAATCGCCTTTTAGGTTAAAAAAATTCATATCACTTGTGATATGAATATAAACAATGATAGATTTCGAGTTTTTCCTCATAAAATAAAAATTACTAATATAATTCTATTTAAAAATAATATAATTAAAAATATAAAATAAAATTGTTTTTTGAATTAAGATAACCAGATTAGGATTCAATTTTTTACAAAAAAATAATTTATTTTTATCTTAAATTCCTCTCGAAAAATATGTCTTTTTTATATTATATTTATCATTAATACTATCATTTAAAAATTATATTTTGAAAGAAAAATGATCTGTCGAGTGGATAGAAGTTTCCATACCTTTATTGAATCCTAATCTGGTTATCTTAATTCAAAAAACAATTTTTTTTATTTTTTTAATTATATTATTTTTAAATAGGATTATATAAGTAATTTATATTTCATGAGGAAGAACTCGAAATTTATCATTTTTTATATTCATATCACAAGTGATATGAATTATTTTAACCTAAAAGGCGAATTTTTTTTACCTAAAAGGCGAATTTCAAAATTTTGAAAATTATGAGTTTATGCAGGAAATTGTTTTCTAATTTTCTTCATATTGATATTAAAAATTCTATTCCCAATTCGTTCAAATCACTTTTCCCATTTTTATTGTTTATTATAAAGCATCATGGATAAGCAAACCAAGCAAAGATTATTCATTTTTAATATTTTTTCCTAAAACTCAAGCAAATTCGCCAAATTTACTAAATAAAAGCGATTTACAAAATAACTATCGTACAAATTCCAGCACATAGTTGATATGATGAAAAAACTATCGATAATTCATTTGTTTATAAGAAAAATAAAACATACTGGAATTAATAAAAGAATTATTTTGTAAATCGCTTTTATTTAGTGAGTTTTTTGAATTTGTTTGAGCTTTAGGAAAAGACATTCTAAAATAATTATCTTTGCATGGTTTACTTTTCCTCGTTGCGCTGGGATATACCTAAGAATTGTTTTGTAAACTACTCTTATTTAGTTATTTTGTTGAGTTTATTTGTGTCTTTGGAAGAAATACTATAAAAAAAATAAATTAACCTTTTTGGTCAAAAAATTTTCATCTTTATTGGTCAATAATAAATTTCATATCATCAATGATATGAACTATACAAAAAATTGATAACATCATATAAGATCTCCAAATCCACTCGAAAAACATGGCCTTTTTTTATTTTATTTTTTAATAAATAAAAAAATGAAGAACATATAAAAAAACTAAAAACTTTTGTCGACTCATTCATCTTTAAATTGATTTTTTCTTAAAAAAACATTTTTTTCTCATTATGCATTTTATGAGAATTGAATTAAGCACTTTCATACTATTTTTAAATATGTTAATAATATGATAAAACAATATTAGACATGTATTAAACTTTGATGAGGTTTTTTCTGTTGATCAAAAATTGTAAATTTTTGAATTTCATTTTTTTCTTGTTTTTCGGTAATAAAATTAAAATTATATTTTTTTGATTTTATATTTATGCTACAAATATTATATACGTGACGATGGACTAATTTTTAATAAAAAATGATCATTATTCGAGCTTTTTTTGCATAAAATAAAATTGAATTGAAAAAGAGTTTCCATACCTTTTTCAAAAACAAAATTTCAATTCAGTTTTAGTCTTGAACAACTTAAAAAAAGTCAAGGATGTTGAAGATAATTATTTTACTAATATTAGAAGTCCTGGTTTATATCAATTAGATAAAAATAATATTGTTTTTTGTTTAAGGGACCACTATCATATTTTTTTGTAAACATTTCAATATTGAGAAAACTCATAGAAAAGAAAATTCAATAGTTGTTATCTCGGAAAAAGTTTAAAACTTTAAAATTTCACCATTCCGATCATTTTTGTAAAATTTTTACTCCTTTCAACTTTTAAATTTTTATTGAAAAAAGGGAATGGGCTTAAAAGAAGAATAGAAATAAATGATATGTAATTTATATAATTTATATATACCAAAATATAGCAAAAATACTCATGAAATAATTTTTTTTAAGTCAATTAATTTTGTGATAACTCATAGAATTTTTAACATAGAATTTGATAGTGGTCCCTTAAAATAAATAATTTTTTTAATTAATCTTTCTATCATTTTATCTTTCTTTTCTTGAAAGTTTTAAAAAAACTTAAATGTTGTAAAAGGTAGGCGGTTTCGTCCTTTTTTAAGTCTATCAAAATAGAATATTTTGATTAAGATTAATTAATAAATAATTTTTTAATATCTACATTTATTTTGAATTTAAAATAATTTTTATTATTTAAGATAAATTAGTTTTTTATTATATTTTTTTAAACTCAGTCCAAAAATGTTCGACAATTGAATTTTGAGAGAGTATTCAAATTATCATTTTTTTTCTCATGCACCTATATGGTGATTCGAAGGTTTTTTCCAAAGCTCTTTTTTTTAGAGAGTAGCCCATGTCCCATAGAAAGTTGTAATTCCTCTTAAGGGCGTGGCTATTTCTTTCAAAAACCAGGGCTCCTTGTATAAAAATAGCTTACTGAAAGGATAATTAAAAAAATAAACTTCTGAAAAATTGAATACATTGCTTTGAGAGAAAAAAGAAATTTTCGACACTTTATCGTTTTTTTAGTCAATTTTCAGTGGAAAATGCGGTTTATATGTACGTTAAGTCGAACATTTTTGGTCAGGGTTTATTAGTTCATTCAAAAAGTTTTATATGTGCTTTGAAAAAGTTAATAAAAGAAATAGCAAAAAAATATGTTTAACTTCATAAAACTATTTATTAGCTTTTTAAAAATGTTAAAATTTAATGTATAAATTGTTTTGTCAATTTCTTATATATATTGTTAATGATTTAAATAAAAAATATATAGATAAACTGAAACCAAAAACTCAGTAGCACTTCACTTTTTCTCAAAAAGTTTCATTATTTTTTTAGGATTTGAACAAGTTTTCTATCAATTATTAAGCTCAAATCAGCAATTTTCCGAAGGAAATCGGCTTATCTATGGTTAATACAATCTCATGACTACATTTTCCCCACCAAAACTCAAAGAACCTGATTTCATTCGAATTCTAATATTGTGATCAAAATTAAAAATTTGTAGAAATTTTCAATCCCTTGGCCAAATACAATAGTTAGTCTATGCTGCTTATACCATTAACTCCTAGTTTATCTAATAATTAATAAAATAAATTTTTTTTATTGAATTTTAACTTTTTGAAGCGACCAAAATCTCAGTAGCAATTATTTTCACTTTTTGAGATCTGAAAAAAATAATTTTATTGAAATATTTTTTTTTTTCCAGAGCTATCGTGCTACTGAGATTTTGGTTTCAGTTTAGATATAAGAAGATGAAATGAAATAAGTATATATGAAGATTTTTGATGGAGAATTTTTTTTTTTTTTTTTTTTTTTTTTTCTAAAAATATAATCTATGCGTAATTACTTTATTGAAGTTGTCATTCTTGATCGTTTCAAAATTGAGTATGTGTATCTGAAGCTGAAGCGAATTTCTTGCAGGAATCATTCATCTTTATCACTGTAATATTCCAATGCATGTATAGTTGCTTTATTGAAGTTGTCATTCGTGATCGTTTCAAAATTGAGTATGTGTATCTGAAGCTGAAGCGAATTTCTTGCAGGAATCGTTTACTTTTTGATATTTTAATGTGTTTGCTATGCGACTCTACAAGATTCCTCGCCTTGCATAGCTAGAGAGAAAACTGTATAAAACATTGATTTATGCCACAAATATTTTTTCTCAATTTTTTTGAATTCAAGGCCAAATTAAATTATTTTTTCTTAGAGTATTCAATTTCTCCCACTTTTTGAATGAAGCAAAAAAAATCTCACTTTTTGAATGTCCATTGAATTTTTACCACTTTTTGAATGAAAATAATTTTTTAATTTTGTGAGAATATTTATTTTTGAATGAACGATAGAACTTTTTGAATAGAACGTTACAGGTTTGCTCGCACTATATGTACCGTTAAGAGTCGATCATAAATGTATATCACTAACGAACTTATCGTAAATGTATATTACCAACGAACTTATCATAAACGATCCAACTATTCTAAACCAATTTTAATTTATCTTTTTTATTCTTACTACAGTATTGAACTAGCACAAGATCATCTACGCATGCAATTTTTTACTTTAAACGAAACATGAACCACGAAGAAGAAGCCAGATTATTCGAACTAGACTTCCACACACGTAAAGAGATTATTCTAAACGATATTAGTCCATATTCGATAATGATTCCGTTAAAGCATGTACAGCGCAAGAACGTTAAACCGGAAACGATGTTGTATAATCTCACAAAAACGATTACCTGGAACGATATATCCGATATAGATTACACAGAGAGATCTGCTAACAACCATAAACTTAATCCGTTAAGTGATAGATTCTGCGACAACGTTATCTTCTATTACATGGTTCCAATAGATCCGCATAACAAGAACAAGAACGATTATCTATCGAAGTACCTCGCAGAACTCACGTCTAAGATTAAACGAATATTACAATCCCACAATATTTTACGTTAACAAACGATATATTAAACCAACGTATAGTAGCAAAGAAGGTGAATACTATAAACAGTACATTAAAGTTGCATTACCAGCGATTCCAGTTAACGATGTATTCGCTTTAAGGGGGGAGTATTCAAATATCCAACAAAAATAAAATGAATGAAAATATACTTTTAAGTTAAGTTTTATTTATGATATTTAACATTTATATAATATATGGGTTTAATTATGTGAATCAATTAATTAATTTGTAAAATATTCTCCAATCAATTTGAAACTTAGTTTTCTTTTATTCATATATTTCAATTTAAAATGGCAAAGCCGAGAAATAGTGAAATAATAAAATCAAATTTTCTTTACAAAAATAATCATATAACTTGTTAATAAAGAAAGTAATAGAGAGCATTTATTAATAAAGCATTTATTGATACAATAATTAATATCGAATTTTATAAAAAGGATTTATTTTTGAAAAAAGCTTTCTATTACTCTGTTGAAATTTTTAAATAAATAAATATTTTTCCATTAATTGCAAATAAAATTGTTCACACGATTCTCGGCTTTGCTTTTTTTAAAGTATTCAATTTTTATAATTTTTGAATACTCAAATTTTTTAAGTATTGAAATTTTGACATTCTCTATATTTCTAGTCCACTATCTAAAAAAGATAATAAAATGAATAAAAAAAAAATATTATATCATAAAAAAAGTTTATTGACGTTAATTTAGCATATTTTAAAATTAATTTCCATATTAAAAAAAATTAATCCGTAAAATGTAATATGATGTCAATTAAATTACAAAATTTTCAGACTTACTGTAAGATATGTCGTAATAATATCTGTATAAAATTACTTGAGGCAATTTTTTGTTGCTTTTGATGAGTGTATCATTGAAAGATAATTCTTTCTTTTTATAAAAATAAGCTCATATATGGTCAAATATTTCACCTTTTAAATAAAATCATCATTAACTCAATGAATATTTAATGAACGCTTTATTTAAGATAATATATTATTATTTATAGTTAAATAATTGTAATTCTCAGAAAATTATAAAATAATTCTTCTTTATTTAAGTAAAATACTCCCCCCTTAATTACTAGCGAAAAAGCTATTAAATCCTTTAACGATATCGACTTCACCCAAGATTTCGCTGGTGTCATTAACAAAGAAGAGGTGATCCAGTATCTAATAGACAATAACGATTATGTTATGGAAGGTTCCAATAACGATAGCGACTACGTAATTATGGATAACGACAAACTAGTTGGTAAGAACTGTCTTACCTTCATCCATAACACAGAACACGGTAAAGTTAGATATAAATACTATAACAAGTTCGTCCAATCATTTGAGAGTCCATCAGTTAGAGGTAAGATCGGATCACATATAGCGGATTGGTTATACAATCCAGCATTAACGATAGTTTGGATACATGTTTGTTACGATTGGAGATAACGTTCTATATAAACAACAATGCTGTTAGTGAAGAGTATATCCATAACAATCTTAACTATCTCACCGAACTACTTCCACCAGAGTTAATCTATCACAATCCCATTAAAAACCAATGGAAGTCTGTATTAAACAAATTAGAATATAATTTACTCGTCGTCGATTTAGATAACAAAATAACACTGTTCTCATACTTCGTTAACGACATTAATGGTAAGGTAAATGGATTCTATTTGTACAACATTACCAATAATTACATAAACAATGTACTTAAACTATAAACTAAATAGTTTAATGTTGTACAACAGTACCGAATATTACTAAACGATTCGAATTAGATGAGCTCGTAACATACTTAACTAATGGTAATAAACGATTCGCTCCAATATACAAGCTAGATCTGATTAATACACCCAACTCAGAAGATAATTCGATAACGAAATTTAGAGTTATTAATACCAAGAATATATCAACACTTAAAACCGATAACGTACAAATTAAGTTTATCGACTCCACAGTCTATTTTATTCTCACCGAAATGAGAAACACTATAGAACAACAATATTTGAAAGAGTTAGAAGATGAGAAGATGTTTATGAAGAAACACGATGTTACGATTAAGTCTGTTAAAGCAGATAACGATAAAGTAGATTCTGTAGTGAAAACCATTAATGATAGTTATGATAAGTTACAAGAAGAGGTACAAGCGTCTAAACAGTTGCGTATGCATCTACGTAATTACTTAGTAACCGAAAACGTATTACAAGAGATTGTTGGATATGGAAGATAACGTTAATATGTACGTGTATGGATTTCGAGATATATCTACCAAGTGTCGTACGCGGTATTTACTAGCTGTAAGTCCAGAGAACAAATTAACACCAACAACACCATTACTATTGTATCCAGCAGATCGAGAACTGAAAGACTTCATCTATAATCGCGGAGGTGTAGATCGATCTTCTTCACTATATGACGAATGGTATATGATAGACGAAACCAATAAGATCTGTGGTAGAGATTCTAGTAAATGGTGTTTCGTTATCGAAAAGCATGGAACAGCATACAAAAAGACTAAGAATCTACAACCTGTAATAGATATTATAGAAGTATTCGACGATAATGAAAACTCTACTACAGATGCAGAATATAGTCGATCAATTACAAAAGAATATACCGATGAGATCTTTAAACACAAGTATATTAACAGTAATAAGCTTCATAAGATCGATGAAATAGTTAAAGAAAGTGATGTCGTCGAAGTACTAGATTGTTACGATTGGAAAGGTACACACTTACTAAAATGTCGAATTAACGATAATATCGTCGAATGCAAGTCCAACAAGTGGATGGATGATATATTGAAAGATCGAGAGAGTGTGTTTAAAAGTGTTACCGGTATCGAAAAGAGACATCCAGTTGCTAAACGAAAGCTAGTATCGTTCGTGTTATAATGTGAATATAGTATTGTTTTTGTGTGATAAACGTGTAAGTTTAATTCCATCGAAATGAGTAAGAACAAGAATCAATCACAACCAACTCTCGAAGAGTTATATGCAACAGATGACTTAGTATTACTTAAACGAGCTATCACCGAGTTAACAACTAAACAAGATTACAAGACCCTCAACACTCTGTTTCGTCGTAATCCAAATGCTAGCAAGTTCGATAGTAGAACACTTAATGAAGATATTCCACAATCGACAAAACGATTCACCAAACGTAATGGTAAACTCTGTAATGTATCACGAACAGTTCCACGAAAGAGTACCGATCCAGAAGAGAGTGATACGTATACATTTAAGTCCAGATACTACGATCCACACACCAAATCGTTTAAGTATATAGATAAACCCATCGAACCATATGCTAGTGACGAATTCGTGCTAGGTACTAAATCGACACAGAACACAAATCGCGCACATACATACATTATATTTTTGGTTAAAGTCGACAACATCGAAACAGGATTCTCCAGTATTGGATTCGCATACGAAACTCGTTAAAAGTGGTTAAAGATGGTATTGGATATTGTTTTCGTAAATGTATTTGTTAATATTAAGGTCGTTAATGTTTTCGTAAATGGATTCATAAATGATATTTACTAGTTTCGATGCTGTCGACTTTAACCAAAAATATAATGTATGTGCGCGATCTGTGTTCTGTGTCGATTTATAATCCTTTCAAAATTTCGGGCTTATTACGGGCTCACGAAAAAAAGCATTCTGGGCACGAACGTTTATATTTTTTTCGGGAATTTGACAAAACCCAAATAAAATTTCGGTCTGAAATTCTGACATTGCCCGGGCGAGCCCGTTGAGCCTGGGGCTCATCCCTGTTATTTAAATATGTAAATTATGACTTTAAAGAATAAAATCAAATGTTTTTATTATCAAAAATTTAAAATATTTCATAAGATTTAATAAATAAGTGATAACTTATTATTATAATTTGAACACATTGAGAGATGCATAGCTCTTTTGATAATAAACATGATTTAAAAAGAAAAACAGTTTTTTCTTACTCTAATTTTTATTTACATCTGTTGGTATTCATGCAAAACTTGTTCTAAGAAAAGTCTATCTTCGTTTATCCAATCTGCATCAACTCCAGCTTTAAGATACTGATGCAAGTATGCTGCACTTTCAAGCATATTATGACATTTATCTAGTAGTTCATTTAATGGATTAATAACACATTGTGAATTGGCTAATATATTAATTGACTTTTCCTGTTTATTAAACTGCCTTGTGTTGGTTGATAATAAAACAGGATCATCATTATCAGAGGGGAAAAATCGACCACATTTCAGAAGTTCGCATTGGTCGACTTTTGCTTTTCCATCAGCAAGTTCATTTCCTCTCAAAACAATCCATACAGCATCTGATTTTAGCATTAAAGACCCTCGAGGATCTGTTACTCTTCTCATTGTTGGCACATTCTTTCCTGCAAAATTGCCTGTTGCTGTCATTGCAAGACAGTTTCCAACTAAAGTATCCCAATTAAATATCGAAAATCCACGAGCAACATCTGAAACAATTGGCAACGAAAATAAAGATAAAAGTCTTCTTGACTGAATTGGTACAAGATGACTTAGAGGCTGGCTTAATAATGGAACAGAACATATTGATTTAGATGGCAGGAACATTCCTGTAAGATCCTGAGCTATAATCGTGTTCATATCTGCAAAAGAAACATTTTCAGCTCCTTTTACATCTGAACAAATTTCATGCAAAACATCATTATATGTAACAACAACAGCATCACTGTTTTTCAGCAATGTTGAAAGTGACAAAACTGAATTGTAACTTTGAACCTGAACTTCACCTGCTTTATAAGGCCAAACAACATTGTTCATGATATGAGCATTATGACCAAATGCATCACGAACACATTCTGTAATTCTAGATCCAAGCCCACTTCCAGTTCCTCCCGCAAGCGATTGAAACATAACAAATCCACCAAACCTATCACATTTTTCCGCTTGATGTTGCATCCTGTCCATAACTTCGTTTTTTGCAGCAAATCCATTTTGTTCATATCCATATGCCCAGTTATTACCTGATCCACATCCTTGAGCCCAAATCGATTGTCGATCGTATTTCCAATTTGATGATCCTGTTCTCTCTTTAACTAATTCTGAAACGGCTTTATTTTCTGTATCAATCAAAACGCAGCGTGAAACATATTTTTTTTCTTTTGTTTCAAAAAAGAATCGGCTACACGCATCAGCACTAATATGAGTTGACGCTTCTGTCATATAATAATCGATAAAAGACGATGCCATCTGAACACCACATTGCCCAACACCAACTGATATTAATTGAGTCATTTTTAATGAAAATTTAATTGAAAGAATAAATAAACGAACACTTCAACACAAAAAATAAACCATTTTTTCACCATAGATTTTGTCAGATTTTTAATAAAACAAAATATTCCATTTAAGCTACTTTAAAAACTTTTATTGAAAACACCAGCTATTTCTTATTCTTTTGTGCACGTCGAGTAAGAATAGCTCTATAAACATTATCTAATGTTGGGAATGTAAAGAAGTTGTCATAGCCGTCAAATCCTTTATAGCCTTTGAAAAATTGTGATAAATCAAGTCCTGGTTGAAGGTTTTCGTACTCTTCAGCTTGAATGAGCATTTCAAGTTTATCAAGTTGATATACAAATTTGGCTTCATTTGTTTTCCCGTCTTCCATTTCTTGCCATAATTTTTGCATTTCATCATTATCAAGGCTTTGACTGATTTTAGTCCATGCAGAATTTTCTCGTTGGTATTTATCTTCTAAAGTTACACCATCAAAGGGAGTGATGTCAGTGACTATTGATTCAGCTAAATCGTGGATAAGCGCCATTTGAACTGCTTTTGATTTATCAACTTCAGGCGGGCATAATGTCAAAGCTAAAAAAGCAGTTCTCATTGAATGATCAGCGACAGATTCTGGATCGTTAACATGATTAACAACCCATCCTTTGCGAGGTAATCTTTTAAGCTTTCCGCAATATTCAATTGCTTGATCAAATTTTGTAGACATTTTATGATCTAAATATTTTTTTTGCTAACATAAATGGCCGATTTTAGAAATTTTATGAAGGATCTCAAAAAGTTAGATGTGCGTTTAGGAAAGATTTTAATGACTAATTTTGGAACAACATCTGCATATAGATCAAAAATATCATCATCCTTGTTTTCGACCACATCAAATTCAAATAATTCAAATCAATCAAAACTCGAAAAACTTCATAGTGAAGCAAAAATGATATTAACACAAAAGGCAAATGAAATTTCACAAATCAATCAAGCAATCGAAAAAGCAGAAGAACAATTAAATATGCTACGCTCAGAACTTGCATCAAAAACAGCCGAAATGACAAGATACCAAGAAAATGATTTTGAATCAATTAATACAAACGAGAATCAAATACTAGAAATGGTTGAAGAAGAACATAGGAGTGAACTTTTAAAGGTACAAGCAAAAAATGAAGAAGAGTTAAATGTTCTCAAGGCTGAATATCAAAAATCATTAAAAGAAGCTGAAGACTGGGCAGATAAACATGCAAAGTCTGTTGCAGCTGAACGTTCTGCCCAACTTGATCAATTGAGAAAAGAAGTTGATCAAATGCGCACGTCAACACACGAAGCACAATTTACTGCAAATCAATCGCGAACAAAAATGTATCAGCAATCAAAAAATGCGTCGTTTCAGAATTCACAAAGAATTCAACTTCTAGAATCTCAATTATCTGAGATCGTCTCTTTAACAAGAGAAGATATGAGAGATATCAGAGCAAAAATAGATGAATGTTTGGCAACAATTGAAATCAGAAATAAAGAATATGCAAACGATATTTCACGCTATGAACACGAATTATCAGAAAGAGAAACTCAGTATAATGAACATCTTCAAGTATTGCAAGAACAATTTTCTATTGAGAAGAAAAGAATTGAACAATCAGTTGTCGAGTCATCTAAAAAAACGGAAAATTTACAGAAAATGTTGAAACAACTTGAAAAGCAGCATGCTCAACAGCTTCAAACAACTTTAAAAGACATTGAACAAATGAAAAATTCCATTTATCAAGCAAAAACTAGAGAAGATCAGCAAATGAACGAAACCAAAGTTTATATAGCTCAAAGCCAATCAATTCAACGTGAATGTCAACAAACCGAACAGGAAATTGCTATTGTTGAAAAGGAATTGAAGGAACTTCGTGAAGAGAATCAAGAATTGAGAACAGAATTATCTCATCTTGACAAAGAAGTATATTCAAAGACGCTATATCATTAATTTTTATTAATAAATATTAAAACATCCAATAATATTAAGACCCTCCGAATTTCTCTTTCAAAAAAAATTAAAAAATATTATTATATGATAATATTGATGGTAATAATTTTCTATAAGATTGAATATTTATTAAGAAATGTATATTTGAATATTGAAAGAACAGTAATATTTTTTATTATAATGGCTTATCAAAAATTAAATAATGCATAATCTGAATTCGCGATTTTGAGTTTGAGTTTTCAGGAGACGATTTTTAATTGATAGTTTATCTGATTCTTGAATAACATAATGAATACCTAATTTCTTAAACAAGTCAACATTATCTTGTTCACTCACCAGATTATCGTAATCATCTAATTTTGATTGGAACTGAACTCCAGATTCCCAAAGGAGTTGCTTATCTCCAATGTAGGCCTGTCTACCTGTCAAAATGATTGGATTAAGTTTCTTTGGATATATGAAAATAACAGCTCCAGGAGAAACTTTTTCATTAATGAACTTAGCTATTTCTAAAGCATTCTTAGTAAAGAGAATATTTATATCAACTGATTTGACTATTCTTGACATACACAAATAACCGCCGTATAAAAGGAAGGCAAACGTAGCTGTCATGATGAAGATGGCACATCCGCGATACTCTTCATCAGTCGGCCATCTGCTGTATCGCCTCATTAGATCAGTAAAAAGAATGACTGCAACTGGAAAAACAGTCGCTGTAATGGCCAAAATATTTTCAAAAGAACTAGTTCCCTCTCTAAAAAAGTGAAGTAGCAAAAAAGGGCCAATTGAAGCAAACAAATGAATTTGAAATCTTTCACGTGAAGCATTTGTATATTCAACTCCTCTATCAGAAGAGTCTCTAGTTCGTTTATTCTTCCCTTCAATTCCTTTCCAACCAAAGAAAAAGAGAACTAGAAACATGGGACCTAAGGCAATAAACCAGATCATTATTGGAGCAAAGAAAGTTCCTCGCATTTCAGCTTCTCTGTAAATAGGCAAAAATCTATAAACAAATGGATGTAATCGAAGAAGAAGAGTTAAGGCAAATGGAATAATCTTCGGAAGCATGTTTGGTAAACCACAAAGAACACCAAATGTGGCAAAAGAAGTTAATGTACTTGGAATTAGCATTGCAAGTATTGGACTCATTATGGTGGGTGTCCAGTTAATAGCACACTGGGCCATAGCAATAGCATATGACGCACTTTTTGACATAGAAAGAAGACATGCAAATGGTTGATACCAATTACAAGAATGCGTTGGAGTGAATCTATGAACAAGATCATTGTTAAGATTACTTCTGTTGGTGTATCTGAGATAAATATATGAAGCCCAACTTCCTGAGAATAAAAATATAATAGTAGCCATAACAGGCCAGTGAATGTATTTCTTTGATATATAATAAAAAGTAAAAGTTGTAACCATAATATTCATGAAGCAGATAATAATTGATGCATCAGAATATGATGCACCAAGGCTCATAAGACCAGCTGTATACAATAATGGAACAGGGTAACCATAATATATAAAATTACTAATTCGTGGATTTTTGAAGAAAAAAGGATTTGATCGGCGACGGTTACATCCATATAAAACTGAAGTAATGAAAGACATTTCATCATCATAAAAAGGAACCATTATATTCGGTATGTTATTTGGCATTTTTCTATAAATTTTAGCTAGATATGAAAGCGAAATGCCAGCAGTAAAAATTATTAAAAAGAAAAACCATGGATTTGGATCAATTAATAAATTTGACTTATAAGTCCGTTTGCTTTTCATCAGAAAGTAAGATCCTGAAATTTGAGCAATAATGATTAAAAATGAATGCAAAAATGAAATTGGTATAATATAAGATGTAATATAAAAAACAATACCTGTTCCAATCGATCCGAGTAGCCATCCAGAGAAAAATCGAGGCAAAATCGTTAAATTGGTAATTCTAAAAAGAGGAATTAGTTGGTATCCTAAAAACGTTGAAGAAAAAACGAGAAGTATCCAAATCATTTGATTTCAAAATCTTATTCAAATTAAAAAAAACTTAAAACATACAAATATTACTATGTGTAATTAGATTTTAATAATAAAAACCTAAAAATTATACTTTAATATAATGTTATAATATAATATTTAAATAAGAAAAAAATTCAAAATTTTGCCAATTGATTATGTTTATTAAAAACATTTTTATGATATTTAATATCTGAACAATTAATATAACAACATGGCATATGTAATGTCTTCAAAGCCATTGAAAGAATGAAATATTTAGGATTTCAATCATACAATCATGAATTCTTATCTTGTTCAAATTGATCATTAAGCTCAAAAAAAGGATTCAATAATTAATTCATAAATTCTCACATATATGCTTCAAGTAGGCCGCAATTAAAATGAATAAACTAACAAATTGCGTTGATATGCTTTTATTCAAAAACATATTTTTAGTTAAAATGATGAAAAATGAGAATAGAGTGATTTCTTTTTCAGTTTACTTCTCTCATGCATCTGATATATATACTTAGAAACATGAAGTTTCGAATGAATGAAAATGAATTCAATTGAAATAATTACATTCAAATTTTTTTAAATTTTTAAATTTATTCAATTATCATATATATTTCTTTTGATGGATCAATCATTCCGTAAAGATCGTTTGATGCTTGGATCATTTAATCCTGGCCTTACACGCGAAGAAATATCAAAAATTGTTGAACCGTTTGGTCCAATTCAAAGCATTAAAACATATCGTCGAGTAGTTAATAATATGATGTACAATTTGTCATTAGTTATTATTCATTTTGGTTCAAGAGCAGGCTATGATAAAGCTCTTCACTCAGACCCTTCACAATTAGGATTAAGTTTCATTGAAATAGACCCTTTTTTCATGAGACCGCACGTTGCTTTTATATTTGGACTTCCTCGTCCTGAAAATCTTGCTGTTTATACAAAAATTTTTTCCCCTCTTGGCGCAAAAGATATTCGAATGATCGAAAAATCAACATGCAAAAATGATTATATACTTGTATCTACCTTTGATAATAAATCAATTTTCAGAAACTTTATTAAAGTAGTCGACAATAGTTATATGTCAGGTAATCTTATCCGCGTTTTTCCTTTCAATATAACGAAAGCATCACCGACATATTTTACATCAATGCATAATCTAAAAAGCTCAATTAATAACCCTCAGATTTTTGATTTCAAATTATTATATTATGATAAGGAGTATAAATGCTGGAGTGGATCTGCAATAGCAAATTGCGACGCAATTTCTAATGCATACAATAAATTTTTAATTGATAAAGGTGAAAACCCAAATCAAGAAGAACCAAAAACAAGCAATGACGAATTAAATAACCAAAATAAAATAAAAAAACCCTCTGATAAAAAACAAAATGAGAACATAGATAAAAATGAAGAGACAACTAACGAAAATGAAAAAGAAGCCACAAATTCAAATTCTGATAATGAAGAAGAATCAGGCAATGATCAAAAAAATTCTGATTCTTCTGATCAAGAAGAAGATGAAGATAATAATAATAATTCAGATTCCGAAAAAGATGAAGATTCAATAAATACAAAGAAAAATAATAAAAGCGAGCAAATATATGAATCAAATGAAGAAAGTGACATGAAATCCAAAAAGAAATCATCCTACGATGACAGTGATAATAATGATGATATGACAGAATTTGTTGTTCCTCAAATACCAGGTCCATTTGAAATCATTGTTGATTATATTAATGGAAAAGCCATTCAATTAAGTGACACAAATGCGCCATTTATTATGATAATGTCAGCAGAACTTGGCATGACAGAATTAAATCAAGAATCAACCCGTTTTGTTTATGAATGTAGTGACCTTGAGTCAAATGCGGTTATGCTTGGCCAGCTCTATGAACTTAATGGCAACATAACACCACTTCTTTCAATTATTGCTAACAAATTTGAAGAAATATGTGATAATTTGACAGTCCGTCGTTTCCCCAGCGAACTCCTTGAAATGATAATAAGTTCTCCTTTTTTCTCAATTCGTAATGAAGACAAACTTTTTGAGTATATTCAAGAGTTCAAAAAGACTGATATTAAAAAATATCAATACTTACTTAAACAAGTTCGAATAGAACGTCTTAGCAGTAAAGAATTGTTAAAGATTGTTTCTGATCCAACCATCGATTTGAATACTATTCGTGAAGGATTGTTACTTCTGCTTAAAGTTCCTCGAAAAGAAGTAAAAATAATTACAACATCACCTGATGGATCGAATTTACAAGAACCAGCGAGTTCTACCTCACAAAGCAACAATTCCATTCGTTATCCAACTGCACCAAAGAATCTTCAAACATTATATGGAAATCCATTTTCATTTGGTGACATATTTAGATCAGAATGTTTCAAGAAAGAAGGTGATAATCTGTTTAATGGCATTTTTGCAGCATTAAGGAATTTAGCAAATGGTCAAAACCCAGCAACTGCAGGATTAGTTAATCTGATAGCTTCAAGTGAAGCACATGAACATGTTGAAGTTCTTCTTGATCATGATCCACAAACTTGGTTTGGTACCCAAGACACTGAAAATTCATTTATACGAATTGATTTCAAAACTAGAAAAGTTTCTCTTGTTGGTTACTCATTAAAAACTCACTCACATGAAGGTAACGGACACATAACTGGTTGGTCATTATCTGGTTCAAATGATAATGATGATTGGACTTTAATTGATAGTATGCCAATGACTGATCAATTCGATTCCCTAGGAGCTGAAAGATATTATCAATTGAATTCAGAAGCTCCATATTATCGCTATTTTGAATTAAAACAGACTAGACAAAATACAATGGGTTACCATAATCTCAGACTTTCTGGAATAGAATTCTTTGGCTCTGTTCAACAATAAGATATTTGATATACTCAGAAATTTTTAAATTTCACTGTTTATTATTTTATTAATTATATAAAAGTACTTCCTAAAAATGTAAAATCATACAATATATAAGCTAACCATAGTAAATACATTGTTTTTATATTTAATTGGACATTTTTTTTTAAGGCGGTAGTCTCCTATTTTTTCGTAAACTATTCAATATTGATAAAACTCATAGAATTGAAGTTTCAAAGGTAAAATACTATGAAAAAGTTAAATGACCTTGGTATTTGTCCTTAACGATTAAAATAAAAAAATTAGTTTTTTCTTTTCTTTGTTTCTATGGTAAAAAATAGCAATTTTATAAAATTATAATGAATGTGAGAATAATGAGAGAGATTATAATCTATAGAGAGAATTAGAATGATTATAAAATCATAAAATAAAAATGGAAGAATTCCTTATACCTTATCTCATTTAGTGAAATTTTGTCAAAAGGTTTTAAAATCAAGGTCAATTTCTAATCGTCCGAAGGTCAAACATCAAATTTTATCATTTATGTAAAAATCTTTATTTATGTCTGATATTATAATGATTTTTTTAAGCCTATGTTCAAAAAGAACTCTACCAAAGCATCCATTAATAAAATTCTACCAAATCTGATTCGTTTCTTCTGTTGAGTTTCTATATACCTCTTTTTTGAATAAAAATTCACAAATTCAAAAAGTTGAAATATAACGTGAGAAAATTATCAATGTCATCTCTCCCTCCTTTGAACAAGACATCTGAAAAAGACCAAGTTATTCAGCATGCAGAAGTCCCAGAGTTAAATATTCTATTATGCGGCCCTAATCCAGAAATATATTCAGCTCGACCTTCAAATCAAAAAAAGAAGTTTTACATCTCTGAGCCAAGCGAATCTCAAACTTTACAAAATCCCCGTTTTTCTACTTTTGATGAGGCTTCTCTAAACCAAACTCCACAAACAACTCGCTCAGATCACTCCACCACTAACAAACAAATACAAAATGCTCGCTTTTTCTCAAAACTCCGAGAAGATGAACAATTCACCCAAAGTATGAACAGTAAATTGACTGATTATCAAAAAACTAGACGTGCAAAATCACTTATTCAACATGAACAATATGAAAATCATTACTATAAGCCACTTCAACGCCGAATTAAAAATCAAATAACATCAAAAAATTATAATAAATATTTGACACGAAAACAGCAATTAATCAATTCAATGGACCGAGATCCTGTTCCAATCAACTCACCTAGAAAGTTGCCTCCTATTGCTACAATCAAATTTTCAACAGAAGGTCTTAGAGATCCAAAGTCTAAATATATTGACCGCCAAAAAGAAGAAAAAAAGATTGTTCAACTATTTCAACAAGCAAACGGAGAAGAAACCCGAGAAAAAAAGGTACCTCCTCACCAAACACTTGATTATGATCACATTTATGTCCAGCAACATACCAGATTTTATTTTGGTAATGATCCTGAAAATGGCAATAAATCAGGAAGAAAAGTTTTCGAAGGAACAGGAAGATCAATGGTTGGGAATGAAATTAACAGTTTTCCACAAGATTGAATAACCATATCACCATCCTTTTTATTTTAATAGTAGTTTCTGTTTTTTTGTTTGTTTAAATAATTAAATTGATATTTTAGTTTTTGAACTTTTATAAATTTATTAAAATGGCTAGTGATAAGGGAAGCCTAGTCGGATTGTACAATCATACAACATCACAATTAGATGGCAAAGGGGTTAATAAGAATAATAGCGAAAGTCTTAATCTTTAAAAGCTGCTTCAGATCTCGGATATGGAAGAGTATCCAACCATTATGCTGTTATAAAAGGTGATGAATTTTACAAAGTTTCAGTTGATAAACAAGAATCTATTCAATTTTTAAAAAAGCAATTGAGCAAAAATATCCCTCAGCATTGTACAATTATGCAAACATGCTAAGAGATGGTGAATTAGTTCCTGTAAACAAGATTGAAACTGCTTATTATCATAAAATGGTAGATGACCATGATCACCGAATTTCAATAGTAATTTACGCTGATATGAACGCCAAAGGTGAAGGAATACCAGTAGATGAAGGAAAAGCTACAATATATTATATGAAGGCAATTAACCGAGGAAGCTACTTAGCAATGAATAATTTCGCCGATCTTTTGATATCTAAAGAATGTGGCACTGAATGTCTAAAACAAGTAGCTATCTTTTATCAAATAGCTGCTGATAATTGCATTTCTCAAGTAATGAATAGTTACGCGAACAATCTAAGAAAAGGTCAAGGAATTGAAATAAATAAAAGTTCTGCAATCAAATATAATTCAAAAGCAATTGAAGAAGGAAATGTGCCAGCAATTTACAATTATGCAAGTATACTATTAAAAGGCAAAAGTATGGATAAAAACAAAAAAAAAGCAATTAAGTATTTCAAAATGACTGCTGGCAGAGGCCATAAAGAAGCAAAAGAAGAATATGAAAGTCTCACAAAATCGAAGTGTTGTAACATCTTTTAAATATGCTCAATAATAATAATAATAATACAAATCTTTTTATCTTTAATTTTTCAATTCATAGTTTTTTGAATATCTAATTAAAATCTACAAAATATATCAGCTCTTCCTTACATATTTCTTTGTAATGCAAATTAATTAAATCTTAATTGGTTCTATAGTAAGCAAAAATACAAAAACAAAAAAAATTAGCAAAATAAAGCAAGCAAGCAAATAAATTTAATTTTCACTTTAATCAAAAAAATGAAAAAAAAAAATTGAAATATTAATTCACTGATTTAATTTCAACAAAACCGTTTCCTTTCAATTTTTGCTTTTTGCTTGTCTTAACAACAACGACAACTATTATTATAATGAGCACAACTCCTGCGAAACAACCAACTCCGATATAAAGATACATCATATTACTTTTATGATCCACTTTAACATTAAAGGTAGCATCAATAAAGTTGTTGTTAAAAATAGTAATGCACATTCTAGTTCCACCATAATTAATGTCAGTCTTTAACGTCTTATTTTTCAAAAAGTTACCAAGATATTCTTCATGCATTCCAAGTTCAAGGTGACATTTCTTGTCAATCCAGACAGTTGAGTAACCATGTTCATCATCAACACCTTCAACTTCTACATTTTTAATTGGATTAATTTTGTAGATGAAATTCTTCTCTTTGATCATTATTCTTCGAATTTCATGCGCTTTCAGTGTTAATGAAAAAGATTCATGCTTCTCAATTGTGGCATGAGCTTGACAAATGGCACCGAAGGACGAGTCATCACATTTACATTGCAATGGATGATCTGGATGACACTCATCACATCCGGTACATTTATCTGCATCTGAAAATAATAGATAGCCGTTTTCAATGTTACCTGAAACAACAACTGAAAAGTTTTGGTTATTGTTATCATTTAGATCAGAGTCAAGAAAAGCACCACTGTAGACATGAACACTGTAATCGCCAATTTCGAGGTCTTCAGGATCAATGATAACTTTTTCATTGGTGGAAAGATGCTGTGAGTCACCTGTTTCAATATGATCTCCTTGGTAAACTTTTCCGGAAGGCGAGACGACAACAAGATCTAGGTCGTGTGTTAGTAAGATTGGCGAGTGCGCGTTGAGCATACTGTCCAAATAAGAGAGAGTTACTTGAAGCTTCCTTTTCTTGGAATTGAGAGTAAATTTGGCCACTTTATGACCGTATTCGGAAATTGATGGATGATTTGGATTTGTGTATTGATTTGTAATTTGGACACCAAATTCACCATCAAAAGGTAGGATTGTTGATAAATCAACAACACCATGGCCGTATAAGACATCAGGTGTCTTCTTGTCTTGTGGATGGGAACATGAATTGATAAGAAGAGCTCGCATGGTGACACCATCTAGGTCAACAGGAGATGGAACGGTCTTTATTGTCCAGTTGCCGTCTTCAAAGTATTGACGAATCAAGGCAGTAGCGCCAGCTACATTTGGAGTGGCTTGGGAAGTACCATCCATCGACGTGACATCGCTTATTCCGTTTTCTCTGCAACCGTGAAAAGAGTGACTTCCTTCGACCGATTTAGCACTCAAAATTCGAGTGCCTCCTGCCATCAAATCTGGCTTTATTGCGCCTTTGTTTCCTGGTCCTCCTGATGAAAATGAAGAGTGCTGGGCTGGTTTAGTAGAATTAACAGGTGTAATATCAATAATGGATACCTGAGAACTTTTTGAATGCTCTAATAATTCTTTTATTTTTTCGATTTCAGTGGATACAAAGACACCTTTTGCAAAATAGAGAAAACATTTGTCAATCCAGCTGGCTTTCTCTCGGCTCGTGGCATAGCCGAAAAACATTTTTCGCTTTTCAAATAAATCGCAATTATTAGTTTCCTCGGCATTGAAAACATAAATATCGCTAATGTTGTCGGTTCCCATAGTTCCGGTATAAAATGGATCTATAAGAGATAGCTGTTCGGCGTCTAAGTAAATTGAACTATCATCTACAAGTTGGAATCTAGATACTCGTTTTGTATTGAGCAAGTCATCAATTGCACCAACTGAAATAACATTCTTTGAGCCTGAAGGATCATCTACAGTGAAGTTTCCATTAGTATATTCGTTACCTGCTGCAAAAATAAATACAACTTGAGGATTCTGATACGCTCCTTGTCCATATTCAAAATTACCTGAATCTGAATATTGGTTGTAGTCCCAACTGTTTGATGAGATTCGTGACTTAAACTGATCCATTATTGCAACCTCTGAATCGATTATTGGTAATGTATTTATATTGAAGAATATTAATTTAGCTTTTGGAGCATTTCCATTAAATAAATTGAAACCTTGTTCATTTGATTCACAAGTAGTTTCGCCTGCAATTGTTCCTGCAACATGAGTACCATGCTCATCTTCACCTATTTCATCTTCCAAGCTTTCAACACTTCCAAGATAATCATAATAAACAAATTTACGGTGATTTAAATGTGTTTTCACATCAAAAGTGGCATTATCATCATTAAACATTGCATGATGAAAATCTACAAGAGAATCAACAACAGTAACTATTTGTCCTTTTCCAGTAAATCCTTTTTCATTCAAATATCGATTTATATATAAAATACCTGATTTTTCATCTTTAGAATATTGGTGGGTGTTTTTTTGTGTATATCCAGTCATCAAATTATTCT
The DNA here is from genome assembly GCA_039105265.1 of Tritrichomonas musculus. NCBI lineage: Eukaryota > Parabasalia > Tritrichomonadida > Tritrichomonadidae > Tritrichomonas > Tritrichomonas musculus. The sequence continues at coordinate 3,132,278 of JAPFFF010000005.1, read as the reverse complement.
TAAGAACTGGTTTAGAATATGTTACAATGGATTTTACAGAAGGATTTTCTGCTAAAATTTTAGCAACGTATTGTTTTTTTTGCATTGAGTTATCTTTAAAACTTATAAGGTAAGAATTACTGTTCCTTTTTGATATGATTGTGTAGTGCCTGGAATTTTGTTCAGGAACAAAATTGTGTGAACCAAAAACTAATAAATATTGTGCTTTTTCAAGTGGTCCGCTTTCTTCTTTAATTTTATCTTCTGGGTCAAGTATCTTGGAAAAAGATATATTAGAAATCAACGATATTTGCTCATAAGAAAGGTAAAGGAGAAATGTATTTTTATAAATCATGTCTGATGATTGAATTGATATACTTTTAGCAATTCTTGATAAATCATTTGTAAGAAAGTGAACATAATACCAATTTTTTTGATCTTTCTTAATACTGTTTAAATAATGGCTAGTTTTAATTAAATTGATCTCTTTGTTATCAGTAGTTGAAAAAGTATATCCTTCATCTTGCTTAAGTCTTTGGATAAAAGTAAAATATGCGAGAAATAGAATGCTTAGCATCAAAAATAATAAGATATAATAATTGAAAAAATTTAATTTAAAAAATCGATTGATAGCATTCAATCTTACACAACTTTTGTATGTCAGTTAACTCCTTTTATTAAAAAAACAATTCATCAATTATGCAGTGAAGTAATATGTAGGATAAGCAACCAATTTAAAATATTCTTATTTTGTAATGAAAATATTCACATCATTTTAATTTATGTAAATTATGAAAAAGTGGAATAAAATTCAAAAGGAAAACCCTTCAATCACTGGATTAAGTTTTTTAAATAAATCAATAAATTTTATCTTTAAGAGGAAAATATTTGATTTTATATCATTTATTATAATATTAATATTTTAATATTACATTGTATGCCTATTTGAATATAATTTTCATGAAATAATGGCGTTTTTTTAAAAGAAATTTCTTAATTCCTCAAAATATCCAGAATCGATAAAATAGTTATCATGTGTAATTTTTATAAAGCATAAAAAAATACATATGATTTCATTTTTTAAGACCAATATATATAAATTTATTGATTTTTGCATTCTTATTAATAAGATATACGCATATTAAAAATTCAAAGATAAAAATCAAAAGGGTTCGACGTTTGGCGGTTATCAAATTCTAAAATTATAAAAAAATAATAATAAATAATATTGGCATTATCAATAACATGATGCAATTTTAAATATGAAGCTGATTCTATTAGCCAAAATAGAGATATTTCACTAAAATAAAAACAGAAAAAGTTTTACTTTTGAAAATACTTTTGAGTTATTATCTAATTTCCACCATTCAAAGAGATTTTGGGAATTTGTAAATATCCAAATATATAAATAATTTGTAACATTCATGTCATATATTCTTTTTTTATAATTTTATTTACATCTTTTAAATTAATTAAAAAGTTATTAATTAAATATCATGTAAGATAAATTTATTTATGAAATATAAAATTGAATCAATACGTTATTATAATTGTGATATACAAATAAACTGAATAAAAATATTAAATTAATATTTTATAATAATATAAATATAATATATATAATATATATAATATATATTATATATAACAAATATATTATCATTAATATGATGATATTACTAATATATTATCCAAAAAATAGGTATTTGTTAAATAATATAATATATTTTCAAAATTCTGATATTATCAAAATAATTTTTTCAAAAACTAGCATTTTATTCAATTCTTAATTCAAAATTTTTATTTATAAAAAACAAAAATTTCTTGAATATCATATATATAATTTGTTAAAAATTATTATTATATTTCAAGTTACAAATAAATAATGTAATTAATAAATAATTTAAGAAAAAACCTCAAATATTATAATATAAACACTTATTTTAATGATTTATGGAATAAATAACAAATATTTTGATTTTTAAGATATATTAAATGAATATAGATTTTATCTAATATTGATTTAAAAATTTATTAAATAGAAAGAATATTTAATTTTTAAGATATTATTATTTTTCAATCCAAAAAATTTGAGAGAGTCGATCCCTTTTTAAAAATCATATTTTGGATTTATGAATCTTGAATTTCTTGATTCACTTACATGGTCTATCTGCTTATTTTTTGCTGCAGCGCTTAGATTTCGAAAAAATGATTATGCTGACGTAGGATTTCTCTTATTGCATTTTATATTATCCTGGATAAATCAATTCTCTAATATTCGAAAATCATTTAGACACGGTGCAGGTGATGGAATTGTTTGTGGTTCATTAGCAGTTACTGCAGCCCTTGGCTCTCTTGAAGCCAACTCATTTCATATCTGCATTATAGTATCCATTATCATTGATGTACTCTTCCTTCTTAATCGTAATGGAATCCCAACATTAGACATTAGGTTTATTCCAATCATTCCATTATTTATAATTTTCGCTATCATCAAAGTATATTCAATAACGCCTTATTCCACTGTGAATTTATCATCAACAATAATGATTTTAATTATAATCATTTCTGTTTTTATGAGCTTATTCGTTTTAACTATTCTAATGAAATATGCACCATCATCTTTCACAATTGGTGAATGCATTATGGTATCTACACTATCAAGTCTTCCTGTATTTCATATTTTTAATGCAGAAGGAATTCAAAGATTTTCATCAGTTTTTATAGTTTCAGGAATTATTTGTCTAACTTTATCATTATTGGTTAGAAAACCAATTTGCATTTTTATTCTTGTTTTTCCTTTAATCTTCTCAATTTTCGATATCGGTGAAGTCTTCCATTACATTTTTAATATTAATCGAATTGTTCTCTTAGTATATTGCGGTATCGTTGTCGTTGTTTTTCTCTTACTTTCGGTTTTTTGGAAAGGGCTCGAAAGGTTTCCACGTATTGTTCAACGCAAATTTTTCCATTTAATGGCATTTCTTGTATTTGTTCCACCTGTTTTAATTGATTATCAATTTCTTCGTCTTTGCATTAGTGGCGCCATATTTCTATTCCTTTTTGTTGAAAGCTTACGAATTGTTAAGTTTCCTTTTGTTTACACATTAATATCAAATTACGTGGAAGATTTTATAGATGAAAGAGATCGAGGAGAACTTATATTGACTCATCTTTTCCTTTTACTTGGTCTTGGATTACCTGTTTTAATGGCAAGGGACGACATTCCTGGAGGCCTTGCTATTCATACATGCGGAATTAGCGTTTTGGCTGTTGGCGATGCTGTTGCATCTATAGTTGGAGTTAATTTTGGGAAACATAAATGGCCTGGCTCAAAGAAATCAATTGAAGGAACTATTGGCGCCTTCTTTGGTACATTTATAACTTTATTGTTTGTTCATCAATTTGAAGGAGCCAGCCTAAATATTGATTTTTCATTACAGACTTTGCTATGCTTAGCCATTCCTTCTTTGCTTGGAGCACTCGATGAAGCTTTTACATCACAAATTGATAACTTAACATTACCATTTGTTATGATTCCTCCAATTTTATATACATATTCATTGTTTTTATAGATTAATAAATTAAATATGAAGTTTAATGTGAAATATTTTTTTATATAAAAATTTATAACATCAAAATTAAATGTATTGAATTTTGAATAAAAATAAAAATCATTTATAAAACAATCCACAAGTTAATAAAATAAATAAAAACCTAAGATGCAAAAGGTATCATAAAAAGTTCACCATTACTCAAAATAGCAGACAAAACACCAGATTCATTTGAATAATGGAAAGCGATAATATTACCATTTGTCGACAACATTTTTTGAATCGAGTTTATATAAAAGTTTTCGCAACAATAAATACTTCCATTCTTATCAGCAATTGCCAAGAAATCAAATCCACCATACGACTTCCAAGAATACCAAAAATCAACCTGGAAATCAATTGGTTTTGCTCTTATCAATTTTCCATTTACGTTATACAAATGCAAAAAGTCCTTTGTACATTTATTAATGTTTTCAGTGCAATAAACATTAATAAATCCCCAAGAAGGAGAAATGAGCACTTTATTTGGTATTCTAGGTGAAACATCAATTATATCAATAATCGTACCAGATACAAGAGAGCAAATAACAATAGAATTGTCCTTCATTGTACAAACAACAATGTGGCTCGTTGCGCTTATTGCAATGGCTGTAATTGACTCCCGATAAAGCTGCAGACGAAACATTTGTTCCCATTTCATATAGACAATTAGCATCGCATTATCAAAACCGATGGCTGAAAAGAGTCCATCTGAAGCAACAGCTGTTATGTTTATAGATTTCCGCTTCAGAATCAATTGCGATGTTGGTTGATTCTGCTTCTCTTGTTTTTCTTGCTTTTGCTGCTGTTTTTCTTGCATTTTTTTCTGTTGCTTCTGCTTCTCTTGCTGTGACTCATTAAACTGCTGGATATTTTCATCCTGCGAAATTGATGACAAATCATTTTTTGCTAGAGCTGAAATATTAAGTGAACAAATCATGCTCATTGATGTGAAATCAGCATCATCATTAGTTGACTTGTAAGATGAAGTGATTAAGAATTGGCATAAGCCTTCAGCTAATAAAACAGATTTTGAGCTGCAATTTGTTTCATACTCATTAAAACTATCGCTGAAGAAATTATCAGAAAAGATTTCGGAATGTCGGAAATTGATGGATGGTTCTGAAAGTGACATATTGAGAATACTATTACTACTGCTACCAAAGCTACCAATTTTGCCTAATGAGAGAGAAAATGAAGATGCTCGAGTATTGGAAGTTGAAAGGATTGAGTTGGAAGATGGAGCTGGCGTTAATGATGGTGGTGTAGGTGATAAAAGTTCTGGAAGAGAAAGAGTAACATTCTTCATCATGAATGATTTTCTAGATTCATTAATAATTGTTGATTCAATGAAAATGGCAAGCTGCTGTTGATGCATGAATTGACTATCATTTTGAACAATTATCATAGTTACAACATATTCACGAGGTGATTTTTCGTAAATCATAGCTGAACATATTGATGTAGATAACGCTGATTCAGGAATCTCACCATCATGAATTATCGAAACAGCACCAATTTTCTTCGATAATAAGCTTCTTGACTTTGATTTTGATCGAGATGGATGCAGGCCGTTAAAAAGTGGCCAAAATCCGTTTTCACGTGAAATTAACTTCAACCCTTCTGATGAAAAGACTAGTGAAATCCATTTATGCAAATTAACTGTAACCTCATCAGATTCAAGTACTTTCCTGCTTGTATAAGCATTCTCTGGAGAAGTTAACTCAGTCATTGCAAAAAGTTCGGGAACAGCCTCACCTATTTCCTCTAATGGCTTCTCATTGCTATCATCAATTTCTTTTTGATTGAACTTTTTGAAGAATCGAACAACCATTTCTTTGGATAATGGAAGATGATTATCGTTGTAACGATCATATCCGAAAACAGTTTTTCCCAAATCTTTCCTTGTTTTCCCTTTGCTATCAAAGAGGCATGGAAAGATTGGATAGATATCAGGTGAATTAAATGTTCTTCCATTAATGAAATTTAATATTAATATATATTCATAATTCGAAATTTTCCTCATTGACCAACGTTTAGTGCATATTTTCCGGAAATCATCACTATTAAATGCTTCAAAAGATTCTTCTTTGAAAAAGAAAGCAAGATTTGGCATTTTCGATGCTTGTTTGACCATTTCAAGCGAATTAACAGCATTATTCAAATCTTCTGGGGTAAATTTGGCACAAATATTTGTACCTGCTGCAGAGAATATCTGAAGAGTATTCATATTTTTATTTACAAAAATGAAAGTAATTGTTGGGAAATTAAAAACAAATGAACGAAGAAGTTGGAATCGAAACATTATAGCTTCATTAGTTATTTCGAAAGATGAAAATAAAATATCATCATTCATTAAAACACTGCAAGGCATTTGCACCACAACATTATTCTGAACAATTCCTGCATTTAATTCATATATTAAAGGTTGAAAACTGCGAGCAATTTTGAAAGGAACCAATCCAAAACATGAATTTGTATCTCGAACAAACCTATTCAAAATTTCTTTCTGATCTTCAACATTGGAATTATTTTCCCATGGGCCACAATGTAAAGTTTGATGGAACCAAATTGAGTTCCACATCATATTTTGGCTCTTCACTGCTCTTTCATGACCAGCATAAAATGAATTAATTTGAGAAATTGCAACATTTTCTATTTTCTCAAAATCAGGAGTAATTTTATATAATGCTGTCTTTTCACGACGTTGAGCATAATTATAAAACTTACTATAAAGATTTGAATATCTTGTTATAAAGTCAGGAAATTCATTATTAAAGAACTTTTCATATGAATTTCCATAATCAGAGAAGAAATTCTTTTCTATTTCTGGTTTCCCTGCTGATTTAATGAACTTGTCTTTATCAGCTTGATTCATTTGCAGTGATGAAACATAACCATTAATATCTTCTTCTGAATACATCTTTACATAAGAAATAAGAAGTAAAAAGAAATTCAAATTTTCTTGATTTTGGTTCTGAAGAAAAGTTGTAATGATATACTTTGCCAATTCCAAATCAATCCATTTTCCATCAGAATCGAATCTTAAACCAAATTTATAATTAGGATAGTCTGGTTTTAATGTTAAGATTCTTTTGTTCCATTCTTGATAAGAAAATTCTTTTTTGGCTTCATTTGTCAATCTTTCATTTCTAAAAAGAATGAAAAATTCAGCCAATTTATAAAAGATGTTCATCGAAGAAGACGTCATTTCAATTGACTTTTTAAGAATGTCATTGCAAAGCATCAAAATCAAAATAGATTTCACTTCTTCATTTGATTCACGATCAAAATAGAGAAGATCAAAGAAGACAAAGATTCCCAACCATCTTTGTTCATCAGAAGTAATAATCAAGAAGTTTAAAATATCTCTTTTTTGATCAGCATCAGCACAAATGGTCAATTTACAAGGCCAAACCCATCCATGCTCAACTTTCAGATCTTGAATCAACTTGTTAAATGGATCGCCTTTCAATTTCATAGCCAAGATGCAGCAAAGTGGATAAAGAGCACTACAGTTCTTCTTCTCTTCGTAACAAATGTTGAACATCTCTTGAACTGGGAAGGATGGATCAGTTGGCAATATTAAAATAAGGCCATCAATGAAATCTAGGACATATTTATCAGAAATCAAGTTGTTTGATCTCAAAGCAGCAATGATTGATATAGAAAGAATGTTTATGTCATTGTTTTGAATTAAGAAAAATGCCGTTAAATATGGCAAAAAGTCAATTGATTCGATTTTGAACTTGAATTTGTCACCATATGAATATAATAATGTTACCAAGAAGTTCATCATATCAGTTGTTTGTCTATCATCTTTACAGCTCATGATATGTGACAAAAGAGTCAAGAATGCATCAGAATCAAGTCCATCCTCTTCTATGTATTTTATAATAATATTTTGTATCTTTTTACGACAAAAGACAATATTAAATTCTTTTCGATTTGTCTTTAATACTGCTTGACTTTCTACAGCTTCATACCAATAAAAAGATCTCAAAGCAGACAAAAGAAAATGAATATTATAGACAATCTTTGACAAATATCCAAAAGTCGGATATAATATTTGTTCCCAATGTCTTAATATTCGCATATGAAAATCACTTTCAATTAGACAAAGAATATCAAAATTGATCAAAATATACCTAAATAGTTGGATCTGTAAATCTTCATATTTAATGTTCTCAAGAAGTTGATAAAATTGGACATATGTTTTATATGTAAATTGGGAAGTCCAACGACTTTGAATCATGTAACCTAAAAGTGCAGGTCCGCCTTTCTCACAGAAATTTTTTTGCAGATCAATTGAAAAAGGAAGAAAAGAGCGGAAAAGTTGCAATGTTTGATCAAATTGTCCAGTAAATGGAGTTCCATCAGGAAAAGCTACAAGTGAATCATTTAGAAGTGGGAAAATGACATCTATTGAAGATTGCTTAATCAATTTCCTTATGAAGGCTGTTACTGAATTAACACCATGAGGATAGAAAGACAAGAAGAAGTCATAAATTTGGAAAGAAAACTGTGGTTCATATCGACAGATTCCATTCTCATATATGTTCCTAATTTGATCATTTGTTAATAAAGGTGAGAATGAAGCTGAAGCCATTTTACCAATATTTGAAGTAGCTGAAACATTTCCACCTCCAACAATTAAATTAACCTTTGTATTGGTGAAATCAAATATTAAATTTTGAATCTTGAAATTACCAGCATCTTCTAAATTGATGAAAAAATGAACTAGTGCTAATCCTTCAGGTTTCAAAGAGATTGAATAAGCAAAGAAGATCCACTGGCCTGTTGGTAATTCATTTGTCATTTTACCTGTAACTTCTTTATTAGTATCATCAACTAACGAAAGTGCGGTTGTCCCTGAAAGACTTAAATTAATCTTCAACGCTCGACTAATACGAAGAGTGAACAAGGAAGGTTGATAATCAGGTCCATTATGCTCAACAAAAAGCCAAGCAGTAAAAGTTAATCCATGTTCAATTCCAGGAAAGTCTGTTTTTGGTGATGTAACAGTTATACCACTCAGAGGCAGATATTTTAAAGGGCCTTTTAAAGAATCATCAATGACTGTATTCATTGTATCCAAAAAAAGTGGCTGATATATTGAAACATGATGATTCTTATCAATTGGTGTAAATAATGATATATATTGAAAAACGGTTTTGATATCAGTTTTATATGATGAAATCATAAAGAAAATTGACAATAATAATTTAATGACACTTTCATCAAGATCTCCTTCTATTCGTTTCTCATCAAGTATCTTCAAAATGAAAACGTCGATTTTGTTCTTATAACATATTTGAACATTTTTCGGGGAAAAGTGACACAAAGATATAAATAAGTTGGCAACATCTTGGAATTTATCCGTGGCTAGATAAACACGAATTAATAACTTAACCACTTCAGGCTGTCTAATAATGAATGTTGATGAAATAGTCGATAAACTTTCACCAGCCAAAAGTTGGACTAGATTTGGATAAATCGAGTTCATGAAGTCTGATTCAGCCTCTTTAAATTTAGATAAAATTAGAACAAAACAATCTACTTCATAATCAGTAATAATAAATGAGCTTGTCATTGATGTAACAAACATGATTGATTCACGAACTAAATTTTGGGATTCATTATCAGCATCGAACTTTGTTGATAATGAACACATTAATCCGCATATTTCAGGGATCATCTCTGATTGATACTTGGCACGATGTGCTGATATCAAATTGACAGTGTTCATTAATTTAGTAAGCAACAAGATGGTTTTATTTTTATATACTTCAAATTCTTTTTCAGTGATAACAATGTAATATTTAATTAACTTAAATACAGCATTCATCAAATTTGTCACATCTCTTGCATTTTGATTAGATGCAAATTGTGATATCGTTTGTAAAACAAATGGTTCAATATTCTTCTCCCTAATGAAAGATAAGAAGAGATCTGCTGATTCAGGATCACTAAAAATAAAGTTTGTAACTTCAATTAAATCTTGTGTGCAAAAAAAGGTAAAAAATTGAAACAATCTTGATCGAACAATTTGTAGAATTTCAGAATTATTGCCTTCAATAAAACTAAAAGCCTGATAATTATAAGAAATTCTCAGGAAAACACGAATAATTGAGGGATTCTTGACAACTTTCATATAAAAAACATCAGAATTCAACATGATTAATGATATCATTTCATCTAATAACAGTGGATGGTTTGATACTAGAGTGAGTATAGTATAAAATGCATTTGATGTCTCTTTAAGAGATAGTTCTAGAGCATATCTCCTTAAAGTGTTAAATATGTAATAATATTTGACGTTGACTGCTTTGCTCTCATCGTCTTCATCTTTACTATAATTATATAGTGAAAAGTATGGATCATAAAGTGGCTGTAGGCATTGTAGTGCTTTGTTACTAATTGAAGCTTTTACTCCAAAATTCTTGAGCTTCTCATGAATCAAAAAAACAGAAGCAATGAAATTCAAACAGTCATTATTTATGTAGCAATTTTCAGTAGTCTCATTATTTTCAGAATTATCTAAAATTTCTGAGTTTCTGTTCTCTTTAGATTTCAGGTTCAGAAGAAAGTTGTTGATAAGCAATGAGGAAAGTTTTTCATTGCTATAGAATGAATCGGCAATCAATGAAAGATATTGTTGTGACTTAGGTCCAATGAAATCAATTATCTTTTGAGTTTCAGGAAATGTATCATTCCGATGTGATGGGCTGCTTTGAAAAGTGTCGACTTTGGGGAACCTAAAATCAATATTTGGCTTTTTAAGAGAATTGCTAATTTCAAGTGATTGTAATTTTTCTTGTGATGTTGATGGAATTTCTATTTTAATTAAAGATTCGCTTAATATTATCTTTTTTATTCCTGATATCATTGAAAAAACCATTGAATTAAGCAAATTATCTGATATGTAACCTGATATAGCGCCAAATAATGCTAATGCGGGAGGTTGAAACTGTATTATATATGTAGAAAGCTGTAAAACAATATTTTCTGATACAGTTTGATTAAAAGCTTTGGGATCGTTATATATTATTTTTAATACTGACGTTAAAAATTGAGAAAAATAAGGATCCGTTGAAGCAGAGCCACGAACAATTAATTGCTTTAAAAATAATTTAATAAATTGCGTTGAATGTGATACTTCTAAAAAGCTATTGATTAAGTTGAGATACGGCAAAGGAAGATTAAAACTCTTGTCTGATAGCGAAATATCAATTGTTATAATAAAACTTTCAATTGCAATATCACGATATTGAGATTTTGTTGCATACAGTAATGATGTAAGAATTGGGTCATAAGCTGAGGGTTTATTGCTCATTTCAAATTGAACAACCCAATCAACAAAACAGTAAAGGGATATCAAGCTTAAATAGTCGCAAATTTCATTATCAGTAGAGTTAAGATTACGATATTGTAATAAAAAAGATTCTGAATAATTAATTTTTATTGAAAGTGATTTTAAAATCTTTGAAAGTGCAGTTCCTGAATTAATCTTTGCTGCAATCTTAGAAATTTGAGATTTTGATAAAGAGCTTGAAGGAAATTCGAAAGACTTTGCTTCTTTATCAAAAGATTCATTAAGTATTATTTCTTTCGGAATGCTTGGAACTTTTACTTCAAAGATTTTTACAAAAAGAGGAGGAGGAAAATAAGAATTAATTGATTGAATTAGAAGAGAAATGAAATAATTATTTTCAATTAAAAATCATTTCAATATGAAATTTATATTTATTTCAAAAAGTTTTAATTTTTTAAGTAATCATTAATAATTGTTTTTATCATTATCTCATTGTTCTTCGATTTTGATTTTAATATACTTGCATGATATGGATATTCGAATAAAGGGGAAAAAGATATTATCAAAAAAAAAAAAAACATGAGAAATAATATATAAAAAGAAACATTGCTTTTCATAATAAAACTACTCCAAAATAACATTATATTGTAATGTGGAAAAACATTTAAATGTAATATAATATAGTTTTTTAATATTTTAAAAACAAAAAAATGATATGAAAGATTATTAAATTAACAGCATGGAGGTGTACGAAGTCCTGAAAGAAGCTCATTAATATATCTGGTTCGTTTTGGAACATCTTTGACAGGATTAATGTTTTTATTCTCTTCTCTGTCTTTATTCATAGCGCTTTGAGTTGATCTTTTTCGAGATGATTCATTTCTTTGAATAAATTGAATAAATTGTTCTCTATTTGGGACCATCTTACGATTTGACTTTTGAGTTAAAGAAAGATCCGGTGCAAATGTACACTCAGCCATTTCTTTTGCTTCCTCTTCCATTTTGCTTTCTAAAAGATCTATTTCGCGAAATACTTTTCGAGATCCATTAGCTTTGTTACTTGAAATTTTGACCGATCGATTTAAAGTAAGTGACATGTCGGGATGAAATGAATATTCTTCCTGCTTTTTCGCCTTTCGAGAGGATAGCAAATCTGATGAACACTTTGAATTTGAAAGTATTTTCTTACTTTCATCATTCATATATGATTTCTTTTTTTGTTTTTCTAAACTTTGCTGATGTTTAATCGACCTTTCCCTATTTCTTACAGATGATACTTGTCTATCAAAAAATTCATCCATATTTGTTTTTTTCCTGCGCATTGATAAAGCAGATTGAGCTCGAGAAGGAGGACGAATCCTATTGATGATTGATTTTTCTGATGTTTCACTCATTCCACAGTTATGCAAGATTTCCTTGCTTTTTTGGTTCATTTTTGAATGATTCTTGCTCTTTCTTTTATCTTCATTTTGAGAAATTATTGGCACACTAGAATCTATAAGACAACCTTCATCATCCCATATTTGAGTTTCTCTCTTATGCCTAATAGCTGGCTTTAAATTCTTAAAAGCTGGCTTTGCTTGCGATTTCTTTTCTTCTTCAATTTCTTTTCTTATTTCATCAACCTTTTGTGAACGAATCGAATTTGAATTTAAATTTCTAACAGCTAATGAAGAATATGAACGTCTTGGAGCTGATTGTGAACGAGGGGGCTTCCTATTGCTTGGATTTTTTTTACGTAATGTAACAGGGCAGTATCCATCTTGCATCGTAGTAAATCTAGTTGCTAAACGTCTTTTATAACATAATTGAATTTTTTATATTTCGTATAACTTTTTATTAATAAATCAAGCAATGTTATTTTAAAAAAATATTGGATCGCAACATATAGTTACTAACTATATTTTTGGACATCAATTCGTAAAACCATGTCTTTTTTTTTTTGTGAGAAAAACGATCACATCAAAAATTTTTAAAAAATTTATAGAAAATTTTTCTACTTATAATTTTCTTCAACATTTATTGCAAATTTGAAAAAAATTTAGATCTACGATAGTCTTATTTTGGAATTAATTACGTTCACTTTTTCTTAGTAAATACAACTTTTTGATAAATTATATGTGGTTAATTTTCTATTTAATTGAAATGTTTATTTAAGTAATATCTTAAAAGCAAAAACTAGATTCATATTATAATAATAAATTTTATTTAATGCTTTATATGTAAATTAAAGCTGAACAATTATTAACTTATAATCTCGATTTTATTGTTTCAATGCTTTAATTTGTTCCATTGTCGCAAGCAATATATATAGTTGCTTTGAAATAAATCGTTTGCGGTTTGATTCCAATAGAAACGATTCGAAGTGTAAGATGGCCCAAATTACTTTTAAAACTTTTATAAAACTGAGAACATTCATCTTATGATAAGGCTTTATCTGTGTTATAAATGCTGATATCTTGATTCTCAGACTTGATAATCGAGTTTTCGAAAATTTCCGGATAATTGTATCGCATTTATAATACAGATATAAACCGAGTCGATTTAAAATTGACTTGAATAAATGATTTTGATTAAAGTTTGACTTTTCATCAAATCGGAGTTAAGATTTTGACATTTTAATCGTCGATTATAATTAATGTAATATTGAATGGTTTATATATGAAAAAAATCTCTATTATTTCTCTATCAATTTTTTGGACATATGAAAGCGGTTTTTTTGGACATCGTAAAGCTTTCAAAAACTCATATAAAGTTTTCAATTTCACTTTTTTACGGTTTTTTGGACTTGTTTGTCAGATTTTTTGGACATGAGAAAAATTTGAAAAAAAAAATCAGAAATTTTGAAGAAATTTCTCTCAATTTTTTGAATAAAAATATATTTTTAAATAAATTTTTTTTATCAAATTTTATTTGTAAAAGAAAAATTCAGCTTTTTTATACAAAAAATTTAAAGATTTGTTTTTTAAAAATTTTTCATTTATTGTGGATATCGAAAAATTTCTGTCTAAAATCAATGTCCAAATCATGTCCAAAATGGTCCAAAAAAATGAATTTCCTAAGTCCAAAAATGAAGGCCTAATAGTTAGTATATAAAAATCTTTTTATTTGAAATAATTTTATTTTAATACAAAGATTCTATAAACAATTGTATAAAATTTATTAACGTCTTTTCATTTGTATTTTATTGAATTTTTGAGATTGAATAAATAATGAGATTGTCCGCCAAACATTGACATTATCAAATATCAAAAGTCAGAAAAACCCAGCTAGTAAAATTTTAAATCTTGAATTTTAAGAAATTAACAAATAATCAAGATCTAAAAAAAAAAAGAAGTGCGAGAACTAAAAATAACGTATTTTTAAATTTAAAAAAGTGGATTTTTTCACTGAATTGTTAATCAAATCAATGCTATTTTTAATATAATATAATGCATACCTAATGCTATACATCATATTTAATTATTAGGTCGTTTTAATGTTTGCAGAAGTAAGTGAGAAAAAATGGTATTTTGGAAATTTCTAATTAGTTCTGATATATTGTTGATTTTAATATTATTTATTTATATTTAAATTAAATTATATATATAGTTTTAATATAATATATAAAATAGTTTTTTAATTTATAGAGATATTAGTATTTAAAAAAAAAAATAAATATAATATAAAAATATAGGGAGCTCTGGTGAATTTCATAGGGATAACTATTTGTATTTTTATTATAATCAACATGTATATATACATATTTTCTTATTAATCTGAATCGCTCGCCGGGGGTAATTTTATTTTTATTTTATAAAATTCTGAAGAAAAAATACGTTATAATTAATTCCCCTCAATTTCAAATTTTCATAAAAAAATGCAAAAAAATATGGTTTCTTATTGTTAAATCGTAATGAAAATAAAGTGAATTAAAATATATACTATGATAAATATAAAAAAACTATCATTTCCCGATTTTATGCAACTTTGCCAAATTATTAAAATCAAGATATTTCAACCATCTTTTATTAAAATGTATGCTTATCCAACTCTTATTATGCACATTTGATAACTTATTTTAATTCCTCTATATATCTTTTGTTTTGTTTGAGATTAAACAAAAAAAATGAAATTTAAAAATCTAAGCATTCCTAGAAAAATTGGCCCTATAAATTTAACTGAAATCAATATTATAATATTAATACATATTATAATTCATATGTATATTTTTTATTTTAAATTTAACCTATTTAATTTTAAGATATTTATAAAAAAATATAACGACTATTGCGAATTTAAATTTTAAATGATTAATCAAATTTTTCATTCTGTTCTCACAAATTAATTTTTTATGCAAAAAATCATTTTTTTTATATTTTTATGCTTGAAACAATAACTATGAGCGATTTACATATAAATAAATTAAAAATTAGCTCTTTTTTTAGTAAGTTAAAAATTCTGAAGAAAAAAAACACGTTGTAATTATCTCCCCTCAATTTATAATTTTTAACAAAAAATATAAAAAAATGTGGTTCAAAGTTAAAAAAATTTAATAAAAGTTATATGAGATAATACATATATAGCGGTAATTATAAAAATATGATTAATGACTTGTTTTCAGCAACTTAGTCTAAAAATTAAAATCAAGATATCTTGAGATAGTATGAGTAAAATTTGTCCATGATGTAATATATTCATTAATATCTTTGGATAATTGTATTTTCATCCAAATATTCAGATATTGTCCAGAATTTGATAAAAAAAAGTCAATTTAATTTTCTGAAAGCTCCTAGAAAAAATGGCCCTATAGTTTGGTTTACTAATGGTATTTATTAATATATAAGAAATATAATGCCGATATCAAAATTTATAGAGATTTTAACCTATTTGTTTTCAAGATATTTATTTAAATTTTATATTTGGTCAGATATTTTCGAAAATTTTGTTTAAAATTTTATAGCAAAAATGGCTCAAATCGTATTATTCTGAATCTTATCTTTCCAAAGAAAGAATTATTATTGTACATCAGACTTTTCAATCTCTTTCAGCTGTATCACATCATTGGGATTATAACGATTTGAGTCATCATCTCAATAATTCCAGTCAATGTTCAGCTCATCACTTTTTATCTTGATATTTTGGTTTTTTTTTTGGTTGGGATTCCCAACTTGGGAAAAATTAAATCTAATTTTTTTTTATTATTAAATTATTTTTAATAAAATAAAAATAACAATGTAATTTACATATATATAAATATTTATTTGTGTTCTAAAAGAGAGAAAATGTAATTACTCTCCAACATTTATAAAATTATAATTGAATGGTTTATTTTTTATTTTATTAAAATTTTAAAACACAAATATTTTTACTCCTAGTGACTAATATAATTTAAAATCCTATCATAATAGAGAAGGATATATATATATATATATTATTTTATAATTTAATAATAATGAAATCAACCAGCTCTCGCACCTCTAAAAAAAATAAGTATTTTTATCTCTTTTAAATAACATAAAACTAAATAATAAAATAGTGTACATGGTTAATGATATATAATCATGCAACATTATATCTAATAACATATCTAGATTTCTTTGGAGGTTTAACTGGTTTTGGTATGGTTGCTACACGTCCTATAACATTGCCTGTTAGCATTCTATGCTCTGTTTTCATATATTGCCTTGCTTCTTTTGAACATTGTTTTTTGTAAGCTTTCCATATAATTTTCCTTTCATTTTCCATCCACTGATGAAGAAGTTCAGTATCAGTTGGTTCCTTTAAAAGAATATCAAGGACTCTTTCTCGAATTTGAACTGGAACCAGATAGTAAAGTTCTGACATTGGAATTTCATAGCCTGCTGTATCTTTAACTACAACATAGTAAAATGGTTGACCTTTGAGATCTTTTAACGATGGATCAGCTACAACTTCTTTTGGTCCATATGTTTTAGTTTTGACATTTTGTATTGATGTTGGGTAATTAACTTCAAAGCCATCCATTAATTTAATTGTATCACTATGCTTTGGAATTCCATTAAAATCGCATACATATGTTTTAAGAAGGCATCCAGTCATTAGCACAAAAAAGCCTTGGCAAATGAAATGTTCACGATTTATGATATCTCCTTTTTGAAAATTTCTTTCTCTCAAGTTTTCAGCAAGTCTGTCATAGCATGCATGGTCTTCTTGTAATAACTTTAAATCTGGTATTTCTTCGAGAAAGGTTGTTCTTCTGCTCATCTGCATTTTTGCATACCATTGAACTGACATTTGATAATAAAAAGCGTCAACGTGAAGTAGTTGAGAGTCTTCGTTTACAAAAATTGTGGCGTTACGAGGCTTAGATTTAATCAGGGCAGTTGATCCAAACTCTTGTGTTGGGCCTTTAACAGCAAGCAATCGAAAATGTGATTCTTCACCAAAATAAAATCTCAAAACAAATAATTGGTCTTCGTTCAATAAGTGATCATATGTATCGTCAGGCCAGTTAATAATAACTAAGCAGCTACCAGAAAAAACTAAATACCATCCATCTGGACTATCACCTTGCTTGAAAAGAATTGTATTTCCTTGATGTCTTTGAATCGTGATTTCGGTACAAATATCTTTTCGTTCTTTATCAGAATGAATACAATTTGTGAAATCAGGCCATCTACTCAAACATTGAGAAATTGATTGAACCATGTCTTCTGTTCTTTGCGAGGGAGGAACATAAAGTGCCTGAAGAGCTTTTGTATAGGATAATTTTTGTCTCTTTTTTACATCTTGACGGGGTTTCATTATAATACGAGGAAGACGCCGGGGAGATGTTTGTACGGGTCTTGTTGGGTCATAATAAATTGGAGCTTCAACGTACTCCATTTGATGTTAATTCTTGATTTTAATTTTTTGAAAAAGTTAATAGATTTTAACGTGTACTTTTCTGTTGATTTCAAAGGAATTTTTTAAATAATCCACTTTTTCAAAAAGGTAATTGTTTTTATTCAATAAAAAAGAGAATGCTTTCTCTAATATCATTATATTGTATTTTTAATTAAATTATTTAGGAAAAACTTTCTCTCAATATTTGGTTTTTTATGAGTATAATTTCAATTCAAATAATTTTTTTCAATTAATGTCGGGAAGGGCGCATTTTTCTACATTGAACGATCCCCAAGATAAATCATTTGTTGATGAATTGAAAAAAATTCCTACCACGCTCAAAATTGAAGATTCTGCTGCGTTTTTCAAGCATATACTATCTTTATTTAAGAGAAAAACTGTTCCAAATGACGTTGGAAACGAAATTTTATTAACTATTTGCAAATTACTGACAATTGCAGATCATAAAAAAGTTTTCATTAGTAATAACTTTATCAAATTGTTGCCAATTGAAAATTTTCTTCTTTCTGACAATATTTTAAATATCCTTGACCTTCTCATTACAAGTAAGACTGCATCTAAGCAAATTTTAACGCCATCTTTTCTCGAGCCTATTGTTAAAAGAAATCCTTGTAAAACTCTTATTTTACTTGGAAAATTTTTCCAAAGCACCAATGTCGAAAGTATTTATGTTAGCCAAGCAAGTAAGGCTTCAAAAAGTAAAAGATCAAACAGAAATCGAAGTCCAAGCTATGATGATGACAATTCCGAATCATATGAATGGGTGAATATTCTTTTCACCACAGATAGTTTTAAGAGGCCAGATTGTGCACAAAATTACATATCGCTTCTTATATATTTTCTTGAAAATAATGATGATTTCGCCAATGATTATTCTCAAAAAGTTTGGGATGTCATTTGTCTTATTTTGCAATCTCAAAATGACAATATTATTAAATATGCATATCAATCACTTTGCTTTTTGATTGATAACCAAATATCCGATTATCCAAAAATTCCATTTGAGCTTGTTGCAAGCCATCTTACAAAATTAACTCTTCAAAAAATGGCAATGTCATTACTTTTTAGATGTCAGTTGACTGAAATGAATTCAAAAAAGTTGATTAAAGTTTTAATTCATCTTGCATCGACCAAAAAGAAGGCTTTTATAATATTAGAACGAATTGCTGAAACCGAAAATGGAGCTTTCTTATTAATTGAGGACTCGTCATGGATGGGTACAAGTTTACCTGATAAACTGTCTACTGTTAATTTATTTTGTGGTGTATTGATGCATAATGATTTACGTGAAGTTCTTTCATCAAATGCAAGAGATGTTGTTAACTTCCTCATTACTGCTTTTTCTATTGAAAGTAACACAAATTCAGATCAAGAATCTAAAAGAAAGAGAAGTAGTAGCTATGAACAGAAAAATGAACGTCAAAGTGATAATTCTGTTGTTGTGCAAATGCTTTGCACAATATTGAAAAGAATTCCTATGAATAAAGAATTAGTAAAGCAAATGAGTCGTTCTAGTTTCTTAGGAGCATATTTCAGTAAAGCTACAAAGCAAGATAAAAATGCTGTTTATGCATTTCACGTAATCAGACTTATTGCAGATTGTTGCTTTGTAAACGATCTATTAAATGTTATTGATTTCCTCGTAACGTCAATTAAAAAGAATGATGATAATTCAAATTTTGCGTTGGATGTGTCAACTAGTTTATGTCAATATGAGCCATGTGTTAATAAATTTAGGGATAAGAAAATTGATCAATACTTACTTAACTTGCCAAAAATCACCAAATATCAAAAGCGTTTTCTCCAATCACTTGATGTAATTGATTAATAAATTATTACATTGTTATAACCAATCTAAATTCATGTTTTTTCTCCTATTTTTTTTGAGTGAAAAATAATCGTTTTTTATTTGAAACTTCAAAATCAAAAATTAGAAATGACTTCAGAACCTTCTCCTGATTCTCTCGGTATTGCAAAAGTGATTGTCGATACTTTTATGCGTTCAATTGGTTCAAATAATAACGAGGCGATTAATTTTTTTGGTGATGATGGAACTCTATTTTTTAATGGACAAACAATTACAGGAAAAAGCAATATTCTTAGTTTTTTAGACAGTTTACCAAAACTTTCGATTAGAGTAACTGGATATGAAGTACAAACAGTACCTCAATCAAATTTATGGTCAATGGTTGTTATTATTGGAACTTCACAAATAGGCGATGATAATTTTAAAACATTTCATTCTTCAGCATACGTCGAAGCTCGTACTTCTGATCATAAAGCTTTTATACGATACTTTTCTTTTGCCTCATTTGACTAATTATTTTAATAAATGTTTATATTACTGTTAAATTCAAAGATATGCTTTGTATATCAGTTTGTGAATAATCATATGATAGTACTTAAAGTGGTATATCTATGATTTGAATATTACTATTATCTTTTTTAAATCACTCCAAGATTGAAATAAAATAAAATAAGCAAAATCATATAGCATTTATTTTACAAAATCATAATAAATCCTTTATATAATCTACATTTTTTTCAACATTATTTAATCTTCTATAAATCTGAAGAGTATTCAAGTTAATAATATGGATCCATCTTGAATAAGGAGATGGAGTATTCCATTTAAGATTTTTTGATTCATCTTGATGTTGTGACATAACATATTTAATATTAAGTGGTAAAAATAAACTTTCGTCTTCTTTATAAGTGTTCATTGTTCTTTGCTCTGCCATTCTAGACTCATAATTCAGCCCATGAGTCCAAACCCAGCCCGGATAACCTAAAGTTACTAATCTTCCTCCAATTGCCATGACTGGATTTTGTCCCCAACCTCCACACATCATAACTGCGTCTTTTGGTGTATTTTCAGTCATCCAAATTCCCAAATTTTTCTCTTCTTGATTGAACATTGGGAAGCTATAAGCCATTGCTCTATATATACAAATGATTGAGCCAAAGCAAAATCCAATAATGACAATAATTATAGCAATTTTAATAAAAACGTTATTTATATTGAAAAATTGACTCATTTTATCCTTCCTTCTGGAATTATTTTGATGTGAATAAAAATTGACACTTTCTGTCTTTTCATTCGATTTAACCCATAAAACAATAATAAAATTAGAAACCGCCGCACACGCTAATGGATACCAAGCAACGATAAAGACTTTTGTGTTATCCATCGCTCCAGGTTGATAACGAATAATATTCGAAACAATCCAAACACAGACAGATGGTAAATACATCATATTTTGGGCACGATTATGGAAAATCCAGACACTTATAAGCGATAAAAATGCAAATGCGCCGAGTGATGACCACCAAACTTTAAAAAAGCCAAAAGTTGACGAATCTGTTTCTTTATGAATTGGCTGAATAATGAAAAAATTGGATCTTTTTTCACGTGTTAACCAAATAATTTGTGGAATTGAAATTAAAATCGCTGGAATTCCAAAGAAACACCATGTTTTAATCGTTTCAAACCACTTTGAAACTTGTTTGAATGGAAAATTGAATAAACAAACAAAAATCGCATATTCACCAACGCCAATATATGAATGGGCAGACATCATTGGAATTAATCCCATCATTATTCCTGCAAGAAGCGCTGTTTTGTGTGATTTCGGAATATCAGATACAATGCTGATTAGTAAAGATGTAATTAAAACAGAAATAGGTGTTGAAAACATTCCTGATCGTTGTGGTATTAAAAAGTGGATCAGTGAGTGAATCCAAAAAGTATATGTATCTTCACAAAATGTGTGTACATAGTTTGTATTTATGTTATCATGGCATCTCTTTATGAAAAAATATCTCCATCCAGTTCCACATGCAAGAAAAAAGAAAATAATCGAAATTTCTGGTACATATTTTAATTTTGAAAATTGTCTAGAAAGATCATAGAGAGCTATGGTCAATGAAAAAAGAAGCAATATTGTAGGGATCGCGAGAGAAACTCGAAGTGAAGCTCTCCCGCAGGAAACCAAAATTGCGCTAAAATAGTCCGCAACAATTGGATAGCAAAGTTCTGCGCCTGCATAAAACGGTGTCTGTTTTTTCGACGTTCGTGAGTTGTATCCATAAGCGAATGATGATATGAGTGAAAGATGAAAAGGTAAGTCTGAATAACTCGTAGCTGATGATTCTATTCCATTTTTAAGGAAAGTTTGTGATATAAGAATTAAATACATAATAAATAATAAGGCAAAGAGAATGATAAACTCGGTTGAAAATTTTCGTATACGAATCAGTTTGTGATTAATGCTATGAATGTAAAAGCTGATTAGAAAATATAAAATTGAAATAATAAATCCAATAAATGGATTTAAATTATGAAATAGTTGAATGAAATAATAAATCCAAGTAGATATTCCAAAGCCAACTGGAATTGCGCCTGCTAAAACTGTTATTTGATCCCATGAAGGAGGTGATAATAAATTAATAATTTCATAACCTAGCCATATTGATGATGTAACAATCAAAGAGCAAATCATTTAAATCTTCTCAAATTGTACATTTTAATACATAAAACGATTTTGCATAAAAACAATGATATTTGTGTATTAAAACAAAAATATATATATTAATAATTTATTTATATAATTTAAAAAATAATATTACTATTTTAATCATATTTTTAATGTATAAATAAAGATATTTGAGTTTTAAATTAACAAAATTTTGTTAGCTCACAAAAAGTTGTTTGATCTTTCAATTTTTCTATATTGCTTTCAAAATTTAATTGTCAAATTCAATATATTCATAAAGTTATCTCAATATTGACTTTTATTAATTCTGAAAATGGATCAATCAAGTTCTTCGATAATTCTCGACCCTGGATCAGGATCTATCAAATTTGGTGTAAGTTATTTTGATAAAACATGTGATCAAAAAATATATCAAAACATGTCAATTCCCTCTCTGTATGGTACGTCAAGATATCCTTCTGCTCTTTTCAGGAAAAAAGCAAAAAAGCAAGGAAATTATAGACACGACTATGTAATTGGAAAACATGTTATAATGCTATTCGATCTTCTCGATGTTACTTTTCCCGTTCATCGTGGGGTTGTCACCGATTGGGATATTGTCATGACAATTGTTCATGATGGTTTGCAATCACTCCAAAGTAATTCTGTGCCAATTCCAAATTCTATTTTAGTTTCTGAACCTTGGTTTCACCCTCGTAAGAAGAGAGAAAAAATGGTTGAAATCATTTTTGAGAAATTTGAATATGAATATTTTTTTTCAGTTCCCCAAGCAGCTTTAACTTTATACAATTATAACCAAAGTTCAGGATATGTGATTGAAAGTGGTGCAGAGCAAACTCAATTTGTTCCTATTTTCAATAGTCATAAAGTTCAACATGGTTGCTTAAATTTTAATCAAGGAGGATTTGATGTCACGATTCAAATACCCAAAGCGCAAGTTGATATCAATAATTTTCAATTAAACAAAATAGAAGAAGCACTTTTTAAAGATGAAAAAAAAATGAATCCATATCCGCATTTTTACGAAATCGAAAATCTCAAAAGAAATCCGCCAGAAAATTTGGATATTAATGGTATTTATAATTCAGTTTTCTTTAGTGAAAATAATTTGAATCATGATAATGATTTATTTTATCAAATTAAAGAGCAATTGAAAAATATTAATACAAATGGTTCAAATTCTAGCAGTGTAAATCCTCTTTGTTCAATACCGAATGAAATTTACTTTGGTGGTGGTAATTTTGCATGCAAATACTTTAGAGAAACAATTGAAGCACAATTCAAATCGGAAAAAATTCGTTCGCATACGCTTCCTGATGATGATTTTGAATGGAGCGTTTGGAAAGGTGGAAATAAGTTTGTGAATTTGCCAACAATGAAAGATTTTTGGATATCAATTGAAGATTATTACGAAAATGGAACAAATGTAATTAATTTTTCTTGTTTGTAAAATTGCTTTAATTTATTTTTTTTCTTTTTTTTTTTTAATGTCTATATATATATATATTTGGTTACCAACAAAAATGATTTCTAGATATCAATTGAAGATTATTATCAAAATGGTAAAATGGCAATATTAATATTTTGGTTATGAGTAGCAAAAATAAATTAATTCGATTTGTAATTAAATATTTAATAAACACATTTATAATAAAAACTTTGTTTTGTTGTTTTTGTTTTCCTTGAATTTATTAAATTTGTATTGAATATATGATCGTTTTGGTAAATATTAGCCTTATTATTGAAAGTTGATAGGTTGACGTTTAAATTTTAATATTAAAATTTGGATATCAATAATTTGATTTATGGCAATATTTGGAGGAGATCCTCGTTATGTTTATAATCAAGTTCTTTACAAAATATTGCTTTGGTATGATATTGTAATGATTCCTTCACTTTTAATAGCTTTATCGAGAGATTTTTACAGACCTGATACTCTTTTTTTGCCAGTGCCATTCATTTTTTTTGAACTGATCAGATTAGCTTTAAATTCAAGTCACACAAATGGAAATATACCCGTTTATGTCGCCTACTTGTTTATATGTTTTATTGATCTTGGTATTGACCTAGCCAGTATTTTTGTCGTAAGAAACACAGCCTTTTTTTATGTAACATTTTTTGGATATGCAATTTTTCATTTTATCCAGCTTTGTTGGTCTGTTCCAGTTTATCAATCATTCCAAAAATATCAAGATGCTTTTTACCAATTTTCGCAAGAACAAATCAGATCGCAAGCTTTAAATCAAGACGATGGTACTGTTCAGCTTGAATTAAATGTTGGGTGATTATTTGAATCAGTTTTTTTCTATTTTTTACCAACTAGCAATTCAAGTATTTATCAGATGAAATCTAAGATTCTTTTTTCCTTTTGGGCTTGCTTCTTCTCTTTTCATGCCTCTCATATTTTCATGTTATTTTCTTCTAATTTACAGATAGATTTATTATTGCCCATTTAGTGTAAAGTGATCCTTATATGCGTTTTTATTTTGCCATTAATGTTTTTATTTCTCTTAATGTTATGTAGATTTTTATGTAAAAAGTATTACTATTTCAATTATTTTGTGTATTCAAAAATTACTCATGATTTAATGGAAAAATTGATCGTATAACAGAATTATTGAAAAACCCAGAATTCATTAATGGTTGAGAAATTTATCACCGAACAGCAGCTTGCTGATGCACTTTACATGTGTAGTGGCGATATATTTAATATGGTTGACATTTTACGTTTTTTATGCACACCACAACTTAACAAAGATAATGCAATGCGTTTTATATGTTATTTAATTACTCTTAAAGTTATGCCGCTTGATCGTCCAAAATGGATACCGTCGATTTTGAAATATGGGCAATATTATCAAGATACAATGAAAAGATCGTTTGAAGACTGTTATACAAATCCTACCGAAGCCGTCACAGGTCAAACCGCAAAAGATATCGATGAAGCTATTCATAAAAGATTTGACTGGTGCCTCTTTTTTGGTTATCAATTAAAAGTTGATCGTTATTATCTTCAAGATGCGGAACTTCGAGTTAAGCGCCTTTTTTGCACATACATGCTTGAATTTTCAAAGCCAGAAATACTTCCAGAATATGTTACTTTTGCCTATGCATCTTATATGATGGGATTACTATTTGCAATTCAGAGTGGCCTTCCTTCTTTCTTTGCTGAAGCTATAGGCTATCAAATGTTTTTAGCGTTGGTTAAAATGAACAAATATAATCATCAAATGCTTGAATTAGGCTATTCCAAAGAACATGCTGAAAAATTTATTGACCTATTTCATTATTTTTGTCCAAAATTGCAAAAAGAAATGAAAGTTATTGGATTTGATGTTTTAGATTATGTTTTCCATTGGGATTTTACATTATATACAGAAGAACATGTTCCTCTCAATTTGTTACTCGTATGGGACAATATTTTCTTTCACATTGATGAGTATCAATTTTACATTAGATTTTTGCACATTGCACACTTAAGACAAATGGAAAAAGATAAAGTTGATTTTACTTCAAAAGAAAGTATTGAAAGCATAAAATGGAATGCTGTAGAAATCTTGAAAGACTGTGAAGATTTGATGGAAAAAGATATTGCAAGAGTGAAATTTAATTATTGGGCATTTTGTCCTTGTTATAATTTATGTCCTCACCTTTCTCTCAGAGGAAAGAAATAAAATTATTATTTTTTATAAAAATCTTTCCAATTATAAAAATCAAAATCTTGTGTTTGAAAGAGTGAAATTTTGATAAACAAGATTTTAAAAAATCTTGTGTTAGCTTTTTGAATATGTTTTATCAAAAAGTGATTGTGAAATTAAAAACGATCACAAAACTTGATTTAATCTATGGAAAGAATTTTGGCCTTGTTATAATGGATATTTTATTTATATGTAATTCAATTGAAATAAATTTTAAATGGTAAAAAATACAAATTCATATTTGGTAATATTAAGAGTCATTTGGCTTCTGAGAAAAAACAAAATCTTCATATTCGTCTTGGGCCTGTTGTATTTCACATTGGCATTGTAAACGAATCTGCTTTTTTTGGTATTCAGACTGTTTATCAAGTTTGGAAAATTCATTAGAAATTCTATCATCTTGTTCTTTTTTAAGTTTAACAAGTTCAGGATGTGTATCATTATTCAAGGAAGCTATTTCTGATATAATTTTTTCAAACATTGCAATTGCTGGTGTAAGAATGATTGATTTCTCTTGGTTATCCATTCAAGATATTCTTTGTAAATAAAGAAATTTTTAAAAACTTTTTCAAAGAAAAAAATTTTTCTTTTTTGAATTAGATTGCATTGCAATTGAAAAGTGACAGCCTATCGTTCTTCGTAACAAATACAAATGTCGGTTCTCGTCATGCCTGCAAGCATCAGTAAGTCAATGAGTGCTGTAGAACAAGCAGCAGAAGGCGTTCAAGTGCATTATCTAGTAAAAACCGCAGTATTTTTTTTAATAGGAAAAATTTCTGAAAGCGATTTAAAATCTCGTGCGCGTGAAGCTCAAATTCCATTACCAACATTTACAGAAGCAATCGATTGCATTTCTTGGGTTTTATGCGAAGCTGTTCGTTGTCATTGTACTGTTGGTCAATTTCGAGAATTTATTGCTGAATTCGATTTTCTTAATACGCCTCAAGTTCTTCAAGTTTATCAAGATTCAATTGATACAATTCATAAATGTTTAACAAAAGTTTCACCAACTTCAGATCATTTCGTTTCGATTGATTGGCGTGTTCAAGTTGAATATATGAGAAGATCTCTTAGAAACTTTAGGAGAACTCACGTCGTCATGGACTTTAAAACCACAAGTGGAATTAGAACACTTGAAGCTACACCAGATATGTTAGTCCAACTTCATGATACATTAGACGAAGCATTACAAAGTTGCAGAACTGCTCAATTTAGACGTATCCAAAGGTTTGTTAAGTAAACCAATTTTTTTTTGGTATTTATAAAGAAAAACAACAATAAATCGAGCCTGTTTTTTTCTTTAATTATTAAAGAAAGTTATTTCCTTGTTAAATTTATTCATTATTGTTTTTTGAACATATAAATATTTTTTTGAAATCTGACATTTTATTATTTAATAATGGATTTATATGGAGCAGAACCAATTTGCTTAAATAGTGGTAATGGCGTTTGCAAATAATGGTATATCTTATAAATATAGTATATAGTTATTGTTTGAAAAATTTTTTATAAAATAAGCATTTATATATCCTTGATGTATTAACGATATCCTTGTTATAAAAGAATATATGAGTGTGAAAATTTTATATGTGCAAAGGACTATGTAGTTTTGTCATACATTTGGTAATGAAAAAATTTGCATATTCAAAAATTTGAATACTTTGCATTTGGATAATAACATACTAAACGTTAATGGAAAGTATCAGTGAAACTACCAATGAAAACAAAACCTTTGATGAAAGGAAAAAATGTTTAATAAGCTTCATTAATGATAGATGGGACAACATTGAAAGTAAAATTGATCATTTATTAAATTGTATCAACAAAAACGCTGATCCTATGGTATTTGAAAGAATTCAATTGTATAAAGAAAAAATATTTACAAAAAGCGAAACCTCAGGCGATTCTCCAGATATTGATCAAAACGATATTAATAATTTGGAAAAAAGATTGATAAATAGTATTAGAGGCTACTTCCCAATGAATTCCAAAAAATTTAATTCAATTTTTTCATCAATTTATTCGTTAATTTCACAAATAAAAGTTTATTTAGACGAATATGATCAATTAGAAGAAAATTCGAGTGAAACATCAAGTCAATATTCAAAAGAGCCAATTAAAAATGTTTTTATTGATAATATGAGAAATGGTATTACTTCTTTGCAGGTTGAGAATTTTGAAAAACGTAAACAATTGAAAAATGATAGAGAAAAAGTCGAATTATTTGATTTTTTAACACAAGAGAACATGAAATATATTGCAAAATCATTATTATATTACCAAGAATATAGACTTCAAATTGAAAGCCCTCAAGATTCTGCCAAGATAGAAAAAAGAATGTTCAAATCGTCATTGGATTTGATTTTTGTAGCTAATGCAATGACAGCTCCAGATAAGCCTAATAACGAATCAAAGCCAGCTCCAGATAAATCTTGATTTAATTATTTGTGAGTATAAAGCTTGTTTAAAATAATTGATGAAATATATATACTTTTTCAAGGTTATTTCAAGGTTATTTATTCTATTATAATAGAATTTGTCAAAAATTTTTAATTAACCAAGAGGTACGGGGACTAAAAAAATTTTAAAAAATTCTTTATTTTAATATATTTTATTAATTATATTCCATATTATATAAAAAATATTTAATGAAAGAGTTTTGTTCGTCAGGTGGAGTTTTATGAGTATTTTTTTTTATTTGTCGTAAACTATTGAAATTGAAAAAAAATTTCTTCAAACATTTTCCATGTTTTTGTATAAAAAAAGTTATAAAATATTAAATGCATCATTATTATATGAAAATGTTTAATAAAAAAATTAATTCAATCGATCTTGTAATAATACCATTTTAGATTTCTATAAATTAAATGATAAGTATGTAAAATGAAGAATGATTTTTGCATAATATAATATGATTCATCTTTTGAAACTTTTTCTACTCTTGAAAACATGAATTGCTAAAAACTGATATTAAATATTCTCAATGAAATCTTTTAAAAATGCATTAAGATATGCGCTAATGATTTATTAATTTACCATAATTGATTTAAATAAGAGATTGTTGGGAAAATTTAATGAATAAGCCGTAATTTTTGTATTTATATTATAAATAAAAACTAACCTTTTTTGTACGTTACAAAAAAATGTCCAAAAAGTGGAATTGAATAGGTTTGTTTGAAAAAAATAGATAAAATATCCAATGTCCATGACCATAATGAAAATATCCAAAAAAAATGACCAAAATTTAGATGGGTCCCGACTCAATATGCTGGGACTTTTTGGGACTTAATAGGTTTTTTATTTAATCATATTATGATATGTTAAATTATATAAGATTATCTTTAATCACACCGATACGATTATTATATATTTATTTATATTTAAAGATAATCATATTTTAATCTTAAAATATAAAATTGAAAGGAATATCATACAAAATTTCCAGAGAAATTTAGAATTAATCATTCTATTTGAAACTTCTGAAAACTCATTTAAAACGAATTAACAATATAATAGTTGTTCTAATTGTCTGGAAATAAATGGATTTTGAGTATTTTTTTCAAAACATCGAAATGAATTATTATATAAAGTCCTTTTTCCTTAAATTTTCAACATTAATTATGAAAATTAAAAATAATTGGTATTGATATTTTAATATTATGTATTTTTAAAGTGAAATCTTCATTTTTTTGGAGGTTTTCGAATATTAAATAAACTTTGAAATTAACTTTTTGAGAATATTATTTCCAAAAAAAAATAAGTTTATATCTTAAAGTTAAATCGCTATAATTTAGAATAAATTAATTAATTAAATTATATTAAATTGAATACTTTTAAAAAGCTTAAACATATAAATATATCCAAGATTCAAAGAGAAAAAAACAAAAACAAATTTCTCCCATTTTTTAATATATTATACATTTATCTCGGTTAATAAACAATATTTCGAAAATTTAATAAAATAATAAGTTGTTTAATTCATATATTATTTTATATTTTGAATATAGTCTGAAAATAATAAATTTTTAATTGAGTAGAAAAATGTTTTGGATCTTTCTTTTTACATAAATGATCGATCAAAATATAAAGAAATATATAACATTTTTATTTTTTAAATATGTTTATTAAAAAATGAAAATATATTAAGATAGATTTATTTTAAAATGAAAAAATACGTTATTTCGAACGATTCAAATATGAATGTACATTTCAAATATTGAATTGATTATTTTTAAAATTCAATGAATTGAATAGTACGATAAAGTTCGAAAATTTGCGTACCAGTTTATTTAGATATTAAAATTTCAGACTAGGCTTGTTTATATGGTTAACATTTGGATTAAAACAGAATGACATATAAATCCACTTGTAAACATCCAAAGGCTCACTTTGTTCAAAAAGTATAATTTTAATTTATAAATATCCTGTGATTTTATAAATTAAATATGATTTAAAAAATGAAAGAGTTACCACTTACAACCATTCGTTATCAACAATATCTCAAGTTGCCAATTACAACTATGGTGATGGCTTTAAGTAGCAAAAACATAGATCTTATCTCAAGTTTAGGCAGCCAAAAGATTCAGGTTGCCATCTGCAGTTTGGTCTAGGATTTTAAAATTAATAAAAAAAAGATAATTTTATTAAGCTAATCTTTTTAGCAAATATTGCATTTCTTTTGATCTTTTTCGGCATGGTCCAAATCCTTGTTTCCTTCTTCCATTTCAGTTTTGGCTTTTTCGATATGGTTGTCGATGTTAACAACTTTTTCATGGTCTTCAGTGATTTTATCATCAACTTTATGTGTAATTTCATTTAAGTCTTGTTGCATTGTTTTAATTTCATCAACTTGACGTCCAATATAATCAAGATCATCGGCTTGTTGTTGAATTTGTAATTGCTCTTCAGAAAGGTTGGCCATTGCAGCATTGTGAGCTTCTTCATCATGGATTTTCTTGTATTCAGCCTCTTTCTTTTTAAGGATAGCTTCCCAGCTAGCCTTTTGACTTTCAAAACCCATTGCAACTGGGTCGTATTGTTCTTTAAGAGCTTCTGTGTCTGGATCTTCTCCTGATTCCAATTTATCATCAATTTTCTTTCCATTTGTATTTAAGATATTATAATTTGTTCTAATCTGTTTTAATGTCTTTTCATCGGGAATTTTTGTAATTGTTGCCTGAATTTCATTATATGCCTTCACATATTGGTCAACAAGAGATGAAAGATTTCCGGCTTTTTGGAAAGACATAACTAAAATGAACTAAATTTCGTCACTTTTTCAAAAAATTAAATAACATTTTTGTTTTATTTATATCTTACTTTAAAATTCATTTTTATTTATTTAAGAAATTTTTTTTATTTTCAAATATTTATATAATATAAATTAATCATAATAATGATATTAATCGCGTTCATTAGCAAAATATTATTAAAAAAAGAGGAGATGAAAACTACCAGAAAAATTGAATAATCTGATCGGAGAGTCTGGAAAAAGTTAACAAAAAAAAATATTTTGGTAATTTGAAATAAGTGATTTTTCCGATATATATTTTGCTCGCATATCTTTTAATATGTATAATGCTAATCTTTCTGATTTTTTTGTTAAATCTGATTTTTCAATGATTTACACAAAATCAATATCGTAAACCTACTTTTGCATTTCTTTTTGAAAATAAATTTATCTATTTTTGTGAAAAAATATGAAAGATTGATTATTTTATACCGATTAAATTCATTTCTACTCAAATTGATGGGTGAAAAGAGAAGCAGAATCCAATAAAAAGCTAAATTTTTTTCCATAAAGGAATTCTAAACGTGTTCATAATATATTCAAAAAGTGGAAAATTTATTACAAAAAAAATGTATGTAAATTTCCCTAATATTTAGTCAATAAACTTATTCTTTTTTCTTTTTTTTTTTTTTTGGTTTTTTATTTTAGTTTTTGTTTAAAAAAGCAACATTGATTTAATATACACACATATATTATTTGATGTTTTTATTTGCATTTGATTATTATAAGAAGAATTTGATTTAATTTAATTTATTCATATCCTTCTCCAAAATAACTCCAAAAAATTATGGATTTATGGAGATGGTTCTATTTTTTAAAAATTTATTTTTTTGAGGACAAATTTTTCAATTTTTTAAATTTGCTTTGAAAATTGAATCATCAAAATCAATCATTCAAAAAGTTTCACAAAACGGTTGAGGCCCGACCTTTTATCAAATGCAAGACGAATCAGGCACACTTGTTGACAAATTAGTTCCACGCAAGTGCGACGCTACAAACAGGCTTATTGCCCCACATGACCACGCTTCTGTTCAATTCCGCATTTCAAAAGTTAATGAAGAAGGTTTACCAACAGGCGAATATGAAACAATCGCTTTCTGTGGATATGTCCGCACTCTTGGTGAATCAGATAATGCTCTTAATCGTATAGCAACCGAACGCGGATTGCTCGAAAACGTTTATCGTGTAAACCAACATAAGTAAATGGAATTCACAGATTGTCAAATTTCTATCTCTTTTTTTTTTATTATTTGCATATTATTATACAAAATCAATTAAAAGCAATTTAAATTTTAATTTAAATTTTTTATTTTAAAAGCATATACCTAAATTTTTCTAATGAATAATATTTTGGCAAACCACTTGTTTTTTTTTTTTCAAAGCACAAGTTTTTCTATTTCTTTTGGAATATATTTTTTTTTTTAGAAACTGAATGCTTAATGAAAAAAACATATCAACATTTATCAGATATTAAAACTAGTACAATATTTAGATGTCAACCATATCATCCATGTTATGCTGTATTTAAACATGCTTTTTTAATGTAGGGGTATTTCATATTAAAAAACAAGATATCAAATATAATTAATGACAATGTTTATGATTTATAGTTTATTTTTTTATATCATATTATATATTTTGCATATTTAAGCAGCATAATTTTATTATTTTTTGATAAAAATATGAAGATAGAACTATTTAATCGCTTTTTTTATAATTCAGAGAATATTAGGTTGTTAGCCTTGAAAAAATTAATGCTTGATTTTTTATATAAATTAGAAGATTACCCAAAGCAAAATCAAATTAATACAGAACAAAATACAGCCAGCGCGATTCCATTCATCAATCCAAAATTATCGCTCTATTTTCAAAATAAAATGAGTAATGGTGAATCTATTTTAGCTGAAATAAAAGAGAATTATCCGGAAAATGTTCCCAATCTTGATCAACGTTTTATTGAAATTTATATTGATTATTTTGAGCACGAAAAACCTGATTTTTCTATACTTTTAGATGAATTTTTAATTAATAACGCCGAGCTTCTTATTCAATGTGGCATAATGAAGCTTCTTTTTGAAAAAGTTCCAAATTCTTTTAATCATATTTACCACACTTTAATATCTGGAGGAAAAAGTGCATTCTTCCAATTTGACCAAGAAAGTGGATTTTATATAATTACGCGTTACTCATCTGATAAATCATTCTCGCTGATTATATCGCAGATTTTGCAAGTCACTATTGCCAATATTAGTGATTATAGTATATTTTATCCACCTATTAAGTCAATATTTAATTTTGAGCCAGATGTTAGTTATCCTAATTTAGATTGTACTATTCTGGTCACAAATTTGTTCGAAACAAGAGAAAAACAAGTTATTTTAAGTACTTTAAAAGCACTGAGAAACGGTTTTGTTGTTAGCACACAATCTCAGACTTTTCTTGGTCCTGTTTTAATGAAATATTTTAATGACTTTATTGTTGATTCTGATTTAGCGATTGAAACAGTATACACTTTTTCTGCAGGAATTGCTGGAATTTCTGGAATTCCCCAATTTGATAAAAAAGAAATTATTAATATCTCAGAGTCACAAATTAATACTGATAATGATTTTTTACAAAGAATTGGTATCAAACTAATCATTGCTCTGATTGAATTTCAACGGAATGAAATAAATAAAAAAATGGAAGGAAAGATTCTTGATATATTTGAAAATACACATATTTTGCCTACAGTATTTGAAATTGCACAAATAGGATCATACAAACTCAAAATATCAGCTCTCCAATTAATTGATTTATGTGTTTACTATTGTTTACCAAATGAACTCAATATTTTCATTGAAAATGGTCTTTTCAAAATCCTAAGTGATACATTTGAAAATGAGCAAGCAGATTCATCTGCAGAAAGAGAAATTATTTTGATATGTATCAATATTTTACGGAATTCATTGAAGAAAGGAGCATCAATTCAAGTTGGAAATGATAATTTTAATGAAATGATTAAATTATTCAAATACTTAAAGACATTAATTTGCAATGAAGACCAACAAATTGCGAATTTTGCACAAAATGTATATATAAAATTGCTAGTCTACTATGGCGATTTTGAAGAAGAAGAACAATAAGTTTGTTTGTTTGTTTTTTTATTATGAAATGTTAGAGGTGAGGCTGCGAAAATTTTTGGTATTTTTTAATAATATTAATAAATATTATCTTATTGCAGAATTAAATGCTATTTATGATAATTTCACTAATATTTTTTTCAGATTTTTAGCTATAAATCCATTTTTAAAATTGAATTGTTTATATCTAATTATAATTTCAATTTTATCTTAATAAAAAAATTCCATTTACTCAAAATAATAAATAATTTAATTATCAATATTTAATATATAGATGTGAATATAATATTAAAATCTTCGACTAAGAATTATAAATCAAATTTTGATTTTTTATGATTTAACTAACTATCATCATATTATAAGCATGATTTGTTTGGTAAATTATTGATAAATATTAAAATAAATACTTATTGTGATGTTGATACCAAAATTAAAACAAATGAAATTATTGGTATATTTGTGAAGTTTACATCATTAACGTATATAGAATTATATTCAATATTAAACCTCAATCCTAGCTAAAATTGTAAAAAAATTTTTAAAAATATTTTGATATGTTTGCCTGCACCAGATAAGTTAAGAGATAAACTATAGTTATCCCTTTGATCTTTAATATAGAAGAAAATTTCTCTTTAAATTGAAAAATATTTTTTTGAATTTTCTCCAAAAACGCATTTATTGAATAGCTTTCTTATTAAAAAATAGAGATAATCTATATACAAATGCAATTTAATGGTTGAAAAGAAAAAATAATGACGAATATATGAATTATGACATTTTGAAATATCAATACAATTTCAATTTTTTTTGATTAAATCTAAAAAAAAGTATATGATATGAAAAGGTGACAACACCATAATACTATATTTTTAATTTATTTTTAATTTTGTTGATTATTATTCCGAAAAAAGTTCATTTAAAATTTCGCAGTCTCACCTCTGAAATGTTTAATAAATCAATGTAAATTATTTATTATAACAATCAGCTTTGGAAACAAATAAAGTGAATTCATTAATTTTTTTATCTTAAAATAAAAATAATAAAAGAACTTTCAATATACCTTTTTTCTGTTATTCGAAAAAAAAAAATTTCGAATTATAAGACACAATTCATATTTTATTCAAAATTCTTAGAAGCATTAATGAGGCACTGTGAAATAAAATCATTATTATTAAGGAAATAAAGATAGGAAGGTAAAAAAAAGATAAATGAAATATCAAACCAATAATTTTGACGAATGACTATAAAACAAAAATGAAAAAGATAATGATCAAATAATCATCATTATTTCTACAAAATATTCCACTGAATTAAATTATACGATATTAATGATAATCATTGCCATTATTTTGGCCAAAAGGATCACCACGCCTCATTGAAGGATGTTGGGTCTTCCTATTTCCACTTTCATCATCAGAGAATTCATTTTTTTGTTGGAATCCACCAAATTGAGTCGATTTCAACTGCGAACTAGAGAAAGGATCTCCTCTGTACATCGCTTCAGCACTTCCAAAGAGAGGATCTCCCTGGTTTTGGACGGACAATTGCATCAAGTCAATATTATTTGTAACGTCGGCACTATTGGTCTTCTTCTTGCGTGCGAAAGGAGCATTGCCTCTCTTTTCACTTGGTCCTTCGCCTTCGTCGAATTGATGGCTCTTCTTGTGGTGCTTTTTCTTTTGCTGTTGCTGCTGTGGCTGGACTGTTGGAAGCTGGAATCGTTGCTTTGTGTTTGCTGCAGTATTTGCATTGTTGTCTGTGTTTGCAAACATATCTTCATTGTCATCAACTTCAATTTCTTCGAACTTCGAACGACGAATAACTACACCTTTCGGGCTGGGTCCTTGGTGATAGAACTGTGGACTGATATCTTCATTGATTGATCTTACTTCTGGCTGCCTTTGAGGAGGCTGCATCTGCTGCTTTTGTTGTGGCATGTATCCTTGTGCTGGCTGGTTCCTAAACTGCTGCTGCTGATTCATGTATTGTTGCTGATTCATATACTGCTGCTGTTGTGGTTGATTCATAAACTGTTGTTGCTGTTGTGGTTGTTGATTCATGTATTGCTGTGGTTGATTCATGAACTGCTGTTGTGGTGGTGGTTGCTGGTTCATGAACTGATTGTTTTGATCGTAAGAGAGGAAACTTTGTTGTTGTTGTTGTTGCTGTGGACGGGCATCGAAGGGAGAAGAACGGTTCTGTGGCTGTGGTGCTCTTGTGTTGTCATCGCTGCTGCTGTAGCTCTCTGAGTCAGAGCTTCCGTTGCTTTCGAAAGCGAGTTTGTGCTTCTGATGTCTCTTCTTCTTTTTCTTCTGAGGTAGATCTCCAAATGGAGACACAGATGAGGGATTCGATGAGAAAGGTGAAAGTTTTGCATTTGGAACCTGAGGAACTTCCTCTGTTGAAGAAGACTGGTTTGGTTTCTTTCTCTGTGGCATCTGCTGCACTTGCTGCTGTTGCATAGGTTGTTGTTGCACCTGTTGCTGTTGAGGCTGCTGCTTTGACTTTGACTGAGGTAAATAAGCGAGAAGCTGGTCGATGAATTCCTCTTGGTTTATGTTCTGTGATGAGTTTGGCTGGACTGCTTGTGGTTGTGGAGTGATATCAGCCTTTTTCATGTTATTTTGCTCGATATCTTGTTGCTTCTGTTTTTGACTTTGATTTATTTGGCTGAAAGGATCATTCTTCTTTGGAGGGTTCATTGTTTGCTGATGAGTTCTGTTGTTTCCTTCATTATATGATCCGAATTGATTTGCATTTGTTACTTGTTGTTGTTGTTGTGCTGCTTTCTTCTTCTTCTTCTTGGCCTGTGAAGGCTCCTCGTCGTAGCTGTCTGATGAGTATTCTTTCTGTTTCTTTACGAAAGCGAAATTTGCATTTTCAGCGGTTTTGACAGCCTCGTTATTATTAGAAATTGGCCTGAAAGGTGAATTTTTGACGGTTTCATTTTCATTGTCATCATAATCGCTGTAGTCGTCCTTCTTGCCTTTCTTTGGGCCTGGTGCGAATGGTGAATTTTTGACAGAGTTTGTTTGATTTGTCTGTAAGTTTTTAGCTTCTGATTTCTGAGCCTTCTTCTTCTTCTTTGCTGCTGCTTTCTTCTTTGCGGCCTTCTTTGCCTCGTCGTCTGAAGAGTCGTAATCATCACTTCCGAGCTCCTCGCGAAGACTTGCCGCAATTTGAATCAGATTCATCCTTGAAGAAGGCTTCTCGTTTTGAGTGGTTCTATCATCCTTCTTCTTGCTGCCATCTGAGCCTGCAAACGGGTCCTCAAACTGGCGCGACTTCCTCTTCGGTGCTGAGCCAACGTTCGCTGGGGGCGGGAATGAAGGAGCCTGGTTCATGCTCGTTTCGCGGCTCTTGAAAGGATCGTCGTATTGGCGCTTCTGGTTCTGCGGCGATGGAATCTGGTCTATCTCGATGAGGAACTCGGCAAGGGCGTCTGGGCTTGGCTGCTGCGGAGGCTTCTTCAGGGACTCCTCGCTCATGTTGATGAGTGGCTCGCTTTCATCTTCATTTGAAGGCTGGACTTGCCGCTTCGCCCTCTTTGACGCCTTCGTTGATATCGGCTCCGGCTCGTCTTCAAACGCAAGCTGCTGCATTGGCTTCTTCGCTTTCCTGACGGGCTTCGTTGGAGCTTGCTCCGGCTCGTCTTCAAACGCCAATTGCTGGACTTGCTTCTTTGGTTTCTTGACGGGTTTGGCTGGCTCTTCTTCTTCCTCTTCATCATCCTGATGCTGTTGCTGCTTGATTGGCTTTTTGACTGGCTTGGCTGGTGCTTCTTGTTCTTCTTGTTGGACTTGCTTCTTGACTGGTTTAGTAGCAACTTCTTGTTCTTCTTCTTCCTCTTCTTGTTGCTGCTTTTGTTGGACCTGCTTCTTTGGCTTCTTGACTGGTTTAGTAGGAGCTTCTTGTTCTTCATCTTCATCTTGCTGGACTTGCTTCTTTTGCTTCTTTGTAGGTTTGGCTGGAGCTTCTTGTTCTTCCTCTTCTTCTTGCTGGACTTGTTGTATTTGCTTCTTTGGTTTCTTATCTAGTTTAGCTGGAGATTCTTGCTCTTCCTCTTCTTCTTGTTGCTGCTTTTGTTGTACTTGCTTCTTTGGTTTCTTATCTGGTTTAGCTGGAGCTTCTTGTTCTTCCTCTTCTTCTTCTTGCTGGACTTGTTGTACTTGCTTCTTTGGTTTCTTATCTAGTTTAGCTGGAGATTCTTGCTCTTCCTCTTCTTCTTGTTGCTGCTTTTGTTGTACTTGCTTCTTTGGTTTCTTATCTGGTTTAGCTGGAGCTTCTTGTTCTTCCTCTTCTTCTTCTTGCTGGACTTGTTGTACTTGCTTCTTTGGTTTCTTTGAAGGTTTGGCTGGAGCTTCTTGCTCTTCCTCTTCTTCTTTCTGTTGCTGGATTTGTTTCTTTGGCTTCTTTGCTGTTTTAACCGGAGCCTCTTGTTCTTCTTCCTCCTCATCATCTTGTTGTTTCTTTTGCTTTTTGACTTGTTTTTCTGGTTTGGCTGGCTTTTCTACTTCTTCCTCTTCTTCATCTTGCTTTTTAGAGGATTTTGCTTGTTCTTTGTTATTTTCTTGTTGTGTTTGTTTCTTTGGCTTTTTAGCAGGTTTTTCTTCCTGTTCTTCTTCTTCATCTTGATTATTAGATGATTTCTGATTCTCCAATTTTTCATCTTGCTTTTGGTTTTTGGCTAGTTTTTCTTGTTCTTCCTCGTTTTCTTGCTTTTCAGTCTTTTCATGATCTTCTGATTCAATCTTTGTTGTCTCCTTTTGATCTTTTTCTTCTGGAGTTTGGTCAGATCCAGTTTCTTTTTGAGAATTAGAATCGAATTGTTTAACTTTTTGGTCATCTGATTCTTTTTCTTTAATTGAATCATTATTTATTTGTGACTTTTTATTATCTTCTTTTTCATTTTCCTTGCTTTCATCTGATTCTTCTTTAGGACCTTCTGATTTGGTTTCATTTGATTTTTCTTCTTTGGTTTTATCTTTGTTGATCTTTTCTTCTTCATTAGT
This sequence comes from Tritrichomonas musculus, assembly GCA_039105265.1. Lineage (NCBI taxonomy): Eukaryota > Parabasalia > Tritrichomonadida > Tritrichomonadidae > Tritrichomonas > Tritrichomonas musculus. The sequence goes on along the minus strand of JAPFFF010000005.1, from coordinate 3,092,906 downwards.
CTTATTATCTTTTTTTGCTTCGGCTTTCTTTTCAAGTTCTTTTTCGGCTTCTGTTTTTTCAGGTGGTCTTTGGAGGCCAAAGTGTTCCATTGTTAATTCTGAATTCAAAACTGAGGCAATCCCAATATCATTGTTCTTGGATCCTTTCTCCTTTATTAAATTTAAAATCGCAGTTTCGCAAAACTTCTTTACATCTCCTGGTGAAATTACTTCATCAGCAGTGTTTTTCAATAAGTTGCTTGATGATGCCTTGGATGAGTTCTGAGAAATATTCGAATTGTATGGCGGGAGATATGCAAAATAAGGAGAAGATTTAATATTATTGGCAATGAATTCGATATCTTTATCATTTTGACTGAAAGATGTAAATCCTGCGGTATTAGCTTTGATTATTTCAGATATCTGTTTCGGTGATATTTGGCCAAGTTTAATATGAAATCCAAATCTTCCATATCGAGTCACGTATGATCCAAGTTTTTCTGTTGATTTTGTTGTTGCAATAATAACTGCACTTTGAGAGATTAGTAGACGGTCAACAAAGGCGATAAAAAATGCTGCAATACGTTTATAAGGCATCAATCGAACCTTTTCATAAAGAGAATCAATGTCATCGAAAAGAATCAAGGAGGATGGTTTTCCAGCCGGAAAAGAAAAGCATTTTTTCAGTTTTTCTATAGCTTCTTTTTCTGAAAGATAAATGAGACGCTTAAAGTCTAAATATATAGATGGTGAATCTAAAGAGTTTGCAATTGCTGATAAAAGAGAGGATTTTCCTGATCCTCTTTTTCCAATAATCAAGACACCATTTGGTGTTGGCAACTTAGCTGTCTGGATTAAAGAAGATTTCTGAAGAGGTAAGCAAACGTATTTTTTGATTTGTTCGTATGTTAATCGTTCTAGAGATAAATCAGAAAATCTAATCGGATAAGAATATGTAAAAGAGATTGTTGGGGTTGTATTTGCTTGATAAATTTTAGTTGCTCGGCTTGCAATGCATCTATCACCTGGAAGGCTATTTGTAACTTTAAAGGTTAGTTTTTCATCTTTTGATGTAATTATGAAAAATGAACCAATTGAAACAGGATGGGTATCGGTTGAAAAATAATCACTAACTTCTTTAGAATAATTTTTCCCATTTGTATTAAATTGCGGTTCTACTTGTAATGCTGTGCAATATTGGATTGACTCATATGGCGCAAGAGTAATGGGATCGCCAACTTTTGATTGTAGGCTTAACTGAAGAGATTCAGGAATCCTGATCTGATTAATAGGACAACCCTGATCAGGAATAACTTTGATTAAAACAGTATTATCATAATCTCCTTTAATGATAGCTAATGAATTATCATATAAATTTAATTTTGAAATTCGATTGGGATTGACTAACCCAACAAAATTAAGCGATAAGGAAACATTTGAAGCATTAAAAAACATATTGTTATCATCAATGTTGGTATTCATTGAATTTTTTTTCGAATTTAATTATTCAAATTTTGTGTTTATTCAATTAAAAGTGACAGAAGCTATCAAAAAATTGATTTGATTTGAATTAAATTGAATAAAGAAGATTAAAAGTGAAATAACTCTCCCAACCCCTCCTTCATAAAAATTTTACTATATAGATGACACTAAGTTTAAAAGAAGATTCTCTGAATATTGACCCTTTTGAAAAACATGCTATTGCTGCTCAAATGCTATCTCAAATGATTTTATCATCAAACCAAAAGTCTGAAGACAAATTTACGAACTCTGAAGAATTTCAAATTGCATTCAGTAAAGCTTCTGAGAGCCTACAAAATAGTGACCCCTTAGCTTATAATACAATTATTGAGAAAGTATCAAATTCAGTTGACCCATTAGACAGCACTATCATACAGTCAATTGATATTCATTTATTTAATGTTTTAATTGATGCCATTTTTATTTTTAAAGATAATGATAAATGCATATTTAATTCTTTTTTATGCATATCTGAATTATCATTAATAGAAAGCTTTCGAGATTTTTTCTTTTCAAATAATATCTTTCAAATATCTTTTGATGCTCTTGATTCTGAAAATCATAACATATCACTTAACGCGCTTAAAGTTATGTCTATTATGATAGAACTCGCAATAAAAAATGAAACACAATTTGATATGAATAATCTTATTGTGAAGCTTAATTCAAACAATCAAAAATCACGAGATCATGAATTTTATGTTATTATGACTTTAACATCGATAGTTGAATATTCTGACTTTTCTGAGTATTATGAAAGTATAATTGATATTTTATGCTATATATCTGTTGAAACTAACTCTGAAAAAAATGTTTCAGCTCTTGGAAATATAATCTCATTAATTATCAAAAAAAACTTTAATTATTTTTTTCATATTCATTTAAGATTGGGAATAACAGGAGTTTTATTAGAACAATTAAACGAAAATACAATAATAACTCAAGATATTTTTTTTGCAATTCCAATATTGCAAATAGTTTTATGTGTTATCCATAATCTTAAAAAAAATAATTTAGAAATGGCAATTCAATTTTCGTCACTGATTTCATTTGAAAATTATGAGAAATTAATACGCGAATCTATAGTTGAAGTCTCAGAACTTGCTTTACAAATAGTTTCTTTTCTCTTAGTTCACAATCCTAATTATTGGCTTGATTTATGCGTGAAAAATAAACTTATTCAGACAGTTATCTCAAAATTTATTGATGAAGCGCCATTTTACAAAAAATATGTTGGAATTAAATTTTTATTATCAGTATCAAAAGTGATTAAAAATATAAATGATCTCAATTTATTATTAGGTTTAAATGTTATAGAGAAATGTTCATTTTCATTGGATTGTGATGATTTAAATGCATTAACTCAATACTTAAAGTTAATACGCAACTTGTTGTATTTGTCATCATCATTGAATGCTACGAAACTCATTTTGCAAATAAATGAAGATATAACCAATTTAAATGTTTTTGAATCCTCACATGAATTTATTGAGAATTTGTCTGTGGATAATGAACCAGAAATTCAGAACAAAATTCGATTTATTTTACAGATTTTAAATAGCATTAAATTAAAACTTTAGGATCTAAAGCATTCACAAGCATTTCTTTCAAATAATGATGTTTTTCAAAGATTGGACGGATATATATGTGATATTTATTTATGCTAAATTTATTTCCCTAATATATACTCTTTTATTTTGTATGTAAAATTGAATCTGCAAAGTTTCTTAATTATCTTTATTCATAATATTTATTGATAAAACAATCAACTATCATGTATTTTTTTGATATTTTTTATTATTTTACACTCTTCTGGTTTAGTTTGATAATAATATTTCCTTTGATAAATCATATTTTTATATATAATTATAAAAATTTATATTTTAAAAGTGATTTAAAATTATTTAATTTATTATTTCAAACAAAAACATGTTTTATTTAAAGATAAAAAGGATTAAATTTTCAAATAAAATATGTGAAAATATAAATATATTTTCAAAGTCGTACCTGAAACTTTTAAAATAATATCATTAAAAAGATTAAATGACAAAAAAAACTCAAACCCGAAGTGCAAATAACCAAAATGAAAACGAAGCACCTCCTGTTGACGATAATGCTTTAATCCATAATCAATTACTATTGGCGTCAACAGTGACATCTTTAAATAGGAATGAGCAGTCAAGCTTGGCATCTCAAGTTATAAATGTTTCATTGCTCCATTTAAATGAATTTAATGCTGAATATGAATATGAATTAAGTCAAAACTCAATGCCAATTGAATTGTTAGACTCTGAGCGCAAATTACTTAAAGCGCGTCAAAACCTTTTAGCTGTAATTGAACAGAATTCAAAATGATTTATATATATTATTTGTTTTATAAAATAATTTATTATTTAATTTTCCATTTTTTTTATTATTATTATTCGTTTAAAATTTTAAGGATTAAAAGAAAAGAATTGCATGACTGGCATCATTTTTTGGGATATTGTGTTTTCTGTTTTGAGCTTGGCGATGCCACCATTTATAGTCTTACTACCCTATTTTAAGGGTTGTAAAAAAGCTCTTTCAAAGGCCAAAAAAAGTCAAATTTCAGTTTTTATTAAAAAAATCTTGATATAATTAAAGATAATTACCTTCTCTTTCAATTACCATTTTAAATCTTACTACCCTGTTTTCATAAATTTTTTTTAAATGTAGTTTGAAAGTAGTCCAAAATGAATCTGCATTTTTTCAAGATTCACCATATTCGTTAATGGGATCAAAAAAGAGATTCACTGTGTGAAACAATTGGCTTAATGAATAAAACCTGGTTTCACAATAGCTTGGAAGTGTGCAACGAAATGCATTCTTTGATTTCATATATTTTTGGAATACTTTTAATTTTCGGTGATGCAATTGGACTTCAAAAACAAGAGGAAGGCGAATCTTGAGTTCAATGAAAATATCTTTTAGAACAAGGTTCAATAAATGACGCCAACACTCTTTTCGTGTTGCATTCAACTATTCAATAGTAAGAATACAGGTCGGTCCATCATCGAGAAAAAATGTGACAGGGAGATAAATCATGAGATCATGAAACCTCCAGCCCAAACAACTTGCATTGTAATTCCAAGTACAGATCAGCAAGGTAAAAGAAAAACTTTACTCTTCGTCTTAAAACAAACGCAGATCCACCAATCTTTTGGGAATTATTATATGTACCTCAAGGAAACGATGCATCTTTAATCACCCTTCAACCAAACGGATCATTATATGAACCTGCTCAAAACGTTATAATGAGTGGTATCATTTCTAAGAACTCTGCCCAAGATACATTTCGTTCAAGATTAGCTAGAAATTTGAATTCCGGAGATAGAATTATTTTAGCGATAAGATGTGGTACAGCCGATCCCTCATCAAAAGGAGATGCTCGGGTTCAAGGCATTTTTGTCACTCACTGTATCACAATTCATTTTTTATTATGTTTGATCCTCATAATATTACTCCAACAAATTCTAATTATTTCTCAAAAAAAGGTCAAATCATCCAGAAAAAAGTGACACAAAAAGAAATACTTTATAACATTGAAGAAATAAAGAAATATATACCAGTTATAATAAACAATGGATTGTTAGACCAATTTATTTATAGATTAAAAATTCACAATTTAAGAATGATGGTAAACAATGGTCGATATCTTGAAACCTTCAATATTTTATCATTTACCTCCCCGCCTTTTACAATTCCGAATTTTAGATGGACCGAGACCAACGAAATCCTATTACTACACAATTGGTATGAACAAATAGATCCAGAAAAAAGAGTCCACTTAACATTATTATTACTTTGGAACATTCTAGGCGAAGAAGATTATAATGTTTTTACATTTTTAATTTTTTCAATGTCATTGACTGTCGATTTACTCAATCGAAAACACCAAATATTTCTAATTGGCAACCGTTCTTCACGAATTGATAAAACTTGGTTTGAAGACTCTCCATTATCATTGAATCCTATAACAACAAATACCTGTTATATTGTCCCATTTATATCAAATAATAATTTCTTGTCAGAGATTGCACCAAATTCTATTAAGCCATATTATCAATTATGATGATACAAAATTGACACGATATCTCTCATTTCAAACATTTCAATATGACAAAGTCCAGGAGCAAATTACCGGATTTCGTTTTCCAGATGATCAGCAAATAACTGGAAATGATACAATGTCATATTCATGGCTAAAAATACCAAAAGGATTATCCATCATAACATTTTAACCGATCATTAATTATTATGTATGATCCTAATCATGTGCTTTCAATAAACAACACACCTCAGCAAAAATCTTATACTCTTATTCCTAAATATACTTCAAGTATGCCATTCTATGATGTTACAAAAATGAAAGCGTTAATTCCGATAATGCGTCTTAATGGACTAATTAATGATTCCGTAAATACAGAAATCCAATTAATTCGTCTTCAGTTAATATTTGACAATTTAAACAGAAGTGAAAGATTTCTTCTGCCGGAACTTATACCAAGATTGGATTGGAATGAACTTGATCCATTTGATTTCCAGCTTCCAATTTACATTCCAACATGGACGAGAGAGTATGATAGATATATTTTTTTACATTACTTCCTTTATTTTGAAACTGACGAAGAATTCTCTTTTGAGTCAATAAATTATAAAATCGATACCGGATGTGAAGCTAATTTTGGAGTATTAGGTTTTGGAGTAAAGGATATCCTTTATGTTCATCTAGAAATAGGTATTCATAAGTAAGGTGTATGGTATTCAAATGAATATGATTAATGACCAAACATTGAAGCTCTTGTTTTCAAACTGGAAGTTGGAAAAATGCATGGATAGTCAGACGAAGGAAATTTTGTGAAGGGCAGTCTGTCCATTCATCAAAAACACCTACGACTTCACGAAATAATCTAACCTGCAGGATGATCTTTTTGATCAATATTTTTTACAGCTTCATTGATCATAAGAAAAAAAAAATTTTTTTTCCACGTTTTAATAACTTCTTTTTTTCAGCATGAGGAAGTTAGAAAGATCAATTAATGTAATTTTTGAATTTAGATTTTTGTTTTTTTGCATCAATAGATATGTTAAAGATGGATCATATTCGTTCCACCTCCCTTAACTGTTATACGATATACAGGTCGTTCGATATTGAATCGAAATTTTTTTATTAATATAAATATTTAAATAAAAATAATATATTAATTAAATCTTTACTCAAAATAATTACCATTTGCATTGATGCACATGTTTAATCTTTCAATCCAAGCCATGAAAATTTGCTTCAAAAAGTCCGACTTTTTCTGAGTAAAAAAATATTTTGATTAAATCAATCAATTCTTCTTCTGTCTCAAATTCACAAATCTCTAATAAATTTTTCATAAATCCAAAAATACCAAAGTAACAAGGTGCTAAATCTGGTGAATACTTCGAATGTGGCACTTTTTTGAGTTTAGTGTGCATCCAATAATCGGTTACAAATTTTGATGAGTGCCATTGAGCAATATCGTAATGAATCATTAACCTTTTTTTGTGACATTGAGCTTCCCGCATGATGTCACTTTCTTGTATAACATCAATCACGTTATTTACAAAGTATTGACCAGTGATTTTTAGGTTTTCCATTGATAAAAAATGGTAACTAATATTTTCTTCTGTAATTGATTTTTCCTCTCAATATCATCGGCATCATTAGTGCTCAATGCCTACATATGAGTTTGAGTGTATGTGTAATTCACCCAACACTCGTCACCAGTAAAAATATATTTAAAAGAGATGCTTTGCTCTTATTAGGAGCACTAGCATCTCTTTTGATGTTTTCTCTCTAAATTCTTTTTGTTGTGCATTTAAAAAGTGCGGGATCCAATGTAAATATAACTGTGCTTACTGCAATTCCAAGCTCTGAAGCAATTTGGTGAGCCGTTGTGCGTGTTTTTTTTTTTTTTTTTTTTTTTTTTTCAAGAACCAGAAGAATTGAGGAGTCAATTCCTTCATCTGGTGTTCTTCCTGGGCTTGGTATGTTATTTAGATCTGCGCAGATCCTGAAAGAGAGAGTGCTTGATTCTGATATACCTGGTCAAGTTCAATGTTAAATTCTTTTGTTTTCATCCCTTTAAGAGATAAAAAGTATACGACAGATCTTTGTTTCATTTGATTTTTAAATATCTTTTAACGTAATTTATTTTTTTCATATTCGAAAACAATGCTCATGAATTTGTTCAAAAATAAATATACAATATTAAGCATATGAATTGAAGATTATATTTATAGATTTATTTAATATCCAATATATATATATATATATAACCAGCTAAAAATTACGATTCAATATTGAACGACCTGTAGCTATATCTCAATTTACTATAATATAGTCATCACACCTCCCTTAACTTTTTTCCATAGTGCAACCATTATCACAATGTCCGCAAGCCACCAATAACTTATTTCAATCAACAGCCATGCTTACGCAACTTATGATAACTGATATACCAAGAATACTACTTCGATTTTAAAATCATTAAGGCCTTTGTGAAGAAATTTCTTTTATGGAGAATACGGCAAATAATCGTGAAATTATAGTGGATCCATTAACAACACTTCAAACTAATAATAAGACAGAATAACCATGGTTACTATTATCAACAAAGATACCAAAAAAATCTACTATAAAGACTGCAGCTCAATATACAGATGATGCCGAGAATTATGAATCCTTTTTTAACAGTAAAAGTAATCTGATTGTATTACCATTATTCAAATAATTTATGAAGAAGTAGATCGATTTGTACAGACCATTAAAGAAAGAACAGCAAAAAATAATAATTCGTGTAAGTCGCAAGACAGTGATCAATTATTGTTTGCGATGTGCAGTAATATTGCCGAACCAAATACTCAAGAACCATCAACACATTCAGCAAAACACTGATCAGCCAGCTCAACCATCAGTTACAGCTCTACCATTCATAAACGAAGACAAGTGAATAGCAGTTTTAAGTTCACTTGTTACCTGAAATATACAAAATTCGATATATTTTGAAATGACTATGCTCAGAGATCATATACTTCCAGAAGAAATAAATAAGCAAAAAGCAGAATATCAAGAATAACAAAACATTTTTAGACCTATTAGCAGATATGGCTATAAAATTTGCTCAATTTTTTTCAAAAAATTCAAGAATTTGAACCTAGACAAGAACTTTTGTCAGTTCATATTATTGAAAAATTGAAAATAATATTATATTGTTCCGGACGACAAACTCATATCAAAAGTTAATTTTAACGACTGAATGATTTAGGATCATTTGATGAGAAGAAAGATATTATATCTTTGACTGATTAAGATTTCAAAGAAAAAATGAAAAGAAAAAGATATAATGATTATCAAAAGTGAGATAGATTTCAGGCGTTTTGGTTCATAATAATCAAGTAATACCAAAACTTATTGTTTTTGATGTCATTGATTAGGTATTATTAATATATGGCAAAGATAAAAATATATCTTTGGATCATCCAGTTAGAATTGACTCAACTTTTACTCAAACAGCCTTTCCCTGCTTATTTTATTTAAAACAATGTCCAAATAAGCAATTATAGTTCAAAATTCATATGATATAGTAAATACACTGAATTATAAAACAGCCAAGAAAAACTATAAGACAATTAACATCCTTTTTTATCTTAATCCAAATTCTAGTAAGTTAGATACCAGTGTCGAATGAAGTATACAACAAAATATATGATATTTTGCTAGAAAAATGATATTCACTATAATATCACCAATTCAATTCCAAGAACACGGAATAATGAACCTAAATTTAATGACTCATTCCATATTTACTACCAATTATAAGATTCAATTTTCAGGAAGCACATATAATTTTTTTCAAATGAGCTCATTGTTCAAAAAAAGTTTCCAAACTTTAATCTTGAATTTTACAAAATTGACAGAGCATAACTTCAGATCTCAATCCAATAACAGGCAATTAGGTCAATCTCTTGATGAAGATCAAAGAATAAAAACATATGGCAAAAAATAAAGATTTATACTCAGAAAAACTTTTTGAAAGAATTCAAAATTAGAACGTTACTAATTTTATTCAATAAAAATATGATAATGAAAAAGATTTAAAAGTAGAAAAAAGAAAAAATAGAATTATTAAAATAACTTTCGTTTTTAAGATTGGAATATTCTAACTTCGGATAGAATTTGTTGAGCTTTGGTAAGTGCAGTAACAAGTTGTTGGCATGAAATTCTCTTACTAGTGATTGATGGATCTTCAGTTAAAAGTTCCTTTATTTCTGGGGAATTAAAGACAGATTCGATCATTTTAGGACGAAGCATTTCGCTGGATTTATTAACTAAAAAATGAACAATAGCTTTTGGCACCATATCTTTTACTTGCTCTCTGATTAGTTCAAAGTACCTAGAACCTATTTGAACCAAATCACGCATTTCTTGAGTCTGATGATTTGTCATTTCTTTAGATGATCCATAAATTGAGCAGACTCCAACGGGGTCTGGAACAGCTGGCTTCTCGGGAAGAGGACGTGCTCTTGGGTCATCACCTGCACATGGTGCATTGACAACTTGAGCACCTCTGAAGTCTGGACGAACTGTATTAACAAAACTCTTTTCATTGTCAATTAAACCATTAATGTAATCAATTGTTGGATCAACACAACTACGAATGCAGTCGTCTACAACACCTCTGATTGCATCGGCAAGAGAAGAAAATCTTGTAAGTTCCATAAATTCAACTTCATTATGAATATCAAAAAGAATTTGAACAACATCATCAACAAGCTCAATAGATGGCTGTCTTAATTGTTCGATTGCACCAAATATAATTTGATCAAATGCTTTATGTGGAGTGAAAAGAGGAACTGTCAATCCAGCATGGTTCTTCATTTTGAAGAAAAGCTGTGAATCTGTTAAATTTGCTAAACCTGGCTGTGCTTTGATCGTTGGAATAAATGAATCCATAAATTGTCTAGAAATTCTAGCACCTCCACGTGATTTGACTGTATTGATATCTTCTATTTCATCATCTGCATGTCCCTTAAGTAGATTATCGAAGTAATCTAAATATTTGGTAATAACTTCAAGAACAAAGGCGTTCATCGTTGATTCAGAAGCTGTAGGATTATCACCATATCCCTGAAGTTCTGCATTCTTTTCCATAAGCATTGTCTGAACTTTATGACGGAGATTTGGCATACATGAACGAATATGTTCCATCAAAAGACGATTTAGAACTTGTTCGAGATATCCTGTTCCGCATCTGTCAGCAAGATCTGAATAATCGACAGAATCTTCGAAGAATTTGCGTTCAGATTTTCTTGCAGCTTCCATTGATTTATTTGTATCGATATCGTGCTGAGAACGGTTAATAACACCAATATAACCAAGTTTAAGTGGATAAATTTTATTTTCTAAAATATCACGAGCGTTTGTGCCTTGGTCCATAAGATCGATTTTTGTAATAACACCAACAGTCCTGTCACCAGCAGGATCAACTTTTCTAGCAATGTTAAGAGCATCTGAGTTAGCAAGATCTTGATTTGCTGGAGTAACAGCTAAAATTAAGGAATTTGGCCTTTTGATAAAGCCCATAACCATATCTTCAATTTGTTGAACAATTGCTGGATCCTGACCTTCTGTAGCAACTTTGGTGAGACCTGGAAGATCGACGAGGGTGAGATTGAGAACATGAGGAGACCATAATGTTAATCGAATTGGATTTGTAGAAACGTTTCTTCCTTGACCAACGACACGTTCAGTTTCGGCGGTAATTTCGTTCATAATTTTGTTGAAATCATAAAATTTCTGTCCTTTCAAATGCAAGAATTCTGCTTCTTCTTTAGCTTTTGGATCATCTAGATGGACAAGCTGAAGAATAAGTGGACGACGAGTAACAATACCAGAACCACGAGGAAGGAAATCTCTTCCCACAATTGATTCAAGAACTGACGATTTACCTGAACTTTGAGATCCTACAACAGTAATTTGTGGGAGATCGATGATATCACTTCCGACTGTGTTAAAAACATCTTGAAGTTTGTTGATGATTGGGATAAGTTGTTCCATTTTTTATAAGATTTGTCACTTTTTTAATAGGTATCTATTGAAAAGATTTTGGAAACAATTTTAGATTTTTTTCGATTTGTATCAAAGAAAATCAAAAATAGAATTTTACTAATTACAACCCGGATTTATTACTGTAGCCCTCAAAGTACAGTAATAAGACAAATTTTGAAAATTTTGATATAATTTTTAAAATATAAAAAAATTTAAATTTATTATAGAATGATATAGTACAATTGTTTTGAATTTTAATTTTGTTGAATTTTGATAAAAAAAATTTATATTTATTTCAAAAATGATGGAATAAAAGTTTATATTTTCTTAACAAAAAGCTCCATCCTTTTCTATTTATGTGGTCAAAAATATTGGCCTTTAATAAAGTGAAAAAGTTCTTGTTACTACTGTTTGACGGTTATTGTAATAAGGAATTCAATTTTGTTTGACCTGAATATAGGTGAAAAAAGTTCTTATTACTGCGGTTTGGAGGTTATAGTAATAAGGAATTCAATTTATATTGGCCTTTTCGTAAGGTCAAAAAATCTGATTTCTATCTTTAAGGCCAATAATTCACCACATTGTTTCGGTTTTAATTAAAAAATAAATGAAGTAGCTTTTTGAAAGGCGTAGCCTTCAAAAAGCTACTTCAATTTATGTTTAATTATCAGTTTTATAACTTTTTGAGTATTTTACAAAACTCAAAAAGTGATACCTAGATAATTTTATTTTTATCAAAATCCTTTCAAAATATAAAAAAATTATTGAATGAACATTCATAAAATATTCAATGTCTTCAATCAATTTTTAATACAAATATTTAACCTTTCTCAGAATATATTCAATAACTTTAAACAAAAAATTTAAGAATATTTCAATCTTCTCTCAATAAATATTTAACATTCTTTCAATATATTCAATAACTTTATTCAAAACAATATTTTTTTATTTTTTGAGAAGTTTTTTTTTGAAAAATTAAAAATTTTAAAGTTTTCTACTTTGCTCAAATTACAGTAATAAGAAGATTAAAATTGAATAAGGATACAGTAATAAGTGCGAGCTGTAATACTAATACAAACATCATTTTTATTTAGATCTCATTCCTTATCCTTATTTTTCTGAAGTGCTTTTCAGAAATTTCGGAGTAGGTTTAAAATTTGACCTTTATCTTTATTCAATTAAATTTTATTAGACAAACTAAGTCAGATTGCAATCAATTCTTTTGCAAATTTAAGACCTTAAGTATATAATAATAATAAGAAAGATCATTGCACCTCAGTTATGAAGTTGAATTTTACAAACCTTATATGTTTATTATATGTAATTTTTTTTTAATTTACAATTAATACGGAACTTCAGGATTTATTACTTCTCTCGATATATATACAAACGAACTATAGCACATGCCTTCTGCGTTGAAGATTTTCACAAATTACTCATATTTAATTATTTTTTGTAAACAATTCAAAAATTTGAATATTTTTTTTTTTGCCGTTATATATTTTTTATATCAATGCAAAGCAAGCATCATTTTGAGTTTCAGAAACAATGAGTTTTATTATATCTTTTCACAAAAAATAAGAAAGTATTAATAAGACCAAATATACATTGAAAAAAATATTAAAAAAATAAAAAATATAAATATGGACAGGAAAAGATCAGATCGCATACAATCTCTCAACGATATTGTCGATACTATTAGCCAAATGACAGGCGATGATGAAATTTTAACCAAAATTGCTTTGAAATTTATTTCATCTTTTAAGATTGCTTTAGAAAATGATGCTCCTTTAGATATTTTTTTTGATTCTTCAAATATTGCCACCAATTTTTGGCCATATGGTCCACCACCAGAATTAATACCTCAAAATTTTGAAGAAAAAAATGAAATACCTCTAGGTACCCCACCACCACACGCTCCAACTAGACGTTCTATTACTGAAGATACAGAACCTATATTACATAAAATACAACAAGAAATGGGAATTAAATTGAGACAGCAAGATTTAATAGGAATAGGTAGACAAATTGCTAATAACCTTGAAATTCCTTTAAAGAAGAAAGAAAGACAGTCAAAAGTTGGAATCCTTGAATGGATGCAGACAAATTGGGAAACAATTGAACCATCACTAAGTGAAAATATTATTCAATATAAGAATTCTATAGCAAAAAATGATCAATAGTTTGGAATATTTGAAATTATTAGTTTTTTAAAGATAAAGGATAGTTGCAATAGTTATCGTTGAATTAAATCAAATCTCCCAATATTCAACTTCAAATAGATTACCTACAGCTAATATATATCCAGTTTCAAATTTGCGTGTTAAAAAATAAATTAAGTTATTTATTATTATTTTTTTAAAAATACCTACAGCTATTGATTTATAATTCTACTACAAATCAAGCTGAAATTACTTGACTTGAACTTAATGTTGAAGCATTAATCATTATATTTTTATTCACCATATAGTTTAACGATGGCAATATAACCATTGCTAGAAAGTGAGAAATAAAGTGATTTTTATAAATAAATTCCACTTAAAAAAGAAGAGGAAAAAAAATATTTAAAATTTATTTTTATTTTCGAGACAATTCAGTGAAAAAAATAATTAAAAAAATAAACAAGCTTCAAAATATAATATTATAAATTAAAAACAAATAAATATAACAAATATCGCCAATATAATACTCAAATCGACTCAAGCAGGTCTAGAGCTAGCTTGACCAGAATTATTATATGCAGCTAGTTGCTCTTCGAGCTTCATGATCTTTTTCTTATTTTCTTCAATAACTCTTTGAGCTTCTGTTGCAGGAAGAATTTGTTTAGAAGTGGCAGATGAAGGCTTCTTTGACATTAGAGCAGCATATTGTGCTTCTTTTTTATTTTCAATTCTGAGTTTTTGAAGTTCTTCGATTAATTGTGCATTTTGCATGAGTAGTTTAGTTTGTTCTTTTGATTGGAACTGATCATCTTTAAGATGTTGTTGACGAAGTTCTTTCAATTGCTTTTGCAAAGTTGTTTTCTGTCTTCTGTGCTCTTCTTCAACAAATTCATCAAGTTGAATATCTTCAATTTTTTCGTTTTTAACGTACGTATTATAAAAACCTTCAAAACGAGATTTAAGTATATCTTTTGCATGGAAAAACTGGACAACTTCATGAAGATCATGCTTTGCCTGCTCAAAGTAAGAACGAGCGTTTGTAAGCTTCGTAGTTTGAACTCTTTCTTGTTGAATAACTTGTTTTAAGCGGGTTTGCAATTCACTTATTAATTCATTCATATCTGTTGTCTTTTTGTGTGCTGCTTCAAGCTGTCCATCCATTCCAGCAATTTCTGATTCTTCTTTTGCAATTTGTTGATTTAATGGTCCAATTTGCTGTTTTAACATTTGTTCTTGATGAGTAAGAACGCTGTGGTATTTTTCAAGTTCTCTGTTTTCTTTTTTAACTTGCTTGATTTTAAGTTCTCTATCGTTGATTGTAGCTGACTTTTGACGAATTTCTTCGTTTAACCTTTCAATGTCTTTGTTAAGTTCATTTAATTGACCTTGAAGCTTATCCTTTTGCTCAGTAAGTTTTGCACGTTCAATTGTTTGCTGCTCGTATTGCTTTTGCAACTTCCCACATTCTTTCTGACGATTAACGTGTTCATCGTTAAGAGTAGATCTCATTTTTTCATCTTCAGCTAAAATTTGACTTAGTTTTCCTTCTGTTTGATGAATTGAAGCTTCTTTTTCAGCTGTAATTTCCTTCTTCATTTCTTCGATTTGCTTGATTGCCTCATCCTTTAAATCATTTGCCTCTTGTAACTTCATATGGGCACTTTGAAGACGTTTCCTATGAGTTGCTTGAAGCTCTTCTGTGATTCTTTTATGCTCATTTTCTTCCTTTTGGATTTTCATTTTCCATTCTCGTTCAAGATTTTCCTTCTCAGCAATAGAATTTTCACATTTCTGATGCTCAGCAAAGACTTGTTTAGAATACTCTTCTTCTTTTTCTGTTAATTGATCTTCATATCGTCTGTTTAATTCTTGTTCAGCAGAGTTATTTGACATTTCAATTTCGTCTTTCTCTTTCTTCTTGTTTTCATATAAAATTCGATTTTTATCTTTCTTCTTCTTTGCTTCTTCTGCTTTCTTGTCTTCTTTAGATTTGTGAGTGGATTCAATAAGTTCTTTCTTCATCTTGAATGACATCATAAGGTCTGTTCGTTCAGCTTTTAACGTTCGGAGTTGATTGGCTTTTTCTTCAAGTTCAGTTCTAGTAGTCTGAACTTCTTCAGAAAAGAATGATCGTTCAGGATTTCGAACTCGATTGTCTTTATCACGGATGTTGAAAACACAAAGAACTCCATCTTCACCTGCTGTAAACAGAAGAGAGTCGTCATATGAGATATGCATTGAAGTAACTTGCCTTTCATGAACATTTAAAACAAGTTTGTCACCACCAATAGAAAGCGCATAGCTGTAAACATGACCAGCAGCATCACCTGAAAAAAGCATTTGGCCATTATTTGACATAACAATTTGCTTGTGAGGTGTACCGAAAAACATTTCACGAACAACTTGTCCATTTTGAATTTCTTTAATTTTATTGTTATTAGCTGGACTACCATTTTGATCTTTAGTACTAATATTATCGCTTCCACAAATATAAATAGAAGAAAAGTCTGGTGAAGCTGTAACAGAATAGTATGTAGTTTGTGCGGTAGTGTAGCTTTCATCACGTGAAGAGTTGTCTTGTCTATGTATATACATTGCACCATCAATACCTACAGATGCAATGACTGTATCACATTCGCCCCAAATTAAATCATGAACAGTTGCACTATGGCGATGAAGTGTATTTATTAATTGGTATGTAAGTGTTGAATATATTTGAATTTTAGAGCCGTTTACAGCAGCGAATAAATGACCGCCATTTGAAAACTTGACGCACCTACATCCACGAATTGGGAAATCTTTAATAATTCTGATGTCATCATAAAAAACTGAACAAAGTCTTAATTTATCTCCAAAGCCAATAAGCAATGAAAGACCATCAGGATGAAATGAAACACAATAAACAGCTTCGGTAAACTCCTTCAAAATTTCAAGAGAATTATCTAAATAATTCCAAACACGAACAGTTTTGTCAGCTCCACATGTGGCAATCAATGGCTTTCTGGAACAAGGAGAGCATGAATAAATCGATCCATCATGGAATGGCATTAAAAGCGGTTTTTCTTCATCATTCAGCATGAATTCTCCACTTGTTAATGAAACAGTGACTAATTTATTTTTTTCCATCGAAACAACAGCTATTTCTTCTGTTGGATCAACTGCTATTGAATGAGCAGCAATTGGTAATTCGGTAAATAATTGAATTGTTCTAACTGCAGCAAAAACATTTGGTTTTGCTGTAGCATCATATATAGTTAAATATCCACCTTCTGAAGCTGTTAAAAATCCTTTCCTATGGCGAGCCATTGCAACAATTGCGGAATCTCTATGCTCAAAATCCTTTTTCTCGTCAAGGACTGAAGCTTGTGGCGTAGTAGTAACTGATATAACATCACCAGAAGAATTTGCACATAAAAGAACAGTTTCATTGAGCCATAAATGGCAAACGATATTTCCAATTTTTGAATCAGGAATAATAACTTCGCTAAGTTTATTATTTTCGACTTTGTAAACTTTGAGTATATTATTTCCAGTAACTGCAATTTGAGGGTTTTTACCAGGTGAAAAACTACATTGTGTAACTGGTGTAACATCTTCTGCTGTTTTAACAGACCCGACTGTTTGGCTACTTTCCCAGTCCCAAACAACGAGCGCCCAACCAGGCTTTCCTCCATGAGCAAGTAAATATTTTCCGTCACCACTGAAAGAAAGTGAAATAAAACCTACTGATCCAAAGTCTACACCTAAATGAAGAAAGTTACGAGGGTGCATTGTATGTATATCAAAAATGCAAATACTTGGACCTTCAAAATTATCACCAAAAGCGACATTTGGTTTGCTTTCTGCAATTGCAATAGCAGATATACCTGAACTAAACTTTTCAGGTGGAAGAAAGATACGCTGTTGACGACTGTTAATATTGTGAACTACGACACTATTTCCTGCTGGGAAAACAATGTATTCCTCTCCAACAAATAGAACATTTGGCTTAGCGTGACGGCTAATTCCGAGCACGTTACGAAAAGAAAGCGATGATACTCCTGACATGATTAATGATTTAACGAATTATACTTGACGACCGTTTGTGTTTTAACGTGTATAGTCACTTTTTGAATAATTTACGTTTATAAAAAATCAAGAGCTGATTTTTTATTTTTTGATTTCTTTTTTAAATATTAATATCAGTTTACTATTCATCAAATACAAAATTACTAAATATATAGCTTAAATCGATTTCCTTAAAATTATTGCATTTTTATTGTTATATTTTGTCTCGCTTATTGGCAAATGAAAATGAAATAATGAGCTGAAAATGGCATCATTAGAAATTAATACTTTTTTTTATATGCATATAATAAACATTGTTAGATATTTTAATGAAAACTATTTTAATATTAAATTAATCCTTTTTTATATATCAATTCTGGATTAAGTGTAAATCAATATTTGATAACGTAAGTAAATGCCTGCAATGATGAAATAACTATTAATGATTAAAAATGCATATTATCAGAAATCATAAATTTATAATAATTCTATATCATTTTATCCATTTTAATTATGTTTAATGTTTTAGTTAGTATAAAAATGCTTTTTTATGGATTGAGAAATTAATCAAAATTGTAACCATATTTCTATTAAAAAGTTCGTTCTAATTTAGGAAAAGCGGTTATGGTTGACCTTACTCCGAATGTCTGGAATTAAGAAGAAGTGGACAAAAACAACAAACAAGGAAAAGAGAGATTGGGCTACTGTTCTTCTCCCCGAAATCGCTGAAGACATTGAAAAGAACGTACCAAAATCCAAAGTCATTACTCCAGCTAAACTTGCCGAAAGATATAAGGTATCTCTTACAGTTGCCCGTAAAGTTTTAGAGCAACTCGAAAAAGATGGTAAAATCGTTTGTTTGATCCATACAAACACACTTCGCACTTACGGACGTATCGGCGGTGCAGAAGCTCCAACTGAAGAAGCAGAAGCAGCACCAAAGGCAGAAGGAAAGCCTCAAAAGGGACAAAAAGGCGGAAAAGCACAAAAAGGTGGCAAAGCCGCTCAACAACAACCAGGAAAATAAAAATCATGAATACCTTCTGTGGTAACATTATTTAAAGATATTCTTCAGAGTAAATAAATACAACTATTTTTTTTTTTTTTTTTTTTTGAATATCCTTTTTCCTTTTTCATTTACTATTATAAGCATTTATTTTTTGCATCATGCTGATGTTAAAAGCTGGCCAGATTCGAATAGAATTATAATTTTAAACTGTTTTAGAGACGAAATGCAAAATGAATCCCAAAATCGCGAAAACTACCCTATTATTGATCAACAAAATAACCAGTCATTATATCCAATTGAAAGACATCCTATTTTAACTGATGATGAAAAATATTATATTGAAAAGCAAATATTTCTATCAATATTACGCAAAGAAATGTCATCGAATTGTATTCGGCCACCATCACTACAAGAATTAAGTACATTATCATATGGGGTTCGTAAAATATTTGAGCAAAATTATTTAAATAATAATAATAATAATAACTATTTTAACAATTTAAATTCTGATCCAATAAACACAGGTTCAATGGCTAGAATTCTTACCTTTTTTTCTAAATATTTAGATCATCGCTCTCCTGTTGATTGCGCTAGGATATGGAAGCTCGTACAAGGAAAAAAGGAAGATACTGAAAGATCATCCGAATTTCAGTCTAGTGCATTTCCAGAAGCATTATTGGCTATTAAATATCATAGAAATTCAACTGTTTGCGTAAACAAAAGAAAAATTGCTGCTTACAAGAAAAATGAAATTTCATTGGCCTCAATTGACTCAAAAAACAAAGAAGTTTTGAATGTTCCAGACACATCTTTGGTTATACCTTATATTGACTCATTTGCGGCGCTCACGCCAGATGGAAAAATATATATTATAAAAGATAATGATGAACAAAAACTTAATTATGAACTCTTTTTTAATGCAGAAAAGCCATTATCTGATTTTCGTATTTCACAAACAATTTCTCCATTTGCAGCAGCTTTAACAAATGAATCAAAGAATATAATATTTGGTCAAGAAACATCATTTAAAGAATATAGATTTGCAGATAAAGTAACACAATTCCAAATAAGTTCTACAAAACTTTGCTTTTCCACCAAATCTTCATTTTATGTACTTGATAACGACCGAATAGCTGTATCATTCGAGTATGCCAAAAACATGAATGATTTTAAAATTTTTCGAAATGATAACATTGTAATATCATATGGTGATAATTTTTATGACCTTTTTGATTTAAGAACTCCTGAAAAAATATTTTTTAATTCATCAAAATCAAATGATAAAATATTTGATTGTCAGATCTCACCTATAAATAATTTGTTTTCATTTTCTCAACAAAAATATTGCTCAATTTATGATTTAAGAAATCCAGTTCAGAAATTCAGTTCATTTATTCCAACTCAGAATAACAGCTTGCATTACAAAGTTAAGTGGATTGGGGATGATCGTCTAATTGCAACTGCTGACGATGAAGGATTTTGCAGTATTATCGATATTTGTAGCAATTCCCCATATGCTTTGAGATCATACTCTTTAACATCAGGAAGAATCATGGATTTAAATACAACTGATGATACTATTATTATTACCCAACCATTTTCTATATCAATAATTCAAATGAACTCACGACCCCTACTAATATCAAGCTTTATGTAAATATATTAAGAGTTTATTGTTTGTGTATGAAATTAAATATTATATTACTTGATATTTTTGTTTTCTATTTTATTTTTTTATATCAATTGAAAATTTTATAGATTTTGAATTTTTTTTTTAACGTCCCATAAATGTCTGAGGAATCAGCAGACGTTTCAGGAGATATAATCGAACAGGAAGAAGTTTTTTTCGATGATAATTCGAGTTCTTCAAACTCTGGTTCAGCTTTAGTTAACAGTTTTTTAGCAAATTTATTGAACAATCAAAATAATGAAACTCAATTAGATTCCGACTTTATTACTAATAGTTCTCTCGCTGAAGTTTCTGTTTTTCCATCAGAAGTTCGATTTCCTACATCTTTCCCAAATATAGAATTAAAACAAAAATTGTTATTTTCAAATCGTGGGATGATAGATGAACATTTCACAGTTAGAATGACTGGAGATGTTGAATTTCAAGTTAAAGAGAAAAAAATAGATTTACCTGCAGGAAATTGCTATTCGTTATATGTTACATTTTTACCTAAAACTGTTTCACTCTTTCAAGCCTCTTTAATTTTTGAAGGGCGTGTATCATTAATTGTCTCTCTTCTTGGCCATTGCGTTCCTTCTCCTTTAGATTTTCCATCTCCTTCATCACCTTTGTGGAAATTTCCGAATTCTAAATCACATCGCACATTTATGTTTACCAATCGTTCTTTTTCGCTAGCACTTGATGTCAACTTCTCAGTAAATTCACAATCAATTACAGTTGATCCAGATCATTTATCTTTAGATCCAGGAACAAGTGACCACATATGCGTAACTTTTGATCCACACTTTGCTGGCTTATACGAAGATCCTTCAATTACAATTCAATGCGAGAAATCTGGTGATATTGTTACAATTCCACTTCAATTTATTGGCCCCAGATCATGCACAATTGTTGATTTTGGCGCAGTTCCAATAGGGGCCTCATGTGAGCAGACAATTCAACTCAAATCACCTCAAATAGCACCTCTTGATATTGCTTGGCCGTTTTCAATTACAAATCCAGATGAAAATGGAATCGAACAAACAGAATTTACGTTTTCTTTCTACTCAAAAAGACCTGGTGCTTTTCGACAGATGCTTAAGTTTGATTCTTTCGATATCGAGTTAAAAGGTACAGCAGCAACACCGCCATTCAAGATTTTAATCCCAAAAAAATATCCAAACAGACCTTTTGAAATCCGAAATGTAGCAGATAGAACTATTCGTTATAAAATTGTTGCCCCTGAGGGCTACATTATAGATACAAATGAAGTTATATTAAGACCTAATCAAACAGGTAAAATTAACATTATTAGCGAGTCAGGAATTTCTGGATCTCCGGAGATTATTATCATATGGAATAATTCTGATGGCAGACAAATAAAAGATCGTGTAGTTCTTCCTAAAGATGGAAATTCTTTGATGGACCTCACAGAAATTTCAATTCTTGATGAGCCATCAGCAATGAGTATATCTGATATTCAAAAATCGCAAGAAAGTATTAAACATCATTCAAAAACTCCAACTAGACAAACTCCTAAAAACATTAATCAGCAAATAAAGAAGAGACCACCAGAAAGCGCAAAGAACCTTAAATCTAATTTCAATCAATATACCGAACAAGAACTAACTCAGAAAGTAACTTCAAATTCATTAAAAATTTATGGTAACAATAATGTAAATTATAATAAAACGGTTACAAACAGAAGAAACCCCATTCCATTGCCACCTAATTCGCAACAACAAATGAACAAAACTACATCTACATCACCGAAGCATAGGAAAAGACATAGACAAAAGCAAGGGATAGACTATGATCCCAATTTTGTAGGAAACCAACCAGGTTTTGAATCATCATCTAGTTTTATTCCATTTTTCGGCGTTTCTCCAGAAAATCAACAATCTTTTGAATTAGCAATAAATGCTCCTAGAGATTTTTCTGTTGTTGCTCCAGATTTTGTTACACTCTATGATGATCATTTCACATCTAATGTTCCTTTCATCATGACTTGCAATTCGTCACCACAAACAGAAAACACAGATTATTTAAGAATTATTTCGAATGGACAAATCGCTCTTCAAATTCCAATCATATCATATCGTGATACATCAAATCTTGAATTTGAGACAACAATATTATTGAACAAAAATACCGCGGTATTAGATGTTCACAACAACGGCGGAAGGTCTGGATTTATTACTTTTGGCTTAAGCAATGATTCACAAGTTACTGTCACTCCATTAGCAAAAGTGCTCAAACAATACGAATCTCATCGGTTTATATTTAATTTTGAAAGTGACCCAGAAAAAGCCAAAATAACGGTTTTTACAGGAGATGAAATTATCAGACAAATAAAGGCAGCTTTAAGACCAAATGAGTTTTATTCAACAATGTTTGAATATCAAAGATTAAGACCAGAATTGACATTTATTAAAGATTCTTTATTTAAATGCGATCGTGGCGAAATAGCTTCTATTACGAGGAAATTTATAAGACAAACGCCTCTTCGTTTTGTATCAAATGTTCAACTAACGTTTTCTCCGGCCAATCTTGAATTCAATTCTACTTTAATTAGCAAAAAGTTGATAATTTCAAATAACGGTTTCCAAGCATGTCCATTTGAAATAGAACCTCTTGATGACTTCGTAACAGCGTCTAAAAAGTCTGGCCAAATAAGGGCTGAATCTCAGGTTAAAATTACTGTTTCAATTAAAGAGCCTCAAAATTCAGCCCTCAGAATTTTCTTTGCAGACGATACTTATGAAGTTCCAATAGATTTCGTTGAGAATTCATCAGTTATTATCGATAATAAAACTTTCTCAGCTTCCCAGCCAGCAGTAGATTTCGGCCAAGTGGAAATTGGCCTTACAGGCGAATCTTCTATTGTATTATCAAATCATATTGATAAAGATATCGTTTTGACAATTGAACTCCCAAAGAGAACGCCATTTTCTTGTCAAAGAATTGTACCTGTTGAGGCCAATGGCTCAATGGAAGTACCAATACATTTTACTCCTGATTTAGATGATGTATTTGAAGCAACAATGATAATCGAAAGTAAGTCTGACCGTCTTGAAATTAATTTGATTGGCGAAGGAACAAAATTAGAGGACGCTGATGATCAATTAAGCGATGATTCTGATAGCGATTGCGTGATTTTTCCAAAATGCGAACCAGGACTTCTTAGAAGAGCAAAAGTTAAGGTTTCTAATAAAACAAATAAAATTGTTCAAATCGAAGCTAATTCAAGTCCTCCATTTATATGTCCTATTGGCGTTTTTAAAGTGGAAGCTTGCAGTTATGTTTGGTTTCCTGTTCACTTCTTGCCAAAAGTCGAAGGTATGTATGAAGGTTCTTTGGAATTTAAGGCTGATAATGGAAAGGTAACTATTGTTACTCTTAAAGGCACATGCGAGTAATTTATTTATTATTAATATTATTGTTTTTATTTTATTTTCATAGTAAAAAAAAAAAAAAAAAATAAACTATTGTTTTCATTACTTTACTTTGCTAGTCTTAATCTTAATTTTTTTTATTTCGATAATTAATATATGAGATCAAAATAACCTTTAAAAAGCTTGCAAGCATCTATATCCATAAAACTTCTAATTATTTCATATAATGATTAAGAAAATTAGATTCTCTTATTTTAAATATGAAAGCATTCTAGAAAATACAATGTTTCCTAAATAAAGTAATTAGAGGTGAATTCAAAAGGTGAAAAAAAGATAATTTGAATGAGAAAAAATTGAGAGAGGAGAAATGACGAAAAAAAAAAAAGCGAGAGGAACAAGTAGAAAAGTTCTATCTTTATTATAAAAATAAAATAACAAAAAACGCTAAGGGAACCAAACTAGATTGGATCTGAAAGAAAAAATATTTTTAAAATTTAATCAACATTATCTAAAGGTATAAGTAATTTGAGTGAAAGAGCTGTTCCAATTGGAACGCTCAAGTTGTCTAGTCCAAAAGGAGTTAGAACTTCGAGCAAAGTTGCTACAATCGCTGTTATCAAAATTATAGAAATTCCTGAAAACGATGTAGCCCATCCAAGTTGATATAATTCTGAGAAAAATACCATAATAAAAATAGATGTAATAAGCATAGTGAATGAACCAACGTATGTCTTTTTCCCGACAAGTGGGTGTATTTTGCTAACACCAAATTTCTTTCCTAAAAGTGCAGCTAGTCCGTCACCATATCCCATAATGAGTACAGCTATTCCAGTCATATATTCTGTGATAATATTAAAGTGTTGCAGAATAATAAGAATAGCAAGCGAAAGAGGAAAATGAATCAATCCGTAATTACGGGTTCGGTCGTTCATACCGAAAAATCGAGCCCAATCGAGAAAAGTAGCCAACGAGTTGACAATAATAAACAAAATAGGCCCTGTTAAAGATTGCCATAATCCTGAAAAATAGTTTGATAAAATAAACCACCAATTTGATATTGATATATGTATGAATTTACGAACAGCTTCTGGTGATATTCCATCAACGTGTGTAAGAAGCCTTGCAATTATGAGGATAGAACCTAGTAATAAAAATGAGTATGCAAATCCTTGAATGTCTTCTTGAGTTAAAAAAGACATGAAATACAATAAAATTTTGAAGTTTTTTTTGTTCAGATCGTTGAAAATTCAAAACTTTTTAATTATGTAACAGAATTCATAACGTATATTTATCAAACAAAAAATACAAATATCTCATTTTTTTCTTTTTTAAATATGATATTATACATATGTTATTCATGCATTTTGGCCATAATAAAAAATTAATAAAATGTTTATAAATATTTTAATTTTTTTGATTGGATAAAATATTTGCCAAAAAACATCTTTTCAAGTTTTGTTTTAATTTTTTATAACTTTGATGATTATTTATTCTAAATTGGATAATAAATGCCATATTTATATAGTATTTGAAGTAAAATTTGTAAATTAAAAATTTCAAAATAATCATCTCAAAACTTTGATAAAATTGAATGGCCGGTCATGAATTGACAAAGTTCGTTTGAAAATCAATTTACTTCGGAAAATGTCTGGAAATGATGATTTTAAAGAGATTGATTTAAATTGTTTTGTCAAATGCGCTCAAGAAATGAAATACGATGAATTCATATTTTCTGATATTTTTAACTCAAAGAATGCAATGTTATCCTACGAAATTGGAGGACCTCGTCTTGATGCACACTTAATGGCCCAAGGGCACTTTAGTGTCAATGATGTCCAACAAAGTACCGAAATTTTAGATGAAAATTTAACAATTGATCAAATCGCTGGAATTTGTGGAAAATTTGTTGATCTCCAATTTTCACGACTCAATGGATATTGCGTTCTCACAAATGTGTTAACAAGTATTTATATTCAAAAAAGTTATCAAGTAAAGAACCCTATATTAAATCCTTTGTTCCGCTTATTTTCGCATGTATGCCTCAAAGTTGAGAAATTTACATTTGATCTTCGTTTTAATGCATCTTTTTGGACATATAATTCAAAATACAACGATTTCTTTGTTGAAGAAGATGAAACCAAATTAAAAGAAGAACTTTCCAAATTAGATCTTCCTCCTTCAATTAAAAGTCTTGTCGATTTTGAATTTGATTTGTCTCACTATCTTGATGATCCTTTGAATAATAAATTAAACCCAGAATTTGACGTTCCTCATGAAACAAATGAAATCGGAATTGATAAATTCCTTCATTATAGAGATTCATCTCCAACCAATCCACCTCCTGATCAACAAATCCTTGAGCATGAAAAATCTATAGAGCAACTCCATCAATTAGTTAACGAATTGAACGAACTCCCAAATTTATTCCCAGGCGAAACATGCTTTTCATCTTTGATCAAAGCAATTGCTAATTGGAATGAATTAGGAAATCATATTGCTTTTTCAAGATTTGCTTTGCTTTATCGTATTATTCCAAAGACAAATGTTGATAAGATTTTCCATACAATTACTCCAGGACAATACATTAAAAATGAGTTAAAGCCATATTTCGTCAATGCCAAATTTTTCTCCAACTCTTCATTTTCAACATTTGAAGATGTTTTCAAGACAGTTTTTGTGGCATTGGTTCAGCACCTTGTAACGCCTATACCAACATCCCACGCTTTCTTATCTGACGAAGGAGCAAGATATTGGCAATATGTTCAAACACAAGGTTTTGAACTCCATCAAAGTGCTGTCAAAGATTCTGATATTCCAAAATGCGTTTCCAAAGAACATCAACGAGCGGCCTCAATGGTTTTCCCATTCTGGAGCACTCAAATAGCATCTCAGTTGCTTATCCTCAATCATAGATGGGGCTACCGAAGCGAAGTATATACTCTTCGTGATCTCCATATCAGTCTTTACAGTGCACATGTAGCCGCCAAGATGGCATCTCTTTCATATTCACAAACTAGGGTTGCTGCAGGTGTTTATCGTGTCAAAGACAGCACGAAGAAGAACCAAGGTAACCTTTGGCATCGAAAAGAAGCAGCTGTTAATAAAATGATACCAGAAAAGAGTGTTGACGAAATCTACGCAAATATGATTGAAGAACTTCTTTCTGGTTGTTTCAAAATTGTTAGGATTTTGAAGAATTGGAAATGCATTTCTAATTTGAAAGAAGGTGCCTATTTCAACGAAAAGGAAGTTTTCGCCAATAGAATGCTTTCATATTCCAGAATACTTCATTTTAATAATCAGCCATACGAAGAATTTGAACGAGAAATGTCTCTTGAGATCTTTTCAAATCATAATAAACTTATCATCTCTGATGCATCCAAGCCTTTTCAATCTGCAAAAGAATACTTCTTGCAATATACTAAGTTGATAAAGGAGAAAACCACTGAAGACATGCAAATTTTTAAGTGCATTGTGACAAATTCAATTTTCTTAACAAAATTAACTCCTGAATCGAAAGTTAATGTATCATACAAAAATCATTTTATGTTTCCAACCTTTGAATTTATTCAATAAAATAATATATAGATTACATCAATATATATATATATATATATATATTATATTCTTTTATTTTCGGATAAATGATTTGAAAAAGAATCATCAGAATTCTGAAGTTCACAATTTTTTTATAATTTCTAGACATAATTGTTCTTTAATTTTTTCTTAAATGGATCCCCTTGATAAAAAAAACATTTATAAAATATCAAACACTCAAAACGCTTTGGTTGATGCATTCGAAGCAGCAGCGTCATCTTTTGCTGTAAATCATAAAATTCAAGGCGCTAAATTTTATCAACCAAAAAAAGAAGAAGATACTCCTCCAAAGCCTAACATCAAAAAAGAGCACGATTCATTTATGCAATTTGATGAATCCTCTTCTTCAGATCAGGAGCAAACCTCAGTCCAACCAAAAGATATTCAGACAATCGATTTTCAAGAATTAATTAAAAAACAAGTAAAGAATAAAGAACCAAAGCAACAACAACAGCCACAGCAGCCGCCGCATCCGCAGCAACAGCTACAACCTCAACCACAAAAAAAGCAAGAGCAAAATTTGATGGAGAACACGAAATTACCTGTCCCATCACATGTTTTAGTGTATCCCCCTCCAATACTCGATGAAACAGATCCAGACCAAACTCGTTTACTTCACAGTTGGTATTGGGCTGGCTACTATACAGGTCTAGCTGATGGAAAAAAAATTGCAAATTCGCAATGAATAATCTCCAAAAATATAATCTTGTTTTTATTTACATCATCATTTATATAATATGTTAGAACTTAAAATATTTTTTATTTTTCAAATTTGTATTTTATTATTATTATTTTATCTTTTAGCACCTTTGTAAATGCAAAGCTTGCTATGATGCATATATATATATATGCTTACAGTTTTACATTAAATTCGTCATTAATAATATGTTTTGCTTTCATTTCATTAAAACTATTAAAAGATTGAAATTCAGAATTAAAAGAAACAATCATTATGCATTTCTTAAACAAAATTGTCAATATAGGAATTTTGTCAACTCTTGAACGATGATCTCATTTATTTCAAAATTTAAGCATTTAAAGAAAATTAAAATTATATCAATAATTCATTTTATAAATAATTTTATCAATATAAATCAAATAATTGATAATTTAAAAGAAACTCATAAGATAAATGAAGATATAACAAAAATGCAATTGATAAGTTTACAAATTGTATATTCAAATTTTATTTTAAACGGCAATTAGAAGCGTTTAAATTTAATTAATAATAAACAAAATTTCTCAAATGTCCTCGAAAGAGAACACATTTAATTCAAATTTACCATTATCAGATGAACCAATAAAGAAGAAAAGCACAATTAGCAGCAGCTCTGAAAAGAAATTTTCTGCATTGACAGCTTCAGCAGTAAGTTATCTTAAAAAAAATGAATCACGCGTTCAAAAAGCAAATGTTATTTTGCAGGAAAAGAATAGGATATTAGAAGAACAAACAAAAAATTATGAAAATATCATTCAAAACAAAGATTATGAAATGTCAGCTATTAAAGAAGAGTGCACTACAAATATTCAAAAGTTATTTTATGTTTCGCTTGATAAAAGCCAAAATTTCTTTAATCAACTAGCCGAAGAATGTAACCGTTTGAATGATGATCACACCAGTAGGCTTAATGACATATACTCAAAAATTTCAATCATACAGCAAAAGCTTAATGAGTCGATTAATTCAAACTCTGCAAAAGATAATGATATTGTCAAATTACAGCAGCTTCTTAATGATAAAGAAAAACAAATCGAAGAGGATAATCAAAAGCATGTGGATGAAATTGCAAATCTTGAGCATGAAATTCAAAAGCTTCAAGCTCGAAATGAAGATCTTGTTAACAGATTAGAGAACTTTAAAAATGAAGAAGATGAAGGTACAGCTGCTCAGATTCAGTTTGTATTAGAGCACCAACAAGAATTAGAAAATCAAATTACAGAATTAACAAACAAGCACAGCCAAGAACTTGCTACCAAAGATGATGAAATTGCACAATTAAATGCAGTAATTGATGATTTGAAGAGAACCAATTCAATATTAAATGATAAATTAAGTTCTTCAGAAGATGAAAACAGCAATATTCGAGAAAATCTCTCTCAAACCAAATTGTTAAATGATGAAAAAGATAAGGAAATTGCTGATTTGAAATCAGCATTCGATGATTTACAAAATGAAAAATCAAATATTGAATCCCAATTAAATTCTTCTAATGAAAATAGCCAAAAAGTCAAAGAAGCTTTGAATTCTCTTAAAGAAGAACTTGATAGTATGAAAGAAAAGAACTTGCATTTAGAAGAAACTCTAGGCTCTCTTAAAGAAGAGAATAGCAATAAGCAGCAACAATTAATGAATTTCAATGAAAATAATCAACTGCTCGAAAATGAGAAAAATCAATTACAACAAGAGATATCTAAACTTAATGGTGAGATTCAAGATATCAAAGAGAAATATAGCGGTCAGATTACAGAAGACAATAAAAAATATGAAGATCAAATAGCTCAACTCATGCAAAACATTAATAACTTAGAATCTGAAAAATTAGAAATGGAAGAACAAAACAACAGGCATCAAGAAAATAATAAATCAAATGAATTAGAAATTCAAACACTTCAATCTCTTTTAGATTCTCATCAGCATAAAATTGATCAGTTTACTCAAGAGGAAGAAGAATCAAGGCAAAAGAATCAAGAATTAGTTAAAACAATTGAAAATCTAAATTCGGATATCAATACTCTGAAAGCCCAAATGCTCGAAAAAGAAGAAGCTCTTAAAATACTCGAGGCATCTAAATCATCAAGTAACTCAGAATTGCAAAAGATAATTTCAAAGCTTACTCAAGAAAAAGCAGAAAAAGTCGTTGAAATTCAAAATTTGACTTCCAAAGTTGAGTCTCTCAGCAAAGAAATTGAAGAGCAAACCAAATCTTTTGACAAAAAACTAGCCGATATGAGCCAAGAGAATGATGAAATAACGCAAAATCTTCTTAACAATAAGCAGTTAGAAATCAATGAAATGGCCGAAAAAATTGCATCAAATTCTCAATTGATTCAATCTTTACAAGAAGAAAATGCCCAAAAACAAGAGATAATTGACTCAAACGCAGGTAAAATTATTCTATTTGAAAACGATATATCCAATTATGAAGATAAAATTAATAAACTTCATGAAATAATCAACGATTATGAACTTGATTTAACCGACCATCAAAACGAGATTGAATTTAACATTGAGCGCTTTGAAGAAATTCAAGAATCTAATCTTAAATTAAGTACTTTAATTGAAGAGCATACAAATGAAGCAGAACAGGCAAAACTTCAATATCAGAATGAGATTGCTTCATTAAATGAGCAACTATTAGAACAAATTACTCAAAATGAAAAATTAAAGGCTGAAATTAATCAAGTTAAAAGCGATAACTCTTCAGTTTCTCAATCATTAAATGAAGCAAATCAAAAGAATTCTGAATTATCTCAACAAATTGAAAAATCAAATTCAGATAAAAATGATATTCAATCAAATCTTGAAAAAATGATAGAAGAAAATCAAAAGCTTCAAGAAGCGCTTAATTCAATTCAAAATGAAAAAGAAGAACTTCAACAAGCTAATCAAAAATTAGAAGAGAAATTAAACGTACTTAAGGAAGAAGGCGGAGAGAAGCAACAAGCATTAGAAGTCATTGAATCTAAAATCACAGAACTTGAAACACAAAACAACACCATTTCTAATGAAAATCTTGCATTGAAAGAAACTATTGAATCAATCAAACAAGAAAGAGATTCACTTGGAGCTTCATTAACAGAACATAAATCGCAAACAGAACAAATTAATGAAACATTGAAATCTGTGACAAATGAAAAGAATTCACTTGAAGAATTGTTAAATAACTCGAATTCAAACAATGAAAAACTTCAAGAATCTTTGAATAAAGCAATAAGCGAGAATGAAGATATGAAATCCCAGATTCAAGAATTAAATTCTACATTAGATGAAACTAAATCTCATAATAATACACTTCAAGACTCAATAAACAACATCTCAGGCCAGAATAAAGAACTTCAAACAACAATTGAGTCATTGAATGTCGAAAAGAATTCGTTAGAAGAAAAATTAAATGAAATGACTACTAAAATTGATGATCTTCAAGCTGAAAAAGACTCGCTTAGTCGTTCTCTTAACGAATCAAAGTCTGAAGCAGAAAAACTTAAAGAATTAGTAGATTCACTTGGAATCGAGAAGAATGAAGCCAAAGAAATGAACGAAAAGCTTCAAGAAACACTTAATTCAATTCAAAATGAAAAAGAAGAACTTCAACAAGCTAATCAGAAATTAGAAGAGAAATTAAACGTACTTAAGGAAGAAGGCGGAGAGAAGCAACAAGTATTAGAAGTCATTGAATCTAAAATCACAGAACTTGAAACACAAAACAGCACCATTTCTAATGAAAATCTTGCATTGAAAGAAACTATTGAATCAATCAAACAAGAAAGAGACTCTCTTAAAGATTCATTAACAGAACATAAATCGCAAGCCGAACAAATTAATGAAACATTGAAATCTGTGACAAATGAAAAGAATTCACTTGAAGAATTGTTAAATAACTCGAATTCAAACAATGAAAAACTTCAAGAATCATTAGAAAGTGCTAAACAAGAAAATGATAATTTCAAATTATCATTAGATGAATCCAACTCTAAAGTTCAAGAACTTGAAGAATCATTGAAATCAATTAAAGAACAAAAAGACCAACTTGAGGAAACATTAAATAAGTCAACTACAGAAAATAGCGAACTGAAATCATTACTTGATAAGATTACAAACGATAAGAATTCAATTGAATCAGCAATGAAAGAATCAAGTGAAAAGGTTAATGAACTTGAAAATTCATTAAATACAATTCAAGAAGAAAATAATGAACTTAAATCATCACTAGAAGCAATAACAAATGAAAAGAATTCACATGAATTGTCATTAAGAGATTCTGAAAAGCAGAAAGAAGAGCTTCAATTATCATTAAATTCGCTTCAAACTAGAAATGATGAACTTCAATCTTCACTTGAATCAATGATGAATGAAAATCAATCAACATTAAGTTCATCTAACTTTAAGATTCAAGAACTCCAAGAGTCATTAAATGCTGTTAAAAAGGAAAATACAGATCTTAAATCATCATTAGATGAATCCAACTCTAAAGTTCAAGAACTTGAAAACTCATTAAATGCTGTTAAAAAGGAAAATACAGATCTTAAATCATCATTAGATGAATCCAACTCTAAAGTTCAAGAACTTGAAAACTCATTAAATGCTGTTAAAAAGGAAAATACAGATCTTAAATCATCATTAGATGAATCCAACTCTAAAGTTCAAGAACTTGAAAACTCATTGAAATCAATCAAAGATGAAAAATCCCAGCTTGAAGAAGAATTAAATAAATCATCTAGTCAGAATAATGAACTTAGATCATCTCTTGAAGCAATAACAAATGAAAAGAATTCAATTGAAAAAGAAAAGAAAGAATCTGATGAGAAAATCTGCGAACTTGAGAAATCATTAGAAACAACAAAGAACGAAAAAGAAGAACTTCAAGAAAAGAATCAAAAATTAGAATTCGAATTGAAATCATTTAAAGAAGAAGATCTTAATAAACAAGCAACACTTGATGAAACACAAAATAAACATAATCAACTTCAAGGAGAAATCAAATCTCTTCAAGAAACTCTTAACAAAGTTGAACAAGAAAATTCGCAATTACAAAAGTCTATTTCTACTCTTCAAAGTCAAAACGCAGAGCTTGAAAATTCATTAAAAGATTCCAAATTAACTAATGATAACCTTCAAGAGAAGTTAGATAAGGCTACCAATGAAAATGAAGAACTTCATTCATCATTTGAGTCAATTACTAACCAGAAGAATTCGTTAGAGAATTCATTAAAGGAATCATCCATCAAAATTGATGATCTTCAAAATTCATTGAATTCACTTCAATCACAAAACGATGAACTTAAGGCATCATATGAAAAAGTCAAAAGTGAAAATGATCAATTAAAATCATCTGTAAGTCAATTTGATCAAGATATCAAAGAACTCAATAATTCATTAAACTCAGTTAAAAATGAGAATAATGAGCTTAAATCATCTCTTGAAGCAATAACAAATGAAAAGAACTCAATTGAAAAAGAAAAGAAAGAATCTGATGAGAAAATCTGTGAACTTGAGAAATCATTAGAAACAACAAAGAACGAAAAAGAAGAACTTCAAGAAAAGAATCAAAAATTAGAATTCGAATTGAAATCATTCAAAGAAGAAGATCTTAATAAACAAGCAACTCTTGATGAAACACAAAATAAACATAATCAACTTCAAGGAGAAATCAAATCTCTTCAAGAAACTCTTAACAAAGTTGAACAAGAAAAATCTGTAATTGAAAAACAATTGGAAGAAACACAATATGAAAATTCACAATTACAAGAATCTCTATCTAATCTTCATAATCAAAATTCAGAGCTTCAATCTATTTTAACCAATTCTAAAGAATTTGTTGATTCCATTCAAAATCAAAATGTTTCTCTTCAGCAATCGTTAGAAAAAGCTAATCAAGAAATTTGTCAAGCACAATATGCTATTTCATCACTTCAACAAAATAATTCTAATCTTCAAGAATCATTACAAATTTCAAATATGAAACTTGGACAGATGCAAGAATCATACAAATCCCTTGAAGCTCAGTTAGAGCAACTTAATGCAACCAATATTCAATTAGATGAAAACTTGAGAAATTCAAACCAAAATTGTAAAGAACTTGAAAATATGGTTAGTGTACTCCAAAAGCAAAAATCTATGCTTGAAGAAAATATCAACAAATCTAAATCTAATGATCAGTTTGAAGCTTTATTAAACGAATCAAACTTAAGAATTGAACATCTCCAATCATCATTAAATGACCTTCAAACTAAACATAGTGAACTTCAAGAAAAGAATCAGCAATTAATAAAAGCATTGAGAAAGTCTGAATCAAAGAATGATCAAATTCAAGCCAAAGTTAGTTCACTTGAAAAAGAAAATATACAGCTTAATGGTTCATTGCTTGAATTACAAAAAGAAAATCGTACTCTTAGGAAGTCTAATATCGATTTAAGCAAATCTAATAAATCTCTAAGCAATGAGATTGAATTTGCAAAAACAAATCTTTCAATAGCAAATCTTGAAGTTTCTGAACTTAAAGCTTCAGTTTCACAACTTCAAGCAACCATTGAAAAAATAACAAAAGAGAGCAATGAAAAGCTGAAAAGTAATGAATCTTCAATGTCAAAACAGAGAGAAGAAATTCTTCAGTTAACACAAAAAGTTTCATTTTTAGAGGAAATGAATACTAATTTACAGAATCAATTATTTGAAAAGCAGAAAGAAATTGAAAGCATTTCTAACCCATCTCAATCGCAAGCCAATGAAATTGTTGAGCTTAAGAAAGAGAATAAAAGGTTAAATCAACAGCTTTCACAATTATCAGAAGAATTTAGAAAAGATAAAGATATTCTTAATAAGACAATATCTCAATTAACAGATGATATAGCTCTTTGTAAACAGACAATAAAAGAAAAGGATCTTGAAATTATGGAATTAAAATCAAATTCTAAACAAAATAATCGTTCTGCTCCTCAATTAAAGGAAAGAAATGTTAAAATAGAAACGACTCCAGAAAATGAACCCACAAAATTGGCCAAAACAGCCAAAAGACAAAATCCTCCCAATCGTGAAATGAAGAGTCAAACTACTAAACCGTCAAATAAAATAATGACGCAAGAGAAAAAACAGAGTACAAAGCGTTTACAGATTGTTCCAGAGTTTAAGCAAAAAGAGGAATCAACCCCTGTCTCTGAAAATATGAAAGCTGCAATTAAGAAGAATCTTAAAAAGCCTATTTCAACAGAAGTAATGGATACCACTGTGATTGCCCCACAAGGATCCGAAAAGCTTCGTCCATCTATTCCTAGGTTTAAATATGTGTAAATATAATTCTTTTTTATAAATTCGATTTTATTTATCGTTATCATAATAAAAATTATATATAATAATAATAATTTTGGCATGCTTTTTTTCCAATTTTTCAATTTATTTTATTGAATTTAAATGCTGATCAAGCAAAAGATAATTAAAAAATGATTTGAGTCAGATAATTAAATAAAATAAAGCCATGAATATGATTAACAGTGTTTATAAAAAAAAATCCCAGATACACATATTTATTGATTTGTAAATTCATTACGGAGAGATTCAAGATATCTCTGATAATGCCTAATATTGTGCTGTACAAGCAATGTTCCAGAAAGCATTTCATGTACTTCTAACAAGTGGTAAATGTAAGATCGCGTGAATTGTTTACAGCATGGGCAGTCACAGTCACTTAAAATTGGAGTGTGATCATGTTCAAATTCTTTTGATTTAAGATCAATTCCAATTTCTTTATATTTGTTTTCATGAAAATCAAACGTCATCGCAAATCCGCGTTTTGCAGCCAAAAATGGTAAATTTAAAAGGAAAATGTCTATTCCAAGCTTATAGCATTTCCTTACATCTTCCGGATGACCATCACATAATAGCATTCTTGGTAAAGATGAATCTCTCAAAGCAATTTTTGCAGCAATATCTTTTTCGATTTCATCGGTAATTTCTCCATATTGGAAGAAAATGCTGGTGGATTTGACAAGATCTTTATAATTTTCTGATTGATCTGGGTTTGATTCTTGGCCATCATTGCAAAGTTCATGTGTAAAATTGATGACATCTGGATACTGCGTAGCTAAATCAATCACAGATTTAATTCGAAGTTTCTTTTGACGAGATGATGCGCCAGGTAAGATTGGAGAATAGAGAGAGATAACGCAATTTGGCTTAATAGAATCTATAATTTTTTGATAAATATCTTTTGTAATTGTTTCTAAAGTTCCATTCCTGCAATATATTTTAACACCATTGTTGGAAGGTCCGGCATCGAAATTATTGAAGTTGGTGCATGGCCCAAGGAAGATCCAACGTTCCCCAAGACCAAGAGTTACTTGGTTAACTTTATCAATGACCTTTTGGGATGAGTTATTATCAATGAAGTCACCAACTGATATATAATAGGGCATTGACGGGGATATATCTGGTGTAACGCAGGGAATCATCCCCATCTCAGTAGTAGCGATCATGCAAGGAGTTACAAGTGGATCAAGCCTTTTTTTGGGATCTTTAATTGTTAAAGTTCTTGCCATTTTATAGATTATGATTAGGTTGGTTAATAAAATTTGTGTAAGCTCTGAGAATTTTCACAAATTTTGAATTTTCTTAACAAATTTGAGAGTTAAACTTTTTTAGAGGAATCTTCTGAAATATTGAAACTTTTTTAGAGGAATCTTTTTATTTTTTGATAGAAGATCTAATATATTCAAAATTCTTATAACAAATAATAATAAGCATTTGATAATTTATTAAATTGTTATTAAATTATTAAATGAAAATAAATATATATGTAATTATTGAATTTATCAATACTCTAGCAAGATATAAATATTTGATATTTTTTCTTTCAATTCAATTTCAAGAAACAAAATTTGTATTAACTCATAGAAATACCCTTCCTAATTATGATAGCCACTTTTTATTTTTCATGAAAATTTCAAATTTATAGATTACGGACTAAAATTTTTTCTTTATTATTTTTCTATGAATTTATTAATAGGGGAATTGATACTTTTTCATTTAAAATAAAAAAATTATCAAAAACATATGATATATGAAATGGACGAATAAAAATCTGCAAAAGATTAAACTTTAATGTTCAACAAAGTGTAAATTGTGTTTTAAAGTTAAAAACGAAGCTGAATTTTATCATATTAAAAAACATTTATTTATAATTCAAAAAGAATCTACTTATTCCAATAAACATGAAAAATAAACCGAATATAAGAATCATTTTTGTATTCCTTTGTTCACCCGTCAAACTATTTGAAAAACTATCAAATTTATTCTGAATATTCATATGAGATTTAAAAACAATATCAAGAGCCTTTTCAGCTTCTTCAGCACTTTTTGCGGCCATTTCTGATTCTTCCATAATATGGATTATTTTCTCCGAAAGATTCATTACACGATCTTCAATTGTTGAAACATAATCACTTAATTCGTTGCATTTCAAAGTATACTGATCAAGCTCATTTTTAATTTTGTCTTTCATCCAATCTATCTTTACTTTTGGATCAGGTGTGTTAGAAATTGAATGATTCATTTCTTTGATCAATCTCGAATTTGCATCGTTTGAGTTTGTAGCCGTTCGAGAAACAGGAATCAATCCTGGGAAATCAACTTCTGAGTAAAGAGAAATATCTATTCCAGCCATGCGAAAAATAGGAAGGGGATTGTATGTTGTTAGATTGAGGCATTTTATAATTTTCATAGCAGTTTTAATATCGCAATTTCCCTCATGTAATGAATGTTTTCGTTGAAATTCATGGATCCAATCTTCAATCTCTTCATAATTGTCGATATCAATGATAGAAGGGTTGTCATGATGAATTCCCATGAACACCGTACGAAGATAGTTGATAAGAACAAAAAAAGGTG
Organism: Tritrichomonas musculus; assembly: GCA_039105265.1. NCBI lineage: Eukaryota > Parabasalia > Tritrichomonadida > Tritrichomonadidae > Tritrichomonas > Tritrichomonas musculus. Next base: position 3,054,831 of record JAPFFF010000005.1, on the reverse strand, counting down.
ATGTATTAATGCTTTTGTTGGAGAAAATATCAAAATTACGAATAGAACGAATTTCTGGTGAACTTTCAAGAGATGGGAGAAGTGCTCCAAAACTTGGCATGTCATCTAACTGATATCGGGCACATGTCGTAACTGCATTTTCTATATTGAAAAAATGTATCGCCCATTTGACACGCCGAAAGGTAGTATTTAATGCCTCAGAAAGTGATCCGCAAGTGCCGTACTCTTGATGTAAAGTATTTGTTAAAGATTCCAAATATTCTTTGATATCATGAATTTCAAGAGGAGAGTAATCGTGTATTATTCCAAGATGAAATAATTGACCTAATTGTCTATATGATTCTTTATCTGCAAAATAGTTTCCATGTTTAACTCGTATACAAGAATATTGAAGATCAAGACTGTTAAACAAAGATTCTGATACAACAATAACGGTACCGTCCTTCGTTTCCCTGGTTTCTAGTCCAAGAGAACTAAAATCAGGCGTTGATCCATTGAAAACAATTGAAATTACGTATGCTGATTTAGTTGGTTCAGGATATAAAATACAATAAAAAGGATAAGATGGACAATCTAAATGGTGTGAAAGTACATAAGGTGCAAATCCATTTATTAAAAATGGTTGATTCGATAGAGTTTGAGCATTTGGGAAAATAGAATAGCCATATTCACCGAGAAAATCGCAGATTAAATATTTCTCATTCATTCATAAAATTGAATAATCTTTTGAAAAAATAAATATTTTTAATGTTTGTTTTGAAATATTATTTAGTGAATAAATGAAATCCTGTTTTTATATTTACCAAAAAAGATTTCAATGACATGTGATGTGAAAACCAAATTTAAAAATTTTACAACCACTCAAAACCTAAAACCGTATCTCTTTATATTTTTTTAGAATTTAAGGTATATTTATGATCATCAACAGTTGGCTAGTCTGCGTCAAATATAAACCAAAAATTATAAATCTAAGTTTGACTTTGGATTACATCAAAACAACTTTTTGAAAAGTGTATTGAAAAGATACTCAAAAGAATCTTGCTTATGAGTGTTGTCAAATGAGCATTCGAAAATTTGAATACAGGACTCGTTATTGTAAACCATTTAAGCTCTCAATTTGACGATTATTTTTTGAAACAAACTGTTTTGAAATTCAAAGGTGAAATCAAGCATTACAAATAAGTTTTGTTCAATGACGAGTCAAAAAAACAAATCTAATCTAATCTAATCTCGCCTTTTTCAAAGACAAGACCAGTCAACAAATCTTTATTAGATGACTTATCGTAGTGTTCAAAAAAGTTTGATTTCTTCTAATCAATGTTTCGAGTATATCTATATTCTTAAAAATGTTCTCGAGTATTTTATCTGAACCAGTAAAAGAAAGAGATCCCTCAAGAGGTGATTGGAGTGGAATTACTTGACAACCTGTTATGAATTTAAAATTATTCAATATTGAATAACAAATGGTTATTATTCTGTCTTCCTTAATCGTATTCATGCACGGCAAATTCATTTGGCCAGTTACAAGTTTCAGATGCACATTGGATTTACAATTGCATTCATCAATTGGAACTATTTTTCGCTTTTTCTGTTTTTCAAGAAGTACTGATTTTATATTGCTTGCACACTTTTCAGCTGATTATCCAGAAATGTAATTTTCATATTGTTTATATATTGAACATAATAATTTATCCAAATTGTAAGCGATCCCATTCCCTTCGCTTGCAATGGTTCTTAAGTGAGAATGGAATCCTTTGGCATGGTTTGATGCCGAAGACACAAATCCATTGTTACATGAAACTGTTTGCAAAATGATTTTGGATTTGTCGGGTTATCTTTTATAACATGGCCTTTATATTTTTTTTAAAAAAAAAAACACTGTTACAGAAATGTAGGATTGATTTCTCCTTTTGGAAATGATTGTAGGTACGAATCTGTTATGCCAATTATTTTCCATTTGTTTTCTTTCGATTTCCTCCGATGTTTTAGGCATTAATAAAGAAGAAGTTATTTTTCCAAAGAAAGTACTTACTCCAACGTTATTAATCAAATGTCATAATCACATTATCAGTGCAGAATTTAATTAATCCCTTTCCCTCATCACTTAAGACAGGCAATTGGAAAATAAGGTCATCTTTACGTAACATTTGAATTTCTTTATAGAATATTTGGTACAATAATGAATTCTCCTGAGGAGTAATGAAATAATAATATTTATTATTATTTGTGGCATTGTGGCAATATAAGGCTTTAAGATTTTGAAAGTACAGTAGAGCACAATACATGAAAGATATTTTTTTTACTTCCAGAGCCCAAGGTGTTATCCATGTGAATCAGTGTAACGTTGAATTTTCATCTATGTTAATTTCTCCATTTACCAAAGCATGCAAATATAATTTAGTAATGTCATTATTTTTTATAAAAACATCTGTAAATTTCACTGGTTCTGTTAAGCTGTTGTATATATTACTTCTTTGTTGTATTTGGATATTTACGAATCAGCTTTTTTAGTAGCTGAATTGATGCTTGAGAAAGTTTGTAAGATTTGTTTACTGGTCTTGTCTTCGAAAAAAAGCGAGATTAGATTAGATTTGATTTGTTTATTTGACTTGTCATTGAACAAATCTTATTTGTAATGCTTGATTTCACCTTTGAATTACAAAACAGTTTGTTTCAAAAAATAATCTTCAAATTGAGAGCTTAAATGGTTTACAATAACGAGTCCTGTATTCATATTTTTGAATGCTCATTTGACAGAGCTCCTTGCTGATACGAATTCAATACATAATTTATTCTTATCTTCTGTTCAGAACAGAAATTCTCATCATATAATCAGAAATTGTGCAAATTTTTTTGCGATAATAACTTGAAATGCTTATATATGCTTGTTTTAGCCATTATGATATCCAATTAAGATTACCATTTGATATTCTTTTTTTTTTTTTTTTTTTTTTTGCTAGATAAACTGGGACCAAAAAGTCAGACCACTATTTGAATACTTTACTTGATCGTTAAAATTTTTAAAAAACAAATTAGTAAACGTATGCTTTTGAATTGATTTCTTTGCTTTATTTTTTTTTTTTTTTATTATATCCCACTAAAATTCTTCCCAAAAAGAAAAAAACCTTACTTACTAAAAAACCTGATCAATCATCGAAGGATCGAATAATTGACGGCTTAGAATTTTTCGATTTACAGGAAGATGAAGAATATTATGAGAGAGTAAATCATATTATTCAACTATTTGCACAATTATTTCCTCTTCTTTCCACCGTACCCAACTCTTTAGTGGAGTTTACCAGCGAACTTTTAAAAAATCTCGATTTTTTATCTCTTGAAACAATTCAGAACTATAATGTTATTCCATTTTTTGCCGAAATTTTCAATTCAGGCCCTAACGAACAGATTCTTTGCTTAGCATTGACACTTATCGATTATTTTTTAAAGTTAGATTTTTCAATGCTGGTAATTTTAAATCAATATCAAATATTTACATTAATTACTAATTTTTTTGACTCACCATCAGATCAGGTTCGTATAAATATAGCAAATATTTTCCACAGAGCAATATTCCATGAGTATTTGAATGATGAAGTAGAAATAACCATTAATATTTTATATAAAATAATCGATCTTTTTTTTCAAAAATCTTTTATCTGGGCAGCTGATGTTAATCATGAAGAACTTCAATTTATATGCTTAGACTTTCAATTTATTATGCTAAACATTTTTAATCAATATGAAGATCCTCCTTTTACTGATGAAACAATAGCACAATTAAATGAATTGTATATCAGTGTTTTTCAAGTTGGGACTGACCGTTTAAAAAAGTGTTCATTAGGTTGTTTAATAAAAATAATGCTGATTCAAAAAAAGTATCAATTTGAACCATCACAGATGATCGAAATCTTACTATCAACTCTTAAATTGCAAATCAATGATATTGACCGTTATATCTTTCAATTTTTAGTAATCTTGACCACAATCCTTTCGGACGAAAAAAAAAATAAAGGGAACATGATTTTTATTCATCAATTAATAGATTTCAATTTTTTGTGCGAAAAAATGGTCACATCATCTGACCAAGAAGCGTTATACTGGCTCACGCTCTGGATTTATTCAATAATTGAGTATGACCCTGATTGTATCGAATTATTATTAAAGACTAATTATATCCAATATACCAAAAAAATATTGGACAGCGGAAACATCAGCATTTGCTTGAACATTTCTGGATCGTTTAAAAATATTTTCTTTTTAGCGAATCCGCAACAGTTGTTGCTCGTCTTTCAATCAGGAATCATTCAGTACTTATTCCAATTTTTCAATGATTCTTTGAATGATACGACATCAGCTGTTTTTTATGCAATATGTGGCGCTGTTGAGAAATGCACTCAGGCACTGGGAAACGAGGTTTTGCAGAAAATTCAGACAATCTTTTTAAATGAAGCAATGGAAAACCTTCAAAATTTGAGAGACTGCGATTATAAAGAAATACCAGTGTATGCTGACCAGTTGTTTGATTTATTGGGCTTAGAAGATTAGACTTTTATGCCAAAACTAAAATTTTGTTTTTTAAAATTAATTTTAGTCACTTCATACTTCACTTTTCTTATTCACTCTAAATAAATCTCTCAAAATATATATATACAAACAACTAGACTTGCTATTTTGAGAATCGATATCAAAAACGTCACTTTTTTACATCTGATGCTCGATTATCAGTTTACAAATCTGATATCGAGATTATCGATTATCAAGATATCAGATATGAAATGTGATATGAAAATAATTGTAAACATGATATCAATTACCGAGATCTCGAGATCTCAAACAGACTTATCTTTTTTGATAATTAGTAGTTGTGATTTTATAATATTTAAAAATATATAATATAATGTATCGATGTTTATTTTAATATTAAGGTACAAATCCAGTACGTTTTGTAACCGCAATTTTTTTTGACATTCTCAAAGAATAAGATGACATGTTAAATAAAAAATGATTATTTTTATCCATTTCATATAACATGTCATAATGTTTATTTAAATTGTAAAATAAGTGTCAAAAACAAACCTAGTCAATTTAAACTTTTTCAGAGACATGCAACTATTCAAATAATAAACGTTCTCCTATTCAAAAAATAACGTACTGGATTTGTACCTTAAAATCAAAAAATACATTCTTTTTTATGAAATATTTGAGAATAAATTACGATCATATATTTATCAAAAAGTTTAATTGAAAATTCTTATATCAAAAGCTGAGAAAAAAAATTCTCGATCTCTGAAATCGATCTCGAGAATCTGTGTATATTTATGTATCGATATCAAAAAGTCAATCAATTATCGATCTCGAGAATCGGAGAATAACAAGTCTAGGGTACTGATCAAGCAAAAGAGACTTTTTGAAAGGGGTAACTATTTGAGTGTATATGTGGTCTTAAATTGAAAAGATTTTATTTTGTGCAAAAAAAAAAAAAATAATTTTCAAAAGAGATAAATTATGTTATAAGAATTTTTTGTATTGCCTCTGAAAATAATTTTATTTTCACAATTTTCATTTTCTAATAAACTTAAAATTACGAGCTAATACATCAGAATCATTGATCTATTCGACAATGTATTAACACGATTACTAATATATTACAGCTTTTGCTTGATCAGTACCTCTGAAAATTCCGAGTAAAAAAATGCTATAATTATAGCTTTTTTTTTTTTTTTTTTTTTTTTTTTTTTTTTTTTTTGGGGGGGGGGGGGGGGGAGAAATGGGGTGGAAAGCAAATACTTTATATTTTAACTTTTTTGACTTTTTGTTAGCGCGAATGATCGTTATCGATTCGAAAAAAAAGTGCATTATAGAGATGAGAAAGTTTATACCTAATTTGGAAAAGTGAATTAGTATCAGGCATATAACAAAATATTTAAATTTTATCTAAAAATCTTCTACAATTTTTGAGATATAGGAATCTGACATTTATTTTTCTGTTGAAAATGATCGTTTTTGTTCTATTTTTTTTTTTTTTTTTATGAAATATTTTATAAAAATTGTTTGAATTAAAAATAATCGTATTTAGATCGTTTAAAGAAAGGTATACAAACTCTTTTCTTTCAATTTGTTGAAAGCAAAAAGTTGGTGATTTTAAGACTTACTAAAATTTTAATAGCATATTTTAAATCCTTATCATATGTATAATTGTTTGATACTATTTACAACCTGTTTAGTTCATTACATAAGAAAATAGAAATTTCAATCTTCATTTTTTGAAAAATTTAAAAACCCTAGAAAAGTGGTGATTAAAATATTATTTTTTTATTTTTGAACTTATATTTTTCTATATTATTATATTTGTTTGTTTATAAAATAAAAATATATTTAATTAATTAAGAATATGTGGAGATACGAAAAATCATAAATCGATATTTCAATAATTTCCAAATAATTTCTAATCCCTTCGATACATTTTCCTGTAATGATTTTAACGTTTTAGATATTTTATTTTACATGATATATCTCGTTAATTGGAAGATCTATCTAGGATTTATTGAGATAAAGCTAAAATACTAATTTTTTGACGGTTTAAGGAGAAAAAAAAAGGTTAATTTTTTTTTCTGAAGAGGTGAAGTCGTCAATCTAAGCGAATTCAATTTTGAATGCATTGAAATCACGATCAAAATTACCTAAAGATTTAAAATAATAATATATTTATTTATAATCCAATTTTTTGAGAAAAATATGGAAAATTTCACAAAAGTAATAATTGAGAAGTGAAAATTTTATTAGAGTTTTTCTTTCAATTTATGAAAAAATTTAAATAATAATATTTTTAAATTAAATTTTATTTATATTAAATTAAATATATAATTCATTTTATATATTGAAATGTAATATATAATATGAGATATCAAATGATATATTTGATATTTGTTAGGATATGAAGTAATGAAAAATCAATAAAATTCAGTTACGAAAGTTTTTTTTAATTTGTAGAAAAATTCTCGATACATTTAATCTAAATAGGCATTTTAGATATTCATTGAGTTTTACAATATATTCCATATTATTAAATCATGTATATTATATTGTTTAATATTATATTAATTAATTGCTTAAGATATCTACACAATATTAATTTTATAATTTCAGAATGCATTCAAATAATAAAATATATTTATCTTATTTTTATAAATTACATTTCACAATATAAGATATTTAATAATTTTAAAATGTATATTAATATATATAATAACAATGAAATTATAAAATGCAATAATTAAATGATAATTTTTTTTAGATTCTCAAAAAATAATCAAAAAAAAACTATTAATAACAATAAACATATATATGTAAACATTTATATGGATATATTTATATAAAAAATGTTAATCAAAAAGATTTTTTATTCAAATTTATAAAACAATCATTTTAAAACTTTTTCAATTTTGAAAATTTGTAAACTAATCAAAATTAGACAAAATTAAATTTCTTTTTATACTGGAAATTATTAGATAAAATTTTAATAATTATAAATATATATAAATAAAAGATTTTATAAAATAATCTAATAATATAGAAAAGGTATTGTCCGAAAAAATAGAGTTTGGGTACCTTTGTTTAAAGTATCGTTTTACAAGTGAGAACGAATAGAAAAAAATATAAAATTATTTTTTAATAGGGACAATTAAGATTTTTATAAAATATGAATCCAAACACTTCTACAGTTTTAGAAATAATAAAGCATTTTTATCATTTTGTCATTCAATTTTTTCTTTAAAAATTTAGTGACAAAAAATTAATTGAGATAAAATATAAGCAGATAAGCTTTTTGAATAAAAATTGTACTCATTATGTTAAAAGTGTTTTTAGAAATCTGTAGAAAATTTAGTCCTCATATTTAGCATATATATTTATCATCAAATACTTACTATTTTTAAATATTTTAATTTATATGTTATCAAAATAATGTGAGCTTTCCGCCCCATGGGGAGAATTGCTTTGAGTTCAGAAGTTGCTCAGAAAATTTCAACAGAATTTTTTTTGAACTTTTTATATGGTTTATTTGCACGAATTAAAATCAAAATGTCTCAAGAAAAAAGAATCGAATTTCTTAAATATCTTGAACGCTCTGGACTTTTTGATTCGATTACTCGCGTTATTTCTAATTTATATGAAGAATATGAGACTCAAATGGATCCGTTAAAATATGTCAAGGACCATTTAGGAAATTCAACAAATGCAGACCCAGAAGAGCTTCGTACCAAAAATACACAATTGAGAAAAGAAATAGAACAACTTGAAAAGAAAATTGCAGATATTAAAAAACAAAAAGGTATCAAATGAACTTTTTATCAACTTTAGTCATGAAAAACCCAATAAACTTTTTTTTGTTATTACTTAACTTCATAATATTATATTTTTTTTTTAAGTTAACTCAGAAATATAAAGACATTTTATTTTATAATTAAATCCTAAGTTTTAGTTTAAATCAGCAATCATCTAAATGACTCCAAGTAGGCTAAAGACTTTTTTATCCTTTTTGTTAAAGTTAAAACAACAATGAATTGTTTTCTAAAATTCAATTAATTTGGATTAAATATAACAACTCATTGTTGCCCATATAAACTATATATAATGATAAACCATTCATTAGGAAAATATAACCTAATCTTTTTTATGAACCAAATCTATAATTTATCAACATTTTAAATATTTCATTTCATGTTTCAAAAATCGACTCATAAAAACAAATCAGAATAAAACTTATTTTAATATTATTGCACAAAGAAATAAACATTTTTTTGAGAAGATAAAAATTTTTATCATAATCTGAAAATGATCTCTCAATTGAGATTGATTAGTTACTTTCAATTCATTCAATATGGTATTACAAATTTTGAGAAAAAAAAATTATTAAAACTTAAATTTTTAAAAAAATTAAAATTAATTAAAGCTCTTAATAATTGGCTCAAGAGGCATCATTTGATCTTCTGGAATCAGTTTAAATTCGTTACAAAACAAGTAAAAGTGTTTGAATGAAGTATCAAGTTGTGATTCAGCACCAATTTGAACAACATCATTTCTGTGATGGTGATAAATGTGTGCATATATTCTGAAAAGTCTTTTGAAAATGTTTGCAACTACAGGACGGAAGTCTGGTGGATAAGGAACACTTGGATCAGTTGGAAAGTATTTTTCATTGCTTATGTAAGAATTTGCCCAGGCCATAACATTGGCAATATATTCTGGTGCTGGGAGCATTGTAGGCTTCTTGTAATTTACATTATCTTGCCAAAAATATTGGTAATTTGGACCTGCTGTCATCTTTGGACAAGCTTGAGGAGTGCATTTCTCAGATATGGGAGCGTACAAGCAACTGAGCTGATTGTAAAATTCAACAATGTTCATTGCCAGCCATTCATCGAGGTTTTCACCTGGAGGTAATTTTACGGCTTGTTTGAGGTCCCCTTGTTCAATCGTCCTTTTGCTAATTTGTTGAAGACGATAGTTACGATTTTCTTTTGCAACTTTTTTTACAGGACGAAAAGTTCCTTGATTATTTTTTCCCCAGTTGAACATAATTATGAATAATAAAAAATTGAATGGGCTTTCGGCAATTTTTCTCAATTACATCGAATTTTTGACTTTTTATCAAAATTCTATCCGATTGAAAAGATTTCTTACTTTCTCTGAATTTTCCCAGTATGAACATTCAAGACAACAGTATACTTTCTATTACCCTTTTTTGTTCTACACATTTTTTTTTAGTTTGCTTTTTTTTACATCAACTCAACATAAAGTAAATTTCTATTAATTCATAAAATTTTGTATGAGAACTTTAAAAATACAAAAAAATTCAAAAGAATCATTGTTCGTAATTAAATTACCGATAAATTAATAAAAATTTTATTAAACCCAAAATGTGCATTACATACATTTTCTAATACTTATATCTTTCGAATTTAACTCTATTCAAAACAATAAATTAAATAAATACATGAAGATCCTATTTTTCGTTTGTTGGTCTATCATCATTGAATATTTTCAAAAATAATTGCGCTAAACTTTTAATTTCCTCCTTTGAATTTAGGAGATCGTTTTCGGAAACAGATAAAAATCCACCATTTGATAATAGTGTTTTAATTCTTGAGAAAAGATCATGATCCATTATTACTTTATTTAGTAAGTCAATTAGAAACTTGTAGCAAATTACTTTAGCATAATCATTGGAATCAAAAATATCAAAGATTGATTCAAAAAAATCTTCATTTAATGATTGTACAAAAGAATCGATTGGCAAATAATGAAATAATAAGCCTTCGAGGTTAACAATTAAGACTTTGGATTTATATTCTAAGTTATTCAAATCTGAATTGAAATCATATGTTAGAAAAATCGAAGCTTCTGCTTGATCAAATACACTATCTACTTTAATGTATTCAATTATTGTTTTTAAAACTTCATATTTGACATCTGGATTATCATAATCTAATACTTTTCTTAATGCATTGTAAAAATTAACGTTAAATAAATAATCAACGATAATAGAATTAGAGCAAAACAATTTCCTTATTAATTTTAAGTCATTTAAAACAACTTTAATATCATTACACTCCGTCAAGATTCTTAAAAGAAGTGGCATCATTGGAGGAAGAAGGTTTTGTAGTTCTTTCTTTCTTTCTGTTTTTAATAATTTCCTTAAGTTTTTTAAGGATAGAGCCTTGATATATAATGGAGATAAATTTGCAATACAATCCATTAAAATTTTTAATAAAACAGATGAGTCACTAGATGTTATATCTTTGATTGAACATAATACCATAACTAATCGTAAATACTCGCTGCAAAAAAATTGTTCAGGCACACTTGTAAGCACATTAGATAAGTTTGATTCTTGATACAATTGATAATTTGGTATGTCAAAAAATAAATTGGCTAATAACGTGCACCAATCGGAAAATGATTCTTCTTTCTGAATGTGTGGGATGATTTCAACCATTGAATTTAAGAAAATGCTTGATAATATTAAGCCTGAAAATGAATTATTGAAGTATGTCAAAAATCCTAAAAAATTTATTGCATCCAAAGAGTTCTGCAATACTTTTGAATTAAAAATATTTAATATAAGTTGAATTGCCTCAGGTGGGAAAATATTTTGAAAATCAGTTGGACAACATTTAATAAATTTTATTAGTTCAATCAAAGCTGCTGTACGAGCAAATTCGTTTTCACTTTGAAGGCTAAGAATATTCTCTCTGATTGCAGTTTGGGAGTATATATCAATACTATTATCTAGGGAATTCTCTTCTATATATGGCGATTTTTTTTTAATCGAACTTAAAATATAGCTATCATCATATTGATATTCATTTATTTCAGAAGTATTAATGATTTTCATAAAATTTTAATAAATTTATAAACTACCTTGTATTACCATTTATCTTTTGAAAAATTCATGAATTTTTTTTAACTGATTTTTTCAGAATTTTATTTTCTATATCATTTATAACGGATTTGTAAAAAAATATTTCTACAAAGCTAGCAATCATGGATTCTGATGATATTCCTAAACGCGAACCTCTTAGTTACAATAAAAAGTTTAAACCAGGAACAGCAGGAGTTAAGCTATCATTCGCCCCTGACGAGATGGCTTTTTCAAGAGAAGATATGCCTTTAAGAGCTGCAATAGCTCGCCGTGAAGTCCTTCTTACACTTCAACCGCAGATTGATGGTGTTACGAAGAAAAAGTGGTGTAATGATGTGATGGTTTTTAATCCAAAAGAACCATACAATCCTCAGAATATTTATGTGACAAATAAAAATGAGCATGATCCCGACTTTAGACGTGACTTTTATGATCCAACACTCGGAAATTGGGATGGAATGGGTACCATTAATCAAAAGCTTGAAGCAAAACAATTTAAGAAATTTACAGAAGAATCAAGATTGAACACTATCAAAAAATGTCAACCTCTCGCAAAATCCCCTCTTCTTGTCACAAGACAGATTCAATATGCGAAAAAAATTAAAGAAAACGGAATTCCAGCAGCACAACCACCTCCACCATTTATAGTCAAGAAACCAAAAATGTCCAAAAAATCTAAACAGATTATTAGAAAAGCAGATTTAATTGAGTATTATCATGATGGCGAATATGCCGAGAATCCAGCACTTGGTGGAATGGCGTGGTCATGCTGCGGTGATACAGATAGAAATTCCCAAGGATGTAGGAAAAAGAGATCAAACAGATTTATGACTCGTTATGATGAATGATGTTTTTTATTTATTTTTTATGATTTTGATTGAATAAAATAAACATATTATTAACTGGAAGCTGGATATTCGTTTTGACTTTTTTGTTAATTATTACATTGAATTGTTCAAGAGAAAAAGAAGATTCTATGTTGATAAGCCATTTACCTATGCAAAAAGTTAAACATTTCAAATAAGTATATAAATTGATCTATGAGCTTTAATTCTCTTATTCTTGAACCAAACCCAACCATTATAAGTAAAACAGGACCAGTTTCAAATAAGGGAACTGCTTCTCTTAAAAATAGATCAAATCAATTAATTTTATTCCAAGTTTTTTTTGATCCAGAAGTATTTAGCGGAATATCCCCAGCTTGCGGCGAATTGGAACCGGGCGCATCACGGACGCTATCCTTTTTCTTTGAAGATGTTAGCCAAAATTTAAATGAAATTTCGTTTAATGTTAAGTATACTTTAGTTCCGAAAAATTCTTCCGATAAAATAGCAGATATGATGCTCAACTCATCATCATGGGAAAATTCGCTTACAGGCTCAATTCATTTTTCAAGTCATGCAGAAGATGCGATGAAGTCCATTTCTTCATCATTTAAATCTAAACAATCTCTTAAAAAAGCAATTGAACGTGGCGAAGCAAGTAACATGAAGAGACAATATATTGAAATGCTTGAAAAGAAAATTTCTGAAAAAGAGGCAACATTGATTCAACTTCAAAACAAAGTTCAATCACTTCAACAACTATTGGATCAGAAAAAGGAAGAATCAAAGAAGCTTAATATTGATAATACTCTTCAATATAATTTTATTTATTTCGGATTTATTGTTTTGTTTTTAGCGATATTGAAAAGATGGCTGTTTTAATTTTTCTCCTTCCTAAATTGATATCAATCTCTTATATTTATGTTGATCAATAATAATAAATATTCTGGACATTTTACAAATAATTTTTTTACAGTATGCTGATAGAGAACAAAATTATTAATCCAATATCCTTTTGATTTCCAGATACATAATTTTTGAAATCAAAAAACTTCTCGTAATTTCTTGCTCAGCCTACACTCTTTTATACGAATATCTAATTAAATATCTCAAGAAATCTTTTTTTCCAATATTCGTTTTTATGAAAATTTGATATGATGATCTTTATTGATTTAAAATTTATAACAGACATGTGATATGAATTTTGAAATATTGCTTTTTTATTTAATTTTTGTATGAAAAAGAAAATAGCAACTCCTTTAGAAAAACATAGATTCTATTTAAATCCATCATGTGGAAAGATCGATGAATATGAATGCGTTCTTCTATCCTATTTATCAAACGATATTCAATTAATTGTTGAACAATTTCTCGAATGTTATTCACCATCAAATCCGCAAGTTAAATCGATATCTCGCGAAGCTTTTGATTATTCAATGAATGTTGTTCCTTATGCTCTTCGTTTTAATGATGGCAATGAAATTAATTCGTTTTTCAATAGATCGTTAGATCTTTTTATTAATTGGATTCAAAAACTTCCATTTTCTTGTGATACAAAGGCTAGACGCACATATTTAATTCGAATATTATTATATTTATCTCAAATTTTCGTCAATCCATCGTTCAAAGCTAGAATTAACGATTTTTGCAATACCATACGATTGTGCTTCCTCTGTGAAGACAAAGCTCTAAATGATGATGTTAAGTATACCCTTATTAAAATTCTTATAATTGGCTGCTTAGATCTGAAAGATGCTCTTCCTGAATTTAGAATAATGTCACAACTCTTAATGGAACTTATCGTTCTCTATGTTACAAATGAAAAACCTGGCTGGGCAGACAAAATAATCCCAAATCTTGTTCCTCTTTTCAAATACAAAGAATTTATTTTAATAGTTGGTGAATCTTTTAGTGCATCTTATTTTCGAGCAATTACAGACAATATGAAAACAACTGTTTTACTTAATTTTATGATTTCAATCATTAATTCTTATTTCCCACCTCTTGAAAAACATCATGCTTTTGAAACAGCTATTAATTGCTGGCTTCGATTGAGATCAAAGAAGTCAAGAGGGAAAAACAATGAAACAAACGAAAATAATGATTCAATTTTTCTTCGTCCTTGGCCTACAGAATTAATAAAATCTTTATTTTTCAACTGGTTTTCAATTGATTTTGAATGTATGCCTGGACAAGTAAAAGGAAAGAAAAAAAGCTTACCAATATTTGATCTCTTGAGATATGGTGAGCCGGAAAAAGAACCACAAGTTAAGAAGATTGCTGAACAGGTTATAATAAAAGAATTTTCATCACCAGAAACTGCAGACAAATTTTGGTACATTCCAGTATTTTCGCATTATTTTTTACAGAATAATTCAAACTTCTTGCTAGAAGACGACCATTACGAACTAATTTTTTCTTTTTATGATAAATTTATAAAGTCAAAATTTTCACAAGATACAGAAATATTAACAGCTCTTTTAAGTCTACTAAATTTAATTGTTGAACTTATGCTTCATTTAAAGAAGCAAGATGTAATTGATCGCGTACTTCAACTTGCTAATTCTTTTCCAAATACAGACGTAAAACTTAATCTTTTAGCATCATTCCTTTCCTTTGAAGTTGATAGACCGACTCAAATTTGGCAACGCCTATTCACATCCATGAAAGAACCATCTTTTGCCATTAAGTCCTATCTTTTCTATATTTATTCAGCCTTTTATGCATTACTCAAAGATAACAAATTTTTCTCTGCTTATCAATTAAAGAAAGATTTCTGGGAAATCATTCAGAAATCAATTCGTGATGCTTCAGAAAAAACCCGTGATTTATATTATTTATCACTTTATGCATTTTCTCTTCATTCGCGTGTCTTTTTGAAAAATCCTAACGAATCTTCATTTTATGTTCGATCATCGATCCAAGCAAATAACAATTCATTCGCTTATTTTTTGAAAAATGCTATATTAGCTGGCGAAAATTGTCAAGGCAGCATGTCTGCTCATCAAGCAAACGACCCGAGTATTATTCATTTTGTAACTAATCGTTATATTATTTCAATTATCGATAAAAATGAAATAGAAGTTAGATCACCTCTCGGAATTAACGTATTTAACGTGAAATGGGAAAAAGAGCCTGAATTTGAATCTTTACCATTTCCGACAGTTAATTCAAATGTCAAATTTAATGTCCCATCAAAATATGTACCTGAAGATGATTTTGGAAGAGAAATCTTAAATATTCAAAATACAATTGAAAAGAATACAACCACTTTCAAAAAATATCAGAAACCCAAAGAGAAAAATAATGTTTTCGATTCTTTCCATTTTTTAGCAGATTTAGGATTTTTCACATTAAATGATGCGGAAACCGCTCGTATTGTACCAATTGAACTGGTTCAACAAATTGCAGCACTTGATACAATAGATGCCAAGCCAACTTTCAAGATCGACCTTTTCCAGCTCTTTGAAGAAGAAAATCTTGATTCTAAAGAATCCGACTTTTTGAATAAATTTATTTCTGATGTATGCACAGATGTTAAAAATTTATCATTTTCAACTGAAATTTGTACAATTCAATACGTATCAGCTTGTAAATCAAATTCTAAGGAAAGGGCTAAAGATTCAGGTTTAATTATAATCTTGAATGAAACAAATTACTCTGTTAAAAAGTCAAGTTCTCAACTTAATGACTTTGATTGTATATTAATTTTGAATTTAGTTCCTTCTTCGGATTATTATTTTGTTGAAGTTTTTGACAAATCAGGTAATATTCCTTTACCATTCCCAAGTGGATTGAATACACAACTTATCCATAAAGATAGACTAAGAAATTTAATTTCTTTAACAATTATGCTGTATTATGCAAATCCTTATCAACAAACTAGAAAAGATTTGGCTCCAAATGGCCCTGATAGGTATTCAGCAAAACTTAAATGTAGAATGGAAATTATTGAACAAATTTATAACTTTTCTTCGTTAGCTCCTGAATCTAAAGCTCAAATGCTTGCTAGATTTTTGAAATTAATGAATAATGCTTGATTCATTAATCATCTAGTTTTTAATGTTTATTTTTAATAATTTAAAAAATAAAATATCTTAAATATTTTTAATCTTTTCCAATGAATCCACTTCAGGATATATACTTTTCATGACTACTGGCAATTGTTTAACAAAAATATCTTATTATTATATTATTAATGTTCCTCTGAAATAATGATAAAAAATTATTAATATAAATGTTAATAGCAATAAAAAAAATATTAATTTTTAAACATTATACAAATTATACAAATAACAAAGATTATTAATTCAATCATCTTTTTCATCTACTAAATCAAAATGCACTGGTTCTTCACCACCACTATTATCATTTTCGTTATCATCAGGCATGTCAAATGTTGGAAGATCAAACTCTTGACTGTTTGCATCCTGATCTTTTTCATTTTTAACTGAATTTTCATTTTCTACATCGTTAGAATTATAAAAATCAATATTATCATTAACATCATCCAAATTACTAGCATTTGTTAAGTTATTGTTATTTTCAATATTATTACTATTTAAATTATTATCTATTGCGTTTACATCATGAATATCATTATTAACATTTTCATTATGATGTTCTTCATCATCGCTATGAACAAGTTCAAAATTGACTGTTTCATCTTGTAAAATCTCAAGAGCAGCATGCTCAGCCTGACTTTTTGCTGATCTATATGATCGCATAAACATCATTAAATTAATAATTTCCGATAAGAATCCGATAAAACAAACAAGACATAAAAGAGATTCTTTCAAAAATAAAGAAATAATAAATGCAATTATCCATAAAAATATAAAAATAAAAAATCCAACCCAAAAAGAATTTGAATCAATGGCCCGTGGAACAAATGGATTTGGTTTTGAATAAAATTCAAAGCCTGATAACAATGATATTTTCCATCTAAGACCAACTAATTGAATTCCATGAACATTTTTAATAAACCAAAAATTAATTCCTAGCAAAATCAGAGTAACAATTGTTGTATGTAAAATTTGAATTTTTAACAATATAAATAATATGAAAACTAAATACGGTAATAATTGAATTATAAAGTAAAATGCAATTGGGTTGATACGCGGCTCTTTTCCAGGAATCAATGCTTCTTGATCTTTTACTCTCATTTTTTTTTTCTTTCATATAACATTTCAGATTTTAAAATTTTAGTAAACGTACTTAGAATATAAATTTTGTTAAATGTCAAGCAGCAACAACTCACCAAAGAATTTAAGTAAGCTGAAAGATTTTCTTGATTGGCTGATCAATTACTCGGAAAAATTACTGCAATTTTATATTGAAAATTTTGATCAACCACCCGAAACTGACGAAGAGATCGAAATACCACAATGGTTCCCAGCTTCAGAATATTATTTTGACATTATGAAAAAATATGATGAAGCCCTTGACTTATTAAATACGAAAAAAGCTGAAGTTAAAGCAGCTATAAAACAACTCAAAAAAGAAATAGAACAACCCCCAAATAATGAATTGCAAGAAGAGATTAGAAGGCTTCAACGCATAAAAACTCAGCTTTTAGAGAAAAAAGAAAGTCTTGTTCGCCAAAAAGTTTTAAAAGATAGAGATGACGCCGACTATGCTCAGAAATATAACGTATATAAAAAACAGCTTGCTCAATATTCAAATGCTATTCAACAACTTTTAAAAGAAAAAGAGAAAAAAGAAGAAGAATTGAGAGTATTAATGAAAACTGTACAAAACGATGCTGAAGAAAATCAAATTATTGCGAAAAACTTGAAAAATACAGCTGCACAAATTCATCAAATGGAAACTTTTCTCCAAAAGAATAAAGCAGAAGCAGAACATTTTCAAAAAGAACGAGATTTAAACTATAAAAAAAATGAAGCATTAACACAACAAATGAAGAGTTTAAGTATTGAATGCACAGAAGCAAAGCATAAAATTGATAATTTAAAAGAACAACTTCAAGATCATAATCAAATGATAGCAGCATTTGATCTAGCAAAAAAACAGCTTGAAAGAGAAAAAAGCATTGAAGCAACAGTTATTGATAAAATGAAAGAAGCTGTAAGCAGTGCTGAAAGTTTTAATGAGGAAGCAGAAAGATTAAAACGAGAATCATTATCACTCAGAGATGAAGTTAATAGAACAAAACAACAGTTAAGTGATACACTGGCAAATCTGAAAAGTAATGCTAAAAAAAAAATTGAAGCGATTAATTCTAATTATGAAATCAAAATTATTGAAGCCGATAAACAATTCACGCAACTATTGAATGATAATGCCCAGCTATTAGCAACCAATGAAACTCTTAGGAGACAATTAACTTTTTTAGAACAACAAAACTCAATCTTAAGATCCGATGATGGCAGATCTAAGACAGGCTATGATGAATTTTGTCGTGGTGCAACATCCCAGCTAGAAATGCTTCAATCTCAGCTTGAAGATCTTACAAGAGAATCTCAAAAGCTTAAAGATGAAGAACAAAAACAAAGAATGAGATTAACGAATGCTGAATCAGAAAGTGAAAAAGCTATATCAGCAGTTAGAAAGAATGTTGATAAATTAGAATCTGATTTAGCCCAAGTCAAAGCATCTCTAAGCGAAGCTGAAGCTCAAGGTTCAGCTCTTCTAGCAGAAAATAATAGATTAAATAGTGAATTAACAAAAGTTTCAATCGATTCTAAAAGAGAAGTCGAACTTAAAATCGCAGAACGTGAAAATGAAATTAGATTATTAACAAGCAAACTTGATGAAATTAGAAGAAATCATGTTACACAGACAGCAGATTTACAACGCGTTCTCATTAATACAAAACGTCATGCAGATAAATGGAAACAAGAAGCAGAAAATGTCGCAGTTCAATCTGAGCAAGGACTTGAAGAAACAGAAGAAAAGACACAAATATATTCTCAAAAAATTGCTTCTTTAAATGCAGAAATTGAAAGGCAAGAAGGTGAAGCAGTTGCGTTACAACAACTTGTTGCCAAAAGACAACAAGAAGCTCGTGATCTTCAAGTTCAATACGAAGCAATGGAAAAAAGAGTTTTTGACCAGAAAACACAACTTGACGCATTATATGAACAACAACTTCAATTTGCTACACAAAGAGAAGATTTAGCTAACAGAATTGATCAGAAAAAGACAGAATTGAAAAGATTGAAACGCGAACAAGCTGCAAAATCAAAATATAACGATGAAGCTAAGAAGAAAAAATAAGATTCTTTGAATCTAATGTATATTTTGTTATCTAATTTTAAATAATATATAAAAAATAGTATAGACTAAAACAAAATAAATGATTATGTTTATGGGCTGTATTTATATAAAATAAATTCTTAATTTCCTTTTCTTTTCAAAGATATTTAAACGTTTTGCCCTTTAATATCAAATTTTTATCGAAAATTTTTACATTATTGAATTTTTAACTCCTACTTTGAAATTTCTTTGCTAAAGAAGAAATTCAATGGAAAATCAATAAATTTTCTAATAAATGTTTCCTGCCATTTACTTACCAACCCTAGTTGATTCAAATCTTAATAGTGGAAACAGAAATAATGATTTACCAGGATGTCTTGAAGGCATGGGCTTTCAATATACGATCGGTCTTTCAAAACAAATATCAGCACTACAAAATTTCGCTTGTGATATTTTCCACGACATTGATAATGATTTTACAAAAATTGAATCTAGAATATCGGAAGTTAGCACCAGACTTACTACTTTTAAGTCAAAGGCTTCATCATTTATTGCACAAAACGTTTCTCTTGATTACCAATCATACGACACATCTGAATTGATCGACATTCCTTTACCACCTCTTAATCGTTTATCAGCAGGAATGCCTGGACAAGGAGATATTTTCATTCAAAAGGTATCATCTTTGACTGATCCTCCACCTTCACTTAATGCCTTTGCTGGAATTCTTCCTAATTATACACAAGCTGAAATGGAAATCAGTGATCCTTTGTTTTATCAAAAGCAGTTACAAGATGAATTGAAGGCTGAATTAGAAGAAGAAATCAAAAGAGCTGAAAATCGTCCAGTTAAACAAACAAAGACAGTCAAAGAAAACTCTTCCAATCAAACCAATGCTGCTCTACAACATTTCCTTGAAGACATTCCTGTTCCAACTATTAAAGTAGCTCTTGCTCCACCTGTTGGAAAGACACAAGGCTGGCTTCAACATGCAGAAGTCAAGCAAGCCGCTTCAAGATCTACTAATGTTCGACGATCTTCGTTAACAATTGATGATGATATCTTACCAAGGCAAGCAGCACCTTCGATACCACGTGAAAACATAAAATTAATTAGGTGCAACCTAATTTCTTTCCAACAAAACAACAAAAAAGTTCTAAATGGTCAATCAATGGTTATATTCTCCAGAGATGCGGCTGGCGATGCACAACTAAAATACGAATCAGCTGGATTCACACCAAAAGTATCAACTGATACAGTTAAACCACCATGCCTCACAATTACAAGAGCTCCACCTATTGATGTAATACAAACTCACAATCCTGCTATCCAACAACAAAATCAACAAGTTAATCAACCAAAACGGAGACCTCCAAAGTTGAGTCGTATCAATTCAATCATTACCGATTTTCCACCTCATGTTGTTGGTTCTGCCACTTTGGATATGCCAGTTTTCGATGTTCAAACAAAGGGAAAGAAAGGTAAATCTAAATGGTATAGCAATATCAAAAGCAAGATAATGGGAGATAAAAGAGGATCAAAGAAATTAACTCAACAACAAGCTCAACAGCAAATGCAACAAATGCAGCAACAACAATACCAGCAGCAGCATCAACAACAACAGCAACCCCGTCCTCAACATGCTCAACAGCCTCAACCTCAGCCACCATCTGCACCACCACCTCAGCAGCCTCAACAACCACCTCCATCAGCAGTGGCAGCTCCACCACCTCCACCTCCACCTCCACCTCCTCCTCCTCCCCCTCCTCCACCTCCACCTCCACCACCACCTCCTCCTCCGCCACCTCCTCCTGCAGGTGAATCTGGGGAACGTAGAATTGCACCAAAGCTTAATGGTCCTCCTAAGACATTTGAACCGCCTCCAAGGCAAGATAGCTTTCTTGATCTTATTAAGAATAGGCAATTTACACTCAAGAAGAAAACCGAATTTACTCCTCTTGCTGATAAACCTATCGAAACCCAGCCAAAGAATGTTGATGAACTTTCTATTGCAGATTTACAAGTTGCACTTAAACAGGTTAGAGAACAAATGCAATGCTCATCATCAAGTTCGCAATCTAGCGAATCTGAGTCTACTTCATCTTGGTAAAAGTAAAGAATACTCTTGGCTTTACTTCAAAAAGTAAAGCTTTTTCTAACTTTAATTTTTTCATTTTCATTTTTTTATTATTTTCATGGATGATGAAATGGCCCACTTTTTTTTTTTTTTAATGTTCAATTAATTGGTTAAAATTTATATTACTTCATATTGTATGGATAACTTAAATAAATCAGAATTTAAGATCAAATTTCAAATTTGAAATTGAAACATGGATTTGCATATTTAAATATAATTTTTATGCAATGCATTATTTATGAAAGAAAATAAAATGGTTAAAAAGAATTATTTACTGAGATAAAAAGAAAAAAAATAGAAATAATTTATTCAAAATAATCAATTGAATTTATTGAAGCGCGAAAGTAAAATATTGAATGATCACATAGAATTATCCAATTATTTTTTATTTTCACATTTTTTATATCTAAAATGACATTTTTTTCTGCAATATTATCAAAATTCTTAGATCAATATATTAATAAAGTAGGTGGGAAGCAAATAAAAGTTTCCCTGATCGAAGGTCATGCTGAATTACATAATGTATCATTAACTCAAAATATGTTAATTAGTTTTGGTATTCCACTTATAATTAAAGATAGTAAAGTCGAACAAGTTGTAGTAGATTTTCCTATTATGAAAAACACAAACAAAGCAGCATATTTAAAAATCATTAATGTTGATATTTTTGCTACCCCGGAATGGGATGCTATTAATAAAATACCCGTAAAATCTGTTGTTGAATTTATTCAATCCATGGAAGATGAAAAAAAAGCAACAAAATTAGAAAGACGAAAAGTTTGGAATAGTTGGTTTGAAAAAGTTATTGATAACGCAACCATTGAAATACGAAACATTCGATTACACATTCAATTTAACACATCCAATGATAAGATTAGCGCGCTTACTTTATTTTTGGATTCTCTCTTAATGAACACAATTGATTCAAAAGGAAATGTCATCATTTTAGACAAAAAACCAGAAATTTTGACAAAACGAATAAAAATGTCATCTTTTGCTATCGGTTTACACACAAATGTTGAACTTTTTCAGAGCTTTGAAAAATTGAATGACATCCAATTCAATCTATTGCAAGATAGCTCGTTTAATTTAATCATGGTTCATGATCGAAGGAAGAATTCATCATTCTTAAATTCATTCAATTTGACAGTTGAGCCAATTTTTTTCAATTTCAATCAAGACCAATTTTTTTCTTTACAATATTTATTCAATGACTTCTCAAAAAGTCGGAAACGTCAAAAATTTCTAAGTTGCATAAAACCGTTAAATACAAATATTAATAAAGCTTACTTCATTCAAATGTGGTCTTACTTGAATCGATGCGCAATTAAAATTCGCCGTGCTCATGAGTTTAAACCGACGATAGCCTTTCAATTTTTAAAGAAAAGAAATGAATTCGCCATGAGTTTTGAAAAAGCAATTTCTAAGAAAAGATTCATTCAAAAAACGGTTGAAAAATTAGGTGAAGATTTGACCTTTTTATTGGTTCAATATTCATCGATAATTTCACATCGAAAAGAAAGAATGATTAAGTTAGATAAGAATGAAATTGACGCAATTAATAGCGAAAATTTGACCTTCTTTTCAAAAGATTCACTTCACTGTCAAGTCCATATTCAGGGAATTTGCTTCAATTTGGATTCGCTCCTCTTGCTCTCAATCAACGATATCAACGCTGTTTACGAAAAGAAAAGAAATGGAATAAAAATTAATTTGGAAGTAAAAAATTGGCTGATTGATGATTTAAACTCAAATTATAAAGTAATTCAAACTAACGAAAATGACAATTTTGTGAGATTTCAGATCCTTTCACGCGATAATCCTGCCATTTTTTCGATTTCAAGCTTTAAAGTTGATGTTAGAAGTTCATTTTTAAATCGGTTTTGCAACTTTTTCATCAACACTCAAAATGATCAACTCGAAAAAGTGCCAACCGCCAAAAGCTCTCAAAAAGTGAAAAGTAGTGATTTGAATCAATATTTGCTGACGATTAATCCGAGGACTTTGATGCGATTCAAGGTCATTTTGAGCGGTTTTTTGGCCTCATATTCAATTGAAAACGACGATGGAACAACACAGCATTCTTTCTGTAGTGAAGTCAAACATATTCAACTCAAAAACTATTCAAAAAGTTCAACTGAAAGTAAACTTATTGTCAAAACAAAAATGACAATTGGTCAAATTAAAATGGATGACGATATCATATCGAAAGGCTTCTCATTGAAGTCAACAACAACTGGTTTAATTGATGAATTTTATTACATAAGTGAAATAACGACAAATCTTGATGTTTTGAATGCCAAAATTGACATGAATTCACCAATCATTGAAAAAGCACAAAATGTTTTGTCTTCAATTACAGGAAGCACACAAAATTACTCAACCAAAATTTACAGTTCTCATAAAATAAACATAAATTGTTGTGACATTTCGATTTTCGTTGATACAGAACGAAATTCATTTGTTTTGACGATATCAGGAATCGATGTCAAACCGACATTGATGTTTCGAAATGTTTCAATTATTGGCAAAAATGGGAACAATCAAATGAATCTTCCTTCAATATGTTTCAATGAATGGCCAGTAGTAGACATTAATTTAATTAACATCAATTTGAATGCAAATGAGTTTTATTGCTTACTTGATGAAATTAATTGGATTTCAAGTCAATCAACAAAACTTTATAGTTCAGCATTTCCATCAAATTCAAGTTCAAATAATAAAACAGAAGATAATAATTCACAATTTTTAATATTAGCACAATTAGTTGATTATAAAATGGGAGATCTTAATTATTCAATCAAGTTTAATGACGTTACTTTTTCAATAGGAAAAGATTATGTTTTTGACATTGAATCATTTAATATATTGAATTCAAATGGAAAAGAATTTTTAACTTGTGATAATAAAATAAAATATGCAATGACTTCAGTTGGTAATAATTACATTACTAATTTATATATTTCTAATTTAACAATAGATTTCTTATATAATGAATTAAATTCATTGATTAAATATTATTCAAATCTTGGACCAAATTATTATGAAAATTGTGATTCTGAAATTTTCAATGGTTTTCAATATTTTTATGGTTATGAAGTAGGAAAAATGACTGTTAACATTGAGGATCGTTTGAAAATAATCATTGATAACTTAATGTATGATTATAAATGGGGAAGCAAATTTTGGGGAATTTATTTGAGTAAAATAAATTTCGTTGATATTCTTGAAATTTCAAAAATTAATTATCAAAGTAATGATTACTTTTTTGATTTATCAATATCATCAATTAATGCATATATATCACCAGATATCATCTTAAATTTATCAAAATTAAGTTTCATACCAAAAATCATTGATTCTTTATCAAATTCTAATAGTGAGAATTCATCAGATTCAAAAATTGACATGAATGTAATAATTGAAAACATTGTATTCACTGAATTATTAACAAAATTAACTTTATCTATTCCCAACACTTCATTTACAACCAATTCTTATTATCAAGTAAGCGCACTTCATATTCCAACGATAAATTTTGAAAGTTTGTCTTTGAATTTGGATGTTGTTCTTTTATATAATTCAACTAAATTTGAAATTGAGAAAATTAATTCAATTTTATTAATGGATAGAAAAAAGCCAATTGAAAATAATAAGCTTGATCTTACTGACATTATTATTAATATTAATACAATTGATTTTGAATACACACATTACTTTGTGATGAGAATTTACAATGCTTATAAAATTCATTCAAATACGAATTTTAATTTCAATTTTAAATTCAATTTTAATGACAAAAAGAAAATTGAAAATAACAATTCAAATTACAAAATTACAGCAAATATTCATCAAATTAAAATTAAAGAGCATAATTTACCTGAACCAATTTCTTTAACTGAATTGAAACTTGAACAAAAGAATGATTTAATTGAATTGAAATGTCATTCAATCAATTTCATTGAATTAATTCAAATTAAAGAGACAGATGAAAATAACGATTTCTTTATAATTAAAAAAGATTCAAATGAAACTAGTTTAAAAGTTAATCCTATTGATATTTATCTAAATGTTGAAACAATCAAAAAGTTTACAAATATTTATGAATCATTATCGTCGTTAATAAAGACAAATCGAGATGAAAAATTGAGTCAAAAATACATTAAAAAAGAAATTAAGAAAGAAATCAAAAACAACCAGAATAAAAGTGATCAAAATTATTCTATAGAATTATGTGGAATTCATATTCATTTTCCTTTTGAAGATGATCCATTCTTTAAAAAGCATGATTTGACATTTTCATTTAAATTACTGATTAAAAATCAACAAAATTTATCAAAATTACTCAAAATCAATCAAATAAACATTTTCTTTGCAAATTATAAAAATCAAAATGAAATGGAATCCAACAAAATTCTAAACAATGCATCATTCCGACTGCAACTTTGCAATAATAATAATTCAGAGACTTCAGAAAATTCAGAAAGCTCAGAAAATTTGAGAGAAAATCATTTTTCTTTATTGGACATTGAAATTGGCAATATTAATATTTATCTTTCAGTACTTGACATTTTGGAGCTTCAATTGATAATCAAGCGATTTCATGAATTAATTGTGACTTTGCTTGATCAGAAATCCTATTCGATTCAAGATGACAGTCAAAAACTCATAACTTTTTCAATAGATAAATCACAGGTTAACATAAGGCCCATTTCATTTTCAATATGTGAAGAAAGTAGAGCGTCACTTCCAATATTCACCATTTATATTGAAGCGACCAGTTCTACTTTGAATCTTCGTGGCGAGAACAATGAATTTGCGATTGTTCTGAATTTTTCAATTATGCACAACAACTTTTTCTATGGAAAATTTGAGACATTCATGCCACCCACTGAATTTCTAATCTTGTATTCCAATACAGATTCAAATGCATCTTATTTTGCACTCTCTGTTAAGAATGACATTGATTTCAATCTGACGCCTTATTCATTCCGAAGTCTCATCAAATTAATTGACAAATTCCAAAACAGAGACAAAGTTTTAAAGCTTAAAGATGTTACCAGACTCAACTACAATCCTGAATATTGGATACGGAACTCGCTAGACGATGCCATTTTCATCCAATATGAAGAAAAAGGAAACGATAAGAAAGAACAATCAATTCTTTACATTTCACCAAGTGATCGTTTTCCTCTATGTCAATTGGATCAAGACATGAAGATGCACTTTAAATACAAGAACATTCAAGGCTCTTTTGTTCCAAGGAAGCTTGTCTTTCCAACGTATTTTGACACAATTTCCGTTTCAATTCATCATCACGACAATTATTCACAGACAATTGTGTTCAATTCACCTTTGTCAATTCAAAATAGACTTGATTCAAAAATAACAATTTATATAAATTCAGATAGAAGCAATAAGGATTTTCAATTGTACACTTCACTGATGCCGAGTTGCGTTTTTCCTCTTCCTCTTGAAGATCGTTATTATTTCATTTTAAGCGACTTTCAAAGCGAGCATTCTTCAAAAATTCAGTCAAAAATCGATATAATACAATTCGATCAAAATCATCTCCCTGAGATTTTTTGTTTATCAAAAAGTAAATCTCCACCATATATTAAAATTCAAAACATTGAAAATCAGAACTCAATTTCTTTCATTTTGAATGTAAATAATGATCCTCAAACAAATTCCCGTATTTATGAAGTCATCCCGTCTTTCTTTATTAGAAATAATTTACCCTGCCAAATATCCTCTCAATTTTATTTTAAAGAAAACTTAAAAATAAATAACGGATTCTTAACTCTTCAAAGTCAAGATGAAAGACAAATTAATTTGTTTAATCATGATACTCAAACAGTTTTGGTTTCATTGAGCTTTAAAGAAGACGATTCTTTTGAAAAACCGACTCAAATCAGATTAGATAAATTTGATGGGATTTTTGCTGGTTGTGATGGAGCTGCCATCATAGTTCAAAAATTATTGAAGACTGAACAAAAAGAAATTATTGTTTTTGCACCATGCGCCATTTTTAATAAAACCCAAGAAATCATATATTTTTCGCCATCATCCCGATCATCGTCAACGTCGTCCATAAACATGCTGATTCATAAAGTCTTACCTCAAGAATTCACGCTTTATGGGTTAGAATCATACTCAGAGAACAAGAAATCAATGAAAATTGACATTTCTATAGAAAACAGTGAAACCAAATTGAAAGCAATTGATTGTATGCGACTGAACTCCAATTGCACGACCATTAATTTACCTAGGAAGGACAATCATGACCTATTCTATCCAATTAATTGCTCAATCACTCTTGGTCGTTTTCCAATGAATGTCACGCATATCATAACATTCACTCCGTATTTGTACGTGATTAACAAACTGCCATTTGACTTTTCATTAGTTCCGATAACCTCAGAAAAAGTGAACATGAATGATTCAAATATTGATAACATTGAAGATTTGCATCAAGAAATTGAAAATGATTCACAACTTCTTCTGAATGAATCATTCTTCATTCCTCATCATGACGACAACAATTGCGTTCTAATTAAATGGATTCCAAAGGATGCGATGTTTCTGTTTTCTGTCAATGAGTACCACAATAATCCAGTCATCCAGTTCAGCAACATTACGAGGAAAGTTTTCTTAGTTAAAAATAAGAAGGACCAATTATACATTGAAATCAACATACACGAAAACAAATCAACACTTTATGCCACTTTTCAAACGCCTTCTTTTCCAGTTCCATTAATTATAAACAACTCATTAAACACTCCAATCATTGTCTACCAAAACATAAAACCATTTAAAAACAAACTTCTTATTGATGCCAATTCGTCATCATTGTTTGCTTTCGACGAGCCATTCATCAATAACAAGCAAATCTTCATTGAAGTTGGAGAGGCGAATAAATCTTTCTTATATTCAATTGAAGGCCAATTGTCACCAATAATTTCAACTGAACACAACATTAACATTTTTACAACAATGATTAGTAAAAATAACAGTAAAATGATTCAAGTTCAATATTTGAATGATAATGTTGGTTATCATAGCACTTTTCGCGGCTTCCTTTCAATTCATTCACTTCGAGTTTCATTAAGTAATGATGAAATGAATGAAATTGTTTTATTTTCTTTAAATGACATTATTTCGGAGACTTGCCAAGATAATAAAAATACATTTTTAACTCTGTTTATCAAATCAATCCAAATTGATGACCAAAACACAGCAACGAAAATTCCTGTTTGTCTTTTTGGAACTGGTCAAGAGTTACTCAATGAAAACAATGACAATAATAATATCAAATTCTTTAATTTATTTTCAATCTTTCCTAGAGGAGTTCCACTTTTTTCAGTAATTAATTATATGAGCATCAACATTCAACCAATTTTTATAATTGCTGAATCCAACTTTGTTGTTAATTTATTGTCATTTCTAATGAATAACTTTAAAAGCATTTATAAAGTGAAAAAGAATGGATTTAATCTTGGAGAAATGATTCTAGAACCTTCTTTTAGATCTGTAAATGTTAGTAAAATATTGATTTCATATTTCGAAATCAATCCGATTAATTTAATCATAAATATTCCAAGTGAAGCCTCGAATGATAGATTTTATATCGCTACATTCAAATGGCTTTTAAAAATCATTTCAATGAACAAAATTACAATATCAATTCCAAAATTATTTATTTCTGATTTTAATCATAACATTTCTTATTTAATGGATTTATTTAGAAACTTCTATGGAAAGGAATTAATGAAACAAATATCTAAAAATGCAGTTATTCAATTCTTTGCCAGCTTTTTAATTCATTTCAAAAAACTTCATTTTGTTCCTTTATCATCAATAAACAATGACGACATTGACAACGTTGATGATGATCTATGCGATAATCGGAAATTAATATTCAAATACTTTAATCAAGTTGAATTAAATTACATCAACAAACAATCGAATTATTACTTCAATCAATCACCAGACATCATTCGACAATTGATAGAGAAAGATTTGGCTAATCTTTCGAATATTTTAATTTATCATCCAAGCAGTTATAAAACTAGTCAAAAATCTATCAACAAGAATGATAAAAGGAACATTGATCGTCTCATTCTTGGAATTAAAAGCGATTCAAATCTAATTGCAAAAGAAAGCAATATTGATTTGATTCAATTATTCCAATCTAAAGAAATTAAAAGAGTTAGAATACCTTATATTTCGCCTATTTATTCATCGTTCGATGATCCACTCGATGCTAATGCTAGACATGATTCAAATGTTGAAGACATTCTGAAATTGAACAATTCTTCTGAAATTTACAACATTTACATAAAAATTCAATCAGAAATCTTAAAAAATAAAAAATTGGAAAATCAATTCATTAAATTTATCATTCAGGATAAAAGTAAAGAATTGCTTTATTGCATTACTACCGAAATGATTTTGATCTTTCAAATGCAGCATGATTCTATTAAGATTTTTAAGGAGTTTGATTTAATTGACTTCAATCAAATTTCAGCTTCGGGCTACGTCGTGACTTTGGCTTCTGATATTGAAAGAATTGGACAGATAAAAATTGAATTTAATAGAAGAACAGATGCAAGAACTTTGGTTTCGTTTATTACATCTCAACAAACTGTGATTGACATCTTTGGACATGTTTTGTCAAAAATTTAAATTTTATTTTGTATTTTCTTTGGGATTTTGAAAGTAATAAATGATCATTTTATTTTATTTGTTTATTTTTTTATTTTATTAGATTAAAAAAAAAAAAAAAATAAAAAATAAATATATACATGCATAGTTTTATTTTTTAGGCGATTTTCTGTAATATTCAGAAGCTTTTTCTTTATTTTGTTCAACTCCCAAACCTTTATCATAGCATAATGCTAAATTATAAAAAGCATCTTCGTTTCCTGCGTCGGCTGATTTTTTGTAATATTCGAATGCTTTTTTGATATCTTTGTCAACTCCTCGACCTTTTTCATAGCAAATTGCTACTTTATAAAATGCTTCTGTATTACTTTGATCAGCTGCTTTTTTATAGTATTCAAATGCTTTTGAATTATTTGATATAAAAAGTCCTTCTTCATAATACAATCCTAAATAATATGATGCAGATGAATTGCCATGATCTGATGCTTTCATACAATATTCGAGCGCTTTCGATTTATTTTGCTTAACACCTTCACCTTTATAATAACAAATCGCCAAACTGTAAAAAGCAGAACAATTGCCTTCTGCGGCTGATTTTTCAAAATAATCAATCGCTTTCTTCATATCTTGTTTCACACCAATCCCATTTTTATAACATAAACCTAAAGAATTTTTTGCATCCGAATTTCCGAGATTTGAAGCTCTTAAGTAATAATTGTAGGCATTTGTTGGATTTTTCACGACACCTTTCCCATTTTGATAACAGATCCCTAAATATTTCAAAGAAACAGAATCGTTATCATCTGCTGCTTTTTGAAAATGCTCAACTGCTGTTTTATAATCTTGTTTCACACCTATTCCATCATAATAACAAAATCCTAAAAAACGAAAAGCAATCGAATAATTAAGATCAGCTGATTTCTGGTAAAATTCAAATGCTTTTTTGTCATCCTTTAGTGTTCCTCGGCCATATTCATAGCATTTTCCGACATTAAGTAATGAAATTGAATCATTGAGATCTGCTGCTTTCTTAAAATATTCAAATGCACTCGCATAATCTTTTCTATTTTCATATAAAATTCCAATGTATCGCAGTGATTCGATATCACCAAGGTTGGCTGCTTTTTTATAATATTCAATAGCTTCATCATCTTTTTTCTCTCCCAAATGGCCATTTTCATGTAATTTACCAGCACGTCGAAATCCGTCAGATAATCCAAGGTTTCCTGCTTTTTCATACCATTTTAAAGCTTCTGAAAAATCTTTCTTGATTCCTTTTCCATATTCATAACAAAGCCCAACATTAAATGTTCCATTAGAACTATTTAAATATGCCGATCTATTGAAGTAGTCAAATGCTTTACAATAGTCTTGCTTAACTTTTTCTCCTAGATAATAATAGCTTCCCAAAGAATTCATTGCATCAGCATTCCCCAATTCTGATGATTTTATGAATAAGTCAAATGCTTTTGAAAAATCTTTTTGGACGCCATTTCCATTTTCATACAATTTCCCCAATGAAAATAAAGCTTTTGAATATCCAAGGTCACTAGCATTTTGATAATATTCAGCTGCTTTGGAATAATCTTGTTCAACTCCATATCCATTTTCATACCAAAAACCTAGTCTATATATTGCTTCGCTATTCCCCAATTTAGCTGATTGTTTACAATATTCTAATGCTTTCATATAATCTGCTTCAATATCTATTCCAGAATAATAAAAAATTGCTAAATTGTCAACTGCAGTTGTATTTCCTTGCTTTGATGCTTTTTCATAATACTCCAAAGCTTTTGAAAAATTCCTATCAACATTTACTCCAATGTCATAAATGTATCCAAGAGTATTAAAAGCATGCGCATTTCCTTGCTTTGCTGATTTTTCATAATAATTGATTGATTTCATTGGATCTTTTTCAACAATTGTTCCATTTTTATAAAGGATTCCAAGAATATAAGAAGCCAAACAGTTTCCTTTTTCAGATGATTTCTCCAAAAAAGACACTCCTGTATTTACTTCATATTTGTTTTTATTTTCTAAAATGCAATTTATTCCTCTTGAAAAAAATTCATTTGACATATTTAAATCATCATTTTCATCTTGACACATTTTATTTTCTGGTTTGAAGTTCTTTGCTTGATTGTCAACTTTATGAGATTGCAAATTTGTGACACCACTTTTTATGCTTTGTTTTGGCTCTTTATTGTGATCATTGCTTGCATTTTTTTCTTTAATTATTTCTTTGAGCTCGTTATTTTCTTTTTGTAACTGATCAATTTTTGATTGAAACTCGTTCTTTATATTGTTAAAATTCTTTATATTAGCTTCATCAATAAACTTATCTTGTTCAAGGGAAATAACTCGATCATTAGAACGAATGATCTCATTTTTCATTTCAGATACAAGTAAATTTAACTTTTCATTTTCATTTTTTATTTGAGAAAGACTTAACTCAAGCTGATTCTTTTCATTGTTCATTGCATCAAGACTCGATTTAAGTTCTTCGTTTTCATGATTTAGATTTTCGTTTATTAAAGCTAACCGCTCTCTCTCAACATTAATGCTATGAACTGATGATCTAAGCTCTTCATTCTCATTAATTAGCTGATTTTGGCGATCATAAAGGTCCGAGTTTCCAATCTCAATTTGGGACACATGATTTTCGAGTTCGGTATTTCTATCTTTCAAATATTTCACGTAATCCAAATTACACTTCATGTATTGCATGCATTTTCTTGACACTTCTTCGTCAGAGTTCACGACGGCATCATAAAGCTCATTGAATTTTTCACTTGACAAGCCTCCAAAATCAAGAAAAGGAAGCAAAATGTAACGTTCATCAAGCGAATGGTTGATGAAATCGAACAAAGCATCATGATTAATTGCTTCACTGTTGCTCGATTGAATCAAGCGATAAATCAGCGAAATTGGCAATCGATTGAAGCGAGCATTGAGGAGGCAATCATTGATATGGCTCGAGAGATGCCTTTCCAATTCGATCTGATAGTTTGAGTCAGTGTCTTCATTGAGTTCACGAATGTCAATCTCATTCAGAATGAGACGAATAAAGAAGTCGGCATCATCTGAGTGATTTCTTGCGTATCTTTTGAGAATTTTTGTGATTTTGGTCGCTTTGAAAAAGTCAGAAAGCCTAACAAAACTTCTGTAGTTGCCATTTGTTATTGTGACACGAATGTCTCTGAAAAATTGAAAGAAAGCTGAAACTCTATCATCATCGATATGATATTGATCTTGAAATTCAATAATTTCACTGGATAAACGAGATCTTACATCAGAAATTCTGTAATCTTGTCGAATGATTTGAGAATATTTGCATAATTGTGAAAATCTAATTCTGATTAAAATTGTTTGTAATTGAATGTTAACTAAATCAGATTCTTCTTCTGTTTCATCATCATCTTCTTCTTGATAATCATCCAATTCGTCAGGGAATTGTTGATCCATTTT
Organism: Tritrichomonas musculus; assembly: GCA_039105265.1. NCBI lineage: Eukaryota > Parabasalia > Tritrichomonadida > Tritrichomonadidae > Tritrichomonas > Tritrichomonas musculus. The sequence continues at coordinate 3,021,095 of JAPFFF010000005.1, read as the reverse complement.
AACATTAATGATATGAAGAAAAAGAATCAATCAAATTTCAATTGAAAATCGTTAATACTAACTTTTTGATAAACTTTTATGCCAAATTTCAATTGGCAGAAAAAACAGCCAGACATTTCTTTTCAATTATTTTCACCGATTTGATCATTTATATCGATTACTGATTTTCCTTCTATTTGCTTTTTTAACCTCCTTCATCTTTTGTATATAATATAAATGATACCAATTCTGAAATTTTTAATAACTTTGGAAATAAATTATACAAAAATGCTATTGCTTAATCTCTTATTGATTCATTATTTCCCCAAATAGATGAAAATATTAAATATTTTTTTAAAATATAATCCAAAATTTTTTATTTAAGAGAAAAGTTCAACTTTACTCACTATATAATAGACTTACTAAAATATGTAATAATAAGAAGTAACTGTTAAAACATAATCTATTCTTTATAAAATTAATACCATTCATTCATATGCATATCAATACAAAATCAACTAGTTACCGATATTTGCAATTTTTATGTTGGCATAAATACTTATATTTAATTTAATAAATAAATAAATAAATATAAAAATATAAAATTAAAATTTCAATGTTTTAAAACTCCTGTATTATATCTTAATTAAAGAAGAACTACACCACATTGCTCAGGTGGAACTTCTGGGTAAGCATAGTTGTAGAAGTAATAGTGAAGATGACCATCACCATCAACAAATCTTAATGGTTCAAGAATCTTTTTGTTTTCAAGAATATCGAGACAGTTAATAACATCAGCACCATATTCATGGTGTGCAACACTCATGGCTGCTCTCATGATATCAGTGAGCCTTGAAGGTTTTGCAAAGTAATAGTATAAATATGCAGCCGTATAGCTATCGTATTCTTTACAACCATTTACTGTTGAAGGAACAATGTAAAATGAAACAAAATCTGTGATTTGCTTTTTCTTTTCAACAACAAAAGATCCAACAATTCCTGCTCTTGGGAGGAACATATGGGCAACTTCTTCTTCTGTGAAAACTTGTGAAAATGAATATTTTTCTAAAAATTCATTCAATTTAACTGTAACTTGAGGTACATCTCTTTCTTCCATTGCACGGAAACCTGGTTCTCTGGGTTGCTTGGAGAGTGAATATCTCTTTGCTTCTTGATCAATGTCAACATTAGGTCTTGGATAGGTAAACTTGATGGCAACTAATTTCTTATAATTGATGAGACGATGTCTGTATTGAGCTTTTGTGATTGGTTGGTTAATTAGCTTGCCAGCAGTAAATATTGCTGTGAAAATTCCTTTTAGGTTAACACGTCGAGTAATTTCCTTAATCATCAAAGGTGCAAGATTCTTTCCACGAAGACTTTGATGAACACTCAAAAAGTCAACAGCGACAATATGAAGTGGTTCTGCAGCTTCCTTAACACGCACAGTAATTGGAATTGCAGATATGAATGCAGCAAGTTTGCCAGTGCTATCAGATCTAACACCAACAAGCCATTCTTTATGCCATCCAGGGGGATGTAATGCCCAATCAAGGAATTCTGCTGAATAGGCAAAACGGAAAGTATTTTGCGGATGAATCACGTAGTGATTACGCAGGAATTCGTAAAGTTCATCTCGTTGTTTTTGATCAGAAGTATCAACAATACACCAACTGAAACCTTTAACAATTGGATATGGATCTGGCCTGACTTTTGATACGTCATTATTTGGATCAAGAGGGCCAATGGTAGCTGGCTTTTCAGCATTAATTTGAACAACTGGTTGTGTATTCCAGAATTGATGCTCTTTTGAATTTGGATCTGGGACTGTCATAGAGAGTAAAAACTATTTATATTTGGGCAAGGCCAACTTTTTGTAAGATATATGTTCAAATCACTAGATCGTTTTTTGAATAAACAAATATTTTAAGACAAAATTTGAGCATTCAATATTTTAAGGTGATTTCAAAAAATATCAATCAATGATTGGATTTATTAGACTAATGAAAAAACGATCGATTGATAATTGAATAATAAATTGAATATTTATTCAAATTAAAACTCAACTTTTTGAAGTTTACTTCAACCATATATGCATACAAAAAGTTCTCGGTGTTGCAGCACTTTGCTAAAAAATTACACCCTAAATTCAGACAAAAAGTATTATTATCATAGGTGGGACATATACATTATCCATTATAAAACATGAATATTTATAATTACTATGTAGTTAGTCCAAAAAAGCTAATATAATAATTATTTTGAAGTTTTTTCGATACATGATCCTTTCTAACTTTTTATTTTGTAATATTCGATTTCTTCTTTTAATGATCAATAAAATGATATATTTTGTTTGAACATAACTTCAAAGATAAAGTTTAGTTTGAAAAATGAATTCAAAAAGTTGAATTAATAAACGGAATGATTCAATTTTCGGCGGTTAGAAAATATTATTTAAAATAAGGTTCCGCCATTTATAAAATCAAAAAATTCAAAATGACCATTTTTTATTGAAAATAAAATGCGATTATCTAATTCACCTTTAATGATTTGGATTTTTTAAATAATAAATTATATATAGTTATTAATAATCTATCTAAATATAAAATAACTGGAGAAAGATATGGATGGCCTACACATTTTTGAAGAATTCTTTTCTATTTAGCTTCCAAAAATCTTTTGTTTTCATTTGTAATATTAAAAACACGATCTTAATACTTTTATAAATCATGTTTATTACAAATATTGAGAAACTAAAGTTATCTTGAAAAAAATCTATAATGTGCATATTATATGACATTGAAAAGAAAATAAATTGACATTAAAGAAGATCTTCTGATTATATAAAACTGATTTTTTTTTTTATATTAGGATAAGAGATACAAATTTGAAAATATATAAAATACTGCAAAATCTCATGTAATAACTTTTGGGCTCTAATAGTTTTGCTTTCTTTCTTTTTTAATTCATTCCCATCATTCATATCTTAAAACTATTAGATTTTTATTATTAAATTCTCAACATTTTCTAATATTTTTTTATTCTAAATAATTTCATATATTCCAATCAATATTTTTCATGTTACATTATTATTCTATAAAACATATTAAAAATTTCTTAATCTCTATTTATATTATATTCATGATATCTTTTTTATTTCTGGCTCTTTATAGTATTATTAATGCAAGCCTTATTTTTGGTATTTGGTCTTAAATAAATTTATGTTATTCTTGATATCTTTGCCATTTTTAAAATTGTTTTCAGAATCTTTGCTATTATTATATTGCTTAATTTCCTTTTGTTTTCAGTATCTTTACCTTTCTACAACTCTTATAAATATGGTTGTACCTGGTCAGCATTTGGTCAGATTCTTTGACCGCCCATGATGAATTAGAATGCCCTTGGACAATTTGATTTTTGTTTCATTAAAATTATTTGGAAAAATATCATTCAAATATTTTTTTTTTCTTCTTCAATTTGAAAATAAAATTGAATTATTTTATTTTCATATTCAGAATTATTTTCTATATTTTTATTCAATTTTTTTTAAATATTCAAAAATTTGAAAAATTATTAATATAAAATACTCACAATATTTTGGGAATTGAGAAGGTCAAGACCGATTTGTGAGTTTTTTATTTAATACATTGAAAAATTCAATAAAAATTAAAATTTTGACCATGGTCAAAGTGGTCAGGGGCAACTTTTTCAATTAATTTTGAGAAGGTCAAAGACCTGCCCATGGTCAAAAAATTTTTGGTATATGAAAAAGATTTATTTTTATAGCAATTTGAATTTCAATTTTTTCCATTTTTTTTTAAATACTGATTTCCTTTTACTTTTTATTTCTTTTATTTAAAAAAAATAAAAAAAAAATATTGATAATATCTAAATATTTTTTTAAAAAAAGCAGAATATTTTCAATATAATCATAATATTTTACCAGAAATCATAGTACCAGGGTTGTCGATCGATGATGATAAATATCGATTATCGGCTCATTATCGATAGTCCGATAATATCGATAAAAATTTGTTCGATAACCAATAATTATCGATAAATACGTTAAGCAAAACCGCCGATATTTGGTCACTATCGGACGGTTACGGTTCGATATTCTCCGATATTTTATAATAAAATTTCCATACTTTTTTTTTACATTTTTGAATAAAATTTGGAATTTTATATTTTTAATTGTACTTCAATAGTGCATGCTGAAATAAGCGAAATAAGGTCAGGGTGCATTATATGTCCAATATAATAATGAGAAGCTAAAAAATCAGGTTTTTGATTAATACATAAAAAGATTATTTTCAAAATTTTTAAAAAAGAACCAATTGGCCAACAAAAAAAGATTATGATTAAGAACAAAGTTATAAGACGAAAATTTCCTCATATCTTCTCAGTATTAAAATATTTCCATATTTGCAAATTAACGAATCTTAATATGTAATGAAATATTAATGCAATGCTACTAAAATAATTTGGTTTTTTTTTTATTAAAAGAATATCAAGTCTAAAAATATTTAGAGAAATGGAGAGAATTTTATTAATTTACAAAAAGTTATCGTTTTCACTTTTTGATAAATTTAATTTTTTTGCCAAAATAAAATTATCTTTATTGATTTTAAATTTTATACTTAAATATTATTAGAATTATAATATATTACTTATCTTTTATTATAATAAAAGTTAATTTCCTATGAAATATAAAAAATCTTTTTTAATAATTTGATCATTTGTACATACAAGCTTTTTTATATGTCATTACTTGAAAAAATAACTTTTATATAATTATATAACAATTAAATAGCCATAATTTCTAGTAAATATCTTTTCTTTACCTTAAAAAAGTTAAAAATATCGGTCATTATTGGCCATGATAAAAACCGTTTTTATCGATAATGATATTTATTATCGGATAGTATTGGTTATTCTACTCTACTCCCGATAATATCGATAATATTGGCAACGTATTTAACCGTTATCGGACACTATCGATAAACATCCCTGCATAGTACTTTATAGTTTATTCCATATTTTTGCAGAAATTTATGAGATCATATTTATATATTAAATATTTTTTTTTTCTTATAATAAGACAACTGATTGGAAATGCTTTTTATTTAGGATGTTTTTATAAATAAATACTGGGGGTTTGGGGGCGGAGCCCCCAAAAATTTTTTTTTACTTTTGACCAACTTTTTGTCCATTGGTCTAAAAAATATGACCATGTACAACTATACTTATAAATAATTGGTATCTTTGCTATTTATCAGATTCCTGCATTTATCTCGTAATATAAAAGATATTGTAATTAGGTTACAAAAAACAAAATAATTTATGAATTAAACTGGTCAATCTGATCTCGAATGATATGCAAAGTTGTTGGTTGAAGAGAATTTATATCAATATCAACCAAATCTTCATTTTCTTCGAAAAAATTTGGTTCGCGTTCTTTTAATATTGCTGAAATTATCTGAATTTGAGAATCAATTCTGAGAGAATTAATATCATTAACAAGTCTTTCCAGTTCATTTTTATTTAAAAACTTAAAATGCCGTCTGAATTGTGGGGGAGGAAGTTCTTCAAGAATTGGGCATAATTGATCTCTCTTAACAACTTGTCTGATTTTTGGAGCCACCTGAACAATTCGGAATTTACTGATTTCTTTAACGCAAGCTTGGAATTCTTGGTTTAATTCGATTAGATGGTGCTTCCATGACGCACGGTAGGAGTCGGTTAAATATTTGGTTATTTCACGAAAGTAATTTTGAAGTTCTAAGGCCATCATGCCAACTGTTGAAGATTCGGTATGAAATAAAATCGAATTGGACCAAACAAGTTCCATATCTCGTTTCCATTCGTCAATACTTTTGTATTTATTTCCTCGTAAATTTTTTTTGATTGTACCTAAATCCATTGGTGTTTTGATTATATCAAAATAATTTGGGCAATTATCTTGAACAGGATCAACCGGGTAAAGAAATATCTTGGAGATTGGACGCGCACATATTTTTTCCATGATATCATAACATTGTTTTCTTAAAAAAGGTTTTAGATGCATTTATTATTTCTAAATTTTCAATTGATTTTAATCGTAAAATTTTTTATAAAAAAAAATGCTTTTTTATTTATAAATGGTATTAATGAATATTATAACGGAATATACTTACAGTATAGTCTTCTTCGGGGACATCTGCAACAAAAGAAAAACCCAAATTTGAATAAAACTTTTTAAGTTTTTCATTTCCACTCCAACAATCAAGAGCAATATTTTTATTAAACCTATTTCGGGCTTCATTGATTGCACATTTAACTATTTCAGCACCAATACCATTCCTTTGAAATTCAGGCAAAACAGCGACTTTTGTTAAGTACAAAATATCTTCATTCTGCAATGCTTTGTTAAAATATTCGGTGAAGCTGTTATTATTAGTTAAGCAACAAATTCCTATAATCTTTCCGTTTTTACCTTTCTTCATTACATAACAAGACTTTTCCAAAACATAATGACGGATTTCATAAATTGGTATTTCATCTGTCCATTGAAGAATATTTCTTTCATGCAAATCGTTTTGAACTTTTATAAGTAAATTTAAAATCTCAAGAATTTCATCCTCAACAGCTAATTCAAAATATAAATTCAAACCATTTTTCATATCACATATCACTTCATTTTTGACTTCACTTTTTTTTGAATTCAAAGAATTTGAAATAGATGTAATTTCACACATTTGGTAAATATCTGTTCGTCTTGATGATAAAAGAGGAAGCTGCTTTCGAACTTCATTTATTTGATTCAAATTAATATCAACTATTGCGATGGATTCTTTTTCATCTGCTCGATAAATTACTTCACCCCAAGGTGACACAACAATAGAATTACCATAAGAAACATACAAGCCGTTCACATCTCTTGCTGGAGCTACTCCAATTGTGAAACACTGATTATCAACAGCTCGTTGACGAAACATTAATTCCCAGTGAAGTGGTCCAGTTGTCATGTTGAAAGCAGCAGGAACAACTAAAATTGTTGCACCACGTTCAACCATGAGACGTGAAAGTTCAGGGAATCTGAAATCAAAACAAATGCAAAGACCAAGGATAATGATTTTTTGATTAGAACTTTGATCATTTTTATCGTTCTTGGTAAGATCAATTTCAAATGTAGTTACCTTATCTCCTGCTGTAAGAGAATCAGATTCTTTGAATCTTTGACCACCTTCAATATCAATATCAAATAAATGCATTTTTCTATGATATGCTATTTCCTTCCCAGTTCTGTCAAATACAAATGATGTATTATATATTTTATTATTATCAAATTCTGGGATTGAACCACCAATCAAAAAAACAGAATTATCAGATGCCATTTTAGATAATGCTTGCCAGGTTGGACCTCCACGTGGCTCTGAATATTCACGAAAATGAGATGATGCATATGGGCTATTGAAAATCTCAGGTAAAATAACAATTTCAGCACCTTTTTTGGCACATTCAGCAACTTTCTCTGTTGCTGTCTGAACATTCTGGCTTTTATCAGAACATGTTTTCATTTGAACAATTCCTATCTTAACTAAATCTATTTCAGAAGTTGGATTCATCATAAAATAATTTCTATAAAAATAAAGTATTCAATTTTTTAAATATCATCAGAAATTTGAAACAAGATATTGAACATCAAAAAAACACACATCTTTTTATTTATATAAATTTTTTATATATTTCAACAGTAATATGAATAAGAGCATTAATTTTAATAATAATAATAATAATACAAATAATTATGTTTGTCTGATTAATAAAGTTCCTCGACAGAATGACCTTTAAAGTACAAAGAAGCCTTAAATGCTATTTGGAAAGTGAAAATTCCATTAACAAATTCACTAACAATACCATTAGTTCTGTAAATATCGAATTCTTTATCAACAATCCTGAAAGCAATTGCCAAATAAGGTGGCCCAGCTTCAAATACAATACATGTATATTTATAGCTTGTATCAGGTACTGGTTCATTAGTGTTTTTCAGTAAGCTTGCGTCAATACGGTATTTAGGGGAAATATTGGTATTCTTTAATCTTGGATAAAAAATTTTCCAATAATATCCACGAATTGTTTTTGGTGGTCTGTGATTGAGATTGTATCTAATTCTATTATACTCGTTCCAATCGTATCCTTTATAAACAACTCCTTCATAGTCGGGAAGCATCATATTTTCCGTAGTGCGATAATGCAATGGAACAAGATCATGAAAATCTTCTTCGTCATCTCCCCAATATTGAAGTCCTTCAATTTGATTATTTGGAATTAATCTTTTTCTGGCATTTTCAAATTGAATTTTGCCACGCATATCGAAAAAGTCTTTACATGCTTTATTAAATTTATGAATTCCATCTTCTTGCTGTAAAACCTTTGTTCGGTATTTTCTTTGATTTTTCGTATAAAAGTTTGCTAAGATATCAGTAGTGTTATTTTCACCCAATTTACTAGTATCATCTTTGACTTGAACAAGATTTCTTGCAGGCAATTCTTTTGTAATTTTTTTTAATAGGGCATTGTGATATCTATCATGCCAAGATGTTGCTAGAATAAAACGAAGACGTCTAATAAGTTGTTTATAAAATTCTTGATATTCTTCCAGATCATTTTTCAGAAGCTGAGTTTCGATTCGTGTTATATATTGTTCAAGCTCATCAACAGATACTTCATCTACAAATTTAACAATATCTGAATTAAATGGCGTAATCATATCGACATCAGGTTCTTGAGCAATTTTATCATCAAGTATAATAATTAAGTATTCCCAATATTTGTCAGTAGATTCAAAATATTGACATATGTCTTTAACAGCTGAAATATCTTGATCAGTAATTGTCTTAGGATTTTTTATTCCAGTGTACTTTGAAAATGCTTCAGGATCTAATAAAACATATGATGCACATATACTTGGAAGATAGTTTGGGCAAAGAGCTCCAGTATTAATATAAAATAAATCAAATAAAGATGGACGATTTTCTTTTAATCTTTGAAGTGTACCTTTTATAATTCTCTGTCTTTCGAATTCTTCCTGACCTTGATTTGAATCATCGAGACCTAATTCTGATGTATTGCTTAAGTTGATATTGATATTAATCCTTTGCTGATTTAATCCAAAGCTCATATTAAAAATTTAATTGTTCTCAAAATTAGCTTTATATGAACGTTAATAACCGTCCGAATTTAACCTTTATGAAGGCAAATTCCATTAATTTATAATGAATATCAATATTTCATCTCAAGGACTTGAATTAATTAATCAAGAATTTTTACCAGACAACTTTACTTTCATAATCGGAAATAGATCGTATCACTGCAACAAAATTCAAGCAGATTTTCTTTCACCAATAGTATCTAAAATACACAAAGTTGATCCGTTAATTGATTCGTTTAAAATTGAAACTAAAGATCCAGATGGGGATTTTCAGACATTTATCGACTTTTTGAAAAAAGGAGAGATGAAAATTATACCACAAAAATTCTCATTCTATATTCAAGTATCAGGATTATTAGGAAATTCAGAAATTATTAATAGTTTAATGAATCTTATAACTTATGAATTCAATAAAGAAGAATTTCAATTAACAAATATAATAGAAAAACTAATTCTTTTTGATCAACTTAATATTCCAGAAAAGAATTCATTTTTTGATTATGTTGCATCACATTTTTCTGACATTTGCCAACATATATATAACAAAAAACTTTCATACGAGACACTAGCGTCAATTATTTCAAGTTCATCATTACAACTCGAGAATGAATCGCAGCTCGTTACATTTATATTAAATATAGTCAATCAAGAGAAAGATGAAAAATATCTTTCATTAATAGAATATGTTGATTTTGAATACATAAACTATAATGATTTATTATCACTGCAATTAATCCTTGAAAAATACCAAATCTCATTAAAAGTAATCGTTGACAAACTTTTTCAAAAGATTATTTCAAAACCTACCACTTTTTCAAATATATTGAATTTTGAATACAGCCCCGATAGAAAAAATAAATTGAATGGAATTATAAATTATTTGAATCATGAGTCCAACGGAATTTGTTCCAAAAACGGAACAATCAACGTAACTTGCTCAAGCACACAAGTATCTTCATACAGCTTTTCAGCACAAGATTGCCGCCATTTATGCAATTATAATGATTTGAGTGATAGATCTATGTGGTCACCCAACAATGAAGAAAATTGTTTCATTCAATTCGACTTTATTAAAAATAAGGTCAATTTGTCAAGTTACACTTTTCAAACTCCAGTGAAGCCAACAAAAGATTATCCGAAATCTTGGAAGATTGAATGCTCAAATGATTCAATTAACTGGAAGGTTGTTGATCAAAAAATAGACCAAGTTTGTATGAATAATGAAAATGCTTGTGTTAACTTTAGGTGCAATGTGAATAATAACGAGTTCTTTAGATATATAAGAATCGTTTCTTTATCACCTTGTTGGAATGGAGACTCAAGGTATTATTTCGACCTTTCTGCTGTTGAATTCTTTGGTTTTCTTAGAATTGAAAAAGAAAGCAAGCTTAGTGAGTAAGCATCTATCTGATTTTACTAGAAATATTTAGTTGTTAAATAAGCATTTATTTTATATTTATGAATAAAATTAGTAGATATTATTAATTATATTTTGTGATCATCAGATTCGATTTTTATTTATAAAATCTAGATTATATATATTTAAAATAGAAAGGGACAATAGTCTAACGGTTAGGATGCAAGACTGTCACTCTTGAGGTTTGGGTTCAATTCCCAGTTGCCCCGTTTTTTAACATTTTTTCTAAGTTAAAAAAGAACTATGGAAATTTCTTTCTCCTTAAGTAAATTAGAAATATTCATGCTGATTTGAGGAAATGATGTAATACATTTTCAATCAGAGAATAACAATTATCCCTTAATAAATTAATATAAAATATTTTTATATTTCACAAATATCCAAAATAAATAATCTTTTTTTTTTCTTTTTATAACTTTACTGTACATAAAAACATATTTCGAAAAGAGAGAAGTTTTGAGAGGGATTTGAAATTTTCAAATTCAAAATTTAAATTTTAGAATGAAAAAGTTGATTTATTTGTGTGCGAAATTTATAATATAACCGTTTGAATGTAAAAAATAAATTTCGATTATTATATAACTATTGATTCTCTGATTGCTTAATCTTATTTTTAGGAGAAAAACATCAACTCTTAAAAAAAGTTCACCGATTATTTTTAATATGAATAACCGTAATTTTACATCTAATATTTAAAAAGTGATGAAAAATTAAATCAAAAAGTTTATACGTTAGTTCAAATTATATGGATCTTCGTGTCGGTAGTAAATACCGACTTAAAAAACGAATTGGTGCAGGAAGCTTTGGCGAGATATACTGTGGAGAAAATACCGTAACAAAAGAGGAAGTCGCAATTAAACTTGAGACTTTTCGGACAAGACCACCACAACTTCAAGGAGAGGCTCGCGTGTATAAAGTTCTCTCTGGCGGATCCGGAATTCCAGAGATAAAATGGTATGGGACAGAAGGCGACTACAATTGCTTGGTAATCGAATTATTAGGGAAATCAATTGAAGAACTCTTTAATTCGTGCCACAGGAAATTTACTCTTAAAACAGTTTTAATGATAGCCGACCAAATGTTAACTAGAATCGAGTATATGCACAGTAAAGGCTTTATTCATCGTGATATTAAGCCTGACAATTTTACGGTTGGACTTGGAAGAAAAAGCAATCAAATTTATATTATCGATTATGGATTAGCCAAAAAATATCGTGATTCTAGAACAAGACAGCATATACCTTTCCGCGAAGGGAAACAACTTACTGGAACTGCAAGATATGCATCAATTAATACTCATATCGGAATTGAACAAAGTCGCCGAGATGATCTTGAATCAATTGCTTATGTATTGATTTATTTACTCCAAAGCTCATTACCATGGCAAGGTATAAAAGCAGAAAATCGTAAAGAACGATACGAGAAAATAATGGAGAAAAAAATGACAACACAAGTCGATGTACTCTGCGAAGGAATTCCACTTGAGTTTGCTACATTTTTATCCGAAGTGAAAAGACTAGATTTTCAAGAAGAACCTAATTATTCATTTTATCGTCAAATGTTTCGAGATTTGTTTATTCGATGCGGATTTATTTATGACTATCAATACGATTGGGTTGAAAAGTCTCCTATACAAATGTCATTACCATATCAAGTTCGTAACAATTATCTCAATAAATTACCAGATTCTCAAACGGGACATAATAATAATAATAATAATCAAAACTATCAACATAATTTGAATACAACTACCACTCCGTTTAATAATGCAACCCCCACTAATTTCAATCATTATCCAAATATGAATATTAATAATTCTAATTTAATTAAAAATCAAAGACAACAATCGACTCCACCAGCTGTGCAACTAAGGACCCCACAAGTTGCTTCTCAAAAACCATCTGTTAGGCCTTCTCCGCAACCAAGCATATCACATATTCTACGAATAAAGGTTACCTCACAGCCTAAAAATATTAATTCAAGAATTAATTCTGATAAGCCTCTATCCAAACCAAAAAAGAAATGTCCACGAATTCATAATCCCTCAAAGCAATTAACTTTTGGGCAAGCTTAGCGCTTGTTAATTTTATTTATTTCTTTTTCTAACTTATCATATTTGTTTGTAAATTATATATTTATTGTTTTTAATAAAAATAATCTTTTCTAAAAATAATCTTTTTAGATCAAAAATTTTTATATCATTTATTATCCTTGCATGAAAGGATTTCATTGCAAACTAACAATTTACGTTCAAGAGTCTTAAAGTTTATGTTTAATGCCATAAGATTCTCAATATTTCTGAATATCATGAATTTAACTACCAAGCTTAAGCTTTAAACATTTTTGATATTCTCAATTTACTTTTTGAATCACATTGGATAAAAATTTGCTTATATTAATAATTTGATAATAAAATAAATCTGTTAATTTAAAAAACATGATAATAATCGAGATGATGGCTGGTGTCAATAAATAAAAAATAAAAATTAATAACTTTGTTATTATAAAAATTTTATTATTAATAATCAAAAACATTGCTAGAGCAATGATGTGTGAGATTGGCCATTTATGCTTCCATCTCTCTTTTTCTTAATGTAACAAAAGTAAAAAATAACAATTCCAGCCGAAATAACAATTAAAACCGATAAAACCACCAAAACGATCAAAGTTACATTTTTCTTATTATTTTTCTGTTTTTGAGTAATCTGAAACTTCACAACTGCGCTTCTAAATACGTCTCCTTTATTCATCCCTTCCATTTTAACTGTTACAATATTTTTATTTATATAGCAATCTGTATTTTTCGCAGCGAAAATGCATTCCAAATTATTTGCTTCTTTAATTTCAGCGTTTATAGTTCTTTTTAGATCATTTTTCTGATAGTTTCCTCTATAACCAGTGAATATGACCAAATAGCAATTCAATTTATTACAAAACAAACTTTTTGAAAAAATGTCGTTTTCTGTTTTGTTGTCAATTTCAGGAATTTGATTATTTTGAGGAATATCAAACTCAACCATTCCTCTCTGATTAGCATAATAAATAGTGCCATTCAGCACCGTGTTGAAAATTGGGATCCATCTTTTGAAGAACGGTTTGAGACTTTCCAATTCATCTTTATTTTCCTTTGCCCAAAAATTGCTGCTTGCCGCGTTGTAAGAAAAGTAGGACGGCCAAGCTCCGAATGAAAGCATTATAGAAAAGTAGCTTTCTTTGTATTTAAGAGAGATTTCTCTGTCAGTGTTTTCAATGTAGCTTAACGGCCTCGAACCGACAACGTATCTTTGTCTGAAAAAGTTTCTCTGATAATATTTTGTGTATTCTAAAGCATCATTAACCGTGTCGACCAGCTTAATTTCATATCCAGATGATCCATGAAACTGCGTAAGCTGGGGTGGCTCGTATACACTGTTGGTCATGAATCCGCCGATAGAAAGCACGTCATACATTTTGTATATATTGAAAAAGTTCGCCAAATTGGGAACAAAACGTTTGTCACCGTCGACCAAATAGTACGGAAGATCATAATCGCAACTTCGATCTTTTGTCAAGTAATCCACATAAAAAGCTGCATTGAATGAATCAAGACCGATTCCATGAATAGTCACGTTATTTCTTAAATATGCGTTAATAGTGCTATTCAATTGTTTCAGCTTTGTTTGAAGCGTCTTGCCTTTCAGCATGTTGAACGATATCATTCCAACATTCCAGCTTGCGTTCTCCGCCCGAATGTTTGGAACAGAGTCCGAATTGAATGCAACGTCTTCATACGCTTCTTGGCAAGCACGCGTGCTTGGATGCGACTCGTTCAATGCGCACTTTTTAATGTCTTCCCAGTAACTTTCCTCGTTGAATTCAATCGGAATGTGGCCGACACCTGGCTCTGTGTAGATGTAAGATGACAAGTACGGCTTGACTTGATAAACGTCCGCTCCCCAGATGAAGTTTGCGCCATAGACATCTCTGTCTTCCGTTGTGTTCGGAAAGAGCGATTTTAGCTGAGCAAAGGGGGCCCAAAGACCGACACCGCCAGGCTGCTTCTCGTAAATTTCAGGGAAGTTTAAATGCCACTTTTCAAGAGCATCTAACCAGCTGTTTGATTCTTGCTTCAACAAGATGAACGACATTTTGAATCCATTTTTGTCTCTTACTTCTAATTCCATATTGAATGAATGAAACTTTTTTATGATGCTTGTGTTGTCGACGATCGACTTTTCATAGATAGACTTCGACTCGATGCTCCACAAATGAATCACGTCTTTGTTGAAAACGTCGACTCCAATCGTGTGCGTCTTGTTTGCAATTATAGGATATCCGTGGAGTTTTTTCGACGAGCCAACGTAACTTTGAGAGGCATCTTCGACCTCTTTTGGACACGGGAAGGCATCGAAAACCTCCAAAGTGTGAAGATTCATTCGTGGTTCAGTTGTGTTGTATTTGATCGTCGCTGTAATTCGATCAGAATTCGAATTGATTTTCGTTTTTTCGATTTCAAGCGGATAACTCTCTTCAACGTAGTTGAAGAATTCTATGGTTGGCACGTTGAAATGGGCTTCTTTTTCTTTATCCTCATTTACAAGGTATGCTGTGACTGAAAGTGAAATGTTAGGTGCAAGCTCATTCAATTGATAAATGGTCGTTTTTCCTAGTTTCGAATTGGCTCCATATTTGTAGATGAGAGTCGGATATTCAGACGTTTTCCAACGCGTTATGTCAACATAGCAAAAGGCAACAGTATTTCCTGTGTCTTCACCGTTGCAACTGACTTTGACATAATTATAATACTTATCACTCGTTTGTTTGATGGTTTTGGTCACATATGGACATGTTTTAGTTGATTGGGAGGTTGGTACTATCACTGTTTTATTGCTTTTATTAGTAAATGATAATCCATCAAAGCGATTCCATGATGAAGGAAAGTTGGGTACAGGAAAATTAAATGAATCTGTTTTTAAATTTATTGGCGAATAAGAAAAGAGATATTCTCCTAGGCTTATTGATAAATTAAAAAATATAAAAATAAACATTTTATTCTAAAGGGCACCTTTTTGGCCGTTTAAAAAAAAAAATCTAAAATTACATGTTACAAAATATTTTATTTAAAAGAAAACTATATCCAAACCCCAGATAAAGGAAGGCTACATATAGATGCCTTTTAAGTATATTTCAAATATTTAGAATGATCATACAACTAAATAAGATCGGAGATTTAATATCTCTAGAGCTCCAAACTTCAAAACACAGGATACATAGCAATATCTATATAATATTCTTAAATATATATAATTTTTTAAAGAAATATAATGATCAATATTAAATTGTTCGAAAAAGAAATATTGCAAACTTCAAATGCTTTAGATATTACATCGAATATTTCAATACCATACACAGAAAAGCAAAATAATAATAATAAAACATTCATTTACTGTCATTTTTGATTGATGAAGAAAGTATTATCTTGATTGATGATAAAATCACTTTTTATGCAAATAGGACTATAAAATAACCGAAATTGTTTAAGCAGTATTTGGTTTATTAAAGCTAAATATTGAAAAATACTTTCAATTATTCGTACATTTTAAATATTTTAAATATTTATGGCTCTTGAAGACGACCATAAAATTCGATTGAATTTAGTATAAGTGAGTTATTATTATTGGAACCATAATATTCACCATTGTTTCGGAGCCTGCAAAATCTCGCAAAATGCTTTTGTGAAACTTCAAATGTTTTTGTAATCAAATTTCCATTCAATTCAGTGTAGTTTGAATGCTCATCTATTTTTGTCCATTTGTCTCCATCATCTGAAATTTCAAAGACCCAATTTTTGATGTGATGGTAGCCTGCTTTGATGTCTGATGATCTAATTGAATAATTAGAAATCTCAATTTTCATTTTTTTGAAATCAAAGCAGACCCACGCATTTTGATCACGAACTTTTGAATAGTAATCATTGCCGACAATTGAATCTAACAAATTCTTCGGATGATAATCATAATATTGTGAATTTGTTGTAACTTCAATGGCATTATTATCATGAATGTTGCCTCCTGTTTTATCTGTGAGATATTTAATGATGCCATTCAATTCTTGTCCTTTTTTGTATGGAATTGTTTTAGTTTTTTCATCAGTATATCGACGACGATGATGTTCATCATCTTTTTTTACTTCATCATCAAGTTGAATGTCACTTAAAAGACGCTTCGAAAGTGATGTCCAAAGATCCCCTGTGATGTCATTGTAATTAAAAATACTGATGAATTCGTTCATTACTTCCGAACTTGCATTTGGGAAGATGACGTGCTCATAAAGTTGATAAAATTCACTCGATTCATTATAAAGCGAATTAATGAATTTCAAGAGTTGATCTTCTGATTTTAGTTTCAATTCATTGCTACTGATGATATCTTTCAAAATGTCATATCCAACACTTTTCAATCCTTTTTGATCGTTCTCCGCGTATTCAAAGAATTTTGTTGAGATTTCTTTGACTTCTTTGTTGTATCGTTCAATGCCAAAAAGTCCTTCGTTTCTGTGACGGACAATTCTGGTAAAAATGCTTTCGTTCTCTTCTTCAAATGTGTCAATCAATGATATTGAAAAATGTTCGATTCCAAGGTTTTCAATGATTTCTCTGTAAAATAAAATCGATCGTTCTTCCACTTTTTCTTCATTGAATTTTGAAAGGTTTAGAAATATGGAAAAATCACCTTTGCTTTTCGTATTGATGACCATTCGATCAAATGTTGGATCAACTATATGAATTCTACAGATTTTGCTGGACAAAAGATCTGATAATAGTCGACTTGTTCGGAATTCTTGACCATTAACAACGAATGTGAACTCTTCAGCATAAGAGTCAATTGGTACTTCCAAAATACTTGCTATTTTTAATTGAATAGTATTTCTTTGGGCCATTTTAGATTAAAAAAAATAAACTCCAAATCAAATAGCAGGACATCATTTTTTCTCTCAATTTATTCGACAATAAAATATTTAATTCAATTTTTCAAAATTGTTATTATTTCTTTTCAATTTAGGATTACTTTTTTCTAATGTAAAAGTGTTTCATATATATTTTGATTTAAGAGTACTTATTTAAATAAAATAATCCAAATTACAGAAATTAATCTAGATGTAAAAATACCAAATCTTTACATATTAAATAATGAAAAACAATAATTCTTTTTAGTTCAAATGCATCCACCTACGCATTGCATTAATGATTTCGCCATCACGATGAACACGTGTGTAATCTTGTCCAGAGTATGCTTCGGCATTTTCAACATAAGCTGGTGCATATGATCGGCTTCTGCAAGCATTGCAATCGCCAACATTGCATAACTTACAATCACTTTTTCCATCAGGAATAGATTTAATTCCATCACGGAAGTAATAAGAGGAGAGAAGGAGTCTGATCGGATAATCATTATCATTATCACAACCTCCATATGGATCTGTGAAAAGCCTAATTTCATGTCTTCTGTGATCTTGAGGATTACAGCCGCGAGCTAAGACGCAGCCATCATTGTTCATATTTCGTGATGTTGAATCTGGATTCTGTTGGTCATGATCATCATTTTGAATTGCCTTTCTCCACTTTGAGAGTGGTGATCCGTAACGATCGTCTGTATTTGGTTCACTTGGATAAGCAGCCCACCATATCTTAACCTTATCGATATCATTATTTGAAAGTCCCTGATTTTCTAATTGCTTGGTCAAATAACCAGTGTAAGAATATTCGGATTCGCCAACAAGAAGTGGGGCTTCACCACCAAGAATTACTTCAAGCCATGTGATCCAATCTTCTGGAATATCTCCACCTAAGAATTTTTTGAAATTGCCTAAAATTGCAGCAATATCTTGGGGATGAATGTGCTTGGCTGCGTCAATTCGGAATCCGCTGAATCCAATAGATAATAGATCTACCAAAAAGTCAGCAATGCGAGTTCTAACGTATTCTTTGCTAGTATCAAGATCAGCTAAACCAACAAGCCAGCCTGTGTTAAGATTGGATGGGCATCCCCAAGAATTGCATCCTTTGTCACAATGGAAGTCCATTGGTCCATATGGAACTGCTGGATATTCAAGAACGTTTGATGGTTGCCCTAATTGGTTGTACTTGTATGTATAAGAATGAGTATAAAATGGTGAGATATCTTCACCTGCTGATGAATTCTTTCCTGGCCATTTAACACATCCAGCACCTGGGTTTCTATGCTCTTGGGCATCGTTTCCACCAGCTGTCATGTGATTGATGACAGCATCAGCATATACACGAAGACCATAAGAGCGGCATGTTTTGATCATTTTTCGAAGTTGGTCTCGTGTTCCCATACGACCTTGAAGACGATATGATACAGGTTGATACATGAAGAACCATGGATTCATTTCATATTCAAATGGCTGATAAGACATAATTTGTTCTTGATGAGGGAATAGTTTAACTCCTAAGTATCCGGCTTCTGCAATGCGCTTGCATTCTTTTTCAATGTCTTCATCTGGCCAACCAAACAATTCAACAATTGCACCTTTTTGTCCATTTCTGTAATCGCCACTGCGTGATTTGAGTGGTTCAACATTCCAAATGAAGTCAACATCATCAAGTTCGAGAGTTTCTCCTGATTTTGCAACAACTTTAATCTTTAACGTACCAGAGAATGAGGAGTCAAAGGTTTTTGTAGGCTCAGATTGTGCTTCTCCGTTGAAGTAATAGGTCAAATCTAATGGAATGCGAGTTTTTGTATAAACTGTTACTGTGCATGATTTCCTACCTTGAAAATATCTCAGTTGCGGATAGCCGACTAATGTCTGCATGTCTTGGAATCCTCGATGCCATCCTTCTGTATTTCTTGCTGGTGTGTTCCAAAGATGATCTTTCCACTTCTCATTCATATCTCCTGGTGAATCGTATCCTCCATTGCATGACAATGACTCAAATATTTGGCATTCTGGAAGTTCCTTTAGAGTATTATTGTAATACCCTGATTTTAGTGATGCTGATGACTTAGATAAGGCTTTCGATGAAGAATTTGTTTTATTCGAGCCTGAAAATGCTCCATAAGCTATTAAAAGGCCAATACCAAGGCCGACAACGGCAGATAAAACAAGGTTTATTATTGTTGAAGCATTCATTCAATAAAAATAATTATTTTTATCATATCATTTCATTTAAAAATTGAAAAGATTTTATATCTTCAAAAATTCAGAAGTTTAACCTGCTAAATTGAAAATTTCAATGGACAATTCATAAAACATTGAATTCAATCTCAGAGTTCATATATCAAATTTATCAGATTTTTTTAAATATATACAAAAAAAATTAAATCTTTTCTTCATTTAAAGTAATTATATAAGTTTTAAATAACATTTCATGAATAATATGCTTTGAGTACATCAAATAATTGGCTGATTGACGTCATTTTACAGTATTCGCGAATACTATTTAGTGATAAAATAGGAAATCCTAAACAAATAGATGGTATTGATTCATTTTCTTCAATCACAGAATCATTTAGCCGATAATCAACTTTTTGTTTAGGAAAAGCATTAAGATCAATCGAGCCATTAAACGAAGATTTCTTGTCAGTGTTTAAGTCTTCTTTGCTTCCTTTATTAAGCTCATTATATAAAAGAAAAATTTTATCACCCATATTATTAGGTGACTTATGCGGGTCAAGTTCAAAACTTTCAATACAAATACAAGACGACTTTTCCAAATACTTTTTGTTAAAATCAAGACAAAATACTTTCTCGACAAAAGAATTTAAAAAATTGCCGTAAATTGATGGAGAGCGATTTGGAATAAGATTATCTTTGTCATAAAAGGCGCAAAAAACATTCATTTGCTTCTTTGGCTCTGCACATAGAAATGCTTGAAGGCTTGAAAATGCTGGAGCCATAAAATTAAGATTTTGGCTTGCCACAACTCCATCAGTAAAAGTTGATGGACCTTGGTGGTTAGTAAAATTAAGATGAAAGTCTAGAATATCATTTTCGTTTATGCTCAACTTTTTTGATATGTATTTAATTATAACAGACGAATAATCATCATCTGTTTCAGAACGATATAAATGGAAATCACAAGATAAAGATTCTGATTTCGATGTAGGAGGAATCGGAAAAAAAGAAACTGCGTCGTCACCTGAGTCAAATAGAATTGTGTCTGCAATTTTATCCTTTCTTATAGTTACGTAACCTGAACATTTTAATGGGCGCTGATACATTGTTATATCTCTAGAGTTGCAACTTGTCATATTTCTGTCATAATTATCTTTAGATAAATAAACCATTGAAGGCTGGTATTTCGTTGTTGCAATAAATAATGATTCGAGAGAATCGTATTTGTATGCTATTATAGCTCCTGTTTGTCGAATCACAAATCCTTTCGTAGGAAGTTCTGGCCATTCTTCTTTTTCTGGCAATTCTTTAAAGCCTATCTTTGTCAATAGTTGTTTTGTATATGATAAAAAGTGGAAAGGAGTGGTACAAGTCCGTAAAAAGTTAGTTAATTCATTCTCATTCATTATAATGTCAAAAATATATCATTCAAAATTTTCTTAAAGATATAACAAATTTAAATTCTTATTCTTTGAAATTTATATTCATATTATTTTTTAAAAATCCTACAACTGGCAAATAAAATAGTAGATATTTAATTATGAGGAATTATATTTAATTAAGAATGATTCATAAAGGTGATAAATATTTTAAAGGCATAAAAGATCAAAATGGTATATACTAATTTTGGCTCTTTTGTATATTACAGTATATTGACTTGCTTCTTTACCGTTTTAAATATTAGTAGTGAATGATAACGGTAAAGTTTTATGAATATATTATTCTTTATCCCATAAAAAGATAGATTCATCAAAATTATAATAAGATTGCACGTCCATTAAAAAAGTTTATTTTAATTCAAATGATAAAGTTAGCTCTGAAATGTTTGCATTTTTAAAAACTTTACAAGAAATTGATTTGACTTCACTTACAACTTTAAATGTAGAAAATTATTCTTTTTGTAATATGAATTAAAAGCAGTTAGATTGAGATCAAAAAATTAATGTTTGAATGAACAATGCTTTGGAAATCAAGAAAATGTTTCTTCGATTATAATTGAATGCGAAAATCAAGTGAATTTTAAGCATGAACTTTTTGAGTGCTGTAAAGCTTTGAAATATTTCAAAAGTACAAAATCAACATATTTCAATTGTTCTGAAAAAATTGATCTAGATGAAAACTGTTTTGCTGATCACCAAAATCTCTAAGAAGTTAAAACTGTTGCAACTGAAATTAATTTGGGCAACGGTTGTTTTAGAGGATCAAAAAACCTTCAAAAAGTTGTTCTTCATGGTCAAAATATTACAATTGGTGAAAATTGCTTTGCTAAATGTGAATCATTCAAATCATTAACTATAAAAGAACCTTTATCACCGTATGAAAGAGAGAGCGAAAGTATTGAAATTATAGCAAATGAAATTAGCTTTTGTAAAAGTTGTTTTAGCGGTTCAAAAAGTCTTAAAAAAATTAACCTTCTTTGCAAAAAAATTAAAATTGGTGAAAATTGCATTAATAATGCTGAAGATCTTGAAGAATTTGAAATAAAAGCAAATGAAATCAATTTGGATAACAGTTGCTTTAGTGGCTCTAAAAAGATATACAAAACTGCACTTCACTGTAAAAACTTAACAATTAATGAAAATTGTTTCGTTGATTGCGATTCACTTAAAACATTTATTATAACTGACATTGATGAAAATAGCATTTTAAATGTATTAAAACTACCAGATAGGTTCTTCTTTGGAACAAAAGGCCTTGAAGAAATTGAGTTTACTGCAAATGAAATCAATTTAGGCAAAAGTTGTTTTAGTGGTTCTCAAATTCTTCAGAAAGTTTCACTTCATAGTAAAAATATCATAATGGATGAAAGTTGTTTTAGTGAATGTGATTCTCTTAATTCATTCACAATGACAGAATTGGAAGAAAATAAATTTTTAATGAGATAAAACTTCCAGACAAGTGTTTATTTAAAGCAGACAGCCTTGAAGAAATTGAATTTCATGCAAATGAAATCAATTTAGGCAAAAGTTGTTTTAGTGGTTCTCAAATTCTTCAGAAAGTTTCACTTCATAGTAAAAATATCATAATGGATGAAGGTTGTTTTAGTGAATGTGATTCTCTTAAGTCATTTGCTTTGACAGAATTAGAAGAAAATAAATTTTTAATGAGATAAAACTTCCAGACAAGTGTTTATTTAAAGCAGACAGCCTTGAAGAAATTGAATTTCATGCAAATGAAATCAATTTAGGCAAAAGTTGTTTTAGTGGTTCTCAAATTCTTCAGAAAGTTTCACTTCATAGTAAAAATATCATAATGGATGAAGGTTGTTTTAGTGAATGTGATTCTCTTAAGTCATTTGCTTTGACAGAATTAGAAGAAAATAAAATTTTGAATGAGATAAAACTTCCAGACAAGTGTTTATTTAAAGCAGAAAGCCTTGAAGAAATTGAACTTACTGCAAATGAAATCAACTTAGGCAGTAGTTGCTTTTGTGGTTCAAAAAAGCTTCAAAAAATTGTTCTTCATAGTAAAAAAATATCAAATAAAGATATTTGTTTTAGTGAATGTGAATCACTTAAAACATTTATTGTACCTAAATTAGAAAATGATTTAATCACAGAAAGTTTATGTCTAGAAGACCAATGTTTCCTTAATTCAAAAAATCTTGAAGAAATTGAAATTTCAGCCAATGAAATCAATTTTTATAAAAAATGTGGTTTAAAAAAGCTTTACAGCTGTTTCGGAAATAGATTAGAATTTTTTGGAAATAAAATAGTAACCGTTTTATTTTTTTGGAAATTAAATATTTTTTTTTGGAAATAAAATAGGAACGATCATTTTATATTCAATTTTATCATACTTAAAAACAGAATTAAAAGATAGATTAAAGAAATTTTATGGCGTTTTACACATTATTATGCTAATATATACATGAGTTTTGTTTTTAACAGTTCAATATTAAACATAGAGTATGTTATTGTGTTTTTAATATGATATTACTAAAATATTGTTTTCATCCAAAATTACTTAATAAAATCTTCAATTTATCGACAATTATGCATTTTTTATGATTTTTAATATGAAAATTGATGATAATGTATATTTTGAAAAAACTCTTTCATTAATGAAAAAATCACTTTATTTATGATTATTATTGATTATTATATCGAATATGAAAAGAAATTTTCTTTTTGTTTTATCCAGGATATAATTTAAAAAAGATATTATGAAATCGGTGAAATATCAATTATAAAGTATCTTTTTAATAACATCTGTCAAAATATATTAAATTGGCAAAAGATTGTTTAGATGTAATTAATATTGGCTTCTGATTTAAATGTTTTTCATCAAAAAAAATATTGGAAATTGAATGCAAAATAATCGTTCACTATTTTATTTCCAAAAAAAAATATTTTATTTCCAAAAATATTTTAGCGGTTTTATAAACCATTCAAATCATGCTATTTTATTTCCAAAAAATTCTAATCTATTTCCGAAACAGCTGTATTTTCAAAAAAAATAGTATTGTCTTTGTTTAATGACAAAAAGATTATAAAATGGCTTGAATATGTTGCAAATGCATATATTTATACACTCAAGCTTTCAGGCATTGATTTTTTCACCCATCAAACACAAATATATACTGCATATGAAGCATGCAAACAGTTTATATTGAAAAAAGAAGATTCAAAAAGTAGAGGGATAGTTTTTCAGGTTGAAACTGGTGAAGGGAAAACATGCATTGTTTGTTTAATTGCAGCTGCTCTTGCATTGATGAAAAAGACAGTTCATATAACATCATCAAATATTAAATTATCGATTAGAGATTATGAAGAATCTTATAAATTCTTTAAGTTACTTGATCTTAAACCAGCAATTTTACTTCATTATGATGACCTTCCCAATTCAGTGAAAAATAATTTAAAACAAATGAAAATAGCAAAGAATTCTAAAAAAGCTTTTAAAAAAACTAAACAAGAAAGCAACGATAATAATACTCAAAAAACCGATGATAATAACGAAGAAAATTTTCGTCATATTTTTGAAGATTGTTATCAAAATGACTTTGATGGATTTTTCAAATATAATGAAGAAAAGTATTTACAAAATAATAATCAGCCTAGTTCAAGCAATGATAACAATTGTTATACTCTGGATTTTTATGATCCAAATTTATTTAAAAATTCTTCCAAAATGAACTTTTCTATTTGTGGATTGAATTTAAATGAAGATGATGACAAATCATCTAAAAAAGAAGCTAATGTAATATTTTCGACATTTGTTTATTTTGAATGCCTATACTTAAGAATGATGGAATTAAGTCCAGGATCTGTTCAAAAGTATTTCCAAAACTGCGGATTATTAATAGATGAAGCAGATTCTATTCTCATAGATGAAATTACAAATGGAACAATTATTTCACGTACAACAAAATCGAAATTAAGGAAAGTATTAGAATTTGTTTATGATTCTAAAATGAGTGGTGAATCAGCTGAAAATACATTGCAATTAGCCAAAGAAAAATTTCCTAGGGAATGTCATGATTTGAATATAAAGCATATAAATCAAATGTACTCTGAAATAGATTTGGTCAGACAGCCCGAATTCACAAATGGCAAAAAATATTCTATTGAAACAATGGTAGTTAAGAACAACAAAAAACGAAATCGTTTGATCAAAAATGTATTAAATTTTATTTGTGATGTTGGTTTAGAAGTTGGTAAAGGATTAATCAAAGAATTTACAAAAGATGTTGATGACGAAGATAATGATGATGACGACGACGATGATGACGATGATGAAGATGATGATGAAGAGGAGGAAGAAGAAGATATGGCTCATCCTATAGAATTCCATTATATTGTTCCTTTCAGCTATGATTCAAATGGAATCTTAGAACCAAATAAAGAATTTAATGGTTTTATTCAGCAATTCATTGCAATTAAAGAGTGGAAAGAAAATAATGTTCCAAATATTATGGTTCGAGATATGTCATTGAGCTATTTATATGTTTCTCATCCTATTTTTGTCAAATTATATAATTCTGTTTGCGGTTTTACAGGCACAATAGGAAATAAAAATGACAAAAAAATTTATAAAAAAGAATATAATCTAACCACCATAAAAATACCAAGTCATAATGCAAATCAAAATGTGGAATTTCCAATGATTATTTGTGAAAATGTTAATAGTCAAAATACAAAAATAGCAAACGAAATAAGTTCATTTCATGAAAAAGGATATCCTGTTCTTGCAATATTTCAAGACTTAAAAGATATAGAAATAGTTCAAGACCTTCTTAAGAGGCGTAAATTAAAAAACATTAACATATTTGATGGCAGAAAAGAAACCGTAAGGCCAGATTTTATTGCAGGAAAAGAAGGAGCAATATCTTTGGGTACAAATGTTTGTGGTCGTGGTACAAATATTAGAATTAAAGGAAAACCTTTACATATTATTGTTGCTTATTATTCATCTAACATACGAGTGATGCAACAAGCTTTTGGAAGAACTGTAAGACAAGGTCAAAAAGGAAGTTATCGTGTAATTTGTTTAGCAAGTCAATTTTTCAATCCAAAAAATGAATTAAACAAAGAAATAAATAATGCAATGAAAGACTTTTCAATTAAAAACAAGAAGCAAAGGGAATTTGTTGAACATTTTAAAATAAATAGAGATTGGGTTTTTACAGGTTATCTTGAAAAACAGATAATTCAAGAAAAAGACATTTTAAAATTAAGAGAAGCAAAAATTAATGTTAATAGAATTGTTGCATTCAATTATGAATTTCCTGTTTGTATGTCAAATGAAACATTTTTAAGAATTCAGATACAAAAAATATTTTCTATTTTAAATTGTCCAAATTCTCAATTTACATGGAGACTGTTTCAAAGATATATTCGAGAAATGATTCTTCAATCATGGTCCTTAATGATTAATGAACTTGATCAAAAATATATGAATAAGAAAAAAGGCACTAAATATGAAGAAGAACTAAATAACAATATTAGCAATCTATATAAATCACTTGAAAAATATCTTCCAAACCAAGATTTTTCAATTGTTCAAACATTTTTCCATATATTTAATGAAGTTTTAAATAAATACCAGGATAAAGTTATAAATGGCTTTTGTCAAATTGCATCTCCATATTTACAATTTAATCCATTAGAATTTTTTTCATGTCAAGCAGGATTTAAGCCATATTCATTATTAACTAAATCAGGTGCACGAATTACAAATAAAAATTATAAGAAAACTAATTATATTCATGATCCTGAATTAAAATATGAAAGAAGAGAAAAAACAAATAAGATTACTTTATTAAGTATTACACAGAAAATAGATGATATATTTGATAAAATATTTCAAAAAGTGAATGAAATTCTTGGATCAAAAACTTTCTTAAAGTTTTTTTTAAGAAGAACACTCGGCGGATGTGAATTTGGAGTGTGCTTGAATTTAAACATAATTAGAAAAGAATTTGGAGATGAAGAAAATGATGATGATGATTTTTATTGTATTGTTGATAAAGATCCATTACTTGTATTTACAATATTTGTGAGAAGTTTGATTCCTGTTCTTGCAACAATTTTAATATGTGTGCTTGTTTATGTTGCATCGATAGCAAAGAAAATTGCAAAATGGTTTACATTCCCATCAAATGCAAAAGAAGCTCTGAAAAAAACAGTAAGTGTCGTTGTAAATATTGTTAGTTCTACAATATCTCAAAAGCTATTAGACAAAATTATCGAATTCTTAGAAAATACATTTAATAACCAACTTCAAGATCTTCATAAATTTGGAAAAACGGGTATATTTACAGCAGATATATTGAATAAATTGAAAGGTCTTTTTGATACTAATGCAGCTGTAGATATTACAAAAAATGTTTCTGAGCATTTAGGTAATCTATTCCAATTCAAAACTAATTTTGATAAACTTGTTCAAAATTGTTTAGATCCAGTTAGATTAATGAAAATTAGCGTCCTTATTCTTCTTTGCATAGCCACATTTATTATTAATTTTAGATTTAAACAAGTTTCAATTCAAGATTATTCTAATGATGCCAAAGAATATGATTCAAATTATGGCAAAGAAAAAATGAATGAATTAGCTAAAAAGCATAAAAAAGACGTTTCTCTTGACCATAATTTAAATCCAATTGACCCAAAATTAGATACCAAAATTAATGAATCCTATGAAGATTTATCAAAAAGTTATAAAAATCGAATGAAAATATGTGAATTTTTTGATAAAATTATTCAAATAGCTGATTTTCAAATTGATAAAAAAGCAGTATTTGATACTGGTCTTGCTGTTGTTCAGGATTGTTTATTAATTGCAGAAAAGAAAAAATGCATGAGAATGTCATATCATGGAACTAAAAAAGCATTTCTTCAGCAAGTTCTTTTTTATTCAACTAACCAATTTCCTTCAATTGTTTCATTTATTGGTTATTGTTTTGATAAAAAGAAACAATACATATTTCTTGAAAAGAAAGAAAAAGGATCTTTAGAAAATTACATCAATGAAAAATCTGAAGCAAAATTAAATGCAACTCAAAAATTGATAATTGCATATGGAGTTGCTCGTGCTGTTGATTTTATCCATAAAAATGACATTGTCCACAGAAATATTAATCCATCCAATATATTTTTGGATTCGAATTTTTATCCTTATCTTTCTGATTTTTATTATGCTAAGCATATTGATATTGAGACGTCTTATACCTTGTATAATACAAAGGTTCGATATTCAGCACCTGAATTCATTGAAGATTATAAAAATCATCAAAATTCCAAAAAAATCGATGTTTTTTCGTTTGGAATGACTCTTTATCATATTATAACAGAAATGGGGCCATACGAGTTTGATTCAGAAACAGCTGCTGCAATAAATATAACCAATGGTTATTTCCCAAGTTTTTATGATTCTGATATGCCCGAATGGGAAAAGTTGATTGAAAGTTGTTGGGAACTTGATCCTCAGAAAAGACCTACATTTGACAAAATTTGTTGCATTTTGGAATCAAAAGAATTTGTAAACAATAAAATTGACGCTAATGCTTTTCACATTTACAAGAGCAAATTTGAAAAAAGCATAAAATAATAAAGTGAAATAGTAAGATTTAATCATTGAATAATAAAATAATTATATTTGTAGTTTTATCGTATATTTTTTATAACAAATTATATCTAATAACTAAGCTGGAATAAGAAATCAGTGGTTTCCTTTAGGCTTGTTATATTGAGAATCAATTCTCAAAAATCCTTTAGTTAAACTTTGTTCATTGATATAGATATTCAAGCCCCAACAACCAAAATTTAAGTAAAAGAAGTTTTCAATTAAGAATAAAAATGTATATATAGAAATAAAAAAAAATTATTTAAATTTATTTGGTAATTCATATTCAATTTCTTTGTATTTGTAAGTGATTTCATATTGACCATTAGTCAAATATGCAATCAAATCATTTCCTTCTTCCATTATTTTGAAAGAAGATGTAACGACATCGTTTAACTTTAAATTCAAAAGAACCAACTTTGCTTCAGAATTAAAAGGAATTGAACAAGAATACTTCACATTATCATTTTCAATTTTCCATCCACATTCATAATGACCAATTGGTGATTCAAAAGAAGCCTTAACAAACCCAAATCTTATATCAGGATGAGGTCTAAGCAAAACTTTTTTAAAACCAGGAAATTTTTCAATCGGATTTAAACCACAAATATCGCAATAAATCCATTCACAAACGGATGCATTAGCGTAATGATTAAATGAATTCATTCCTTTAGGAGATACTTTTCCATCAGGCTGTAACGAATCCCATCTTTCCCATATTGTTGTGGCACCCATTGTTACAGGATAAAGCCAACCCGGGCAATCTTTTACCAAAAATGTGGTAACTGCATCATCTAAATTTCCGGCCTTTGTAAGAGCTTCGCATAATATTTGAGTTCCAATAAATCCAGTGCAAAGATGAAAATCTCTATCTTCTAACAACTTATGCAGACTAGCAATTGATGTTTGAATTGTACCTTCTGGTTGCAAATCATGAATAATTGATAATGAAAGAGCTGTTTGTGTTTGAATAGCACATCTTCCACTTTTTGTAAAATACTCATCACGTATTACTTTCAATGTTTCGTCTGCAACTTTTTGATATTTATCATAATCTTCTTGATATCCAAGAATTTTAGCAGTTTTAGAAGTTAATAATAATGAATAATAGTAATATGATGTACAAATGAAAGTTAGTTCTGTTCCTCCAAAAGTTCCCCTTCTGTTTTCTTTATTTTGTGGACCATCTAAAGCAAGCCAATCACCAAATTGAACATAAGTTACATCCCAAAAACCGTTCTTAATATGTTTACTCATTACTTCAACCCACATTTTCATTCCATCATATTGATCTTGAAGTATTTGCTTCTTACCATTCATCAAATAAATATTCCATGGCATAATTGTCGAAGCATCACTCCATCCAATCATTCCATCTGTTGAAAACATAGGGATTTCATAACATTCCATTATTAGAGGACAGAAAAAAGGAGGAATTCCATCATCCCTAAGTTGGTGAAGATAAAGATCTTTTAAAAACTTCCTATAAAATGCATAACAATTCATATGAAACATTGCTGTTTTACAAAAAGTTTGAGCATCACCAGTCCATCCTAAACGTTCATCTCGTTGAGGACAATCAGTTGGAACATCCAAAAAGTTGTCTTTTTGACTCCATAAACTATTCAATAAGAATTTATTAACAAGTGAATGACCGGTTTCAAAACGACCAGCCATTTCAAGATCTGAATAAACCACACAACCAGTAAAATCATTTATATTTGGTCGACCTTTCCATTGAGTGAGACGTGCATAG
Organism: Tritrichomonas musculus; assembly: GCA_039105265.1. NCBI lineage: Eukaryota > Parabasalia > Tritrichomonadida > Tritrichomonadidae > Tritrichomonas > Tritrichomonas musculus. The sequence goes on along the minus strand of JAPFFF010000005.1, from coordinate 2,990,564 downwards.
CGAAAGCCATAATAAGTAAAATGAGGATGTACAATTGCTTTTTTTCCATTTGAAATATAACGAAATTGTTGAAGTGCAGGTTGAATATTCTTATTGTAAAAGTTACCATCTTGCAGAATTTCACCATGTTCAATAATAACTTCAAATCCTTTTGGTTGTTTCATTGTGATCTCAATCCAACCTGCAATATTTTGGCCCATATCTAATACAATTTCGCCAGCTGGAGTTTTAATTATTTCTTTCGGTTTTATGCGTTCTTTAACTACAATTGGAAGAGAATATCTCGATGTTAACTTTTCTTGAAAAGGTTCTTTCACTTCATTACATTCAAACCAATCTTTTTCATTACAATTGTTTTCATTCCAATTGTTTATAATTAAGTTTGAATCTTGAAGTTCGCCGTCATAAATATTGTTAATTACAACATGACTCTTATGGCATAGCCATGTTTTATCTGTATTGATGACTTCTGTTGTGCCATCTTGAAATAAAATATGCATTTCAAGTAGAAATGCATAATGATCAATGGTGTAATCAGCATAGTATCCTCTTTCTTTATTTTTGCCTGTGAAATCAATAGGAGGTGTTCCAAAGCCAACTCTGCCACGTGCCCAGCCATCTCCAAGCAATACAGCAATCGTGTTTTCATTTTGTTTTATTTGCTTTGTTACATCAAACGTTTGATATTGAAGCCACAATTTGTAATTGTTATTGAATGGCAAGAAATATTCTGAAGTAGGCTTAGATCCATTGATATATAATTCATATAGACCTAAACCTGTTGAATAAACACGTGCTTCTTTTATTTTCTTTGATTTTAGGATTGAAAAAGTTTTGCGTAGATATGGTGAAACGTTTTTTCCAACTTTTTCTGTTGAAATCCATTTTGCTGTCCATGGTTCGTCAAGTTTTGACGTTTCAAAGAAACTGATTGGCGATTCAATTTTCTCATCAAGATCTGTTATAACATATACTTTCCAATAATATCTTGTTCTAGGTTTTAAAACAGATTTTATATCCAATTTAGGATCATAGTCAATTGAATTGATTTCGCTTGATTCTCCAGAATCATGAATTATTTGATCTTTTTTATCAATATTGCATTCTGTATCTGTCGATATTATTAATCTTGCTAATTTTTGAAATTTTGATTTAGTTCCTTCAACAATCCATGAAAAAGAAAGTGAGCTGACGTCATATCCAATTGGATTTTCAATCCCATTTAAAGACATTTTAATGATTTTCACAGTCATTTTTATAAAAATGCAAAATATTTTCCAAAAATTTTCAAATGGCAATAATGAAAAAAAAAAAAAAAAAATACTTTTTGAATCAAATATTAACATCTGATTTACAAACAAACGATTATGAAAGATTTATTCTTTTGATAGGATACTGGAATTTTTATAATATTAGCATTGAAATTAATAAAGCCGAAATAAAAAAAAAAAAAAAAAAAATCAAGTTCTGATGTAATTCTCAATTTAATATTAAATAATGGTCATCCTCTGTTTATATTCAATGAATTTTTTACGGTATCCAACTTCCCTTTCTTCAGAATCCTACAGTGTCACTGAAATCAAAACTTTTAAAAGCCGAAAAAAAAAAAAAAAAAAAGCTTTTTAAAAAGAGGTTTTGAAATCTCTCGTCATTCTTCAGAAAATGATGTGAGAAATAACAAAACTTCGAGAAATATATTAAAAAATAAACAAACAATAAAGAATTTAACAGTAAAACAAACATTTAATACATATTAATATATATTATATATATAAATAAAATAAATACTATTATAAATGATTTCTAGAAGTTGCAGGTCTCTGACTTTTTCGAAAAGACTTCTTCGTATGAGGCTTGAAAATTGTTTTAGATGAATTCTGACGAGCTGATCTGACTTCAGGCTCTGCCATGTCGTTTATTATCTTCTTCCTTGAATCGGGCAACTCAGAAATCCGTCTTTCCAAATCCATAATTTGGAATTTCAAATCATCGTTTTCTGTTTTTAAGTCTTCATTTTGTTCCATGTACTCATTAACTTTCAATCTAATCTGTTCAGCGAGAGACAATTCATTATTAGCGCCAGTTGATTCATTTCCAAAAGCATCATTTTCATTTGTTCTATTTTCTGCTTGTTGATGAAGTCTGAAGTATCTTTCATCAACGTCTTGACCTCTTCTAATTGTCAATTCTCTTCTCATTCGATCAAGCTTCATCATTGGCTCTCTAACCTCGTAATAAAGGCACTCTTCCATCTGTTGTTGTTCGAACAATAAATCTTCAAGTTCTTCTTGTTTTTGGCCGATTTTTTTGATAAGCTTTGATACATTTATATCTGTGCTGTAATTCAATTTTTTAAGCTCTTTATGAAATTCTTCAATTTGCCTAATATTGAATTCTTTCATGTGCAACAATTTAACATTGTTTTCTTTGGTTCTAGCAATTTCTTCTTGTAATGATTCAATCTGAGAATCTGCATCATTGAGTCTTTTATAGGCTTCTTTCAGCTCCATATTTTTCTCTTTCAGGTCTTCTTCAAGAAGCCTCCTTCCGCGCCAAAGAAGAGCACTGTAGCCTTTCTTTTCTTCGGCAACTTTTTCAATCATTCGTGTGTAGATCCCTTTGACAGCAAGTGCTGACAATGTTGTCGATATTCGCAGCTTCTTTCGATATTCTTGAAGCTCTTCGATTTGCTTCTTTGTTTGCTCGATTCGATCGGTGACATTGTTGATCATTTCACGAGTCTGTTGGTGGTCTGTGTCACTCGCTTCGGACGCATCTGAAATGGCACTGGTTGAGGTCATTGATGAAGACTCTGGTAATTCAGGAGTGACGGTTAAATTGTCGGTTACAACGGTTGCTTTGTTTTGTTGTTTGGACTTCTTCTTTTGCGACTGAAACTTGCGAAGATTGATGCTTCTTCGTGCTGTTAGCGTTGCATCCCCAAACGTTTTGGCGAGCTCGCTATTTGCCTTCGGATTTGTTGATGAACTTTTTCTGAGATTCAAACGTCTAGGTCTGTTTGAATTGTCATCTTTTAAAGGCATCGAAGTTGGCCTCATCTCGCCTTCACTACTTTCTTGCTCAGGTGGCTTTGGCTGAAAAACCTTCTCTTTTTCATCATCTTCATTTTCATCTTCAACTTTTTCAATTTCTTCATTTTTATGTTCGACTTTTTCATCTTCTTCTTTTGTGTTTTCTTCATATTCAATGATGGCGGTTTTGTCGGTTGCTGTGAACATGACTGTGTTTGCATTATTTTGTGAATTGATTATGATGCTGTTTGGATCACCTGTTTGCTCTCCTAGCTGCGAAAACGAAGGGAACGCTTCAACCTCAGAATTATCTAATTCGTTTTCTTGATCTAAATTCTCAGGTGAAAAAGAAACGGCCGGCAACTTTGAACTTTCGTTGTCATCAATTTCAGATGCAGACAAATCAATTTTAGTTTCAGTTAAATCATCTTTAATTCTTGAAGCAGAAAAGTACTCAGCTTCATCCACAGTTTTCTGTTCGTCAACAACTTTTTCAACATCATTTTCTTTTTTAATTTCATCGACATTTTTATTTTCATTTTCTTCGGGTTTTGGCTCTTCTTTTTGTGGCGGAGTTGGTGAGTTTGTGATTGGTGGACGGACACATTTATCAACGTAAGTTGGATCATCTTTAATTTTATTAATTGAATTAAATGAGGCGCTATAAAATCTATTTTTCGCCTGGATGAATCTGAGCTTTGCCTTACGAATTTCCTCATTTAAATCACGAACGAGAATATCGAATTCTCTTCTAATATCAATTGTTTCTTGTTCTTCAAAAAGCTCTTGTTCCTGAATAATCACATTTTCTCTGTCTCTTAAATGAGCGATTCTAATGTAATCGTCCTTCAATTTATGCGCTAGATTAAAATAAACGGAATTATTAAAACGACTGATGAAATATTCAATGAAAACATTCAAATTATCTTGTTCATCAGAAGACTTTCTCAGATTATACAGCAAGTTTTGAATGTAGCCTTTCCATGTCTTCAACATTCTAAATCTGCTTTCATCGAAGAATATCAAAAGAGTGTCAGACAACTCTTTAATACTCTCTTTAAATTCACTCATATTTATCGAAATGAACTCATCATCAATGCTTCTCTGCTTGTACTTCGAGATGCAATTGCACAAAAACCTGCAAAATCTAGATTTTACATATTGAACTTCCTCTGAGAATTGATTCTTGAGACTCGAAATTGGCGGAATGAAAATTTGCTGAGACGATTTCATTGGAATTCGTTCAGAATAACACTCAGGCTTAAGGACAGTTGTGGGCGAATTAAAGACAGACTCAACAGAATCATCCTCATTTTTAAATTGATTTTTCAATATCTCAATTTGATTCTCTTTTAATAACTTTTTCAATTGCTCAGTAATGACGTAAATTTTTGCTTTCAAAAAGCTCATTTCAAGAGAAGTGTACTTCAATGTCAAGTTAGCTCTATATGTTGCTTGAATTTTAGTTTCATTGTCGAACTTTTGGATACCATTCAAAAGAATTTCTTTGGTCAAATTGGTGATAATTGAATCAATTGTCACTTTTTTCGGATCTTTTATTTTGTCGAGATAAAAGAGACTCAATCTCATTAATGCGAAACGAACAGAATCCACAGAAAACTCATAAATCGCATCAGAGTGTTTATCTTCACTGTAGCCGAAAACCGAATCGCCAACTTGCTTATCAACCAAACTTTTGTAATTAACAAGTTCAGTCCTCAAAGCTTCGTTACATTGATAATAATACTGATCGAGATAAGTTTGGACGTAAGCAGAACTGTTGATGAATGATGAAGAACCTGTAATTTTTCTATTCATGTCAATTAAATATGATTTAACCATTTCAAATGAATAAAGTTCAATTTCTTCTTCTTTTCTCCCTCGTTTTTCGTCCTTCTTTGGAAGAACAGTCAAGTCCAAAACGGAGAAAATCATCAATAATTGCTTAGAGCAAAAAACTTCTCTTTCTCTGTTTATTAGATTGACTGAGAAGTCAATATCATCACAATATTGTGACTGGCGAAGCTCATAGTCAATTTTGGTGAATAAACTCGATGACCACAAAAGCTTCTCATGATAAATTTCTTCCAAGTCGCCGTTTTTTACGTGTGAAAGAAAAATGTCATGCTGAGAATACTTTAGTAGCTGGTAACGAGTTGATATGAAACGGAGAACTTGGTAAAGAACATCAGCTGGCCTGTCTAACAAAAGTGACTGTGGTATCGTAGGGACCAAAAAATGATTGAATTTACTGTACACAATAAAAGTGTCTCTCGGATTAGTTGAAGTGTAGAAAATGTCATAGTCACTGTAGTTATGAAGAAAGCAACGTTCTAGAATGTTAATAAAAGTTATCTCAGATCTGATGCAATATGGCATATAAATGCTGATTACATAATTCGCATCTGTGAAACTTCTGGCAGCTGTAATATAACAAAAAGTTGGTGAATAAAGTTTTTCATCAATTAAATTTGGCTCATAAAATAAAAGGGATGGTAAAAGTTGAATACATTTACGACGGTTAATTTGACCTATTTTCGCCTTTGGCTGAAGAGATGTTTCATATTGGCTCATTTCAAGTGTTCGCTGAATTGTGTCTATATCTAAATGATAATTATTAAAACGAACAGCGACTTCTAATGCTATTTGATATCTATGTTGAGCTGCTGTTATTTTTTCTAGCTCATTAGAATTCCAATCTTGTGAAATTGCTGAAAATTCATAATCTCCGTATGAAAAATCAATTATTTGTTGGGTATTGTTGTTTTCCAGCTTTAAAAGTTGCGTTTGGTAAGTTTTCATACAAATATCAGATTTGATAAGAAATGATTGAAGCTTCCAACCGAGAAGAATCATATTTCTGAAATTAACACCAAATTTTAATTTATTTTTACCTTTGTAATCATCAATAACTTTCAAAATGAAATCCAAATCATTAAGATATGGTGAAGTCATTGTAGAAGAAACTTTTTCAGTTACCTTCATATTAAAAGCGTAAGATTCAGGTGTCAAATTCATGATAAAATTGTCCATTTCATTCAAAAGCTGAGACCATATTGCATATTCGAAATAAGGTTTGTATCGAGTTGAACGGACAGGAAAAGACTCTGTAACTTCGAGTACAACTTCGCGCGAAACGTGTAAAAAATCGACAACTTTTTTCAAGAAAGGGAAAACTTCAAAAATTGAAAAAGGAAAAGATTCGTTATTTAACTGAAATTTTTTGCCACTTTTTGGGAACACAAACCATGGAAAATAATTTCCATACAAAGAATAAAACTCATTAAAAGTAAAAATTTGTAAATTAATTAATGATTGTATAGCAGCACCGATCTTTTTTAAGATATTGACTGATAATTGAAAAGGCTGAATGCACGACTTGTGATTTCCAGCGATTAAATCTGGTCTGAACTCGATGAATCTTTTTGCTATTGAAGAAATGTTAATTTCTTCTGAATTTATATTGATTTCTCGTAATGCATTCAAAACTTTGACCTTGTATTTGTAGAATTGGTCATACAAATCAAGAACGATTTCGAGAAGTGAATCATTGTCAATTTTTGATACATTTGAGTTCGATTTTACAGATGATGAAACTACAAGTGCAATTTTTCGAAAGATTGAAAAATGTTCATTAAAGAAATTTGGTAATTCTTCTTTTAATATTTCTTTGGAAACTTTTTCAATACTTTTGATTGATTCAACAATTGAATGCAAAACTATTTTATTTCGGCAAAATTGCAACCGAATAAAAGACGTTACTTTGTCTCTGGTCAGCTCTTTAATCATTGGATTACTAAACTTTTTGATAATAGTGTCTATTCCATTTTCGCTGGGTTTCACAAGATTATCAAATGAAAATGATATGCTTTCGTCAATCGGAGTATTTTTGATAAAATCATCGTTTAATCGATCAAGAAAACTGGGATATTCTATATTTGGCATTACGCTTTTCGTATAATCAAACGAAATGGTTTGATTTGCGGTTTTGTAATATAATTTTTCGCAAGAATAACTAAAATGTTGGCCATCCTGAGCATATATATCAAATTCTATGTCCAATAATGATGAAAGACGTTTAAGCTCATCAATCAAATCATCTGTCTGATTAATAATAGTCGGAATTGACGCTGGATTTAAATCAAAAATAAGATCTTTAACAAGAGATTCTTTAACTATCGAAAGTATTTCTTCTCTTCTAACTAAAGAAAACTTTTTGAATGTATATAAAAGATTATCTATTTGAAAATGACAATAATGATGAAAAAAATCATACTTAATAATTGATTTAATACAATAGTAGTTAGGAAATTCTGATTGAAGGCTTTGAATTGCTAACATACATTCTTCTGAATACTTTGAAGTACTGTCAAGGTAAATTGGATAATAATTTGAAAAGAGAGGATATGTTTCTGGTTTACTAATTCGATCATATATAACTTTATTTCTCCATTTTATATGGTCAATCTGCGTTTGTAAGAAATTTATTAAACAAGATTTATCTTGAGAAGAAAATTCTTTTGAAAACTTGTATCTAATCCGATCAGAAAATAATTTTGGCTCGAAACATGGTGAATAATTATTAAATTGATCCAAAAAATGCGATCTATTTTGATTCATTTCGTCATTAAAATCAAAAAATTTTGGAAACGGAGCATTAAAAAAAGAAATTTCATTTGATGTAAATTTAGTAAGTTTGGCTCTAATATTTTCTTGGTGTTCTTTCTGTATTATAGCGAAATTGCTTTCGTCTTCATCCATCCGTTTGAAATTTAATAATTGAATTAAAATTTTAAAAATGCTTTCAATTTTTTATTCTTCTAATTGAATTTGAATAAAAACTGTGGAAAATTAGAGGATACAAACTTTTTCTAAAGATTATAAAAAAAAATCAATCATAAATGATTGAAACTAGTAATAATGGAATATTTTACCAATTAAATAAAAAAGATTTAACAGCTAAGGTCATTTATTCTCCTGATGCGAAAGGACAAGTGTTGATACCTCAATTTATAGTTTATGAAAATCAAAAATATAATATTACTTGTATTGGAGAAGAATCATTCAAAAATAACCAAAGGATATATTCAATAGAATTCGATCAAGACTCAGAACTTCGTTCAATTTCAAAATCAGCATTTTCAAACTCATCACTACAATCTATTATGATTCCATCCAAAGTAGAAGCCCTTCAAAAAGGCTGGTGCTACGGAACTCCACAATTGAACACTATTATTCTTTCACAAGTAAACATGTTTTACCAATATCTTGACGAAAAAAAGCAAATAATTATTGGTAAATCAGAACCTAGTAGCGAAATTTTTGATACTTTGATTTTTGCAGCTCGTAACATCAAGAAAGCAATTATTCCATCATTTATAAAGCACATCAGCTCCTATTCTTTTAGTGGATGCAAATTTCTTTCAAAAATTTCAATTTCAGAAAATTCAGAATTGATTTCAATTGAAAAAAGTGCTTTTTCTAATTCATCTCTTCAAGAAATTTTCATTCCAAAAAGTGTCAAAGTGTTAGAAGAAGGTTGGTGCCATAGAACACCTAAACTTGTTAACGTCACATTGTCTCCTTTGAATGAAAATTTTGTTTATTTGAATGACAAGCAAAAAGTGATTGTTGGAAAATCTGACTTTAAAATTGAATGCTTTGATACTCTTGTTTTTGCACCTCGAAATATTGTCAGCTTTACAATTCATTCACAAATACGACACATCTGTTCTTTTGCTTTTTCTTTCTGTTCTGTTTTAAAATCGGTTGATTTTGAAGACTTAGAAAAATCAAAATTGGAATCGATTGGAAAATGCGTGTTTGCTTATTCTTCATTGCCTAAAATCTCGATTCCATCTGGTGTCACAGTTATCGATGAAGCAACTTTTATGATGTGTAAAAGCTTACAAAAAGTTGATTTTTCTATGAATTCAAAAATTTGTGCTATTAAAAAAGGAGCTTTTTCGCATTCTTCCATCAGAAAAATCTCGATTCCATCGTGTGTTGAGACAATTGATGACTTTGCTTTTTCTTTTTGTGAACTTTTGGAAACCGTTTTGTTTGAAAAGAATTCAAAATTAAATTCAATTTGTCGGCTTTCATTTGCTCATACTTCAATAAGTAGCATAACTGTTCCTTCAAGCGTTCAAATTATTAATGATTATGCATTCAGTTCGTGCATTTCATTGAAATCGATTGATTTTGAATCAGGTTCAAAACTTGTATCGATTGAAAACAATGTGTTTTCTGATTCTTCGTTAGAAAATCTGGAAATTTCAAAAAATGTCACAAATGTTAATGAAAATGTGTTTTTCAATGCGAATAACATCAAGAACATTAAAATATCAAGCGAAAACAAACATTTGATATATTATGAAAACAAAATTTTACTTGAGAAAACGACAGAAGATGAAAATGAAGAAAGTTTTGATCGTCTCATTTATTCACGACGAGATTTGAAAGAAATTATAATTCCATCATCAATCAAAAGTATTTCTTCTCGTTCATTTTCGAATTGTCGACAACTTCTTTCAATTTCTTTTCATCCAAATTCATCACTTAAAACAATTGAAGACTATGCGTTTATGCAAGCTATGATTAAGAAAATATCAATTCCACTAAGTGTCGATTTCATCGGCGATTTTGCCTTCCATGGATGCCAAAATCTTCAAATTGTTGAATTTCCAAACAAATCAAATATTCGTTCACTAGGGAAGCACTCTTTTTCGCATACAATGATTGAAAGCATTTCGATTCCATTCAATGTTGAAGTCATTGATGATTTTTCATTCACAAAGTGTGCCATGCTTCAAATAGTTCATTTTGAGCCCAATTCAAGGCTAATTTCGATAGGAAAAGAATCATTTTCTAATACATCACTCTATCGAATTAACATTCCAATGCATGTGGATCGGATAGGAAACGGTTCTTTTTCATTTTGTTCTAAATTAAATATTATTGAATTTCATATATGTTCAGAATTAAAAGTTATTGATGATTATGCATTTTTTAACACTTCAATTAAGAAGATAAAAATTCCAACGTCTGTAAAAATTATTGGGAAATTTGCTTTCAAAAAGTGTAGAAATCTTTTATCAGTCCATTTTCCATGTGATTCAAATTTACAAAAAATTGATGAAGGCGCTTTTAGCAAATCACATATTTATAGTATTTCAATTCCATCTCCGACAAAAGAGATTGGAAAATTTGCATTTTCAAGATGTAAAAACATTAAAAGAATTGAATTCCCAAATAATTGTGAACTTCGAGTTTTGTCAAGTTTTTTGTTCTTTCATTCATCACTTCAAATGATCACGATTCCATCACAAATAAAGAAAATTGAAGAAAACGCTTTTTCTTATTGCTATAAATTGGAATCATTTCAATTTGAAGAAAATTCTGAACTTGAAGTGATTGATAAATGTGCTTTTGCCTTCTCTTCCCTTGATTTCATTTCAATTCCGTCAAATGTCAGTGAAATTGGCATGTGTGCGTTTCATAGATGTAAAAAATTGAAGAATATAATGTTTCCAATTGATTCTAAAATAACTTCTATTTCAGAAAGATCATTCTCTGAATCTTCAATTGAGAAGATTTGTTTTCCATCAAGTATTTCAACGATTAAAAGTGATGCTTTTTCTTATTGTTCAAATCTGGAAATAATTGAATTTCAGCCAAATTCAAATTTAGAAGAAATTGATAAAAGTGCGTTTCGAAATACAAAAATTGAAAGTTTTTCAATTCCAAACAATTTTCGAAATTTTCATGCAGAATCATTTTATGATTTTAATGATAGCAATACAGTTAATTTTGTTTTACAACCTGACAATAAAAATTTCAAATATTTAAACAATCAATTGTTATTATTTAAATCTGATGAAAGCAATGAAAATTATGATCAAATTGTTTATTCTAATAGAGAAATTGAAGAAATTGAAATTCCATCATACATCAAAATAATTGCTGACTTTGCATTTAATAAATGTAAGAAATTAAAAAAAGTTACATTTCAAGAAAATTCTGAATTGAAAATCATTAAAAATGACGCTTTTTCTTATTGTGCAATTGAATCTATTTCAATTCCTTTAAATGTTGAAATACTTGAAAATGCGTGTTTTTCAAATTGTTTATCCCTAAAATCAATCTTTTTTGATCCGAATTCAAAACTTATATCAATTGGACAATCTGTATTTATCAACACAAGAATAACAAAGTTGAGAATTCCATCAAATGTCCAAACAATTCGAAATTCTGCTTTTTGTTTGATGAACCATTTGAAATCGATTGATTTTGAATCAGATTCAAAACTTGTATTGTTTGAAAGCAGTGTGTTTTCTATTTCTTCTTTAGAAAATCTGGAAATTCCAAAAAATATCAAAAATGTTAATGAAAATGTGTTTTTCAATGCGAATAACATCAAGAACATTAAAATATCAAGTGAAAACAAACATTTGATATATTATGAAAACAAAATTTTACTTGAGAAAACGACAGAGGATGAAAATGAAGAAAGTTTTGATCGTCTCATTTATTCACGACGAGATTTGAAAGAAATTATAATTCCATCATCAATCAAAAGTATTTCTTCTCGTTCATTTTCGAATTGTCGACAACTTCTTTCAATTTCTTTTCATCCAAATTCATCACTTAAAACAATTGAAGATTATGCTTTTTCTACTTCTTCTTTAATGATGATTTCAATTCCTTCTAGTACAAAAAGTATTGGAAAAGAAGCATTTTATTATTGCCAAAAATTAAAATCTGTTGAAATATTAAGTGATGATGTGAATATCGGAAAATACTGTTTTTCATCAAGTAGTGTTTCAATCATAGCTTTTCCTAACGCTAAAAATATAACTGTGTCATCAACTGCCTTTCCAAAACATGGGGAAACAGACGAATTTATATTGTTTATTCAATGTGGTGTTGAAATTGATATTATTAATTAATTAGTTGGACTATTTTAGATTAATTTTTATATTTATATCAAACATTTTACAGCATGTATTCAAGCTTTCAGATACCTTTTGTCAATGTTCTATCATCTTGAATGTGAATCTAATCTTGTATTGTTTATTGTTGTGATTTTAATGTCGCAATTTCATTCAATTCTCTTGTTTGGAATGTTTACTCGAATTTTATCACATTTAAAACTGCTGATATACAATGCCATGCAATCCAGAAAGAAGAATCACCTACAAATGATGCTTCAACTGGAAAATAAACAGATTCACAAAATTTGTCGAGCAAGATTTACCCACAATAGTTGTATCAGCCATCTAAGATCATCCCGTCTTCTGTTTCATAATTAATATTTATACTTACATAGTCACTTGATTTCATTTAATTTCATTAAATTTTACTATGAAAGTATATTTTTAATTTAGTTAAATGTTTGTTATCAAGAAATAAGTCTAATTATAAAAGGAAAACAAATACATTAATAATGCTAAGAAATCTTTTACAATATTATCTCTCATTTTAACTCTCTGAAAAAGAAATAAGCTGATGAAATAAATATTATTCGTTTAATGCTTTATTTGTCCTATAGAACATTAATGTGTTAATTTCTTTATAAATCAATATTTCAATTTTGAAAAAGATATTTTATATCTCTTTTCATATATAAAAATTTATTCGCCATACTCCAAAAAAAAAAAAAAAAAAAAAAAAAAAAAAAAAATGATATGACATTTTGAAATAGCGTAAAAGTTTGCTTGCGGTGTCTGTGAGCCAATTTTCATGCATTATTAAAAAGAAATTAAATGAAAAAATTCAAAGATAATATTACCGAAAGTGTCTAATTTATAAGAGTTTTTTATTTAAAAAAAGAATATTTTTTATTAAGTATCATTGTTTTCATGAAAAAATGTTAAAGATGTGTCTTTCGCGCTTGATACGTGAGAAACTCGTAGTTATAGAAATTGCCATTAACAATTGGCACAATTGCTGAATTATCTTCTAATTCAACTATCTGAAGCTCACAACAGTAAAAAGCTAGTTTACCGATTTTTGTGACATGCGCTGGAATCAGGATGCTTGTAAGTTTTGTATAAGAGAACGCTTCCCCTTCGATTTTTTGAAGTTCAGAATTTGGTTCGAATTCAACTCGGGAAAGTTGTTTGCAATTAGAAAAAGCACTTTTACAAATTTGTGTGACACGCGCTGGAATCAGGATCCTTTTAATATTTGAATGTGAGAACGCTTCCCCTTCGATTTTTTGAAGTTCAGAATTTGGTTCGAATTCAACTCGGGAAAGTTGTCCGCAATTAGCAAAAGCACATTCACAAATTAGTGTGACGTTTGCTGGAATCAGGATGCTTGTAAGTTTTGAATATTCGAATGCGCTTGCACCGATGATTTTGATCGTTGATGGAATATTCACTTCAATTGAGTTCGGTGCACAAAAGACCAGTGTGTCATAGACTTCACACGCGATGTCTGACTTACAAATGATGCATTTCCCGCCAACGCTCGAATATCGCGCATTTCCTGGATCAACTTCGATGTCGGTCAGGTTGCTGGCATTGGTGAAACATCCTTCCAGTTCAACTGTGCTTGCCGGAATCTTGATTCTTGTAACATTTGTAATTGAGAATGCAGAGTATCCGATTGTTCGAAGTTCAGAATTTGGTTCGAACTCAACTCGGGAAAGTTGGCGGCATTTATAAAAAGCACATTCACAAATTTGTGTGACGTGTGCTGGAATCAGGATGCTTGTAAGTTTTGAATATGCGAATGCGCCTGCACCGATGATTTTGATCGTTGATGGAATATTCGCTTCAATTGAATCCCGTGTCCAAAAGAACAGTGTGTCATAGTCTTCACACGCGATGTCTGACTTACTAATGATGTATTTCCCGCCAACGCTCGAATACTGCGCATTTCCTGGATCAACTTCGACGTGTTTCAAGTTTTTTGCAAGCGCTAAACTTCCTTCTTCCAGTTCAACTGCGCTTGCCGGAATCTGGATTCTTTCAAGACTTGATTTTTTGAATGCTTCTTGTTCAATTGTTCGGAGTTCAGAATTTGGCTCGAACTCAACTCCTGAAAGCTTGCGGCATCCATAGAAAGCACGGTTACAAATTTTTGTGACGTGCGCTGGAATCAGGATGTCCGTAAGACCTGAATCTGAGAACGTATAGCCTTCAATTGTTTGAAGTTCAGAATTTGGTTCGAATTCAACTCGGGAAAGTTGTTCGCAATCAGAAAAAGCATTTTCACGAATTTGTGTGACGTGCGCTGGAATCAGGATCTCTGTAATATCTGATGCTGCGAACGCTTTCTTTTCGATTGTTTGAAGTTCAGAATTTGGTTCGAATTCAACTCGGGAAAGTTGTCTGCAACTAGCAAAAGCATTTTCACGAATTTGTGTGACGTGCGCTGGAATCAGGATGCTTGTAAGTTCTGAATATTCGAATGCGCTTGTACCGATGATTTTGATCGTTGATGGAATATTCGCTTCAGTTAAGTCCCGATCCCAAAAGACGAGTGTGTCATAGTCTTCCTTTGCGATATCTGACTTGCCAATGACGTATTTCCAGCCAACGCTCAAATACCGCGCATTTCCTGGATCAACTTCGACGTGGGTCAAGCATAAGGCACCGATGAAACATCTTTCGTCCAGTTCAACTGTACTTGCCGGAATCAGGATTCTTGTAACAAGTGAAACTGTGAATGCTTCTTTTCCGATTGTTCGGAGTTTAGAATTTGGGGCGAATAAAATTGTTTTTACTTCGGAATGTGCAAATGCGTAATTTGAGATGCTCGTAACAATGTATTCGTTCGATTTATACTTGATCGAGCGCGGAATATGTAATTCTGTTACATTGTATCTGCATTCGGTAATGCTGGCCGTCTTTTCTTCTTCATTGATTGAATATTCAATGAAACCTTGAGTGATTTTTTGACATGGTGCTTTAGATGGATTATTTTCACTCATTTTAAATTGAAAAAATTATGTAAAATTTTCAATAATTCAGCATATTGCAACTCATAGCTTTTGGATCAAAATTATATTTTAAATAATATAATATAATATTTTTATCGTATATCTATTTTATTATTATTTGTATATTTTTTATTTTTACTAAAGATAAAAATATTTTTATATTTAAATATATTCAATTTATTCAAAACCTCGAATTCAATTTAAGACATCAATACACAAATTTTAATTATATAATATTTATAATATATCTCAATATAATATATTTTATTATAAAATAATTTATATTTTATATATTTTATATATGCATATTAAGTAAAATAAAATTAATAAATATCATAGTTGTGATTTTTATATATGAAAAACTTGATTTTATTTTTTTCTTTTGATTGAAATTTTTGTATGAGGTTAATGAAATTTAAAATAAATTAGGCTGACTGATTCTATGTGATTTATCAAATAATTTCTATGAATAAATGGTTATTTAAAATGATTTAAAAATATAATTATCTCCAAGAAAAAAATGATTTTTTAATTTATTTTTAAATTATAATAAGTTTTATCAAAATTAATTATTTATTTTATATTTATTATAAATATTAATCAAATATTTTGGCATATTTTTAATAATAAATATTATATATTTTATTTGCTAACTAATTTTGAAATAATCTATGATTTAAAATAATAAAAACAATAAGATAAAAATAACTTTAATAGAGACAATTAAGCTTTCAAAAAAAAGTAAACGGAATGACGGCGGTTAGTAATCAAAAAAATTCAGAACCAAAACTTTTTAAGTATTGTTTTTTCAATGTGTTTTATCAATTATTTTGATAGTATATTTGTCTAAATATAAAAAACAAGCAAATAATGGAAAAACAACAAATTTTTCCACCAAAAAACAATTCTCAACATTTTTTTCGAAACAATTATGGTACATTTTTCGAAGAATTTTCATATTCAATTGACAATAGAAGTCATTTTGCAAAATCTTATTTTTGCTTGACTTGTGGAAGACTATTTTTATCTAAAAATGGAGCAAGAAATCATATATGCTTTAGAGAGGTTCAAATAAATAATTCAATACTTCTCAAAAACAAGCATTTAGCAGTGATAGAACACATACTAAGATATATAGCAACAAGTAACACATTCAAGAATTGAGTCAAATTTGACTACTAAACGTGCTTTTAAAGTTTCAGGACCAACATGGCACATTTCGGTGTTAGTTACATTTGAAAGTGCAGAAAAGACCCTCTCAACAGGAGCCTCTGAACTAGGAATCTGAATTATTTCTTGTGCTAACAATGGAATGGAGTGTTACTGTTTTTTGGGAAATGTTACGATTATTTTATTTTTTGTCTATATAGCCAATATTATATACTGACATACAATATAAATCATTAGAAGTGAAGTAATAATCGAAACATTTTGTTCATGATTAATATCCTTGATAATCAAAAGTACAAAAAAAAGATAAATTTCTACTCCGTAAGTTATTTATATTATTTTGAAATATCAAAATATCTCTCATCAATGTGATTTTTTTATAACTGGTCCAAAAGAACAATTGTTATTGATGTTTTTTTATTTTTTTTAACGGACAAAATAAACGGCCTCCGTTTACCTTTCAATTTTCCAATTTAAAAAAAAAAAGAACGGCCAAATTTAAACACAATTTTTTTTGTCCAAAAATATGATGTTAAACCAGATCAATCCTTTTAATCTTAGTAATTTTGAAAGATTAGAAGAAATTGGAGAAGGGGCCTTTTCGAAAGCTTATAAAATCTCAAACAAAGAAACAGGAGAAATACTTTGTTCCAAAATATTAAATTTCTCGATCAATCAAGATCGAAAAAAAGCCGCTCAACTACTACGTGAAATCAAAGCCATTAGCAAAGTAGTTCATCCAACCATTGTCAAATATATTGGGTATAGTCCCATTAATTTTGATCGATTGCCGAAACCCACAATTATCACCGAATATGTAGGAAATGGTACATTAAGGAACATTCTTAAACTTGAAAAATGCTCAAAACATCCGCCATGTTGGAATAACACACGAAAGCTAATTAATATATATGGCATTGCATTAGGGATGTCATTTTTAAATTCGCGAAACATTTTACATAGAGATCTTAAACCAGAAAACATTCTCGAAGATGATTATTTATTCCCAAAAATTGCAGATTTTGGCCTTTCAAAAATAATTCATGAAAATTCAAAAAGTTTTTCTTCATATTCAGAAAAAGATACAATTGGAACAGCACCATATATTCCGCCAGAAGGGTGGGATTGTAAATATGTGAAAGAAAGTGATGTTTATTCTTTTGCTATGATTGTTTATGAAATTTTAACCCTTGAAAATTTGTACGAAAAAGGCTTGGATCATTTTGTTATTTGTTACAAAGTTGCTGTTAAAAATGAACGGCCAGAAATCAATGAAAATGTTCCAATTTGTTATCGTAATCTTATAACAAAATGTTGGGAAAAAGATCCGGATGATAGACCAACTTTTTCTCAAATTGTTGACGAATTAAAAAATAACAAAGAATTCGTTTCTTCTTTGAATGCAAATGAAAAAGAATTTTACGAATATGTTCGTTATATTGAAAATTCTAAAGGTTTAAATAATGATGTCTTTCAAAAGGTTGTTGTTCAAAATTTATCAATTGTTGATGTTAATGATATGAATATTAATATGCTTGTTGGAAATCAAAATTTTTTAAATCTGCCTGAAGATTTGGATAAAATTTTTAATGAGGCTTTAAATGGTCAAGATCCAAATAAAGCAAGCATAATTATTGATGCAGAGCAAACTGAATTTCTATATGAAAATGATTATTTCAGTTCAGATGATTTATTTGATGCATTAAACTTTTTCAGTGCAATTGAATTTCAAGTTAAATTTCCTTCTGATTTTTTTGAAGAATTGATGTTAATCATGCTGGACATGATGTATATTGGCACAGTAAATGTTATTGTAATTATTTCTGATGTTGATGAGATTACAAAATTGCCAGAAATAGAATATCCACCGATTTCTATAAAAATTCAACCTTCTGTGAAAAAAATTTGTTCATACGCTTTTTGTGGTTGTTCGTCTTATTTGAAAAAAGTATTCATTCCTTCTTCTGTAACTGAAATTGAATCGCATTCATTTGAAAATTGTTCACTTCTTGAAAAAATCAAAATTCCTTCATCTATAAAAACAATTGAACCGTTCACATTTAATGGTTGTTCATCATTGAAAAAAGTAAATTTCAAAAGTCCATCATCGTTGATTTCAATTGGTGAATCCGCTTTTAGCAAGTGCACACAATTGGAGGAAATCAATATTCCTAATTCAGTGACAACTATTTTATCTAATGCTTTCAATGGATGTAAAAATTTGAGAAACTTGAATTTCATTTCTCCTTCATCTTCTTCATTATCTTTAATTGGTGAATCAGCATTTAGCGAATGTGTTTCATTGGTTCAAATATCATTCATGAAATGTAATTCTTTATTTACAATTGGAAAATCTGCTTTTAGTGAATGTTCAAATCTTAAAAAAGTTTCAATTCCTTCATCTGTGACTTCAATTCAATCAAGTGCTTTTAGAGGTTCACATTTACTTGAGTTTGACATTCCTCCTTCTATTTCTTCAGTAGAAGAGTTTACTTTCAAAAGTTGCTCGTTTTTGACAGAAGTTTCTATTCCTTCTTCTGTATCAAGAATAGAGCCATACGCATTTGAATCATGTTCTTTAATGAAGAAAATAACAATTCCTTCATCTGTCACTTTTATTGGTGAATCTGCTTTCAATGGATGCTCCTTATTGAAGGAAATAAACATTCCTTCTTCTGTTACATTTATTGGTTCATTTGCATTCATTGGATGTTCTTCATTAACAAGCAATGACATTCCATCTTCAGTAACATTCATTGGTGAATCAGCATTTTGTCAATGCACATCGATAAAATCGATAACAATTCCTTCTTCTATAACAGCAATTGAGAAAAGTGTGTTTGAAAGTTGTACATCACTTACGAATGTTGTTTTTCCTTCATCTTTGAAATCGATTGGAAAATCTGCTTTTGAATGCTGCACTGATTTGAAAGAGTTGTCAATTCCTTCTTCAGTGAAGTCAATTGGAGTCAACTCCTTCAGTAAATGTTTAGCATTGAAAGAAATAGAAATACCTTCATCAATTACAAAAATAGAGAAGTATTCATTCATGGGTTGTTCATCTTTAAGTAAAGTAACAATTCCTTCATCAATAACAATTATTGAAGAGGGAGCTTTTTCTGAATGTTCATCACTTGATGAAATTAACATTCCTTCATCAATAACAGAAATTGGAAGTAATGCATTTAAAGAATGTTCTTCATTAGTATCAATTGAAATTCCATCATCAATTTCTAGAATCAACAATGGAACATTTAATGGATGCACTTCATTAATTGACATAATTATTCCTTCTTCAGTTACTTCAATTGGATCGAATGCATTCAAAGAATGTTCAGAATTGTCAGAAATAAGCATTCCTTCATCTGTTTCAATAATTGAATCATCTGCTTTTTCAGACTGTTCATCTCTTAGTTATATTGAAATTCCATCATCAATAACAGTGATTGAAAACAATCTATTTTTTAGATGCACTTCTTTGGCTGAAATTACAATTCCACCATCAGTTACAGTTCTTAAAAATGGTTCATTTAGTTTTTGTTCATCATTAAAAAATATAAACATTCCATCATCAGTTACAATAATTGGATATGGTGCTTTTAATTGTTGTTCTTCATTAACGCAAATTGAAATTCCATCATCAGTTGAAGTAATAGAAAATAGTGCATTTAACGGTTGTTCTTCATTAACGCGAATTTCAATTCCACCAACTGTTACTTCTATAGGAAAATCAGTATTTAATGGATGTAATAAATTGATGGAAATTAATATTCCACCTTCAATAACAGTTATTGATAATGATACATTTAGTAAGTGTTCATCGTTGGATCAAATTACAATTCCTTCAAATGTTAAAGCGATTGAAAAAGCATCTTTTCATCGATGTACATCACTTGAACATATTGCAATTCCTCTGTCAGTTAATTGGATTGGTGAATCGGCTTTTAATGGTTGTTCTGCATTGAAAGAGATAACAATTCCTTCATCTGTTACATTGATTGAAAGTAATACATTCGCTGGTTGTTCTTCACTTAGAATTATTACAATTCCTTCTTCTGTGACAATTATTAAAAAAGCGGCTTTTTGTGAATGTTCTTCTTTATCTAAAGTGATTTTCGAATTGCCTTCATCTTTAACAATCATTGAAAGCGATTCTTTTAGTGGTTGCTCTTCTCTTACTCAAATTTTCATTCCTCCTTCTGTTACATCAATTGGTGATTCTGCTTTCAGTGATTGTTTGAAGCTTTCTAAAGTAAGCATCCCTTCAATCACAGTGATTAAAAGAAGCACTTTTTCTCGATGTTTTTCTTTGAAAAACGTTATTATTCCTCCTTCTGTAAATAAAATTGAATGTAACGCTTTCTATCGTTGTAAAAAATTAGATCAGTTAATTATTCCTTCTTCTGTGAATTTTATTGGAAGTCATTCATTCGAAGGTTGTTTTTCGTTAACTAAAATTCAAATTCATTCATGTGCTTTTTCAATTGATGAATGTGCTTTTAAGGATTGTAAATCATTAACAACCATTTCCTTTGTTTCTAATCCTCCTCTTTCAAATAATATTGAAAATGAAAATGCATCATCTGTTAGTTTAATTGGTCAGAATTCTTTCAGTGGTTGCTCAAAATTGAAAGAAGTTATTTTGCCTCAATTTATTGCTAACATAAGTGAAAACGCATTTCCTCTAGAAACAAAGATTCTTAGAAAATAATAAAATATAAATATTTAATTTCAGAGGAAGCAAAAATTATCGCTTAATGAGCCAAATTTAATAATTAATTAAGCAACTAATCAATCAAAGCAGCAAATCGCCATATTATCTTATTCAAAATCTATGTCGAATGTTGTTTTGTGAGAGGCACTCAAACGTCTAAATAAAGATCATTTCTATTCAATTTTTGTTTATAATAAATCAAATATTTCCCACTAAGGTTAATTATCTAGAAAACAAAATATTTAATAGGTGTGTAACGATATATAACGATTTTTTTTCTCTTACTTATTTAAAATTTATAAAATGTATATATTTATAATATTTTTTTATTTCATTTCAACCATTAGAAGTCGAGTTTCCACTTTTCATTTTTAAAAAGCTCTGTTTGCTTTCAAGCATGAAACTGAATGAAATCACTTTTGACGATATCGGTGTTTATTTGGTCAAAGATTTTAATAAGATAATAAAGAACTTCTCCTTAAAGATTATCATCTAATAATAAAGATATATCCACTTGAAGTAATCCAAATTTGGTCGATTTCTTCTCTCCATTTATAATTATTTCAACATAAATCAAATCAAATCAAATCAAAGATATCGGAATTAATTCCATTGTCTGAACTGAACAATGATTAAGTCATATCACCATTTGATATTAAGTGATCTTCAAATAGTTTGCATTAAGGAGGTATTCAATTGTTGGACGTTTATGTGCGTCATATGTGAGGCATTGTTTAACGATTTTCTTCAATTTTTTGTTTTTCATTTTAATTTCGAGCTTTCTTTCGAGATGAATCATGATATCTTCATATGGCAAACGTCCTTGAGAGAATGCGAAAATAACAACACCGACTGACCAAACTTCTGCTTTAAAGAAGTCGAAATCTTTTGAGAAGAAGAATTCTGGAGCGAGATATAGTGGCGATCCTCTTCTCTTTTTAGCATATGGACAATCAAAGTTAATTGAAAAACCGAAATCGCACAATTTCGTGTTGTAGTTTTCATCAGCCAAAATATTTTCGCATTTGATATCGCAGTGAGAGACGTTCATTTTGTGAAGATATGAAACAGCTTCTAAAAAGCCTCTGATCATTCTCTTGTTTTCATTCTTTCTTCTGTTTTTGAGAAAACCATCGTTAACAAAATCGAACAATGATCCACGTGAACAGAATTCTTCGATGATGACGAATAATTTTTGGTTTTGTTCATTTTCGATTTCGAAAGCTTCGTATAACTTGACAATATTTGGATGGTCAACTATTGAAAGAATTTTGGCTTCATTTTTAATAAATGTTTCTGATAATGTTTGTTCTCCTTCCTTCATGTAGCAAAATTTGGCTGCGAAAATTTCTTTTGTTTCTTTTTTCATGACTTTGAATACAGAACCAAATGATCCTTCTCCAATTTTTTTCTTAACTATATAACCATTGAATGAAGAAGGAATTTGAACTTCTTCAGAATCAATTAAAATAGAATGCATTAATTAAAAATGAATTAATTTCATATATATTAATAGGAAATTTTTAAAAATTTTTTAAAATTTTTCATTCAAAAAATTTTTCATAGAATTGCTAAAAAAATTCCATTTTTAGATCTACTCAAATTTAATAGCCTTAAAATTCCCTAAAGACAAAAACATCATTTTCTAATGAAAAAAGTGCCAAAAATTGATGTCTATTCATACAACAAAACAAATTCTTGAAATTCATAAATTAATTGTTAATGATTCACTTATGGAAGTTAATGTAAAAGTTGATGAACGAGAAGATATTATAAAATCTATCACACAATATCGTCATGAACTTATTCCAGACATTATTCCATTATGTTCTATTGTTGTTTCCCATCGTGCAAGCAGCAGCATTTCAAAAGAAGATTTTGCTATCAAAAGAGATGAAATTTGCAAAAAGTTTGGTGCTATAATCAAAAGTAAATCTAATTATCAAGAATCAGAGAAAAGTCATATTAATCAAGGATTTCTTAGAATTCGATTGCTCACAGGTGAATTTGCTATTCCTTTTGCAGGGGAGGTTCAAAAAGCAATTGGAAATGGCGATAAAGTTATTCTCAGAATACCATCCAAAATTGTTCCTCTTTGTCTTTTGAATCGACAAGAAGTTATTGAAACAATTGAAGAATGGATCCAAAATCAAGGCTTACAACTTCACACGGCAGATTTCAAATATTGTGGAAGTTGACAAGAAATTGGAAATGCAATGATACTTCTTGCAAACAAAGAAACTCAACCAAAGATTCCTTACAAGTCATTCACTATTCCAGGATGAAATGAAACTTCTAAAGTAATGTCAGCAATGAATCACAAGAATAGTAATTTTTCACTTGATTCAAGGTTGGGAATCAACAAAACAGCACGTCTCATATATGTTCCAAATGACATCGAAGATGAAATTGTCCAAGATTTCATCGATTCAATCAATTTGAAGGAGAAAAAGAAAATCGATGAAAACGAAAATAATCTCAAATGATAAACTTAATAAATTCTACAAACAATATCCTTAGTTTAAACCTAAATAAACAAGCTATGATCGATATCTAATATATAATTAATTTCAATAAAAGTTTGATGATTTTATTTTCTACTTCTGAATTCCTATTTTTATTATAAAAAACAATTCATCTGAAAACATTCAAAATCTTTTTTAAAAATTGTGAGAGGAAAGTGTAGATATAGATGAAATTACAAAATCTCATTTTAATTATACAAATCACTTTGGTTTGAAGGAAATCACATTCAAAGCAATGGCATTTGAATAATTTGGAAGTAAATACCAAACACTTGATCAATTATTCAAAAAGATTTAATTCTCCATATTTTTGATTTAATTATATATTATACGAGTTTACTGAATATATTTTTATATTTATTTTGTTAAATATTCATTCTTTTAAAAAGATAAAAGATTTTCAATTTTCTCTCTAAACCTTTGAAAATTTTTTTTTCCAAAAATTTATGAGGCCATTTATGTATTCAATTATTTGTGCCATATAAATTACATTTTATTTTTGTTTGCAAGAAATGCTTGATCAGCTAATCTGCCAATTTAATTTGATGAAAGATGAAATCAATGAAATAAAAAAATCATCACAAAGGAATTTGGATCAAGAAAGACAACTAATCGATGAAAAATCGTCTAATCTTCAAAACGAAATTGAAGAACTGAAGAAAGAAATCAACCAAATAACACGAAATGATATCCCAGATTTAACGCAGAACATTACCGAAATAAAGAGAGAAATGAGTGACCATAAGACGCAAGAAAAAAACAACGACCTCAATCTACAAAAAGAAATCACGCAAATAAAAGATGAAGTTGTAAAACTCAAAGACGATCAAGAAAAAAAGGCAGATAAAGAATCTGTGATAGATCTTGAAGGCAGTCAGCAAGCATTCCAAGAAAAATACGAGGAAGAAAAAGTGACGATCAAAGATGATCTTTTAAAACTGAAAGAAAAAATCAACAAAATCAACAAATTTGTCTCTTTGCTTGACACCAATAAAACTATTTTTGGAACGACGTGGAAAGTTACGAAAGTTCTGCACGACGAAGGAATTCTTAGAACACGTGAATTTCAGGAGCAACTGAGTGAATTCTCGCATTTTAATGTTGAGATTGAATACCCATCTGATGAATTTGAAGCAATTTACTCCGAAGTCTTATCACTGAAAAGATCTGGTAAGAAAGAATTGACAATTTCTATCTTTGTCACAGGCTCCACCAATAATTATTTTCAAGAAAACGACGAAATAAATTCACTGAAATTTGACTCCTCGATAACTGAAATCGAAGAATCATCATTTGCAATATGTTCATCGCTTTCAAGTGTTTCAATTCCTTCATCTGTAACATCCATTGGAGGTTCTGCTTTCAGAGAATGTTCATCGCTTTCAAGTGTTTCAATTCCTTCATCTGTAACATCCATTGGAAATTGTGCTTTCAGAGAATGTTCATCGCTTTCAAGTGTTTCAATTCCTTCATCTGTAACATCCATTGGAAATTGTGCTTTCAGTGGATGTTCATCGCTTTCAAGTGTTTCAATTCCTTCATCTGTAACATCCATTGGAGATTATGCTTTCGAAGGATGTTCATCGCTTTCAAGTGTTTCAATTCCTTCATCTGTAACATCCATTGGATTTTGTGTTTTCAGTGGATGTTCATCGCTTTCAAGTGTTTCAATTCCTTCATCTGTAACATCCATTGGAGATTTTGCTTTCAGTGGATGTTCATCGCTTTCAAGTGTTTCAATTCCTTCATCTGTAACATCCATTGGATTTTGTGCTTTCAGTGGATGTTCATCGCTTTCAAGTGTTTCAATTCCTTCATCTGTAACATCCATTGGAGGTTCTGCTTTCGAAGGATGTTCATCGCTTTCAAGTGTTTCAATTCCTTCACTTTTCAATGCAGAATACCTTGGAATTTCGCCAAGTGTCAAAGTGATAAGAATATGAATTCTGAAAGCAACAAATGGAGATGAATATATCGACGATTAAAATCGCCAATAATCGAATAATTTTTCGATAAATTTTTTAATTGTCTGAAGTAAGTATCTAGTTAAAATCGTGTTTATATTCTACAAACTCCAACGGAGCCAGGATTCTTCACTAAATCAATTTTCTAAATTTCTTCTTTCTCTTTTTTCATTTAATCCAAACCAATTCACCTCAAATTCACCATTTTTAACTGAAAATGCTCTAAAAATATTATTTATAAATATCTTTCTTTTAATAATCATCAGAATTGAACTTTGTATTAAAAAGCTTCGCATTTCAAATGTTGTAATGATGTGATTAAAAATTATGGTGATGGTTTCTTCTTCAATCAAACTAATCAGTGTCAAAAATGTCCTGTCGGTTGCAAGTACTGTATCCAAGATTAAAACGAATGACACAAGTGCGCAGGATGCATTGATGGTCACCAATCAGTTGACAATGCTTGCACAGCTCTTCCTGTCGATTCATGTACATAACAAAAGCACAGTTCATACGACAACACCGATAGTAATGACAATATTCATATTATCATTAAAAAGGCGACAATTGGTTCTTACAAATCTCAAACAATTGGAGATTTTGTTGATGTTTTAAATTATGATTTTATTGCACGTGACATGACCATCTCTTCTTGCACTTCAAACAATAGCAGTGAAGGTATTCTCATCAACAGCTACCAACAAGAAAAGAATCCACAAGTATCAATCATTATATAAAGTTTGTTAAGGAATTGAAACAATAAATACGGTAGAAAAGCTGATGTTTACTCTTTTGGAATCCTTATGTACGAAGTTGTTACAGATTTAACTCCTTATCCAGCACTTGAAAATGGGGAATTAATTGCTTTTAGGTTTTTGAATCTTGTTGTATATAATGATTTAAGACCAGAATTTAAATTTCCAGTTAAACCAGAAATTCGTGAACTGATTTTAAGATGCTGGTCTAAAAATCCAAACGATCGACCAACCTTTAAAGAAATTTTCAACAAATTGGCATATGACAAAAATTATTATCTTGATGATGTTGAATCCGAAGTTGTTGAAGATTATATAGACGAAATCACTCGAGTAAATGATCCAGTTGAAGAACTCCTCAAAGTAAATGAGACATTAGAAAAAGAAAATCAAGAATTAAAAGAAGAGAATGAAAAGCTGAAAAATGAAAATCAAGAATTAAAGAATCCTAAACAAGAGGATGTTAAAGCACTTTCTCTTAATGCAAACGGAACTTTTCAATTACTGGATAATGATATGATTAAACAACTTCTTAAGTATAAAAAATTAATAGCAAATGGATCAACATGCTCAATTTATAAAACCCCAAACTATATTACATTTAAAGGCTCATTATGCTTGAAAGTTCTAAACTATTCACTTTCTTCATTTTCATCATCTTCATTTTCATCTTTTATTTCTTCCATTATTTCTTCTTTCTTCATTTTCATCATCTTCATTTTCACCTTTTGAACATCTGATTTTGAATTTGAATAAAGAATTGATCAATGGAAGAAATAAAAGATAAATAATTTTTTTAATGAAGACAATTTTCTTATTATATATATAGTGCCGTTCTAAACTATTCACTTTCTTCATTTTCATCATCTTCATTTTCACCTTTTGAACATCTGATTTTGAATTTGAATAAAGAATTGATCAATGGAAGAAATAAAAGATAAATAATTTTTTTAATGAAGACAATTTTCTTATTATATATATAGTGCCGTTCAAAAGGGGCAGCCGTTTAAAAAAAGGGACAGCGGTGTCAGATTTTTTTAATTGAATACTTTATCTAAAAAATCAAAAAATTATAATAAATAAAAAGAAAACATTAATTTTCATAAAAAACAATTATTAAACATTAATATTATTAAACAATAATTAACAGCGAAGTAAAATGAAAAAGATTTAAAAAAAAAATCATATATTAGATTAAGAATCTTTAGCAAAGAAGAAGTAAATATTAAAAAGAAAATCGTTATAGGAAATGCTGTTTTGTTTTTTGTTGTTGTTCTTGTTTCTGTTTTACTTGTTCTTGCTCTTGTGCTTGATTTTGGGTTTGATTCTTTGATATGGTTCTGATGTTGAAACTTTAGTCAATCGTTGTAGGAGATGGTGTTTTGTTTGTTGTTGCTGTTCTTGTTTCTGTTTTACTTGTTCTTGCTCTTGTGCTTGATTTTGGATTTGATTATTTGATATGGTTCTTTAGTTGAGACAGTCATATTTTTGTTCATTTCAAAGCATGGTTGACCTTTTGCTAAATCAAATGTTTGTGATTGACCATTAAAGATAGAACCATAAAGCTTCATAACATCACCGTTGAACTTTTCATTATAGACATATTTAATTGATTCTTGTGTTAATCCTTTACCACGAATCATATAATCAACTTCACCTGTTGAATCCTGCAATTTATCGACATACATCTTTTTCATTAAAAAGATTGATTCAATAGCTTTTGGCATTTCATCATGACCGTTAATTGTTGGGAAATCAGAATGAAATTGTCCGAGATTGGAACCGATTAAATCACGATGATATTTTTCTTTAAATGCATCCACTAATTTAGGTAAATCATCAGCTTCTATGTGAACGCTATCACTATCTTGGTAGTAAATATGACAACCAATATTGAAGGCTAAACACATGACTTCATTCATGATTCTCTTTGACATTGATAATATCTGAATGCCAAGCAATGAAAAATTAAAATGATTGTTGATTTGTTTTAATGTTTTAACTGCATGAATATCACAACCGAATAGCTCAACATCTTCAATAATTTTGTTGTAGTTCTTTGTCCAAAATTTATCTAATTCATCACCTGAATGAAGATATTTATAATCTTTCTCAACTGGTCTTTCAATTGTTTTACCATAAGTTGAATTCATGATTAGTTTATACAAATTTTGAAGTGGATTGTTTTGTTTCTTGTATTCCAATCGTTTGTTGAATATGTCTCTAATGGCTTTTTGTATTTTATAATCACGTTTTCCATCCCAATAATAGCCACGAATCAAATTAAATTCAATTTGTTGAAACTCAATGAAATCTCCAAGAGTGATGTTATCAACGACCATCTTTATTGTTTGACCTTCTTCTAAATTATCATCATTTAAGTTTAAACCATTAACGCGACGAACAATGAGTGGAAACGCGTAATGTTTAATTATTTTTGTTATCTCTATTTCAACAATGTAAGCAGATTGTTTTGATAAAAATTCATAATTGAGTTTATCATCGGTTATAACTTTTGGTCTGCCTTCAACGGTATATAGTCGTGCCATCGCTGATGGATATAAACTAACAGCATCAAAATCAGAGATTGGTTTATAAGTGTGTCATTTCTTATTGTATGCAGTCATGCAACGTCCACCATAGACAGCTTTCTGACAGAAATAACGAACATGTCCACCTAATAAGTACAAGTTGCGATTGGGATAATAGACACGTTGATTAAAGACTTCATTAGCGAGAGATGAAATAGAGATGAATTTGAATGGGTCAATTTGAAAGTCTTTAATGAATCCAGCTCTAAATGAATTAAATCCTAAACGAAGAATGTTAACGTCTTGTTGACAATAGAATGAGCAATATGACCACATATCAAAATGTTTTTCATCTATGCGACAACCTTTGATTTTATCAATATTTGATTCAAATAATGTGTAATCAGTTGGCTTCCATTTCTTGTCTTCATTAATACCAGCTTCATTGATGACTCCAATAGCACCAGCATTTAATCGTTCCAATGTATAGTATTTGTAAGGAAAGATTTCTTTTTGAATGTTTGGAATATTAAACATCTTCGGTAATGATGACAATTTGCATGATAGAATCGGTAATGTATCTTTAAAATGAATTGTCTTCTTTTTGTATTTGATATCGGCTGTCATTACTTTATTTCCTTTGATGATTGATTTATTGATTCCGTAAGATGCCATCATTCGCATATCATACGCTAAATTGTGGAAATAAACGACTGCATTATGTGGGAGATACTCTAATAGCTGTTCATTACAATCTTCCCCTCGATATTCTTTGTTTATTTTACCGTTCTCTGATTGAAGAACAACCATGAAAGGTTTATGAATGTCTCCAGATGTGTCAGCTTCAAAGTCAGCATACCAGTAAGTGAGTTCATCCGTTGTGTTTTCTTTATTGTTTTTCTTTTGTGGTGGGGCTATTAGTTGAGTGCAAGTGGCTTCATCATAATTCAAATCTATTAAATCAATATCTTTATCGATATCATTAAAGAAAGTTGTGTTGAGAATCTTATATTGACCAAACGTTATTGGTTTAAACATTCTTTGTCGCATCAATTCACGGACTAAATCAGATGATTTCATAAAATATCTTGCATTTCTCCAATGGTTATCTTTTAATTCTTTATTGAATTTATCTGATGGACATTCATTAAGATGTTTAATGTAATAGGTGCTGAATGGTGTTTGTTCTTCAATGAAATAGTGGTTATTGTATACATTCAATGTATGTGTTCTATTTGGTGCAGCCTTATCGATTCCAAGAAATGATTTTGATTTATTGTTTTTAGTTGAGCATACGGTTTTCTTCTTGTTCTTCGTTGATGATTCTTCATTAATGAATGAAAGCTTCAAATGAATTTTGAATTCATGACATATTTTATTGATGGAGCTTTGTGATAAATATCTGCTGTTTATCCTCAAACGCATTTTATTTAATTCATCTTCATCATATGAACCAGTTTGAGACAATGCATAAATGAAACAGCAATCATTTAACTCTTCTCGTTGTTTATTTTTGTCATTCACAAGTGAATCAAATATTTGTAGTCGTTTGAGATATTCTTTAACCTGTCCATCAATGGCTTCGTCAACGAGATATTGAAAGAATGAACCGCCAACATCGTTATTTGCTTTAACACCTTTGATGAATAAACTGAATTTGATTTCGCTAAATACAGACCATTCAGGAATTCGTTCAGCTCCTTGTTCATAGAAATATTCAGGATTGGTGTGTTCAATGTCAAATATAAATTGTTGTTTCGTTAAATTATCCATCAATTGTTTCAATATATTAGCATCCAATGGCTTATGATACCAAACACCATTAACCTTGAATGATATTTTATAACGACTAATTTGTGGTAATGTTTCAATGTGTTCTTCAAAGAATGTTTTCAATAGTGGAAGTAATAAGAGCCTGCCATTATCGGTTAATCGTTCAAAGTTAATAGACCAGTTGGTAGGTGTTCGTTCGAGTTCTTCCATGATTTCATTAACGATTGGTCTTTGTTGTTCGAGTTCTTTTTGTTGTTCTCGTTCGAGATATTCATTATATCTGATTTGTCTTTGTTGTTCAACTTCATTGTGTTCGTTATAGAATTCTTTAGCAAGTGCATCATATGATTCTATTTCATTATCGAATTCATCATTGAGTCGTTGATTGATATCTTCGTCGGTTTGTTTCTTTGATGATTGTATATTAAAACGTGCATTCATGAATGATTCTATTGAATTGTAATCGTTAACATCTCCTTTATATCTGTAGTACGTTGTTGACCAGTAATGAATGGCTCGAATTAATTCATTTCTATATTCTGTTTCATTATTTGTTCTATAAATAACGTCATTAATAGCTTCTTCATACCAATCATCATCATTTTCACAAACAACTAATTTATACAATTTTTCAATATCATCAATCGGTTTGTTTTGAAGGGTTGCCATTTAAAAGGAATAAAAAAATTATTTATTTCATACCAGATAAAAAATGAAAAATGAAAAATAAATGACGATTTTTTCGAGGCTCGGAAAACCGAGGGTCGATTCATTAATGAAAATTTATTAATGATTATTAAATGACTGAACCTCAATACATGGTTTTATTAAGTGAAATCATTAAGAAAGATGATAAAATATTGTCAAAACAAATGAGAGAATTGAAGAAACAAGCACTTAGAGATATCAAAAATAATGATTTTGAAGATGTTATGATTGATGAAATGTATAATGGCGGATATCGAGTTATTCATTTTAAAGAATGTCATTATGATTGAAATTCATCAAAATATCTACTAATGAGAATTCGTAAACGTTCCAACAAATTTGTACAAGCATTAATTGTGTATTCATTACCTCGAAATTCTCTTTTAACAAGCTTTTTAATATCTTTATTGGGTGTCATCGCTATTGGTAAATTGTCTCTGAAATAAAATAATTCATTATCATTGTTGAAATGATTGTTAACTTGTCTAAAGTTAGACTTATGACGACGAACCAAATGAAGAATTACATTCTCATTATCATTCATAATTGACTCTTTCCAAATGAGATAACGATAATCATTTTTTCTATCAGTTGGAACCATTCTTGGCTTTTGTTCATTAATTGTCGTCGTTAATTGTTGTCTTTCACGTTCAAACGTTGAATCAAGAAGTTTCATGATATACCAAGAATATTTTGGTGATGCCCACATAGCAACATGATTAACGAGTAATCTATGAATATATATTCCTTTTAATTCATTTGGAAGATTTGGTCGATTTTGATATAATTTTTCGGTCTGGCAATTTTCTGCCGTACCGATTTCATTTAATAATTCTTGGGATGATTCATTATTTAACCATACTCTTGCTCTTTTTATTGAATGACAAGCTGTTATAATTGAATTCATTTGATACATATCATCTTTCTTTGAATGAATAATTCTTAGATGTTCATTATATTGGATATATTCATAATCATCATTGATGGCTTCAATTGTAGCGGTTGTGTTTGTTGCTGCTGACATGTTAGTTTTTGAATAGTTGATAAAAAAAGAAAAAAAAAATAAAGATATCATTTTGAAATTTTTTAAATCGTTCAATTTATGAATTTATTTTTGTTTGCTCATTCATAACCACGAGGAATTGAATTCGGGAAATATTCCACTCCTTTTGAACTCCATGTGAAGAACGTGTCGCTACACACCCAGGCTTCAGGTGATGGTGGGTGAGTGTCTGGACTATCAATATCTGGGATATAATAAGTGTCATCAACGTCTCTGTATAATGGATTTCCTCAAAATGAAACTGTTATTGATTGCGAACCTGTATCGATTCCATCAAAGACATAACCAGCATTTGAACGTTCCAATTGGAAGTTAATTCCAAAACTTGTTGCATCGCTGCGACAGTTTGTGTAGCGTTTACCAGTTGTGGGGTCATTTAATGGCTGTGTAAAAGAATCCTCAAACTCTTGAGTGGCTTCAAGTGCACCATCCAATTCATTAGCTATCAATTGATGTTGATAAAATCTAGCGCCACATGTGCTTTGAAATTCAGTATCGGGATATGTTCGTTTATTGACTGTCAATTGAACATTTTGATACATGATATTCTCAAAACAAGTTATATCAAATGGACTTCGTGGAAACATCATTGTTATATTGGTTGCATTACGTAATGGTATTGATTTAGAGATTTCAAGACCGTTCGCTTTTGCAGTTCCTTCAAAGATTTCGCGTGTGAGTTCCTGTGATGGAATCAATAAAGGTGTTTGTAATTCATTAATCAATCCATTAAATGTGTTTGGTTTGAGACCAAAGCCAGCTAAGTTTGAACGTCCGAGTTGAATCGTTCCTGATAATACATCTAATCTCAATTTATCAGTTTTGAGATTAATTGATGAACCATTCAGTTTGTTGGATTTCACTAATAGTGCACCTTTGACTTCATTTTCAATGATTTTAACAACATCACCTGCATTCAATACATAATCAGGATGTCGAGAAGCAATTAATTCAGCAAACTCAGCATGATTCACAAGTGATTTATCAACTTGATATTTATCAAATTCTGCATCAGTATAATGAAAATCAATAACAATTGGTTCATTTTCATCATCATTTGTGTCAGCTCTTGATGCTGGTTCATCAGCTGTATAAGCTTTGTTGTTGTGCATTCGTTGATATTTTATGTGTAAGGTCTGTGATGGTGTCGGTGTTGATGAGTAATGAGATATAATCATTGATGGTTTGCCAATTTGTGTAAATTTACGTGAGATTGGTACAACTGATGGCATCTCTTCATCAATTTCTTTATCTTCGAGAAATTGAAGGGTTTCTTTAACGACATTGGGGTTGACCATACACCAAACCATAGCCCTCAGTGATGTTTTAACCTCTTCTTCAATCTCTCCACAAATAGCATTTGGATACAATTGCCAGGCTTGCAATGCGAGTTGGTCAACAAATGGTATAGTTAATTCAATTGTCAATTTATGAACTTTTCCATCGGCTATATCTCTAAGGTCTACATAACAGCCACAAACAGATGGACTGAATTGACTGACATTTTCCCAAGTTGAATGACTAAATTTTGATGTTGCTTTGGCATCTCTTGGCTTGATAGAGTTATAAGCAAATGATTCTCTTTGAAGTTCATCTCGGCGGTATGAATCTAATAATTTTCCATTAATCCAAAATCGACAGTCTTCATAAAATTCAACAGCATTTTTGAAACCAACAAACAGTTTTAATATTCCATTTGAATCAGCTGAGACATCAATTGCTTCTGAAAGTTTAATGTTGAAATCAAGAAGAATAGTCGAAAATGATTTTTCAATTTGTGTTATTGTATGACCTGAATGTGTTAATTTAATACGTGTTTTTGTTCCAACAGGCATCGGTGCATCTTTATTTGTAAACTCTTCCATGACAAACGAAAATGAATTATCACCACCATTTTTCTGAATTAAGTTTCTCATCTTGTTTTGAAAGAATGATAACACATCACCTTCATTGTTTCCGATGTTCTTTGTTTGAGCATTTAAATATGTCATTTGATGAAATAATAAAAATAAATTTATTTCAATTGAAATAATGGCTTTTGGAAGTTGGTTTAAAAATATCGTTAATGGAGCAAAGAATGTTTTCAGCAAAATAGCACCAGTTTTGAAAAGGGGGGCTGAAATCGTTTCGTCAGTCGCTCCAGCTATAGGTTCCGCAATTGGTGGTCCAGTCGGAAATGTCATCAATTCAATCGGAAACGTTGCTGGAAAGGTCAATAATATCACCAGTTCATGGAAACCGTCATTCATTTTTGATGTGTGGTTTAATTCCTTTCCAGCCTTGAATCAAAAGAAAATAAGAGATGTTTGTATGTCTGCAACGTCTCAACTGTTGACTAAAAAATGATTCTTCACTAGAGAAAAGTTTTGAATTACTTATATCATCTAAGAGAATCAATGTATGAAGAAACTCTTTATTAAAATCCTTTATATGCAATACATTAAACATATCCTCTTTTTGTTCATCAGATATCTTTTCTTCTAACTGTTCTCTTTTGATGAGGTAATAAAGATTTTTCGCTGAAATCAATTCTTCAACTGCTTCAACTGCTTTCTTTTCACTAACGGTTATATATGGAATATTCAATAAATGTTTCAAAGATTGAAAGCTTCTGTCGTTTTCATCACCGTTCTTCGTTATATAAACCAACAAATGATGAGTATTTAATAGACTTATTTTTATTATTTCACTCAATGCTATCACTGTTTTTCCAGAGCTTTGTTTTCCAACTATTACATTCACAGAATTATAGCGAACATTAATGTCAGGATGAATTGGCTTTATTAAATTGTCAGACAATTTGTGTGATTGCTTTTGTAGCGTATCATTAACTATTTTATCAATTATTTTTAAACTCATTGTTTGATTTCAAAACAAAAATAAAACATCTTATACCACTATTAATGAACACAATTAACAAATATCAATTAAATATTTATTCTTCTGGGTCTTGAACAGGATTTCCCCACCTCATTGGTTGATGTTCGTATGTTGCTCCTCTGAAATTGTGATATGTTTCTTCTGACCATTGATGAGGTCTTTGTACATGCTGATTAAAGTTTGTCATATGTTCAGGTAGTTGGACATTATATTCATCATCACCATGTTGACCATGTGCTTCCTCAGCTCCTTCAAGTTGTTCAGCATAATAAATCATACAATCTTTAATAGAATCATCAAATTCTTGCTCTAATGCTGCACGTCTTTGTTCAGTCCATCCAACTGCATCATTAGTTAAAAACAAGTGATTCAATAAATTAGATACAGTATCATTAATTCCTATCTTTCCATCTCTTGATTTCTTATATTTCTCAAATAATGCTGATTCAACATCACGTCCTGTATCTGTTGCGACTTGATGCAAAATCCAAACTTTCCATAAATCTGCCATTACTTTAGAGAATACACGAATCTTAAATTTGCCAGGAATGTAAATATAATGATTATTAGTTAACCATTGAAGAGCATCATTAAGTTTTTCACCAATAATGTATTTCTTAAATCTATCATAAGCTGACAAATCCTTTCGCTTCGCTGGGAATCCTTTATAATTATCTAATTGATAGGTATTCCATGCTTCAGGCTTTTGATAGCTTGTCATTCGTCCTAATTCATGGAAGTCTCCATTGAAGTCATCATTATACTGAACTCTAACAAATAAAGGTTCATTATTGGCGTTTCTAATAACAACGTCAGGAATGTTATCACCATTAACATCAGCATGTTGAAATCTCCATTGAGATTGTGGTTTATCTTGATATTTTGCATTATGTTGTTCAACCATTTCTTGCGCTCCTTGTGGCGATATCGCTTTTGCGACTCTTTTAACGTCTCTTTGTAAATCTAAAACAATTCGTGCCAGTTCATTCATTCCTTTTTTACTTGCTGCTCTTCCTTGTGATGCTGCACGTGTTTGAATCTCAGCAAACTTCCTCAATATTAATTGTAAATTTTGTTGTGGATTTCTTCCTCTTAATTGGTCTCGTGGAAATGGTGTTATTGAAATTTCATCATATTTATTAATTAAATCATCTAACAACTGAACGTTTTCTTGTTGTGCCATTTGACCATTAAATAAAAAATCACTTTGATTGTTTCGTTGTTGTTCGTTTTCATTGTTCACTAACTCTTCTAATTCATCCATTGATATACGTTTCATATCTTGAGATTCAGGAACTGCATAATATTCATTGTTAATCGTTGCTAATGTTTCACCATGTTTTAAACCAGGAATGATGCCACTATTATTTAAAGCATCATGTGTTGTTTTATAATCAAGTTTCCTTTTCACATCTGGTGTAATCAATAATGGTTCTTTTCTTGTTCTTCTATATGGTTGAATCGGATTGATTCCAAATTGAGTTCGTTTATTACACCTGTTTCACTTTTGTAACGGAAAAATCCACTTTCGTAACGGATATTTTCATTTTTGTTACGGAAATTTTCATTTTCGTAACGGAAAATACAAAAACGTAAGAAAATTTAAGGCATTTCAAATATTTTTATGAATTTTAGTATAATAACAACTAATATTGCCATAGATTTCATTTTTTATGTAAATTTTTTTTTTTAAGATTGATCAAATAATAAATAATATTTTTCGTTTTAAAAATTACTAATTCTTCATATATATGTATATTTTATTAAATAAATTATACAAATTTGCTATTTAAATAAAATTTTTTTAAAGAAGAGATTATTATATATTGCATATTTTTGTTGATGAATTTTTTCTGAATGAATAATCATTTTTTATTAAATAAAAGATGTTAACTTTAAAATCACAAATTTTTTTTACAAAGATCATATATTCATGAAAAATTCATATTTTCCGTAACAAAAGTGAAAATTTCCGTTTCGAAAATGAAAATTTCCGTTACGAAAGTGAAAATTTCCGTCACGAAAGTGGAATTTTCCGTTACAAAAGTGAAACAGGTGTATTTAACCTATTAATGAAATTCTGAATTGTATCTTTATTAACAACTTTCCCTTCAAAAAATGAAAAATTATTTTCATTTAGATATGGCAATAAATGATTAACTGAAACAGCTTTTGTCGCTCCTGGTTCTATTTCTTCACCAACTTGTTGATTAATCATATCAATAAATTCTTTAATTTGATAATTTCTGTAAAACTTAAATGATGTATCATCCAATGGTTTCGGGTTATTCTTCGCTGGCATTTTTAATTATTTTTGAAATCATCAACATCCATTTTATTTTTGGTGTTCACTGATGGTCATCACGTCTGATTCATTGTTTTTGACATCTCTCATCCTTTTATTTTTGACCTTTCATTAATGTCATACATAAACGATTCATTGATTTTGGCATGTCCTCCCCTTGACATATCATTTTAAACCTTTCACGTCTGACCTCTCATAAACCATCACCTCACTTTTGACCTTCCAACAATAGCCTCACACATCAAAAATTTTTCATTTATCAACATTCCTAGACTTCCACCCTCAAAAATGGGGATTTTAGGGTTTAGCCTAAAATCACCATTTTCACTCACTACTAATATGTTCAAATAAACTTTATATTTTTTTTTTTTTTTTTTTTTTGATAATTTGATTTCCAATATATGATTCAAATGAAATGAGAATTAATTTGATTTTTAATTTTTTGCTTTAACATTTCTCAAAAAAGAGGTCCTCATACAAATTTGTTCAGAATAATTAATGTAATCAGTTGATATTTAACATATTTGATTATATTGGAATTTTTTTTTTTTTTTTTTTTTTTTTTGGAGTAAATGATTTGTATTACCTTCCTTATTTATTTGATCGTACTTTTTCGATCTTTTTTTAATATTTATTCTGATAATCATATTTTTTTTGTGAAATTACATTATTCAAAATAGCCCTTATATCTTTGATTTCATAATATCCGTATAATTCATTTTATTGGTATCATTATTTTCGCATGCAATTATCGTTTTCCTTTGGTTTTTTTGGAATTGCGTTTTGTAAATATATTTATAAATTTGACCTTATTGATCGTCTACATTCAATAAATTCTTTACTCTCAGAAATAAATTCTGATTATTCACAATTATTTCAAACGCTGACGATCAAAAAGGTCAAATGAGATTTGTCGAAATATCATTCAGTAACGGGTATTTTCATCTCATTCAAAAAATTATGAGTGTCCATTGGATATTTTTTTAAACTTTTTGAAATAAAATTTGATGGACAGGAAAGCCCAGTTTGCGACATTATTTACATCAAATAGCGTTTTCTCATTTCTATATGAAAAAACGAATATCATTCAAAAAGTGGATTTTCCATTTTTACAAGAGTAGGTGAAACTCTCTCAAAAATATTCATGTAAACTTCTGAAAAATACACTTTTTGAGAAAAAAATCTCTTTGAGTTTCACCTATTCTTTTTTACAACTCATAAAACTTTTTGTAAGATCCTTATGAAGTAAATTATTGAAATTATTATTTTAGCAATATCTCTGCTAAGATCAGATAATTTTTTTTATTTAATTTAAAATTTAATTTATTTGACAGAATTATATATAAATATATGAAATATTATAAAAATAAATTTTTTAATTTTACCACAACCATCTTTGAAAATTGGTATTTAGAGTTTAAAAATTCAATAAAATTGTGAATATTTGTTTCAAAAATAATTGAATGGATGATTCAAAAAAAAAAAAATTGAAATTGTAATTAAATAATAATAAAAATTTTTCATGTGACAAATGATCATAAATATATAAAATATTACATATTATATTGCCTTTACTTCGATAAAGCTAAATTTTAAAATTGAATAGAAGATATTCAATTTTTTGAGAAAGAGTTCAACATAAAATTGATTATTAAACAAATTATACTTCCGTTTATATTCAAATACGTATATTTATTATATAGAAAATTTATTTTAAATAAATTTTCTATATAATAAATATACATAATATATTTTCAAAAAACAAAATAAATATCGAAACATTTATTTTAATATAGAATATCTGCGTTTAAAAAAAATATTCAATTCAATGCCAAAAATTGTATTTTCAATAAATATTTTCAATATATCTTTATTTATATATATATAATTATATAAAAAATAATAAATTTATTTAAGTTATATATTGTTAATTATAAAAAAATGTTATAAAATATATTTTAATCTTTATATTTATATATTTTTTTATTTTTAAGTACGATACATTATATTTTTTTATTTTTAAGTACGATACATTATTTTTTTAAAAAATGATTAGGGCTTTGTTATATCTCTTTCTTATCAAGCTATCAACACAAGTAGAGCAAGATAACCATGAACATTCTGGTTCACAAAAGCGTGAAATAAAAGAAGTTCAGCACATAAACGAGCTATTTGAAGGTAATCTTAATCAAATTCAAACATCAGGAGAAGGCAACGAAATTTCAGGCTGCACGTTTAAGAACATAATCAACTCAGGTATAAACAATTTCATTAAATCAGAAGGCAGTATTTTGTTTTATAACAATATTATTGAAAGCGATCAACTTTTCACGAACCAACCAGGCGTCATGTGGCACAATTCAGACTCAAAGCTGTCTATCGTCAACTGTTCTTTCATCAAGCACAACACACGCGCAGCAACTGATGGACACATTTTGACAATCGACGGAGATAACAATCCGGCCATTACTTTTGAATCTTGTAAGTTTATCGACTGTTCACGATCAGCCACAAAGACTCTTATTAGATTACAAAACAATCAATGCACAATTAATTTCACTGATTGCACAGTCACTTTTAATGAGCCAAGCATAAGCTGCAAAATAGTTACTGGAGTAAATCCCAACGTTATTTTTGACCGTTGCACTATCAACAACCCTGGTCAAGCTGCGATAGATCTCCAAATGAGTGAAGTAACACTTCAAGGTAATTTTGAATTCACCAATAACATTGTAAAAAATATCAAAACTAATTTTATTAAAATGACAAGAAGCTTAGCTAGTATAGTTATCAATGGAAATTCATTCGAAGACGTTACTTTGAATAATGAATACTTTATTCATA
Organism: Tritrichomonas musculus; assembly: GCA_039105265.1. NCBI lineage: Eukaryota > Parabasalia > Tritrichomonadida > Tritrichomonadidae > Tritrichomonas > Tritrichomonas musculus. The sequence goes on along the minus strand of JAPFFF010000005.1, from coordinate 2,950,347 downwards.
TAGTTCATACACAATCAGAAATAAATCTTAATTACAATAGTTTTGCTAACTTTACATCGAAAGGAAATAGCGAATTAAGAGCTGGCGGCATTTCAACTTTCTTCCAAACCCCTGAAGAACAATCTTTCGCATCTTATTCTCTTACTTATGATCACTGTACTTTTGTCGATATTAAAAATGAACGTCAAACAAGCTCTGCTTCTTATGGAGGTGCAATACAATTCGGTTTCGGTAACTACCTTTCTTCACTTGCATTAACTATTAGTAATTGCATTTTCAAAGAAAATAAAGCATACATGCATGGTGGTGCACTTGCTATTCAAACAGAAAATACTGTTTTAATCACTAATTGCACTTTTGAAAACAATGTTGCTAACACTAAATCGTCGTCGTCTTCTTCTTCTTTACTTGAAGATAAAACTGATGGAAAAGGAGGAGCAATTTATTTGAATCCATCTTTTACTCAAAATAATGTTGATAAGACAATGACACAAGCAACAATTGAAGACTGTAAATTTGTAACAAACAGTGCAGATGGCGGTTATGCTGTTTACATTGATGGTAAAGAAGATGCTGAAACAGCTTTTTCAATAACAAACAATAAGTTCTATAGTAATCATAATGGAAAAGGTGGTGAATACACTCATGCAGCAATTGATTCAGAAGTTTATGTGTTAAATAAGCAACAGATTGAAAGTGGAAACGAATTTTCAACTGTTGAAAATGGTTCAGGAAGTAAACTTATCATTTTTGTTGATCATTCAGGTAACCTTCTTCCAGATCCTACATCAACACCAAGAGCAACACAACCACCAACACCAGAACCTACTGAAGGCACTGTGACCAACTTTATTGATAAAGTTTTTGAGGGAACAAATTTCTCATATCAAATTAGACCTGGAAATACAGTGGAAGAAACAGGATTTCCATTAAATGTCAAACAAGTATCAGGCTGTTATTTTAAGAACATACAAAAACTTAATGATGGTATGAACAATTACATTCAAGTTTTAGGCGATTCTTTGTTCTTTAATAATGTCATCGAAAACGATGAAGTTAAATATGATGAACCAGGCGTAATTTGGCTGAATGCAAATATTAATTTTACCATTTATAATTGTAAATTTATTAGAGCTACTTCAAGATATTCATCAGGTGATGCCAATATTTTAACCGTTGATTTAGATAATAATCCTACTGTTACATTTGATTCATGCGAATTCATTGATTGTGCATATAGATCTGATGAATCTCTTGTTAAGTTTAAGAATCAAAATCCAACAATCACATTTACAAATTGTATCATCTCATTTAGTCAGACAGGTTGCCAGTTAGTTCAATCAATGAATCCACAAGTTGTAATTGATAATTGCCAAATAACAGGATGCGTATCAAATGCAATTAATCTGAGTTCAATACCAAGCGATAGCACAAAAACTGGGCAATTCAAATTCACAAATAACATTGTTAAGAAACAAACGAACTCATTAATTTATATTTCTAATTTGAAAACTTCTTTTAATATCAGTAATAATTTGTTTGAAGACGTAACACTTGACAATCAATATTTGATTTATATTGAAAACAATCTTAATAATCTACAATTATCTTATAACACTTTTTCTAAAATTACAATATCAGCTAATTCAGAAAAATATTGTGGTGGATTTGCTTGTTTCATGCCGACTACTGCAACAACTTCTGCAACAAATACTGTAAATTTGATTTATGATAATTGTAATTTTTATGATATTCAAAATCTTCAATCAACGAAGCCTTATTATCAAGGTGGCGCAGTTCAATGTGGCTTTTCAAATGATCTTGTAGATATTTCTTTGACGATAACAAATTGTGTGTTTAAACGAAATCAAGCATACAAACATGGAGGTGCTGTTGCCATTCAAATTCAAGGATCAATCACAATTAGAAACTGCACTTTTGAAGAGAACATAGCCAATTGCAAAGAAAATTCTGCAAAGCTACTTTTGTATGAAGATAATACTGAAAAAAAAGTAGAAGGAAGAGGAGGTGCGATCTATATAAATCCAACATTTGTTGTTGATAACGATGACAAATTTTCAAGTACAATAACTATTGAAAATTGTACTTTCAAACGAAATGTTGCATATGATGGATATGCAATTTATATTGAAGGTGAAAATGATGGATCTACTGTTTATGATATTAAAAATAACATTTTTATTGACAATTTCAATGGACAAAGTTCAAGTAAGGGTGGTGTCTTTGTTTCAGAAGTAACAAGAATTGATCGAGATCAAATCTTAATTGATAATAATAATTTATTTTCTAATAATGATTACGGAGTAGGCGCTTATCCATTCAATCATGCTGATCATTATGGTAGCCGTATTCCAGATCCAGAAAATCAAAATTTAGAAGATTGGATACAAGAAGAAAAGCCATTAAATGAAAGATGTGTTGAAGAAAAAGATCCTTTTGTTGGTTCAGAAAGAAATATAGTTATCAAAGTTGTAGCTTCTGAATTTAAAGATATGGAAGAAATTAATGGATCAGCAATTCATTTGGTTAATTGTGGTCTTTCTTGCACCGACGGTTGTCAATTTATTAATTGTGGTAAAGATGGAAGTGTTGGTGGTGCAATTTACATCTATAATGCAAATGAACTTTATAATTCAGTTGATATGTATAAACTTACATTCACTTCTTGCCATGCTGAATATGGCGGTGCTATTTTTATTTATTCAAGTTCAAACATAAATACAGTCACAATTAAATCTTGTATATTCAATGGAAATCAAGTAAGTGAAAGTGGTCCATCAGATATTTTAACTGGTGGAAGTGCAATGTTCCTTTCAATAAAAAGTGGTAAAATTCTCCAGTGTAAATTCAGTCAAAATATTGGACCTGGTGGAAGCATTAAATTACTTAATAATGTTGAAAGTCAATCAATATTTCTTGATAAAATGAATCCATCTATTTTACTTAAAGATTGCACTTTTAATGAAAAGAAAGAATCAATAGTTTACGCTGCTAGAAAAGATGGATCAAACATCGAAGTGACAAACTGCGAATTTACTGGAAAATTAAATGAAGGCGCTCATCATATAAATGGAATGATAATCGATAAAGATGCGCCTAAAATGATCATTAAGTCTTGTAAGTTCAACAATGAAGATATAAGAAAAGTTCTTCCTGAAAATTGCCAATTTGCATCAGTTGATATCAATACTTTGGACTTTGGAACTTTAAAGAATGATAATTTTTCTTGGAAATCAGCTGCTTTGATAGCCGTTCCTGCAATAGCTATTATAATCGTACTCTCGGTGATCATTTCAAAGAGAAATAATTCAACTGTTGATAATGAAGATGAGGTGAATGAAAATGAAAACACCGGGCATGATATGATTTAAAAGTTATTTCGTTATCATTGGATTAAAGCTCTGATTTTTTAATTTTTTAATATTTTTTTTTTTTTTTTTTTTAATATCGTGAGATGAAAAAGTTGCCAACACTGACCTTCGAACCACTTTTTGAACATTTAAACAACGAAATATTGAAATAGAATATTGGCTTCATTATTCCTACTATTGTAAATTATAAAAAAACGTTTTTGTTTTGGTTTTTGTGTGAATTTTTCATGATAATATCATGATAACTTTTTCTGAATATTTGAATATTCTATTGAATATATTTTTTAAATATATCTTGATATTTATAATGTTTTTATTTAAATATTACAAAATGTCAGCATCATAATGATATAAATCATCAGTTTAATTTATTGTAACTATGATTTACAAAGGAGAAGGAGATGAAACAGATAAAGAACATTTGAAAAAATATCTGAAAATAATAGATGTAAAGATGGACCCATCAGGTGATCACCTTTTTATATAATTGAATATATTCTTTATTATGGCCAAAATTTTCATTTTAACAAAGAAGAATCAAACAAATATTACAAATTAGCAATTGAAAAAAGGCTAGGTATTACAATATTCAAGGGCAGAAACACCAATAAGCTCCATTGAAAGAATTTGGCGGCTCGCAGTGACTTAAATTTGGCGGCTAATATGATGATTTTTATTTGTTTTTACTATTTTTCTGAATGCATTCAATTTTGATAGTTTAAATAAAATTGCTTTTTCAGAGCAAAACTTTTTGAATTAAGCTCATACAATTCACTTTTTGAATACATTTATTTCAAAAAGTTGAAAATTTCAACTTTTTGAATGAGTAATCAAAAAAGTTTGTTTATTTTCGATTTCCGGGCAAGACAGTTGAATATTAAAATAATATAATGTTAAGTTATTTAGAACAAAGGTATAGTCACATAAATCCCTTCATATGATCCAGATTATATTATACTATATTATTTTATATGAACATGTAATTATATAACTAGTATAATAACGAATAATTTTTCGCTTGGAAATTAAGATATTTTAATTTCGAATAAATTTATAAAATGAATACTTATCTGGTTGTTTAAATTCAAATATTTTTTTTCGCTATTTTTCGTATATATGTATATTTCTATTTTTTATTTACATTTATTTAGTAAAAATTTATATATGATTCAAATTTTAGTAGTATATGTTTGCGGTGATTTCAGACCTCCGGTCTTCAATCCCCTCAAACCCTTTGAAAACACCTTATTTTTGGCACTTTTTTGGTCTCAAACACCTCATTTTAGCCCTTTTTTGACTCAAAAAGTTATCCAACAATTTCTTAAGTATCCCCATACTTGACCCCCCTATTTTCACTCAACAATTTGGGTTCAAAAAGATGTTTGTCATACCCACTAATAAATGCGTGATTTTGGACCTATCAATATATTTCAACTTTTTTGAAAAAAATATTTTTTGGAAATTTTCTCATCCACGATAAGTGGTATAAATTTTTTATATTTTTTATTTTTTATCTTCATTGCAAAAATGAGACTCTCCGAAGCTACTCCCGAAAAATTACAAGAACTATTTGAATTGATAATAAACGAGAAACTACAACACGACTTTTCATATTATTGGAACTCACAAGAAGAATTCTATTATGACATCCGAGAATGTGCTAAGTATGAAGGGTACGATGGAGATTTAGACAACTATAATGCTATGTACTGGTATTTTAAAGGCAAGAACAACACACCCGCGCAACAACCCAAACAAGAAGAACAACCCAAACAAGCTGAACAACCTCTCAAAACGGAGAACAACTCACAACAAGAAATCGTGAATCAAATAATGGAAAAATTAGAATACTCACCAAGAAGATGGCAAATCGACTTTGGAGTGTTAATGGAGTCGAATATTATCAGACTGGCGTTCCACAAGGCTACCCGTAAAACGCCTAGGGACATTGTCCGTACGCTTAAGCAACAAATAGTCTAAAAAAATATTTTTTTGCACATCCTCAATGCTGAATCCTGAGTACTCTAACTTCAAGAAAACAGTGAAATTGTCAGGCTTTATTTCGTTCCCTTCAGCGTCTGTGAACCATATCCTAAACTCTCTTTTTGTCCCGACAAATTCGTATTTCCTATTATCGTCCGGAGGAGTCAAATTGGCGTACCAGACAAGAGAATCTTCGTACTCATCTCTTTGAATAAATGAAGCGTGCATTTCTGTTTCTCCGTCCAGATATCCATTACAGGTGGCTCGACAAAATTGGAAGGAAATATATCGTTTATTCAATGAATTTGTGAATTCTGAGGGCAAAATATTGTTGTATTTCTTGGTAATGAAGTATGTCTTAGGCATTTAATACTTAATAAATGACCGCAATACTGACTAAACAGAACGCTTTAGACGGTGCATTTATAGGTGGTTCAAAGAATCCTTCCTCAATAAATTGTGATGAAATAAACGCCAAAACAGCTGATATCGAACAAGATTTGACCGTTGGAGAAGATATAAATTTGGGAGGAATCTCTCTGAAATCTCAGCTCATTAACCATGAAGAACGAATAACCTCTTTGGAAATGTCCCCTGGCTCAGTTAATGAATTATCATATGAAGATGGTCTTGATGCCTATTCCCTTGATTTAAACTCCTTGTCGAAAGCAGAAAATGACGAATACAATATATTGGAAATCAAAATAGATATTCCATCTGACTATTCAGGAAATGTTTTTACAATAAACTGTTCAACGTTTGGGGAAGCAAAAATAGACACAAAAACAGGAAAATTTACGAATCCCAAAATCGACTCAAATAACGCAATTTCCTATATTGAAAACGAATTATCCGCCCGAATTTATATGAGTAAGGAATCTCTTGATAATCCTTTTGACCTCTTTACTTCTGGTTTCATGAAAATAAACTTTACAGGAAAGGTTAAGCAATATATTTCAAACAAGGAATCTAACCTCATAAATATCAAATGTAATAATGTCGATGCAGAAAATTGTCTCAAACTTTATACTTCTCCTTTACCGAATTTCTATGAGATGAAGTCATTTGGCTGCACAGAAAATGAACAATATTATTACGCTGATTGGGGCTATATTCCCGGAACAGAAGAATTTGACAAGCTCTTAGATGGACAAACTTTTGAGTTCCATCTAAGAGGTATTTGGTACAGATTTCAAGCTCACAAAGCAAAATAATGAATGGGTCGGCAATAATTTGTCATACAATATTCCTGGCTCCAAATCAATCAAAGGAGAAACTGAGTTCTTCAAACATACATATCAAGGAATTTTCATTGAGCAAAACGACACAAATAGATACGTCCTAAGGAATTGGATACATAATTATTCCGACAAAAATCCTTTTGAAGTCATTGTTGAGAAAGGACTTTGTACATTTAACGATTGCGAAGTGGCAAAATACGAAGATAAAGACGGATATTGGAGTGTTCTACTGAAATGTACCAAGAAAGAGTCATGCAACTTTTCGGCAAGTCTAAATATAAACGGAATAGAATATACCTCTGAATTTGGGTATTCTCATAGCAGTTATGAGTCAGAATCGTACTATAAAGTTGTTTCAGAAAATTGTTATAAATATATTCCTTTCCACTACAATAGCCGAATAGATATTGGGAATTCTCCTTATGGATTGATACTTTATATGCCCTCTGACAAAGAAGTAATTTTTCCGATACCAGATGTTTCGTATAAAGAAGGAGGAAATACTTTTGAGTTTCTAGCAGGATGTGGGTATTATTCTGTCGTACCAAGACCTGAGGCATGCAGTACTTTATACACAAACTGTAATATACAGACTTCTGGTGTCGTTATTGGGGAAAATATTGAGTCTCATCTTTTTGTTCTAAATTCTTTGGGAAATACAGTAGATATAGCAAATAATAGAATATCTGAGCTGCAAAATCTTTATTCAAACCTCCAAAAACAACTAAACGATATGAAAAACAAGACAAATTGGTTTAATTATATCAAAGATGTTGTGTGTATAGCTGGTGCCACAGTTAATTTTGTCGGCGGTCCAAAGGCGCTTTTATCGTTGGCGGCAGAGGGAATATCAAAGGTAAAAAGATTTTGTTTTGCTGGTGAAGAGGTTTCAGAAGGAGCGGAGGCAATGGTTCGGGACGTTGATGTTCTTGCTGCTCCAAGAGAGATTCGAACCGCGCTGGAATTTATTGAAGAAATAGAGGCGTTTGACAAGAAATGTTTCCGATATCTTTGTTATGGAGTTGATGACAATGAGGAGATTAAAATAGACGGAGAGTATGAAGATTTTCGGATAAATGTTCCGTATTTAGATGTATATGCAGAAAATTGTCCTTCAGCTGCTTGGATTATGTCGATGACAAGAGAACAGAAACCGATTTTGTTGGGCGAAGAATTGACTAATAAACAGCTGATTACTGCAAAGGCAGTCAAAAAATTGATAGATAATCATATGAAACAGCTCAAAACAGTCGATTTATCGGGATATATTTCAATGGAAGAAGCGGATGGAAAATATGCGTTAAAAACAGATATATTATCAACTGAGAAAATATCTCAAGAATTATCAATCGCTACAAAATTCGTAAATGGAACAACAAATGATGAAGATAAAGAAACTTATATCACAAATTTGGATGGAGATTTATGCAACATATTAAAGAAATCATCTCTTTTTGTGAAAGGCTCTTGTAATAACGAAGATATTTCAGGAGAATATTTGTATGATAATGAAGACGCGGAATATTATCATTACAAGAAAGGTGAAAATACTTTTTCTATATACTTTTTCTATTACGGTGGAACATTCAGATATAACGGTAATTATGTTGTGGACCTAGAGTCTGTAAGTTATTCATACGAACCTGAAGTTTATGACGAATATTGTATTCCAAACATAAATTTCGTAAAAAATAATTTTGCTCAGAAAACAGAATTGACCCGTGCTATTGACCAAGTAAAAAGTGAGATTCCTGAAATTATTGAGGGACAAACAACGATTCAATTCAAAATTGAAAATAATACAATTCCTGATTTGGATTACGACAAATATAATGAAATGATTGAGCAATATGGACTGGATATTGTTTCATCAAACAATTTTTATACGGCTCATTATGTTCATGTAGATTATTCTTACAATGATGATGATTAACCCTCTCAGATAATGCGTATGGAAGGAAGTAGTTCTGGTCTTTGGATTCTGTATCACAGCCATGAATTAATCAATCCAGGAACTGGTGAAACACCGGAAATTTTATTATGTTCAATAACCAAAAATATCGAACCAACAGACAAAAACGCTTATTCGGCAAGATATGTGTCGAACAATTTTGCATTGATAACAGATATTCCAGAACCTGTCGATTTGTCAAATTATGATACAAAAACAACCGCAGAAAGAAAATACGCATTAAAAACAGAAATTCCAGAACCTGTCGATTTGACTAAATATGTAGCAAAAAATGATGAAGGTTCATTATCGGTTAATAGTACCGAAAGTAATATTGCAAGTTTCTTTAGTTCTATTGATGCTAATACTCTTGCTTTAATTACTTTTGGATATGATAGTAAATATAATTCAGTCTTTATGTATAGGTCTTCAAAATCTGCTGATACTGGCGAAGTATTTATATTTGTTGATGGTCATAGATTTCAGTCATTTCAAATGTTTGGTTCAGCAAGAAATACAACAATTGATTCAAATTTATATGTTTCTGGCAAAATATCATCAAACGGCTCAAATACTCATTATGCCCCGATAGAAGTGGGCGAAGAAATATCGGACTATAAGATTGGAAAACCAGTATTTTTATCAGGTCATGTGTACAGAAGAGACCAACAAAAAAATATGTTCGTCAGTTCGACAGCAGAAGACACCACAGACTGTATTTGCTCTGTAATCATAGACGGTTCATGGAAGGAATTTGTTGGTGTCATTGTAGAGGTAGATTCAGAAAACGGATGCGTCAAATTCGCTATACACGGAGACTATTTATTTTATGTTGATGACGCTAATTTGTATCAAATAGGAGATGTAATTCTATATGACGGAAGGATTTTGGATGAGGATTATGCCATGACTTTAAAGATTCAACAAAGTATTGTGGGCAAAGTAAGTGCAAAAATAAACGAACATATATTGGCTATTTTCAAATCTTAAACACATATTTTGAGACTTATACCATACTTGATGAACTGTGAGTAAATGTCATTGTAGGCATATTTCATGTCTTCTGTCTTGTTGTTTTTCGTTATGAGAATCTTCGAAATATATATCAATTTATCGGAGGAACAACAGGAATTACAGGCGATGTCTTCGTCCAATACTAATTCGACTTTATCTGCGTCGGTCAAGAGTTTAATCATATTCATGAGAGATGTGGTATTACAAACGAGATAAGCATTCACTTTTAGTGGATTGTCCTCATAGACAGAAACGAGCATTTCAAGAAATTTATTTTTTTGCTCAAGGGAATCAAGCTGATTGTAGTTCTTTAAATCAGACAGCGAATTGGAACGAGAGACTGTTTTTGAGGCGTTAAGTTGAGGGACATTCTACCAAATAAAAAATGAATACAAGTAAATTGCTTTACAATAACTCGGATGAAATAATAAATCATATCATATCGGAAACAAACTTGCCGATAGACGATATGTTGAGAGGCAATGACGGGGATGTCCTGATGATCAGCAATAAAATTCGGATATTTTGTAGATGCCTTTCTGACCCTCAACAAAAAGTAAATTATAAAGCTGAGAGGATACTGGAATGGCTAGGAAATCAGAAAATAGACTCTTTGGACGACTATTTGGACTATATGGACGATGATTCTTATTGCTTCAATCATGGGAGAAAATTTACTTATAACCACGCTTTTACTCGAACAGACATTCAACACGTAAATAATTTCTTGAGAATCAACCAAGACAGAATCGATAGATTGCTTTTTGCAAGGATAGAACAACTAAAAGAAGGCATCAAAAGAGTCAATGAATCCAGGTACAAAGATGCTTGTGAAAGAGCCAAAGAAGAATTGTTCAGACAAAAATTGACCAACAAAAACAGGCCACAATTTGGTGCTGTCAGAGATTTTATTCAGCAAAATGAAGGGAATAAACACATATATCTCTTTGAAGATACACCCAGAGTTTATACAAGAATTGTGATTCAAGATGATGATATACAACAAATTTATGACGAATTTATTGGGGAATGGGAAAAGAGACAAAGACCTAAAAGACCTGTTTTGAGAGATACATTCAGCAATAAATTGAACGAATTTGTTGTTTATAATCATGAAAGACTGCTAAATAAAGAGGAATTTAATAGAGTCAGTAGGAATTGGGGAGAGAGTAGTTTGTCCGAAGACGAGAGATACAATAGATACATCAATAAATTTTATTTCCAGCCAACGACATATTCAACCTATGAAATTCCTCAGGAGCAAAATATTATTGGGTTCAAAACAGTGAGTAAAATAAGAGCTTTGAAGAGTTTGTTTCCCGAGAAGCAGGTCAAAATAGCCGAGAACACATCATACTTTCCGCTGAAAAAGAACGCGAAGATGTATCAGCTCCATAAAGTTTCGTCAAGAAATTCTTATATTATCGATTTGATGTTTGTTGATAAATTATGTTATTTGGTCATGATAAATGTCAATACAAGATATTTGTATGTTGCGTTGGTAAATCAGATATTGTTTGGTGATGAGAAAGAGGAAGAAAAGCATCAGAAATTCGCGAAATATGATAAATCAGCAGATATATACCTGAAAACCCTCGATAAATTGCTGCAATCAGGTGTTGTAATAAAAAGCTTGACGTTTGATGGAGAGGGTTCTTTTAACTCAAGAAAGGCACAAGAATACTATAGAGCTCATAGAATTGAGTGGCAAACTGCACCAAGAATGAGAATGGGAAACTATCCAGACTTCATGAAAAAGGAGCAAAAACAGGTAAAAACAGACCCGATGCACAGTTCTTTGGGACTGATAGATAGAGTCATCAGAACACTGAGAGATATGGCTTACAATATTGGAATTGGGATAATTTCTCCATCGATAATGGAAGAATTAGTGAGGCAATATAATAACGCACCTCATAAAACGCTCTCAAAAAATGCCGGAAAAAGTGTGTCTCCGAGGATGGTTCATGAAGATAAAGAACTGGAATCGTTGATTGTGATGAATATTTGTAAAGAGAATTATGACATAATGACGAGTAAAGGATTCTATTTGCCAAAAGGGATGTCGGTAAAATTGTATAACGAAAAGGATGGAATGATGAAGAGAAGGTCAAATGTACAGCCAGGAAAGTATAGAGTTGTTGGGTTCAAGAATGGTTTGTATGAAGTTAAGGGACAAAAAAATGACAGACAAATGATGCCTAGGTGGAAGATTGACTGGTAAAATATTGGGTAATATCTCCTTCTTCATAGTCTGTTTTGATACATCTCTCGAATTTTTTTCTTGTCGATACAGTCATATTTTTATTCATTTCGAAGCAAGTTTGTCCTTTTGTTAGGTCGAACGTGATGGAATTTCCGTTGAAGAGTGTTTCATAAAGCTTCATAACATCTCCTTGAAACTCCTCGTTGAATTTATATTTGATAGAATTCTGAGTGAGTCCCTTGCCCTGTATCATATAGTCAATATCTCCAGTAGAATCTTGCAGTTTATCTACATACATTTTCTTCATCAAGAAGAATGATTCGATAGATTCAGGCATCTCATTGTGGCCGTTTATTTCTGGGAAATCTGAATGGAATTGTCCTAAATTTTTCCCGATAAGTTCGCGGTTATATTTCTCGCGGAAGGCCTTTTCGAGTTTCGGTAAATCGGCAGATTCTATATGCATACTATCAGTATCTTGGTAATAAATATGACATCCATTGTCGAAAGCAAGACACATGACTTCGTTCATTATTCTCTTGGACATTGACAAAACTTGGATGCCTAATAGGGAGAAATTGAAGTGATTATCTATTTGTTTGAGGGTCTTTATTGCATGGATGTCAGAGTTGTTTAACTGAATATCTTCGACAATTTTGTTATAGTTTTTTGCCCAATATTTATCGAGTTCATCTCCTTCGTGAAGATATTTGTAGTCTTTATCTACTGGCCTCTCTATTGTTTTGCCGTAGCAGGAATTCATGATGAGTTTGTAGAGATTTTGCAAAGGATTCTTCTGCTTCTTATATTCGAGTCGTTTATCGAATATCTCTCTGATACATTCTTGAATGCGATAATCTTTCTTTCCATCCCAGTAATATCCTCTCAGAATATTGAATTCTATTTGCTGAAACTCAATAAAGTCCTCCAAATGTATATTATCAACAACTATTTTAATGGTTTGATTTTCGGACAAATAGTCGTTATTCCTGTTTAGGCCGTCAATTTTTTGAACGATTAACGGAAATGCATAATGCTTTTTCATTTTTGTTATTTCGATTTCGACAATGTATGCGGATTGTTGGGAGAGGAAAGAATAGTTGAGTTGGTCTTGTTCAATGACTTTGGGCTTTCCTTCAACTGTGTATAATCTACTCATTGCGGAAGGATATAATGATACTGCATCAAAATCGCAGAGATTCTTCTCGACATGCCATTTCTTGTTATACGCTGTCATACATCTACCACCATATATCGCTTTTGAGCAAAAATATCTCACATGACCACCTAATTTATAGAGATTTTGGTTGGGATAATAGACTCTTTGATTGAAGACTTCGTTTGCGAGAGACGATATGCTGATAAAATTAAATGGGTCGACTTTGAAGTCTTTGATGAATCCTTCACGCAGTTTATTGAATCCGATTCTGAGGATATTAAAGTCTTGCTGGCAGTAAAATTCTGCATATTTCCACATGTCAAAATGGTTTTCGTCTATTCGGCAGCCAGATATTTTATCGATATTGGAGTTGAATAAATTGTAGTCTTCATCGGTCCATATTTTGTCTTCATTTTCTCCTGCTTCGTTTATTATGCCAATATTAGTTTGGAGGCGATCAAGAGTATAATATTTATATGAAAATATCTCTTTTTGTATGTCAGGAATGTCAAACATAGATGGTAATTGAGATAATTTGCAGGAAAGAATTGGTAAAGAGTCTTTGAGATGGATGGTTTTGTTATTATATTTTATATCAGCCTTCATTGTTTTTGTGCCTTTGATGATGGATTTGGCGAGTCCGAAAGAGGCCATCATTCTGATATCATACGCTAAATTGTGGAAATAAACGACTGCATCATCGGGTAAATAATCTAGTAATTGTTTGTTGCAGTCTTCTCCTCGGAAAGTTTTATTGATTCGGCCTGTTCTATTCTGTAAGACGCAGAGGAAAGGTTTGTGAATTTCTGTTGATGTATCTGCTTCAAAATCGGCATACCAATATGTTTTGTTATCAGTTTGGAGTAGTTTCTTTTTATCCTCTTTTATTAGTTTCGTGCATTGTTCTTCGTTATATTCGAGGTCTATAAGGTCAATATCGTCGATTACTTCTTTGTAGAAAACTGTGTTGAGGACCTTATATTGCCCAAAAGTAATGGGTACAAAGAAGTTGTTTTTCATGAGAGTTCGGACCAAATTTGATGATGTCATGAAGTGTCTCGCAGGGCGCCAGTGGTCTACGTTGTATTCTTTATTGTATTTGTCTTCTGAACAATCAAGGAGGTGGTTGATATAATACGTGCTGAAAGGAGTAATTTCCTCAAGAAAATAGTGCTTATTGAAGACATTCATTGTATGAGTTCTATTTGGTTCAGCATTTTCTATACCTAAATAATGTTTATTTTTGTCATTCTTTTGGGACCTGACAGAACGTTTCTTATTTTTTCCATTAGCATCTTCGTTGATAAACGATAATTTGACGTGAATATTGAACTCAATACATAGTTCGTTTAGAGCTTTTTGGGAGAGATATCTTGAATTAATTCTTAGGCGCATTTTGTTTAGTGTATCATCATCGTAGCATCCAGTTTGTTGAAGGGCGTAAATGAAGCAGCAATCGTCCAATTCCTTTCTCTGTTTGCCTTTTTTGTCCACGAGAGATGTGAAAATCTGTAATTTCTTGAGATATTTTGAGACATTTGATGGGCAGTTTTCATGTACCAAATATTGAAAGAAACTTCCTCCAACGTCATTTTTTGCCTTAATATTCTGAAATTCACTAAAGCGAACTGCTTCAAAGAGGCTCCATTCAGGTATTTTTTCGGCTCCATTCTCATAAAAATATTCTGGGACAACGTTCTCTATATCGAAGATGAAGTGTTTTTCTGTCAGATTTTCCATTAATTTGTTGTATATTTCAGGAGTTAATTGATAAGAATGCCATTGATTTTTAATTTTGAAAGTGAGTTTGTATTTGGAGATAATGGGTAAAGAATCTATATATTCTTCAAAGAATTCCTTCAATTTGGGAAGTAATAAGAGTCTGCCGTCCTTATCTAATCTCTCAAAGTCGATTTGCCATCTTCTTGGTGAGTATTCTAATTTTTCCATTATTTGATTCACGATTTCTTGTTGTGAGTTGTTCTCCGTTTTGAGAGGTTGTTCAGCTTGTTTGGGTTGTTCTTCTTGTTTGGGTTGTTGCGCGGGTGTGTTGTTCTTGCCTTTAAAATACCAGTACATAGCATTATAGTTGTCTAAATCTCCATCGTACCCTTCATACTTAGCACATTCTCGGATGTCATAATAGAATTCTTCTTGTGAGTTCCAATAATATGAAAAGTCGTGTTGTAGTTTCTCGTTTATTATCAATTCAAATAGTTCTTGTAATTTTTCGGGAGTAGCTTCGGAGAGTCTCATTTTTGCAATGAAGATAAAAAATAAAAAATATAAAAAATTTATACCACTTATCGTGGATGAGAAAATTTCCAAAAAATATTTTTTTCAAAAAAGTTGAAATATATTGATAGGTCCAAAATCACGCATTTATTAGTGGGTATGACAAACATCTTTTTGAACCCAAATTGTTGAGTGAAAATAGGGGGGTCAAGTATGGGGATACTTAAGAAATTGTTGGATAACTTTTTGAGTCAAAAAAGGGCTAAAATGAGGTGTTTGAGACCAAAAAAGTGCCAAAAATAAGGTGTTTTCAAAGGGTTTGAGGGGATTGAAGACCGGAGGTCTGAAATCACCGCAAACATATACTACTAAAATTTGAATCATATATAAATTTTTACTAAATAAATGTAAATAAAAAATAGAAATATACATATATACGAAAAATAGCGAAAAAAAATATTTGAATTTAAACAACCAGATAAGTATTCATTTTATAAATTTATTCGAAATTAAAATATCTTAATTTCCAAGCGAAAAATTATTCGTTATTATACTAGTTATATAATTACATGTTCATATAAAATAATATAGTATAATATAATCTGGATCATATGAAGGGATTTATGTGACTATACCTTTGTTCTAAATAACTTAACATTATATTATTTTAATATTCAACTGTCTTGCCCGGAAATCGAAAATAAACAAACTTTTTTGATTACTCATTCAAAAAGTTGAAATTTTCAACTTTTTGAAATAAATGTATTCAAAAAGTGAATTGTATGAGCTTAATTCAAAAAGTTTTGCTCTGAAAAAGCAATTTTATTTAAACTATCAAAATTGAATGCATTCAGAAAAATAGTAAAAACAAATAAAAATCATCATATTAGCCGCCAAATTTAAGTCACTGCGAGCCGCCAAATTCTTTCAATGGAGCTTATTGGTGTTTCTGCCCTTGAATATTGTAATACCTAGCCTTTTTTCAATTGCTAATTTGTAATATTTGTTTGATTCTTCTTTGTTAAAATGAAAATTTTGGCCATAATAAAGAATATATTCAATTATATAAAAAGGTGATCACCTGATGGGTCCATCTTTACATCTATTATTTTCAGATATTTTTTCAAATGTTCTTTATCTGTTTCATCTCCTTCTCCTTTGTAAATCATAGTTACAATAAATTAAACTGATGATTTATATCATTATGATGCTGACATTTTGTAATATTTAAATAAAAACATTATAAATATCAAGATATATTTAAAAAATATATTCAATAGAATATTCAAATATTCAGAAAAAGTTATCATGATATTATCATGAAAAATTCACACAAAAACCAAAACAAAAACGTTTTTTTATAATTTACAATAGTAGGAATAATGAAGCCAATATTCTATTTCAATATTTCGTTGTTTAAATGTTCAAAAAGTGGTTCGAAGGTCAGTGTTGGCAACTTTTTCATCTCACGATATTAAAAAAAAAAAAAAAAAAAATATTAAAAAATTAAAAAATCAGAGCTTTAATCCAATGATAACGAAATAACTTTTAAATCATATCATGCCCGGTGTTTTCATTTTCATTCACCTCATCTTCATTATCAACAGTTGAATTATTTCTCTTTGAAATGATCACCGAGAGTACGATTATAATAGCTATTGCAGGAACGGCTATCAAAGCAGCTGATTTCCAAGAAAAATTATCATTCTTTAAAGTTCCAAAGTCCAAAGTATTGATATCAACTGATGCAAATTGGCAATTTTCAGGAAGAACTTTTCTTATATCTTCATTGTTGAACTTACAAGACTTAATGATCATTTTAGGCGCATCTTTATCGATTATCATTCCATTTATATGATGAGCGCCTTCATTTAATTTTCCAGTAAATTCGCAGTTTGTCACTTCGATGTTTGATCCATCTTTTCTAGCAGCGTAAACTATTGATTCTTTCTTTTCATTAAAAGTGCAATCTTTAAGTAAAATAGATGGATTCATTTTATCAAGAAATATTGATTGACTTTCAACATTATTAAGTAATTTAATGCTTCCACCAGGTCCAATATTTTGACTGAATTTACACTGGAGAATTTTACCACTTTTTATTGAAAGGAACATTGCACTTCCACCAGTTAAAATATCTGATGGACCACTTTCACTTACTTGATTTCCATTGAATATACAAGATTTAATTGTGACTGTATTTATGTTTGAACTTGAATAAATAAAAATAGCACCGCCATATTCAGCATGGCAAGAAGTGAATGTAAGTTTATACATATCAACTGAATTATAAAGTTCATTTGCATTATAGATGTAAATTGCACCACCAACACTTCCATCTTTACCACAATTAATAAATTGACAACCGTCGGTGCAAGAAAGACCACAATTAACCAAATGAATTGCTGATCCATTAATTTCTTCCATATCTTTAAATTCAGAAGCTACAACTTTGATAACTATATTTCTTTCTGAACCAACAAAAGGATCTTTTTCTTCAACACATCTTTCATTTAATGGCTTTTCTTCTTGTATCCAATCTTCTAAATTTTGATTTTCTGGATCTGGAATACGGCTACCATAATGATCAGCATGATTGAATGGATAAGCGCCTACTCCGTAATCATTATTAGAAAATAAATTATTATTATCAATTAAGATTTGATCTCGATCAATTCTTGTTACTTCTGAAACAAAGACACCACCCTTACTTGAACTTTGTCCATTGAAATTGTCAATAAAAATGTTATTTTTAATATCATAAACAGTAGATCCATCATTTTCACCTTCAATATAAATTGCATATCCATCATATGCAACATTTCGTTTGAAAGTACAATTTTCAATAGTTATTGTACTTGAAAATTTGTCATCGTTATCAACAACAAATGTTGGATTTATATAGATCGCACCTCCTCTTCCTTCTACTTTTTTTTCAGTATTATCTTCATACAAAAGTAGCTTTGCAGAATTTTCTTTGCAATTGGCTATGTTCTCTTCAAAAGTGCAGTTTCTAATTGTGATTGATCCTTGAATTTGAATGGCAACAGCACCTCCATGTTTGTATGCTTGATTTCGTTTAAACACACAATTTGTTATCGTCAAAGAAATATCTACAAGATCATTTGAAAAGCCACATTGAACTGCGCCACCTTGATAATAAGGCTTCGTTGATTGAAGATTTTGAATATCATAAAAATTACAATTATCATAAATCAAATTTACAGTATTTGTTGCAGAAGTTGTTGCAGTAGTCGGCATGAAACAAGCAAATCCACCACAATATTTTTCTGAATTAGCTGATATTGTAATTTTAGAAAAAGTGTTATAAGATAATTGTAGATTATTAAGATTGTTTTCAATATAAATCAAATATTGATTGTCAAGTGTTACGTCTTCAAACAAATTATTACTGATATTAAAAGAAGTTTTCAAATTAGAAATATAAATTAATGAGTTCGTTTGTTTCTTAACAATGTTATTTGTGAATTTGAATTGCCCAGTTTTTGTGCTATCGCTTGGTATTGAACTCAGATTAATTGCATTTGATACGCATCCTGTTATTTGGCAATTATCAATTACAACTTGTGGATTCATTGATTGAACTAACTGGCAACCTGTCTGACTAAATGAGATGATACAATTTGTAAATGTGATTGTTGGATTTTGATTCTTAAACTTAACAAGAGATTCATCAGATCTATATGCACAATCAATGAATTCGCATGAATCAAATGTAACAGTAGGATTATTATCTAAATCAACGGTTAAAATATTGGCATCACCTGATGAATATCTTGAAGTAGCTCTAATAAATTTACAATTATAAATGGTAAAATTAATATTTGCATTCAGCCAAATTACGCCTGGTTCATCATATTTAACTTCATCGTTTTCGATGACATTATTAAAGAACAAAGAATCGCCTAAAACTTGAATGTAATTGTTCATACCATCATTAAGTTTTTGTATGTTCTTAAAATAACAGCCTGATACTTGTTTGACATTTAATGGAAATCCTGTTTCTTCCACTGTATTTCCAGGTCTAATTTGATATGAGAAATTTGTTCCCTCAAAAACTTTATCAATAAAGTTGGTCACAGTGCCTTCAGTAGGTTCTGGTGTTGGTGGTTGTGTTGCTCTTGGTGTTGATGTAGGATCTGGAAGAAGGTTACCTGAATGATCAACAAAAATGATAAGTTTACTTCCTGAACCATTTTCAACAGTTGAAAATTCGTTTCCACTTTCAATCTGTTGCTTATTTAACACATAAACTTCTGAATCAATTGCTGCATGAGTGTATTCACCACCTTTTCCATTATGATTACTATAGAACTTATTGTTTGTTATTGAAAAAGCTGTTTCAGCATCTTCTTTACCATCAATGTAAACAGCATAACCGCCATCTGCACTGTTTGTTACAAATTTACAGTCTTCAATTGTTGCTTGTGTCATTGTCTTATCAACATTATTTTGAGTAAAAGATGGATTCAAATAAATTGCTCCTCCTTTTCCATCAGTTTTATCTTCAAGTAAAGAAGAAGAAGACGACGACGATTTAGTGTTAGCAACATTGTTTTCAAAAGTGCAATTAGTGATTAAAACAGTATTTTCTGTTTGAATAGCAAGTGCACCACCATGCATGTATGCTTTATTTTCTTTGAAAATGCAATTACTAATAGTTAATGCAAGTGAAGAAAGGTAGTTACCGAAACCGAATTGTATTGCACCTCCATAAGAAGCAGAGCTTGTTTGACGTTCATTTTTAATATCGACAAAAGTACAGTGATCATAAGTAAGAGAATAAGATGCGAAAGATTGTTCTTCAGGGGTTTGGAAGAAAGTTGAAATGCCGCCAGCTCTTAATTCGCTATTTCCTTTCGATGTAAAGTTAGCAAAACTATTGTAATTAAGATTTATTTCTGATTGTGTATGAACTATATGAATAAAGTATTCATTATTCAAAGTAACGTCTTCGAATGAATTTCCATTGATAACTATACTAGCTAAGCTTCTTGTCATTTTAATAAAATTAGTTTTGATATTTTTTACAATGTTATTGGTGAATTCAAAATTACCTTGAAGTGTTACTTCACTCATTTGGAGATCTATCGCAGCTTGACCAGGGTTGTTGATAGTGCAACGGTCAAAAATAACGTTGGGATTTACTCCAGTAACTATTTTGCAGCTTATGCTTGGCTCATTAAAAGTGACTGTGCAATCAGTGAAATTAATTGTGCATTGATTGTTTTGTAATCTAATAAGAGTCTTTGTGGCTGATCGTGAACAGTCGATAAACTTACAAGATTCAAAAGTAATGGCCGGATTGTTATCTCCGTCGATTGTCAAAATGTGTCCATCAGTTGCTGCGCATGTGTTGTGCTTGATGAAAGAACAGTTGACGATAGACAGCTTTGAGTCTGAATTGTGCCACATGACGCCTGGTTGGTTCGTGAAAAATTGATCGCTTTCAATAATATTGTTATAAAACAAAATACTGCCTTCTGATTTAATGAAATTGTTTATACCTGAGTTGGTTATGTTCTTAAACGTGCAGCCTGAAATTTCGTTGCCTTCTCCTGATGTTTGAATTTGATTAAGATTACCTTCAAATAGCTCGTTTATGTGCTGAACTTCTTTTATTTCACGCTTTTGTGAACCAGAATGTTCATGGTTATCTTGCTTTACTTGTGTTGATAGCTTGATAAGAAAGAGATATAACAAAGCCCTAATCATTTTTTAAAAAAATAATGTATCGTACTTAAAAATAAAAAAATATATAAATATAAAGATTAAAATATATTTTATAACATTTTTTTATAATTAACAATATATAACTTAAATAAATTTATTATTTTTTATATAATTATATATATATAAATAAAGATATATTGAAAATATTTTTTGAAAATACAATTTTTGGCATTGAATTGAATATTTTTTTTAAACGCAGATATTCTATATTAAAATAAATGTTTCGATATTTATTTTATTTTTTGAAAATATATTATGTATATTTATTATATAGAAAATTTATTTAAAATAAATTTTCTATATAATAAATATACGTATTTGAATATAAACGAAAGTATAATTTGTTTAATAATCAATTTTATGTTGAACTCTTTCTCAAAAAATTGAATATCTTCTATTCAATTTTAAAATTTAGCTTTATCGAAGTAAAGGCAGTATAATATGTAATATTTTATATATTTATGATCATTTGTCACATGAAAAATTTTTATTATTATTTAATTACAATTTCAATTTTTTTTTTTTTTTGAATCATCCATTCAATTATTTTTGAAACAAATATTCACAATTTTATTGAATTTTTAAACTCTAAATACCAATTTTCAAAGATGGTTGTGGTAAAATTAAAAAATTTATTTTTATAATATTTCATATATTTATATATAATTCTGTCAAATAAATTAAATTTTAAATTAAATAAAAAAAATTATCTGATCTTAGCAGAGATATTGCTAAAATAATAATTTCAATAATTTACTTCATAAGGATCTTACAAAAAGTTTTATGAGTTGTAAAAAAGAATAGGTGAAACTCAAAGAGATTTTTTTTCTCAAAAAGTGTATTTTTCAGAAGTTTACATGAATATTTTTGAGAGAGTTTCACCTACTCTTGTAAAAATGGAAAATTCACTTTTTGAATGATATTCGTTTTTTCATATAGAAATGAGAAAACGCTATTTGATGTAAATAATGTCGCAAACTGGGCTTTCCTGTCCATCAAATTTTATTTCAAAAAGTTTAAAAAAATATCCAATGGACACTCATAATTTTTTGAATGAGATGAAAATACCCGTTACTGAATGATATTTCGACAAATCCCATTTGACCTTTTTGATCGTCAGCGTTTGAAATAATTGTGAATAATCAGAATTTATTTCTGAGAGTAAAGAATTTATTGAATGTAGACGATCAATAAGGTCAAATTTATAAATATATTTACAAAACGCAATTCCAAAAAAACCAAAGGAAAACGATAATTGCATGCGAAAATAATGATACCAATAAAATGAATTATACGGATATTATGAAATCAAAGATATAAGGGCTATTTTGAATAATGTAATTTCACAAAAAAAATATGATTATCAGAATAAATATTAAAAAAAGATCGAAAAAGTACGATCAAATAAATAAGGAAGGTAATACAAATCATTTACTCCAAAAAAAAAAAAAAAAAAAAATTCCAATATAATCAAATATGTTAAATATCAACTGATTACATTAATTATTCTGAACAAATTTGTATGAGGACCTCTTTTTTGAGAAATGTTAAAGCAAAAAATTAAAAATCAAATTAATTCTCATTTCATTTGAATCATATATTGGAAATCAAATTATCAAAAAAAAAAAAAAAAAAAAAAAAAAAAAAAAAAAAAATAAAGTTTATTTGAACATATTAGTAGTGGGTGAAAATGGTGATTTTAGGCTAAACCCTAAAATCCCCATTTTTGAGGGTGGAAGCCTAGGAATGTTGATAAATGAAAAATTTTTGATGTGTGAGGCTATTGTTGGAAGGTCAAAAGTGAGGTGATGGTTTATGAGAGGTCAGACGTGAAAGGTTTAAAATGATATGTCAAGGGGAGGACATGCCAAAATCAATGAATCGTTTATGTATGACATTAATGAAAGGTCAAAAATAAAAGGATGAGAGATGTCAAAAACAATGAATCAGACGTGATGACCATCAGTGAACACCAAAAATAAAATGGATGTTGATGATTTCAAAAATAATTAAAAATGCCAGCGAAGAATAACCCGAAACCATTGGATGATACATCATTTAAGTTTTACAGAAATTATCAAATTAAAGAATTTATTGATATGATTAATCAACAAGTTGGTGAAGAAATAGAACCAGGAGCGACAAAAGCTGTTTCAGTTAATCATTTATTGCCATATCTAAATGAAAATAATTTTTCATTTTTTGAAGGGAAAGTTGTTAATAAAGATACAATTCAGAATTTCATTAATAGGTTAAATAATAAACGAACTCAATTTGGAATCAATCCGATTCAACCATATAGAAGAACAAGAAAAGAACCATTATTGATTACACCAGATGTGAAAAGGAAACTTGATTATAAAACAACACATGATGCTTTAAATAATAGTTACATCATTCCTGGTTTAAAACATGGTGAAACATTAGCAACGATTAACAATGAATATTATGCAGTTCCTGAATCTCAAGATATGAAACGTATATCAATGGATGAATTAGAAGAGTTAGTGAACAATGAAAACGAACAACAACGAAACAATCAAAGTGATTTTTTATTTAATGGTCAAATGGCACAACAAGAAAACGTTCAGTTGTTAGATGATTTAATTAATAAATATGATGAAATTTCAATAACACCATTTCCACGAGACCAATTAAGAGGAAGAAATCCACAACAAAATTTACAATTAATATTGAGGAAGTTTGCTGAGATTCAAACACGTGCAGCATCACAAGGAAGAGCAGCAAGTAAAAAAGGAATGAATGAACTGGCACGAATTGTTTTAGATTTACAAAGAGACGTTAAAAGAGTCGCAAAAGCGATATCGCCACAAGGAGCGCAAGAAATGGTTGAACAACATAATGCAAAATATCAAGATAAACCACAATCTCAATGGAGATTTCAACATGCTGATGTTAATGGTGATAACATTCCTGACGTTGTTATTAGAAACGCCAATAATTCAAATTTATGTTTGTTAACATGTCGAAAAATTAAATTTATAAATATATTTATAAAATACAGAAACCTAATTTATATTGAGAAATTTATAAATTAATTTTCTATAGTATTCAAAAAGTTGAGAAATTTATAAAAATATTTTTGTCCACCGGGCGGAATGACAAACTATAGAAAAAGTTACACCATTTTTTTCTGAGGAAAATTCGTTATTCCGACTTTTTGAGTTAATTGAGAAGGCATACAAAAAGTTCTAAAATTTTCTTGTAAAGTTTTGAAAAAGTTCACTAAGATAAAACCATGAAAAAGCGCCATTTTTATAGAACTAAACCAATCAAAGAAACCGAGATGACGACATTGCCGCCCATAGCATGATCACGATCAGTAATGCTTAGCAGCTAGCTGGTTGTAACTGCGGCGAGTCGTCATCCGGACAAAGATATCGCGATTTCATCCGGAAGATCTGGAATGACGACATTGCCGCCCATAGCATGATCACGATCAGTAATGCTTAGCAGCTAGCTGGTTGTAACTGCGGCGAGTCGTCATCCGGACAAAGATATCGCGATTTCATCCGGAAGATCTGGAATGACGACATTGCCGCCCATAGCAAGACCACGATCAGCAATGCTTAGCAGCTAGCTGGTTGTAACTGCGGCGAGTCGTCATCCGGACAAAGATATCGCGATTTCATCCGGAAGATCTGGAATGACGACATTGCCGCCCATAGCAAGACCACGATCAGCAATGCTTAGCAGCTGGCTGGTTGTAACTGCGGCGAGTCGTCATCCGGACAAAGATATCGCGATTTCATCCGGAAGATCTGGAATTGACGACATTGCCGCCCATAGGACGACCACGGTGGCAATAAAAAGATGAAAATAAAACAAACAAAAAACAAACAAAATTGATTATTTAATATTATTATTACGATTTTTTAATTTTTTTATTTTGATAAAGCTTATTTAAAATATTCTGAGTCTTCTCAGAAATTTGTTAAATTTTTTTTTTATAAATATATATAACTTTTTGAAAGAATTATGGTCTTTTTATATTTATGGAAGAAGACCAAAATCTTTATTATTCAGCGAAATATCTATCTCATACGCAAAGACCTAATTCTTTAAAAGATAAAGTTCTAAAATTTTCTTGTAAAGTTTTGAAAAAGTTCACTAAGATAAAACCATGAAAAAGCGCCATTTTTATAGAACTAAACCAATCAAAGAAACCGAGATGACGACATTGCCGCCCATAGCATGATCACGATCAGTAATGCTTAGCAGCTAGCTGGTTGTAACTGCGGCGAGTCGTCATCCGGACAAAGATATCACGATTTCATCCGGAAGATCTGGAATGACGACATTGCCGCCCATAGCAAGACCACGATCAGCAATGCTTAGCAGCTAGCTGGTTGTAACTGCGGCGAGTCGTCATCCGGACAAAGATATCGCGATTTCATCCGGAAGATCTGGAATGACGACATTGCCGCCCATAGCAAGACCACGATCAGCAATGCTTAGCAGCTAGCTGGTTGTAACTGCGGCGAGTCGTCATCCGGACAAAGATATCGCGATTTCATCCGGAAGATCTGGAATTGACGACATTGCCGCCCATAGGACGACCACGGTGGCAATAAAAAGATGAAAATAAAACAAACAAAGAACAAACAAAATTGATTATTTAATATTATTGTGATTTTTTATTTTTTATTTTTATTTTTATTTTTTTTTTTTTTTTGATAAAGCTTATTTAAAATATTCTGAGTCTTCTCAGAAATTTGTTAAGAGAAAAATCTGTTACCACCTGCAGCTAAATCTGCATTTTTCCAACTTGCTATTTTGAATTTAGATAAAAAATATATGACACCTGAATTATCGCATCTAGTTTCAAAAACATAGCGGACAAAATTAGAAAAACATATTTTTTCGATATCATGATATGATAATTGAGGATACATTCCTTTAATTTCAGCCTTCGTTTCATAGTATTTTTTCTTAATTAATTCGATGTCAGCATTACAGTCTTTTATCATTGAATCAAAATTGTCATCTTCGTCGTATAAATTTTCAAGTTTTAATTTTTCTTTCTTTTGACTTGTGTTACTTTCTTCTTTCTTTTTTCTGAAAACCAATTTTTCATCAAGTGCTCGAAAATCAAAATGATTTCCAGAATATTTGGCATCATTTGGATTAATATTTGGGAATTTTGGTAAAACATATGTAAAACAATTAAGAAACTCATTAATAAAAGAGCCTAATATATTCAATGATTCCTTATCAAACTTTCTATTCTTTTCAACTTCGTATATTGATATTATTCTATCTATATTTTTTCTATTTGATTTAAAAAGATTTTTTTCAAATTTATAATTGGGGAACTTTTTGAGAGATTGAACAAATAAATATTGAATATCAA
This sequence comes from Tritrichomonas musculus, assembly GCA_039105265.1. NCBI lineage: Eukaryota > Parabasalia > Tritrichomonadida > Tritrichomonadidae > Tritrichomonas > Tritrichomonas musculus. The sequence goes on along the minus strand of JAPFFF010000005.1, from coordinate 2,924,038 downwards.
TTTCATTGCTATTTTTAACAATATTAAATATTTCTGATTTGCAAAAATTATTTAATATTGTATGTATGCAAGGAAGTTTCACTCCATAAATTGATTCAACAAAATCATCTTCACCACAATCACAATTTTCTTTTGAACATTTTAAATAATTATCTGGTCTCTTGCTAAGAATTTGTATAACTTTTTGAATCATTTTTTGATGTTTATTTTGAAAAGAATTTCCACAAATATCTGAGTAATTATTTATATAATTTAATAAATAATTTACAATTGTTGTGAAACCAGTTTTAAATGAATGAGTTCCGGAATCTGGCAATTTTTGATTGATATTTCCGTGGAAACCTTCCGAATGATTTGAACAACGAGCTACATGGTGGTCAGAACGAATCCATATTGCCCAATTAGCAATATAATAATCACTTTTTTTAATTTCTTCTTTATTTGGCATTCTTTCCACTTCATCTATATCTTTTAACATAATTTCAAAATCTTTTAATTTTTGTTTTTTTTCATTATCTTGATCGGTATCGTCAAATAAAGGTGAATTTGGATCTTTTTTATATTCGTCCATTTCAACTAAAATAAATTCTTTTTCTTGTTTATATATTAAATATGTTTTGCATCTCAATAACCTTGCAACCCATATGCCAAATGATGATTTAGGTCCAAATATTTGTATAATATGACGATGACAAAAATATTGAATATTTGAATGTAATTTACAGAACTTTTTGATAGGAGAACCTAAATCTGATAAAACAACTTTATTTTCAAAAACATTTTTATTTAAACAAAACTTATTTAATCCATCAAATAATAAATTATATAAAAAACGGTTCTCTTTAGGGCCAATTGATAATGCGAAAGGAAAACTTGAATTGAAATAAATTGAATGGTATATACAAAATTTGTAAGGCTTAAGCGCATAAAAAGAAGCATCAATTTGCAAATAATGCATATAATTTATAACTTCTAAAGCCCAAGGCATAATCCATATTATATTTTTAATAAAAGCAAAATCATTATTAAATTTAAATGCAAATCCATCGTCCTGAACTTTTTGAGTACTTATCTCAATATAAACAAAACCAGGTAAATGCAATAAAATTTTATAAAAATCATCATAACCTTGAAAACTAACGGCTCTTCTACGCAAGGTTCTTTTATCTAAAAAGTTTTGAAAAGCAAATTTTATAAATATTGGAAAATTAGAATTTTTTCGAGCTACGTAATTACAAAAAGTATAAAGCATTGAATTTTTATGTTTACATTGTTTATTCCAAAAATCTTGAGTCAAAAAAGGACACTCTTTATTTTTCAAAGTATATGGCGACGTCATGATACATTCTTCAAAATCAATAGTAACAACTTTCATAGTTTGGTTTTCAAGGAGTTGATCTCTAGCGAGAACTTTAATGGTTTCCAAATCGTTTTTGACAGTTATGCTAAATATTTGAATTTCAGTATTTATCTTTGATTTATTACAGCAACTAAACGAAAAAATGTCATTATAAACTCTTTTGTTGTTGCATATAAATTCTTTGGTTAAGCTATCGAGGAAAAGGATTAGCGAAATGATATTGAAATTCTGAGAATGCAAAGGAACAATTTCAATGAATGTTCTTAATCCTTTATCTTTTAAAGAATTAGGTCTTTGCGTATGAGATAGATATTTCGCTGAATAATAAAGATTTTGGTCTTCTTCCATAAATATAAAAAGACCATAATTCTTTCAAAAAGTTATATATATTTATTAAAAAAAAAAAAAATTAACAAATTTCTGAGAAGACTCAGAATATTTTAAATAAGCTTTATCAAAATAAAAAAATTAAAAAATCGTAATAATAATATTAAATAATCAATTTTGTTTGTTTTTTGTTTGTTTTATTTTCATCTTTTTATTGCCACCGTGGTCGTCCTATGGGCGGCAATGTCGTCAATTCCAGATCTTCCGGATGAAATCGCGATATCTTTGTCCGGATGACGACTCGCCGCAGTTACAACCAGCCAGCTGCTAAGCATTGCTGATCGTGGTCTTGCTATGGGCGGCAATGTCGTCATTCCAGATCTTCCGGATGAAATCGCGATATCTTTGTCCGGATGACGACTCGCCGCAGTTACAACCAGCTAGCTGCTAAGCATTGCTGATCGTGGTCTTGCTATGGGCGGCAATGTCGTCATTCCAGATCTTCCGGATGAAATCGCGATATCTTTGTCCGGATGACGACTCGCCGCAGTTACAACCAGCTAGCTGCTAAGCATTGCTGATCGTGGTCTTGCTATGGGCGGCAATGTCGTCATTCCAGATCTTCCGGATGAAATCGCGATATCTTTGTCCGGATGACGACTCGCCGCAGTTACAACCAGCCAGCTGCTAAGCATTACTGATCGTGATCATGCTATGGGCGGCAATGTCGTCATTCCAGATCTTCCGGATGAAATCGCGATATCTTTGTCCGGATGACGACTCGCCGCAGTTACAACCAGCCAGCTGCTAAGCATTACTGATCGTGATCATGCTATGGGCGGCAATGTCGTCATTCCAGATCTTCCGGATGAAATCGCGATATCTTTGTCCGGATGACGACTCGCCGCAGTTACAACCAGCTAGCTGCTAAGCATTGCTGATCGTGGTCTTGCTATGGGCGGCAATGTCGTCATTCCAGATCTTCCGGATGAAATCGCGATATCTTTGTCCGGATGACGACTCGCCGCAGTTACAACCAGCCAGCTGCTAAGCATTGCTGATCGTGGTCTTGCTATGGGCGGCAATGTCGTCAATTCCAGATCTTCCGGATGAAATCGCGATATCTTTGTCCGGATGACGACTCGCCGCAGTTACAACCAGCCAGCTGCTAAGCATTGCTGATCGTGGTCTTGCTATGGGCGGCAATGTCGTCATTCCAGATCTTCCGGATGAAATCGCGATATCTTTGTCCGGATGACGACTCGCCGCAGTTACAACCAGCTAGCTGCTAAGCATTGCTGATCGTGGTCTTGCTATGGGCGGCAATGTCGTCATTCCAGATCTTCCGGATGAAATCGTGATATCTTTGTCCGGATGACGACTCGCCGCAGTTACAACCAGCTAGCTGCTAAGCATTACTGATCGTGATCATGCTATGGGCGGCAATGTCGTCATCTCGGTTTCTTTGATTGGTTTAGTTCTATAAAAATGGCGCTTTTTCATGGTTTTATCTTAGTGAACTTTTTCAAAACTTTACAAGAAAATTTTAGAACTTTTTGTATGCCTTCTCAATTAACTCAAAAAGTCGGAATAACGAATTTTCCTCAGAAAAAAATGGTGTAACTTTTTCTATAGTTTGTCACTTCGCCTGTCCACCGACTATATCTATTAAATTTATCTAATATTTTGCATATAGATAAAGTATAATGTACTAAAGTTATATCCTGGAGGTTCATTTTTTTCATTTATTATATGATTATTACCTCTCCAGGATATAACTTTTTTATGATTATATATATATATATATATATATATATATATATATATAAGAATCATAAAAAAAAAAAAGAATTATAAAATGTTGAAAATGAACTTTTGTTTAATTATTACAGCTGTTTCGGAAATAGATTAGAATTTTTTGGAAATAAAATAGCATGATTTGAATGATTTATAAAACCGCTAAAATATTTTTGGAAATAAAATATTTTTTTTTGGAAATAAAATAGTGAACGATTATTTTGCATTCAATTTCGAGTATTTTTGTTGATGAAAAACATTTAAGTCAGAAGCAAATATTAATTACATCTGAACAATCTTTTGCCAATTTAATATATTTTGACAGATGTTATTAAAAAGATACTTTATAATTGATATTTCACCGATTACATAATATCTTTTTTAAATTATATCCTGGATAAAATAAAAAGAAAATTTCTTTTCAAATTCGATATAATAATCACTAATAATCATAAATAAAGTGATTTTTTCATTAATGCAAGAGTTTTTTCAAAATATACATCATCATCAATTTTCATTTTAAAAATCATAAAAAATGATTAATTGTCAATAAATTGAAGATTTTATTGAGTAATTTGGGATGAAAACAATATTTTTGTAATATCATATTAAAAACACAATAACATACTCTATGTTTCATATTGAACAGTTAAAAACAAAACTCGTGTATATATTAACATAATAATGTGTAAAACGCCATAAAATTTCTTTAATCTATCTTTTAATTCTGTTTTTAAGTATGATAAAATTGAATATAAAATGATCGTTCCTATTTTATTTCCAAAAAAAAATATTTAATTTCCAAAAAAATAAAACGGTTACTATTTTATTTCCAAAAAATTCTAATCTATTTCCGAAACAGCTGTATTTGAATATTAATTATTGTTGGCGTTAAATTGAATTTCATAGAGATGAACAAATAATTATTTAAAGCTCATTTTTTTAAAGTAGAAAAAAATATAAAAAGAAAGATGAAAACTGAGCTTTAAATAGACATAATGATTCAGAATATATGTATAAAAGATTTTTTATACTCATTTATAAATTGTGAATGAAAATTTTATGAACGAACTGGAATCATCAATAATGTTTTTTTAGAACATACTGAATCATCTTGAATAAATGAAATCATTTCTGCATTGTTCATTTCAATAATCAAAAGATTTCTGCAAAAAGATAAAGCAGTTGCTTCAATTTCTGTTACAGATGACGGAATTGAAATGCTTTCAATTAATGAATGACAAAATACATATTTATCAATCTTTTGAAGTTTTGAATCACTTGGTATTTCAAATCGTTTTAATTGTGTACAAGATAAAAAGGAACGTTCACCAATGAATGTGACTGATGATGGAATTGTGATGCTTTTTATTAAAGAATTGGAAAATGCACAAATATCAATTGTTTGAAGTTTTGAATCGTTTTGAAATTCGATTCTTTCAAGTTGTTTACATCCATCGAATGAATATGAACAAATATGTTCAATGAAATTAGGAATTGTAATATTTGTAATGTCACGAGCACAGAAAACAAGACAATCATAATTATCTTGATCAATATTTGTTTTTCCAATGATCATTTTACCTTCATAACAACGATATCTTCTATTTTGTTGACTAATTTCAATTTTTGTTAGATTTGTTGTATATGCGCACCATCCTTCTTTTAATTCAATTAATTCTGAAGGAATTGTAATACTCTCAATCAATGAATGAAAAAATGCATTTTTACTAATTGTTCGAAGTTTTGAATCATTTGGAATTTCCACTCTTACAAGTTCAGTGCAATTATAAAAAGCATCATCTCCAATTATAGTGACGGATGATGGAATAATAATACTACTAATTGCTGTATTAGAAAATGCATGGTTACCAATTATTTGAAGTTTTGAATCATTTTGAAATTCGATTTCTTCAAGCTGGCTACAATAACTGAATGAATATGAACAAATATGTTTAATAAAATTAGGAATCGTAATATTTGTAATGTCACGAACACAGAAAACAAGACAATCATAATTATCTTGATCAATATTTGTTTTTCCAAAGATTATTATATCATCATAACAACAATATCTTTTATTTTGCTGACTAACTTCAATTTCAATTATTTCAGATGTATTTGAACACCATCCTTCTTTTAATTCAATTAATTCTGAAGGAATTACAATACTTTCAATCAATGTATGAGCAAATGCATTTTTATCAATTGTTCGAAGTTTTGAATCATTTGGAATTACAATCCATTCTAGTTCATCACAATTATAAAAAGCTTTTTCTCCAATGAAAGTGACTGATGATGGAATTGTGATGTTTAGAATTGAAGAATTTAAAAATGCACGAATATCAATTGTTTGAAGTTTTGAATCATTTTCAAATTCAAATACGTCAAGTTGTTTACATCCATCGAATGAATATGAACAAATATGTTCAATGAAATTAGGAATTGTAATATTTGTAATGTCACGAACACAGAAAACAAGACAATCATAATTATCTTGATCAATATTTGTTTTTCCAATGATCATTTTATCTTCATAACAACGATATCTTCTATTTTGTTGACTAACTTCAATTTTTGTTAGATTTGCTGTATATACGCACCATCCTTCTTTTAATTCAATTAATTCTGAAGGAATTGCAATACTTTCAATTGCTGAAAAAGAAAATGCTTCTTTTTCAATTGTTCGAAGTTTTGAATCATTTGGAATTTCGACAATTTCTAGATCTGAACAGCAATAAAAAGCATATTCTTCAATTATTGTGATAGATGGAGGAATTTTGATTCTTTTAATTGACGAATTCGAAAATGCATTTTTATTTATCTTTTGAAGCTTTGAATCAGATGAAAATTGAACAATTTTAATTTGTGATTGGTTAAATGCATTCTCTAAAATACTTGTAATATCGTATTCTTTTGATTCTTGTTTGATTGATCGTGGGATTATAATATGATCAGAATTTCCTTTGCAACTAATTAAACATGCTGTTCTTTCTTCTTCATTGATCGAATATATGATACTGTCATGCTTAATTCTTTTACTTTTAATTTCAATTGGATGATTTTCACTCATTTTTGAAACTCAAAAATTTTGATACATATTTGAAGATTTATTAAAAAAATGTAAACTTATCAATATTGAACAAACACATAGAATAGTTAATTCAATCTCCACTATACCTTCGAATGGTAACCCGAAAAAATTGACCCGAACCTAAAATTTTAGATTTGGGTATGAACCGAAAAAAAAGTGAAAGGTTCAAAATGTACCTGGATTTTTTCAAAGAATTAATCTGAAGAAAAGAATGATAATTAATACATATATATTATTATATTAGCTATAGTTTTATATTTAATGTTTTATTTCAATATAAGAGCTGATTTTTTCATAGAAATATGAACAATCATAATTTCAAAATTCACCTTTTAGATTGCTTCAAAAAGTTTTAATAAAATTATTCAATTTATTTTCTCAACTTTTTCTTTTCTTCTAAATTTTTTTACGATATTTAACAAAAAGTTTATATATGGTTAATTCATATGGTCAAATAAAAAAAGGGTCACGAAATATATCAAAAAGTTTGATGAAATTTGGTCGGGTAAAAATCTACCTTTTGGGTAAGCGGTAAATATGGACCCCTGGTCACATATTACCTAAAAAATGATTACCCATTTCAAAATAGGTAATGAGGGTACCCCTTTCAAGGTATAATCTCCACTTCAAAAAAGGAAACGAAAAATTCTTATTTGTGTTTTAAAAAATGCTTTATCATGCAAACAATATAAATATATAGATATTTTTTAAATTAAAAAAAAAAAAAAAAAAAAAAAAAAAAACATTTTTCAAATGAAAAGAAGAAAAGTATTTAATATATAATTCACTATTTCGATAATCAGTATTCTGAGGATTTGTCAAATAATCTTGAATTTTAGGTTGTTTTTGTTTAGGTTTTGGAGGAGGTGGAGATTTAGGTTTAGGAGAAGTCTTAGGGTTTGGGGGAGGTGGAGATTTATTAGGTACAGTTTCTTCTCCTGTGTGAACATTCCAATATGGATATTTATACGATTGAGCTAAATTGCGCCAACCATGTTCTACAAAATATTGATATGTCTCTTGTTCATTTTGAGCTTTACTAATTTTGGTTTTAGGAGGAGGTAGAGATTTAGGAGAAGCCTTAGGTTTAGGAGGAGGAGATTTAGGTTTAGGTATGGGCTTTTGTTTAGGAGGTAGAGGCGGTGGTGATGGTGGACGTGAAGGCGGTAAAGGGGGTGGCGGTGGTGATGGTGAACGCGAAAGTGGTAGGGGAGGAGGTGATGGTGAACGTGAAGGGTTGACGAGGTTTCAATATTCTTTCTGGTTCAACTTCTGCTTTTTCTCTACGAGGTTTTCCTTTTTTAACAATTCGAAAATCAATTTATTCATAGACAAATCCTTTATCGTCTGGACGTATATGCCATCTACACTTTTTAAAATTTTTGTTGTCAGAATAATATCTATATCCTAATATTTCTCCACTGAATCTCACCCTTGATTTGGCTTTTTTCATTAGACCAATTATATAATCAAATTCATTTTCCAATTCATGTTCATCATCTATTTCTCGAGGGTAATTTTTTAACTCTAATGTATTAACAATATTAAATAATTGTAGATGCTTAATTGGTTGTGTAATTTGTTTTCTAATGCGTTGTATCTCTTCATGTGTAAACTTTGGAGTGAATTTAATTTGTCCCTGTTGCACAAATATTTTGATTTGCACCATTTCATTTGTTTTAGAATTTTTTGAAATTTTTATTTTCAATGTGTAGGTTGTGCTTTTGCTATCTTTGCTCTCGTTCAGCGCGTTTTTACGCCAGGCCGGGGCTGGAGCTATTTTAATAGCGGAACGAGAGCAAATCGGTTAATACTGTATCAAAAACATGATCTGCATCTGAATTTCATATTTAATTGCATTAAGAATCTTAACAGCAATTGTGATGAGCTTGAACAAAACGATTGTTGAATATATGAATATTGTGAAACAAAACACTATCCTGCATATTGAAAGTATAATAATGATTATCATTGAAATTTGAAAAAAAAATATTGGAAATTAACTAACATTGCCTCCACCTTGAGCAAAAGTGCCCGAATGTATAACTGTATGGCGATCTTGGTTTGTCAAATATGCTGAGAAAGGGCCAAAACAATATCGATTTATTTAATGATCAACTTCACAAGGAAAAATGAGTTAATGATACGCACGATTCATCATCAACATCACAAGAAAAACAAGTGTTGTCAATTTTTGAGCAAGATAACAACGATTTGATTCATATCAAAGGTATGTATATAAAGCGCGCCAATGAAAATTTAGAAACTGTACCACCACTTTTTGAATGAATGGATTTTGAATGCTTTTTATTTCTTTCAATTTTTATTATTTGTACTTAACAAAATAACTCTAAAAAAGCATAAGATTGCCAAGAAAAGGTAATTAAATACCCCTTTTTAGTTATATAGCTTTAAGAATGGCCATTCAAAAAAAAAAAAAAAAAAAAAAAAAAAAAAAAAAAAAAAGAGGTGAGACTGCGAAATTTTAAATGAACTTTTTTCGGAATAATAATCAACAAAATTAAAAATAAATTAAAAATATAGTATTATGGTGTTGTCACCTTTTCATATCATATACTTTTTTTCAGATTTAATCAAAAAAATTGAAATTGTATTGATATTTCAAAATGTCATAATTCATATATTCGTCATTATTTTTTCTTTTCAACCATTAAATTGCATTTGTATATAGATTATCTCTATTTTTTAATAAGACAGCTATTCAATAAATGCGTTTTTGGAGAAAATTCAAAAAAATATTTTTCAATTTAAAGAGAAATTTTCTTCTATATTAAAGATCAAAGGGATAACTATAGTTTATCTCTTAACTTATCTGGTGCAGGCAAACATATCAAAATACTTTTAAAAATTTTTTTACAATTTTAGCTAGGATTGAGGTTTAATATTGAATATAATTCTATATACGTTAATGATGTAAACTTCACAAATATACCAATAATTTCATTTGTTTTAATTTTGGTATCAACATCACAATAAGTATTTATTTTAATATTTATCAATAATTTACCAAACAAATCATGCTTATAATATGATGATAGTTAGTTAAATCATAAAAAATCAAAATTTGATTTATAATTCTTAGTCGAAGATTTTAATATTATATTCACATCTATATATTAAATATTGATAATTAAATTATTTATTATTTTGAGTAAATAGAATTTTTTTATTAAGATAAAATTGAAATTATAATTAGATATAAACAATTCAATTTTAAAAATGGATTTATAGCTAAAAATCTGAAAAAAATATTAGTGAAATTATCATAAATAGCATTTAATTCTGCAATAAGATAATATTTATTAATATTATTAAAAAATACCAAAAATTTTCGCAGCCTCACCTCTAAAAAAAAAAATAAAAATAAAAAATAAAAATAAAAATAAAAATAAAAAATAAAAATAAAAATAAAAATAAAAAATAAAAATAAAAAATAAAAATAAAAAATGATTAAATTTATTAAACATCGCTAAATATATATATATATAAAAGATATAAACCATTTTAAATTGTTGTCAAACAAACACCTCTCATTACCCAGTGTTTAGCTCTAATATTGGCGTTCAACGACTTCAGTGGAATATCGAACACGTAATTCAAGTCAGTTCTCGTGCTATTCTTATAAACTGGGCAAACATAAATGTCGCTTGTTGTGCTAAACAAGTATTCCTTATTCTTCTGGTCTCTCTTTACTGCCCAAACCTTGATTAGTGGCATTTCATTTCTCAAGTCAGTGACAGGTTTTCCTCCTTGTTTTCCTCTTCCGGTTGACGTCTGCAACTCAGTGAGTCCCCAAGCGCTCTGCTGGTTAGATGTCATTCCTTTACCCCATCTTGCGCCTTCCAAGTAAATTCCTCTTAAATAGACGAATTCTTTAGGGCCATCTTTGTCTTTATCGCTTGGATTTTGGCCCCTTGCGAGGCTTTGAACTTCAGACATCAAGTAAGTGTCATTCAAAGACCACGAAGAACCATGAGAACGACAAGTGCTCTGTCTAAGAGAAGTAAGGAATCCGCCAGGATTAAACATTCCACCGAGCCAATAAGCATCAAGTCTTCCTGTTTCAATCCACTTCGCGTATTGATCATAACGAAGTCGAACTTGTTCAAACCAGTCTTTCAAGTTTTCAGCGGGCCAAGAAATCTTCTTCCAATGATCAGGGATTCTTCCATCGTAAATAGAGTTCATTGAGTTATAAAGTTGATCATTCATGACAATTGAACCGTCAATTGCAAGTTCGAGATCGGTTAAAGTTGAACGAAGAGCAGTCAAAACAACTTGCATTCGTTCAATTTCTTGTTTACAACAAATATCGAGAGGCTTCTTTCCACGGGAATCAACAAGAGAACGAACTCTTTCCATTTGGAAGTTTTGAGGAACGTTCGGAAGAAGTTCTTTAATCTTTTGAAGCACGAGATCTTCACGTGTCATTCCGCCAACAGCTGATTCTTTAGGCTGAATGTCGATGATTTTTTGGAAGATTTCATTTGCTTGATCACGCCTCAATTTGACATCAGCCAAAGGATGAAGACCGAAGACATCTGGAGGATCATGAGAAGGCATTGTATTAATGTGCTGTATGTAGGCATTCACTTGGTTGCAATCAATGATTGTATATTCACCTTTAGCATCGAATGAAAGAAGATTTTGATGATCATCTTCTGATCTTTGGACGATCTTTGAATTGTCGAAATAAATCTCGCCAATTGTCTTAATTAACCTTCGATCGAGTTCATCAGTAACTCTTCCTCCATAGTGAATTTCGCAGACACCATAACGAACAGTTTGCCAGAATGATGCATCATAGCCTTTTCCTGGTCCTTTCATTTGTGCATCGACAATTTGGCCCATCATGAATGCAAGCGACGCAGTGAAATCACTGTGATTAAACTCATATGGAATGGCCCATCCAAGTGGACCGAATTTCCTTCTTTCTTGAACAGTCGTGTTGAAGAATGCAAGAACATAAATAAGTCGACGCCATTCGGGCTGTTCAACGGTGTCGATTGCTTGTTGCGATATCGACATAATTGTCCTCTTCATTGACGCCTTCGCACCAGCTGGCGGCTCATTTGTCAACTTCAAAGAAAGCTGAAGAAGAGAAATTGGAAACTTAGGATGAACTTCTGTTGTAATCCAAAGACGATAATCTTCATGTGTCAATTGTTTAGTTGATGTTGTTTGTTTATCGGCTTGTTTTTGTCGTTTTTTATCGTCATTGCCACCTTTTGCATTTCCGTCGTTTTTATCGTCATTTTCATTCTTGTTCTGACTCTCTTTCTTTGCTTGACTGTCTGCAAGCGCATCCGCTTTGTACATCTCAAACAAAGTGTCCATGTAACGAAGTCCAAGATGGCAATTTTGTAAAAGTACCCATTCGCCTTTATGCTTCGATTGTTGAATGAAATTCTCAGCAAATTCTTCTCGTCCTTGTCCCATTGAAACAGTGTTCAATTCTTTCTTGGCGCGACGAGCTGCATCTTCAATCAATGGTGTCGGATCAGAGCCAGGTGACAGAAGGAAAATGACTGGACTTGCATTACCTGCCTCAACTGCAATGTTATCCAAATTAACAGGCGGATATTCAATGTATTCATCGCCAAGAAATTCTTGGATATATTTCGATGATGCAAAAATGGCTCGATCAGGTCGAATACATCGAATTATAACCGCTTTTTGGAATGGTTTTATGTCACTTTCTTTCGAAGGTGAAAAGGCAGGAAGCGGCTCTTCTTCTGGATTTGGAGATGTTAATAATCGTGCCCAATCTGATTGACTTGTTGTTATGTAATTCAAGATTCCTCGAAGGCTTGAAACTTGACTCAAAGCAATCAAATTATCGCGAATTGGATTGAAAATGTCGCCAAATGATTCTTGAACATTTGATGAAGCCCCGGGTGGAAGTGCAGCACCTGCTTTAATGTATATTTGGTAATCATTGAATGTGATTCCCATGCTGTTTCCATTTTTGTCAACTTTATCAAGTGACATTTCAATCTTCAAAGCAAGTTGGAGGCAGAAAAGAAGTTTGTCTTTCTCATACAAGCCACGAATAATGTATGACCAACATGTATAAGTTAGCTTTTTAATAATGTTTTCAATTCTTTTGGCAGGGAAGTTGTCTTTTTCGGCTGTTTCAATACTTTCATAAAACTTTCCGAGAAATTGATTCAATGAAACTTGATACATTGGATTGACTAACGACATCTCTTGAATAAGGAAATAGATAACAGCTCCTCTAACAGCAACGGGACGATAATCTTCGCGACTTTTATTAATCTTTTGATTGGTTTCCATTGCACTTGCTAAACTTTCTTTATTTTCTTGTGATTTCGATTTGGTTGATGCAAGTGTCGTGATAAGAGTCGTGTTTTCAAGTAAGTTTCCTTGTGATGAACGAAGCTGTTCAAGAAGAAGATTTTCAAGATCAAGAAGTGTCTTCTTTAAGGATGCAACTTGTTCAAGTAGCCTTTGTCTTTCATTTTCAAGATTTTCTTTTTCACGAAGAATGACAAGATTCAAAAGTTGCTCTTCAAGACCAAATTGAGTAACAGAAAATTCAATAACTGCTGTTTTTGCAAATGTTTCTGGCGCGAAATGTGGATTAGCAAGTTTCGTTGTGAAATACATTTTGAATCCATCAGAAACAATGACTTCTCTACCAGCCAAAGAAACTTGAACAAGTCTACCTGAATGAATGTAATTTTTAGCAAGAACGTTATCAAGAAGAGGATCAATTTCTTCTCCACAATCTTCAATTAAAAGTGGTTTTCCTTCTTGTAATGCATTTTCAACATGTGTCTTGAAATAACGGTTATCAAATGAAGTAATAATGAGTCCTTCACTCTTGTGTCTGTTAGTAATCCATTTGTGTGCTTGTCCTTGTGGATCAATCAACAATGGATATGTCGGAGCATTCGTGCAAATGACACCATTTTGACGTGAAAGTTCATCTGATGGAAGTCCTTGAAGTTGCCATTGATCAAGAATTGCTTCATTAGCAAAAAGACTAATAATGTCAATTTTTGAGTCAGATGGAATTGAATAGGTGCCTAAAATTTGGGGCCATTTGTCATTCAAAAAGGTGGTTCTCATTGTGTGATTAAACATGCCACAATATGAATTAAATGCAGCTCCCATTGTTGCATTTCCAACAGTTTTGAATATCATGTCATTTAATTGTTCTGCTTCAGTTTCCCATCGACTTTTTTCACCTGAAAGTGCATCAATTAAAGCTTGTGCTGATTGCATCTTCTTCTGAGTTCCTTCAGCCATTTGCTTGAATCTATGTTGTTCTGCAATTGCATCATCATAAGACTTTTGAAGTTCAGCAAGTTGTCTTTCTTTCTCTGCTAAATGTGCTTCAATGTTTGCTAATTCAGCTTGTGCTTTTTGAAGGTTGGCGAAAGCAACAGATGCTGCAAGTTTCTTTGGTCTGACCACTTTTTCAACTTGATGATATTCAACCATGTTTCTAACCCAAGAACAAAGACCTGCTGCAGCATTTGAAGCAAGAGCTGCACTTTGTGGATTGAAGTCAATCATTGATAAATAAGGCTGCAATAAATCACAAATTTCTTCATTAATAAACTCAAGATTATAACCAGATAAAGACTTGAGGAAATCACTGCTCTTCATCATTGGCATTCCGTAGTTCCAAGAAGGCGTGATTGAGTTACATGTAACATGGCCATTTGGTGTTTTCACTTCATATGTTTCATGCACATAAGGTTCGAGTTTCATGTAACGAAGAATAAGAACACCATCAATGATTCTTTTAATGAGATATGCTGGTGTTGCATAACCTGCAATTTCAACAATATCGCTTGCTTTAATTGAATTAAGTGCTTCTGTAGCTCTTTGAAGGGCTGGTTCTGCAAGTTCAAGTTCATGTTGTGCTTCTTCTTGAATTTGTCGAATTGAATCAGCTTCTCTTTGTTGTTCTTCTTTAACAAGTTGAACTTCTTGTCTTTGTTGTTCAGCTTCATTTCTTTTAACAGTCAGACCTTCAAGCATTTGTTCTGCATTTTGTTGTGCTACATGAAGTTGATTTTCTTGTTCAATTAACTTTCCTTTCATTACAGCAACTTGATCTTTGGCTTCTCTAATCTTTTCAAGTCCTTCTTTCATTCTGCTTGCATCACCTTGAATCTTTGACAATTGTGAGAAATACAAATCTTTAAATGAAGAAAGAAAAGAAAGATAAGATTTAGGTGTAACAAATGTTCTTCGTCTAAATCGAGAGAAATAATCTTCACAACCATCATGAACACAATCATGAATATCTGCAAAACATTCAGCTAACCGATCTTTTAGATCTGATACTTGTGTTGCTATATCAAGAGGCTTCACAAATGATTTGGCAACAGAAACTAAACCTTCACGTGGCCAATGTGTAAACCAATCAATTGTACAGCCATTAAACAAACCAGGGAACTTCAAGTTTCTTTTACGGAATTGTTCGCCAACTGGTGAAAAACAGAGAATGACATGCAAATTATGTTTAACACGAGCTATGAAATAATTCCACACATTCTCATCTGTATCAACAGCATTTCTCACTTCTTTAACAAAAATAGCTCGCATATCAGACATCAGAGCTTCATAGTTATCACGTGTAAACAAGTTCGCTATTTCACCTGTTGTCAACATGTTATTTACGTATTCAAGGAATGATTCTTCTTTGACTTCGTTGTCTGTGAAAATGAATGAAATTGGCTTGTTTAAAACACCAGCTCTCTTGTAAAGTTCTCGAAGATCTGCTAAGAAATCATTCGTTGAATATGACCTTCCTGGCGTGATTTGGAATGTTTGATAACCTAAAATAGTCGATGCTAAACGTGTTAAACTTTGTTTACCTGAACCACCAACACCAACAAGCATTGCATTACCACGCGGCATTCCAATGATTCTTGAGATTCTCACAAGGTGATTCATTGCATCTTCAAATAGAACTAAATCAAGCTTCTTTCCTTTAGTTGTTGGTTTTGCGTTATGTTCACGCATGAATTCAAGACAACGTGAATTCAAAGCATCGAAAGAAGAGACTTCTTCATAAATTCTAGGAATCTTTGATTCATCAACTTCTTCATATTGTGAATAATCAATGTCAGTCATAAATGAACAGAAGAGAACATTTGGTGCTTCTGATAAGACTTGTTCATATTGAACACCGAAAACTTCAGTTCCAACACGAACAATTGTTCCAGCAAACCAATCTTTGTCCTCTTGTGATATAAACTTATCAGGAATGACACGGAAACATTCATTCGCCCAAAGAGCAACTAATTGTTCAGGTGAATTACAACTCTTTGGCATAACTTGAATGATTCCTTGAGTAATTCGTGACAAATCACGTAAGTTGAAAACATAATGAAACTTGGTTGGCGTTGGAAGCATCTTTTGCTTCGTTTGTAGCCAAACTTCATGCGTTGCACGAACAATATTCGATGCTGTTGCAACTGTTGCTGGATTAAAGCCTCTTTCTGGGATGAAATAACCTTCAATGATTGTTGAGTAAATTCGATGAATTGACTCAGAATCTGGCATGATGCAATTAAAGACTGCAAAGTGTCTCTTTAAACGATCAGGAATGTCATTTCGTCCTCCACCTGGTGTTGCCATTGCTGACAAGAATTGAGTACGAACAATGGTGATGAATTCTCCTGGTTTATCAAGTGAATAAAAGCCACCATCTTCCATCAATTGACGAACTATTTCATTCGTCACTTGGTCGCCCCATTCATTGATCTGTGGCATTGAAATATCATCAATAAAAACTTCCATCTTCTTCCCTCCAACTGGTCCAAATGTGGTTCCGATTGTCTTTTCAATAATGGACTCAATTGATGTCTGGAATAGATATGGTGTTGTAGCTGATGAAAAGTTGAATGTCTTTGTCACCCATTGGTCCTTGTTAAAGGAAGCCAAAAACGTGTTAATTGTGGCTGTTTTGGCTGTTCCTGAGTCACCAATAAGAAGAATTGATCGACCTCCATTTGCCAGAAGTGAGAGTAAGTATTCAATTCTAATGTTGTCAATTGTCGGGATCAAAATGGTGGCAAATTCTGGCGGGTCACCTTTAGGATAATCATAACGTTCAAGTCTTTCTTCCCAGTTCAACCATTCGCCGGTCTGTCTGTCGACGACGTAGTTAAACAGCTGATCTTTAGGAATATTGGAAGGAAGCTTGAAATGTGAAGTGATGTATTCAGACAATTGCGTTCTTCCATCACCGTCCAAGAAACCGCCAAATGCCCACAAAGTTGAGAAGATAATCAACTTTTTCAGAAGCTCAGGTTCAGTCACGATTAATTTAATATAACCGTCATCTCCACGGTTAGAAATCAATGATTCGAAAAGATGAAGTAAAGTGGTGATGATGTGAACTTGGCCGGTATTCATAACCATTGTCAAATTGTGCTGCACAAATTGAAAGACACCGTCAATTGGACTGATTAATTCAGGGAAAATCGGTTGGATTGGTTTGAAGTCATCTTTTGAGATCCAGCTTTGTGCTATCGGCATCCAACCGAGGACATTTGAAGGAACATAAATCATACCAGCACGAGAAACAGTTGCTGGTGAAGCGTTATCAAGAGATGACATTTCAAAAAGTAATTTAACTGAACTTGGCATTGGTAAACGGTCTCCATTTGCCAATGTTAAAGTTTTGTTGTCATCAAGAACAGAGTTTAAATTCTCAATCCAAATTGCATCAACAGGGCCATCCAAACCAATCCAAACATTTTCGTTTGTCTTCTTGCATGCGAATCTCCACAGAGAAGAAAAGATTCCATCAGTCCAGTCGTTTGATGAAGGATCAAGAATACCGAACATTTGAGAAGAAGTGATTGCTTTTGGATTCATTTTAAGGAGACGATGAGGACCTCTTTCATCGGACAATGCTTTAATAAGTGTGTTAATAATGGCACTCTTACCTGAGCCTGAATGACCAAGAATCATGATTCCGTGTCTAACTTCGCAGGTCTCAAAAAGTTGCATAACTTTAGTGAGCCATTCATCAAATGGATTCAGGCCTGCATCCTTTGCATTCTTGATGATTGCTCGTCTAATTTCTTCGTTTGTCGATGAGTCGAGTTGTGTATTCGGAAAGACATCATTAAGAAGAGCTACATAAAGAGGTTCATCATCATCGACAAGTTTTGACAAGTTCATGTTTTTCAAAACTTTCATTAAAAGTTTTGATTCATCCATTGTTGGATTCTGTGCACGAACTTCCTTTGAGAAACGAAGAACAGACAAAATATTACGAAGGCCCCAATCATAATGAACTTGTTTTGATAACTGCTCACTACAAAGTGTATAAAGAAGTGAAAATTTATCAGATAACATTTCATACTCTGCAAAACCACTTGATGCAAGTTTGACCTTCATAATAAGTCGCTTATCTGGAACCATCATTGCAACCATACGGAATTGAATCTTCAAGTTTTCAGGAAGTTCTTGACGGCCTGCATAACCAGGATTCATTGTAATGAAAATAGCTACACGATTATCAAGTTCAACCAAAGAACCATCTGTGAATTTGAACAATCTTGCTCTTTCTCTACAAGCATTAAAAACACAAGCAACTTGTTGAGCAGCAACAGATAAAACATCAAGTTCAATTCGGTTGAATTCATCAAAATCTCCCCAAACACCTGCTTGTGCAAGACCTCTAAAAATACGTCCAAGTGCTTGATAGTTCATTTGATCAGAACAGTTAAAAACAACGCACATGATGCCAAGTGCTTTTGACATATCTTTGACAGTCTCAGTCTTTCCTGTTCCTGCAGGACCAGCTGGTGCTCCTCCCATTGATAAACCGAGAGCTTGAGCGAGTGTAATGTAACAACGATCAGTGAGTGGTGTAATAACAAGACGCGATGTACAACCTAAATATTCATATGAATATTCTCGATCAACATCAGTGATTGAAACGATGCATTTTCGACCTTCAACTTGCCAGTAATAACGCATCTGTTTCTGCCAATCAAAATGACGAGGATTATTTATTCCTGTTTGAACAAGTTGCTTGAAAATATCAAGATTATGAAGGAATAAAGTAATCAATACTTCAACATGTAATGATGTAAGTCTATTGCTTTTATCTAAAGAACCAGCAACTTTAATTAGTTCTTTGAATCTGTTATCAAATTCATTCAAACATTCATTCATTGCTTTTCGATTCTTTGATGATGCTCGCGTTAATGCTTCTTCAGTTCGATATGTCCACCAAAGCATCATTTCAAGCAATAAAACTTGCTTTGGAAATTCACCAAGAACCCAATCTTGAGTAGTTGAAGAGATGAATTTTTGGCCCATATCGGTACAAATATCTCTAACTGTTTGTCTCATTCTAGAAACTAAATCATTAAGCCAAACTTCAACATTTCCTTGAGCCAAGAAAGGAATAGAAAATGTAACTTGTTCGCCTTCATCTGATCTCATTTTTAAGATCTTGTTATATTGAAGCGAGTCGAAATCTAAATGAACAAGATTTGCAAAAATTGACTGAAGGTGTGGTTGAATTGCTTGTGGATTAGATGCTTGTCCTAAGATTTCTAAAATAACTGGATCTGAAACAAAATAGAATCGTGGAAAAGCAGCTCTTTTCTTTTCAATATATCCTGCTAATGCTTTCTGACACTTTTGTAACTGTTCAAGAAGATGCATGAACAGTTTTTGTAATCCTTCATCACCATAACAAACAGCAATGACGTTTTTAATGTCGTTTGCATTCTTCATAACAGTCAGCCAATTCTTGTTGATTTGTGAAAATGCTTTAGTTTCATGTGTCATGTATTTAGCAATATCGCCACCACTGAAAACAGCTTCTAAGTAAATCCACATTGATTGAACTTGAAGCCATTCACTAATGACGCTACTAGAAGTTGTTAATTTCTTCATCCAAAGTTCAACATCTTTCTTATAACGGCCAACAAAACGGTTGGAATTCAGAGAAGATAAAACAACAATTGAATCTTCAATTTTGGTGACAATTTCATTGGTTTCAGCTCCTTTAAGAAGGACATCTTTCATTTCTTTAAAGTTGGCGAATGTAAATTCAGTGGTTTGCCAATCGCATTCAATTTCATGAAGTTTTGCAAGAATCTTTGCTTCGTGTTCTGCAGCATTGCAAATGTCATGGACATCTTCTTTATGATCAAGAAGACCGGCATCAAAAACATGTCCTAATCTGAAAACATCAGGATCCGTATCAAGTTCACATCCAGTTAATTCAATGATTTTCTTCCAATGGACATCTTGAACTGCTGGATTTGACAATGCTTCAAGAAGAGGCATAATTTCAACAAAGTTATCAATCCTATTTTGAAGATCAATGTAAGCTTGCCAAGATTTCATTTCATTAGGAAGACGTCGAGCTTTAGATTGGAATTCAGTCATAATTGGCTCGATTTCACCAAATTTGACATCAATCCATAAAACATCTCGAATACCACGTGTGTAAGCGTTAACCTCGTTATACAAACCATACAATTGATTAAGACAACGAAGTTGTTTAGCCAAATCAGCAAGTTCAGGTAATTCAGTTCTAGGAAGTCCGAATAATTCTTGACCGCCAGAAAAAGTTGTCCATCTTTTCTGAAAGTTATCAAATTGATGCTGAAAAAGTTTCAGTTTTTCTGAGGCTTCAGAAGGAGACAAACCAGGGGACATTGGACCTTCTTCATGATATTGTTTAATGAATTGTTGAAATTCTATTAAGAATTGTTCCATTCCTTCAACGACTTGATTTTTAAATGATGGTGAAACTTTTTGAAGGAGTTCTTGTTGTTGCTTTTCAAGTTCTCTAAGTTTGTTCCAATTATAAGTCAGACCTTCAAATTGTTCTATTTCTTCTTGTGGTACAACAACGTTATATTTGGAAAGTAGTTGATAACTTTCTTCAATTGGGGCCATTTTTATATCTATCTTGGCTGCCATGTTACGTACTTTCTTTAGACATTCCATGGCTGAACGTAAGTCTTCAAGTTGAGTGATTCCTTTAGACAAGTTATTTTTCATTTTTTCCATGAAATCGCTCAATTTCATCATTCCATTTCGTCCTATTTTATTAAGTAAGTCGCCATACTTTTGCTTCCACTTCTTAGCTTCATCCATTAAGGCTGACTTGACACTTTGGCAGTTCATTAAAATAGGACCAACTCGACTTTTCTCTTCCATTTCTTCAATTGAATTTTCTGTCTGTAAAAATTTGTCCATTTCTTCTTTAATTTCACGTATTGTGGGATTCTTGCTTTCAAATTCGGCAAATTGAGCATCTACATCAGTGTCCCATAAAAATGCAAACTTTTTGAATTTGCTCATATATTCTTGAATCTTGGGTTCAAATGAATACATTTGATTTGTTACGCTTATAAGCATTGCTATAGCAATGTTATCACGTGATAAATAATTGAAATAATTTCTTGGTTGATAATCTTGAGATCCACCATATAAATCATCATCTTCTTCATGATCATCAGGTTTTATTCCTTGTTGCTCTTGTTGTTGAATTATTTGTTGTTCTTGATGTAAACTTGGTTCAAAAACGGTTAACGGCCATGTAGCAATCTTTTTTGTAGAGAAAAGCATGGCTCTTACTGTTTCATTTAATGTTTGTTGAAGAAGTTTGAGATCTGGTGAAATTGTAAGATCTGGAACAGTTGGCTTTAATTCAGTGGCAAATAATGTTGGTGTGTTTGGATTGTTGGTCTTCAAAAAGTCAAGAAGATCTTGGATCGAATATCGAAGCATGTTGGTAATGGCTCGATTTGTCATCCCAACGTATGTCTTAAATAAGGTGAATACTGGATGTGTCCAAACAACCATCAAATGTTGAGCTTCTCTGTATTCAAAAATGTGTTCGCATTCATCATCAGTAACAACACCAATGTTGGAGACAGTTGAAATAATTTTTAAGATTTCGCAAACACCTGAAATAATAACTTGAACTCGGGCATGAATATGTGTAACTGTTTCTTCGGAATCTGAACGAACTTTGTCAATTAATTCTTGCGGTTCGGTAAAGGAATTCTTAAATTCTGGTAATAAGCGTGAATCTGTAATTTCTTTCAGTGCTTTGTTAATTGAGAAAGTTCGAATGTCGTTAACTTTATTGAGGGCTTCTTCAATTAATGATATCTTATTTTTCAAACTGTTGATAAATGTATCAAGACTAAGCGAGGTCCACGTTAAGGTCTTTCCTGCTGGTGTAATGGCTTCGTCGAGTTGTGTTTTTGCGTCCATAAAAAGTTCTTCAAAAGTATCTGCAATTAAGCATGTAATATTTTCATAACGAGTAACAAGATTGGAAAGCTCTGATCTTGTTAATTTAACTTGTTGTTCCCTGGCTAAAAGAGTATCAAAACCATCAGGAAGCTCAAATCCAAGTCTTTTAAGAACAGCTGCTTCTTGAAAAACTTTCATTACATCAAGAGAAAAGTTAACATTTAATTGATGTGTTGTTGGATCCATTTTTAATAATGTATTTTGCATCTCTTTTCTCAAAAGATTAGCTGCTTCTGTAAATTCAGCATATTTCCTATTTTCGTAAGTAACAAAGTGATAAAGGGCTTTGTTGTATGAAGGGCTGACTTTTTTAAGAAAGCTTTCATCATAATGAGAAAAAAGTTTCATAGGTTCATTAATGCGACTAATTAATTGTCGAATCCATGATATCTTTCCAGCAATTGGAGGCATGTTTCGCGGAATGGGTGGATTGTCTGATTGTTGGGTAAACCAAGTCCTGACACTAGAAACGTCTTCTTCGAATCTTTGTACAGTTTTTTTAAACCATATGTCAAGTTCAAGTTGTCCTTCATTTCTGGTCATTGTCTTCCTTAAACGATCATGAAGTTCAAGAGCATATTTTACAGTTTGTGTAACGGAAAATGCATCTTGTATGAGCTTTCGTATTTGCTTATCTTTTTCGGCACATTGATCTGAAAAAACTTTATATTGTTCATCAAAGTATTTGTTTCGAGGATCTAACATGATTGAATCTTTACACCTAACAGTGAAGTCGACATTTTCAATGAAATTTGAGACAATTGATTTCATTCCTTCAATCCTGCAATCATTCAATTTATGAAATTGGTCAATTGTTGTGAATAAATCAACCAATGTTGAGCATCTTTTAGAAAAGGCGTCAAATTTTCCGAATATTATGAAATGTGTTCGAAGTTCTCTTTCACTTCCACCTTTCTCTTCTCTCGCTTTAGGTTGGCTCATCATCAAAACTGAACTCACACCACTTTGATTTGTTGGAGCATTTGTAGGATTCATTGTATTAATTGTTTTTGTTGGTGAGAATTGAATTGTTTGAGCTTGTGTTTGCGATAAATTTTGAACTTTTTTCTTCATTGTCTTATTATAAAATCGCTGGTAAGTTTCATTTAATTTAATACAAGCTTTAAATTTTTCAATTAACGGTTGTCTTTCTTGTTCATAAAGAAGACCTCCTTCTTCAATATAAGTGCAGCATCTATTTATCATTTGATTTGTCACTTTCTTAAGTAGGGTGCATATTCGATGAGGAGTTCTATAATAACGAGATATATTATGAACCATAGAGACGCTTGTAATAAGACCTGGAATAAGCTCTTCACACTCTGGTGGATCTAATGCATAAAACATTTCTGTATATTTCTCAAGAGATGCAAGGAATTTAACGTTATCTTTAGCTTCGTTAGCTGATTCAGTAATCTGAACATCAAGATTATTCCATAATTCTATAATCGGATGTTTTGCTGCTTTTAAAACAGAAATTGCAGTGTGATTTTCATCATTTTCTTTTAATGATTCCACTAATGATGAAAAGATTGCCATTCGTTCGCGCCAATAATCCATTTCAGCTCTAGGACCAGAATTTTCGTCTTCTTGTCTAACTTGTTCAGTCACTGATAACAAGTTTTGGATTTGTTCACACCAGATTTGGCATTGAGAACTAAATTTTGAAGTAATACTTTCATCTCTTGAAGCTGCTAAAATTGATGATGGATCATTTGTAACATCAAACATTGGAGGTGGTTCAAACTTTAATGCTTTCCGAGTTGCGAGCACTGATGAGGCAACTGTTTCTGATTTTCTTTGAATTGATTGTAACAGAAGTTGAGTATCTTTTACATCCAAGCTTTCATCAGTTTGTTCAAGCGTTGTTTCGACAGCTTGAAGATAAGTATCAGAAAACATTTTATAAAAAGATTCAACTGGATCGCCAATAACAATACCTGAAATGATAGTATTATCAATGTTTGCCTGTGTAACGCCATTTTTGTCATTTTCGAGAAAACGTAATGCATAAGGAACGAATAGGCAAGAAGGCCCTGGATATTCTTTAGGATCAATAGAAACTTTTATTTGAAGTGGGTCGCGAGAAAAAGTATAAAAGAAAACAGCTGGTGGACCATCTGTTTCAAATAACGATGATATTTTTTGAATGTCGTCATGATCAAGTTTCAATGCCCAATCCTCGACAGGATCACTCTTTGGAAATCCAAGGTTTTCGGCTATTTTTGAATAAATATATTTAAGTCGAGAATCAGACATGAATAAAAATTTTGTGTTAGATTTGATTTTAAAGATTCACAAAAAGTTTTATTTAAAAAGTGGAAATTATAAAACGGCTAAAAATATAAAATTTATAGTAGTTCAAACGATACTATTGTAAAACCATATTTTCATGAAATTAGCTAGAAGACCTATTCTTTATTTTAAAGAAAAGTAAATAGTGTATATCTTGATTTTAATGTGCATAATCTAATATAAAACTTATTTCAATTATTTTAATATAACAATATTTCTTTTTTTTTTTTTTGATATCTTTTTACATAAAAATGAGGTTAATCAATTAAAATCATTTGAAATTCATATATTAATGTTCAGAATTAAAGTCATTATTATTTATTGATAGAGAAATAAAGCACTTTATTTTGCCAGATTTAATAAAAAAAGGTTTGATTAATGATTCTAAATTATAGGTATAAAACTATTTAAAACTATTGTAAATATTAAAATAAAAATATTTTTTACGTTATTTCATGCGTTTACTTTCAAAATTAAATTCAAAATAACTCAATTAATTCATAAAAAAATGATTTATCTTTCGATATTATTGATAATATCAATTAAAATTTTATAAATATATATAATTTAATATTTTATAAATTATTTATTATCGGTATCATGTAATTAAATTTTAAAAATGAGAAAAACGTATTTGTATTAAAAAATCTTTTGAATAATTATTTTTTTTTACTCTTAGAATTTAAATCGTTAAAATGATGATAAGATCATTCATTAAATGAAAATACGCGATTTTTTCAAAAATCCTCAAAAGAAAATATTTTTGGTTTCTTTTTGTGTATTGCTTCTATCTATACTTGCACAATTTATTACTTCGTGTGTTTGGATTTCACGCCTACTTCCATTTTTTGTTCGCGCAGAAAAGAGTGCAAAAAATGTATATAACTTAATTATTTGGACTTTAATTTTCTCAATATTCGATTTCATTTATATTGTCGTTTTATTGGTGTTTTATATTTTTTTCAGGAAAAAATGTAAATCATGTATTGATTCATCATGGAAAATAATAGGAAATTTCATAATGATGTTATGTTTATTATTAATGGGAATTATTATTGGATTTGTAGCTGCATCTTATAGTCTAAAAGGTAAGCATTCATTAAAAAATAAATGTTACAAGTATGTATATGACGGTTTTATTTCAGTTTCTCAATATATATATGTTGAGCAAGACAAGTTTAATAAATGGATAACAAATTATGTAGATCGTGCAAACAACGACTTAAAATATTTTTGTGAAAGCGTTGGCATTCCTACTTTTCTATGGTCTTTTTTCCAAGCAATTTCTATTGTTTCTATAATTGTTGGATTTATTATATCATCCAAAAATCCTGAAAATGAAATTAGTGAAAATGAAGATATAGAAAATCATGATTCAGAAAAGGATTCAAAGCCTGTTGTTAATGATAGAGAATCAAATGAGAATAGTGATTCTATAATTTATATACCTGGGGTTGTTGAAGATGTTGAATAATATGTGTCTTTTCTATAATTACTAACTTGTTTTGTAAAATATGGTAGAAGATATATAATATTATATAATATTTTGTTTGTTTGTTTGCATTATTTTAAGTTTTTTGATGAATTATAGATAAAACACTAATGATAAATATGAATTCAAAATTACAATAATAAATTAAAAATTTGAGAAATTAAAAGTTGCCTTTCTAATTTAGAAAAGAATCTTAGCGTAATGTTAATTTAATAAATAAACTTTTTTAATAATGAATAATATAAATATATATAAATATTTACTCTTACATGTTGTAATAAAGAAAATACAACTTGGCTTTTAAGCCCATTGTTGCATAATTGAATTACTTTTTTGAAGACCGTGATGCAATTTTCACTTTAATAGCACGAATCTGTTCGATCAGTTGATGTTCTTTTTCGAATGCATTTGTTCGATTTATCTTAATTTCATTTTTCAATTGAGCTTTTTCAGTTGAAAATTTAGGAATGGCTCTGGCAAGTTCCTCTTTCTTACGAGCTATTGTTGCCTCAAGTTGGCAATTTTCTGCAATAATCTTTTCGAGGTTTGTGCTTGATTTAAATTTAGAGTTTTTTGTAGATGATTCCAATTTCCTGTATTCAGCAAGTAATTTGTCAATATTAAGATTCTTAAGATCTTCATTTTTAGACTTGTTTGTTTGAAATTTTGGATCATTTTGTCTGAAAATTGGTTGAAGTTTAGCCAGACGGCTTTCTATAATATTTGTTTGTGTATTTATATCTTTAGTCTCTTGCTTTGCAGATTCAACATGCATTTGAACTTCTTTCAGTTCATTCTCCAGTTTATTCTTTTCTCTTTCCCAATTAATTTTTGTTTTAACTGTTTGAATTTTACTAGTTACATCAACTTTAAATTCTTTTTTACTTTCTTCAAAATTATTTATGTCATTTTGCATTTCTTCATTTTTCATCTCAATAAGTTCAGTTTGTATTCGTAATGAATTGATCTTCTGAGTTAGCTCGCTGTTTGGATCTGTTTGCGAATTAATTGCATCTCTCCTGGTTATAAGGCCACTGACAGCCATTTCTACATCTTTTGTAATTCTTTCTTGGTTGATAATTCTGATATTTAATTCTTTTAATTGATCATTTGCAATTCTAATATCTTGTGTGAGTCGTTTTTTATTCGCTAAACATTTTTGAATTTGTTTTTGTGTGTCTGATTGATCATAAAGCAAAACGGTGTTTTCTTGTTGTAATTCTGTAACTAAATCGTCAATTGGTTGTGTTGCTGCTTGAAGTTGATTTATTTGTTCTGATAAATGTGAAATTTCATCTCTTTTACTTTTGATTAAATCAAGATGCTCACCTGTAAAAGAATCATCGGCGATTTGATTATGGCGTGTATGCTTTGGTTCAACACTCAAATTTTTATTAATAAGCTTGATTCGTGCTTGTTCTTGTTTGCATTTATCTAGTTCAAAGTTGATACTGCTTATCTTCGAATTATAATCGTCAACTTCTGATTGGAGCTGATCCATTTTATCCAAAAGTTCATTTAATTCATTCTCTCTATCTTCGAGTAAGGTCTTGATTTCGTTATTATCTGAATTTGAAGAAGCTTCAGACATTGAGAATTAAATTGCTTGAATTAATTTTAAACGTTTACAATTAACCTTTCTATCAAACTTTTTGAGAGCTAATATTCCAAAATTAACGAATCCATATGAAAAGAAGAAATTTGAAATTATAAATTCAAATTAAAATGATTTCTGACATTTCTAATTTGAATATTTGCATGTGTTAAATTATATCAAAAAATTGTGCAATAATTGAAATGCAAGGATCAGACAAAGGGTTATTCAATATTAATGATCGTTGAAGATAAAGATGCATTGTTGTGATTATAAATTGGAATAATAATTTCTTTCATTTACAAAATTTAATTTTATTAATTCAAATATATCACCAGATTTGGACTTAATTAAAAGTTAAATAAAAACACTTTTCAATATTATTTATATATGTATATGTATAAATTATTATGCCAAATAATGAATAGTATATACAAAAATTCAAATAATGAATAAAATTAATCATCTCTATGAGTAGCAGAAAATTGGCGAATCGCTTGCAATTTCTCTTTGTATTCAGCTGTTGGCATTGTAATTGATGTGTTACTCTGAATGCCTCCTCCTGGGAAATTTGTCATATTAAACTTTGTTCTTAAAATAAAATAGATATCCTCTGCCTGAATTGTAAGAGGTTCATTACTGTTGGTAGGAATTTCATCTTTATTTTTATCTTTTATGTAAGTCATAGCTTCCGATAAAATTGAGTGAAAGAATTCGTCTGCTATTTCATTATAAAAGTCTAAAGCTTCGGGAGTGATTTCTTGATTTGGATCCATTTTATGTGCTATATCTTTGAAAAAATCTTCATTGAATAAGTGTTGTTGCGCATGTTCTGGAGGTGGAGGATCATTTCTAGACATAAAATAAAATTTTGTTGGACAATGTAGAATAAGAATAAATCATTCAAATTTTGAGTTAGATTGAAAATAAATTGAGAAAATTATAACAAATTTTTAAACTTTTTGCTAATAAAAAGTTTAAAAAAATTAATTTATTTTATTATTTTGAAATGATCAATCGACAGCAATCTCTTCCTTTAAATTTTGTTATTACAATTAAATTAAATCATGGTCAGCCAAAGGCCAACAGCAATTCATTTCTTGTCCCCAATGATACTCCAATTCCTCCTACTGTTGTTGTAAAACTATCAGATCCTGTTTCAACAATCTTTGATCTAATAAAATCGCCAAATAGGCAAGCTAAGCTTATATTTAACGGCCAAATTCTTTGTCCAACCTTAACTTTTGCTTTCTATAATATTCACAACAATGATACAATTGATATTGTTACGTCTCCGATCACAGCGTCATTATCGTCTGCTGATCTCACACCAAATCTTCCACTAAAAGATCAAAGCAGTGGTCATCAAGTACTCGTTGCTGCCCCTCGCCCAATTCCAATCAGCCACAGAACAAGAATTGAATCAAATTCAAAAAATATAAACAAGCCTCGTCCAACATATAATGCTTATCCACATCCATATCCTGGAAATAGATTTCCATCACAAACTCCACCACCACATTTAGTTCTTCATCAAGGTTTTCAAAAGACACAAGAAGTAAAGCAAGAATCCAATCTTATCGAAAAAATCGAAGATCAACTACCAAGCGCGCCTATTGCAGAATCACAAGATTAATTAATTTTAACACTTTGCGAAAATGTTTGTTTGTTATTATTATCAGGCCTCTAATAAAAAAAGAACGCCACATAACTTTTTTTGAAAATGAATTTATTATGATAAATAAACAGATTATTCATTAAAATAATCCAATATGATAATATTTCATAATTTATTACTATATATAAGAATGGCTCACAAATTTAAATAAAATACTGAACCTTAAATTATTTAATCAAGTTTCTACTTTGTGAATCTTTTTTAAATCACTTTAAATTAATATAAAGTCAAATAATATGCAAATTCAAAATGAAAATAAAGTTCTCTATTAAAAACATTTTTTCAGAAAAACGGTTATATGATATAATTTAACTATGACGATTAACATTTGAATGTGAAACAGATTTTAATAGAGAGCCTTATTTTTCAAGTTTATCTAAATAATTTGATGTTCTATAAGCAATATATAAAATTTAAAAAAGATTCACAAAGTAGAAACTTGAAAATATTAACTTCAATATAGTTAATGATATCAGATAAATGTATTAAAAAATGTATAAATATGTTTTATAGTAAAGATAAGAATATACTATTAGTAATTATTCTATTGATATAAAAATTGCTGCATTATATATAAGCTGTAGCAAGTTATGACGCAAATACTCTTTATGATCACCTTTTCATCCACAGAAATATCTATAAGGATTACAAAGTCCAAAAGCAAGAATATTTCATATGTAATGAAATTATGATTATACACCAGTTTTCATAAAAATTTATTTTTTTAATCAATAATTATTATTCCTTTTTTTGAATTTTTATGAGAAAAACTCATTATAAGTACTTCATATAGCATTAAAAACAACGGAATATGTTTCATTTTTTTATGTGCATCTCTGTAAAATTTGCAGCAATTTCAAATTTCTATATTATTTTTCGTACTTTAGATGTTTGGTTAACAAACATTTAGCATTTATGTTAACCAATCATGCGTTTTTTTATGTAAAGTTTTAAAAAATAAAAATAATAGGTAGAATTAAGAATCAGTAAGTGCGATTTCATATTTTCCCATGATAATATAAATCATGATACTAAAATTTTCACAGAGGGAATTTTTGATATTTTGTTTTGATGGAGAATTAGATATTTTATAATTTTGCTTTTTCAATAATATAAATTCATATTGAAGATATATATATTTTAAAAAAAAATATTAATATACTAAATAGCAATATAAGAAAAAAATCACTAAAAACAAAGATAAAACCATTTTTTATTACGACCGTTTAGAGTGCACTCTTAAAAAATAAATTTTTCTATAGTCACTGTAGAAACCAGGGCACTTTTGTTGAAACCCCAGACCACTTTTAATTCAAATTTTCTATGGTTTACGCGGAAATGTTATATGAAATCATACCATTTAAAAATAAAAAAAAATATAATAAAGAATGAGTTTTTACTACAGCCCTTAATTAAATATATAATTTCCAAAAGAAATTTAATGCAAAAATAATAAAATCTATTTATTGAGATTTTAAATATTTTTTTTTACCATAGTTGGCATTTAAACAGTACAATTTATTTACATTTGGCTCTAAAATTAAAATTTAGCAAAAAAACGTTGACAGTAAGTTAAAAAAAAGAAAAAGATTATTAAAAGTAAAAAATGTTGAGGTAGGCAAAGCTTTTAATCATTAATACCAATTTATATCTGTATTTTATTGGCATCGGCGTTTCTTTTCCCCTTCTGTTTTTACTTTAAGACTTGAAATATTTGATTGAAAAATAGATATCCAACCTGTATCCAATTTCCAGTGCAACATGAAAGTTATTGAAGATGTGTCGTCAGTACTCCTGATATATAACTGATTTGCAAAGAGTTGTTCAAAGTTTGTCGATAATAAAGGTTTGTAAATAAAAAATGAAAAACAATTGAGATCAATAGAAAATCGTCATGGTCGTAATGTAAAGCTCTCAAAAATGAAAGAATAAATATTTTTAAAATAGGAATATCTTTAAATTTCAATCATATATTTTAATTTATTATTTAATCAATTAATTTTATTTTTATAATAAAATAAATATATTATAATTTTTTTTAAGAAATATGATTTGGTTGACCTTTTTTTCTATATTGTATAAAGGTAGGCACTATCTATATAAATTTTCTATTAAATTATTAAAATATGTTCGGAGAGGTCAAATATTGAATAAAAAACCGGGGGCCTGGGTTTTAACACACGGGCCTGGGTTTCTCCAGTGACTATATATTTTTTTTAAAGACCTAAATCAAAAATCAGGCTCCGACACGATCTGGACCTTTAATCAGTAATCACAATTTTCTTGTTAGTTATTCATCAAATTTCTTACTCATATATCCTTTACACTTTTAATATTTATTTCGAGATACAGCCATTTCACAAAAGAAGATATTATTCGATATTCCTTATAAATGTCAGATATTAAACAATCAATCACCGATATGTGCATAAACGCTTTTATTAAAATATTTGAATCAACATCTCTTTTTTTATTTTCAATCAAAGATAAAATATAGTATAATCATGAGTTTTCGAGTAAAATAATAACTCAGAGCTTTGCTGTCTAATAAAATTGGGAATTCCTGTGCAAAGATTTCATGATCCTCAAAAATTTTTAGCAAATTTATAAGAATTTAAAATTTTATATATAATCCGGAATGCTATTTGGTATTTCATCGCTTTCCTGATTAGAATATTGTTTTAACTTCTTATTACTGCTAAATATTTGTAGAATATGTTCTAAAGAGAGGTATTCATGTGAGGTGACTTAACGTCTTTGATAATTTTTATAATTGCATTTTTTCAGCCAATTTAAAGTTTTGAAGACTCAGATTAAGAGAAACAAATTTCTTACCTGTGGAGATTGTATTAAGCATGATTTTTTGAAAAAATAATGTTAAAATTTTTTTTCCTAATATCTTGATATTTTTACTCAATTTAAAATATATGCCAGATATTTAAAATAATAAAGGTAATTTATTAGTACTATAATTTATTGTGAGACTTAAAATTTTGTTTTTTGTTTTATATGTAAAAATAATGAAGATTTTAAAATTTGAAAATGAATTTTTTTGCAAAAAAGTAGAATATTTAAAAATTCGCTCGTTAAATATTTATATATTTTATGTATATGTTTTGGCTTAATCTGAATTATTCAGTTGAGAATGGAATATATTGGCTATGCGCTCATTTTTGAGAAATGTTGATTTTACTTTATATTATTAATTTTATTGGTGCAAAATGCCAAAACCAAAAAAATGAGAAAAACTTTTTTTAAATATTTATGTTCTCTTGAATTAACTTTGATAACAATAATTTAATTACATTGAATAATAATAAAAAATAAAAAAAATCATAGTTCATTAATTATAAAATGCAAAATATTAGTTATAAAATTATAATTTTTTACGATAATTTAATTCAATTCATCTGAAAAGTTTCTATGTTTATTAATTAAATTGTAATAAAATATTGAGAGAATAAATATTTTTTCAAAAAAAAGATGATTATAAATTCAATTGATTATTTATTAATTTGTATAAAATGATCGTTCCTAAAATATTGAAAAATAATTATATCTAATCTATATATTTCTTAATTATAAAAGTTAAAAATACAAATTAATTTTAAATATAAACTAATAATATATGTATTAACTAATTTGAATATTAATAATCACATATAATGCATATTTATTAATAAATAATTATATTTTTATATTTCTATTGAAATTATAAAAATTCAGAAGTAAAGTTATTTATACTCACAAAAATATATTAAATTCATATCTTGAAAATGGAGGCTCAAAGAATTATACAAATCATTATATAATCAAATTATAAAATATCTAAAAATATAAAATGTTTTATTTAAAATTTTATCGACGAATTCTCTACATGAATACCTCTTTCTAAAGGAAATAAAGCATTCAAATATTTTCTGAATTATATGCATGCAAAAATCAAGGTCATTCATAAAATAAATGGTTTATTTACGCTTTTTATTTAATTTAATTATAGACAATTAATATTTATAATCATCGATAGCTTTAAATCAAATGTGTAGAAAGATATTTTTATTTGAATTTTTTAAAAAACCTCCTTAAATAGTTTTCATCTCTTATTCAATTTTTCGAAAAAAAATGAATATTTTTATTCAATATTTTGAATGATTATTTGAGGTTTTTATTAAAAAGTTACTATCGGGGGATGAAAATTATTTTTTAAAAAAATCAAAAGTATTCAATTTATATTAGTACAAAAAATTTGAATAAAATGAAAATTTTTATTAAATCATGCGAATAGTTTTAAATGTAAACCTCTATTTATTCTGAAAAAGCAACATTGAAAAGGATAAAAATAGGAATACATAAAATATTAAAGCTGGATTTATTTTTTACACTTTTTATCATTAAAAAAATTAAAGTCACTAATTATTAAAGCTGATTCATACGAATACTTACTGTGGTGAAGTCATAATTACTTGTGCAACAGCATCTTCAGTTGTTTGTCCATCTCTAGCCGCAACAATTCTTCTAACAGCTGCATCTGAATGAGTCAGCTTAGTGAGCTCATCGTGTGCCATATCAACAACGTTACGATATGATTTCTCGTCGATTGAAAGATTGGCATCGAAGAATAATTTGAATGCTTCAATTGAGTAGCCACAAATCCTTCTCTTCTCTGCTTCGAACTTGACCTTTTCATCGTTTAATTTCTTTGTAAGTTCGGTTTCGTATGCAATTCTCTTAGCTGTGTAAGTTGTTTCCAAGAGCTTTCTTTCTCTTTCAACTTTTTGCTGAAGTGATTTCATCTCTTGTTCGGTTCTGATCTTCTCCTTCTTCATGAGAAGAGCATCATTCTTGATTACAGCACAAGCACGTTCATTTTCAACGCATGATTTGGCCATCTTTTCAACATCAAGACGATGTTGTTCGCATTGATTCTTAAGTTGTCTGATTGCTGATTCATATGTTCGGCTAAGTTCAGCTTTTTCGGCTTCTAATTGATCATTGAATTCTTCGTTCTTCATCTTCATACGCTTGTTCAAATCAGTAATCTCACGATCTTTAGCAGCAACAGTCTTTTGTGATTGTTCAACAATTCCATCAAGTCTCTTGACTTCTTCAGATTGACTATCGAAATCTTCAACAAGATCACTGTATTGTTTAGAAAGGTCATTGTACTTGTTGGTGATTGAATTAAGCTTGTTTTGATGTTCTGCAGTCAATCTTTGAATGACTTGTTGTTCACGTATCTTGAAATCTTCCTCGTTCTGATTTGCACGAACTGTGGCATCAGCAAGTTCGGTTTGTAAGTTTTGATTTTCTTGTTTAAGAGATTTGGTTGTCTTTTCAAGTTGTGTGAGTTGAGATGCAAGTTTGTTCATTTCGTTTGTAAGATCTTCGATCTTTTGTGATGATTCTGTCTTGCATGCATCCAAGTTTTGGAGAACATCGCGAAGGTCGTGACGAGTCTTCTTAAGCTTGCTTGATTTTTGAGAGATGATTTCAAGTTGATTGACGAATTGATTCTTCATCTCAGTAACTGCTCCAATTGGATCACCAGTGTTTCCAAACATTTCGTCAAGATGAGCGATTGTTTCGTTAAGTTTGTCATTTTGGTGTTTCATATCGTCATATTTAACTCTGAAATCAGCCATCTTTGTAAGAAGTTGTTGGCCTCCATTGCTCTTGAAGAAATCTTCAATTGTTGTTGGTTGATCACAAATTGCAATTGATAAGTCAACAATGAATTTATTGAATGAAGCTGATATGAATTGATTTTCTTTTGCAGTATCATCGAATGCGCTTTGAAGTTCGCCAATTTGTTTTGTGTAATGGCATGCAATTGCCTTGAAACAATTTTGAAGTTTAGAAGCTGGTTGTAATGATGGGTTGGCAGCAATCTTGGAGATATTGGAAGCAAGAATTGGTTCAAATTCAGCGCATCTGAAAGCGTCTGGTGGTAATAAATCATCTGGTGAAAGAGGACGCTTTGATTCAACCTTTGATCTGTAATCAGCAAAGTCATCACTTATCTTCTTAATTTGAGCGTTTGATAAGTCATATTTCTCATTAAGAACTGAAAGATCTTTTTCTAATTTTTCAACTTGCTTCTTATATTTTTCGGTTGATTGTGTAAGGCCAAGAATCTTTCCTTTTTGTTCTTCAATTGTACGTTGATATTTGGCAGTGTTATTTTGTTGGCGTGGTTGAGGAACTTGTGTAGGTTGAATTGGCTCTTTCTTAGTATGAAGTGCCTTACGGAGTGAATCGATTTCTGCCGTGTTGGATTCATTGAGAGAATTGAGAGTTGAAACTTCTGTGCGGAGGCGTTCAAGTTGTCCTTTTTGAGCTGCAATTTGATTTTCAGCCTCATGAAGATTAAATTCAACTTCTGCTTTCTTCTTATCTTGAATCTTAATTTTATCATTAAGATCATCAATGATTTTCTGAAGTTGAATGATTCTTTCATTTTCTTGAGGTGTGTTGGCTTTCTTGTTAGGCTTTGGAAGGGAAAGATCACGAACAACAACTGGTGGTGGTGCTTGTTGAACTGTTACTTGTGGTATTTGTGGAACGTTCAAAATGCCGCCTTCTGAATTGCGTAATTTTGCAACTTCAGTCCTCAAGGATTCAACTTGTTGTTCAAGTTGATTAATCTTATTCTGCTTTAAATTCATTTGAGATGTTTGTTCTTCGGTGATTGCATTTAATTTGTTTGTCATATCAGTAATTTGTTGCTTTGAATCAATTTTTGCAAGGTGAGCTTCTCTTTGAACTTTTGCAAGTTCAGCTTGTAAATCATCTTTTTCATGAGAAACATTCTTGAGTTTAAGCTTAAGATGTTTGACTCGTTTTTCAAGGTGTTCGGTATTGACTTGTGGTTGAAGCAAAGGAGTTGGAGCGTCTGTAATTGCAGCTTGTGGTTTTGGTTGGCCTGGTCTTTCATAAAAGTCAATTAAGTCATCAATTGTTGAGAATTTTGTTTGGAAATATCTTTCACTGCTTTGAAGAACACGGTCAATTCGACCAACAATTGTCTTTTGTTGAAGAACGTCTTTTTCATGAGCAGCTTTGACTTTTTCAAGTTCTTCAAGTACAGAATCAAGTTGAGCTTTGGATTGTTCACGAACACGTTCAATTTCATTGTTCATTGCATTTATATTAGTATCGTTTTGTTGAGATCGATTCTTTTTCTCTTCGTTAAGGCGCTTGGTAAGTTCTTTGTTTGTTGCAAGACTAATTTCTAATCTATGTTCCAAGTCGTCTTTTTCAGTCTGGAAATTTCTAACTTGTTCAACTAATTCTTGATTTTTAACGTGTAAGTCTTGAAGTTGAGCTGTGATTTCAACAGCTTCTTCGAATTGTGTTCTAAGAAGAGCATTTTCTTTAACAAGTTCACTGTTAATCTCTTTAAGTTGGTGCTTCTTGATTTCATTTGACACTCCGGCCGAAAAAGATTCTTGACCTTCACACCGAGATGAGTCTGATAAGGAGTCAGAAAACATGAATGAAAACTGTAAACGGCTGCATAAAAATAGTAAACGATCTCAGAGATAATCACAATTTTATAACAAAATTTGAATGTAAACTTTTCAAATTTTAGTTAAATTCAATGCAATTCCGTTAAATAATTGTTTTTTAGAAATGCTATATGAAAAAGAATAACTTTTTGAATTATCAATTGGCAATTCAATTAAATTCTTCACAAAAAATATTAATTTCAAATACCCAAGTGGATCCAAAACAAAAATGCCGAAACACATTTAAAAAATATATTTAAAATAGAAAATCATGAAAAATTTTTTTTTTGTTTATAAAAAAAAAATTATTAACGTACGCTCAAAAAATCTTCATCAGTTATTAATAAAAAATATGTTAATATGTCAAAAGCCAAGTAAATTCATGTATTGAATAGTTCCTTGAAGCTGATTGATTTTAAAAAACTGTTTTTGAGCGACATGCTTTTTTTAATCTTTTTTATTTGTTTAGTAAACCATGAATTTATTCTTGTCATCAAAATTTAAAATCATTGTCGAATAAAGTGAATAAAACTTTTTCGTTTAAAAAAAAAAACTGATTCTTTTAAACTGAAAGAAAAAAAGAACCAAACCAAAATTTATGGAAAACATTTCTATAAATCCCTCTTTGACCAAAAGCGTATTTGAACTTGAAAAGGTAAGAAAATATATTGAAACAAAAAAATTTTGAAACTCTGGTAAACTATGAACAATGACATATTTTATGAATTTTTTTATCAA
Source organism: Tritrichomonas musculus (assembly GCA_039105265.1). Taxonomy (NCBI): domain Eukaryota; phylum Parabasalia; order Tritrichomonadida; family Tritrichomonadidae; genus Tritrichomonas; species Tritrichomonas musculus. The sequence goes on along the minus strand of JAPFFF010000005.1, from coordinate 2,886,837 downwards.
CTTTATCAGATAATTGTTATTATTTTATGTTTTGTTATTATTATCATTATTTTTACTATGATCATTTTTGCTATTATTATCAATATTATTATTATTTTCATTATTATTATTTTCATTTTTATTATTATTAGTGATGGTTATCTATAAATTTCAATAAAGTTTTTTTTTTAATTATGAAAGGAAATTAATTATAATATAGCAACGAATGCAAAATCAAAGGAATATATTGTTATATCGCATGAATCCAATATAAATGATCAATTAGATCGTAATTTATTTAATACTTCAGATGTATTTGATTCTAAAAAAATTGCTCAAAATATTATTCAATGAGTTTATTCAATATTCAAAAGTTTATAAAAATGATGTAAAGTCCCTCAATAAATTCTATATTCAACTTTTGAATATTGAAGATGAAATATATAAACTATTCAAACAAAAATCAGTATACAGTTGTAATTATGTTTCCAACAATTCGCTCAATTTTTATAAATGATGATAAAAACTCTTTTACTTGTGTTTTCCCATCACTTTATTCTATTTTTTCAATTAACCCGTTCAAAGTCTTATATTCAAAATCATTAAAACCAAAAAATATTACTGTCGGATCGGCAGCCACATGTTGTGGATGGCGTTTTCTCGCACTTACTGGACTTCCAGCAGATCCATACTTTGATATGCGAAGTGTTCTTGTTCGTGATCATGCCAAACTTGCAAGCGTTACCAATGAAAATGAAAATGAAAACAATCAAGGTAAAGATGACTGCATTGATATATTTAGTCATGCCTTTAATCAAAATATTTTATCTCTTCGTATTACACCTGATTTTTTAATTTGTGGGTTTTTTAATCATGTTGAAGTATGGCAAATTTCACGATCAGAACAAATAGGTTTAATAAAACATGGGATAAATATTCATGCGCCTCTTTGCAACTCTAGTGATTTTATGGCATTTGCGTGTACAGGAACCACTCCTCTTGAACTATCTTTTCTCCAATTTCAATTAAAGGTTGATAATGGAAATTTCTTAGATTCAGTCAATAGCACTAATAATGATGTTCAAGTGTGCATTAATCGTACTGTTAAAGCAGCAGATGATCCGATAACAATTGTTAAGTTTTCACAAGATAATCAGCTATTAGCGCTAACATGTACAACTGGATATGCAATCCAAGTTTTACGTACTGATACTTGCTCAGTTATCGCAAAATTCAAGCGTGGTAGAACTGCTACTGTTATCTACTCAATGGACTTCTCACCAAATTGCGATTTCCTCTGTGCAATTACTCAAAAGTCAACCCTCCACTTTTTTGATCTCCGAAAAGTCTTAAAAAGTCATCAAATACAACCAAAGCCAGCACTAGTTGAATCGAAATTTACAGGGATATTTAACAATATTTCAAATCCAATTTATGAAACAGAAGTTGAAATTGATGTTGATGGAGTTGATTTTAATCCAAATATTACAAAAAAAGCCCCAAGACTTTCAAACTCTCTTATGCCAAAATCGATGCCTTCCAATATGCAAAATCCTGTGGATAAAGTAAAGATTGGATCTGAAAAAGTTGTTTTTTCAAAATCCTCATACAAAATTAGTTTAGATGAATTTCAATCAATTTCTTCTCTGACTTGGTTTGAAAAAAATCAAATTGCTATTGTTTCTCATGATGGAAAGCTTCTTTTGATTACCGTAGATGAAGATAATTGTAACGAAATCGGGCGTGAGGTTATCTTTTATAAGAATTATATCCAAGATACCTTATACGCCAATGCATGAAATAATTAAGGTAACTACGCTTTTATTGATTTTTAATAGAGTTGTTTGAAGATTAATAAAGAAAAATTGATGTTTAATTTTTTCTGATTATTTTTGGTTATATGAAATAAATTTTTGAAATCATAAATGGTTGTTAAAAAAGATGAAGTTCACTTTATTATCAATCACAATATTATATGCTTGATCCCGCGAAACTTAATAAATGCTTAAATAAGATTTCTGAGCAATTCGGAAAGCATGTAGAAAGCAAAGGAAAATCTGTTTCTGCTATTCAAAAAATGACAAAGCAAGCTCAAAAATTAATAAAACATCTACAAGGTATGCCTGAAGCCGCACATTCACGGCCAGTTATTGAAACTCTTGAACTTCTTTCAAGCATTTGCCCTATTGAAGATCCTGATATGTATAAACCATGCGCTTTAATAATTCAATTGATATTTCGTTCTCTTCCGAATTCAGAACTTCATGAAATTTGGACGATTACGCAAGACATGAATCTTTGCTGTCATATAACTGAGTCAACAACACTCAAAGCATACTTATATATTGAAAAAATATGTACTTTTATTGAAAACCCTTCAATTGAAGATCCGCCTTGGTTTCGGCGATTTGTGAAGATTTTAAAATGCAAGTTAGATGGTGAAGTTGATTATCAAAATGTTTTACCATTTGCTTTATATATGAATGATATATCACCATTAAGATCTACTTTAGCTTTTCTTGTTCTAAATTCTTTTTCTCAAATTAACTCGCGAGTAGCAATAACAATTGTTTCATCTTGGTTAACTTGCGACCATAAAAATCCAATTATTGCCAATAATTGCAGAAATATACTAAAAAAAGCGCCAACAGATACACTAAATATGTTATCTACATTGTCTTTTGATGTACCCATTATTTTTACTATATTACCTCCAGAAATTGAAGGATACCAAACCCTTTGCATGATAACTATACATAGATTAAAATCTTTTATTCCAGATAAACTCTCTGAATTTCTTTGTCTTTGTGATACCAAAGCCAGAGAAATCATTCATCGAGAAACTTCAACGAAGAATAATAAAACGCCTTCATTGGTATTACCATCTTTAACAATACCAAAAAAACTTCAATTATATGATACATCTAAGACGGCATCAAGATCAAGAAATGCAATTTCAGAAATGATGGAAGATGAAATCACAATTAATTACTTAGCACCTGTTGTTCTGTTTGCAAGGAGATCGCCATATGAAGTTGCAAACTTTCTACCACAACAAACAGCAAAAAATATTGTGCAAGCATTGAAAGCACCGTACAATACAAAATTAACTAAAATTCCTTGTTCTCAGTATCACCCTGATGATGTTAAAAATTTAAGTGAGCTCATCGTTAATTGTGATATTCATCAAATATTACAAATGTGTGGTGATTCCTTTGTCTGGAAATAATTGTTAATTAATTATTCTCCAAAACTTTTTGTTTTTAAAAATCATTTTATTAACTTTTTTGTATTTTATTTAATATCTAGGAAATGTAAAATATAAATAAATCAAAATAAACTAAACTTTTTAACAAAATACAATTTTGAAAATTAATGCATCAATAACATATTTTTCATATCCTCACGATGATTTAATATTGCAATTGCTTGTCCAAGTTCAATTTTTTGTGCTGGGCAAGGAACTAAGTAATTATTACCAAAGATTGCATATAATGACATATCTTTTGGTGAATAAATCATTGTCTGCCCATTTATTCTTGGAAGTTGAAATAGTCCAGATTTATCAATTGACCCATCATCTTTTGATACAGTTCTGCCATCTGGAATAACATATAATTTGTGCCATAAATGAGAATCGAGGTTTAAAGCATATAAATATGTATAGCCAACCGAATATTTGCCACCAACTACAAATAAAAAGTTATTTTGAATTGCCATTGAAGCATAATTTAATGTTCCATGAGGCTTATGGCCAGCGCATGGTATAATTATTATTTTTTTCGATTCTAAATCAAATTTTATTACTTCGCTTCCATTCGATTCTGAACTCAAAGCATATTGAACCTTCTTGTCTACACTTGATGCAAATAAGCCAATCCTTCTTCCTTCAATTCCTGGGTTAGCGCATTTAGACCACTTCTTATCATATATATTGAATTCATACATGTCAGTTAATGTTGATCCATTATATCCACTCCACACGAATAGAGACTCTTTTGTTGTAAACATTGTTGAATTTGATCTTTCTGATGGATGGTTGGGAATAAAATCTAACTTATTCACAGTTCTAGTGTTGAGATCAACATAATGGAGATCAGCAAAATTTTTACCTGCTTCATCGTGGCCACCAAAAATATAAACATTTCTATCGATAATTACTGCTGATGCTCCTGATCGAGGAGAAAGCATATTGAATGAAATGCATTCCCATTCAAATGTATCTAAATGTAATATCCATGAATCATTTAACATTTCTTTTTCTTCAGTTTGACCATAAGCAATAAATATTGCATTTTCGATAGGATCATAAACGTAACAATTTCCAACACGAGGAGAGGGTTTAAATCCTTTGGTTCCCTTAATAGACCAAATCCCATTATATGGCATCCTAATAAGTTCATTTTTTTGTTCGTCAGTATTTACTTTTGGATGCCTTTCCAATGAAAATTTTGTTTTATCTTTGTCAATAAAGTTATCGCATTGGAAGCCTTGGTCATTATATTTCATTCTTTGAATCTGCTCATAGCAAACTGGAAGAGATGAAATCTTTGATTTTTGATACCCTTCATCAGCATCAATAGAACTTGCTTCTGAACCCATTTTTAAAAAATGAAAAGATTTAGTTATTTCACAAATTTTCAGAATCAATTGAATTTTCAAAATTAGAGATTTTAGTAAAATCTCTAATTTAAATAAATTCAATGTTTTTTACGGTTTCAATTCAAAAAAAGTGAAAAGCCAAGTAATTTACTCTATCAATTATATTTCAATTAACAGAAAAGTGATGTTTTTGGAGATCAAATCCGATAAACAAGATTAATGCGTATTTTTTTATTTTTTGATAAAAAGACAATATTAAAAAATCGATGAAAAATAAATGGATCATTCAATCTAATCAATTTCAAATTATATTCAGAAAATTTCATAGCAATATTTGCTGGGCCAACATAATTGAATAAATTATAAACATAAATGATATTTTAATTGTATCTCCTTGATAATCATGAGAATATGGAAATTTAATATTTGTAATATATGTTCATTTAATGATATATTTTTTGGTTTTAAAATAAAGTCAAAGGCCTTTTTTTTAAATTTTAAGAAAATAAAATTTCAATTTAGAGAGAAACAAATAATTGATATTTTTTCTTTAATAATTTGAATTATTCGATATTTTTATGAAAATTCATATTCAGAAATGATCGGATCCGACCAAACGTTGTTTAGATAATTGCCAATGTATGGAAACTCATTAAAAGTTAAATAGTTCAAAATAAAAACAAAATAAAAGTATTCATTATTTGTTTATTAAGCATTTGTACCAACAAACCTCGCGAAATTTGTCATTGCCCTAACCGTTAAAAAAAAAGATTAATGCGTTTATTCAAAAAATTAAAACAACTATAAATAAATAGATATGAAATGCATTTCATGAGAATCATCAGTTTTACTGGAATTAATATACATGAACGGATATTCTTATTTTAAAATCTATGAACTTTTTGAAAGAAAATTTTAATTTTTGAATAAAATTTTTCTTATTAATGTTACAAATCTCTGGGAATAATAAATTTTGCCAAATCAACGAGGATATTAGCAAAAAAAATTCAAAAAACGAGCCTATAATTTACCCATCGTACACATCATCTTTCTCCGCTACTTCTTTATTATCTTATTCAATTTGTTTTGATCATGCTGTAGTTATCTCAAAAAAGGGGATAATACAGGGAGTTGGGGATAATTCTAATCATCAAATATGGGATTCACTTCCAAAGGAAGTTTTGAAAAAATGGACACAATTTGAAATTCAAGATATTTATGGAAACTCATATAATCCTCTTTCTGCTGTATGTGGTTATGATAATACACTTTATATGGCTCAGAAACAAGACGATGATTCAGTTCATCTTTTTTATATTCGTTCTGGTAAGAATTATGGAATACCGCTTCTTCTAAATACCAAAAATAGAAAGCCAATTGCGATTTATGGTGGTTTGACAACTGCAGCTGCCATTGACTCAAATGGATCAATTCTTTTTATTAATGATAAGGTTTTCAAAGATATTGATAACGAGCCACAAATTGGATCACTTCCGAATGATGAAATTGCTATTTCATTGGCTTGCTGTGATGAATGTGTTTTTGCTCTCTCTTTAAGTGGTTCAGTATATAAATCTGAAAGAAATTCAAATGGCTTGATATTTATGGAAGTTTTTGAACTAAAAAAATTTAAGATAATAAATATATCAGGAATCTCAGGTCAATGTCTTGCTGTTTCTGATGAAGGAAAAGTTTATGGGCAAGGAAAAGCAAATGTTATTGGTATTAAGTCAAAACAAGAGACAATAGATCAATTTACAGTCATTAAAGAATTATCATCCTATAAGATTAAAGCGGCGTATGCAGGAACAATGCATTCTCTATACCAAGCCATTAGTGGTAAAATTATATCATGTGGCAATAAAGATACGGGTGCTCTTCTCATTGAAGGTCCTTTGAATGATGAGTACACTCCTACACCTGTTGAAACGATTATAAAATCTAATGCTAAATTTTGTATTGCTGGAGTTGGTGTCTCAGCAGTCTTTGTAAATTGTGAAATTCCTAAAAATTGTCCAAATCAGCCTACTCAAAAAGTTGAGAATACATTAGATAAAGATGCAGGAGACAAAGAGGGAGAAAACGATCAAAATTCGGAAAAGTCGAAATGTTGTATTCTAATTTGATTTTGTTTTGTAAATATATCTTCGTTTGCCTTATTCTTCTTTTTTAAAAAAATTGAATAAATGCATATAGAATAAATAATACTAAAACAAGCATGCCATGTTAGAATGATGAATATTAATAATATTGATATTAAAAATAAAAACTAAACTACAAAATATTATTTTCTTCCACGGTTTATTAAATTGAAACTTATCCTAAGTAAGATGTCTTTTTTTATTCACTTTCGTTGTAGAGGTATATCCGATTAAAAAATTATATTAGCATCCGCCGCAATCGCAACCTCCACAATCACATCCACCACAGTCACAATCACATCCATCACAGTCACAATCACATCCATCACAGCTACAGCAGTCGCAATCGCAGCAATCGCAGCAATCGCAGCAGCCGCAGCAATCGCAACAATCGCAACAATCGCAGCAATCGCAGCAGACGTTATGAATGTGAAAATTGCAATAAGAATCTGGGATGCATGCGGGAATATCTCCACAGTTGCCACAAAAGCAGCAACTTCTATTTTCTTGATCTACTTGATTGTCTTGATTTACTTGGTTTGTTTGATTTCTTTCATTAATTTCTTCTTCCTCGTTTTCCCCTTTTACTTCATTTTCTACCTGCTGCTTCTTGACAGTCAAGAACGAGAATGTCCATATAATAAAGACAAAGGCAACAACTGGAGAAATTTGCATAATAAAAGCAAAATCATCATTAGAAAGTCCTTCATTTGAATTATCACGATTTTGAGTCTTCTTCTTTACATAACTGCATGTTCTCGTTGAATTATTTAAATTTTTATTTTTATTAACTTTTTCTGATAAAGTCAAATTTGCAGATGAAAAATGATCAACTTTGAATAATACAAATGAAAAACGATAAATTTTCTTTAATTGTTCATTTATAACTGTTACAGTTGTTTCTCTCATTATCTGGCATTTTTCCATTTCTTTTTGTTTCACATGAATTATCAAAGCATTATTTTTGATTGATTTTGATTCAATTTTCAATTGAATTCCATCATCTCTATGAATAAAAATTTTTATATCATTTAAATCAGCATTTTCAAAATCATTGTGTATAATGAGCCATTTTAACTGAAATAATTCAATTGGGAAAGGTCCTTCTGGGGGCCAAGAAATGAATTTTGTTTTCAAAAATTTTGGTGAAAAATTAAAATTTTGTTCAAATGTTTTTATAACGGTTATTGATGGTTTTAATGATTTAAAATCATTAACTTTTTCAATTCTGAAAGGATAATATCCAAATCCAACTTTTTTCAAATTTGGATGAAGAAGTAAAATTTGATCATCAACTTTTTCATTAATGAAAGTTTTTTTTAATGTTTCAAAAACAGAAAAAGAATTTTCAACGATATTTAACTTACTATTATTTGTAAAATGAACATTTGAACTATCGCCGCAGAATTCATCAGTGGCTTGTTCACTCTTAATTAAATGGTCGGATGGCACTTTTCCAAGTTTTTGTATATTAATTGCTGCTTTGTAACATTGCTGACTCCACGTCTCATCTTCAATGATATTTGTTGAAATTCCAGCTAATTCACGAATGAAATTAATAAATTTCAATGATTTTGTATGATCATCTGTTGATGGTAATATTGTCTTGCATTTATCATATGTTTTCGGTTTGCATTCATGAGAATTTTTGCATGCACTGAATGGATGAATGAGAGATTTTTTGTATTCATTTTTAATTATATCAATTGCTCTTTTTTTGAAAAATGTATTTTCAACAATTATGTAACTCTTATTAAAATGAATTGCAACATGATTCAACATTTTTTCTTTATTAGATCCATATTTATTCTTTTCTGAACATATAATTGATTCAATGATCATAAAAACAAAAATCATATTATCTATAAATAAAGTGATGTGAAATTAATATTCTTCTGAATTATAAAAACGTACCCCTTTCAATTCATTTGATAGATCATTCATTTTTTCTGAGCATAAAAACGTTCTCTTTTGAAATTATAATTATATTCAATTTTTTTGAAAATGTTGTTGGCAATTTCAGTTTATATACAGCAATGCCTATTATTATAAAAATTATAATTAGAATAATGTTAATTTGTTACATGAATGATTCATGATTATCAGAAAAACACTGGAATATAAATGAATGATATTTCATGATTCTTGAATCAAACTTTATATTTATAGCAATATTATTCAACTATTGGTAAAGTTTGTCCAATAATTGAGAAGTGAAAAGATATTTTTTTTTAATATGTTAAGTCATTTTTTTAAAGAATTGACTGATAAAAAGATGAGTAACGTTATATATCAATTCAGTATTTGAAATATGATTAGTAAATGCTAGTATCAAATTTTATTCATTTCATATCACTTTAAAAAAATGTTTTGGCGGATAAATGTTTCTAAAACTTGTATTATATATAATTAAATCCAAAATATGGAGATTTAAATCATTTTCAAAGAAATCATTTGAGTATGAAAAGATTATTTAACTCAAAATTCTCAACAAATTTTTAAACTTTAATAATCAAAATAGACTCTATACTCATTTATCAATTTGTAACATCATAAATTTATATTATATGACTTTTTTATATCGAAAGTGAAGTGAAAAAAAATGGTTCTTTAAGAGAGTTTTTTTAATACAAAATAGATTCAAGGGATAACTATCATGCAAAATATGGTGTTTAAAGTCTTGATAAACATATCAAAAAAAAAATCTAAAATTTTTTTCAGAAATTAATCTGAGATTGAGATTTAATATTTGGCGGGATTTCGAATAAACCTTTGAAAAATTAACGTGCTTATAATAAAAACATCAACTAAAAAAAGGTAAAAAAAACATGATTATCTTTATAATATCGTTACAATAGTCAAATTTATTCCAAATCTCAATGAAAATAGATCAAGATCAAGGAATTTACCAATTTTTGTTCCATATTTTGGATGAAATTATATATAAACATAATTATTGGTTGAATAGGCTTAAATATTATTTGCAGTATATAAATAAATCATTATATATTAATAAATATCACATTGTCTTATGGAATTTATGAAATAGATTGAATATGTCGATTGATATAAAAAAATAAATTTTAAAACTAATTTTTATTATCATGTGAATGATAATATATAGAAATGATCTGTCAAATATGACAAGTCAATGAGAAAAAAAATGTCAATTATTAGTATTAAATAAAATTAATTTAAATGGAACAAAATGATTAAATATCTAAATAAGATTGATTTGATTGTTCTAAATTAGTTTATATTAACAAGTACTGGCATATTTTAAATGAAATTTTCATTTTATATAAATTCAATGGAAAAAAAATAAAGTATTCTATTTCTTGAGCTTTTTCAAAAAGGTGTAGGCGCTCACTTCACATTTCGCTTTTTCTCTACAAATAATATATAGATTTAATTTTTTATTATAATATTATAATCTTTATCTAAACAACTATTTAAATACATTATTTATTCTGCATTTTGTAGTAAATTGAACAACTCGTATTTTGAAATTAAACTTTTTTATAATATAGCAAAAAGCTTATACAGTCAATTTTAATACCACATATTATATTATTTATAAGGGCATGCAATGATCTTTCCTATTTAAGTTATGAAATATTGAGCAAAAATAGATAGGCAACAATTTCAAAAATGGATTGAAAGGAAAACATATCTAAATTCCTGAAATAAAACAGTTAATAATAGCTTATTTGTTAAGTTAGCAGTGACTATTAAATATAATTGAAGATTGGTTAAATTGGTTCCATACATCATGTTTTATTTCAGTTTTATTTTTGAATGTGATGATTATACGTTAAAATTGTAAAGTATTGAATTTTTTATTTACCAAATGGATATTAAAATCAGCTTTTTGATTTAACCAATCAAAAATTAGACAAAAATTTATCAATTAACAGAGTATAAAAGCATTATAAATAATCAAAATAATACAGAATGCTATTTAATGTTGAATTTGTTTTAATGATGTTGAAAATAATATCAAATTAAAAGAAAAATTAGCAAAAATAAAAATAGTCAAAATGTATTCATATCAAAATAAGTTTTGGTGTGTTAAAAAAAAAAAGAATTGAATATCAAAATTTAATATTTTAAATATTTTCAATCTTATTGTTTTTGAATAGTTTACATTAAATAAACTTTTCAAAAATATTAAAAATTAAAATGCAAATAAAACACGACGTATTGAATATTTTCCACTAAAAATCAAAAATAATATTTTAATACTAATGTTAAATATTATATATCAAAATTAATGGATACTATTATTTTTAATAGCACCCGCACCTTTTTTTTTCAATAAATAAATTAATCAAGAAATAGAAAAACCAACTATGTCCTTAATTTATATATGTGTATATAGTGAGAGAATTGGCCTTATACCATATTGAATGATCTTATACCGTTTTCGAAAAATTGTGAGAATTTGGGTTTTAAAAAAAAAAAAAAATAGAGAAAATTTATTGAATTTTTTACCAAAATTTAAAATTGAGAGAATTTGGCATAACGTTAATCGATGAAATACACGAAAAGCATCAAAAGGGAATCCTTTCAAACGATCAAGTCCAAGTTTTATGTGACTTTGTTAATCACAACACCTAGGAACAAATCCGTACTAAGCATCAACTCAGTTGTAAAAATGTTATAATCAGAATCATAATTAGAACATTTTTATTGGAGAATTAGTCCCGTGGTTCAACAGGAGGACATGATCCTTATTTATGTCAAAGAGATACTATTTTTTTAATAATTATATAACAGAGCAATAAAATAGCTTAAATTGTGTTACATGTAAAAACATTTTTATACTACAGTTTATTAATTATTTCACAAATATCGTCCTATAGATTGTAGCATGATGAAAGTATTCGAAATGGTTCATTTTTATTAATACAAGATGGAGCCAAAAGTCATATAAGTTTTTTATCTTCCTATTTATTTTATATTTTAACATTGATCTTTTATTAATACACTACCTCACAGCTTCTCATATGAGGTGTAGCTAAAGATTCAGTCCATTTGATGTATCTTTAACTACACCTCACAAAAGTTTTTTCTCACAATATTTATGCCAAATAAATTATAATACAGACATCACTTTTTTCAGAGAATACGTAATTAAAAGTTTTTTATCATCATCTTTGTTATATTGGTTGCATAATCAGTGCACACAGATATGACATTTATGTTTAAACAATTATTTAAATAATTTACAATATCCCTTGTAACATTGTTAATCATTTCCCTGTTTACCAAATCCATCTGTTCAATTTTGAAATAAAAAACCTACTTTTTGTGAATATTATAAAACCATAAAAATTCTCTAAATTTCTCTTAGAGTCATCAATAAGAAGAGAACAAAATTCACCAATATTTTCATAATTTATTTCTAATCTAAATTTTTCAAAAAGTTTATAAAGATATTTTTTAAGTGTCGATTTTCTTACACATCAAATCAAAGGATTAGAATTTTGTAAAATTTGTGAATACTTTAGGGAGCAATTTGGGATATTAATTCCAAAGCATTATTATTTAAAAATACTAAATAATTTTTAAAATGAATGCAATCTTTGCAAGAATTGGAATGAGAATAATGGCTCTATTGGTTAGTAGTATATACGAGTCGGTTTCCGCTGGGGCTGGCACCCCACGCGTCAACACGAACTCGTCATAAAAGAAAAAGAAAAGAAAAGAAAAAGAAAAGAAAAGAAAAAAGAAAAAAAGAAAAAAATATTCTTGTTCTCACTACTGCTCCCCATCAATGAAACAGCACAGGTACCCCACCCCACAACCGCCCATCTATGAAACGGCACAGGTACCAGCCCCGAGAATCTCGTACCTACTACAACAAAAATTAAAATAAAAGAAGTTAGATTTTACTAAGTAGTTCTTCTATATGAGGTAGTTCAGCATTAGTTTGAACACCTACATCCCAAAGGTCTTCAGTTTGAACACCTATCTCTTTATATTCATAGGGAATAAAATGACACTCTGTCACTATAAACATTTCTTCTTCTTCTTCTTCTTGATGTTCCTTATAGTTTTTATACAAGCCCACTCGCTTTTTTTTCTTTGGGAACTTGGTAATGTTTCTTTCTTTGTCATCAAGAGGATAATGACGAGGTTCATTATTATCAATTCTATCAACAATGATTTTCCCCCACTTGTTCATACGAAAATAAAAATGAAATGAATCATTTAAAAAGTGAGTAAATGTCATTTGTGCCACTCAAAGGCTTTACTAACGACTATGAGATACTGAATAGGTACCCCTTTACTATAAGACGTAAGAGTAATCATTTTATATGCAAAGATGCAAAACATATAAAGGGGTATATACGAGTATGTCTAAATGGCAACTACTACTTGAAACATGTACTTATAGCAAGACAGTTCATACCTAATGATGACCCACAACATAAAATAGAGGTAGACCATATCAATAGGAATAGGGCTGACTACCATCTAAGCAACTTAAGATGGATAACCCCAACTGATAGTAACTATAACAGGGATATGCCCAAAATTATAAATGCGAGGGCAGATTAGATATTTGGTACTCTAAGAACTCAAAGGCAAAATGTTCTATTTGGTCGATAAATTCCAAATCACCATCTTTCATCATTACACCAAGAAATTCAGGTTCGAAATACTCAGCAGCTAACTCTTTTATCTTATTAATTAAAATATTACATACTCCCTCATTAGTCTCACATCTATAATCATAGAGGTAAGATACTATTTTATAGAGGATATATATACGCTCTTTTATGGTCATGAAATAAGCCATTTATACAGAAATAAAAAAAATGAAATAAACAACATCTTCTTCTTCTTTCTTTTATTTGATTTTTAAATGACAAGTGATGTAGGTACACAAACTAAACCTAACAATAAAATACAACTACTACAAGGTACTATTAAATTTCGACCTAAACTAGTTGATAGAGATGTTGCAAGATTAACAAGAGGTTTGGGTCAAACTATATGGAAGTTCTCTAATAATCAAATAAATCTACAAAAATTATATGAGACATATTTAAATACTAGTATAGCTTTTAAAGACGTACTTGAATTTGCTAATAGACTCAAGAGAGAGAAACCAAGAGCAAAATTTACAGGTTGCGTGTTTGCGATTAAGAAAAATCAAGATGATAAAGATGAACATGGGCATTACATAACAGTATTAAAGCCATATCAATATTCTCTCCAAGAATCAGATCAAGGTATATTAACAGAGATAAAATTACATTATGATATTATCAACATAAGGATATCTCGAATGAAGACTGAGGAGGAAAAACAAGCAGCTAGAGAACTGAGAGAGCAGATGAAAGAAAGAACATTGAAAAGTGATAAGAAAGAATATAAAACTAGAGGTATTCAAACAGATGATATACCAGAATTGGCTCCATTACCCAGACCTCCAACTTTAAATCGAAATGATTATCATCTTAACCTTAGGAAAATCGGTAGGAACCGACCCACAAATGTTGAGCCACCAACAAGGGATCAAAATCAAAACAGAATTCAACTTTTACTTCAAAGTAGTACAAATTTAGACGAGGATGATAGACCTAAGAAAAAATCAAAACAACATAAGAAAAAATCAAAACGACCTCGTTCACCTTCACCTCCACCTCCTCCTCCTTCTCGTTCACCTTCACCTCCACCACCTCCACCACCTCCTCCTTCATCACCACCTCCACAGTTTCCATCATCACATACCTCTCGAGGTACTAGTCCTCCTCCAAGAGAACCCCGTATGACACCACAGAAGACAGGAGAGTTTACAGTAGACCAAAGACGTCATAAAATTCATGATTGGAGGAGTTTAGTCAATGATGAAAATATAGAAGAAGATGTTATTGATGACTACTTGAAACTTCTATATAACAAAGGAAAGAGATTGAATAAACAACCTGGTCAAAATGAAGCAGAGTTTGATAAAAAGAAAATATTGGTTGTACCTACTGCATTTTATACCCTCCTTTCTATGGCATATGAGACTAATGATATGGAAAAAATACATGAACTGATGAAAAGTCCTATCTCAGGTAAACAGTCATTTACACATTTCGATAAAGTATTTGTCCCCATTTGCTCAGATGGAGAACATTGGGTTTTATGTATTGTTCGATATCCAAAGAAAATAATCGAATGCTATGACTCTGAGAATAAGTCAATGGCACCAGAGGTAAAGACACTTAATAAGTGGATCAATATTTCAGGAACAGGTAAGTTAAAAGCAAAATATTATGATGTACCTAGTCAAAGGAATAACAAGGATTGTGGAGTGTTTCTAATGGAATCTTGTCGTACCTTTTTGCATGAAGGAAATGGTAAGTTTAAACAACGCAATATACCAGATATTAGAAAGAGAATACTTCGAGAACTTCAAAACAATGAATTAGAAACAGGTGTTGTATATTAATAAAGACTTTTTATTCAACTCGAAATGGAATTACCACCAAGTGTTAACACTTTATATCCTAATCGAGATAATATAGTTAATGATGGTAATACACCTCTTCCAATCGAAACAGCCTACTTCCTTGAGGATGCTCAACATGATAAAGCTAAGTTTAATAGGTATTGGTTTAATTTCCCACCAGAATGGTCAACTGCAAACAAAGGGGAATCTATTGTTGGTGTTCGTTCAGCGCATATCATTAAGAGAAGACGCAAATTAGAATTTAATGTGACTATATTTAAAGTACAAAAATCCTACTTTGTTTTACATGGAGGAAATATAAACGACCCTATTTTAACTCAAGAACTAGTTGATAAATTCTACCAGGACGAGCTCAAAGTAGAATATGAAAAAGAGCCTACTTGGAAATGGATAGCAAATTTTGATGTTATTGATTGGGTGTCAGAGGAAGGGGACTTAAGAGGGTTCTTTGATGCTGTCAACACCGCGATGAAATCTTGGATAGCTATGCATGGACAATATGGAAATGCATTTTCCCAAAATGATTCATTAATTGCATATCGAGATATACAAACAGATGGATATTATGATAAAGATGGTTTTCATGAAATTATATATACCAAAAATAATGATAATATAGAGGAAGATTCAAGCCAATTTATCAATTTTTTCCAAATTGGTGATTGGAATGAGGACTTTGCAGATGTGTTTAATATAGGCACAGGAGCTTATCAAAATAACCCTAAGAAGTATTCAACTTTAAGTAAGAGGTTGGTATTTGATAATGTATGGGACAGACATCCATGTAAAATATATTCATCTATTGGTGAACAAGCATTGCATAACTATATTGGAGATAGTGATGTTGAATATAGTCCTATTAAGTACTTCAAGTTAAACTCAATGGACCAAAGGTTTTGGATAGACTTCTATAGTGATGCACATTATAATTGTCCAACCAAACTACCTCCTAAAGATTCATTTGTTATCGAAATGCAATTCCTTCAATACGATAAGATGTTTATTTAAAAATAAATGAGTAAAGAAGAACCAAGCCCATATGAAAAATTATACAACAAAGCTAAATGGAAGACCTTGGACAAATACCTTAGCATGGCAAAACAAGAGAATCTAAATGAAGAAGAAGCAAAGAAATACTTTGATGAAAGAGTAGTACATGATAAGAGAGTACCTAAAGCACAATTTATACCTATTGTATCCAAACATCCTCATGGTTATCAAATGGATACCTTCATTAATAATAAAGAGGCAGGTGGGTTGAATTATCTAATGTTCATCAATATCAACACCAGAAAAGCATATGCATATCCTATGAATGGTAAAGGAGCAAGAGAAGTATTAACAGCACTTCATAAATTTGTTAATGATGTACCTCATGTATATTCGATAACAAGTGATGAGGATGCAGCATATTTATCATCAACAGTCTTAGACTTCATGAGAGAGAAGAACATAAAATACCGAACAACAACTGAGAATAACCATAATGTACTTGGCATTATTAATAGGTTTATGAGAACTATAAGAGATGCTATTGGTGAAAATAGGTTTATTCAACCAAAGGAGATGCATGATTTGGTCAACATATATAACAACTCTCCTCATAGGTCTTTAGATAATAAAGCACCTAATGATATTACTCCAGAGGATGAAATAAAGTACATACAAAAGAATGCACGCATTAATCCATACCATTTTAATCCAGGTGAGAAGGTCAGGTTAGTACTCGAAAAAGAACCATTTGGTAAAAGAAGAAGTAATTTGTCCAATGAGTCTTATATAGTTGACTCACAAAAAGGTAACCAGTTTGTGGTCAAGTCCAAAGATGGTTCAACTAGTTCATTCCCTGGATATAGGTTGTTAAGGACAAGAGACAAAAGGATTAAAGTAGCTGAAAGACTAAATGAAGGTAAAGAAGGTATTATTGAAAAAATATATAACTTTGATGAAGATACTGGTAAGTATGATTTAAAATGGGAAGGAGTCGAAGGTGATGATGCCTTTGCTAGACAAACTATTAGAGATGTAAGGAGAGGTAATCCATTAGTACTTGGTACAGCAGAAAGACAATATTGGTTGGAACAAAAGAAAAATTATGAACGACAAATTAAAGCAGGTCAAAAGGTTGAGGGCAAACCAATACCAGATAAAATTATGAAATACATTTAAAAATTTGTAAATGGATGAACCCCCAAGTGCAGAACTCATAAATAAAGTAGAAACATTGATTAAAGAGACCTTACAGAAGAACATGAAAGAGATAGATGGTGCTTTGATTAAACCATTATCACCTGATTATCCTTTTAGCACAAATGGTATATACTTTTTAATTGGTAAACCAGGTGCTGGGAAAAGTTTTTGGATATGGAGACATATTATGATAACAGAGAGGTTGTTTAAACATCCATACTACCAAAAGATAATATTTTGCTCAAGCTCTGGTAAAATGGATAAAACAGCTGAAACACTTAATAAACAGATACGATCAAGAATCGATTATGTAAAGGAAAGAGAATTAATGAGTTATCTTAAAAGACATCTTCGAAGAAAGATAAAGTATTATGCTATTGTCAAATATGTATTATCTCGAATGAAAGAGACCAATGACGAAATGAGGAGGCTCATTGAGAAGCATCATTTAAATGAGCTCAATGATAAAATAATATATATAGCCAATAAGTTAGTCAAGTATGAAACATCATCATATCCATATAACACATTATTGATACTAGATGATTGTGCAGGTAGTGATTTATTAAAGAATGGTAATAGTGAATTTATCAAGTTGTTAACCAAGACAAGACACTATAATTTAACATGTATCATGGCTATCCAAACTATTCGATTTGTTCATATGAATGCGAAAAGGTTAGCAACAGATATCATATGTTATACAGGATATAGTGAGGAAGATTTTACTAGCTTGTTGCAACAAACTAATAACTCATTAAATACTAAGCAGACAGTAGCTGAATACTTACAACATAAAGAACCACATGAGAAGTTCGTAATGAACATTACGGCATCTAAGTACTATTTCGAATAATTTTTTATTTTTTAAAAATGGGAATTGAACGTCATTCAGTAGAAGATTATTGGAAGCCAAATTATTCCAAAAAGCAACAATTTTCTCCATGGCAAGAGATAATAAAAGGAGGAGTAGGACTAGGCGGTAAGTTATTAATGGGAGCAGCAGATAGTTTTTCGGGAGGTCTTGCAAGTAAACTATTAGATGCTTCAGCAGGTGGATTAACCAAGCATGCTGGTGTTATTGGTTCAGTTGCGAGAGGTCTTGGTGAAAGCTTCTTGAGCGATAGTACAAGAAATAAAATAGCAAATATAGCTGACACAGCATTAAAATATGTCCCAGAAGGAAAAGTGAAAACTGCCTTATCATCAATTAATAAATCTGCAAAAGGTGATTCAGTTGGAGCACCTCTTGAAAAGCCAGCATTTTCGTCTAGATCATTACAAGAGAGTGAATTTACTACCAACAATCGGGCGAGAACCTACATCTAATGAAAACTCAAAAAAACTAAATTTTTGGACTTTTTTGTTTATTTTAAATGTCAAAACATCTAACAGGTTCTAAGAGACTTGCAGTTATTCATAAATGGTTGAATGGAAGGGATGACCCAGATTGGGAAGTTTTACCTACAAAAACCAAAGACAAGTATATTGTAAAACAGCGAAAAACTCCAATAACTCGAGAATATCAAGAAAACTCAGAAAGTGAAAATAACGAAGAAACTCAAGAAAACTCAGACAGTGAAGAACATGAGGAACTTGAAGAAAAGCCAAGAAAGCCAATAAGTTCGAAAGCTGCACGAAAACCTACAAAACCTCGAAAAACTCAACAAAGCCAAGTTTATGACCCTACTGTGAATGAGGAAATACTAAAACAGCTAAAATCACTAGGTGAAGAAATGAAGATAAGTCGAGAGAAGAAAGAACAGAGACGTATGATAAAGGAGGTTGTTGATAAAAGGATGAGTAAACCAAGACAACAGTATGTTCCTGAAGAACCGCCACAACAATATGAAGAAGAACAACAACCTCAATATATACCTATGAGACCTATTGGTAGGAGAAATCGCATCTTTGAAGATATGATGTAAATTTTTTTCTATCTAAAATGCTTAACAAGGAATCCTATATGAAAACCTCAGCTGAGGTTTGTACCCAAATTGCATCCTATTTTGATGTTGTCGATAATTGCATAGCACTTAGTGATACAAATAAGGCATACTCATTAAATCCACAAACTTCATATTCACCATCACCACCAATTAAGAGTGGTTCATATACAACATGTATTATATCTCCTAATACTCATAATACTGCTGATATATATAATGGATTTATTCGAGCAGATATGAAAGTGATGATAAAAATAGACAAGCCAATTCTAAGTGATTTAGAAAATGTCAGTGGTTATAATTTTGGTAAGGTATGGTTTGGTTTTAAGGATGCTCGAGATGCTGTTGAGAAGTATGAAATTGTAGCTAATGGTATGACGCTTTATACCCAGAACTTTGGATGTGAAGAATCCTTTTTAACTGCATGTTGTGCAAATGAAGTTACTAAAAGAGCTGATATATATAGTAAAGCAAGACATAAGGATATTTGGAATGATACTCATGGAAGGAGATGTGGTTTTGTTGCAAATCTTAACAAAGATGTGACTTCTGTCACTGAAACAATTAGATTAAAGATTGATTTGCGACGATTCCTACCTTTATCTAATATCAAATACTTACCAGCATTTGCAGGTAAAATCGAATTACGTCTTTACTTTTCAACAGCTGGTATGGTATATTGTCCAGTTGGTTTTGAAAAGAGCTTGGTTGCTAATCCACATATAATGAAAGACTTCAATGTTGATGAAATTACCAATGAATTTCGACCTATTGGAGAACCAATATGGATGTGGACAAGTACCGAAAAAATAGCAATGGATAAGATTAATGACCCCAAGAATCTTCCACCTGTTGGTGAAAATCATGGAGGAGCATATGAAGTCGCAGGAGCTAACAATACTAAGGCAAGAGTTGACCGAACTATTTACAGTGATTGGAGAACTTGGAGTGTTGTTGATTATTCCATTGAAGAATGTGCGAGTATTATACCTTGTTTTGGTATTCATGAATCTGTATATACAGCACTTGTTCAAAGATATGCTAACCCACAACATCCACTTACATTCCCAACACAGATAATGTCATTTTACACTTGTACAAGACCTCTTAATAATGAACAAGATAAAGCAACTATTACTATTACACCTAATTTTGTAGATAGTATGTTTTGCTTATTCCCACTCAAGCATACGCATAAGACATACTTCAAGAATCCTATGTTTGAAGCATTTCATATGAATTGTGGTAATTACAATAATATTCCTGCTAAAGCATTTGGTACGAATGGTAAGTATCCAGAGTTCCTCGAATATTGCCAGAATGCAATGAACATGAATGGAGAGCAAAATGGATTTAATAAAGAGGTTATTGCAAGTTTAGCGAATGAGTATCAATATAATGAAAACACAACAGGCTATTATCCAAATGATAGGTCCTCATTCTTCATAGGTCTTCCTACTGAAACAGATGGAACATATCAACAAGGTCTTTCAAGTCTTGCACCTATTAACTTCGAATTGATATGTAGTCAAAAGGCAGATAATCCATTTAGACAGGAAGTAGATACACCTCCATTATTATGCTTATTAACAGATATATCAATTAGTATCTTAATTAGACCTAATGGTATGCCACCATCAGTACGTATTGGTCCTTATGATTTAACAACCCCTGAATAAACATAAAGAAGGATATTTTATTTTTTTGTAAATGTCGAATGATTATAGAAGCCCACATGCTGAGATTGTTGGAAGAGAAGGTATGATGTATAATGAAGCTACCATGAAAAATAAGGACTTAGAGTTTCAACATTTTGGTGTGTTCAGTAATACTAATACTTATTCTGTAACCTTCAACCCATATATTAATCGACCACCTACCCAGATTATTGAACATGAGGACCCTGTTAGATTTCCAGATACTCGAGAACATATAACCAAACCTGTTCGTGAACCTCCTGTTAGTATTACAGATGGTGGTTTTTATCGACATATAGGTGAAAAAGATAGACCAGTACCTCTCTTACCAAAATATCTTAAGAAGCCTGAGAAACCACCAATGCAAGGTAGAGCAAGAGAATATAATAAACAAGATATTCGATATGGACCTACCCAACATATCTTTACCCAAAATAACATATATTAATTTTTTATTGAATTTTTTATCCAGATGAAAATGACAACAAGAAACGTCTATGACTATGTCAATGAACTTCGCGCAAAATGTGCTCCAAATACTAAACAATGTAATTTCTCGATACTTTGTGACAAGTACCCAATGAAAACAGGAGAATGGAGTTATTTAGGCAAAGTACTCTATGTCTCAATCAAGGTAAAAGACAAGTGCCACAGATTTTATCCAGATAAGCTCAAAGAACTTGATCTTGACTCAATATTTATTAAGCCTAACTCAAGGAGAAAAATAACTGAAGATTTCGAAGAGTTCTACATAAATGGAAACACTACCACTCAAGAGTATCAAGGAATCAAATACTACAACTACTCCATTGCAGCTGCTCCTACAAGTCATAAACCAAAAATCGATGCTCTCAAGCAGAAATATCAAATTGAGTCATTTGACATGTTTATTGGAGAACAGCTAGACTTAGTACTTTAAGCCTATTTTTTCCCAACCTAAATGATTAAGAAGAGGGGTACAACCAATGGAGTTCAAGCAAATGTATCTTTAGAACCATCAGCAGCTGCATCATCTACATCAAACATCAACAACAACATTATTATTAATAAGAGAGATGATGGCAAGGAAGACATTGTTATTACAAGAGACATTGGAGTGCAAACTGAACCTGTTGAAGTTGAACCAGATGTACGTAATGTTATACTTGAAGCATATGCACAAATACTACTTAATCAAGACAAAGCACTACTAGCTAACATTATATCGAAGAAATGCATCATAGTACCTATTGAATCTCTTAGCAACATCATCAAAGCAATACTACATGTTAGTGAGGTTGAAGTACAACTTAATGAAGATGTTGGATGTTGTGCAGCTAAGAGCAATCCAATAAGAAAAATAGATGCTATTAAGATTATTAAAGATAATGGAGAGGTAGTCATTGACTTGAAACAAGTATATAATAAAGAATATAATGAGCTTGTTAATAATTATCATGTATGCTTAAAATATTGCATAGTATAAAAAAAGACATAACGTATTTCATGAAACTCGTAAAAAAAGTACGTTTTTTATGAAACTCGTAAAAAATAAACGTACAAATTTTCAATATAAATTTTTATTATTTATTATTTCCCCAAATTACCTCTTTTATTTATTACTTTAATAATTATATTTGATAAATACATTTATATAAGAAATATAATAACTAATTATTGCAGTTGGTACCACGCTTGACGTGTAAAAATTTATGATTTTTTTTTCTTATTTTTTAATCAGAATTTTAACAAAATTTCTTATAGTTTCAATGTTTAAATTCGAAATAGTGAAAAATAAATATATTGAGCTTAATCGTTATTTACACGATGATTGAATAAGTATTTCAAGCCCAATTATGAAAAAAATGAAAAATAAATATTATGATTCGCTTAGTATGAATTTTTTTGTTCAAACGATTTTCAAAGCATTTTAATATTTAAATCAAGGTATAAACAATAATTTTGACGACCTTTTTTAACTAATATATGAGGTACTGAGATGATATTTCATCATTATTTACTCAAAGCGCATTTTAGTTCTACTAGGTTTTTCAATATTATGATGGATTATAATAATAAAATATCAATATTTAATTGTAATTCTTTATTTTACACTTTCTAATTTTGTCGTAGAATTGAAAAAAAATGACAGAAACTTTGGCTTAGAAATATTTTATAGATTTTTCTATAAAATAATATAATATTTTAAATAATTATACATTGAAACAATTTGGTCGAGTTTTAGAAATAATAAAACATTATGAGTATAATATTATATCTATTCGTTTTTGTTCTACATGAGTTTTATTAATCAACTTTTTGAATGTTCATTCAATTTTTTATTTTTGCTGAAAAGCACCTATCCTTTTTTTTATCATGTGTTTTTTTGCTATAATGACAAATATTAATAAGTGTAATGTTTACAAATGCAATTTATTCATAATAATTTATGCTTTTATGTGCTAATATATTGATGATCAATAAATTCAAAAAACCACATTAATTACGCTCAGGAATATATTGAATTTGAATGTTATATACAATGTTTATATATATTTTCTTAGTAATATCCTGTGAAACAGAGAAGAACCAAAATGTGCTTTGAGTAAATAATGATGAAGTATCATCTCAGTACCTCATATATTAGTTAAAAAAGGTCGTCAAAATTATTGTTTATACCTTGATTTAAATATTAAAATGCTTTGAAAATCGTTTGAACAAAAAAATTCATACTAAGCGAATCATAATATTTATTTTTCATTTTTTTCATAATTGGGCTTGAAATACTTATTCAATCATCGTGTAAATAACGATTAAGCTCAATATATTTATTTTTCACTATTTCGAATTTAAACATTGAAACTATAAGAAATTTTGTTAAAATTCTGATTAAAAAATAAGAAAAAAAAATCATAAATTTTTACACGTCAAGCGTGGTACCAACTGCAATAATTAGTTATTATATTTCTTATATAAATGTATTTATCAAATATAATTATTAAAGTAATAAATAAAAGAGGTAATTTGGGGAAATAATAAATAATAAAAATTTATATTGAAAATTTGTACGTTTATTTTTTACGAGTTTCATAAAAAACGTACTTTTTTTACGAGTTTCATGAAATACGTTATATAAAAAAAACTTAAAATTAGAAGTAATTATTTTTTACTCTTACTCCTTGTCTTTTGGAGATGAAGCTTCTTGTTCATCTTCATCATCTTCTTCTTGTGTCTCTTGCGAGTCAGGCACTATAGGCACGTGAAAGCCAATAGATTTTGGTGTTGGAGATTGAGGAATCTTTTTATGAAAAACCTCGCAGGTAGTGAGATTCATTTGAGTAAGTGCTTCAGCAATCTTGTTCATGTTTGCTTGTATCAAAGGGTCATAGATGGTGCAGACATTAGATGATGTCGAGTTTATTATTTTTTGGTTGAACAGAAATATCACCTCTTTAATAGCATTGGCTATTTCAACATGAGCATTTTTGATAGCTAGCTTTTGCTGTTTTTGGAATTCTTTGAAGTCATTTCCAGAACGCGACATTTTAAAAAATGAAGTGATTTTGTTTGCGAATATTCAATTTTCAAAAATAATTCAATTTTTTTTCTCGAATGAAATCATGAGCCAAAATTTAGATTTGGGTGAGTTCAAGGAAACAGCTATCATCAAGAAGTTGAAGAAGTCCAAGAGTAACAACAACCTCAAAAATATTGATACTGCAAAAACTGAAACAACAGAAAAACGTGGTAGAAAGCAAAAGTATGCAACAGTTGAAGAACGAAATGAAGCACGTAAACAACAGCAAAAGGCATATCGTGAAAGAAAGAAAAGAGAAATACAAAGTATGAAGGAAAAAATAATGTCGTATGAAAGCAAAAAGGTAGCTTATGAGGAAAAAGGTAGCTTATGAGGAAAAAGGTAGCTTATGAGGAAAAAGGTAGCTTATGAGGAAAAAGGTAGCTTATGAGGAAAAAGGTAGCTTATGAGGAAAAAGGTAGCTTATGAGGAAAAAGGTAGCTTATGAGGAAAAAGGTAGCTTATGAGGAAAAAGGTAGCTTATGAGGAAAAAGGTAGCTTATGAGGAAAAAGGTAGCTTATGAGGAAAAACATGTAGTTAAAAAAAAAACTTTTTTTTTAGTTATTCATTTTTCTTGTAGTACATTGTGATGAACTTCTTGTTTCTTTTCACTTTCTTATGTGTAAAGTGTCTCTTTGTTCCATCGAGATGCCCGAAACCAAGTCGAGTAATAGATAGTTCATGACCAAAGAACATGTTGTACAAGTTAACAATGTCTCTTGCAGGATAACAATCTTTCTCGAGGTTGTCAAACCATTCATCATACCTCTTTTTTTGTTTTGCTCGAAGTCGATGTGCATCATTTTCAAGAGCATGAGCATAATTTTCACACATCGTTCTTAAATTTGATGTATCATCTTCAACTTTTAGTTGAGATATTTTTTTCGACATGTTTATATTAATTTTGTAGTCGAATGAATCATGATCTTTAGGAGGTGTTTGTTTTTGTAAAATATCTTCTATTTTATCTTCTTCTTCATTCATCATTAATAAAATAATAGTGATATTAATAAATATATTTTTTTAAAATTTCAATATATTTTATTTTTTTTAATTCAATTTTTGAATTTTTATAGTTAATGTAACTTTTTCAAAGAAAAATATCCACCTTCGAGTTTTTCTACGAAATTTAAAATTTAGTGATATCAACTAGAAAATAGATCATTTTTATACTTGTATGTCATACAACTACAGCTCAGACAGCGATGTTAGTCTATTTGACTCGATCGAGCAATCGGGTCAACAAGCTCCACCATCAGATCCGCCATCAGCTCCACCCACAGAAGTTTGGCTCAAGAACATGACCCCAGAACAACTCGAATCCATGCGACTGTTCATCATGAAGCAGCAAGAAGAAGCAGCAGCTAGATTGAAGAAGAAGCAGCAAGAAGAAGAAGCAGCTAGATTGAAGAAGAAGCAAGAAGAAGAAGAAGCAGCTAGATTGAAGAAGAAGCAAGAAGAAGAAGAAGCAGCTCGATTGAAGAAGCAACAAGAAGAAGAAGCAGCTAGATTGAAGAAGCAGCAAGAAGAAGAAGCATTAGCAAGATTGAAGCAAGAAGACGATGCAAGAAGGAAGAATCCATATGTTCCATATGTTCCAATTTCCAATAAAGTCTTTCCACCACCTCGCTCATATAATATAATACAAGTTCCTCCACCTCCTCCACCTCCTTCTAATCAACAAATACCACCACCTCCAAGAGTTCTCGCTAGACCATCTGCATTTGTCGAGAATCAAAAACTCGGTTCCAATCCAAAAGAAGAAACAAAGATAGAAGGAGAAGAAGAAGTTGATCATGAACAAGAACCATCACCAGCTCGCAAAGAACCATATAAGCCACCGAAAAGTGTTCATGATATGAAATCCAATAGTGATTATAAGGAGGATAATGTTCGTCCATTCGACTTTCGAGAAGAAATGGAACAATTAATAGAAGAAAATGAAAACTTGAAAGAACGATTAACGAAGTTGGAGGAGAAAATGACTGGTGTAGAATTTCACATTGAAGACATCAATCACAATGCTGAAGAACTCAGGAAAGACATTGATAATAACGACGAATACGCACTCGAGCTGATGAAATTGGAACTTGCTCCAAAAAAGGTGGCGAAGTACATTAACAAAATTCACGATCTAAAGAAGGACGTGGCGGATCTGAAAAATGCTCAACAAGCTGGTCCTCCAACAGATGATGCATTTGCTGAAAAGTTGGCAAGATCGAGATTGATGATGGTAGAAGTTGATTATCTTCGAAACATGATGGACGCTATTGAATCATATGACAAGAAAAAAGCACCAGAGATGATAAACGTGTTCAAGTCCTATGGATGGAAGTTGTCCAATTGCATTTATCATCTTCGACCATACTTATCACCAGAAGAGAAAGAGAAGTTGGACAAAGCATGCAGCTTCGAGAGAAAAGGAAAGAAGCAATCACCGAAGCAAGTGCTGAATGCCATTAAGCAATTTGGTGAATCAATGGAGAAGAACGAAATTGAACGGAACTCTGACTCGAAGTCGAAAGGACATGAGTTCCAATATCATTTTCCATATCTCGAAGATAATGTCGTTGATGATGATGATTACCCCCAATAAGATAGGTCATAACTAAAAAATAATTTTTTTTACTTTTTCTTTGTTTTTATTTTTATCGTTTCACTTTTATTTTATGTTAAACATGAACAAGGACATTGAAGATAATTTTTTAGATGCTATTGGAGATGTCTATGCTGATACAAAATCACAGTTTCGTCGTGAATATAATCGACGTGCTAAACAATACCAAAAGAAAGACAAATTTAAAGAAGAAATGAGGAAGCTCATGATTCCTGCAGGACAAGGTATTGGTTTTGCTACAGACATCAATCAAGATGAAGATAAGAGGTACGCATTTACGGAAGCACTACGACAGATACATAAAAAGAAAAATGTTGGAAGACCTATTGTTAAAGCAATTGCACTTGATGGAACTCACAAGTACTTCACACTCAGTGATAAGCACAACATCGAAAGTACATTAGGTCATATAACAGGAGAACTTGATTTAAGTGAAGACCAATCAGACACTAATCCATATATCTCAAACATGTTCATTCCAGTTCGATATGAGGTACAATTTATTGACATGAACAAAACAAATGATGGTGTTCATTTTAGAACCAAGATGCAAGATATGGATACTCATGAAATCTATGATGATGAAGTCGAAATTGATGAAGACTATCGAAATACACCAGAAGGTAGTTTTTTCCCATACATCAATCTATCACCTATAGACTTATCTACATACCAAATCTTTCATGAGGTAAGGAAAGAGAACTACAGAGATAATTGTTTTGTATATGCTTGTATACAATCAGGTGTGTTCACTGATGATGAAATAGATGACTTACGATTTTTTGTTCAAACAAGAGCCATACCTAATAACAAGATAGAAGAAGTAGCTAAAAAGTTCAAGTGCAATTTTAGTATCATTAGAATTGTTGAACAACCTGATAAATACAAGTATGAAACAAGAATCAACACCAGAAAGAAAAAATGGTCTGTTGATTTTAAAAGAGAAGTTAACCTGATATTGTTCAAAGACCATTATATGCTCAACAGGAAAATACCTTGTACATTATTCTACCTTCAACACTATGAAGAACTTGATAGAACATTTGCATATATGCCTTTTGACAAAAGATGTATGATAGCAAGATTGGAGAAAAATGGAAAGACTGTCAAAGACTATAAACATGAAGGAATCAAACCAATAACCTTTTTCCAAAAGATGTTTGAGTTACATCTATTTGAAGAAATCAAAGCATGCGAAATGGATATTATCAACACAACTGAATATGAACATGTTAATGACTATGTAAGTCTCGAATATAATGCAGAACAGAGTACAAGACTCATTGAGAATAATAAAAAGAAACAAAATACATGGTCAAGGATTTATTATAG
Source organism: Tritrichomonas musculus (assembly GCA_039105265.1). Lineage (NCBI taxonomy): Eukaryota > Parabasalia > Tritrichomonadida > Tritrichomonadidae > Tritrichomonas > Tritrichomonas musculus. Next base: position 2,858,300 of record JAPFFF010000005.1, on the reverse strand, counting down.
CGACTTCGAAACAAACTCTACAGTCAGTCCACATATACCATATCTCAATTGTACTATCTTTCGAGATGGTGCCAACATACATAAAATATCTATTCAAGGTGAAGATTGTGGACAGAAGCTCTTGAATTATTTATGGAGTGGCTCATTAACATATTTTCATAACCTCAAGTATGATGCATGTTTTTTCATTAACACACCTGGATGGGATACACAGATAACAGAACGAAGTGGAACTGTGTTGCAAATCATCATGACATTATTCGAAGAAGGTACAAGGAAAGTCAAAAAGCGATTAACATTCAGGAACTCATATAGTATAATACCTCAAGCATTAAGTAAATTTGCTACAATGTTCAACCTCAATGTTCACAAGGAAGTCATGGCATATAAGCTATATACACAAGAGAACATTCAAAGAAGAATTGTTGATGCTACTGAGTTCCAACAGCAATACATCGATGAAAATGCAGATAAGTTATCGAAAGCACAACTTGATGCAAACTGCAAGCAGATTATCGAAAATGCAAAAATCGCAAATTGCTATAATGATGGCAAAATCGACATCATTAAATATGCCATCTTCTATTGTTTCAAGGACTGTATTGTTTTGATGAAGGGAATGGAAAAATTTAATGAAGACCTGAAAGCAGTCTTTAAAGAAACAAAGACAGATATGTATGGTGTTCATGATTTTATATCTATAAGTGCTATTGGATACTGCTTTGCCAAGAAATATGGTTGCTTTGATGGATGTTATGAACTATCAGGTAAGTGTCAAGACTTCATACAACGATGTGTCTCTGGTGGAAGAACAATGACAGCAGGTAATGAAAAGCAATACATCGAAGGAAAGATACAAGACTTTGATGCAGTTAGCTTATATCCATCTGCAATGTATGTTATGGATGGTATACCATTAGGAAGACCTAAAGTAATATCACAAGGTACAACACATGAACAACTTATGCAATATGATACATTCTTTATCGAAGTCAACATCAAGAAACTCGAATGTAAATCAAAAGAGCCATATAAATTTGGACAAGTATTTACAAGGAATGAAGCAGGTAGTAAAATATTCGGCAATTTCCTTGTTGACCATTATTATATCGATAAAGTAGGTCTCATGGACTTGTTCGAATTTTATGATGTTGAATATGAGTTAATACGTGGCTATTACTTTGATGAAGGATTTAACAAGAAAATCAATGAGTTCATTGAGAAGCTCTTTAATCTCAGGGCAAGTTATAAAAAGCAAAAGAACCCTCTTGAACAAACAATAAAGCTCCTCCTCAACTCCATATATGGCAAGTCAATATTGAAAGCAACAAAGACTGAAACCAAGACAGTACCAAAAAGCCAACTATACAAGTACCTCTGGAGGAACTACAACTTTATCAAGGAGGTTGTTGAAGATGCTAATATTGATAAGTGCTATGTCAAGAAGTTGAAACCAATTAATGACCATTTCAACCTACCTCAATTTGGTGCAAGCGTTCTCTCTTGGAGTAAGCACTTAATGAACAGGGTTATGGCTACAGCTGAGCAAGCAGGTATACCTATCTTTTATCAAGATACTGATAGTATGCATGTACTTGAAAAAGATGTACCAAGGATAGCTGACTTATTCCAGTTCAAGTATCATCAACCTCTTATTGGAAAAAATATGTGTCAGTTTCATAATGACTTTGATGAGTTCGAAGGTAGTCAAGGGGAAATACACTCAAGAAAACTCATTGCACTTGGTAAAAAGAGCTACCTCGATATCTTGGTTGATGAACAAGGAAATGAAGGATATCATATTAGACTCAAAGGAATTCCAAAACAAGTTATTCTCAACAAGTGCAAAAGGATGGATATCTCAGTTGAAGAGCTTTTTGAAAGAATGCATGAAGGAGAAAGTATGACATTTGATTTGTTGGATGGTTCGAATGCATTCAGGAAGTCAAAGACATTTCAACAAACCAACTTACCTAAATTTGCACGTACTCTTAGGTTTACTTAGTTATAACATCATTGATATCAGTCGAGTTGGATGGTTTAATTTTGATAGTTATGAACAAAGGACTTTTTAACAATATCGGCTGGTATTGAAAATCTACTAAACTTAATTCTAAAAACTTTAATGAATCTGTAAATGTTTTTATTTTTAAAGGCTTACCCTCAGTCTCGAAATCATAGATAAGTGGTTTCTTATCTACAGTGAAGGTATTTATTGTACCTATAACTGAAGGTGTATATTGCTGTTCACCTATATTCGAGTATATGGCATTACCTTGTAGTGATACTAGATACAACTTAGTATGATTTAATATTGGTATATCTTTTATTATATAGGTTGTATTAGCAGGTAACTCTAAAGGCAATGGAGTATTATAAAGACCAGTTACTAATGCAGCTCGATGAGTTAAAGACGTAATGGTAGTCTTCATTGTGGTTTTTATTTGGAATGTTCTTGTTTCTTGTTTATACTCCCATTGAAACCAAGACATTAAATTTAATACCGATTGTAATTCTTTGATTGTATAAGAAAATTTAGGAGTTCGAAAATAGGCTTTAATAGGTACTGAATCACTTGACATCTCAATATAATCTTCATCATTGGTTAACAGAATATTACTCAAGGTGCTTAATGAAGATACATAATACTTGACATATTTACACTTCCAAGGTATATCTAAATTAACTGATACCTTATTATATTCATCTGCATTTGTGCTTTGTACTGATACTAGCATTTTATTATATCCTAAAATGTCAATTAAAGTTTATTCTTTGTTATCAGGAGAAACAGAGAAGCTAAAAGACAAAGACATAGAGATAAGTGTTAATGATGAAAACAACATCGATATCATAAGAGGTGGAGACCCTAAAGATTATCCAAAATTCAGTTGCTTATATAATAAGGAAGAGATAGACATAAAATTGGTTAGTGACTATCTGGATAAAAATGGGCTCGAGTCTTTTGGTGCTCTTAACATTATGGGAGGTAAAGGTATATATACATGGAATACTGATGGTACACTAACGACAAAAATACAATATTGTGCTAGTCTCAATAAACTATATGAAAGATTAAGAGACAGTGCTAAAAATTTAGAAGTCTTTTTAACCAAAATGAGGGAAGATGTAGATTCTGGTATTGCACCCGGAGCTACCTTAAAATATTTCACTGGAGAGATAAGTGATAAAGATATAATAGAAGAAGAATATGATGTTAGTACATATAAGAAGTTAATAGAAGCATTAACAGCGAATCAAAAAGGTATGTTAGATGTTATGAATTTAATGATTCAAAATATAGATGAAGTTAATAATGCAATTGTTCCAAGTATCGATTGGAATACATTAAAGGACTTAAAAATAATTGTCGAACATGTAGATGAAACTACCAAAGCAATTACCTATGGAACAGATACAATAAAACCTAAAAACATGGAAACTATAATAAAAGAGTTAAGTACAAGTAATGATAATATATCAAAGTGGATAAAAAATAATACTGTTGATTTTACTGAGATTGAGCCCATTAAATATGTAGATTTAAAAGTTAATGAAACTACTAATGAAACTATCTTTGATGTCAATGAGACAAAGATAAATAACATGAAAGACTTTGCTGAGAAAACAAATACAACAGCTGCTAATATTACTAAATGGATAGATGCATTAAATGATCAAACCATAAGTTATGAGACTCTCTTGAACTTAACAGGTGGTAATACTTCCATGTGCCTAATTAATAAAACAACTGGTGAACCAGAAATACATGAGGTTAAAATAGAAATTGATGAAACACCACCACCTACTCCAACACCTGAGCCAACTCCAGACCCTACACCTACACCTACGCCTACTCCAACTGAACCACCAAAAGAGTTAGTTAACAAAGAAGATATGGTTTATGTAATTCCTCCTATTGATGAATTAAAGAAACTCGAAGAATATACGATTCCAAAAATAATAGAACCAGAAGTACTCAAATTAACAGTATCCAAGTTTTGGTTATATAGTAAAGAGACAATAGGATGGATAAAAGACTTATTGTATAATATCATTTCAACTACCCTATCTCTTGCTAAACAGCCTATTAAATTAACTTATAAAACAATTGCTTTTGCGACAAAAGAATTTATGAAGATTATATATAACTTATTTTATTTTATCTGGTATGGTATTGATAGTATTGTGGATATTGCATATGAAGCTGTTAAAGATAATGAAAAAGTGGGGGTAATCTTTTATATTGGAGGAGAAGATGCAGATGCTGACTTTAAGGATGTAGATTTGCATCAGGTCATTGATGAGATAAAAGAATTGACACCAAGACTTAATAACAAAATTGATGAATTAAAGAATGAAGGAATTCGAATGATTAAAATAGCATATAGCTCATTTACATTATTTTGGAGCAACTTATGGCACTTCATAGTTGATTTTATCATGAACTACCCGAATTTAGTTAATAATATTATACAGATAGGCGGAAATTGGATAGATGCTCAATTTTGGCAATATATAGGAGGTTATTCTGATTTAATTCTGTATGTTTATGTAATACTTGTATATGCAATCGCTGGGGGTTTAGGCGTTGGGGCATTTTGTTTATGTGTAATTCTAATAGCTGCCCTTTTCGAACCAATAGGAAGAGGTGCCCAATGGATTGTAAATAAGATTACACGACATCCTCCTGCTCCTCATGCTCGTACACTTGAAGTTGATGATAATGACGTTGTTAATACTGATGATGAAAATAGCTTTGATATTGTTGACCCTGATGGAAATAAAATTGTAATTGAGATTGATGATGATATATTAGAAGTATTTCGAAATCAATATAACTCATTGGTCTCCAAATATCAAGCAATCTATGATGTTGTTCCCTCTACTCCATCAACTGACTCCAAGTATTTTACCTTGAAGGAATCAGACCAGTTATATTTATATAGACCATCTAAGACGTATGAAGAATCCAATTATTATTGTATGAGATGGGATATAGATAAAGATTATGACATACCACAAAATTTAGTATTTAGATTCAAAGACTATCTATTTGGTCATAACTGGGAATTAACATGGGATGGTAAAAATTGGACAGGAAATAATTGTCAAAACATGTGTACAGAAAAGATATCATACATGAACACAAATAACGGTGCGCCTGCTTTAACAATCAAACATAACGAAAGAATTGGGAGATGGATAAAAGGAACAATAAAGGAAGATTTAACAGATGATGATAATTATGCTCATATCTTGAAAGATTATCTTACCAATTGGAGGGTTGTTAAGAAAGATGGAACCATACTAAGTGAAGGAATAACTGCAACTTTTGATTCAAGTGGTTCAGGTACTTTAACTCAAGATGGATATAAATATGAACAAGCTAGAATGTATGTTGATGCGCCAAGTGGATTAAATGCAGATGATGGATTATATGTTTATGCTGACCTAAATATTAATGGAAATATAACTGAATTAAAATGGGATTGTCATCCTACTCATTGTATTAATTCAGGTGTTATGCATACCTATGGGTCAAATCCTTGTCTCGAATCATTTAATTATCATCGAGAAAAAAGGCATTCCATTAAAATCATTGAAGGATTTAATCATAAGAACATTCGAATATATATAGAGAAAGAATTATTTGATTTTGATGTGAAAGTTAATCCATTCGATATAATTATTCAACAACAATTTTATGAAGTAGAGCCAGACCCAAGAAAATGCACTACCATATCGACAGATTATAATATTTATTCATCAAAGATTATATGGGCTGATAATATCATGACTATGCGTCGAGATTTAAATGTTGTTGGTGGAATCACAGATATATTAGCCTATGATTATGCTTTATTGAAACAGACAGTTGATAATCTAGTTGAACAAATGAGAATTCAAGCCATGTATAATGAATATACTGATAGTATTAAACAAGGTGTAGCAGTTGCGAATAGTATATTAAATATTTTAGCATCAACAGTTTGTATTGCAAGTGCCCTTTCAACATTAAATATGTCCAATAACTCTGTAACTATTAATACATATCAAACAAGACCTTTCCCAGCAGGTCCAGGAGGAAATGGTGGAGGAGGTGGTGGTGGTGGTGGTGGTTATCCAGGTGATGGAGGTAGTGGCTTTCAAGGTAAGTTTTTGGTGAATGTTGATTTGAAGGCTGATAAGATGACTATGGAAAGATTTTTACCAATAACAACAACTGTTCAAAATCCTGTTGCTGGAGCTATTTCAACATTCTCAGCTACACAGGTTGTCCTTTCGACAACACATGCACTGACTCAGTTAGGAAATGCTATTGCTACACTTGGTTCGAATGTCTTACACTTCTTTAGGAATAGACCAGATACAAATGGAACTGAAACATTAAATATTAATTCATCCTCGATTACAATAACTGATAATGATACTGATAATGCAACAAATACTATCACAACCACTGAGCAATCATTAGAGAGAACTCATAGAGAAGTTCAGCCACAGGTTGTTACAGATGAAACAGATGAGATTCGAACAGATATAACTGTACCACAGACTACAATGACAAATACAGCTTCAACTACGATTGCACTTAGGAATCAAGTTCCTGTTATCAATATATCTGGAATCCAGTATACCTTAGAAGATATTGCAGATATGACAAGAGAAGAACGAAATGCATTAGTTGCTAGTCATCCTGATATCTTACGTATCCAATATCATGGAAGAGAGTGGTTTAATGTGTATGATTTGTTTTATAATGACCAACTCATTATCCATAATAATGTATTTCAACGAAGGACTCTAATAAGACCAGCTGATATTGAGATGACAGATAGAATACATAGAGCTACTGATAATAATTGGTCAATAGAATGGGAAGGAACAACATACACAGCGAGAGATATTGAACAATTATCTATGCAAGACAGATTAAATTTACCATTTGTACAAAATGGAGATATTGGATTAGAACCTTACTTGAATGACCAAACAATGGAAGCATGGATAAATATTATTGATCATAGAGGAGAGACTATTGATCCAATTGTTGCTACTATTGATTATTCAGCACCAACTACAGCAAATATTAGTGGAGGTCAAGTACGATTTGTTGGAATAAATTCACAGATAGAAGTCAATGCAAATGGAGTTAGATATCAGCATTATGACCTTGTTGCCACAACAGATACTTGGACAGTACCAGGAACAACACCAGCAATAACAGCAAGAATGATAGAACAAATGAGTGATGAACAAAGAGGAGAACTAATGGATAATATTTATTCTCATGGTAATCTTTTAGCTTTTAATGACACATTAGATGAAACAACTGGTGAAGAAATAACACAAGTACTATATAATGGAAATGTAGTTGCTACAATAGATAGAAGAAGACTACATGTAATTAATATTGTGAATGGAGTGATAGAAATGTACCAACAAGATGGTGTTATAAGTGCAACTACTCAAGTTATTATGGGAGCAGTAGGTTATGTTGCTAGAAGGTTCTTACATGGTCAATGGCAGTTTGTTAGACATCATCCTGGTGATGCAGCAGCTATAGCAGGAGTAGCAGCAGAAGCATATGTAGCAAATAGAATAGGATTATTTAATATTCCAAGTTGGTTCCGTCGTAATGATAACCCAGAGACATTAGCAGAGGAAGATGTATTAGAAAAGATTCTTGCATGGGCATATCATGAAGAAACAGATGATGAACCTGAACTTGAAATAACAATGAAGGATGCTGATAAGATGATGGTTTCATTTGATACATGTATTAATATTGCAAAGACATATCGCGATACTTTAAAGGGTACAATAGCATTCATGTGCGAGAAAATCAAAGAGCTTGAAAATAAGTCAAGTACAAAACATCCATTAGAAGATATAGATATGACTGCTTATATTACTAAAGTAGAAGTGAAGGAAATGATAGACCAGAAGGATGCATATATTGATACTCTTGAGGCAAGACTTGCAGCACTTGAAGCTAAATGTGCTAACATCGAATGAGAAGTTTTATTTAACTAAAATGAGTGATACTACTACAAGATTTAAAGGAGATATACAGTTTAAGATAGGGGATGCTACTCGAAAAGGTAGCCAGTTATTAACCTTGGGTGACTTAGATAACTATGTACAGACAGGTCATTTATTTAATGAGGTCGAAGGTTTACCAGAAGTTGATATTAAAAATAAAAATATACAGTATGTATCATTTGAGTCTTCAACAACAACTTACAATATCCTTAAGTTTGTTAATTTGCCTGAAGACTTCATGAATAAGCTCAACGAAATAAAAACCCAGACTAATATATTTAAGATAGTATTGAGGAAGAATATAGTATATGATACAAGTGGTAATTTAGTCAAGGAGTTCTACATATATGTTAAGGATGGTCAAGTATATTCTCCTTTGATAACTAAAAGTAGTAATGGATGCAGTATAAATAATAGTACCATTATGGGATATATGAATATAGCTTTTGATAGTAAACTAGACTTCAACCCATATACCTTGTGGCTGAATGGGGAGTTGAGCATAATGAATGAATATATAACTGATTCTTTACAGACAGAGAAGGCAATAAAGTGTTCTATAATAAAAGCTGATAATGCATTAAGTTTACGTAAAAGCGATGTACTATACTTATATAAGCCTACATCAACTAGTCAGGTTGAGATCGATAACAAGAAATATTGGTTACTTCAATGGAACATAGATACTGGATATACTATACCTAATGACTTAGAGTTTAGGTTTAATGAGTATTGTTTTGGTAATAAGTGGTTTTTATCATGGGATGGTACAAAATGGGTAGGTGATAACATACAAGGTCATATCAATGGTAGATTAGTTAATGGATTAAATAAGGAGAATGAGTATGGTGAAGATGGTACCTACATACAAGTCAAGAGGAGTGAGAGGAACATGAAACTGATTAATAAGCCTAATGACTACTCTCCTGATAACATACTACATTACATGATTCATGGAGGTAAGTGTAAAATAGACTGTTTTGTAAAATTAAAGACAGGGGAGATAGAACCTTTTTCGAAATATGGTCTAGGATATCAAACAAGTCAAGGAGGTACAAAAGATGGATATGATATTGAAGCAATAAGGTGCTATAAGATGAATAATGCGACTAATAAATTAGAAACTAGTGCTATTGATGAACTCTACCTTGATATTACCCTTGAAGGTTCTAAAAATGCAAATAGGTTCTCAGTTCGACCTACTGGAAAAGAAGGCAATGGAGGAGACAAGGTATGGTTGTTCTTACATGGTGTACTTGATTCATGTGAAAAGCTTGAATATACATATGCAGCTTCGACTACTAATGACTCAAGGGATATTAAGATATATTTAGCTGATGAATATGTTGACCCAATAGATGAGGTTCATTGGGATTCAACTACTAACCCATTCGAGTATATCATTAAGCAGCAATTTTATGAAGTATCCCCAAATCCTAATGGGGCAACAACCTTATATACTGATTATAATATTACCTCCTCTAAGATAATTACTGCTGATAATATTACTACTATGAGGAGTGATTTAAACTTAGTTACCAACAATGTAGATGTTATTAGCTATGATGTTAACGAAATGAACACTGTTATGGAAAGCTTAAAAGGTAGAGTATCAAGGACTGAACAAGTTACTCAACATCTGGAGGATGATGTAGATAATTTACGTATAGTCTCATGGACTGCATTAGCTTTTGGAGTTGCAGGTACTGCTGGGTCAATAGGTTCTATTGGTATGCAGCTATTTCCAGATGGTATAAGCTTTCCTACCATAAAAGGTGGAGGATTCCTTAAAAGGTTATTCTCTCATAAGTCAACCAAAGGTATGAGTGATTTGGTTAGAAATAGCATTAACTTCATGTCAGGTACTACAGCAAGAAGCATAACCAAAGATATAACACCTATAATTACCTGGTGTGAGGAAGAGTATAAGCAACTAGATGAACTACCTTTTACTGATGAGAATGATAACCCTGATACTGGAACCTTGACATTAAGTGGTGCTATGGATATCAGCAATATGTTTAGGGATTCACTCAAGCCTTGTTTCAAGTTGTTAGCTGAGAAGGTCAATGAGCTAGAGGCTGAGTTTGATAATTACCCTACTGTGGATGAAGCTAATGAAGGTCTAGATGTACTTATAGGTAGGATAGAGACATTAGAGGGTGAAAATACAACCTTGAAGGCTACAATCGAAGCAATGGAAACTAGATTAGCTGCTCTTGAAGGCAATACAGATAACTACTTAACTAAGGCTAATGTCATTAATGAATACAATTATAGTAAAATCGAAACTGATATTTATGGATGGAATGACCATCAAATCGACCCTGAAGTATTTAATAAAATTTTGAGGCTTGGATGTACAATTCGTGCTTTCCGTGAATCAAACACAAATGAAAGATGGGATGGACGTTATCTTCCAGCAAAGAAGGATTATGAAATAATCGAGAAAAAGACATGGGTGTTTGTTCATGAAGATATCACAAGCAACCTGAGCATTCGCATATACTACCATGGTTACTCCGAACTAAATGATAAAATGATTTGTCAAATACATGGTTTGCCAGGTTTAAATAGTATAATCATTGAGAGTTTGGCCATTGAAGAAGGCAGTAAATTTAATTCATATAATGTGTACTGTAAAGAAATAGTTGATGCTAAACTACCATGAGTAGGTGTCATACACGAGATTCTCGGGGCAGGTACCTGTGCCGTTTCATAGATGGGCGGTTGTGGGGTGGGGTACCTGTGCCGTTTCATTGATGGGGAGCAGTAGTGAGAACAAGAATATTTTTTTCTTTTTTTCTTTTTTCTTTTCTTTTCTTTTTCTTTTCTTTTCTTTTTCTTTTATGACGAGTTCGTGTTGACGCGTGGGGTGCCAGCCCCAGCGGAAACCGACTCGTATATACTACTTGGTTCATAAATATACAACATTTATTGTTTCTGAAACAAAATGGACAATAACTGTCTATCTTATACAGAGATGTTAATGGCTTGTTATTTCCACATAAGCAACAATTAGCGTCAGTATCATTAAAAGCCCACTTGTTCTCCATTTCAGCTTCATTAATTGATTGCACTCTTGCTAAAGTTTTGTTCTTAGAATATCGAAAACTATTTTGTATTTTTTCATTTATTTTCAAATACTTTTCAATTAAACAGTTATGTATTTATAAAAGAGACAGAAAGAAAGTGCTATGGTGCGAAGTTCTCCTATTTAAATAGCCAGGAGTGGCTTCTAAAGTATTAGTGGTCGAAGGCACGTGAAATCGGCTACGCTGGACCAGAGAAACTTTCTCCCAGGGTGTTTGATTTACAATTGTAATTAGCCCGTTGAGAAAGAATAGACCTACTTTTAATATAGATATGTTAATCTTTAGAAATTCGTCTGGATCTTTTGAACAAATTTCTATAAATTTTTGAGCAAAAATTAAAAAGCAATTATTTAATTCAAATTTACTTTAGGCCTTATTCATTTGATGAACTTCATATGCATAACTGTAATTTTTCATTGACGTTAACGAGTGTATAAAACAGCAAAGGTGCTTCATTTTAAATTCAAGATTTAGGTTTGATTTCAGAATCAAAACCTGTGGGAAATAATATGAGTAATGGATTAAAAAAAATATTTTATCCTGTTTTCACAAATCTATATAAACCACAACAAAATGGAAAGAATGAATGTTTCCTGCAAAAACTTGATGATTCAACATTTTTAATTGAAGAAATATAAGATTACACATTTCAATAATATTATTCAATCTTATATGGAACTCAAGACTAATAAAAGACACCAAAGACTTATAGGCATACACTTTGATGAAAATTTACGTTGGAAAGGAGAGCATTCATGATTATGCCATTAGTAATTTACACATTTCAATGATTTCAAATTTGTGTATAATACTTGGAAGGGTGTACTTTAAATGGTCGACAAAATTTGAAAGAATATCTTAATATTTAATTAACCTATTTAATCAAATATTTTTGGATTAATTTATTTAAATAGGTAATTGTTTCTATCGGTTTTTAGAGAAATTTATAAATAACATTATATTATCAATAATTAAAATATACTTAATACCACCAAAAAATTGTTTACTCAATTTGATCATGCTGTTTACTGCATAAATCACAACAAGATCATCGTTCATTCATCAATGCGCTTCACTATACATTTTTAATTCTTATTAATGGTGCTTCATATTCAGTAGTTCAACGTATTTTTCTATTGAACGACATATTCACTCCTTCAGCAACAGCTTTTTACAAAGCTCAGAAAATTATAATTCCAATGCTTATTCAAATGGCTAAAGAATCATGTAAAAAGTAGAGAGAAGTAATTAATATAAAATTATGTATCGCTTTTGAGTGTAGTTGGACACATCGATGCAATACAAAACATTTTCTATTAGACTTTATTGATATTAGATCAGGAAAAGTTGTTGACTTTCAATTACTTTCAAAAAAGGCAATAAAAATGAGCTTTATAAAAGAATATCAAATTGAATTGAAACTGAGGCTTTATAAATAAAGATTCCCCTTTGGAAAGATGATCACCTGGTGATTAAATATGTTCATGATAAAGATTCCAAATCTAGGAAAGCAATTGAAGAAGCAGGTTGGGATATTGAAGAAATGATTGATATTAATCATTGTGTAAACTCTTTCAGACGCCAATTCAATCGTATTAAAGTCAAATCACCAACAAAATTACATGGTCTGAAAACTCTACTTGAACGTTTTTTCCATGCACTCTTAAGAATAGATTTGATAATTGAAGAAAAGCAAAGTTTGAGGCTAAATACTGTTGAGCATTTTTCTGGGAATCATGAAAAATGCATGAATCCTAACTTGACTTTTATGTAAAGGTTTTGTCTGCTAAATGTGCTTTTATTCCATGTAAGCTTTTACACATTTGTGTCGAATGCTTATTGTCACATTTGACAAGCAATCCGATTGTCTTTTCTAGGAATTCATCAAGAATTAACTAAAAATATGATGAAGAACCTTCTTCATCTCTTTGACTTCAATAAAAAGAAATTTATGTTTTGAAGTATGTGGTCTTGCATTATCTCTATGTGCATTTAATTTTTTTACCCCTATATCTTGGAAGCCATATCCTAAATGATGGAGCTTTTCTAATATGCTGTATGTATAATAAGGTGCATTAAACTTTTCACCTTTGAGAAGAGCATCGACAAAAGTAATTAGATTTGGATTCTAAAAAACTGTGATCATAAATTGTTCTGAAGAAATTAGTTTTTTGGCACGAACATCAAGTTCTTTTCCTGAAAGAACCTATTGTTGTTCATTATTATAGTATAGAATAACCTAGGATTCATCTCCAGTTTCAAAAAATCTCCATCCTTGTCGCTACGCATTCTCAAAATTCAGTTAGTAGGTGTAAGAACCATATTAAATGCTTTGATACATAAACTAAATAATTGGCCAATCGAATATAAACAGTAATTTTTGGAATACCAGTTTTCTTTGTATTTTGTCGTATAGATAAAAATTGTTTTTCTTCAACGGTATTTTGTATCAAGTAATCAACATTGTCAAATTCCTTTATTTTTGGCTCAAATATACAAGTAACTGTTGAATAGTCTACACAATTTTCAGTTCCTAGAACATTTCTTCATGTATTTGTTTATCATTCTTTCCTTCTAGGCGAAAAAAATTGATATTGAACACTAATCTAACGTTTTTTAAAAAATAAACAAATCGTCAAAACCCCATTTACTGATAACTGAATAACATTTCAGAGAACATTCATAAATGGGATTTAAAATGCTTTTTTTTTCAAGGTATTATGTTAGACCAGATTATCATTGAAAAAAAATAATTTGATATCATATCAACTTTCCAATTTTTTTTTCAATATTAATCTGGCCAGTTAAATCTGCAAAAAAATGAGTGATTACTATTCGGAATCAAGCCGTACACCGACACCACATAGACGACATAGACATCATCATCATAGCAAAAGCAAATATGATTCTAATTCAGATAATGATCATTCTGAATTTACAATAAAACAAAAACGTCGCATGCCTCTTGAATCATCACCATTAACATTTTTCTTCATTATCATAGTTTGCAGCATAATTCAAATAGTATCTTTTGGTGATTGTAAATTAACATTTTCTCGACCGAATGAGATTGAACTTCCTTTAGCATATAATATTAATCGAGCTTTTGATGCAATTCCAACATTTAATTTAATGGATAATTTAACAACTTGTCCTAAAGAGATAATATTAGTTTCATATTTAATTTACTTAATATATCGAATCTTATGTTCAACCAGTCGATCACCAATTTCATCTTTTCTTATTTCAATCATGCTACTTTATGATAAAGCTACACGAAGTCTAATCATATCAAATCCATCGTTCGGAGCACAATTGATTTTAGTTTCACTTTGCATCATATGCTGCCAAAATCTTCTAGTTTTACAGATTTTTTCCTCACCTTGGATTACTTATGCAGCACTTAGTCTTTTGCTTGGATTCTTTTCCACTTTCATTAGTATAGAAGCATATCCAATATTCATTCCGATTACCATTTCAATTATTCTACTATCTAAATCAACAGAATCAAAGTCACGCTCATCATTTTGTTCAAAGATATTTAATGCAATTCTTAAAAGCATATATTTAATAATTCTTTGTTGCGCATGTGTTACTTTTGCATTTGGAACTTATTTGTTGATTGGACCACCAAAGTTTGTTGTCATAGAAAGAGATATTCATCTTCTTATTACAGAATTCTTATCAAATAATCACAATATATCACTTTTATTTATGGCTCCACTAGTTTTACTTTTGTTCTTTTTCACCGATATCGAATTTTCATGGCTATTGTCATTTATTGGATGCCTTGCCTTTTCAATAATGCTCATGTTTTCGTCAGTTGTTAATGATCTAGTTGTTCAGGCTGGATTTTGCGTTTATTATTACTTACTCTGCTGTGGATTTGTTCTTACAAATCCCAAAGTGAGCTCTGTTTCTGCATTTTTACTTATGTTAGAATTAGCTATTGTTATTAATTTTTATAATTATCCTATATAAAAATGGATTATTCATTCTTTTTATTTTTTTTCCTCAAATAAATAACATAAAAACTCTGCAGCATTTGAATTCATCATTAAATTTACTACTATCGAAACAAACCAACATTTCATATTTTTTTCACAAGATTGTATCAATTTAACTGTAATTGAAGTTTTAATTATAACATACTTTTGTAAACATACCTTCTCTTTGTTTTTTAAAAAAGTAATTGATTTTGAATGATTACAATTAATAGAATTTTTTAAAGAATAAAAAATAAATCAAAAGACCATTCTACCTTTAGTTTTTACTTTCATAATAGAATATAAATATTTAAATCTACATTCGAATGGTGAATTTTTATAAAACAAGAATTATGATCAAAATGGAATAACCACAGACCACTCAAAAACAAGTCATTTGAATATTAAATTTTAAGCAAAAAAAGATTAAAATAATAATATTTATTTAAAAAACAAAATACAATAATACTATATAAATTCATTTTCTCTTCATAAACAAACAAAGAAAAAAGCTATAAATTTAAAAATCAATTAGTAACAAAAAATGATTTTGTTCTAGATCCATTGATTGAGAGTACCTCACCTCTTTCTTGTATATTAAAATTATAAAGATAAATAAGTTCTTGAACATTTTCTGAAATTTGCACTTTCCCAGGAATTCCAGTTAGAGCCATTGAGAGAGCCAGATCGGCAACATTTCCAATTACCATGAAATTAGGCCTATTTAACGACACGAAGCCAGCCACGGCAGGACCACCACTATCCAAACCAATACACAAAGTAATTCTTCTTTTCAATTTTTCTTCGAAATGGCGTTGTAATTGAATTATAGAAAGTGCAAATCTGGTAGCTTCCTCTGCCATTCTCTCAGGTTTAACCTGTTCGTCGAACAATCCACACGAGAATGTGTAAATCTTCATGAAAGACTTAATTTTAGTTACTAATAAGTGATTCTTTAAGCATTCATCAAACATATGGAAAATTTCATCGTAAAATCGAAAGGGAGCTTCACTATCTTCTGAAGTGTTGAATGGATCCGTTTCAACGAAAATATTGCCAATTGTTACGGATTGAACACTGAATGAGATTGACTCTGTTGAATTATTTACTTCTTCAACAATTGGTAACGGCATAACATTTTCAAGAACTTTTTCAATTCTTATTTGTTCGGATAAAATTTGATCATGATCCAGAGTTTTCTGGGTTTGGTCATCAATAACGAGAGCGATCATTATTATCTGCTTGAACTGACTTTCATTATTTATAGGTCCTTTTTGAGAGAGACTAATAACGGTTGCTGTTACAAATAATGAATTATTATCAATTGTCAAAAAAGAGAAATTCATGTCAAAATGTGGCTCTTCTTTTCCTTTCAAAATGTTATTCAACCTTCTTTCCAAGTGGTCAATATTTTGGCCATCACATTTTCTATATAACATTACATGTGTCAAATTTTTTCCGATTAACGGTTCACTAACCGCCACCAATTTATTGAATGCCTTGTTATGGTCTATTATGCTCAGGCGCTTGTCCAGAATGACGACAGATTCGGGAATGTTGACCAAAATTTTCTCTGAATTTTTGAAGTTGATGTGGTTACTGTCACTTTTCACCCTGCCTTCACAAATCATGCCCGTGATCTGCTCGTTCTGCAGGATGAGGGAAGGCTTGAAAAAGAGGAAGAAATTGAGGGCACTCTTGAAATACTGGAGGTTAGAAAGAAGGGCAAAAATGGCAAGTATAACAATGAGCACCTGAAAGATAACAACGACCACGAAAAGTGGAATTATGTAAGAAAAGTGACGCTTGACACGATTCCGAATCGATGTGAAAAGTGATGTGAAAAACGGTTTATCACGATTTTCAATTGCCCAGTTTGTTAAGTAGTACGAGAACTGGTTGAAAAAAGTGTCATTTTCTGCCAATTCGTCGGTTTCATTGAATTCCAAAATGAGCATTGAATTGAGAAGATCTATCGTTCCAATGTAGCTTGACTTGAACAAGCTTTCCAGCTCAGTCAGCACAACTGACTGATCAGAGTCACGTGCCATTATTGCAGGCAAGTAATTTTGAATGATATTCAAAGACTTGCCAGTACCAAAGAGGCCATTTATCAACACAAAATTTATGATGTTTACACAATTTTTCCCTTTTTCAATGAAAAGGTTGGTTCTCGAGTCATTTCCTTCATAAATAAACTTGTTGTTGTACACTTCAGTGTACAAATAGGACAAGTAATACATAAAGGAGACGGGATACGTTATATCTTGAAGTGCTTTAAGTTCACTTTCACCTTCAATGGTGAAATTATGACTGTAAAAATGAATTGCTAAAAAAGCGGAAGAAATCGGAGCGAACGTTAAAACAAACAAAATCATGTAAACAGAAGTTGATGAGTAATTGCTTCCTTGCTGAGTTGGGAGCACTTTATTCAGATTGGATTCTTCAGGCTTTGTGAAGGACGAATCAGAGAGGGATGAATAAGTGACCGTTATTTTTGAAATGACTTCACAAACCGCCGAAACTTGAAGTGACAAAAAAGACTGTGAAATGTCATGTGAAAGAAGTCCCAATGAAAAGAAGCAGAAGATGTAAGGAACAGAAATAAACAAAATATCAACGAGCAGCACAGCAGTCATCAAATTATTCATTGTTTTCAATGAATTATCATCAGAATTATTGTCAACCAATTCAGACGAAGCTTCAATCAGTTTCGGGAAGAAATTGTCCATAGCAATAATGAATTCGTTGTAAACAGGCTCATCTATATCGAGCAATTTCAATGGCGACTTTTCAATGAGCTCTATCAAATTTTCAATGGTTCTCAATACAATTGAATGGTCGTTTTCAGAAATGATTGAATCAAAGTCAACTTCAAAATGGCCAAAATAAAATGGAAGATTTTTAATGTAATCACGAGTCTCAGTTGCCATTGAAATTACTTCTTCTTCTCCAAACGTCCAGGGCGGAATTGCATTGTTTCTTCCCGAAAAAGAAGGCGCAAGAACACGAACAATATCTGTCCTATTTGTCTTGTTGCCGAACAGTGTGACTAGCTGACTAGTGAAGAATTCAAGTCGAGCACAATTCAAAATTGAATTGTCAATGTTGTTGATGTCATGAAATGCATCATAAAAAAAAGAAACAAATTTGTCGTTATAAAGATATAAAAAACCAAAAAAGCCTAGAAGTACAATTATCGTGCCAATAATTATAAATATCGACGGAATCAAAATTCTTCCAATCTTTGAAGATTTAATCATCATGGCTAAATTTAATTTCAATTGATTTTCATCGTCTTCTTTAAGTTGGTCATTGTTCGCATTATCTTGGTCATCATTTTCGGCTTCCGAGGTAGCTATATCACTATCATCATTATGATTGACAAATTCTTCAGTTTGGCCGTTTATTTCAACCAATTGTGGATAAACTGGCAAGGCTGCTGTATATGGAAGATCATTTTTTAATTTCTTGCCATTTTTTAATAATTCAAACTTTTTCTTCCATTCAATATAGGCTGGAAGATCAAGTTTAATTGTCTGCAAAAAGTGGCAATAATAACTAATGACTTCAATATTGTTCGGATACGAATCAATGTTTTTCTGGAGAGCGAAATCAAGATTTTTAACTTGCTTGGATACATCAGCAACATTTTTCCAGAAGGTAGTCGTATTTTTTGATAGAATGTTCTCAAAAAATATTTTATACATATTCTTTGCATGCTGAGAAGCTTTATCAAATGAAGCGAAAAAGGCTTTTAATGAAGGAATCATCGTTGCTATTCTTGTGTGAATGATATATCGAAATTGTAGCCGATATGTTAAAGATATTTTTTGATTTTGTAGAATTTTGATAGTTAGTTGTTCAAATAAACGAGATTCTTTTGGAAAAATTGAAACAATTTTGGCCCAAAAAATTAAAATCGAAGAACTTTCTGGCCATTTTTCAAGTGCGAGTCGAAATGGTTTCCACGAGAAGAAATAAGGATCCCAATATGAAAAAGAAATGTACATTGCACGATAGAAAGATATCTTATTTTTGAAAATTGAGCTAAATTCATCAATTTCATTTTCTGAAAAATTATTCATTTCATCAAAAATTTGAGTATATTTTAACATTGACATGTTTGTTATAAATGAATTAACAAAGTAAAAAATAAGTGCCAAAATGACAAAAGCAATAAGAATAAAAAAGTTGATTGATATGTCCAAATATATACAAAATAAATCAATTATGACACAAATAGAGCATGATAAGCATGTAGATGAATATAAAAACGAGTAAATTCGTGAAATATTAGGAATAAAAATTGAATATACAATCCCATTAAACAAATAAATTAAAAATAGTATTAAAAGTAGAATTATTCGAAATGTGGATTTTTCTGGTGGAATGATTGCGCAATCAATTGCATTATTAATCGATATTGTCATAATTGTTAATGGGAGCAAATTTGAGTTTAAAGAAAAAGAATGATTATTTTCAAATAAGACACGCTTAGTTAAATCAAAGTATTTGATCATTTCATATATGAAAAATAATGGGCCAATAATCACATCAAAGTAATTTAAAAAATTATGATGTCCATATGAAAGATTTTTGACTGCTCCAGGAAATCCACATAGCAAAAATGGATATAAATGCGGGATTAAATATTTATATATACTAATAACTATATTAGATTCCATATCTGATACAATTTGCCTAGATTGGAAACGGTGTTTTAAAAATTCGAGAAGAAAATCAAATACCAATATAATAAAAACGCAAGTAATTGTGATAATTCTCCTCGGGTAATCATCACAACTTGAATACCAACCTCTTGAAACAGTAAATATTATCTGAAGAATAAAGGATATTATTGAATCTGGTTTCCAAATAATAATAGAATTTAAAATTAGGCAAGGCGATATAAGTTGCATAAAAGTTAAAAATATATGAATGTAGTAAACAATAGGGGGAGGTCCAATATGACAATTAATTTTTGAAAAATATTTAGATGATCGATAAAAATTCATTTTTATCAATGAAACGTCAAGGATATCTTTAAATCGAAGTTCTTCAAATTTTGGCTCATCATCTTCGTATAATAAATCATCTTCTTCCTCATGCTTTTGAAGAACATTTTTCATAATTTTTATGTTCAAAAAGTTTTTTATGAACAAATAAGTTTAGAATTTAATGAGTACATGTATTGTACATGCACAGCTTGATAATAATATAAAGACAAATTTAAAAGCAAGTTTAATAGAAATTGAAACAATTCTTGATCTGTTTTCAAATCAATTTCGAATTACCATACAAATCACAAGAATAAAGATTCAGTTTAAGCAAACTTTTGGTACCTCAAACCAATTTTTTACGATTGAAATTTTATCGAAAAAATCTGATCAATATTTATTAATCTTTAAATCTTTATCTGCCCATAATATTTCTAAACTTAAAAAAAAGAAATTTGAATTTATTGAATAAAAACTCAATCCAATATCGTTAGTGAGAAAGTTTACAAGATTTCAAAAGATTACCATCAAGCGGATAACAAATTGTATGAGATTTTTTTACAAATAATTCACATTGAATTAAGAAATTGAATTTCGTCAATTTGAATAATTCAAAGAAATTTTTCAATTATTATCTTATTGATATCGGCAGAAAAATATTCAATGATATTGAATTTTGTAAAAAATAAAAAAAATCAAGAGGAATAAATTGAATAAAATCAATCAAATTTTGAATACATATTGGATTAAAATCTTCAACAATTCAACTTCATTAATTTTTGTGCATTTTTTTTTTTATTAAAAAAACAGATTAATATGCCAGTTCCTCGTAAAGTAACACACGAATTTTTTGTTCCAGAAGAAAATCCTCTATATGAAAATGATGATGAAAGAAGAATCAACGAAGAAATTCCAAATGAAAGGCGCAATGATGATCAAATTGATAATCTTCTCCATTTGTTCGATTTAATTGAACAAACATTCCCTTCACACAATAACAGAAATCAGAATAATCAAAGAATGACAGAGTCAGTTCCTCCAAATAATGTAAATGATAACAAAGTAAACGATTCTGAAGCAGTTAACAACACAGAAGAAGGAAGAACTCCTCAAAATAATCATCACCAACCAAGACTTGATCTTAATGAACTAGAAAGCCTATTAACAGAATTATATCTTCTTCGTTCAGAAAGGTATAATAACCATGCAAATTCTAATTTTAATGAAGAAATACCGGTTTAAAAACTGAATATTTATGATTTCAAAGAATTGATTTCTATCCAAAAATTTATACCATGTATATACATGCATATATATTAAATATATTTTTTAAAACTATCTTTTTTTCATTATTGAATAATTTTATTAATTTAATTACGAACATGCCAAATAAGAATATTAGTGTTTTCTTCAAACATTTATTTACAAGAAAAACTTTATTATTGCAATATATAATATATCTATATCTATTGAAAAATATGCAAATGAAATTGCGTTGAAATTTTATAATTATTATTGTAAAAAATTAATTTTATAAGTAATTTTAATTAATTCAAATTTTTGATAAAGAACAAAACTTTTTGATATTATTATATCAAAAAATTGAATTTTTTTTTCTTTCATTATATAGAAAGGTAGGACGGCGAAATCATTCTGATCTAAATAGGTATATAAATATTATTGTTATTATATATTCATATATATATATTTAGATTTAATATAATGATTATTGCACCGAAAAGTAAACTATTATTTTATTTATATAATAAATTATTTTCATTTTTTTTTGTTCATAGAAATTTGAATGTTTTTTACTCATTTTAAAACGCAATTTTTGCTAAATGGAAAATATTTTAAATTATATTGAAATATATTTTATGTTAAAATTAATATTTATTACTTTTATAAAAGATATAATACATGTTATGCTGATATTGCATCGAGATAAATAAATTTATCTTAATTGAATGATTTCAATTCAATTCAATAATTTATCGGTGTGATTTTTAAAAATGATATAAATAAAAGAATTATGATTATTATGATATAATTTATATACTATAATTAATACATTATAAAATAAAATATAAATGAAAGTTAAAAATATTGTTTTAAGGTTGAGAAAATATTAAATTATATTTTTGAAATAAAATTTGAATGAGCTTCTCTCAAAATTGTATCCATGATTTTATTTATAACTCGTTATGATGATGTAATTTGTCAATATAAAATAAATAATTAAGAATATATATTCTTATTAATCATAAATATCAATTATCATAGAACAAAAATTATCTAATAGTTATCTCAAAACCTTTTTTTATGAATTTTCTTATATTTAAAATATAAATATAAAATAATTTGACGTTGGAAATTGAATAATTACTACATATTTACTCCTTATTGCACCTATTAAAATCCCATTTAAAATATAATTAGAAAATTTTCTGCCAATTTTTTGCAAAATGCAATTCAAGACCATCGGTTTTTAAAATTTAAATGGTTTGTATTTTTATTACTGCCCAAAGGATATATATTTTGTTTGTAAATAATATATATACAAGGTACCTAAATTGTTTATCTAATGTTATTTTTTGGGAAATGCATTTTTATACAAATCGATAATTATTTGATTTTTTTTCTTTGTTTAAATTACTAATATTTTAATAATATAAAGCAAATATACAGTTATAATAATATATAATATATGATAATAATTGAATATATAACAAGATAATTACATATTAAAAGTTTTCGACGGTTTTATTCAATTCGCCGTCCTACCTTTTTATATAGTCATAAAATATCATTTAAAACTTTTTGAAAGAGTTTTGTATCTGAAATAAGTCGCAATATCTTCAAAATTATTATAAATAAATTCAAATATTTTTGATATTATACATTAAATATTTAAATAATAAAATTTTATATTTATATAAAGAAAGTTGGTAAGAGAATTATTGAGTTGGTCAATTTTCAAATCAAGAGAATTTAAGACCATATTCAAAGTAAAAATCTCTCCAAAATAAAGTCCATAGCGTCGGAATTTTTGATTTTTTAAAATAATTCTTTTTAAAATCAAAAAATATGACCAATTTTTCAAATTTTAACTCAGGTTGAAAAGATTAGCTGAGTGATTATTTATGAAATTATCTCTACTTTTAGCAAGACATACAATAGTTTAAATATATTATGTAATTATATTATTTTTTATGAATATTTAATAAAAAAAATTAAAATTTATTAAGATATTTTTCGCAAAATTTGTATTTTGGTTGTCACTTTTTGAATACTACAAACTTGAATGAATACCTTAATAGGGCTTAGAATTTATGAAAACTTTTTCATAGACATTAAATAATATTCAATTCGATTTTTTTAAGTTTAATGACTAAACCAAACGAAAATGAACCGGGCCTTGAAAAATATATATCAAGAGGAATCGAAGTTTCAAAAGATTTAACAAAGTATGTAATAATAAGTGACCAGGAAAAGCGTAATATTTTTTATGAGTGGTTTTCATTTCAAATGCCAGCTTGCAAATTGTATGATTTTGTTCTTCTCATAGATCCTAATATAAAAAAAAATTTTGATCTATCATATAAGATCAGTAAAACAGAATACAAAAGAATTGAAAAGGAAGATAAAATTAAATTAAACGATATTTCTCGTAATCATACTGTAGAAATAAGAATAAATATTCCAAAATAAATTATTTTTAATGAATTTTCATGAACATATAAAATTTTATAAATATTTATAACACTTGGGCTAATTGAGCTAAAATTTGTTTAGCTTCTTTTATTTCCTCTTTTAACTGCTGTACTTCGATTTCTGAGATAGCAGCTGTCCTGATCAAAGTTTCAACTCTTCTTTTTAAGCAAATATTCTCCGAGACTACCGGGTTGGTCGTCGTTGGGATATCATCTGGTGCTGTTAAATCATTCCAAACACCATCGTCATATTTAATTTTGCTATTTGATAATTTAATTTTTATTGGGCGATCATCATCATTGGGCACCTGCCGCCGAACTGTATCTTCATATTCATACAAGCCTTGATAAATACCTTTTTTCGTCCATTTAATTTTTTGTAGATCTTCATATGTTGGATTTGGATTGGAAAGCATCAATATTCGTTTATAAAATTACATAAAAAATTTTCTTTTAAATATATATTTGGCCTTCCAAATTTTATATAAAATATTCTTTTTTTTTTATAAAAATATGTCAGCTATATGCGAAAGAAATGAATTTTTAATTCAACCTGTGGTAATTTCATTTGAATAAAATACGTTATTAAATTATATTCTTTGAACATATAATCATACAAAATAATTAAATGGGTTCATAGAATCAGAAATCCTAAGATTTTTTATAGGACAAATGTCTCAGCCCCGCATTTATACCCCAGTACAAACATCAAAAAAAGCTCCAAAACGAACTAAGAAGCAGGCTCCAATGCCATCTATTATCCGCCCTGTTCTTCCTCCAATTCGTAAACGTCGATTAGTAGATTCTGCCCTTGGCTCAAGGCCATCAACTCCAAGCAGCTCAAGTTCTTCAAATTCAGATTCATCTTCTAGGCCAACAACAGCAGAATCAACAGGCTCCATGAACAGAACATTTAATGGCGAAGATCTTGTTACTCACCTTCCATTACACTCAGTCGATTCTATGAAAAAATTTGAAGATGCTCTTCTTCAAGAGCCAGCAACATCACGATCATCAACCATTTTGAACTTAGTTTCTGAAATGAATATTGGCGACGGCAATAGCTCAATGAATCAAGATAAAATACTAGATGAAATACTTAAAATGTGCCCAGTACCTAATTCAGAAATCAATGATATGACAACTTCAATCAATAGCCTTAATGAAAATGACAGTGATAATTCTAATAGCAATGGATCAATAGATTTTAGAGTTTATCATATTTTAACACAGAATCTTTTTACTCTAATAAAAGATTCATATCAGTCAGGCCAGATGACAACTGCATTTTTCAAAGCTCTTGCTATTTGTTTGCGAATTATGCCTCTTGCTGATAGAGAACTAATAACAATCGTTGTTAAGCTACTTTATAGAATGAGCCGTATGTCTGAATTTGATTTAATGTTTCATCAATGTCAACTAATCCCAAAACTTGTATATATTGCTTTTATGGACATTTCAGCATATGGCGAACTTCCTCTTTTTTCAGCTGCAATTTTGAGATATATTTCAACAGTTAAAGAAAATGCTCAAGAAATTCTAAAAAACAATTCATTAAAGCAAATATGTAAAGTTCTCAATACAAAAACGAGAAGAGAGAGGTTTAAACCGGATTTGGCCTTATACATATATCAAGTTATTTCTTTATTTGCTTCTTTGTACGATTTCATTACAGACTTTACTGAAATATGCAAATATTCTCTCCCACTTTATTTACTTGATATTGTTACAATTTATATGAACAACAAAGGTATTCTTGCAGGTGCTTCGAAAGCTCTTACACTTATGATGCTTGTTAAAGAATGCGTTGAAGTTATTGAAACCGAAGATTTAACTCCATTCTTTATTTTGATGCAATCAGATGTGCCAAAAATCATCAATAATACAGCTCTTGCTCTCGCAAATGCGGTAAATACGTCGGAATATATTATTGATAGCGTATGTGAGGTTCCAATGCCTCTCGGTATATCTCAATTATGCGAAATGCTGAAGGCATCTAATGAGAAACCAAATTCTGAGGATCAAAAAGCATTAAAATTATCTCTACTTAGAATCCTGGCTAAAACTTCTCAATTACGAAATGGGATGGAAGTAATTCAATTGTATTTAAATTCAATTACTCCATTTTTAAGTACACCTCTCGATGATCTTGAAGTTTGGACTGATGAAGAAATGATTGTTGCCAATACTTTAATAATTTTGAAGAACGCTGCAATACTCGATAACAAGCGCGTTTGTAACTATATGAAAGGCAAAATGAATGATTTAATGCATTATGGCATTATTGATTATGTTATTGATCTTATGAAAATTTTAATGAAGACTGAAGAAGGAAAAGAAGTCTGCAGAGAAGTATCTGATATCGAAGAAATCAAAATGATTCTTGGTGAAATTTAATTTTGTTTTTATGTTATATATATTTATATGTAAAAATAATTCATGATTTACAATTGTTTTTTATTATGCATTTCTATTTGTGATTGCTATGTATGAAGATTTATAAAATATTATAATAAATAATCAGACTTTTTAATTGAAAAATCAATTCGCTAATTCTTATGAACATATCAATTATGATCAATATTTTTGTTAAAAATATATTAATTAATAAGACATAATGCTAAAAGTAAATTGCATAGATTAAGAGAATTTTTTAATCATAGATATTAGAAATATTTAATTAATATAGAAATTAAGGCAAACAGTATTTAATTTTCTATTAAAATTAGAATTCAATCTCGGACAAAATTTAATTTGTAGTTAATGTAAAAAGTAATTAAAATTTTAGTTTTCACTGCATGAGAGAATTAATTGAATATCTGAAAGCGCAGAATGGCAAATATCCGCAAAATCATCATTTCCATCATTTATCATATCTTCATCATATATCAAATCTTCAACAATTGTTTGGAAATCGGAGATTAATCCCATTTTTTCTTCATCCAAACCTGTCGAAAACCAGTTAACAATAATTATTTGGGCAGAGGCAAGAGATAATACTTTATAATTACAAGTTTTAATGCAACTAATGAGATCTGAAAAAAATTTTGGATCGCTTGGCAATGTTTTTGAAAGTTTTAATAGAATATACATTGCAAGATTAGTTGATTTACAGTAAAGATTCGAATATGATTTTAAAAGATGACTGACAAGCATTTCTTTTTGATCATCTGCCCATTGTGTACAAAATTGTACTAAAATTTTTATAGCAATATAGCTGATTTCTGAATCACAATTTTCTGTTATATCAAGAATCTTATTAAAAGCAAAAAATGGAGGTTCCTTAAGCTTAGTCATAATGAATAAAATGCAAGGAATTAATTGTTCATCTAATGAAGTAACAAAAATTTGTGAGCATAATGCTAGCAATTCTTGTGGTACCTCTAAACCAACTGACATTAAGTGGCAAATTCCGAATAAAGCAGCACTTGCATTATTATTTGAAAATGAACTGGGATTACTCAAATAATTTAAAAGAATTGTATTTATAACTGGATAAAAATTAGGATTAATTTGCTCAACATGTATTATTATAGCTGAGAAAATTTCATTACTACTATCTTGATTGTTGAGAATATAATCAAACAGAAGGCCATAAATTTCTAAACTAATAAAATCACGCGCTGTCATTGTTTCAAAAACAGAAATAATTATTGAAATCGATAGTTGCTTATATCGTTTTTCAATATTACTTGAAAGAAGTTGAATTAAAATTGCGAAACAAGCATCAGTAGCTAAAGCTGATGGATTAAATGATTTAAGCTTGATTCTTCCTCCTTCAAAATTGTTTGACAGGACTAAGAAAGAGGAGTTGCTTATCTCAAAATTTGGCGGCTGCGAGAGTAG
Organism: Tritrichomonas musculus; assembly: GCA_039105265.1. NCBI lineage: Eukaryota > Parabasalia > Tritrichomonadida > Tritrichomonadidae > Tritrichomonas > Tritrichomonas musculus. The sequence goes on along the minus strand of JAPFFF010000005.1, from coordinate 2,830,611 downwards.
TCTAATTAAAAAAAAATTAAATCCATATTCTTCAGGAGATTGGAGTTGAATAAGAATTTGCCCAATTAAATTGATCTGTTCAGATGTAATTTTTCCATTTTGATCAAAAGTGCTAATCATAGATAAACTCTGCTTAATTTTTTGATCTAAATCAAAGTCTGTTGTTGTGTCATCAAATCTTTCATCCCTTCGGATTGTTTGGTCTGGATGAACTAATAATTCAGAAATATTCGTTGAATGAAAATAAAAATTTCTAAAAAACTTTTTGAAATGAATTATTTCAAAATTTGGTTTATTCAAATTGAATATAATTCAATTTTTCTCAAATTAAATTTTTGAAAATTGTGCTTAGGTAAATTTATTTGGCCAAATAAGAAAAAATGGCTCGAATTCTCCGAAGTGGTGAACTTAGCACAATTCTCCGTTCAAGTGGTGGTAAATTAGTAGCTGTTGATTTCTCAAATCCTGGTTGTCCTCCATGCAGAGCAATTAAACCTTGGTGGGATAAATTACCACAGCAATATAAATCTGTTGTTTTTTGCACCATTATGTGCCAAGATTGTCCAGATGATGCACAATCCAATGGAATTACTGCTACGCCAACATTTGTTTTTTTCCAAAAAGGACATGAAGTAGCACGAATTCTTGGTCCAGACAAAATGAAGATTACTAGCACATTAGAAAAATATAAAACACCAGAAACAATGTTTACCGGCAAATCTCGCGCTGTTGGTTCTTCATCAACCACTCCAGCTTCTCCAACCACCCCTCCATCATCTTCTCCACAACAATCAAATTCTATTCGCACAAATCAGCATGACAATTTCACTCAAATGATGCTCCTCGAAATGGGATTCCCTCTTTCAAAAGTTACTGCAGCACTTAATGCTACTCATAACGGCACCGTTGACGATTGCGTTTTATTCCTAGAAAAATTACAAAATCATGAAACTGATCAAAATGCAAAAACAACACAAGAACTTTTATCAATGGGATTTAAGCCTGAGCATGTGAATGCAGCAATTCAACTTGTTGGGCCAAATTCTATTGAAAATTGTATAGAAGCTATACAAGCAATGACTGATGATGGTGATAATAATAAACAATCAAATACTGCAGAAAAAACAGCACAACTTAAAGCCAAATTAGCTGAAAAAAAGAAGCAAGAAGAAGCTAACGCAAGTTCAAAACAGGCTAAAGAAGAATTACAAAGAAGGAAGGATTGCCAAGATACATTAGCTATTCGTGAACAAGTAAAATCACAACAGGCCGATTATGAATTAAAGCAACTTAACAAACAAAAACAAGATGATATTCTTGCAAAAAGGCAAGCTCTCGAACGCATTAGGAACCAGCGCCAAGAAAACAATAGCAATTCAAATATAACTCCAAAAGTTCAAAGATCATCAAGTCAGCCACAGAGTACCGAAAGACGAGAGTGCACACTTAAAATGATCTTTCCAGATGGAAGTAACTTCATTAACAAATTCCAATCAACAGATACTTTACATGAAGTCATCTAATATATTAATCAAAATGTCCCAGATTCAGCCAAAAAGAATATTGGTATTGAAACAACTTTTCCAGCCCGCGTTATTACCAAAGAAAGCTTTGATATGACATTAGCTGAATGCCAATTTGTACCACGTGCACAGGTCAATATTCAATACTTGTAAGTTTTTTTTTATGATATTCCTTAATCAATCGGTAAAAGCAAATAGCTCTTATATTTTATATATGCATTTTATTTTAAAGTTTATAATAGAAATTTTTTTTTTTTAAAAAAAAAACTATTAAACTGTTTTTGAAGAACATAAATCTAAAATCATTTTTCTTTAGAGGAATCCTTGTTGGTTATGAATTTGAGTTTGTCTTGATTATTGTATTTAAAAGCATTGATGGTTGCATTCTATTTAAAGTAAAAACAAACTTAGCTGGCTAATTGATTATATGATCATTGTACACCAGTAGTGTTAGATTCATTTATCAGTGCTAATTTTTTATCATTATATGTTTTCGAAGCTTCCTAAAAAAATAAAACAATTTTAAAATCTTCTTTCAATTTTTGAATTAATTCACTCTCAATGTTCAACATCAACACATTATTCTCAAATGAGAAAGTTCAACCCGAATTACAAAAAATAGTGGATGGTCTTGATAAAGTATGCCAATCAAGAAAACAACGAATTCACGCTCAGGAAGATCTTGTGAAAAATACTAATCTCCTTGTTAAATCCGAAGTTCCTCAATTTGAAAAAACAGTTACATTTTCTCTTGAACCTTTCTTAGAGATAGCAAAAATTGAAACAGATTTATTACAGAACGAAATTAGATGCAGAGAAGATTTTAACGATGTTATTGAAAGATATAAGGCTATTCAAAGACTCCAACGACAACAAGAAGAAGCAATTGCAGCTGTTGATAAGGCTCTAGCTAAATTAAAAGATGCAAACATTTTTTATCAAACTGAATTAAATAATAACAAACTTGGATCTAGATTAAAACAAGCAGAGGACGCCGTGAGTAAGGCAAAAAAAGCTAGATCAACAGCAATCAATACAGCTAAAAAATTAACAATCCAATTAATCGAAGAAAAGAAAAAATTTAATAAATTTAAGCTTAACAGAATAAGACATGGCTGCCAAACATATTCTTCATCAGTTGCTGATGCGGCACAAAAAGAAGCCGAATTATACCAGCAGATTGCCAATAATTTTGCTGAGGCAAGAAAACAAATTGAAACAACAAGTCTAATGGATTCAGCTAATGAAACAATATCTATGATTTAATCTGTGTTATTTATAAAAATATTATTTATTGATATCTAGTTTTTAATGATATATTTTTATAATAAAAATACAATTTAATCTATTCATAAATATACAGCCCCTAACATATTTTAAATATTCATTTCATATACTTCTGTTTGCACCAAATGACTGGAATTCGGCTGATACGAAATTTGGTAAATGTTGCTGCACATCGTCCCAAAAGTTGAAAATATTTGGCACAATTTTAAAATAAATGTTCCAATAAATGTTGGAACTCTTCCAGAAAATGAAACAAATAAGAAATAGATGTAATTCCATATAATCTGATGTGCTCGGCTTGAAGAATATCTGTATAAGAGATACCAAACAATATAAAATGATGAAATAGTTGAAACAAGCACTTTATGATAATTTTTTTTGAATTGAACAATAGATCCAAGAGTTGCAAGTTCACACAATGAAATACATAAATTAATTCGATATCGACAAGTAAGTTTTCTATACAGTCTAGTTAATAAATGAGTTATTAAGTTTCCTTCTCCAAATCGTGGCAATATTTGAATAACAAAATAATTTAAAACTTGGTAAAAGGAATGCAAACACAATGATATAATCCATAAGATCGGCTTCATTTTTGTCGATAAGAAAGCGATTGATACTGTTCCATTATGAAATGAAAAATTGATTAGTAATCTTTTAAATATGCTTTGGCCTATATTAGATGTAATTTTTAAACCATAGAAAGACGTTGTCAGATGAAGAATTATCGAAATAACGAGTGAAGCATCTTTTAAAATTGAAGATGAATGTTTGTTCAAAAACCATACAACAAAGGATAAAAGTGCTAGTAGAAAGCAAAAAAAGTTTAGAATGATCCATAAAATTGGAAAGATCGATCTCATATATATTCTTTTATTTTCGTGAAGTATATTTCTAAATACAATCTACAATTTGAATCTAAAAATTTTGAAATTAGGCCAAATAGATATTTGTAATTTATAATTTTTTACTTTGCTTTTTTTATTTTTATGCTTCGCTTTGGGATATAAAGGTGTACATTATGGGATAATGGTTGACGCTGGAAGTGCAGGGACACGAGCACACATTTTTACTTGGAATAATATTGAAGGGCATCCATCTGTTCAGCCTTATCCAACGTGGCACAAAGGTATTGTTATAAAAAGTCACATACCACTTTCAAAAGCAGCGTCAGATAAAAGCGCAATTTCAGATATATTTAATCCAATTATTACAAAAGCATCTCAAAAAATTCCAGCTAGTTTTCTTTCAGATACAAAAATGTATATATATGCCACGGCTGGTCTCAGAATACTTCCAAAAGCAACTCAAGAAGAGATAATTAAAAATACTTATAATTATTTGCTTGATAACTCACCTTTTAAAATACTAAAAAAAAATGTTAGAATTATGTCAGGTGCTGAAGAGGCTATTTATGGATGGATCACTGTTCAACATTTACTTAATGTTGAATATTTTGGAGAAAGCAAACCGACCAGCGGCTCAATTGATATGGGTGGCGCATCGATACAAGTTGCATATGAAACAAGATCACGAAGAAACATTCACCGTGTTTTTATTAAAGATATTTATACAAAATCCTATTCTATATATGCTGTTTCAATGCTTGGCCTAGGCGTGAATGAAGCAATGAAAAAAATTTATATTGTCAATGATAATCCTTGCTTTCCAAAAGGCTATATTTCAGAAGATGAGCAAATAAGGGGATTAGGTTCTTTTGAAAAGTGTCAATCTCTTATTCTGCAAACTTTTTCTGATCAAATTAGAAAAGGCCATGAAAACCCAAGATATGACTCTTTAATAATTAATGATTTTTATGGCATGGCTTCATTTTTTTATACAAATCAGTTTTTCCAACTTAAAGATGATTCTTCTCTTACAGAGCTGATCAATTCTACAGAAAATTTTTGTAATTCAAACTGGGGATATTTAATAGAAAAACATAAAAATAATCACTTTTTGAAAAATTACTGTTTTTTTGGTACTTTCCAAAGCGTTTTCCTATCAAATGGTTTCGGATTCAACTTTTCTAGAAGTCGTATTGTTAAAAGTGGAAGTTTGAATGGTGCAGAATTGAGCTGGGCGATGGGAGCAATGATGAAGGAGATAAAAGCTGCAAAAATTGATCCTTTCTATTTTCCTTCTTATTGGCCAATTGTTTTCATAAATACTTATATGCTTTTTTGCTTTGCATTCAAGTTTTTTCAACATAAGAAAAAAGCCAAAAAAGGTTTTTTATCAACTCAAATGGATAAAATGCTTTAATAACAAATTTGTTTTATTAAATAAATGCTTTATTTATAATTTCAAAAAAAAATATGCTGGGCTCCGATAGGTTTTAAATAAAATAATAATATCATCATTATATCAAAATTAATTATCTTATTTCCTCTACATTTCCACCTTTTTAAATCCTGATATTGTTAATGATATTTAAAAAATACAGTTGTGATTTTAGGGCAATTACTTCATAAATATATTTGAAACCTGTTAAACAATCAAACAACAACGATTTTAAGTTCAAATTTAAGAATTTTTTGTTTAATTGAAACTTTTTATTGCAAGTTTTAACGGCCAAAATCTTTGATGTTGAAAATATGGAATCACGCTTTCGCTCAATAATGTTTATTTTAACATTCTGGTGCTGGTTTGAAGCAAGGAAACATGGTTTGGAAATTTATTATTCATTAGTTTTTTCTATAATTTTCTTATTACCATACATTTCGTTAGAAAAAAATTTGTATTTTCTATTCTTACTCTATTCCTCTTTTTCATTATTAATATCAACAATTGTTTTAACTCAAATTACTTTTAGCCATCAAGTTTTTATCAGTTTACTTCATATTGAATTAATTAGATCAATTATCCAGAAGTCTCCGGTTTCGATTCTTTGCATCTTTGCTGAATTTTATTCAATATATATGTTCGAAGTAATTAACCATTATATAATCTTTATTTTGATGCTTCATTTTTTAGCAATAATTGGTTTATTTATTGTTTTTGATTATCAAGTATTTGAACCTTTCAATGGAATTTCTACATTATTAACATCAATATTATCAATCTTTTCTTCTCAAACAATTAATGTTCCTCTTTTCATTATTTTCATATTGTTTTCTCTTCCTCGATTTCCACTTCCGTTTACGATAAATGAAACAACCATAGATGATCTTAAAACATTCTTATTTTCATCTTTATCATTTAGCATTAACGTGACAACCTTTTTTTTTGGCGTTAAATATAAATCATCAAGTCAACAATCAGTTTCTTTGATGTCAATTTCAAATAATGTTGCTCTTTTCTTATCTGTTATTGCCAATATTGAATCTAGAAATCCTCCTAATTCTAGGTTTTCTTTTGGATTTGAGAGAGTGAATATTCTATGTGAATTTGCAATGTCAATTCTTCTTCTTTTTTCATCTTATCATTGCATATCGATTTCAATGGTTCACATTGTCGATATGAGATTAAATACTCGAACAAGCAAAGAGCTTCTTATTTTAACAACAGTTTCATGCTTCATGGACCTATTCAGATCTTTTTCAGTTAGGTCTGTAGACTCTCTTCATTGCCAATTGTTGGATCAAAGTGAACTGGTTCCTCTCATCATAGACTTTACTTTATCTTTTGCAGCGATCATTTCAACATGCTTATCATATGTTTTCTCAATCAATTTCCTCGATCCAATTGTGTCATTGTCAACTGCAGCAATGCTTTTTTCTTTATCCATTCCTAAATTCAGAAAATGCTTCTCAATTCTTCAAGAAACAGCTCCCAAAAATGTTAACGTTAAAGAAATAATTGAAAATATTCCTTTTGTTACTAAACCTAATATAAGACTTCTCGTTGTTGGAGAAGAAAGAGGCGATGTTTTAACAATGAACTGCCAAATTGAATCCGGCGCTGATAGGGACAAAATTATGAACAAGTTAAAAAGTAGGATAAAAGATAAAATCAAAGACTCAACAATTGAGATAATATCAGTATAATTAATTTACAATGTTTGAATATATTATATAAATAAATATAAAAACAACTCTTTTATAGTTTGTTATTTATTTTTAAAACATAAATATTACTATAATTGATTCCCATTACTGTATTTGGTATTTTTTCAATCAACATCATTAATTTTTTTAGGATTTAAAGTAAAATAACTAATAATTAATATGTAGTTAAACGCATTTTTTTTAAAATTAATTTGAAATCACTCTTTAATGAAGATATACTCACGAAAGTATAAAACATTTTGAATAAAAAAAACGTTATATTAAATTATTTTTTTGAGATAATATTTCAAAATAAAATTTTCTCATTTCATTCTAAACAAACATTATTATCATTTAAAAATTTTAAGATTTTATATATTATTATAAGTAATAGTTTTATTATATGGAAACTTTTTGAGAAACATATAATAAAACCTCTAATTTTTATCACAAATTTATTTTTGAAAAATTTAATAATTTCTAAGCTGAAAAAACGTATTCAATCAGTCAAAGTTGATATGACAGATCAAACCTTTCAACCTCAAGATCCTTTACTACTACGGAACAACGCCGATTTAGATAATGTCTTACCGCTTTCAAACAAGCCAAATTCTATGTTTAGCATCAAAAAACCCAATCCAATCATTCTTGACGAAAATAACGACAGCAATGCTTCATCAGGAAGAAAGAGAAGCTTTTTTGGTTCTCCTGAAATTCTTTCGTCATCAAAAAAAATCCCAGACAAAGTTATTGTTGCAGATAAAAATAAAAACGATATTCCTAAACCATCAAGCAAAGCTGTTTCTATGGATCATAAAGATAAAATCGAGCAAAAACTAGAATCAAATCAAAAGGACAATTCTGAGGTCAAAATTGAAAAAACTCAAGACAGAGAAATAGAAGATTCACCTCTTATTAGCTCTGATAAAAACAATAACCCTTCTACCACAAGTAACAATAAACAACGCAACAATCCAATTATTATCCCTAACAAATATTGTTTTGGATCACCAGAAAAAGTTTTTACTGCAAAACAAAAACCAGAACGAGTTATTTTTCCTGAAGAAAAAAAGGAAGTTCCTTTATCAACAAAGGATATAATTCCCAAAGCCACCAATGATCTCATATCAAATGATAATCAAAGTGAAAAACAAGATGAATCAGAAAAACATACTGAAGGACAAGAAGATACAATTAATAGGGATGCTCAAGAAGACGCTCAAGAGGAAGATCAAGAAGATGCTCAGGAAGGCGCTCAAGAGGAAGATCAAGAAGATGCTCAAGAGGAAGATCAAGAAGATGCTCAAGAAGATGCTCAAGAAGACGCTCAAGAAGATCAACAAGAAGACGCCCAAGAGGAAGATCAAGAAGATGCTCAGGAAGACGCTCAAGAGGAAGATCAAGAAGATGCTCAGGAAGACGCTCAAGAGGAAGATCAAGAAGATGCTCAGGAAGACGCTCAAGAAGATCAACAAGAAGATGCCCAAGAGGAAGCTCAAGAAGATCAACAAGAGGAAGCTCAAGAAAATCAACAAGAAGAAGCTCAAGAGGATCAACAAGAAGAAGCTCAAGAAAATCAACAAGAAGAAGCTCAAGAAAATCAACAAGAAGAAGCTCAAGAAGATCAACAAGAAGAAGCTCAAGAAGATCAACAAGAAGAAGCTCAAGAAGATGCTCAGGAAGAAGCTCAAGAGGACGCCCAAGAGGAAGCTCAAGAAGATCAACAAGAAGAAGCTCAAGAAGATCAACAAGAAGACGCTCAAGAAGATCAACAAGAAGAAGCTCAAGAAGATCAACAAGAAGAAGCTCAAGAAGATCAACAAGAAGAAGCTCAAGAAGATCAACAAGAAGAAGCTCAAGAAGATCAACAAGAAGAAGCTCAACAAGAAGAAGCTCAAGAAGATGCTCAGGAAGAAGCTCAAGAGGACGCCCAAGAGGAAGCTCAAGAAGATCAACAAGAAGAAGCTCAAGAAGATCAACAAGAAGACGCTCAAGAAGATCAACAAGAAGAAGCTCAAGAAGATCAACAAGAAGAAGCTCAAGAAGATCAACAAGAAGAAGCTCAAGAAGATCAACAAGAAGAAGCTCAAGAAGATGCTCAGGAAGAAGCTCAAGAGGACGCCCAAGAGGAAGCTCAAGAAGATCAACAAAAAATTGCCAAATATATTCCACTTGGTGACGAAAACCTAAAATCTGATGAAAATAAAGAACTTCAATCAGACCAAATAGATGATCAATCAGATGGAAATCAAGATTTATCAGACGACCAGCCATTGGAAAACCATGACCTATCAGAAAATCAGTCTGATGATGACCAAAACGATCAATCTGATGATCACTCAGATGAAGACCAAGATTTATCTTATGACAGAACAATAGAAAATCAAGAACTATCTGAAGATCAAGATATTCAAAAAGATGAGCAAGATGAAAAAGAAGACCAAGAAAATCAAGAAAATCTAGAAAATCAAGAAGATCAAGAAGATCAAGAAAATCAAGAAGATCAAGAAGACCAAGAAAATCAAGAAGATCAAGAAAATCAAGAAGACCAAGAAAATCAAGAAAATCAAGAAGATCAAGAAAATCAAGAAGATCAAGAAAATCAAGAAGATCAAGAAAATCAAGAAGACCAAGAAAATCAAGAAGACCAAGAAAATCAAGAAGACCAAGAAAATCAAGAAGATCAAGAAAATCTAGAAAATCAAGAAGACCAAGAAAATCAAGAAGATCAAGAAAATCAAGAAGATCAAGAAAATCAAGAAGATCAAGTAGACCAAGAAAATCAAGAAGATCAAGAAAATCTAGAAAATCAAGAAGACCAAGAAAATCAAGAAGACCAAGAAAATCAAGAAGACCAAGAAAATCAAGAAGATCAAGAAAATCAAGAAAATCAAGAAAATCAAGAAGATCAAGAAAATCAAGAAGACCAAGAAAATCAAGAAGATCAAGAAGACCAAGAAAATCAAGAAGATCAAGAAAATCTAGAAAATCAAGAAGACCAAGAAAATCAAGAAGACCAAGAAAATCAAGAAGATCAAGAAAATCAAGAAGAACCTTACTATGAAGAATATGATTATTCATATTATACTGAAGGCCAAGAAGCTCATGATGAAGGCCCAGAAGAGCAAAATGACCAAGAAGAAGCAAGCAACAATGAATATCAAGAAGCTGATGAAGACGACCAATCAGAAGCAGACCTAGTGGATCATAGATATGCTGCTTCTAATCAAGATCTTCAAAATAATATCCAAAACAATTACAATAATGGTTCTGGAACCAGGCCCAAGCCTACCGTGCAGTACCATCTCCCTATAATTCCCCCATCAATACCCAGAAATGGCAAAGATAAAAAGAATACACCTCGCAGATATCCAAATAATAATTTAACAAAAACAGATGAAGTTGACATTCCAATTGATCGAACTGACATGAATACACAAACAGATTTTATTCCAGGACTCGAACCTCTGGGATCAGCTGTTAATCCTAATGATAGCTCACATAATAACAACAATCAAAACGCTATTGATATCAAATCAACAAAAGGTAATAAAGTTAACAAAAATATTATTGAAAATGACGACAAACGCGGTGATCAAAACTTCACAAACGATGATGATTCTGGATTACATAACGATCAAAATGATATTAATCAAAATTCAATTCCAAAACCAGTTCATCCTCCAACCCAACCAAATACCAATCCAAAAGTAATCCGCAATCCTTATCCGCCTTCTTATGCTCCTCCACGAAATCCATTAAATATGCGTCTTAAACCTACTCCTAAAGTTGATCCAAAGAAAGCAAAATCTGATGAGGAAGAAGATTTTAGTGGAGATTATGAATATTATTATGAAGAAGATGAAGAAGATGATTATGAAGAAGAAGAAGATGGTTATGATGATGACGATAATGAAAACGAAAGTGCAACAGCAAGCACTTTTTCAAATTCAGTTCGCCCACCAATAGATCCAAAAAGCAAATCCAATACTTTTAATCGCTCACGCCAATCAAAGATCCCTATAAGTTCAAGGAACAAAGGGAAAAATAGTTCTCTTATTAATCCAAACCGCAATTTAAGTCTTTCTGCTTTATACAAAAATCTTATTGATAAATTAGACGATATATCTGCATTAGCCCAACCTCATTTTCCAAATACTCATGATCAAAGACAACTTATTACTAAATTTGCCTCTTTAGGCCAATACGATTCGTTAGAAAAGAAAGTCAAAGCAGCTAATAGTATCAATAAGAAACTCAGAGACGGCTACGAATCAATGACATATAAACCAGTTGTTGTTCCACAAAGGAAAAGAGTTAAACAAAGCCAAGAAGCAGCTAAACTAAGCAGAGAACTCAAGTTTGCTCAGGCTAGAATCAATTCACTAAATTATGCCATTCAACAAGAAACAAGACAAGAACAGACAAGGAATGAAGCAGAAGTCCTTGATGTTATTAGACATCAAAAGAGAATAAATAAATTGAAAGATGATAATCGTAAACTTAGCCAAGACGTTGCTCTTTTAGAAGGACAAATTAGTAGTGTGGAAAGGAGTATCTCTCTAATGAGACAGAAAATATCATTTTATCATACATCACGTTTACAGCCTAAGAAGCCATGAATTTAATTATAATTATTTAATATTGTTTGTTTTCTTTAATTACCTAAATAAAATTTTAAATTCGAGATTTAATAATTTTTTTTTTTTTTAAATTCATCTCATATTACAATTTGTAAATAATGCTTGATATGAAATAATAACGACTATGAAGACAAAACTAAAAAACAATTTTGCTATAAATAAAAATAGCTTCAGTTATATATTCTTACAATCGTAGGCTCGCAATTATCAATATAAATCCATTGAAAATCGAGGGACTCGATAGTTGAATAGAGTAATTACAGCTAATCTTTTATCACGTTCTTGTTATATTAAATTATAACACGACTAAAACCAGATGATAGCTTTTCAGAAAAACATTCTACTAGTGATAACAATTAGAGATCTTGCAGTTGCTCATTAAAAGATAATGCAACTAGAGGATGCTATTTTATAATATATCTTGCTCTTTAAAATATTTGTAACGACCGTTTAAAAAAATATTTTTCGATTTGAATCCTGCCTATATAGATTTAACAATTCAACGCATATCTAGTAAATATGGATGCTTGGAAAGCAATCAAAGAAATTTACAGTACTTAAATAGAAATCATGAACAATTTTTATCTTCTTCTCCAAAAGAACTATTTGGTAAACAGTACACACCATTAGATTGTTTACAGCCATCTCCAAAAAAATCCGATGGATTTTATGAATGGCCTCAAATTTCTACAATAAGTATTTCACCCAAACCTAATAATAATAATAATTCACAACCGATTCAAAAACAAATACAACAAAAATAAATTTGATTTTTTTTAAAATTATATGTAAATATTCAAACATATATATACATATATGTAAAATTATAATTTTACAACATCCATATTTGAATACAATAAAAATTGTTTTTTTTTATTTTTATTTTATTTTATTTTATTTTATTTTTTTTTTTTTTTTGCTTTTGTACAAGCTGATTTTGCATATCTGCATCAGTTCCTTCAGAAGGTGCAGTTATTCTACCTTGAGTTAAATCGAGAAAAAAATAACTTTTTCTGAGATAAACTTTTTGAAAATACCTTCTATATTGGGCAGAGAAAAAAATAAATCCAACTTAAAACTCTAAGAAAAATTGGAACTTTTTGAAGTCGAAAAAAGAGTGTTACACAGAATTCGGTCACTATATATTTTTTTTTATTATGAGCAAATCATAAAGAATATATATAACAAATGCTTTAGGTGAAAAGATAACCGAAATTCTTCCTTTCTTCATTAAATAATGAGTAATTATTCTTTTCACCTCATCTTAACAAAACATAATGAAAAACCATTCGAAAACATTGATTTGTTCTTTTCATGACAACTTGATTAGCATTAAATGCATTAAATAAAGAAGTAATATATAATGTAACAAGTTCAAATGTAGCATCTCATGATAGGAGCTATTGTAGAGTATAATTTTATTATTACATAAAAGTATGCACATTCTTATCAATATTTTTTTTTTTTTGACAAATCAATAAAAAAAGTGTCATGCTAAGTTTTTACTTCATTTTTTGAGAATGATGTCATTGGTAAGTCATTTACATTTTTTTTTTTTTTTTTCATTTGTGAAAAAGTGACGTCATTGTAAACAGAATCACCAAATATTCTTTGAAAATGATTCAATCAGGTTTTGAACCATCATATCAGAAAAAGAATGCATAAATAATTTCATCTCGATGCTTCTCAGAAAAACTCATCATCACGATTTTTTTGAGAATATTTCCTCATGAAAACACATCATCTCGATGCTTCTCAGAAATTTGTTTTATAAATTATATCAAAAATTAATTTTGAAAGAGGTGAGACTGCGAAATTTTAAATGAACTTTTTTAGGAATAATAATCAACAAAATTAAAAATAAATTAAAAATATAGTATTATGGTTTTGTTACCTTTTCATATCATATACTTTTTTTCAGATTTAATCAAAAAAAATTGAAATTGTATTGATATTTCAAAATGTCATAATTCATATATTCGTCATTATTTTTTCTTTTCAACCATTAAATTTCATTTGTATATAGATGATATCTATTTTTTAATAAGAAAGCTATTCAATGAATGCGTTTTTGGTCAAAATTCAAAAAAATATTTTTCAATTTAAAGAGAAATTTTCTTCTATATTAAAGACCAAAGGGATAACTATAGTTTATCTCTTAACTTATCTGGTGCTGGCAAACATATCAAAATATTTTTAAAAAATTTTTTACAATTTTAGCTAGGATTGAGGTTTAATATTGAATATAATTCTATATACGTTAATGATGTAAACTTCACAAATATCTAAATAATTTCATTTGTTTTTATTTTGGTATCAACCTCACAATAAGTATTTATTTTAATATTTATCAATAATTTACCAAAAAAATCATGCTTATAATTAGATGATAGTTAGTTAAGTCATAAAAAATCATTATTTTGATTTATAATTCTTAGTCGAAGATTTTAATATTATATTCACATCTATATATTAAATATTGATAATTAAATTATTTATTATTTTGAGTAAATAGAATTTTTTTATTAAGATAAAATTGAAATTATAATAAGATAGATGCTATTCAATTTTAAAAATAGATTTATAGCTAAAAATCTGAAAAAAATATTAGTGAAATTATCATAAATAGCATTTAATTCTGGAATAAAATAATATGTATTAATATTATTAAAAAATACCAAAAATTTTCGCAGCCTCACCTCTATTTTGAATAAATTTTCTCAATTTTTTATGAGAAAATTTCCTCAATTTATTTTTGATATTATTCATTCAAAAAATTGAAAAGAAAAGTGATGTGAAGCCTATTATTGAAATAAATTCAAACATTTATAAAATACTATCAATTAAAGAGAAGAATAAAAACAATTAGTATAAAATTAAGTACTGCATAATTCCTCAACTTCACTAATAATTGTATCAACTGATTTCAAATCTGTTTCTGTAAAACCAGGTATTTTTTCTTTTTGACATTTTTTCATAATATCAGCAATTTCGTTAAATGCATGATCATTATTTGTTTCCTTGCAAAATATTAAAGCATTTTTAAAAAACATCAGCAATTCTATAGCAGTTCTGTTGAGATGTTCCTTTGGCACGACAAAACAATCGATATCAATTTCAATATTATCATTGGCGACCTTTATGACTCCAGGTGCGAACAGGACTCCGTTATAGACGATAGTTCCCTTTTTGACTGGTTTGGCGTAACTATTATTCCTCCAAATCAAATTGACGACATTTCCTGATAAAATTTTCTTAACGTACGTTAAGAAAAAGTCGATCATTTTTTGAATGTCGAAATTTGAATTAAAAACGATATCATCGTTATTTTTAATTCTAGTTTTCAATTTACAGTTAGAGTTCTTAAAAAGTTCGTCAAAATTTGAGAGCTTTACATTCAAATAAGAAACTGAAAGTGAAGCTTCTATCGGCTTCACTTTTGCCATATTGGGAATGATCGTCTTCATGCACATGTTCCTTATGATGATGCCTAGCTCGTTGAGGAAGGAATCCTCAAACGACCTGCAAGGCCGGGTCGCCAGATGGTTGAACCGACAAAGCTTGAAGAGAGAGAAATCAAACGATTCAAAAGAGTTGAGCTTGTCCAACGGCCACTGGTTATTCAGAATCTCAAAAGTGACACTTTTCACCTTCATGCAGATCGAGTAAAACAAGGCAGAGTTAAAAATGGGAAAAGTGACACTCTTGTCCTGTGAAGTCATCGAAACTTGCTGAGAATCAGAGTCAAAAACAAAGTCAAAATAATCAGAAAAAGTGACAGTCTGATACACTAAGGCCTGCTCGTTCAGCTCGTGAAAAACATACGACTCAACGCAGTTGTGGAAACTGGAGTCCCGCATCTCGCACATGGACTTTGAGCCCGGAAAGCAGCAATAGAGTGTCACTTCACACATTGTCAAAAAGTGGAACCTAACCGAAAAATGAGTGGTCGGTGAAATAGGTGAGGTGGCAAAACCGTCTTTTTCAATTGGAAAAACACTGAATTCTTTCGTTGACGGTTGAGTGTAAAATTCCCAAAACCGTCGAAAAACGGTTTTGTCATTTATCGGCTCAATGAAGAAAAGCTCGTCCTCCTCTGAAACACTGCACGTGTCAGTCGAGGGAGACGTTGCTGGAAGCAGAATCAGAGAATCAGAAGAGGAAGCAATGTTCGCCGATAGAGAGTAAATTCCAGTGAATTTCAGGATGAATTTGGGACTCGACGATAGACAGCAAAGTGAAGTGAAGTACAGAATACTGATCAATGGTCTCAATTTCAACGATAGCTCTGAATTGTTGATCGTCAACTCCATTGCTGTTCGGTTCAATTTGAAGTATTTATAAAACTTATTGAAAAAGTCAACAATCTTCAGAATTTGATCGTCATTGAAAATTTCACTACTTATTTGGTGAGGTGAAGTGACATTATATTCGAATATATTTCTGATGTCATATGTGTTTCCGTTTTCGAGTGTGATTTTGTGGCCGTTTTTAGAGATTTTGGTGATTTTTGATGTCACTTTTTCCATGTGAAAGTTAACAACAGAAAAAGTGGAGCCAACAACCGGGAATGAAAAGGTGTTGTTCACAATTGTCAGAAAGGCGGTCTTCTTAATGACATTGATGTCATTGTTGTTCAGCTCAGACTGCAGGTTCTTGTTTTGGTCTTCGCTTGCATTGCCCAAAACGCTCTTTGATGTCAAAAATGACCTAAAACTGTCAGATTTTATGAGCAACTCACGCGAGAACTCAACAAACTCGAAAGCAAACTGGAACATCACTCGTTGATTTTTGGCATTAGGGAAAATGTCACTTTTTTTGAGTACACAACCGCCAATCAATTCAACAATGAACAAGAAAATTCGACGGTCATTTTTCAAGGCGAATATTTTGACTATTTCAAGCAGCAATTTGACCATTTTTATTGAAGTAACCGCCTTTCTACAATAGACGAGTTTTTGAATGATTTCATCAGTCACCTCATTCATCTCACTTTTTCTGAATCCAATGACAGCGGCAAGAAGAGCCCTGTGGACAATCCTCTCGTTCGAGCTCTTCAAATTGAGAAGAGGCTGGATGAACTCGTCACTTTGGTCCTTGCTTATGTACGTCGATATCTTGTCGTACGAGCACTGCATGTCGAGGAAGTCCATCGAAGACTCAACTAGCTTCACCTGCGAGAACTGGATGAGAGACAGCGGAAGCAGAAGTGTCGTTGGACATGACTGAACAAAACGGCAGAGAACATCACGCGGAACGCAGAGGAAATCATCTTGGAACTTCTCAATCTTCCCCAAGAAGAAGCCAAAGATGAGCCTACTGAAGGAGCTTGGAATCCACTGCGAATGGTTCATTAGTTGAAAAATGGCAGAATCTTGATGCTTGACAACATTGAATTCACCTGTTATCAAAAAGTTTTTAATTTTTCTGAGGGGCTGCGGTTGAATTGAACGCAACTGCTCAACACGCTTCTCAAGTTCTTCAGCATCATCAACTTTTTCAATAGTCTCTTTCAAAAAGTTGGTCACTTCACTTTTATCAGACCAATTTGACTCGTTTGCGCAATTGACAAGCAATTCAAATTTCTTCGTTTTTGTAAAGTTCTCAAAATCTTCTATTGAAATTTGTGAGTGATTACAATCAACTTTTTGAGAACAAACAACGAAGCTGTTTGTTTCAATTCCTTTGAAGGCGAAAAAGAGTGCAAAGAAAAGTAAACCATTGAAAATTTGCTGGTTTTTTATGCTTTGCTCGTCGGAGTCGTTTCCTATTTGCTGCATCATAGAAACCGCAAAAAACCGCTCGGTAACGATAAGAGGGAGAGTGATTCTTTCTATGTTCTTCATGATCTGCATTTCGAGCACTTTTGCAGCCGTGAAGCACGTCGAGGAAGCGATCTCGCTGTATCCGGCTGAGGACGATAGCGAGGCCGTCCAGTTTTCAGTCATTTTCAGCATCAAATGGGTGACATATGATGTGAACAACGACTCCGTGGCTGGCAGATTGCTCATTAACCGCTCCTGTATCGTGCTCAATATGCTGACTGCCTTGCATCTCTGGTTCGAGGTCGAGTTGACCATCAAATTGAGAATGGACAGAAGAAGCTGGTCATCGAGATCTGGAATGTCAAATGAGAAAAGTGTCAGAAAGCTAAACGTGAAATCAGAGCAGCTTTTGTCATCGACAACGAGCCTGAGGAGCTTCGTGTACTCCTTCGTCCACTGTTTCTCAAAAAGTGAAAGACAAGAGAGGAATAGAAAACTGGCAGCTCGTCTGGCAAAAGTGAACCGGTTCTCTGAAAAAAATTGAATGAGTTTTTGGTCTATCTCTGAAGGGATCTGTGAAAAACGCCTGATCTTGACTTGAAGCATGGATAAGACAGATATTATGGCATTCTCGTTTAATAGACCATCTTTTTGATTCATCAAAGCTGTCAATAAGGCCATTAAGGATGAAATACAAGTTTCATCGAACATTGATAATGGAATGTCATTGCCACCTCCAACATATTGAATAGCATGCATTCCTAATGCTTCAATAATACAATCTCTGAAGCCAGTTTTTTCGTTATAATTAATAATATTGTCATTATTCTTTAATTGATAATTGATTAACCATGGAGGAACAGTTGATTTAGCTGGAACTTCAACAAGACCATTTTCAGATAAACATATAAAGCCGTTGTAAGTATAATCATAAGCTATTGATTGAATTGACGCTGATATCTTTTGAGTAGTGATATATCGACCAGTAATAACCGAAAATATATGACATTTATCATTATCAATAAAATTAATGAATGATCCGTTCGTTGATATTGGCATGGTTATAGATAAAGAAATCGAATCTGGCATTTGCAACTTAATAGATTTTCTGGCTCTTTCAAACTTGCTATCAAAAATACGAACTCGTGGCTTTTTATCAAGAATTACTGAATAAAGATAGTATCCATCTGAAATTGATGGATAAGAAAATAAAGATGTAAAAATATTAGATATAGTGCTTTCTTCAATGTTAATAATGATACATTTTTGATTTAATCCTATAAAATAAAGTTTGTTGTTCAAATAAACCATAGAACATGATCCAAAATTATTCGGAATTTTATAAACACCTTTTGAAATACTAGGAAATCTACCTTTCAAATATCTTGTTACTATCCCATCTTTGCTACATGTATATACATTGTCATTCGAAACACATATTGATGTTGGTGAAGAAAACTGATAATTAATTAAATCAAAATCAAAAAAAGGATGTTGGTAAATTTCTGGATAAAATAATGATTTTACCGGAAGTGAAAGTATAGCTTCAATCGTTTTTTGGGTCAAATTTTTATTAACTCTATCGTAAGGCGGAATTTCATTTGATAAAAGATATTTTATTAATAACGAAATCGAGCGAATATATATTGAAAAACGTATTTTGAGACCAAATGGACCTGAATATATTAAAGATATCATTGGATCAAGGGTGCTCAATTGAATTTCTTCTTCAATTGGAATCTGCGATTGATTGAAAAAAGAAATTAGTGATTGTATTGATTTTAATTTCATTATTGATGGCTCTTGACCGTTTTTATCTTTTGGAGTTGAATAAATGCTTACAGTATATTGAGTCGGTGCAAAAATATCTTTAGCAACGTGATAAGACTGTGCCTGAATATTAAATGATTTAATATTAGATATAAAATTCTGTATTTCTTTCTTTGATGCTATTGGAGGAAGTTGTACTTCCATATTGAGAAATTGAATAAAAATTTTTCTCTAATTTGAATATATTTTTGCTGTTGATTGTTCTTTTTGTCTTTTGTTTAATTCACTTCGGACTTCGGTCAGAAACGCTTGATAAAGATAGCCCATTCGTTTTTTGTCTTGATGATTCATCAATAATCGTTATTCGATCTAAGACTAATCATAATTCAATAAATGCATCAATAATTAGAAATATTCAAATTGAGAATCAGCTTGAATTAAAAAAAACAGTTCGGCATTTTTATCTTAATGATTCTTGCTTGCATTTAAAGACAAATTCACAAGAAATGATTAATTTTTGGATAATTCCAAAAAATCTATGCCCAAACTTAAATATTGTTAATGATTATGGATATTCTTATCATTATACTATTAAAATGATGCCAAATATACCAACATGCTTGTTTTTTCAAAGCTTAACGGCAAAGCATCATATCACGATAACTCCTTTTAGCACAGATTTAACACTTAAAACAGATATTTATAACACACAATCATTAAGGACCAAAACTCCATTACTTACTTTTTCTGATAATTTACAGCACTCTTTTAGCGATAGCGAACCATTTTTTTTACGTCTTTTATTAGCAAGCCCAGAACCAAAGATGTTTCGAGTTTCACTTGTTTCTCTTAATTTTCCAATTTTGTATTCAAATTGCAAGGCAGAGGAAATTCAACAAATAACTAGTATTGATTCTGAGGGAACAAGACATCAACCTCCGAATATTCAATCATCACAGTGTGTTAATGTTATTGATGAATTGAAGCTATTTCTTATTATTATCGTAATAGGCTTAATTGTTTTTATAATAATCATAATTATATTTCATTTTTCTGGATGCATCAGTATTCGTTTCTTTTATGGCATATGCCAATTTAAAGGGAGATACGATGGTCCAAAGAAAGTTGTAATGTCGACAAGCCACAAAAATTCAATGGATATTGATGCTTCAATAGACCGACATTCTGATGTCGAATTACTTACTTAATTAATACCTGCATATATACATATATATTATTATTTTGGTATGTTTGTAATTGATAATCCAATTTGTATTTATATAAACTTAAAAAATCGATTTATTAATTTTATAACATTATTTTTAAAGTAAAGGAGAGAATGAGATACAATTGAATGGTCACAAATTATTTTACTATTTTTTACTAATTTAAAGTTAATATATACCTTAAAAACTCATTTAGGCTTAAATATAAAAAGTGCTAATGCAACATTAAAAATAAAAATAAAAATAATAATGAAAGAATAATATTATTTTATACTTACAATGAATTTTCTGATTCAATTATCCGCTTATAGAACAAAACATAGGGACAAGAATTCATTACAATTTCGTCCTTTATTTTATATATGCAAACATCATCAGCTTTATACCAAGCATGATTTTCATCCATTACAAAAGCAATAAAATGCCCATGATTGATAAGCCTACCATCGTGTAGAATCATCGAGTATAATTCGTATTTGAATCCACCGACTATTAAATTCTTCTGAAATTTGAAAAAGTCCTCAATCTTTTTAAGAAAGTTATCGAATCTCATCATGGTGATAATCAAAACAAGAGGAAATTTTGCGTATGTATTCGTTTTTGTCATTTCACATGTTTCTTTACAATTTTCGCATTCGCCTGAAATTACAATTTCTGAATTTGTTGTAATGGCAGTTATCGCAGCTTGTAAGTCATCGTACTCTCTTATTGGAACAGTAAGATCATAAAATTTTGTATTTCTAGGTATAGTTGAATTGCAATTATGACATCGAACTTCTGTTGCTAAATCTCCTGCAAAAAAATGATCGATCATTGTGTCAAATCCAAGAGGTTGAGTTGAAAAAGAGCGACTTAATTGAGGTTTGGGTGAAATAGGCGTTTGGGCATTGGCACCATTCGAATTATCTGTATCGGATCTATTTTGATCTGCAGTTAGAGTTTCATCCCCAAGTATTGAGTCAACACATTCTTTTTGGAAAACTTCGAGAAGAGCGAGAAGATATTCATGAGCATCTTGCTGAATCGGCTTCTTAAATGTATCTCCAATATATTGTGAATCTGTTAATAACCAGGTTGGCGTCATTGATTTGTTAGATTCAATTTCCGAAAAAATATGAGCAAAAGAATCTAAAAAGAAAGCTCCTTTTGAATTTTGCTGATACATTGTATTTGGCATTGAAAGACAAAATTTCGAAAACCCAGGGGTGTACGCAAGACATTGAATTACAGCATTAACGTAACAATTATAGCCGATATTCATTAATCCACCTAATTGATGTGGTGGCGCTCCTTTTTTAAAAAAATATAATGCTTTATCAAAAGAAAAGTAATCTTGCGGAAGTTTTGATTGGAAAAATACGTGAAATTGATCAGGATGTACAACATGATCATCTGATATAACCTGATTGTTTGAAGGCAATGAAACATCTGTATTTGCCATTCAAACAACAGAAAAATTCTTCAAACACTCGATTTTGGTCGAAGCTAAACGGTCGACAATCTTAACGTCCCAATAATCGTTTGCCATTTTTTTTTAATATTACTTTTTCCATTTAATTATGTGATGAATGAATTATTTTTGAATTTAATAGTTGATATAAATCATTATAATATATAAAAAATCTTTAAATAAAAAGAAATTTCTAGTTAAATCTGTTAAGAGTTTAGTAGAAAAAGTTCAACTTTTTGACACAAATAGTTTCTAAATTCTGAATTAATATACACACAAAATAATAAAAAATAATATTTTTCGATGAGAACACTAGATGAAAAAAATGTTCAACTTTTTGACACAAATAGAATTCTTTTATGTTTTCCAAACAAATCCTAAATTCTGAATTAATATACACACAAAATAATAAAAAATAATATTTTTCGATGAGAACACTCAAAATAAAAAAGAAAAGAAAAAGATGAAATAATAATTAATCATTTATTATTATCCTAAATTGTAAAGAAATGCTAGCACCAGTCCGCACTGGAAATTTTTAGCAGTCCAATATCTGCCGAAGACTGGTAGATGCCCCTAAATCATATTCATTTATTAAATTTGATTTATATATAAAATAAATGCTAATATATAAAATACATTTATTATAATTCAAATCCAGCATTATGCTGTCGATATTCAAATTAGGATGAATTATGCCATGTTGATGAATATATGACATTCCATGAACTATTTCAAGAACAATCTTAGTCTTTAATGTGCTATTCCGCTTTTTTTTTTTTTTTTTTGACAATCTGCAAGCTTGCAATCAGCAAATTCTAAAAATAATGCAACTGTGGGGCTTTCTTTATCATCAGAGTCAGGATTGCGTTCAGATGGATTGATTCCAATGGCATAACATATGCATGGATGGAGAAATTCAAATTCTTTTATTGCATTTTGAAGGTCTTTGAATGTCACTTGTTCTGAATCACATTTGAGAACATTTTTGCGCATTACTTTCTGAGTTTTTGTGTCAATAATCTTGTATATTATTGATGTGAAGCTCTCGCCAATATTATCAATGATTTTGTGATATTTTTCATCTTCATAATTGAAGGCTTTCTCATCCATTTTTGTGCCACTTTGTTGACATTCAAATTGTTGCCATTCAA
Organism: Tritrichomonas musculus; assembly: GCA_039105265.1. NCBI lineage: Eukaryota > Parabasalia > Tritrichomonadida > Tritrichomonadidae > Tritrichomonas > Tritrichomonas musculus. Next base: position 2,807,804 of record JAPFFF010000005.1, on the reverse strand, counting down.
ATTGTGACTGGTCACACTGATGATTGTCATATTGCTGAGATTCAAATTGTGAATTGTCTTTATTTCTAATGAAATATATTACTATCAAAATTATGAAGAAGAAATTTCTCTTAAAATTGAGTTGGTGATTGAATAAGAAATTTTTTTAAATATCTCTGTTTTTTGCACTTAAGCACAAAAGGATTGTGTGCAGATTATTGTTACAAAAAAAAGTGTAATAAAAAAGCTATGGTAAAACATACTAAATTCAAATAAAGATGAAATGGACATTTTATTAAATCAATCAACTATTTTCTAAAAGAAACAAACGAAAAAATAGAAAATAATATTGGGATAAAATCACGCTACTTTTGTAATTATGTCAGTACAATTAATACCGATAAATAATAAATAACAAACTCAATATAGAAGTCAATATTTGTTCTTCCTCGAGCTTGTTTTTGGTATAATTGTCTGCGATCTTTTAGCTTTTTGTGCAGAAGAAAGCAAGCTAACAGGCTTTGGACTATTATATGTGTTGAGTTGACTTGGACTATTAATATTGGATTCGTTTATTGGTGCAAGATGAGCTCTTCTAGATGGCGACAAAGGGACTTGGCTATTTTGCTGATTTCTGGCACTTAATTTTGCATTTTCTTGCTCAATTTTCACTTTTTCTCGCAATTCCACAGCTTTACTTGGAATTGGCGAATCGAGACCTTCAAGTCCGATGTCTTTTAATGTCACTGTTAATTTGATTGGTCCAGGAGAATTTCCATAAACAGGCTTGGCTTGCATTAATGGTGGACTATTATGTTTTGGTTTCTCGTAAAAAACGCTTCGATCGTAATGACTAATGAATGGCTTTAAAGGAGGCGATTTTTTAACATTTTTAGGCGGAGTTGATGGTTCTTTGGGCACTTGAGCATTTGTATTTGCTTGTGTTGGCTTTGCATCTTCTTTTTCTGCTGCTGGCTTTGGTTGTTCTTTCTGTGTCTTTTCTTTTTCAATATTTTCTTTTTTGTTTGGATTCTCAGGTTGATCTGGATCTACTTTGATCTTTACAACTTGCTTATTTTGAGTTTGACGTGCACGTCGTTGTCTTACTTTTCTATTGTTCTTTGATTTGGCAGATTTTTGTGCTTGACCTGATTTAGTTCTTTCTCTATTTCTCTTGTCTGCTTCTGAGTATGACTCGTCGAATTCACTTCTTTGCTCTGATTCGTCTGCTTCTTCGGAACAATCGAGTTTCACAACCACTCCATTTTTCTCAGAATATTCACTTTGATCTTCTTCATTTTCTTCTTCTTCATCTTCTTCACCTAAAGAATACTCGGTTTGATCTTCTTCATTTTCAGAAATTACATTTTTAGGAGTCACTTTTTGTTCTTCTATATTTTTCAGAATAAATTTATGTTCTTCTTGTCTTTGTTCTTCTTCATTTTCAGATTCTTCTTCACATATGGAAACTTCGGTTTGGTCTTCTTCAGTGTTTTTACTTGAATTGTTACATTGAACCGATATGTGAACTTTTTCAATTTCTGCTTCTTCTTCCTCTTCTTCTATTTTAAGTAAATCTGAAAGGATTTCTTTTTCATTGACTCCTTCTGAGTCTGATGAGCACTTAATCAAGAAATTAACATATCTAATATATTCACCTCGATCGACTGTGTTTGTAATGAAGTCTGTGTTGCTTTTAAGAAGATCAACAATTGAATCAAATGTTGGTCTTTCTGAAGGATCCTGCGACCAGCATTTTTGAATCAATTCGCGATAACAATCGGGGACATTTTCTGCAATTTCAGGACGATAGCCAGATGTAACTTTCATCAAAATATCACTTTTATCAAGGCCTTCAAAAGGAACTTCAAGTGTCACCATTTCATAGACAACGAATGCAAAAGAATAAACATCAGAAGCCTTATGATTGACTGCTTTCATAATAAGTTCAGGAGACATATAAGCAGGTGTTCCAGCAACGTCGCCTTCTTCAGAAATGTATTCAATTTCTTTTGAGAACCTAAAACCGCCAATTTTTGGGAAAAATAAATCATTCAAAAAGATGTTTTCCGGCTTTAAATCTCTATGAAGAATGTTTTTGGCATGCAAATACGACATTCCAAAGGCGATTCCAAATATGTTTATTAGTCTCTTTGTATCGTTCCATTTTGGGTCTGGCACTTTTTTCCTTTCGTTATCCAAAATCTTGTCCAATGAGCCGTTTTTAGCAAATTCAGTAATGATTGTCATTCTCGGTTTATTATTGAAATCTTTTTCATTATAACCGATGAATTTCAAAATTGTATTGGAACTCAATTTTATGAGAACGTTTATTTCTCTTGATGGGCTTTGATTGTCTTGATCATTATTGACCTTTGCAGCAAAGTTGCTTCCTGTTTTTAGTTCAACAACACGATAAACATTTGCAAATTGTTCTTTTTTAATTAATTCTTCTCTTTTAAAAAGTGACAAATCTATCGGCTTCAAATCAATATCAACTCTTTTTTCAGGTTCACTTTTTGCTTTGTGTTTAGAATCAACAAACTCACAAAACTGGAGGAATTCTTCTTCATTTACTGACTCAGTAATAATTTTTTTGTTATTTCTGAGATATTTGACAATATCAGAAAAAGTTGGTCTGTGACTAGGATCAGTTGCCAAGCACTTTGAAATCAGGTTTTGGTAACTTTTAGGAATTTGGTCGGATATCTTCACGTTTCGATTGTTCTCGCTGTCTTCGTATGGTTTTTCACAAATTAGAATTTCGTGAATTGTGACTCCAAACGAGTACACATCAGCTGCTGTTGAATAATGGTCATCAATAACAATTTCAGGAGCCATGTAGTCGACTGTTTCAGCGTTTTTTTGTAACGATGATTCATTGTTCTTTCCGATTTTTATTGAAGTGTAAAAATCATTGATTTTGGGAGACAAGGATTCGTTAAGTAAAATGTTTGCTGGCCTTAGATCAAGATGGATGATTTGTTTGGAATGTAAATATTGCATTCCTGCAGCAATTCCGTAGATACAAATCAATTTTCGTGTATCGTTCCATTCTTGAATTTTTTGGCCACTTTTTATTCGTCCTATTAATTTTTCTAATGAACCATTGAGGCAATATTCTAATACCATTATTGCTGTGGAATTGTTTTGTATTTTGTAATTGAAACATAGTCCGATCATTTTAACAATCAAGGGAGAATTAATAATTGACCAGATTTCGGCTTCTTCTATAAATTTTTTAATCTTATTTGAAAATAGGTTATCTTCTTGATCACAATCATCTTCTTGATCATTATCATTGGCTGGTCTTAAGATTTTATATGTATATAATTGATCTGTTTCTTTTTCTACAACTTTGAAAAAATCGCATCGAGATCGAGCTGAAATATGTTTTAGAATTTTATATCGAGAAAGATCATCTTGTTTAAAAAGTTTAAGGGATTTATTCATAGATTGATTTCAAATCAAAAATTTTAACGTACAGTTTGATAATTTTACCGTGAAAAATTTTTGTTTATCAAATTTTTAATTAAAAATAATAGTTATCAAGATAATAATTTAAAATTAATATTTGATGAATAATGATGATTTGATGAATCAATTAGTTTCAAGAAAAAAGGTTATAAAATATTTCGAAGAATTATTTTTCTATCCTAACTATTCTTTTCATAAAATAAAAACAAATATTTAATTTTTATATAATCTAATTTAATGATAATTTAAGATATTGTAAAGTTAATTACGTATATATTTAATAAAATAGATAAAATCTTCTTTATTTCAATTTTTCAATTGATCATTCAATTTAGTTTATTGAATTTTATATGGAAGCCATAAATGCTGAAGAATCTAATAAATTTATAGAGGACTTTAATGTTTCAGAGTATGTTAAAACTTTTTTTGCATCAAAAAATATTGATACGAGTGGAGTTATTAATACAGATGATTTTCGTAGTTCTTTCGATATTCTAAATCAGAAAGTAGGAATTGATTCAAAAATGATGGGCCAAAAAGAGTATGAATGGATGTTAAATTTAATTCATAAAAAAAGCGGCGATAATCTCAATCTAGAAGAAGCCATCGAATTATACAAACAAATGATCCAAATAGCAAAAGACTACCTTTACTGTTTACAGCCTATTGATAATGACGCTTTTAAATTAGTCATAAAACATACTTTTGAAGGAGATTGCAACAAACTGAAATCAATTAACACTCTAATTGATCTTAACAATAATTATTTATATTTAACAACAGGAGGGGCAGGCAAATTACTTCTTAACAAATCGGATTACAATATTGTTACATATCAAAAAGATTCAAATTCCTACTTTATATCATGCAAAACGCCAAAATGCATTTTTACAACAAAAGAGTCTGATTTATTTTCCTTAAATTTCGATCTTTCATCTCTAAAACCAGTTGAAATGAACGAGAAGCACACACAATGGATCACAAGCATTGTCTACCTAGGAAACAATCGACTTGCAACGTCTTCGGGTGATGGCACAATAAAAATCTGGCAAATTCAATCTGACACAAAATTGACGCTTATTCAGACATTGAAGAAGCATTCATCAAGTGTGATAACAATTATTAAAACTTCAAAAAGTTCACAAATAATATCTTGTGGATATGATAATAAGATAATTGTGTGGAATTCGACAAACTATTCAATTTTGCATGAAATTGATGACGTTCAGTGCCTCTTTATAAATGGGATAAAAGAATTGCCTGGCCAAAGAGTTGCTGTATCTGGTGAGAAAGAATTGGTGATTGTTGATTACATGAAAGGAGAAGTCATTAAACGGATTCCTACTGAGACAAAAGTGACTTGTTTTGAAATCATTAATAACTACATATTGGCAGGCTGCTTTGATGGCAGCTACTTGACAATAGATATTGATAATTATGACGTTAAAACAAAAGAAGAAAAGGAAACAAATTACATAACTTCTCTTCTGAAATTACCTAAAAATATTCTTGTTGTAGGACTACATAATGGCATTCTTAAAGTATATTCTTATTAACAAAATATAATTATTTTTATTTATATAAATTCTGTTGATTTTTTTTCAAATAGAAATGACCACAATTTCAAAGCTTAATATATATTTAATAATTCAAATCATGTCTTAATCTCAATTAGTAAAAATAATCTTTTAATATTATTGATTTACGCCCATATATTAATAAAATCTAGGAAAAAGTTCATATTACTCAATCTGAATGTATTATTTAGTATCTGGATTAAAAAACAAACGAATTAGCTTCTCAAAATTTTAACAATTAAAATTGGTTTGTATAAATTTTAGATAAAATAAAACTTTTTGAATGATTTCTAATAAAAAATTGATTTAATTTATTCAAAAAATTGATCGTTAAAATTTAATGAAGCCAACTTTGGATTCTTTTAAATGATCTTACTAAGATGAAAAAAAAATCATTTCATTTTTATTTAATGTCTTTGTTCTCAATATACAGTGAGAAAAAACACTCTTATATTGATCCAGAAAAAGTAAGTATAGAAGGAGAAGTCAATGGTTTATTCTATTCAGGTTCAATAGAAGCAAGATTCAAAAATACAGAAGAAAATTTAGATAAATATAAATTTTTAATTGGAAATGATTCTAATAATGAAATTGGTTTTCACAATCTTAAAGTTAAAATCGATGAAAATGATTACACGATTCAGACACGATCACTGAAAGAAGCGAAAAGCAGCTACAAACAAATGGAAGAAAATAATGAACAAGCGATCTTAGGGAAAGGAGATGAATATTATTCAGTTATATATATCACAAATATTCTTCAAAATCAAACATTAACAATTTCAGTTGATTTTGAATTACCAGTCACAATTATTTCAGATAATGACATTTGTTTACTTTTCCCGCTTAATTATCCAAATAATGATGGTACTCTTAAATGCAACGATTTTCACATGAGAGTCAAATGTTCGTTATTCGAACTCAAAGAAAAGTCGATTACATCAAATCCAAGTGGCAAATTTGATCAATCAACGAAGTCATACACGATTGATCATTTAGAACAATCGACCTCAATCATCACATTGACATTGGATTCAAATCCACCCGAAATGACGAATGATCTCGAAGAAGAAAACTCATCAACGACCGATAATCAGAATCAACTTGAAAACAACATTGCAATATGCAGTGGTAAATATGGATCAATCTCATTCGTTCCAAGAAAAGAAAGAAAAGAGGAAGAAGAAGAAGAACATTCAGGAGAAGAATTCATTTTCATCGTTGATTGTTCAGGTTCAATGAGTGGCTATCAAATCAAATTGGCTGCCGAATGTCTTTTAATATTTATTAAATCACTTCCAGAAAATTGTTATTTCAACGTTGTTCGTTTTGGATCAGACTATCTTCCACTTTTTGAAAGGCCAGTTCTCTATACAAATGATAACGCAGATATTGCAATGAAATTGGCGAATTCATTGAAAGCAGATCTTGGAGGTACAAATTTATCCAGGCCATTCGATTATGTTTTCAAAACACCTCTCTCAGAAAGTAATAAATTAAGAAGAATTTTTGTTTTAACAGATGGCTGTGTATTTGATAAAAGTGACGTTATTGACCTTGTTTATAAAAATTCAAATACAACGATGAGTAGTGCGATTGGAATTGGTCGTGAAGTTGATCGAGATCTTGTTAAACAGATTGGCGAACATGGAAAAGGTTTCATTGATTTTGTTTTATCATCGGAAGAAGATATGAAATCGAAAGTTATCAACCAATTAAGTCAAAGTTTATCAGGCTTGTGTCAAGTTAACATTTCTATTGAAGATAATGAATCAATTGAAATAGTTCCATCACTGTCGAATGTTAGATTATCACCAGGAATTCCTACGAAATTCTATTTCAAAACAGCAAATGATATGAGAGACGATCTTCATGTAATCGTTGATGTTGAAGGAAACACCGAACAAACAATTATTGAAATGAAATCTTTCCCTGTTGAATCACGAACACATGAAAGTCTTGAATTTTGTTTCAATAATGAAAACATTAGAGAATTAAGAAAAAGTGATCAAACGGAAATTATCAAATCGAAAATTATTGAATTATCAGTTGAACATCAAATTCTTAGTCCTTATGTTGGTTTGTTAGGTGTTAGACATTATTCATCAGATAAAGAAAAAGAGTCAATAACATCATTAATTCAAAATATTCGAAGTTTAGAAAAAGAAGAATCAGGATATGAATCAAATTACTCATATAAATCATATCAAGCGAATGGATGTCATGGCTGCACCCCTCTCTTTGTTAAAACTTTAACAGGGAAGCACATTTCAATTGATTTCGATCCAACGGATCGTGTTGAAGATCTTAAACAATCAATATTTGAAAAGGAAGGAATTCCGCCAGATCAGATCCGAATGATTTTTGCTGGAAGACAACTTGAAGATGGAAACACACTTCAAGATTATAGTATTCAAAAAGATTCAACGGTTCATTTAGTTTTAAGACTTCGTGGAGGACCAAGCATCTCATCAACAAACTGTCAATCGATTAGGAAACAACAACGAATGTGCAAAAAGACATCAAAAGAATTAGTTTCAATTATAGGAGAGCAGAAAATTGAAGGATATTGGCTGGAAGTTCCAAACGAAATCAAAAGTTATAATTCTAAAGAAATGAAAGATATTTTAACAAAAGTTTTCAAATGGTCACAAACAAAGAATTTTGGATGTGAAGAAAATAAAATAAATGGAACGATTGCAAGTTTAGTTTTTATGAAGAAATTTTTATTAGAAGAATTCAAAACTTGGGAGTTAGTTTATGAAAAAGCGATGAAATGGTTGAAATCATTTAATACACAAATCAAATGGGAAAATATTATTAAAGCACTATTATAAATATTATAAATAAAAAAAATATACACTATTTATATAATCTGTTTTAAAATCATCTTTTTATTTATTTATAAATCTGAAAATAATCAAAAATAAACAGTTATCACAATTTTACATTCATCTATATCAATATCTAAAAAAGAATTCAAGCCTTCAAATAGATTTTTTTAAGTTAAGAATGACATTGAATTTTGAAACATGCTTTTCATGAAAAAAATGAATTTCTATACACAAAACAAAAACCGTGATTTTTTTTTCAATTGAACAAATAGTTGAATATTTTTCAATTGAAACTTTTGATGCGTATTTTTCAATTGAAATTAATGATGAGAGTTTTTCAATTTCAAGTTGAATTTGAAACAACAAATCATTTTCATGATTTCAAAAACATATATAACTCAAATTTTTGTTGATGGAATTCCAATTCAATCATTCTCATCAAAAATGCATGAATACATTATTAGAATTCCACAAATAAAGAAAAGCCTCAAAATTGATGTTAGCACAAGTAACCATACAAATCATGCAATCATCAAAGATCATCATGATAAAGAATTTCCAATAGGTTCTATCGTTTATTTCAATGATAATTACAAATTCTTGATATGTTTAAATTCATCAAATAGAGAAGAATCATCTTATATATATATAAAATCACATTTGCTCATTCACAATTTATTATAAATTCGAATTATATATCCCCAAAATCAAGATCAACGCCAAATGACGAAACAAAATCACCTTTGATTGATTTTCATCATTATATTTCAACGACAGGAGAACGTCCTATTTCATTGATAGTTGAAAACTTACCAACATGTCTTTTCTTTGATGAAAAATCAGGAACGATTTGTGGTAAAACTCCTTCTGAATTAGGAAGGCATGATATCAAAATAACAGCTATTAACAAGCATGGTGCAGATTCAATTATTCTCAAATTGATAAATTGTCATAAACCAAGGTTAACTCCAGTTCAAGGATGGAGTTCATGGTACACAAAATCCCTGGCCATTTCAGAAGATTGTGTCATGAAAATGGCAGATGCAGCAATTCAAACTGGAATCAAAGATTATGGATTCTTATATCTAAATATTGATGACTGCTTGCAAGGATATAGAAATGACGAAAACCCACCAAAATTGACTGGCAAAAAACCATTCACAAACAATGAAATAAAGTATGGCGGATTCAGCAATATGTCAGATTTGACATCAAAAATACATTCTAAAGGATTGAAAATTGGCTTTTATTCTTGTCCAAAACCTTCAACATATGCAGGCTTTCTTGGTTCTTCATCATTTAACGCAAACGGAATGGACACAGACTTTTTCTCTCCATATAATAACAACGATAATGTCAAAGGTCCTGTATTTGATGAAGAAGGAAACGAACATGGACCTGAATTCAAACCTGGTGTGTGGAAACCTACTCAGTTTTATGGATCTTGGTTTCCAGGATACAAATCGTCACCAGGTGGCAAAGAAGTTGGTAAGTTTTGGTTTGGCGACATTGATGCTCAACAATTTGCTGATTGAGGTTTTGATCTTAATGAAATGGGACTGGCTTCTTTATAGAGACGTTACACTAACTGAAAAGTTAACAACAAGTTTAGTTCAAGCATCAAATCATTCTGGCCGTTCAATGGTTCTCAGCCTTTCTAATAATGCTGGGTACAACAGAGAACTGATGAAAAAAGTAAAAGAATTAGGCTCTTCAATATCCTTTTTAACTAGTGTACAAATTAAAAATATAAGATTTGGTACACTAGTTAAAAAGGATATTGAATAAACGTTTAAATATATTTTTATGCGTAGAATACATTTAAATATTATTAACTGTTAACCAAGTATCATCCTGAGTTGGGTTTTGTATAATCATGAGAAATAAACAAAAATTTGAATGTATCACATGATTATCAAAGGTACCCAAACTCTATTTTTTCGGACAATATCTTTTATATATTATTAGATTATTTTATAAAAACTCTTATTTATATATATTTAAAAATATTAAAAATTTATCTAAATATTTCCAGTATAAAAAGAAATTTAATTTTGTCTATTTTTGATTAGTTTACAAATTTTCAAAATTGAAAAAGTTTTAAAATTATTGTTTAATAAATATGAATAAAAAATCTTTTTGATTAACTTTTTTTAAATAAATATATACATATAAATGTTTGCATATATATATATTTATTGTTATTAATAGTTCTTTTGATTATTTTTTGAGAATCTAAAAAAATTATCATTTTAATTATTGCATTTTAGAATTTCATTGTTATTATATATATTAATATACATTTTAAAATTATATAATATATTATATTGTGAAATGTAATTTATAAAAATAAGATAAATATATTTTATTATTTGAATGCATTCTGAATTTATAAAATTAATATTGTGTAGATATCTTAAGTAATTAATTAATATTATATTAAACAATATAATATACATGATTTAATAATATGGAATATTTGGTAAAACCAATGAATATCTAAAATGCCTATTTAGATTAAATGTATCGAGAATTTTTCTACAAATTAAAAAAAACTTTCGTAACTGAATTTTAATGATTTTTCATTATTTCATATCCTAACAAATATCAAATATATCATTTGATATCTCATATTATATATTTTATATCAATATATAAAATGAATTATATATTTAATTTAATATAAATAAAATGTAATTTAAAAATATTATTATTTAAATTATTTTATATATTGAAAGAAAAACTATAATAAAATTTTCACTTCTCAATTATAATTTTTGTTTAATTTCCCATATTTTTCTCAAAAAAATTGGATTATAAATTAATATATTATTATTTTAAATCTTTAGGGAATTTTGATCGTGATTTCAATGCATTCAAAATTGAATTCGCTTAGATTGACGACTTCACCTCTTCAGAAAAAAAAATTAACCTTTTTTTCTCCTTAAACCGTCAAAAAAATAATATTTTAGCTTTATCTCAATAAATCCTAGATACATCTACTAATTAACGAGATATATCATGTAAAATAAAATATAAAAAACGATAAAATCATTACAGGAAAATGTATCGAAGGGATTAGAAATTATTTGGAAATTATTGAAATATCGATTTTTGATTTTTCGTATCTCCACATATTCTTAATTAATTAAATATATTTTTATTTTATAAACAAACAAATATAATAATATAGAAAAATATAAGTTCAAAAATAAAAAAATAATATTTTAATCACCACTTTTCTAGTGTTTTTAAATTTTTCAAAAAGTAAAGATTAATAATTCTAATTTCTTATGTAATGAACTAAACAGGTTGTAAATAGTATCAAACAATTATACATATGATAAAGATTTAAAATATGCTATTAAAATTTTAGCAAGTCTTAAAATCACCAACTTTTTGCTTTCAACAAATTGAAAGAAAAGAGTTTGTATACCTTTTGATTATCGTTTTTTTTTAAACAATTATTTATATTTTATTATATTTATAATACTATTTTACATTTATAATCATCAATATGGATTAATTGTTTATTTTATTTAATATGAAAAATGTATTTTAAATTATAATAAAATTCAATTCTTTTTGAAAAAGTTTGTTTTTTCCCATATAATTTCAGGTTTTCATCAAAACTAATATTCTAAGATCAGTGATTACATATTCTAGAGAATAAATATTACAGATTCCATGATTTGCAATTTCTGAATTCTACAATTGGTAATAATAATTTCAAAAATTACTGATTATTTTACAATCATTTTGGTATTATAGTTTGTATAATTGAAGTTATTTTGGCAATATAACTAATGTTACTTTTGACACGGTTTTAATTGATATTAGAAGTACATTTGTTGCTTCGTGCTGCATTTATTCTGTTTTTGATGTGATGGTATATACATTGTGATAGGTTTGATATAATAAAACTGTAATAAAAAAATGAATAAATAAAAGTTTTAATAGTTTTAAAAGTCTTAAAAGTCAGATTCACTTAACATTTCTTTCAATTTAATGTGGATGTTATCATTATTGAGTTCTTTTTGGTAGATCATTTCGTATGCATCTTTGATTTCTCCATAAACACCTTCTACTGTGTTCACTCCAATTTTTTTCATGTGCTTAATAATTCGTTTCTTGTTTGACTCGTCGTTCAGAGAAAGGACAATGATTGAAGCAACATGAAAGTTCTCATCAATGTTGTTCTCATGACGAACTTTTTCCATCTCATAGAAAAGTTTGTGGAAGATTCCTCGAACGCTGCTGTATGCTTCAATGCCTGCTGAATAGTTCTTCGAACAAACTTTCTTCAGAAGACGAAGACTTTCTCCTCGATCAAGAAAATTGGATGTCTTGATAATTGTCCGAGTGGTTGAATATTCAAGCGCTTCACGGTAAATTGAATCATTATCATTATTGTAGAATTCGGTTCCAAACTTGTTGACAATGTAAGTGTATGCTTCGGCCGATTCTGGACTACTTTTCAAAATGGATGAACGAAGCATGTGAATCGATTCGGACTCATCTCGATCACAAAATTCGCCATCATATAAAAGAAGTGAATAGTAGAACATGGCACTTCCGTTCCCTCCTTTCGCTGCTTTTTCAATGAAGAAAACTGCATCTTGACTTTTGAATGGTTGAACTTCTCCACGGAAAATCATTCCTCCTAAATTAAATGCACTTTCAATCTCTCTTTCCGTTGCCTTGGCTTCTTCGGCCAATTTAAAGTACTTATCAGCCTCTTGTTCATTAACAGATACATGTAAATAACCTTTTTTATTAATTATCGAATAACAAAGAGAAGCACTGACATTCCCTAGATCAGCTGAACGTTTGAAAAGGTTAAAAATTTCATTGTAATAAATTTCGAGGTAACCGTCAGCAAGAAGAAAGATTGCGTAATTAAGCATTGCTTCTGGATTTTCGTCAACAACGTTCACAAGAAATTCTTGACACAATTCCTCGAAATAAGGCGGAGGACAGTCGATATTTCCAAAATTTTCATTGATATTTTTCAGTTTGTCATTTGCTTCTACAATTCCATTTTGAGCAGCTTTTTCATAATATTTCTTTGCAATAAACAATGAAGCTTCCTTGTTTTCAATTGTTTGAAAAGTTAATCTGGCTTCATTGTAAAAGTATGAACTTTTACCATCTGATTCAGCAACCAACTTTTTAGCTTCTTTGATCAACGAATTAGATTCATTTATTTCTAAATCTTTTTTAGCAAAATGCATAAGAATACTTGCATATTCAAACATTGAATACGGATTTCCTTGATCAGCTGCCATTTTGAAATATATAGCTGAAATTGCATTGTTTTTCATCACTCCTTTACCTTCATTGTATAACTTTCCAAGTAAATTGAAAGCATCAATAAAATTAAAATCAGATGCAATATTTGCGAGTTCAACTCCAATTTTAAGTGAAGCTTCATCTGGTGATTTGTAACATAAAACTTTTGCCAAATCAAAAACAGCATTTTTATGGCCACTTAATGCAGATACTTTGAAATATTTAACGCAATTCAAAAAGTTATGATGAACCTTTTTCATCAGTTCGTTACCAACACGATAAAACAGTTCTTTATTTTGTTCTAGATTTTCGTTTCTATCAATCAAATCGTCAGCAATTTTTATTTCATCTGAAATGATCAATAAATCGTCTAAAATTTGCTGATAAGTCATTTTTTGGTAACAATCATTGTTGATTTTGTTGATTGCGTTGATGTATTCAGCCTGATCTTTTGACTTTAAAGTGTAACCGAATTGATGAATGTAACTTTCAACTTCTTTTTCATCAACATCATCCAACCAATAAATATTTCGTTCATCAATCAACTTGTTTATTATTTCATCAAACGATGGTCTTAACTTATCATCCAAACACCACATTTTGTTGATAAATTCGTGATATTTTGCAGGAATGCAATCCAAAGGAGGATATATTTTACCTTTCAAAAATTCATCGTAAAGATCCCATAAACTTTCGTAATCAATTGATGGTTCATTATTACAAATAACGTGATATAAAAGCATTCCATAAGCAAAGACATCGACAGGAAAAGAATAGTTTTTAGATTTATCAAAAAGTTCAGGTGCAATATTTACTTGACCATCAAATTCAAAGTAATCAGAATTATTTACACCTGCAATTCGTGCTGAATTAAAGTGACTTATTTTTGGATATAAATTATCATCAAGTAATATGCTTGAACATTTTAAATCACGAAGAATTATGTTGTGTTCATGAATGTATTTCATGCCAAAAGCAACACCAATCAATATGATCATTTTCTTTGTGTTATTCAAGTCATTTGGAGTATTTCCAAGAAAAGAATCCAAATTTCCTTTCGGATAAAAGTCGGTCATTATAAGTGGATTAGGTTGTTCTTTGAAATCATTTTCACAAAAACCGATATAATTAATAATTGAAGGATATTTCAATTGCCTCATAATTGCCACTTTTTCAGAAAATTCTTTTGATATTATATCAATAGATAAACGACTTATAATGGCTGCACGTTCTTCACCTGTTTCTTTTTCAGTAACGCTATAAATTTCAGAAGTTTTTCCGCAATTGAATAGCTCATTTTTAAATATATATTTCATCAAATTAAGTTGTGGTCCTTGAAAACAATAATGAGTTACTGGTTGTTGATAAATCAGATTTTCAACTAAATCTTGGACCTTTAATTTATTATTCATTGCTTCATAATCGCTGATTGTAGGATTCGTCAGCCAATATTCTTCTCTACCGTTAATAATAGTTTTTTTCAGTACAAGTGCTGAATTAGGCGCGTTAATTGAAAAGTTATCAAATGCAGCACCACGTGTTTCACCTCTTGAGAACTTAACAGCAGGTTTATCAATATCATAGAGGTCAAAATCATATTCACAAAATACGTTTACATAGCAGTCGCAATCAACATCAGGGGGTGCAATAAAAACGATTGTAAATGTGACAATTTCATTTTTATTTTTAATAGGAAGAGTGCAAGATAAAAAATGTTTATTTGAAATGTATTTCATTCCAGAATTCGAATCATATTTCACATACTTTTTCCCACCATTTATGCCATAAAAAAGAATAATGACATTGTTTGAGTTTTTATATTGAGAGTTTCTTTTTTCGACAAGAATTCGAAATCGAGCCTTTTTACCGTCAGGAATTTCATCTTTAAGTTGGCATATAAATTGTTGTTGTATGTCTATTTTGTATGAATCAGATGGAGACGGCTTTGGTCTAAATTCAAACATTTTCATTATCCAGTGTGGATTAATTGGCTTTGAAACTTGAACATCAGTAAAATAAGTGTAATAGTCTTTATCAAGCATCCAAAAAAGGCCTCTTCTAGGCTTTTCTCGAAGAACTTCCTTTAATTCAGGTGTCCAAAGTTCAGATTTAATTGAATAATCGCCGTTCCAAACTTTTCTACCCCAAGGATTCCTTATTTGGTAAAAAATCATGTCTTTGTATTTTCTTACTTTGACAAGAAGATAACTGTGTAAATCAAGCAAACCTTTTTTTTCAGCTTTTTGAACATGACCTTTACCAGCTATGATTGAAGTGTCCATTAAACAACCGTTCATTTGATATTTAAGAATTTTAAGGTTGTTGTAGTTAAAATTGTTTGTTAAATGGAAATTTTTATAATAATAGCCAAATAAACTATAAATGGAGTAAGCAAACTGGCCACCGTGAATATTTGAATAGGATCCATTAAGTTTGGCAAAAGCTTTTTCAACAAGGCAAAACCAAGGCGATTTATCTTTTGTAATCGGTCGGCTGAAAAATGGTTGACCATTTTTAAAAGGTACCCTTGTATCAATTAATACCGGAGTTCTTCTTCCAAATACTCGAAAATAAACAACAACAGCTCCACATTCGATATTGATGGAATCTTGTACTTTCCCTAATATTTTGTCTGGAAGCTTTTTTTTAAAGAGAGTTTGAACTAAATCACTTTGTTTGGCTACACGTGATAAAGCAGAAATAAAATAACAGCTACCAAGTGCTCCTTGATTAACAAATAACGGATGAATTTTACTGTCTTTAAATAATGGCGCTTTATAGTATTCATCAATTCGTTCCCATGTTACTGAATTATCTGAAGGATATAATTCTATTGGAGGTTTTTCATTCTCGAGTTCTGGTTCTACAATTCGGTAATTTGGATGGAAATTTTCGTCAGTAAATACTTTTGAATTATCATTTTTATAATCTTGTAGGATTTTCTCGTATTTATTGGATTCATTCAAGAAAAAATCGTATTTGTTTTCAATCATTAAAAATTTTAAATTGAACAAATAAGCTTTTAATTTTTTTTTTTCAAATGAGCAAGGATAGAGTTAGAGAAAGTATTTCTGTTCTAAGAAATCTAGATGACTTTGAATATGTATCTGATATACATGGGGGATATTTTGCCGTTACTAAAAAATATCAGCATAAAATAGATAAATCGATGTATTGCATGAAAGAATTCAGAAGGAAGTTATTAAATGATAAAGAGATGGACTTATTTCTTAATGAAGTTTCAATTTTAAAAAGCGTAAACCATGAAGCAGTTTTAAAACTTTATGCATATAACCAAAATATGCCCAAAATAGAGAAGCCAATAATTGTTACCAAATTTTACCCAAAATCTCTCGAATTATATACAGGAATAAATGCTCTTAATCTACCGTTATCAGAAAAATATATAATAATTCTCGGTATATCTGAAGGGCTTAAGTATCTTCATTCAAAAAATATTACGCACCGTGATTTAAAGCCAGCAAATATTTTACTAGATGAAAACAATCATCCAGTGATTGGAGATTTTGGTCAATCTCAATTTAAGGCATTTATGCTGAATAAACCTGCAGGAACTTATGCGTATATGGCTCCTGAAATCGTACATACATTTGGAAAGAAAAAACAAGTTCAAAAAGATAATATATATAATAATAAATGCGATGTATTTTCATTCGCCATAGTTTTTTACGAATTATACACCAGTGGTCAAGCATATGGCGATACATTAATCGACCAGAATTTTTATATAGAAAAAATTGTCAGACAAAAAGTTCGACCCAAAACCGATCAACTGCCAAAAAGCATAGAAAATTTTCTAAACAAATGTTGGTCAGATAAACCTGAAAACCGTCCCACTTTTTCAGAGATAGTTGATGAAATCAAGACAAAAAGGTTCAGAGATGAAATGAGAGCTGACATTCAAAAAGTGACAAATTATCTTGAGCTTTTAAGTGAAACGTTAACAGATTCAATAAAAGAATCTGATATTGAAGAAATAAAGAGACTTGCTGATAATCACGACATTGGAAAAGCAATCCAATATGCTGATATTTTATATAACCGTAAAGATTACAACGAATCACTTCATTATTTCCAAATGGCAGCAGTTGAAGAAAGTGACTCTTATTCAATACATCAATGTGCAATCATATATGAAAAGCTATATGACGGTGGTTCTTTATCAGATGAAGCGATTGACTATTTGAAAAAGTCAATTAATGAAGGAAATTATGATTCATTGAAATTTTTGGTAGAGACTAGTTATAAAGACGTTAAGCCAGAATTCTTCAAAATTTGTGCCGATAAAGGAAGCCTTGAATCCACTATTATATATGCAAATTTGCTTTATGATGGTGAAATAGCCGAAGAGAACAAAGCTAATAAAGCAAAAGAAAAAGCTGCTGAATACTTTGAAAAAGCAGCTGGTTTTGACGATGTTGATTCAATGTTAAGATTAGCAAAGATGTATCAAAAAGGCGATGGAATTCAAAAAAATCCAGGAAAAGCTACAATTTTATATCAAAAAGCTGTCGCTAAAAACAATCCAGAAGCAATGCTTAATTACGCAATCTTTCTACTTACTGACGGTTATGCTGAACTTCATTACAATGAAATTGTTAACCTTTTCAAACGTTCAGCTGATCTAGGAAATGTCTGTGCGTCTCTTTGTTATTCGATAATTAAAAAACGTTGCTATTTAAATGAATCTCGTAATGTTATAGAATCTAACAAGTACTTTAAATTGGCCGAAGAAGCCAAGGCAACGGAAAGAGAGATTGAAAGTGCATTTAATTTAGGAGGAATGATTTTCCGTGGAGAAGTTCAACCATTCAAAAGTCAGGATGCAGTTTTCTTCATTGAAAAAGCAGCGAAAGGAGGGAATGGAAGTGCCATGTTCTACTATTCACTTCTTTTATATGATGGCGAATTTTGTGATCGAGATGAGTCCGAATCGATTCACATGCTTCGTTCATCCATTTTGAAAAGTAGTCCAGAATCGGCCGAAGCATACACTTACATTGTCAACAAGTTTGGAACTGAATTCTACAATAATGATAATGATTCAATTTACCGTGAAGCGCTTGAATATTCAACCACTCGGACAATTATCAAGACATCCAATTTTCTTGATCGAGGAGAAAGTCTTCGTCTTCTGAAGAAAGTTTGTTCGAAGAACTATTCAGCAGGCATTGAAGCATACAGCAGCGTTCGAGGAATCTTCCACAAACTTTTCTATGAGATGGAAAAAGTTCGTCATGAGAACAACATTGATGAGAACTTTCATGTTGCTTCAATCATTGTCCTTTCTCTGAACGACGAGTCAAACAAGAAACGAATTATTAAGCACATGAAAAAAATTGGAGTGAACACAGTAGAAGGTGTTTATGGAGAAATCAAAGATGCATACGAAATGATCTACCAAAAAGAACTCAATAATGATAACATCCACATTAAATTGAAAGAAATGTTAAGTGAATCTGACTTTTAAGACTTTTAAGACTTTTAAAACTATTAAAACTTTTATTTATTCATTTTTTTATTACAATTTTATTATATCAAACCTATCACAATGTATATACCATCACATCAAAAACAGAATAAATGCAGCACGAAGCAACGAATTTGAGTTAAATATGTTTTTGAAATCATGAAAATGATTTTTTGTTTCAAATTCAACTTGAAATTGAAAAACTCTCATCATTAATTTCAATTGAAAAATACGCATCAAAAGTTTCAATTGAAAAATATTCAACTATTTGTTCAATTGAAAAAAAAAATCACGGTTTTTGTTTTGTGTATAGAAATACATTTTTTTTATGAAAAGCATGTTTCAAAATTCAATGCCATTCTTAACTTAAAAAAATCTATTTGAAGGCTTGAATTCTTTTTTAGATATTGATATAGATGAATGTAAAATTGTGATAACTGTTTATTTTTGATTATTTTCAGATTTATAAATAAATAAAAAGATGATTTTAAAACAGATTATATAAATAGTGTATATTTTTTTTATTTATAATATTTATAATAGTGCTTTAATAATATTTTCCCATTTGATTTGTGTATTAAATGATTTCAACCATTTCATCGCTTTTTCATAAACTAACTCCCAAGTTTTGAATTCTTCTAATAAAAATTTCTTCATAAAAACTAAACTTGCAATCGTTCCATTTATTTTATTTTCTTCACATCCAAAATTCTTTGTTTGTGACCATTTGAAAACTTTTGTTAAAATATCTTTCATTTCTTTAGAATTATTACTTTTGATTTCGTTGGGAACTTCCAGCCAATATCCTTCAATTTTCTGTTCTCCTATAATTGAAACTAATTCTTTTGATGTCTTTTTGCACATTCGTTGTTGTTTCCTAATCGATTGACAGTTTGTTGATGAGATGCTTGGTCCTCCACGAAGTCTTAAAACTAAATGAACCGTTGAATCTTTTTGAATACTATAATCTTGAAGTGTGTTTCCATCTTCAAGTTGTCTTCCAGCAAAAATCATTCGGATCTGATCTGGCGGAATTCCTTCCTTTTCAAATATTGATTGTTTAAGATCTTCAACACGATCCGTTGGATCGAAATCAATTGAAATGTGCTTCCCTGTTAAAGTTTTAACAAAGAGAGGGGTGCAGCCATGACATCCATTCGCTTGATATGATTTATATGAGTAATTTGATTCATATCCTGATTCTTCTTTTTCTAAACTTCGAATATTTTGAATTAATGATGTTATTGACTCTTTTTCTTTATCTGATGAATAATGTCTAACACCTAACAAACCAACATAAGGACTAAGAATTTGATGTTCAACTGATAATTCAATAATTTTCGATTTGATAATTTCCGTCTGATCAATTTTTCTTAATTCTCTAATGTTTTCATTATTGAAACAAAATTCAAGACTTTCATGCGTTCGTGATTCAACAGGGAAAGATTTCATTTCAATAATTGTTTGTTCGGTGTTTCCTTCAACATCAACGATTACATGAAGATCGTCTCTCATATCATTTGCTGTTTTGAAATAGAATTTCGTAGGAATTCCTGGTGATAATCTAACATTCGACAGTGATGGAACTATTTCAATTGATTCATTATCTTCAATAGAAATGTTAACTTGACACAAGCCTGATAAACTTTGACTTAATTGATTGATAACTTTCGATTTCATATCTTCTTCCGATGATAATACAAAATCAAAGAAACCTTTTCCATGTTCGCCAATCTGTTTAACAAGATCTCGATCAACTTCACGACCAATTCCAATCGCACTACTCATCGTTGTATTTGAATTTTTATAAACAAGGTCAATAACGTCACTTTTATCAAATACACAGCCATCTGTTAAAACAAAAATTCTTCTTAATTTGTTACTTTCTGAGAGAGGAGTTTTGAAAACATAATCGAATGGCCTGGATAAATTTGTACCTCCAAGATCTGCTTTCAATGAATTCGCCAATTTCATTGCAATATCTGCGTTATCATTTGTATAGAGAACTGGCCTTTCAAAAAGTGGAAGATAGTCTGATCCAAAACGAACAACATTGAAATAACAATTTTCTGGAAGTGATTTAATAAATATTAAAAGACATTCGGCAGCCAATTTGATTTGATAGCCACTCATTGAACCTGAACAATCAACGATGAAAATGAATTCTTCTCCTGAATGTTCTTCTTCCTCTTCCTCTTTTCTTTCTTTTCTTGGAACGAATGAGATTGATCCATATTTACCACTGCATATTGCAATGTTGTTTTCAAGTTGATTCTGATTTTCGGTCGTTGATGAGTTTTCTTCTTCAAGATCATTCGTCATTTCTGGTGGATTTGAATCCAATGTCAATGTGATGATTGAGGTCGATTGTTCTAAATGATCAATCGTGTATGACTTCGTTGATTGATCAAATTTGCCACTTGGATTTGATGTAATTGACTTTTCTTTGAGTTCGAATAACGAACATTTGACTCTCATGTGAAAATCGTTGCATTTAAGAGTACCATCATTATTTGGATAATTAAGCGGGAAAAGTAAACAAATGTCATTGTCTGAAATAATTGTGACTGGTAATTCAAAATCAACTGAAATTGTTAATGTTTGATTTTGAAGAATATTCGTGATATATATAACTGAATAATATTCATCTCCTTTCCCTAAGATCGCTTGTTCATTATTTTCTTCCATTTGTTTGTAGCTGCTTTTCGCTTCTTTCAATGATCGTGTCTGAATCGTGTAATCATTTTCATCGATTTTAACTTTAAGATTATGAAAACCAATTTCATTATTAGAATCATTTCCAATTAAAAATTTATATTTATCTAAATTTTCTTCTGTATTTTTGAATCTTGCTTCTATTGAACCTGAATAGAATAAACCATTGACTTCTCCTTCTATACTTACTTTTTCTGGATCAATATAAGAGTGTTTTTTCTCACTGTATATTGAGAACAAAGACATTAAATAAAAATGAAATGATTTTTTTTTCATCTTAGTAAGATCATTTAAAAGAATCCAAAGTTGGCTTCATTAAATTTTAACGATCAATTTTTTGAATAAATTAAATCAATTTTTTTTTAGAAATCATTCAAAAAGTTTTATTTTATCTAAAATTTATACAAACCAATTTAAATTGTTAAAAATTAGAGTGGCTAATTCGTTTTTTTTTTAATCCAGATACTAAATAATACATTCAGATTGAGTAATATGAACTTTTTCCTAGATTTTATTAATATATGGGCGTAAATCAATAATATTAAAAGATTATTTTTACTAATTGGTATTAAGACATAATTTGAATTATTAAATATATATTAAGCTTTGAAATTGTGGTCATTTCTATTTGAAAAAAAATCAACAGAATTTCTATAAATAAAAAAAATTATATTTTGTTAATAAGAATATACTTTAAGAATACCATTATGTAGTCCTACAACAAGAATATTTTTAGGTAATTTCAGAAGAGAAGTTATGTAATTTGTTTCCTTTTCTTCTTTTGTTTTAACGTTATAATTATCAATATCTATTTTCAAGTAGCTGCCATCAAAGCAGCCTGACAATATGTAGTTATTAATGATTTCAAAACAAGTCACTTTTGTCTCAGTAGGAATCCGTTTAATGACTTCTCCTTTCATGTAATCAACAATCACCAATTCTTTCTCACCAGATACAGCAACTCTTTGGCCAGGCAATTCTTTTATCCCATTTATAAAGAGACACTGAACGTCGTCAATTTCATGCAAAATTGAATAGTTTGTCAAATTCCACACAATTATCTTATTATCATATCCACAAGATATTAATTGTGAACTTTTTGAAGTTTTAATAATTGTTATCACACTTGATGAATGCTTCTTCAATGTCTGAATAAGCGTCAATTTTGTGTCAGATTGAATTTGCCAGGTTTTTATTGTGCCATCACCCGAAGACGTTGCAAGTCGATTGTTTCCTAGGTAGACAATGCTTGTGATCCATTGTGTGTGCTTCTCGTTCATTTCAACTGGTTTTAGAGATGAAAGATCGAAATTTAAGGAAAATAAATCAGACTCTTTTGTTGTAAAAATGCATTTTGGCGTTTTGCATGATATAAAGTAGGAATTTGAATCTTTTTGATATGTAACAATATTGTAATCCGATTTGTTAAGAAGTAATTTGCCTGTCCCTCCTATTGTTAAATATAAATATTTATTGTTAAGATCAATTAGAGTGTTAATTGATTTCAGTTTGTTGCAATCTCCTTCAAAAGTATGTTTTATGACTAATTTAAAAGCGTCATTATCAATAGGCTGTAAACAGTAAAGGTAGTCTTTTGCTATTTGGATCATTTGTTTGTATAATTCGATGGCTTCTTCTAGATTGAGATTATCGCCGCTTTTTTTATGAATTAAATTTAACATCCATTCATACTCTTTTTGGCCCATCATTTTTGAATCAATTCCTACTTTCTGATTTAGAATATCGAAAGAACTACGAAAATCATCTGTATTAATAACTCCACTCGTATCAATATTTTTTGATGCAAAAAAAGTTTTAACATACTCTGAAACATTAAAGTCCTCTATAAAAGTTCATCATGAGAGCAACATTGATGAGAACTTTCATGTTGCTTCAATCATTGTCCTTTCTCTGAACGACGAGTCAAACAAGAAACGAATTATTAAGCACATGAAAAAAATTGGAGTGAACACAGTAGAAGGTGTTTATGGAGAAATCAAAGATGCATACGAAATGATCTACCAAAAAGAACTCAATAATGATAACATCCACATTAAATTGAAAGAAATGTTAAGTGAATCTGACTTTTAAGACTTTTAAGACTTTTAAAACTATTAAAACTTTTATTTATTCATTTTTTTATTACAATTTTATTATATCAAACCTATCACAATGCATATACCATCACATCAAAAACAGAATAAATGCAGCACGAAGCAACAAATGTACTTCTAATATCAATTAAAACCGTGTCAAAAGTAACATTAATTATATTGCCAAAATAACTTCAATTATATAAATTATAATACCAAAATGATGGTATTATGGAAGCTAATGTTTAGTTGATAAGGTTTCCATTTAAGCCTTTATGTTGTATTGTTAAAATTGGGATTCTTTATTCTTTATTTTCTTTATTGAAGAAAAATATTTTTTATACATATTTTAAATTTCTCCATATTATTACTTTAGTAATCTGATGATTTCTTCTGGTATTGAAAGAAAATCAACAAACAGTACCTAAGTATTATCAGAAAATATTTAAAATGATAGAGAATCATTTGTGCCAAATAAATCCCGAAATCTTCATTATTTGTATTTATTAATTAAAATAAAATATTAAATATAATTCTTATGAAAAATATCCTTCACCTTTTAAAATTTTAGATCATTATATATCACCAATTTTAGATCATTAGATCGTTTTTTGAAATTATTTGAATATATTCCAAATAAATTGTTTATTTTCTTAAAAAAAGCTAATTAAATGCATATTTTTATGAAATGAAATTTGTTACCTTTTTTGGTTTAAAATTGTCAGAAAAATGAATTCAATTATTATAATTCATTTTTTTTTTATTTATTTTGGAAGATAAGAATGCACAAAATTGCTTTTATTTACAAATATTTCTGAAATTTGAAAATAAATCATAGCGTTTTAATGAGCTTCATTTAATTGAAATTTATTGCAGAAATTGAATGCAAATTTCATATTTTTTCAACATTTGATTAAAAATATATTTCCTCAAATAATGATTGATTGAATGTATGAGAATAGATTTTTTTGATATATTGAGCACAAGTATGCCATTTAAAGAAATTGACAAAATGATCGTAAAAAAATATTTGAAAGAAACTTTTTGATATCACTACGTTAAAATTGATTTTTATATTTGATATTAAAATTGTTAAATGAAATTCTCTTATGAAAAAGAAAAATTCAAGAAATCTTGGCCTGATTTATCTTAATTTATATTATCAATAAATAAGCATTTTGGAAATATTAAATTAATATTCTAATTTAGAATTATGTGAAAGAGTTTTGCTATAATTATGTTACTTTGAATCAATTTCTTTATAGTTCATTGATATGAATTTGAAAATCTTGAACAAATTCTATTATGAATTCTCTTCTAATATTTATAAAAAAGATTCCAATAATGACATCAATAGTTAACCTCTTGTGAATAAAAGTACATTATAAATAAAATAACATTCATCTTTTAATAAAAAATGATGTTTAATAATTCTTTTTAAATTAGATCATTAGTTATTTTTTTTTTTTTGCTTACTGATACAAGATATATTGCACAAATTAAAAGAACTACCTCAACAACAGCCATAACTATTATTGAAATTCGTAAACCTTTCATATTAGAATCAATTTCTTTTTTAATTTGATCGAAGCATAGTGGAATTGATTCATTTTTTCCTGGTTTATATCCACAAATTATTGGATGTACATCAACCGTTTTGAATCCACAGCATTTCATTGATTCTTCAATGGTCACTCTAGTATTTGTAAACTTTTCATCTTGCCAATTTTCTTCAATTCCATCAATAATTTTATCTTTATATGTGAATGCCAGACAGATTCCTGCGATTTCAATTATAATTGCCATAACAATTATTAGCAAATAAGTTATATATAAGCATCTCGATTTGCAGCAGCATAATAAGAATCCAATTATTGAAGAAATGACAGCGCATATCATTGCCACAAGTATGAAACTGAATGGAATATTATTCTTAATGAGTCTTGACCAATCTCTATCTTTTTCTTTCCTGTAAATGGTAACACCTGCAGCAACGGCGCATATTATAACGCAAATGCTAACAATTCCAATTAGCCAACGTGCCCAACCTTGACAGCAGCTCATTGAAAAAAAAAAAAAAATGAACTGATGATGATTTTCTGTTATGTTTATTGGTCAATAGAAAAACTTTTTCATTGTTCGTTTTCAAAAATAAAGTTAAATACGATCTTTTTTTTTTTTTTTTTTTTTTTGAATTCCGATTAAATAACATTCATTTCTATTTCTGTGAATTTATTACAATTTATTTTTTTTTTTTTTTTTTTTTTTTTTGTTTCTTTAGTTATGAAAGTATAAAATTGTATTTTTATTATGATATAATAATAGATTATTGAAAAATTTTAAAATCGTATAACGGTGAATAAATTGAGATTTTTCAATGAAATTCTACCGAATCCACTTTTTCAATGATCCTCACAAATTTCATTCAAAATTTCTCAAAGAAATTCAAAGAATTTGTTTTATGTTATGAATTAATTGAAAAGATTTATCTTTATGAACTGCTTTTGGTTGTTTCTGTCAAATGACAGTAAAAATGAAATTAATTATTAATTTATTTTAGAAATAATGATTTTTAATAATACCTAAAAAATAACCAAATAAAAAAATGGCATGAATGATAACATTTCTAAAAAATTTTTTTAATAATAATATAAAATATATTATATTACTACAATGATGAAAAAAATAAAATCAATAAGATCATTTTCTAAACATATATTGAAGTTTAATTTAATGAAAATGAAAAAAGTGAAAATATTAAACAAAGAATCATAGAAAGTAAACAATAAGCATATTTAACTGATTATTTTTAGTTTCGATATTCATGCGCTTCTGAATAATGAATTTTTATTAATAAAAAAAAATGAGATAAAAAAAATGACTTTATTCAATATTTGAATACTCATTCATTATTTTCAATGTGTGATAAGTTCAAGAAATTGTACCAAGTGTTTTTTTTCTGGATAATCAGTCTACAAAGGCCAACTGCACTTCTTTTCAATGCGTTATAAGTTAACAATTTGCAAAGCTGGGAAGAATTCAATTATTTTGAAATAGCAGATGAATTGGAGGGTTTTTTCCCAAAAAACTGATTATCCAGATATAGTCAGAAAAAAAAATGTGGGAAATGAAGGACTATTCCTTCATCTACAAAGGCCAACTGCACTTCTTTATTTGGCAGAACGATATTCGCCCAATTTAGATAGTTCCCTACTTTGATCTTCATATCTTCGCTTAACGTATGATTTGGATTAGCAACGCAAAAGCCCCATACAGCATAACATGCGGCACTTAACATACTCTCGTCGCTTTTCAAAATGTCCGTAAAGTTCGTTATAGCAGTAACTGGCTGCACAGCCTCTATTGCACCCTCGATCATTTTTTCGAGTTTTGGAATAAGTAAAATCTGAAAGTATTTTACCAATATTCTCGGGTCTGCTGTTTGAAGCCTGCTTTGGTTTGTCACTCATTAAAACTTTCGAAATGAAATGAGTTTATTTTTATTTTTATGAAAATTTTCAAATTTTTTTAAAAATTTAACATTTTAAAATTTTTTTTCAATTGTGTTCTTTAGTTAGAAATCGTATCATTCTCTTAATTATGATACAAAAAACTTGAATTTATTCATTTATAAATTATATTATAGTATAAAAATGAATGATAATTAAATGAAAATATAATATAATCATTAAATGCAGCAATTAGTAAATAAAATATATCTGGAAGAATAGATGAATTGAATTATCATTGATAGAGAAAATTCGCTTCGAAATTTCATCATTGTAAATAAATTTATGAAAAATATTTTAATTGCCAAATATGAACGAAAATTCACTTTTCTGCAAATCTGCAACGGCGATAAGAAAACAGGATATATAATCAGTTAAATTTGCTTATTGTTTACTTTCTATGATTCTTTGTTTAATATTTTCACTTTTTTCATTTTCATTAAATTAAACTTCAATATATGTTTAGAAAGTGATCTTATTGATTTCATTTTTTTCATCATTGTAGTAATATAATATATTTTATATTATTATTAAATAATTTTTTTAGAAATGTTATCATTCATGCCATTTTTTTATTTGGTTATTTTTTAGGTATTATTAAAAATCATTATTTCTAAAATAAATTAATAATTAATTTCATTTTTACTGTCATTTGACAGAAACAACCAAAAGCAGTTCATAAAGATAAATCTTTTCAATTAATTCATAACATAAAACAAATTCTTTGAATTTCTTTGAGAAATTTTGAATGAAATTTGTGAGGATCATTGAAAAAGTGGATTCGGTAGAGTTTCATTGAAAAATCTCAATTTATTCACCGTTATACGATTTTAAAATTTTTCAATAATCTATTATTATATCATAATAAAAATAAATTTTATACTTTCATAACTAAAGAAACAAAAAAAAAAAAAAAAAAAAAAAAAAAAATTATCTAGGTATCACTTTTTGAGTTTTGTAAAATACTCAAAAAGTTATAAAACAGATAATTAAACATAAATTGAAGTAGCTTTTTGAAGGCTATGCCTTTCAAAAAGCTACTTCATTTATTTTTTAAATAAATTGTAATAAATTCACAGAAATAGAAATGAATGTTATTTAATCGGAATTCAAAAAAAAAAAAAAAAAAAAAAAAAAAAAAAAAAAAAAAAAGATCGTATTTAACTTTATTTTTGAAAACGAACAATGAAAAAGTTTTTTTATTGACCAATAAACATAACAGAAAATCATCATCAGTTCATTTTTTTCAATGAGTTGCTGTCAAGGTTGGGCACGTTGGCTAATTGGAATTGTTAGCATTTGTGTTATAATATGCGCCGTTGCTGCAGGTGTTACCATTTACAGGAAAGAAAAAGATAGAGATTGGTCAAGACTCATTAAGAATAATATTCCATTCAGTTTCATACTTGTGGCAATGATATGCGCTGTCATTTCTTCAATAATTGGATTCTTATTATGCTGCTGCAAATCGAGATGCTTATATATAACTTATTTGCTAATAATTGTTATGGCAATTATAATTGAAATCGCAGGAATCTGTCTGGCATTCACATACAAAGATAAAATTATTGATGGAATTGAAGAAAATTGGCAAGATGAAAAGTTTACAAATACTAGAGTGACCATTGAAGAATCAATGAAATGCTGTGGATTCAAAACGGTTGATGTACATCCAATAATTTGTGGATATAAACCAGGAAAAAATGAATCAATTCCACTATGCTTCGATCAAATTAAAGAAGAAATTGATTCTAATATGAAAGGTTTAAGAATTTCAATAATAGTTATGACTGTTGTTGAGGTAGTTCTTTTAATTTGTGCAACATACCTTGTATCAGTAAGCAAAAAAAAATAACTAATGCTCTAATTTAAAAAGAATTATTAAACATCATTTTTTATTAAAAGTTGAATCTTATTTTATTTATAATGAACTTTTAATCACAAGTGGTTAACTATGAGTTTAATTGAAATAATTGTTGTTGTTGGAATCTTTTTTATAAATATAAGAAGAGAATTCATAATAGAATTGGTTCAAGATTTTCAAATTCATGTCAATGAACTATAAAGAAATTGATTCAAAGTAACATAATTATAGCAAAACTCTTTCACATAATTCTAAATTAGAATAAAGGTAAACGAATTTGGGTTTTTTTCAATTTTCTTATTTTGTTAAATAATCATAAAATATAAATTTAATTTATTATCTTAAACATTTTTTATTTAGAAGCAAATAAGATCTGTCGTAGGGAAATTGGAATAATATCAATTTTAAAATATTTAATAGAAAAAGTGAAGAAATTGAATTTTAACGTCAAGTATGTATTCAAAATATTTCTAGGTGCTCTAAGAGGAATTTGCCTAGAAACTGTTTATTCTAACTCATTTTTATATATTATTTAATTATAATTAAATATGTATATATTAATATAATTTAAAATATATTTTATCTATAATATAACATTATTATATATTATTTTTCTGTATAAAGCATATTTATAAATAAATATTTTGAAAGCATATACAAAATATATTGAGAACATAAAAATAAATAAAGTTATTAAATTTTCAGTATTTTAAATAAAGACTATTCAATTTACAAGAATTAAAAATGCAAATATCTTATTTTAAAATCATTTTACCAATATTATTATGGATTTAAAAAAATATAAAATAATATAGATATATAAATGCATGCAAATATTGCTAATATTATATTAAATTGAGGAATTCTGATGAACATATTATAGTAAGCATAAGGTAAATCAATTTTTTTTTTATAAATATAGATGAAAATAATTTGTATAATTATTAAAAAGTATGAAAAAATAATGAAATTTGTGAAAAATAATTAGATTGGTAATGAAAAAATTATTTATCAAATTTGATTGTTTCAAATGTTTTTTTGAGCATGTGTTGATATTGAATTAACTGAATCTGTTGATGAATATCATTAAACTGTTCTTTTTTGTTGAGTATTTTTAATATTGGGCTGTTCCTTTGCCAACTAATATCTTTTGGAGGGGACAATAAAATTGAAGTTCATCACCATAATAAGAAAAATACATATACTTAAATGATTTATTGTAATTTAAACTTGTTTTCTATTTTTTCCATTTGTTGCAAATGATTTAAAAAAGTTCAATTATATATACAAATATTCATTAATATTCAAAATAAAAAAACATTTTAAAATATAGATATTAAATTAAAAATAATTTATGATAAATGTTTCTAAAATAAATTTTCATTGAAAAGATATATCAATATATACTTTTGGTTTTATCATTATATCACAAAAAGTTAGATAATTTAACAAAAAGTTACTATTCATAAAAAATTCATTGAAAAAATATTTTCATGATATTAGGGAAATGTTACGATTATTTTATTTTTTGTCTATATAGCCAATATTACATACTGACATACAATATAAATCATTAGAAGTGAAGTAATAATCGAAACATTTTGTTCATGATTAATATCCTTAATAATCAAAAGTACAAAAAAAAGATAAATTTCTTCTCCGTAAGTTATAATATTATTTTAAAATATCAAAATATCTCTCATCAATGTGATTTTTTTTATAACTGGTCCAAAAGAACAATTGTTATTGATGTTTTTTTAATTTTTTTTAACGGACAAAATAAACGGCCTCCGTTTACCTTTATTAGAATTTTAATTTTTGACTGTTGTTGAGGTGTTTTACTTTTAATCACATGAGGTTAACTATTGATGTTATTATTGGAATCTTTTTATAAATATAAGAAGAGAATTCAAAATAGAATTGGCTCAAGATCTTCAAATTCATTTCAATGAACAATAAAGAAATTGATTCTAAAATTGAAATTCTTTCACATAATTCTAAATTAGAATTTTAATTTAATATTTTTAAAATGCTTATTCGTTGATAATATAACTTGAGATAAATCAGGCCAAGATTTCTTGAATTTTTCTTTTTTATAAGGGAATTTCATTTAACCATTTTTATATCAAGTATAAAAATCAATTTTAACGTAGTTATATCAAAAAGTTTCTTTCAAATATTATTTTACGATCATTTTGTCAATTTCTTTAAAGGGCATATTAGTGCTCAATATATCAAATAAATCTATTCTCATACATTCAATCAATCATTATTTGAGAAAATATAATTTTTATCAAATGTTGAAAAAAATCGAAATGTGCATTCAATTGTTGCAATAAATTTCAATTAAATGAAGCTCATTAAAATACTATGATTTATTTTCAAATTTCAGAAATGTTTGTAAATAAAAGCAATTTTGTCCATTCTTATCTTCCAAAATAAAAATAAATGAATTTTCATACCTTATACCAGATATCACATTATTATTTATTTATTTATTTATTTATTTATTGCAATGTAATATAAAAAATGCATTCAATTGCTGATCACAATGAGGAAATATCGGCATTATAAGTTATAATTGCTGAAGAATTTTTAAAAAAAATCACAAAAAAAATTATTGGTGGAATTAAATATTTATTGATGGTATATCTCATTCAAAAAAATCACCTATGATAAAGAATAAATTCTTCCTAATTGATAAAAATAATAAAGCTCTAATATATCGAGAAATAATTAAAATTAGTAATTTTTAAAAAGATGTTTTATTCTTGCTTTAATAGTTTATTTTAATAAATCTGTCAGAGTTCAGATTATATTTGAGTTGGCGATATTTTATATGATTCATCTTTTTCAATATATCCTATGCTTTTAAAAAAATTTTTGGCATTTGAATATAATTTTGCTGCTCTTATGATATAATTCAGACCTTCTTTCTTTCCATTTTCATCTGAAGGAACAGCATTATATAGTGATTTTCCTTATTTGAACTGTGCCACTTGGTTCAAAAAAGGTGGATCATTTTGAATTGTTAATGTAAATTACTCATTTTATTCGTATCTTTTTTTTTCTACTATGAAATATGCTCAAATAAATATATATATAAAATAATGTAACTATTAATATAAAATAATAGTAGTAATAATCGAATAGCGATTTTCTTCTCCTTATTATTATCAAATATGCTTTAAATTTGCATTAAATTAATTATTAATCAATTTTATATTTAATTATTATATTATTCACAACTCCTAAAATATATATTATATATATATTATAAAAAATACTTATATGGTTTATATATATAATTGTTTTTTTCTCAAAAATTTTTGGCAAAAAATTGAGAGATCAATTCCCCTTTTTGTTAATCAAGTTTGATCTTAATGTCTAGTAGAGAAACAACAGAATCAATTACAATTTCTTTTGATATTTCACTTTATGATGCTACCCCAGAAGAAAATGATCAGGCTTTACTTTCTCAACAAACACAAAAATATGTTATTTCAAAGAAAGAAGTCTATACAGCAGTTTTAGAGTATTTAGAAAGTTCAGAATGCATTGACGAATATTTAGATAATTTAATTAAAATCATTGATGCCCAAAAATTCGAAAAAAACCAAGAAGAATATGAACATTTTTTATACATGATAGAACATATATCTAATAATCACCATCGTGATGAAATATTTATCAACAAAATATTTCAAATCCTACAATATTATAAACAGCAAATCAAACAAACTTTATCAAATGTTCAAATATTCAACATATTTCAAAACAACAAAAAAATTCTCCTTTTTCTTATTGAAAATGAAATAATAAAAGTTGATAAATGCATTGCACATAAAATTCTCACTAAATCTAAAAATAATGGTAACGGTTATGGCTACTTTTTCTATCCCGAAATCAAAAAATTCTTAACCCAAAAAAAAATAAAAGAAATCAAATCAAAAAATGATAACATTTTTGATAATTTTGATGAAAATCGACATAAAGGAGAAAACGATTCATATATATGTACGTTAATTCGTCAAGATTCAGTTGAAGATTTCATTATTTATGTTAATCGAACAAATATTGATTTAAAAAGTGAAATTGTTCCATCAATTTTTGAAACAAACTCATTTTTATTAGGTAAAAATCCAACACTGATTGAATACGCAGCATTTTTTGGATCAATTCAAATTTTTAGATATTTGATGATGAATAATGTTGAATTGACACCATCAATATGGCTATATATAATTCATTCAAAAAATGCAGAATTAATTCATCTTCTTGAATCACATAATGTTCCACCACCAAAATCTAAGAGAAATGAAAAAGAAGAAAAAGGCGAAGATAATTCTATTAATAGTTATATTCAATGTTTGATTGAATCCATAAAATGTCATCATAATGATATTTCTGAATACTTCAAAAATAATTTAATTGAATTTGATAAAATAAATTCAAAAGAATATGAAAACACGATTTCAAGTATTCTTTGTTATCACAATTATTTCAATTTCCCAACTGAATTTGATAAAGATGATGAATTTTATTATTTATGCAAATATAATTATAATGAACTAGCTAAACTTTTTGTGAAAAAGAAAAAAGCATTTATAATTGAACTTATAAAAAAAAATAAAGGTGCTATAGAAATAAGTAAAAACACAAATTACAATATTTTGATATTGTATTATTCAATGCTAAAACAAAAAAAAATTGATACAAAAATATACAAAAATAATTGCGTAATTGAAAAAATTGCAATTCCACCATCTATAAAAAGCATTAATGATGAAAGTTTCTCTGGATGTTCATCATTAGAACAAATCACAATTCCATCATCTGTAGCTTCAATTGGATCTTATGCTTTTTCTGAATGTTCATCACTAGCACAAATCGCAATTCCATCATCTGTAGCTTCAATTGGATCTTATGCTTTTTCTGAATGTTCATCACTAGCACAAATCACAATTCCATCATCTGTAACTTCCATTGGAGATTCTGCTTTTAAAAAATGTTCATCACTAAAACAGATCACATTTACATTTTCATCACCTGTAACTTCAATTAGAAATGGTACTTTCTTTGAATGTTCATCACTAACACAAATCACAATTCCATCATCTGTAACTGAAATTGAATGTTTTGCTTTCTTTAGATGTTCATCACTAACACAAATCACAATTCCATCATCTGTAACTTCCATTGGAGAATCTGCTTTTAAAAAATGTTCATCACTAAAACAGATCACATTTACATTTTCATCACCTGTAACTTCAATTAGAAATGGTACTTTCTTTGAATGTTCATCACTAACACAAATCACAATTCCATCATCTGTAACTGAAATTGAATGTTTTGCTTTCTTTAGATGTTCATCACTAACACAAATCACAATTCCATCATCTGTAAAGAAAATTGGAATTGAAGCTTTCAGAGAATGTTCATCACTAACACAAATCACAATTCCATCATCTGTAACTGAGATATACGCTTATGCTTTTGCTGGATGTTCATCACTAACTCAAATTACAATTCCATCATCTGTAACTGAAATCGGATATGGTTATTTCTTTAGATGTTCATCTTTAACGCAAGTCACAATTCCATCATCTGTAAAGAAAATTGGACCTTATGCTTTTTCTGAATGTTCATCACTAACACAAATCACAATTCCATCATCTGTAACTGAAATTGAATGTTTTGCTTTCTTTAGATGTTCATCACTAACACAAATCACAATTCCATCATCTATTGATCTACACAATATTCCAAAAGTAAATATTACAACATATTAAATAAAAAAAAAAGATTTTTTTACTCCATTTCTCATTTCATTTTTAATTATATTTATAAGTAAATTGATGCAAGTTCTATAATATATTATTTTTTCTCTTTTAAAAGAATTAAAATTTTAAAGATTTACTATATTATTTTTGAACAATGATTTTGTGACTAATATTGACTTATTTTTCGTTAAAACATATGACTTATGTGTGAATTCGATATTTTTATGGCTGAATAAATAATTGACAATAAAAAAATTTTATATTTAAGATAATGTTCATCACTTGACATCATCCAATAAATAACAATCATTGTTGTTCCATATTTTCAGTATTTGCCGAATAATGGCAATTAAATTGCACACGAAAATATTTTCGTAAATAGAATTAATGCTTTAATAAAATTTTTAATCAAAATTATAAATCTAATTTTTCGGTTTTATTCCACATGATTTAAATCATATCAGAATTTGTAAAAACAATTACTTTCACACATCGTTAAATAATGGAGTATCAACTAAAATAATTCTGATTTGTTCATTATTAAATACCTAATAAGTTATGATTAGTGTATTACGCCACGAAAAATTCATTAAAATAAGAACTTCTTCGTATCATCGAATCTCCCTGTTGAAGGCTACGTTCTTGTAACAGGGAAAGTAGACTAAAAAGACGTAGAGATGGTCGTCTCATTAAAATTGAGCATCGATCTTGAACTCTCTGAAAATTTCAAAGCGGAAAAAAGGCTCTTTTCACACAAAATTTAAGTTCTTATGAAAATAAACTTTTTAAGAGAACTTTTCTATAAAACATAAATATCTTTATTATATACCATTTTAAGTTTTAATATTTAATCTTGTTTTCAAACTTGAAAATTTTTCATGCAATTCCATTTTTGAATATTTCATATCATTTCACTTAATTATAGTTTTATTCTATTTTAATCATTATTTTTAAATGCAATTTTATAAAATACTTTTTAATCCAATTCTCAAACGTTTGTTTATTAATATAGTTTTAATTATAATATATTTCAAATGTAATTTTTTTTTTTAATCATTTTAAATGACATTTTTATTAATAAATTCTAATAAAATTTCAAATATTTATGATTTTAAATGGCATTTTTAATATACATATTTTTTAAAACAGCTTTGAGCATTGCTGTTGATGATCAAAATATAGAAATTGTAAGACTTTTATTAGGCCATCCAAAAATTGATGTTAATCATACATTTACAATTTTCATTTGATTATTTTAATCGGTATATAATAGATCAACTCACAGATAAAATTTTTACTATGATATTTTATCTCACCGTTTTTTTACATTTTAATTTTTAAATGCAATTTAATGATATTCTTTTTATGAAATTTCTAGACACAATTATTTCATGAAATTTTTTTGATTATTATTTTTTTATCTGAATCCCCTTATCTTAGCAATTAGAAAGCATAGTATTGAAATTATCCGTCTTTTATTAACTAATAAAAATATAGATTTTAAGCAAACTTATAATATTGATTTAAACAAAGCCACTCCAATAAAATATGCTTTTATGGTAAATGATTTTGAAATAATTAGGATCTTATTATCAGATCCTAGAGCAAGTGATGAATAATAAAATCTACTTTTTTAAGGTAAAAATGTCATACGTTAAGCAACCGCTTTTATTTTTTGAAACTATTTATTGTGACATGTTAAGTAAAATCATTTTCGTGTTTTTCATTAAAGAATACAATTTTTATTAACAAATACTTTTAATTCCACTCCCAAAAAAGCCCAATTTGTTTTGATTTCACTGAATTTGCTGATTATGTGGACATAAATCAATTTAGTATTTTATATTTTCAAATTATATCTCATCAAAAAAAAATTTGTTATATTATTGATGGGGATAATTGGTAAGGAGTTTTCATCGCACATATGACAAAATTTTTCTTTGTTTACAGTTTTTTACAAATAATATTTTTTTTTAATATTACGAAAACGATAAAAGAATTAACTTTAATGGCAAACTCGCATTTTTCATAGAAATAAAATCGATATTTTATAAGAAGAAACGAATCTTATCAAATTCTTTGTAAATTTATTTTTCCATTACTACCTTTTTTTATAATTCAGTAAAATTTTTGAGATAATTATTGATATTATATTTTAAAATTAAATATAAATTACATAATCTTTCTATTCTTTATAATAATTCGAATATAAATCTAAAACCTTTTTTGGTTCAGATATTTATTGAAAAAGTTAATATACTAAATTTATAATTGAAAAATTCAATTATAAAATTTTTATTTCAAATTGAATATAAAAATATTTTATAAAGTTCAGAAATTCAAATCTGACATATATTGAAATTTAAACTTTTTCTGGAAGGGTGCTTTTCCTAAATTTTTAACGTACTCTTTCTCAATTTTTAACGTATGGCATTTTTACCTTAAGAAAAATTTTAATTTTGATTTTAATATAAACTAGTTCGCAAATTTTCGGACGATTCAAATTTGAATGAACTTTTCAAATATTGAATTGATTATTTTTAAAATTCAATGAATTGAATAGTACGATAAAGTCCGAAAATTTGCATACCAGTTTAAAATATCTATCGGTCCTATATTATATTCCTTGCGGATGGTTTCTGTTGGCGTGTAGTTGCGAGAATCCTACGTGTGAGAAGCACTTCTCATTTATTCTAACCTTCAATTTCCAATTTCCAATTCTATCATTTTCAATTAAAGAATTGTTTTTTTTTCATATCATATTTCATCAATTATTTTTTGGGGAAATGCTGAATTCCTCAGATCCAAATAGATTTAGAATCAATAAAATAAATAAAAAGATCAGTGATATATGTATATTTTTATTCAGGTTTGATAATTTTGACATTTTGATTTTTATTAATTTCAATTGATTTACAATTTAATGATTTCGCTGATGTTTCAATCTGCTGCAATGATTGGCATCTAATAAATGCATTTAATCTAATTGATGTTTTTGGATTTAAAATTGTAACTTTTTCAAGCGAAGAACATCCCAGGAATGCAAATCTGTCGATTGTTTCTACAGATCGAGGAATTGTTACATTTGTCAGCAATATGCATAATTTGAATGAGTTTTTCCCGATATAAGTAACATTCTGTGGTATTTCAAATTCAGTTAATGAAGAGCACTTTTCAAATGCGTTGTTTTCAATAGATTTTACACTTTCTGGAATTTTTATGCTTTTCAATGATGAACAGCCATTGAAAAGTGACTCTGGAATTGATGTCATTGAAGAAGGAATTTCAATTTCAGTCAATGAACAGCATCCTTCAAATGCTCCACTTTCAAAATTAGTAACAGAAGGAGGGAAAGCCAAGCTCGTTAATGATGAGCAATCTTGGAAAGCAAATTCAGGTATTTTGCCAATTGAAGAAGGCAATGAAAATGTCACTTTTGACAATGCTGTGCACTTGCTGAAGATGTATTTGCCAATCGATGTGATCGAAGAAGGAATTTCAATTTCATTTAAAGAAGAACATCCTTCAAAAACTCCTTTTCCAAGCTTCTTTACTGATGAAGGAATTGTCACTTTTTTCAATGAAGTACATTTGCTGAATGCAAACTGTTCAATTGATGTGATTGATGAAGGAATTTCAACTTCAGTTAACGAGCTGCAGCCTTCAAATGAATACTCAGAAATCGTTTGTAAAGAAAACGGAATTTCAATCTTGGTCAAAGCCGAGCATCCTCTAAATGAGAAGTTGCCAATGATGTGGAACATTGATGGCAATTTCAGCTCCTCAAATGAAATGCAATCATTGAAGAATAAATTACAAATAACAAAAATTTTTGAATGAATAGAAAATTCTTTCAACTTTGGACAGTTATCAATTGAAATTTCAGCTGAGGTGAAATTTTCTGCCAAAATGGTGAATTTGGTCAATAAAGGACAATTTTCAATTGATAAAAGTTTTATTAAACTGACATTTGAAGGAATTGACAATTCGGTCAATTTTTTACAATCTTTTAAATTAATTATTTCACTATTTACTTCTGGTTGGGATAGTAAAAATGAAGTAATATCTTGATTATTATTAGCAGCAGCGATATTCAAAGGTGTTTTATTTTTTTTATTATATTCAATTTCATCTTTCAAATTTATTTTTCCTGCTTTAAAGAGAATTTGAATCAATGACAAATAATCATATTTACATAAGAAATAAGATATAATTGAAAAGTCCATGTTTTCTGCCATCAACTCATAATTATAATATTTGAATATTTCTTTGGCAGATCGTTCTGGTTTTATTCTATTTTCATAATTATTTTTGACATAATGTGCGATATCGTTGTGATGGCATTTGATTGCCTCCATGTAAATTTCGTTATAATTAATCAATCTTTTAATTGTAAATTCTTCTTCAATAAGGTGAATTATTTCTGCATTTTGACCATGAACCGCATATAGAAAAATTGAATGGTTTATTTCAACTTTATTTATTCTCAAAAATTGAAAAATTTGAATTGATCCAAAAAATGCCGCGTATTCAATTAGCGACGGTTGTCTGTCAACTAAAAATGAGTTTGTTTCAAATATTGACCTCTTGATTTGAGTGGTCAGTGGAATATTCGCTTGATTCACATGTGAAACAAATTCTTCAACCGCGTCATTTCGTATCAATGAGCAAATGTAGCCTGATGGAACGCCAGTCTGATAATATTCGACTCCATTAACGCTCCAAGTAAAGTATGTATCAGAACAGACCCAGGCTTCTGGACTGGGAGGATGCATGTTGGGATATTCTGGGTCGGGAATAAAGTATGTGTCATCATCGCCACGATACATTGGCTGACCTCTGAACGTAACGGTTATTGAGGTACTTCCAGTATCTATTCCGTCAAATACATAGCCTGCATTGCTTCTTTCGAGTTGAAAGTTTATACCAAAAGATGTTCCGTCAGAGCGGCAATTTGTATATCTTTTTCCTGTTGCTGGGTCGTTTAATGGTTGTGTGAAAGAGTCTTCAAATTCTTGTGTGGCTTCTAAGGCTCCATCTAGTTCGTTTGCGATAAGCTGATGTTGATAAAATCTTGCAGCACAAGTATTGGCAAATTCTGTGTCTGGATATGTTCTTTTATTGACTACAAGCTGGACATTTTGATACATAATATTGTCGAAACAAGTAATGTCAGCAGGAGATTTTGGAAACATCATTGTGATATTTGTCGCATTTCTCAATGGAATTGACTTACTGATTTCGAGACCGTTTACTTTGGCAGTTCCTTCGAATATTTCTCTTGTAAGTTCCTGAGATGGAATCAATAAAGGAGTTTGTAATTCTCTGACAAGTCCTTGATAAACATCTGGTTTGAGACCAAAACCTGCCAAATTTGAACGACCCAATTGAATAGTTCCTCCAAGGACATCCAAAGTAATTTTCTCTGTTTTGAGATTTATATTGTCCGATTTTGTTGAGGCAAGTAAGGCGCCTTTCAATTCACTTTTGATAATTTTGACAGTATCTCCTGGATCTAATGGTTTGTCTGGATTAGCTGCTGCGATTAATTCTGCAAATTCTCTTTTATTGACATCATCTCTTGAAACTCCATATTTTGTAAATTCTTCGTCAGTATATCCGAAATCAATTGTTGGATGTTCCAAAACATCATCATCATAGACATTTGCGCCTTTGTATCTTTGGTATTCGATATGAAGTTTTTGTGAAGGAGTTGGTTTAGCAGAATAATGAGAAACAATGACAGATGGACGGCCTATTTGTGTGAATTTTCTTGATATTGGGATGACAGCAGGCATTTCTTCAGCAATTTCTTTGTCTTCCAAAAATTGTAGAGTTTCCTTAACGATATTTGGATTGATTTGTGCCCAGACAAGAGCGCGTAAAGATGTTTTGACCTCTTCTTCTATCTCTCCACAAATTGCGTTTGGATATAACTGCCATGCCTGAAGAGCCAGTTGGTCGACAAATGGGATGGTTAATTCAATGGTAAAATTTATGTGGTTGTCCATCAGCAATATCCTTTAAATCGACATAACAACCGCAAACAGATGGGGAGAATTGACTGACATTTTCCCAAGTTGAATGAGAATATTTTGATGTTGCTTTTGCATCACGAGGTTTGATGGAATTATAGGCGAAAGATTCTCTTTGGAGTTCGTCTTGTCGATATACGCCTAAGAGTTTATCATTTATCCAGAAGCCACAATCTTCATAAAATTCTACAGCATTCTTGAATCCGACAAATATTTTCATCAATCCGTTTGTGTCTGCAGATACGTTAATGGGCTGGGACAATTTAATGATGAAATCAAGGAGAATTGTAGTAAAAGACTTCTCAATTTGGGTGATTGTATGGCCGGAATGAGATAATTTGATACGTGTTTTTGTGCTGACTGGGAGTGGGGCGTCTTTGTCTTTGAACTCTTCCAGAACGAAAGAAAATGTATTGTCTCCTCCATTTCTTTGAATAAGATTTCGTAATTTTGACTGGAAAAATGAGAGAACATCGCCTTCATCATTTCCTAAATTTTTGGTCTGTGCGTTGTAGTAGGTCATTTGATTTAATATAAAAATGACAATAAAGGAGTTGTAAAGTTTGTTATATGAACATTTTACTTAAAAGGAAATGGCATTCGGAAGTTGGTTTAAAAACATCATTAACGGAGCAAAAAATGTAATCGGAAAAGCATTACCGGTACTGAAAAAAGGTGCTGAAATCGTGTCAAAAGTCGCTCCAGTACTAGGTGGGGCGATAGGCGGACCTGTAGGAAATGTAATCAATAAAATAGGCGATTATGCAGGAAAATTTGCTGGAGGAAATAAGGCGTTGGGAGTAAATGGAGCAGGTATACGACAGACAAATAATAGTTGGTCTCAGCCTGTTAGCGGACCATCAACTAATCCAGGAAGATTTGATATTCCTTTGTTGAAGTAAGATGAATTTTATTTGTGTTTATTGAAAAGGAAATGAACGACATCAAAGTAATCGAGCCTATCTCAAAGCATACGAAAGAGTTTGATACAGTTGATGAATTCAATTTATACTATAACAAGAATAAAGAAGAGATGGATAAACTTACGACGCATAAACTCAATAAATTATATCTCATAAAAGGGTATAGAATAACTAGAATCAAGAATGTGTTGAGCCTCAAAAAAATGAAGCAAAATTCACGATATGATATTGACCTTGGCAACGAGCTGGATGAACTAAAAAAAGAGATACAGCAAATTCGTGAAATAACGAAGTTGGTAGAACCTATGAAAGAAACAATAAATAACATCATACATTTCTTAAATCCTCAGACTGATAGTCCACATGGACATAGCAACTATGTTGATATAGAAGTTTCTCCCCCTCTGATACCTGTACAATTAGGCAGGAATGAGAATCTGGATAATAATTTTTTTCTTCAGACAATTGCCTGTACAAATTGTAGAACTCCTCAAAGTCCAAATTACTTGCTGATTGGGAATAAATATAATGTAGTTGTTGACGGTTGAAGCAAGGAAAAACGAACAAAGTTGTAATCTCATTTTTGATATGTGGTTTGATGCCTTTCCATCCTTGAATCAATAAAAAGTAGGAAATATTTGTGTGTCGGCATCTTCGGAGCTGTTGGAAGAAAAACGATTCTTCGGAAGAAAATAGTTTGTTGTTTGAAATATCATCAAAAAGTATCAATGTATGGAGGAAATCTTTGCTGAAATCAGTAATATGAAGCACCTTGAACATATCATTTTTTTGTCCATCATCTAGTCGTTCCTCCAATCCTTCTCGCTTGACAAGATAGTAGAGGTTTTTTGCAGCAATTAATTCAGTGATAAAATCGACGGCCATCTTCTCGGAAACGGTAATATATGGCATTTTGATGAGGTGTTTGAGAGATTGGAAACTCCTATCGTTTTCGTCACCATTTTTCGTGATATAGATTAGTAAGTGGAATCTTCCTCTGGAATCTCTGGATTTGTAAAATCCTTGTGTGTCGAGCAGGCCTATTTTGATGATTTCTTGGAGAGCGATGACGGTTTTTCCAGAATTTTGTTTCCCGACGACGACATTTACAGAGTTATATTTGATATGAATATCATCGTGAATTGGCTCTATTAAAGCACCCG
The DNA here is from genome assembly GCA_039105265.1 of Tritrichomonas musculus. Classification (NCBI taxonomy): domain Eukaryota; phylum Parabasalia; order Tritrichomonadida; family Tritrichomonadidae; genus Tritrichomonas; species Tritrichomonas musculus. Next base: position 2,765,069 of record JAPFFF010000005.1, on the reverse strand, counting down.
ATAAATTGTTTTTGTTTTGTTTCAGAGTTTCTGAGGCAAGAGAATTTACTTGCTTTACAAGGTTGGGTATACCAACGACTTTTAAACTCATTTATTTCCCAAAAGACTGCAAAAAAAAATGTTTAGGAGTGATATATTTACTCCAAGAATATTGTATCGTCTTCTTCGTGCCATTCACCATTACGTTGTGCGTTATATTCTGCGTCAATACCATCATGCCATTCACCTCCTTCATCATCATTTCGATGGTCGTACTGCATGCCCTGTCTTTCTTGTCCAGTATACTGATCATGAATCAAATTTTCTCTTTCACGTTCATTGACTTCTTGAGCCGAAGCGACCATAGCATGCCCGAAATCATTATAAATCTTATTTCTGAGTTGTGCTCTTTGTTGAACAGTCCAATGATTTCCGTTAGTATGAAGAACATGAAGCAAAAGACTTGAGACTTCTTCATCAATCATTCGTTTTCCTACACTCTTCTTACACCATTTCTTGAACTCTTCATCTTCTACTGAGGTGAAATCACGTTTTCGAGCAACAGTACTAAGTATATAGTGTTTCCATAACTTTGACGTAGCCATCATGATTAGTCTTGCCTTGAATTTAGGAGTGATATCGAGTATGTTTTGAGTCCTAAGAGCGTTAATAACATCTTCAACAACATGACTAACAACATAATCGCGGAATCTAGCGAAGGCATTCTTTCGCTTCTCCTTAACGAAACTGTACCCACCTAACTTGTAATCTCTCCACGATTCAGGCATTGTGTAGCCTGTCATATTACCTAAATTATGTGGATTTCCGTTGAGGTCATTATTATAAGAATAATTCAATTTCTCCTTGAGATATATAGGAACAGTGATTGATTTTCCGCCATGTTCATTCCTATATTGTTTTCTAGCATCTGCATCATAATCTGTATAGAAATGAAATCGCGCAGGCCAATCGGACTTTGCTGTTGTGTATCCGTTAATGTAGATTGGATTGTTGCTGCCATTTTTAATAATAATATCTGGAATATTATCTCCGTTAACATCTTCATCTGATACGGTCCATGGGGCGCTATTAGGATTTGCTGCGTTTCTTTTATTAACAATATCTTGAGCTCCAGTAAAGGTCATTGCTTTTCTTCTTCTTTTGATATCTTTTTTATTGTCAAGAACGATATCCCATAATGCATTCATTCCTTGCTTTGGTCCACCAGCCCTACCTGGTCTTTGTCGTAAATGGTTTATTGATTCAATCGCTATTCTTTGAATTTCTTGCATATCGTTCTGTATATTATTTATATTTACAGGATTTTGAGCAAAAGAATTGTAGTAATTGACTAATTGCTGTAAATTTACTTGTTGTGTCATTTGATTTTGAAATAAAATTGTATTATTATTGTTGTTATTTTGAGGTGTTGAAGGAGGTCTTCTCAATTCATTTAAGGGATTTAATTCTGGAAAAGTCTCTGCTGCTCCAAATCTAAAGAAAGGTCCTGACTGCTCTTGAGGCTCCCTATGTGAAGTTTCTGGAGGACTTGATGGAGGGACAGGAAGAATTTCCCTATATGAATATACTCTATCGACAAAATGTTGAAGACTTTCTGGATAAATACGTCTGACATATTTATGATGAATGTTGTCATTTGCGGCAAAATTATGAGAATCGAGTATAGATATAGCATTTCGAATAATATTTTTTGTAAAAGCCTTTTTCCTATACTTTTCTAAGACCCTTCTGTCAATTCTCTCGGATAATTCGTCATAAAATTGAGTAGTATTTAGAATCCAAGAAGTGAATCTGTAGTCAGTTGTGTCTTTAAAATCAATGTTATAATCTAAGGGTCGATCTACTGGATACTCTTCTTGAACCCTTTCAATGAAATGATTTATTGAATTTTCATTTACAATATTTCCTTCATAAAGACCAAAACTGAATTCATTAAGAGGTTCTATTAAACGACCGGCATATGATTCAGCCTTAAGTAAATATCCACCTGCCGTAGTACTAATATTGAATCCCAGTTCATTGTTGAGTCTATTACAATATCCTAATAATTTTTGCGTGTTATTGCCTTGTAATACATGACCTACTTTGAGTATTGTATTTGTTTTACTCATTTGATTTACAAAAAAATAAGGGCTGTTTATATGCCACATTCCTTGATAAATCTACCATAATCCTTGCTCAGACCGGCACAATTAGGACGATTTGACTTAATTCTAGTATCTATTTCTTCAATCAAAAAGCCTGCGTCATATTGAAACATCTGATGATATTCAATCTCTTTGCTATCCTTAGTTGTAAATTTCTTTGGTTCCCTTACAATAACCACGTCCTGTATCTTGTTTTTCCCGTTCTTTGCTGTGTCGATTGAGTAGTGGCTTCCCTTCTTGTTAAAGCATAGATATACCTTTTCGCAGTCAAATAACTCACACAATTCTTTGTATAGAAACTGTTGATTCTTATAAATTGAGACGACTAAGGGCCTGCAAACTATTCTATTGGCGTTAAATTTGTCAGGAAAGAGATACTCTTTGTCGATGATAATATAGAATTCATGAGCTGAATCGATGGCGGGGTCTTTCTCTTTGTGGGCCTCAATATATTCCTCCAATTTATCACATAATTTATTGACAGACAAGTAAAGTGGCTTTGCCTGTTTTGCAGGAGTCATCGGAGATGTCGTCATTTTTGTATTTGCATTGGGGATAAAAAATATTTTTTTTCAAAAAAGTTGAAACAACTCGTTAGTCCTAAAATCAGGACTTTATTAGCGAGTATGACAAACAGCTTTTTGAACCCAAATTGTTGAGTGAAAATAGGGGGTCAAGTATGGGGATACTTAAGAAGTTGTTGGACAACTTTTTGAGTCAAAAAAAGGGCTAAAATGAGGTGTTTGAGACCAAAAAAGTGCCAAAAATAAGGTGTTTTCAAAGGGTTTGTCAGGAGTTTGGGCCGAAGTCCTAAAATCATGACAAACATATACTACTAACTGCTTTTGGTTGTTTCTGTCAAATGACAGTAAAAATGAAATTAATTATTAATTTATTTTAGAAATAATGATTTTTAATAATACCTAAAAAATAACCAAATAAAAAAAAAATGGCATGAATGATAACATTTCTAAAAAATTATTTAATAATAATATAAAATATATTATATTACTACAATGATGAAAAAAATGAAATCAATAAGATCATTTTCTAAACATATATTGAAGTTCATCAATAGTATTTGGAGTGATGTCTGGCTTACAGCCAAACATCCCTGCAAACCCCGTAGCCCATTCATTTTTTCGTCACAGTTGTAAAATTCGCGTTTTTGCATAACTTCCCAGATACTCTACTGCCCGCACTATGCTTTCGTTAAAAACACCTGTTTTTTATTAACAACGAACTTTTCACTCAGGACATTTACGTTTCATTCAATTTCACGACAAAATCATTTTTTGTCACTTCAATGTCGCCGTCCATTTTATACGGAAAAAAATTATCAATCAGTTTGTTCTGCTAGGTATGATATAAGGTATATAATATTGTCGTAACTGGTATTCTCTCCTGTTATCTCTAATAGCCTTTTAACTTCATTTAGCCATTCTTGACTGACACTAACGAGGCTGTTTTGTTGGTACGCATATGTACCGTTTTTATCCCATGCAAGTTTCTTTAGTTCATGCATGGCATTACAATGTTCTTTTGTTTGATTTCTCTGCTTTTCTTCTTGCTCTTTCTTTTCCCTTTCGAATTCTTTCTTCCTATCTTTTCTGGCCTGCTTAAGCTTTTCTATCATCTCCTTTGCACCTCCAGTAAGATTACATTCAAGATAATTCATCACGTTACATTCTTGTCCGTAACCGCGGTTACACATATAATTAGTTTTTGTTTCACAGAGGTATTTATATAGCACCTTTCTTATCTCTTCTATCTCTTCATCTATCTTCATTAATATCTCTCTATGGCCAATTCTGCATCTCTTGTATATATCTAAGTACCTTTCATGTTTAACGTATTCACATACATAATAGCTATATTCGAATGGCAAGTAATTAGGCGATGAGAGGAACAATAAATAATCGTATGAAAGTTTCTTTAATGGTTGGCTTGTTGCGGCTGTTGACATTTTCTGTAGTGCTCCCTTTTACCCAAGTAAAAATAAATTATTCGTGTTTGAGATATAGCGTTTTTCTGGCGCATACATTACTAACATTCACATATCACTTCCTAGCCATTAGTAGTTAACGGTAGGCTTTGGCATGCCCCAGCCTACCACTACTCCAAGGGCTCCCGCCCCTGGACCCCATTCAAAAAGTTCCATTCAGAAAAAGTTCCTCATTCAAAAAGCCAGCTATTCAAAAAGTTCTCTATTCAAAAAGTAGTATATGTAAATGGCGTGATTTTTTAACGTCCCGTATAAAAAATCCCTCCATTTGGCTAACGCCAAAAGTCAGCTAAGCTGCCATTAATTTTTTCCCGCTATTAAATGGACACCCCTTCTGATTTAAAAATTATGACACAGTATAAAAAGTTCACTCTAAGAAACTCCTACTATACATCACGTGAGACACAACAAATATACGACTCACAAAAAAATGTTAGGACATGTGATTCGCATGGATATGTCATCATTGAAGTACTAGATGACTTGCTAAAGCAAGGCCCAAGCTAAAGCTTGTGAAAGGAATACATTTAGTGGTTTCAGATATGCTAAATTTAGGCGTGCAGCAGTCTTGAAATACAATAATGATTATGATAGGGAAAGAGAAAGAGATGCACCAAGATATAGATGTTTTGATGAGCACCATAAAATTATGGAATAAAAATCCCTCCATTTGTCATTAATGACTACAAAAAAATATTTACCACGATTGAAATGTACCCAACGCTAAATCCAGCTGAAGAGCAATGATTTTTTAATATTTTTGATTGGCCAACTGATGGCTAACTTGCTGGGTGGTGAATATTTCATATTTGCTAACTAATTCCTGTGTTGTAACAAAACCATTTGTCCGCAAGGTAATATTTATCGCATTAGTACAAGAATTTTCAATTGGGATTTCATATGTTGAACTAACACTGTTATCCAAAGTAATTAGCTTGTGAATAAAATCAAATTTAATGAAATGATTCTTACCAACAATATCTTTGAATACAAATATATGTAGCCTATTCCACACAGCAGCTACATTTGAGCCAGCATACTTAAATCTAATATTATTTAAGTTTTCCATTGATAATTCAAATACAGATGGTATTATTTGATAGCCATCATTTAATCCAAATCTAGTCAGCTCATCTTTGGTATAGTAGTTGGTCAGCTCATTGCTTGTAGATAATGAAATGTCCTCATCAAATGTTGCAGAAGATATTTCACAACCAATATAATAACCATAATAATCATCATAAATGAAAATTGCTCCAGTCATTACATCCCAATCAATATATAATTCTTCACTGATTTCAGATTGTTTGAGGAATAAAATACAATTCCAATATTGAGTCTCTGAGATTTCATCTTGGGTCTCAAATATTATATCAAATGAATGCTCAACACTATCTGTATCAGTATATTTTCCAATTAAATGAGTTCCCTCATGATATGGTATATGAGATGTTGTAAATCTCCTTTGTTCATCACCATCATCCAATAACACTTCTTTATTTGTTATAGAAAGTTCTTGATGATTATGATATGAGATGTCATTTAATTTTCTATATTCTGATAAATCATCTTTGGTGACATATGAACCATTTTCTAATGCTGTTAATCTTGATTTCATTGCTTCTATAGTAGCCTTTAAATTTGTGTTCTCTCTCTCTAAATTTTCAATTTTTGTCTTCAGTTCATTATTTTCACTTTTCAATGCGATTTGATCTTCTTCACCAAATTCGGCTCTAGTAACTCGTACAGGATATGTTCCATCGTAATTATAAAGTACACCTGTTGCTTCTTCCCAATAAAATGTGCCAACACTTGTTGTCATAACATGAGCAATTGTATCGCGTATGTTTTCTGTACTTTCCGTCTTGAATATAATATCAAATTCCTCATTTACATTTGAGCCAGTCACACCAACCAAGTGAGCTCCTTCTTGGAATGGAATGAATGAAGTAGAAAAGAAATCACCAAGCAGATGTTCTGGTTCGTAAGGGCCGTTTGTTATTGGTAGAATAATTTTATTCCCAAATTTCAAATCATTTTTGCTTCGATATTTTTCATCACAATCTGTTTTCTTATAATAAGTTGAATCCAATAGTTTTGATAATAAATCAACTTTTTTATCAATTAGATTACTTTCAAATATTGTTTGATATGTATTAGTGACACAAGCTAATGATGGTACAGCAGCTGTTGCATCACATTCAGTTTCATCAGATTGAACAACAAGTGGAATTTCACTTTTCAAAACATATTTCCCTTCAGCTATTGTTTTTGTTTCGTATTGAGTCAAATCAGGAATTTCTTCTTTTGTCGCATATTTAGCATCTGCTTCTTCTTTCGTATACAAATTATCCATGTTTACCATACTATTTTTTATTTCATCTAACGCTGAATTAACTTCATCAACAGTTGGAAAATCATTTAATGTGGATGCCATAGCTGCATCATTATTATGTGAATTAGCAGCCAAAGCATCAATCTTTTTATGTAATGCATCTATATCACAAGAATATGCTAAATCATTTGTTGTAAATGTCATATTTCTCGTACATGAATTTCCCTGAATAATAACACCTGATATTTTAGATGTATGAGTACTATGTATGGTAATTATATTGTCATTCTTCTCATAACTATTTAACCATGATGCCCTAAATTCTTCACTTCTGGCTAGAGGTTTAATAACGACATCCCCTAATATTATATTTTCTGTGACCCCTTTATATTCTGTTATCTCACCTTCCTCAAACCTGAAGTAACAATTCTTTTGAGCATTTGCTAAATATATTCTAAATACAATCATGCCATTGCTTATTGTATCTTCAGCAGTTAAAGTAATTGTTGAGCCATCTGTTTCTGCAACCACATCAATAGTGTCTTCTCTTTTCAATTCATTTTTAGATACAACATTATTAATTATTTTTGATATTTCGTTATTATTTGAATTTGCAAAATCATTTAATACATCTATCTTCTTATGTAATGCATCTATATCACAAGTATATGCCAAATCATTTAGTGTAAAGTCCATATGTCTCAAACATGTATTTTCTTTAATCTATATTCCACCAACTCTAAGTTTATTTGGATTTGATATAACAAATGTTTTATCATTCATTGCGCAGCTAGGGAAATCATTTGTTCCTTGATAATTTATTGCCCCACCAGTAATATTTATAGTAATTATATTCTCTTCATAATCAACATCATTGTATTCACTAATTTTTTGGACCAAAAACCTTGCTTTAATTGTTCCATCTGTGATAACATCTTCTGCTTCTAAATGGACCTCACCATTGACATATTTACCAACAACATCTATTGTATCATCCCTAACCAAATCATTCTGTGAAATATAATTATTATTTAATTCATTGATAGCATTACATAACATTTTAAATGTTGGTTTCATCGCATGCACAACATTATTACATATATTGAACACACCCGCAACACTAGGAACACTTGAATCTTCATTAGCATCATATGTTAACTCTTTTATGTCTTCATTACACCAATCAATTAATGGAGTTAAATCAGTTTTAATACTTCTACTTAATAAATGTAATGGTAATTCATTAGCATAACCAAACCATCTTTCTCCAGATTCAACAATACATCTAACAGAACCATTAATACCATTGAAGCCAAAACTAATACCTGTTTCTGTTAATGATAAACCTCCCATTAACGTACCTGTTGCTCCTATTGCTAACGCAACTCCTGCCATTATTTCTAGTTTATCTGTTTCAGACTTTAAATATTGAGTTTTATTTTGTTGCTCAGTCATTTCACTTCTTAATGTATCTACTTTTGATGTAATATCCTTGACATCATATGAAACAACATCAAAATTATTTGTCAAAACATTTAAATCACTTCTCATCGTTGTAATGTTATCTGCAGTAATGATTTTGGATGAAGTGATATTATAGTCAGTATAAAGAGTTGTTGCGGCATTTGGATTTGGTCTTATATCATAAAATTGTTGGTCTATTATGTATTTAAATGCATTTGTTGTTGAATCCCAATTAACTTCTTCTATTGGATCAATTAAATCTTTCCTTAGATATAGTTCTACATCTTTTTTTGTTGTATCAATATTTGAATCACTCCATTTATATGGAATTCTATCTATTGTATCATATTCTGCATATATTCCTATGCAAACACAATCCTTTGCTTTATTATATTGATACACATCTACTGTACTATTAACTTCATCACTAAATCTAAATGTCAATCTCATGGAATCAGAAGAATCAGGTAGTGTTAAATATAATACTCCTCTTTCAAATGTCTTGAGCAAATCTTTAATAGCATTAGGATTCTTGTAATAATTTTGCCATTCAACACATGAAACATAAACTGGTAGTGTTGAATAATTTGGATATGATGTATTGTTAAATATTTTTCCAGTATTATCAATGCTTATTCTTAGTTGAAAATGAGAATCTCGAGCATCTTTTTCTGTTCCATCTTTTAATAACATCTTGAATTCTCTAGTGCATACATTCCAAAGAGCATGCATTAATCCTTTGTCATCTTTCTCTACTATTTTATTATTTAGTTCATCATCTTTCACCATAATTATTGCTCCCGTACATAAAGCATATGCTGATGCTGTTAATCCATATAATCTGCATGTAGTTTGACATTTGGTTATTATTCTTTTATTATAACATCCTTGACAATTATAACCTGTCCAATATCCTTTGTTAGCGTTATTATCATCTAATTTCCACATTAAAGACCATGTATTGCCAAAACAATATTCTTTGAAAATGAATTCTAAATTACTTGGTATATTATAATTTGAATCAACTGAGAACACCATTTTATAAAATTCATTATCTTCTGTAATTATTGATGGTTTATAGAAATAATGAACATCGGATTTATGTAATTTGAGTGCATTATCAGCCTCGATAACAGAACATTTAATTGCTTTATCAGTTTTTAATGCAGTTGGAGTGAATTGGTTCATAATACTTAAATCACCATTAATATATAATGTACGTGGATCGAATGGTAATCTTTTATCAAATGCTATGTAAAATTTTCCATCTAATTTGCTTTGGTCAGCAGGTCCTATTGAACGAGTCATAGTAAAAGAGTTATCATTTATGATGCAATATTTTTGGTCTATATCATACGTAATGACTGGACAGACTATTTTATTATTTCTTGAAGAGATGTAGAATTCTTTAATGTATCTTCCTTCTTCATCGTAAATAACATTCTTTCTTAAAACAATTTTAAATATTGGTCTGTTCCAATTTAAGAAACCATTCTTTCTTTCTTCAGGTACATCAATAATTAAAATATTACAGTCAATATTATTAATGGTATCTGTTATTTGTGTTATCATTCCATTTTCAATAAATAAATCTGCTAATCCTGATTCAATCGTAAAATTAGAATCACCTGATGTTCCACCACTTGGAATAGAATCACAAAGAATTTTACCATTGACTTCTAAATCACCTTTGATAATATATTTACCAAGTACTGGTTTTGTTTCATCTAATGTAGGGGTATCGTCACAGATATCAACGCCATAGCATTTTAATACTTCTTCAAATGAACTTGCATTATTTACAAAATCTGGTAAAGCAATTGATGTTCCAGTAGATTTATCGTTTGATAAAAGAGCGAGGGGTGAAGGAGGATTATTTTCATTCTCCAGAATTGGCTTCCATACCCATTGTTTTCTTTCTTCATTCCACTCTATTTTTCCAAAGAGATGTAATAATGAATTTCGGATTTCAACTATGTCTATCATTTCGCTGGTATGTATTGTACGCCATCCATCAACTCCATCAAAATGTTGCGTCATTATCACCCATTCTTCATGTTCAATGTCCCATATGAAATTATCTGGTGGGTTTAAAATGGAATCAGTTATCCAATTATCTAGGAATTCATGGTCATGTTCTTGCCATTGTGTATCCATAATATTCCACGCAAAAGATGGACCAAAGGCTTCTTGATTATCACGAATTCTATTTGGAATATAAATTGATTCATTCTCTGTATAATAATCATAATACGAGTACCATTCCCACTCTTGATATCTGTCGCTCCATCGTAAATAACCATTTTCATCATTCTCATATATCTTCAGAAGATTATACGCAATGTATTCACTATCCATTTCATGCCTCCATGTTGGTGATATATTATCATGGACATTATCAATCATGACCCATTCTCCATGTACCAAATCCCAAATATAATTTATTGGAACACTAGCTTGTCTATCTTCTCTCCATCCTTCAGGTCTGTCAAACTCATCTATTATTTCTTCCCATTCTTTCCATAATTCATTCCACACATAATCATCACCATGATGTTTTCCACGGTCCGAACTTGTATCTTGTACATCAACTTTTTGTTTCTCTTCATTTTGTTCAAGGACTTGTTTCGCTATTTCTGGAATTGCATCTCGATATAAAATCGTTTGAGTAAATACATCTTGAGTAGACTCAACTGCTCTGTCTACGAAGAGACGATTTTGATTATTTTGTAAATCTCGGATATGGTTTTCCATATGTTGTCTCATATCATTGTTCATTTGTAATACGAGATTTATATCAGCTTGGTTCATTCCTCCTCCCCCTTGATTGCATTTACAAGATTTAATTTTGAGGACATAATCATGTAAATCATTATGAGCTTGCGTTAGATTGTTTAAGCTTGAGTACACATTATTTAAGTATTCTCCAAGTGTGATAGTTTCAGATGTACCGTCATCTTCAACAATAGTTATTCGTAAACTATCAGCATCTTTTCTGGTTTTAATATAGTTGACTCCTTTCTTTATCATTACTTCAACCAAGTATTGTGCTAGGAAAGCACCCATAAATAGTTTAATATTTGTGTAATTATCTTTTTGGTTTTGCGTATAGATATCGATGAATTCACCCGGGCATCCTACTTCCACTAACTGGTCTGCTTTCACTTCTTCATCGCTATTTTTATATTTATATCCTATTGTCTTGAGGGTATTGTCTTGAAGATTGTAATGATATTGCTTTGTGCCATTTATAAATTTTTTCCAGTTTGTTTCGTTAAATGTATCATATAATATTCTTGTGGTATTTTGATTATTCTTTTCATTCTTAATGATATTCTTCAATATACTAGCTAGATTATGAAACGGAAGGTGTTGGAATTCATCTGTTGGAGTTTGAACATATTTTACAACTTCACATTGCCCTTTATCTTCATCCAATACTACTTGTTCATATCCGTCAGCTGCACACATCAATTCGTTGTACATATCATGGACAGCTTCACAGGTTTTTGATTCCGCTTCGATAATGTCATTGAATGTATTAACACATAATTCATCTTTGATAAGCTCTCTGTTGGACTCTACTTGTTCTGATTTCACTTCCATCAATATATTTTCTGGCGCTCTATATTCAAGTATTTGTGTAGATTTTTCAGTTATTGGAACGTCGCCGAATCCTTCAAGACTGCCTCCATTTTCAATGTAATCGTTTACCACTCGTGCATCAACTTCAGCTTTATTGTATAGACAATTAAATTTTGGGTATTCATTTGGTTTATCATCTTGTGTGATATTTATTTTTTCATTCCCATCTTCATCTTCTCCTGCACATATTTCAAAACCATTTGCTTTAAGTTTATAAGCTTCTTTACTTTTACAAGAATACAGTGTCAAAGACATTTTAATCTGAAATTAAATAATGCTGTATTCTATTCAAAGCCAACCAGAAAATTACAATACTGTGAGAATGAATATTGATATACCGTGGAAATGTCCTTACGTGAAGTATTATGTTTCAAAAAAAGTTCCATTCAAAAAGTTCCATCCACCAAAAATTGAGAGGAAAGGCATTCAAAAAGTTCCTTTAACAAAAAAATGTACATGACGAAAAACAAAAAAATATACGTGACATACCACTTCACCAAAAATATACTTATCATATTACCAAAAATATACTTATCATATTACCAAAAAATTATTCCTCTAAATTTAACGAAAAAAAATATGCATGACGTCTCACAGAAAAATAATTCCTCTAAATTTCATTTCATCACATCACAATCATAGATTGGGCCTTGCTTAAAAGCAAGTCATTTTTTTAATTTGCTTGATGATGAAAAGACACCTGTAATCAGATTTTTTTACCCATTTTTATGTCCAAAATTTCAAGAATCAAATATTTTCAAAATATATTGATGAATATAGAATAGAAAGAAAAAAATAATCTCTAGAGATTTTCATAAAAAGTGGGATCGTCCCAAAAATTTATGGGATAGAGGAAATTGAAAGAATTCTCAATTATTATTTTTATTTTCAATGGGTTCTCAATTAAACTTTTGATAATGAATTCAAAAAGTGAAAAAATTTTTAAGATATTTGAGCTGCCCAAGCAATATTTGGGAGGCTCTAGGATAGCATTGGGAGGTCCAAAGTTGTGATTGGGCTGCCCAAACATACATAGAGCGTCCCTAATACTGTGATAGGGAAGCCCAAAAAACATTTGGGAAGCCCAAAAATATAATTGGTAAACGCAAAATCAAAAAATTTTAGAAATAATAACGAACAAAGATTTTAGAAATAATAACGAACAAAGATTTTTTTTTGAATATATTTTCAATTTTTGAATGCGTCCCATTTTTGTGATCCCATTTTTGGTTTCCTCAAACTTCTCAAAATAATATTATCAAATATAATTACAATTATTTTCGCATTCAATTTTTTCTATATATCTTTTTTCAAAAATGGGATCATAAATGGGATCATATAAATAAAGATATTATATGAAATATATATCAAAATAGACATCTAATGAATCAAAAACATGCCAAATTTAGGGTGTTTTTCAACAATCCCATTTCTGTCCCAACGATCCCATTTCTGTCCCATTTTTTTGGGACGCTAATTTTATAGAAAACTCCTAAGATTTTACCCATGCTTTTGGCGCATGATAAGAAATATATGTTCTAATTATATAAATCATTTCGTTAACATTACCAACAAAATATTCATTACCAATCCATGTTTTTCCATTGGCTTTGCCAAGTTCGCCTTTTGGCGAATCTTTTGTTGTTGCTCTCTCATAATTCTCTTCAAATATAGTTATTAATTCTTTTTCAACTTTTACTGAATCACTAACTGCTTCAACCAAATACACTTCACTATCTTTAGGATATTGTCCCATTCTTGTTGCAATTTTATTTGTTCTACCAATTTTATATACAGGTTGATTAGTGTAAGCAAATTCTCTCTCACGAATCAAATATATGTATTCAACAGACATTTCATACCAAGCAAATTATTTTTTCTGTTCAGCTATAATTTTTATAGCGTGATAATTTTTTAGCCTTTTTAATTTTATGTTAAATGAGCTATCTTTTTGACATCTCCACAGACTTCTACTCCACTGCAAAAACTGAAGCCAGAAAAGAATACAAAGAAAGAATCAAAAATATTAAAGAGAAACCAAAATTTAAAAAACAGATGAAGGAATTTATGCAAAAGGCAAATAAAGAAATATCATTTGAAATAGACATTGGAGATAATGAAGACAAAAGATTAGCATTCACTGAGATGCAAAGGCAATTACACAAGAAGAATAAAAAGAATGTAGTGGTAAAAAGTGAATCACTAGATGGTGAAGATTATAAATGGTTTACCATCTCATCAGCACGAAATATTGACACAACAATAGGACATATTTCTGGTACAATAGATTTAAATGATGACTGCTCTGATAATAATCCTTGGGTTGGTAATGTATTCATTCCAGCAAAATATCAATTACTATTCATCAAAAACAAAAGGAAAGGAAAACAAACAACATTCACAATAGATAAGCAAGACAACAAAGGGAAATTATATGAAGAAGAAATAGAAATAGATGAGGAATACAGAGAAAGTCCAGATGGTGGATTCTTTCCATATATTAATCTATCTGATATAGACTTAACAAAATACCAAATATTCAAAACTGTGGAAAAAAATAACTACAAAGATAACTGTTTAGTATATGCATGTATCCAATCAGGAGTGTTCACAAATGAAGAAATCAATCAGCTACGGTTTATGGTTAAAACACGAATGGTACCAAATAATTTAATCTGTGATATAGCACCATTACATGATTAACAAACCAGTGGGAAATACAAAATTGATTACCATTCTACGAAAGCTATTTAAAGATAATATGTTTAGAGAAATAAAAGCGTGTGAAATGAATATATTAGCAACAAATGAATACAATAGCCATTTAACAGATTATATGGATTTATCATATGACCCATCTCTTTGTTGTCAAAAGATAGATTCCACAGAACTGAAAAAAGAAAGAGAATGGTCAAAGATATACTATTCAGATTTTGAAACTGATACAACATTATCACCACATAAACCATATCTGAACATTACTGTATTTAGAACAGGGAAACTAATTCATAAATTAATCTTCGAGGGAGACCAAATTGCAGATAGATTGTTGAAATCACTTGATAACAATTCACTAACATACTTCCATAATCTAAAATATGATGCATGCTTCTTTATAAATACTCCTGGATGGGATGTACAGATTACAGAAAGAAGTGGTACCATTTTACAGATAGTAATGACAAAATATAAAGAAATAGAGGGCACAGATAAGAAAACAAAGAAGACCAGAAAGATGACAATAATAGAGAAGAGATTAACATTCCGCAATAGTTATTCCATTATTCCTGCCGCATTAGCATCATTTGCAAAGATGTTTCAGCTACCTGTCCACAAAGAAGTGATGGCATATAAACTGTACACTGAAAAAAATATAAAGAGGAAAAATGTATCAGCCCTTGAATTCCAATTACAATATTACTTGGAGAATAAAGATAAGAAAACACTACAACAAATAAAACAAGATTGGAAACAACTAATTGATAATGCACAATCTTGTGGCGCATATGATAATCTCCAAATAGATATAATGAAGTATGCTATTTATTACTGTAAACTAGATTGTATAGTATTGATGAAAGGTGTAGAGAAATTTAATAGAGACTTGATAGAGGTATTTAAACAGACAAAGACAGATATGTTGGACGTACATAATTTCATTTCCATATCTTCAATTGGTTATTATTATGCATACAGATTTGGATGCTTTGATGATTGCTATCAGTTGAGTGGCAAGCCACAGAATTTTATCCAACGTTGCGTTAGTGGTGGAAGGACAATGACAGCTAACAATGAGAAACAATATGTTGAAGAGAGATTACAAGATTTTGATGCTGTATCTTTATATCCATCAGCGATGAGTATTATGTCTGGTGTGCCAAAAGGAATCCCAAAAGTAATCCCATCAGGAATATCAACTGAAGATTTATTAAAGTATGACCAGTTCTTTGCAGAAATAAATATTAAGAAAATAAAATGCAAATCATCTAGTCCATATAAATTTGGACAAGTATTTAGTAGAAACGAACAGGGCTCAAAAATATTTACCAACAATCCAATAGACCATTACTATATTGACAAAAGGGCTTTCATGGATTTGATGGAGTTTTATGATTTTGATTATGAGTTCATTAGAGGGTATTATTTTGATGAAGGATTTAATAACAAGATTAATATCTTCATTGAGAAATTATTTAATCTCAGGAGGAAATATCAAGATGCTAATAATCCATTGCAACAAACTATTAAATTACTCTTGAATTCCATCTATGGTAAATCTATATTAAAAGCAACTACGACAGAAACAAAATGTATTCCAAAAAATAAAGCTATCAAATATATTTGGAAGAATTATAATTATATCACGGAGATAATAGAGAATAAGTCAATTGATAATGTATATGTTAAAAAAGTAAAGCCCATAAATAATCATTTCAATCTACCACATTTTGGTGCTAGCGTTTTGTCATGGAGTAAGCATTTGATGAATAGAGTTATAAGTTCAGCAGAGCAGAATGGAATAGATATTTATTATACAGATACTGATTCCATTCATGTTAAAGAAATAGATGTACCAAGGATTGCTGAGGTGTTTAAGAAAAAATATGGAAAAGAATTAATTGGCAAAAAGATGACACAGTTCCATTGCGATTTTGATTCATTTAATGGTGCTGTTGGTGGGGTACATTCTAGAAAATTAATTGCACTAGGAAAGAAGAGCTATCTGGATATATTAGTTGATGAAAAAGGGAATGAAGGATTACATATTAGATTAAAGGGCGTGCCCAAACAATGCATATTAAATAAAGCAAAACGAATGGGAATCACAGTTGAAGAGTTATATGAAAGAATGTACCAGGGAGAGGAAATAATTTTTAATCTTTTAGATGGTGCTAATTGTTTTAGAAAATCATCTTTGTATCAACAGATTAATCTGCCAGTATTTGAGAGAAAAATCAAATTCTAATTTTATAGCGTTTCATTATTTTTTTTCGTAATTTTATTTCCTCATCAAATGAGTCATCAAATGACATTACAAGAAGCACTACAAGAAATTAATATACTCAGAGACGAAAATGAAAAGCTCAGAGAACAATTAATAAATATCCAAGCTGAGAACAAGATGATGGAAGAAAATTGTGATGAGTTAGATATACAGTACACAGAAGTATACCAAGAAAATAAATTCTTAAAACATAGAGTAAATGATTTAGAGCAATCATATGATACAATCAATAAAGAACTAAAAAGAATGAAACAAAGATATGAAATTACTTCGCTGGAAACATTTATGGATTTATATGGATACGTTGCAGAAAGATGTGATATAAAAATAATTCAGGAAAAATATTTTGAAATAACTGGTATAAAATATTCACAAGCACAATTGAAAAGAGAATTGGAACAATTGGGATACCAAGTAAAGCGCAGTGGAACAAAAAATACATCCTATGTTTCAAAAGATATCAAAGGCGTTTTATACATTGTTCAGCTTAAAAAACATAAAGATACTAGTATATATAAAGTGGGGAGAACAATATATATGAAACAAAGATTATCAACATATAAAAGGCAGGATGGAGGTGCAACGGAAATACAATCATCCAAAGTAAACAATCAATATAAAGCCGAAGCCAAACTATTACAATTACTCAACGATGCTGTAGATAGAAACGAATTAAAGAAAGATAAATATGGAGATGAATATTTTGAAGGCCCCCTTGATGTAGTCAAGAAATATTATGATGCTGTGGTCAAAGAATTTAAAGACGAAGAGTAAGCAAAAAAATATTTCACCATCTAGATATTTTTTTATGCTTTGACTAATTGTGCTAACTTCTTTAATTCCTCTAGCTCAGCCTTCTTTCTTAACCTGTATTCTTTCTGTTGCTTACGTCTTGCTTCTAATCGTTCCTCTGGTGTATTGTATTTGCTTTTTCTACCTCTCTTCTGTTTTTCAGGTGATGGTTCAGTTTTGATTTCAGCTGGTGGCTCTCCCTCTAAAATATTTAACAAGTTCTCTTCTGATTTAGATTTGGATAGTTTCTTTACGATGTCTGTTTTGTTGAATTGTGTAAGATCTAATGTATTAGTCATTTCCATTGAAGAAAAAAATTAAAAAATAAAATCTTCAAACAAAACTACAAATTAACTGCATATTTCAAACATAGATGATATTTGTTAATTAATTCATTATATTCTCTATTGTATACTTGTTTGAAATCTGTGCATACCTCTCCATTATCATTCACTATTTTAATATTTTCTATCTTTCTAATTGGATTTGCTTTACCTGCACAACATCCTATGTCTTCATCAAGGCCTACCTCAACTGATTCTGCTTTTATAATGGCTTTGATAATATTAGACAAAGCTGTAGCCGGTACGATGATACAATTTTTGGAAACCAGATTAGATAGCAAAGCCTTATCTTGATTCAACAATATATTGGCATATGTCTCAAGGATGACATATTTAACATCTTTTGCCTCATCCTCTGGATTTTCATCTAGTTCAACATTTCTTGTAATAACTATTTCTTCTTTTCCATCATCTCTTTTGTTAATGATGATATTGTTATTGATATTTGATGTTGATTGGGCAGCAGCTTGGGGTTCTAATGATAAATTAGCATTTATTCCTTGATTATTTGCTCGTTTCTTAATCATTTGTTTCCCAAAAAAATCTTTTATTTAATAGATAATATTCTCTATTTTAACTTTATGTTGAGGACCATATTCAATTCTTCCAGTATTTCTTTTATCAGCTCTTCCCTGTATCTCCCCTAAATTTTCTGGCTTATTTAAATATGGAGGAAGGGTTGGTGCTTTGGGAGCCTTATCTTTTTTTAAATAATATCCTCCATCTGTAATGCCTACCGGTGGTTCATGTAATGGTTTTGTTCTATGTTGATTGCTCTTTGGTGGTCTCACAGGTTTATTTCATTGGAGGTCTATTGTAATATGGATTAAATGTGACTGCATATGTATTGTCATTAGAGAAAATTCCAAAATGATTAAAACCAACTGTATGTTCTGTCTTGGTTCCTTCATTAAACATTTCTCCTTCTGCTCCAATAATGGCTGAATTTGGATTTCTGTATTTATTCATTTCCTTTCCAAAAAAATTTTTTAATTCCCTTTACTCTAGAACTAACTCCTGATGCTGACCGATGAATAAGCTTGGGGATGTTAATTCATATTTCTCTCTCAGCTGACTAATTAATTCTTTCGTTTTGCTGGAAGCCAACTCAATGGAATAATTGTAGAAATCATTTTCTTTATATTGTTGGGTTTCATTATTGCCATTAACAAAGAATTCATTCATCTTGTAATTCAATCTTCTTCTTGAATTTGTGCTGAGTATTACATGTTCTATTTCATATTCCTTGATTTTGTCAGGATATATTCTCCATGTTGTTTTATCACTCTTGAGTGAAATATAAATGACCTTCGCTAAATAATTATTTCTTGATAGTTGGATTGGATATTTATCACAGAGGATAGCAAAATTACATTCTTTGAAATCTTCTGGTTTTTCAGCTAGGGAGATAATGTTGTTGATGTAATCATAGACTTTAAATTGCTCTTGCATTTCTGTAAAGATAAAAAAATGAAAAAAAATAATAACTTGACAAAATTACTCCAAGCAGTACTGAAACTTAAAAGAATGGATGTATATGGTGGTTTTCTTTCTATTAATGTCTCTTGTCATAATACATTTGTGTCCTCCTTTCACTGTATTAATATGCATTATTCTATAAACTTCATCTGTTATCCTTTGATAAAATATGTCCTCCCCTGTCTCTTCATTATAGTAGTAATAATATTCCTTGTCATTAAACTCTCGGCATTCCTTTGTCATTTGATAGTGTGTTATCAGGATAGCATCATCTGGAATATTATCAACAAACTCATATTTAACACCATTTCTTGACGATGCATTTTTGTTATTATCACTCAATGTACACCATCTTAAATTTTTCAAATGGTAATCTGTTCTATCTTTGTTTATGTGGTCGATATATTTAAAATTATTTGGATTTGGAATGAATTGTTTTGCTATAATTTGGTGCTTATTTATTTTATCACTATTTATGCAGACACTTGGATACCCATTGCTTTTATTTATTCTTTCTGATACAACATAATGGTTATCCTTTCGACGAATTGTAAATGGATACTGTGATAATATTTCATAATCTGGATAATCATCAAGTGGTACAAATTCAATAGCTTGTTCCATTTATCGTAGAGATAAAAAAATTATATTGGTAAAGTTTTATATGCAGGAGTAGTGAGGTCGTAATTCCCTAAGCGGACAAGTGGTGGCATACCATTTGGCTGAACAAGAATAGATATTGATGAATCAAATAAGAGACAAATTAGAGGTGGGGTTTCCACTGCATTTGCATATGTTTTTGCGCCTGTATCTTGGGATACATTAATTTCAAAGTTAATTGGAGACAAAGATGTAAGGCCTTGCTGATATGTATTATCTGTTTCTGTTGGGAGACCAATGAAGAAGCTGGTTTTATCATTTGTCCAATATCCAGTTGAATATCCAAATGTCGGTTGATTAGTAGTTGAATCTCTATTACAATATGTCAAACTGTTTACTACTTCTTTGTTAAAGCCTGATTGTTCACCATTCATATTCATAGCATTTTGACAGTATTCTAAGAATTCAGGGTATTCATCGGTCGTTCCGAATGGTTTTGCAGGAATGTTTCCATATCCTCCGCAATTTAATTGAAATGATTTAAAGTTAGGATTTTTGAAATATGTATGATGAGTATGCTTTATTGGAAATAGACAAAATATTGAATCAACAAAACGGGGTGTAATTGTACAGGTAGTTTTGTCATTTGGATTTTTTAGTTTATTTGTTGTTGTGTAGACGGAAAGAGTTTGCGTTGGGAAAGTAAGAGGATGAGTCGGGTCAGCATATCTTTGAACGAGGCTGGAATAAATATTATCTTCAATACCAAAACATGGTATGATAGATGAGCATTCTGTTATCGAGTAATCGACGACTTGAAAAGTCCTGTCTTCTGTCTCGAGATGAATAAAATTAATATTAACTGTTTTACCTGAAGCTGCAGGTGTGGCTCCTGTTATTCTTGTAGCATCAGCCAAATTTGTTTTGCCTGTATACATAGTTATTGATTCATTTATTGGAGTAAATTCATTTGTTATTTTATCGAAGGCATATTTTGAATTAATATAATATTCATGTTCAAATGTAGCTCCTGGGCCGATAGGACAGCATACCATTCCAGCGCATGAAAAGAATAATCTTAGTTCTATCTTACCTGCAAATGCTGGGAGATATTTAATATTAGATAATGGTAAGAATCTTCTTAAATCTATCTTTAAATGAATTTTATATGTTTTTTCATTCCATTTATCTTCAAAATTAACAATGAATCCTGTTCTGCTTCCTGATTTACCATTCCATATGTCTTTATGTCTTGCTTTGGAATAAACATCTGCTCTCTTTGTTGTTTCATTAGCACAACAAGCTGTTAAAAATGATTCTTCACAACCAAAATTCTGGGTATAGATGGTGATTCCATTTGCTACAATTTCATATTTTTCAACCGCATCTCTAGCATCTTTAAAGCCAAACCAAACTTTGTTAAATTGATACCCATCTGAAGTTAATGGTTCAACAGTTTTTCCAGCAGCTTCTTTAATTTTAACTTCCATATCTGCTCTAATGAATCCGTTATATATGTCAGCTGTATTATTTGTATTTGGAGATATGATTGCACTTGTATATGAACCACTTGGTACTGGAGGTGATGGAGAATATGATGTTTGTGGACTAATTGTATATTGTTTATTTGTATCTGATAATGCTATGCAATTATCCACGATATCAAAATATGCAGCAATTTGTGTACATGCTTCAGCTGATGTTCTAAGTTCAATCTCGTTGTTTAGCATAGTGTTTTCATGGGAAAAAAATAATAAAAGCAAATCAAAAATTTCAACACATATCAGAGAAAATATTATTACGTCTTCTACGAATAGACTGAGGCTGAATTTGAGGTGGTGGAGGAGCAGGTTCTTCTGGTTCTTCTATTTCATTAGGCTCCTGGATATATTGTGGCTGTGTATACTAATAATATGGCTTTCTCATTTGTTTTTGCACTACTTCTTTTATCATCTTTTTTTGTTCTTTCTTAGCCCTTTCATTTTTAAATTCTTCTCCCAATAATTTCAGTTGATTTAATATCTCGATATTTATTGTTGGGTCATTCGCATAAGCAACTTCACTGCGCGAATAAATTTGTGGAGATTGCGCTTGTGATTTTGTTCTAGTGATTTTTTTAGGGAGAGGTTTTGTTGGCTGAACAACAACTGGTGATTCATCTGACCGCTCTACTGTTGGTTCTTCTTCTTGTGGCTCAGGAGTTGGCTCAGCTGAGGATGGCTTGGATATTGGTTCATTAGCTGGCTTTGTTAATGGTTCCTTGCGAGGCCTAACTATATATTTTCCTTCTGTTTTGGTAGGGAACACTTCATATTCTTCATCATCTCTACCATTTAACCATTTTTGTATCACTTGTAATCTTTTGCTTTGAGGCACTCTTTTGCTCATTTATGAGCTTTAAAAAAATGTTTATATTTGCTTGCTATTACATGAATTTGTTTGAGTTTTATTGGAGTTTATGGGGTTTTTACTTCTTTGCTTTCTTTCTTCTTTTTGAACTTTTAGCGGTATTATTCTGATTGTATTGTATTTGCTTTTTCAATCTTGCTATTTTCGCTTCCTCTTCATCTATATATTTATTTCTTTTTTGATATATTTTATATGCAGCTGGTTTTCTTGAATAATGAATGCGTGGGAAATTTGATTCAGTAATGTATTTGTTTCCAAAAAATTGTCCCTGTTTTTCCGATAAATATTTAAAATATTTATCTTTATCACTCTTATTTGATATATCATTTCCTGCTTCAATTAATGTATCCCCTGCATTTTTAAATCTATCTATTCCAGTTAACTGTCCAAATACTTTAAGTCCATATCCGGCTGTTTTTGCTAATCCTTCCCTATGTTTATCAGCCCATTCTATAGCCTGATTTACTTTCTCTGTCCCTTTCTTATATCCCTCATTTATTGAATTTTTTACATCGTTATACTTCTCTTTTACAGTATTAATGCCTTTATTTATTATATCATTTGCTTTATTTATAATTTGTGTTTTTCTATTTGTGTACCAATTTCTAAATTTACCAAATAATCCTTGTGAATTTGTTGTACTTGGTGCAACTTTCCCAGATATTCCTTCAGATTTTTGGAGAGGCATGGGACCGGTTTGTCCAGAAATTCCTTCTGATTTTGATGTTGGCTCAGGCGTTGGTTCAGGCGTTCGTTGTTCAATTTTATCCGTATCTTCAACTTTTTCCATTGTTATTTAAAGCCAATAAAACTATGACTCAAAGTAATATTTGTTGGCCGTTATATTGCAAATAAATTTATCGTGAGGTTCTCTATGCTGCAAATATTCTTTAACCGTCTTTTTGATATTTAGATTGTTATTCGTTTGTTGAAGCAATGATGTAAAATCTTCTTCTGAATATTGACTATAACATATTAAATCTGTAGCCAATCTTTTGGCATTTATATGGACAAATCTAATTGTTTGAATAGCCATAATACAAGTAATATTATAGTGTCTCGTTTTGGTCAGTAGTCTTAAGAATTCAGTATTGTTATGTGTTAATAAATCACTTCCTGCACAGTCATCTAATATTATCAGGGTGTTGTATGGATATGATGAAGTTTGATATTTTACCAGCTTGTTTGCTATATATACTATTCTATCATCTATTTCTTGTAGGGAGTGCTTATTTATTAGTCTCTGCATTTCTTCATATGTCTCTTTCATTCTTGATAATACATGCTTTACCATTGCATAATATTTTATCTTTCTCAGTAGTATACGTTAGGCTGTGCGCCCTTAACGGTCGCCCAGACCTAACTGCGCCGACTGATATCACTAGGGAACTTTGAACAAAAAAAAAACATAACCATTTTAAAGTTTATGCTATATCCAATAGGGTAGCATATGGTGTTCTTGTAAATATTTCACATTTTGGATTTTCAGAATTTGATATTCCATTTTTGAAAAATGAACTGTTGAAAACTATTGATTGAGCAATAGAAATAACATTGAAAGTTGTTTTGTCTAACGGAAAACGTATATTATTCAAATAAATTTCTGTTGGTTCACATTGATATTCCGATGAAGGCGAATTTGCAGAATTAAATGAAACATTGACTTTGATTTCTTTCTGAGTCACAATATTATTTTTAGTTTCAGGATAAGAAAGATACATTGTTGCTTCATAATTGTCAAGTGCTTTTTCTAAATTATATCGAATTATTCCTTCAGATTTGTTATCAAAGGTATAATTAACTTTTGCCAGTTTTATCAAATTATTCATATCTGGTATGTCATCTTTTAATGCATATATGGATAAATCTGGATCTGATTTGCCTTCGAGAGCAGCAAATCTGGCTTCAAAAGCGGCTATCGTAGCCTTTAATGTGGTATTTTCAGCCTCTAATGTCTCAATTCTGCCTTTGAGCACATCTAAAGCCTCATTTGTTTCATCAACAGTAGGATAAGTATTCATTATTTTTGCTATGTTTTCATCGTTTGTATGTGAGTTTTCTTCTATTTGATCAATCTTTTTATTAAGCGCATCAATGTCACTCATATATGCTATATCATTTACAGTATATTTCATACTTCTTATCGCTGTGTTCTCTTTGATGCTGATTGCACTAATTCTATGACTCTTTGGGTTATCAATAATTATAGTTTTGTCTTGGAGAGATGCAGTTGGAAAGTTCTCTGTGCCCTCATAGTTCGATATCTCTCCATTTGATATATGAATTATTGGGTAATTCTCTTCATAGTCTATATCATTATATTCGCTTACTTTCATGATCATAATCCTGACTTTGATAATTCATTCACTTATTGTATCCTCAGCTTCTAAATGTATTTTGCCATCAATTAATTTGCCATTAATGTCAATTGTATCGTCTCTTTTCAAATCACTTTTTGAAATAAAATCATTATATTCAAATTCATTGGCTATTTCATCGATCTTTAAGGCCAATAATTTTAAAATAGGTTTCAATGTTTCTCTGAATTGATTACATAATTCATAAGCGGCTTCAACTGATAACGAATATTCTTCTGGATTTTCATCTTCGTTATCAAAAGTTATATCGTCTAATTGTTTATATTCTGAATTACACCAATTAATAACAGGTGAAATATCGGTGGTTATGCTTCTAACAGCAATATTTCCGAACATAATTCGTAATCGGGTCCAATCAGGAGCACCCAAAACTCTGGACCTACTAAACATACCTCTGAAAAAGCTAGAAAAAGCTGCTTTTAAAATTCTGATACCATGTGGAAAAAGTTGCATGCCGATAGATGCTGCACTCCCCACTGTACCTGCAATACCAAAAGCTAGGGCTGTATATGAAACAATTCTTAAATTCTTAACGTCATGTTCTAAATGTTGAGTTATGTCTTTGACTTGAACCATTTCTGAATCAAGTACGTTAACTCTATGATTCATTTCATTCAAATCGTACGATACGACATCCAAATTATTTGTCACTAAATTTAAATCACTTCTCATCGTCGTGATGTTATCGGCGGTTATGATTTTAGAACTTGTGATATTATAATCTGTATAAAGTGTGGTTGCTGCATTTGGATTTGGTGTTATTTCATAAAATTGTTGCTGAATAATATATTTGAAAGGATTCATAATTCCATCCCAATTGACCTCATCTACTGGATCCACCAAATCCTTTTTCAGATATAATTCAATATTTCTATGACTTGCATCAATTTTTGAATCTTCATAACGATAAGAGATTTTTTCAATTGTATCGAGAACACCGATAGTATCGCAATAAGCTGTATCGTTCCTTTCAACATGGTGAACTCCCTCAAGGCGAAATGACATTCGATTTGCTATATCTGAATTTGGTGAATAGATATCCAAGAAAATTTCCTCAATGTTTTTCACCTCAAAAGTTCGTTTCGAATAATTATATATTAATATTTCAATTGCATAAAGATCATAGCCTTCAACCGAATGACTGAAATTTGTGTTTCCCCAATCAACACCTATTTCATTTCCATCTTTCAAAGTACCATCATTAAATTTCACTTTCAATTCAATTTTGCCATCTTTTTCCCATCCTTCTCCTCTAACAGGTCTTCTGATAAATGCTTGCATTAAATTCTTTTCATTAACATTTGTATACCATATATTATCAGTAAAGAATTTTTTATTCCAGTCATCATTCTTCATCATAACACATGCACCAATAGCATCATAAGCATCTTTTTTTGCTCTTGTATTGCATTTATTTATTATTTTTCCATTTGATTTGCCTTGGATATTTTTGCCATCCCATTTAGTTCCATCCCATATTAAGTCCCATTTATTTCCAAAACAATATTCTTTGAATTTAAATTGTAAATGCGGTGGTATTGTATAATCTGAGGGTACTTCAAAAATCATTTTATAATTATCATTATCATCTGAAATAATTGAAGGCTTATAGAAATAATGAACGTCACTTTTGTGTAATTTGAGAGCATTATCTGCTTCAATTATTTTGCACTTAAAAACTGGTTTATTCGATTCAATTAAATCCTGACTTGTTTGATTCATTATACTCAAATCACCGTTCATCCATAACGTATATGGCACAATATTGAGACGCTCATCAAAAGCTATGAAAAATTGAGAGCTATCTTCAGAACATTTATTTGTATATCCTTTCGATTCTTCATCATAAGCTATTATCGGACATTGAATATGATTATCATGAACGCTTATGAAAAATTCTTTGATATATCGTCCTTCTGTGTCATAAACAACATCTTTTCTGAGAATTATTTTGAATATATTCCCATTGAAAGCTTTCAATTTTTGTTCAATATCATCATCGTTTATTTTAATTTTCAATATATTATAATTTACATTATTGATTGTTTTTGTATCCCCTTCAACGTTTTCATTTTTCACATTGAATTCTGGAACTCCAAATTTTATATTAAAAAGTGAATCTGTCTTATCTGATGACGTAGCTAATTTTTCAATATCAACACCGTTTATTAATCCATTTACATTCAAATTTGCTAATATATTGAAATTGCCTAAAACAGGTTTTTTCTCATCAATTGTTCGGCCATCTTCTTTCAAAATATTGATATCATAAGTAGTATAGTGAAAACGCCCAAAAAGGACTACGCCCTTTTTGTTCGTTTTCCAATGATTTTAGAACATCACATTTTAGCAGGAGTTTTCACACTGAATTCTCAGCATTCTAATAGCTATCAGAATAATGGCAGGTATATTTTTATTTAATTTTTTATCTCATCTAAAAATAATCGCAATGCCAATCTTATCACAAAGAAGTAGCGAATTCTTCTGTCCAGATATAAACCAATTTGTTATAAATCAAGATACTGTTTATGAAATCGAATATGATGAATATGAATACTTTAAAGAAAGCATTTTGAATATGCCTCTTGAGAATCTAACTAAACGAGATTTGAATTACTATGCACCTTATCTAGTCAAATATGCGAAAGAGAAAACACCATATCCGACGGATTCTAGGTTTGAATCTTCATATTCTATTTTCTTAAATAATATTTGGGATGCTTGCAATGATATTGAAAACTACCCATATTTAAGCTCTATTCATTCACTGTATGATTTATTTGACTATGAACTTGATGGATATTATGAAAGTCAAATTGATATGTAAGTCGTTTATTTTTAAACATTTTTAAAATTTTTTGAGCATGAAATGAATTCAACACAATTCTTCTCTGTCACAAAATTCATCAACAAGCTTAACGAACAAGAAAACATCATCAAGAATGACTATAACATTGTAGACCCTATTATTTCTGTCTTTTTCGAATGCAATGATGCATTTAAGAATAAGTATGGAATATGTCTTAAACCAATCTTTATCACAGATAGAACTGAGAGTAAACCAAGAAGTATAAGATATGATAGAATTCAAGAAATCTATGGATGTCAACCGATAATTTCATGTAAAGAGAATGATAATAGGTCTCTTCCAAATGGCAAGGACAAGAAAGATATGTATATACTTGATATTTATTTGAATCAAAAGGAATTTAAAGGAAACAAGTATTATCCATCACATATGAGAAAATGTTCTAATAATGAGAGTGTTGAGAAAATTCGAAAGCATGTCGCTGATTGTCAGAAAACAGATTTCGATGATTTTATTTTAATCTAAGCTTATGTTATATATTTTTGTATTATTTAAATCATGTCAGGCACATTAAGACAAGCACGAATATTAAGTTCAGAAACAGATACAAATAATAATGTTACTCAAAGCCAAAATACCAACGTTAATATAAAGATTACTCCGCGCGCTGCAGGAACGAGTCAAACAGGGGAGCAACAACGTCCACAAACTGTACCATTGTATCCTAACGTTCAACCCTTGAATCAAGGTGTAAATTTTACTCAAGCCAACAACCAACCAGATATGCAACCGAATGGTCTAACATCAAATATACCGATGATGAATCAGGAATCTCAATTTCCATCAGTAGCACCAATAAGCAGCAATTCCCTATTAGCTCAGGAAAGAGGCATCATAGATTTAGGCACTGAACTAGATACATTAGAGAAGAAAAATAAGTTCTTAGAGATGTTGGTTGAGATGTATGAAGGTAACCCACTAAAAGTAAACTCTTACGTTGTATGCGAAAGCAAATTGTTAATGGATATGATTAAGTTACTCACTGAATGTGAAAAGGTAGAATTTGTTCTTGACGATTCTGATGTTGGTTGCGGCTGCACCTCATCTTCTTCAAAATTTACCAAAGTTTCAAAAATATTAATCACTAAAGATGGAAAGACTGAAGACATGAAGTATGCTTACAATAATATATATTCCCAGTTTATCAAGTATGGCTTGAGCCTAAAATTAGTTGTTTAAGCTTTAAACACTGCTAAATAATGTTCGTTTATTTTTCCGCTTACTTTCCCTACTATGCTCTGTTGTATCTTCAATGTTAGTGCATAATCTTCATCGAGGATTCTTCCATCATAGAGTATTACATCACCTATCTGGTATAGATTTGCGTCATCAACGTAGAATAAATAGTCGCCATGGGTCGCAAAGGTAATACATCCATTTTCTTTATCGATTCTAGTAATGATACCAACAAATTCCTTCCAGGTTCCATCCATAATAACTGAACAGATACAATCAGTACTATCAGTAGCGGCGCTGCTAATGAATTGTTTAGTTTCTTTATTATACTTATATACATGCCCTGATAGATATACAGGTTTACCAATCTTGTAGTCAGTAATCTCCTCACCAGCCTCTATTGGACAGTAATGAGTGATAGTTGTGTTTGTTGTTGCGTGAAGTTCATCAACGTATGATTTCAATGCAAAGTTTTCATTAACATATTTCACCGAAGTAATCATATTATCGTTCACAGGTTGACTGCGGATTAATGTGATAGATGCATCATAAATATTAGTCAATGTATCATCCTCAGCTCTCAATGAGATAATATGGGTATTATAATTAATATTTATTAATTCACCACTGGTTGATTTGTAAATCATATTCAAACTTTTAAATAAACTGTATCCGTATTCGGCTTCTTCATATGATGCATCATCGGCATTTCGTTTGAATTTGACGATAATAGTTTCGGTAGTGAAAACTTTCCTTACATCATCATCAGGAACTACACAACTACGTTCATTCTGTGTACATTGAATTGTGATTTGTTGGGAACCTTCATTAGTAATATTCTCAGTTTTTACAAATGGTGATTCAATTTGAGCTTTAATGACGTTGATTAACCATTGAGTATTGCCACTTGAATTATACACCATAAATTCACCACGGTCATACCATACGATAGATAATCCATTATCTAACATCATTCTATACCCTCTCTTATATTTTTCATAAGGCTTGAATATCAAATCAAAATGTTGTATATTGTTAATGTAATCCGTGTTAGAACCCCAATTAACATCAAATATCACATGTATATTGGTTTCTGGTAAGTATGGTTTTACAAATATATAATCACGAACTGGCTCTGGATATTCAATATTCAATTCAGTGCCATATAATGCAGTACTCAACGCAGATTCATTAACCAAATCTGTGGGTATCTCAGGGATATCAGATTTCAATGCATATTTCCCTTCAGCTACATCCTTGGTCTCATACTTATCTAATTCATATGCTAATTCATCTTCATCAACGAACATCTCATCAGCTTGGGCACTAGTGTAATATGGTGTTAAATCAACAGGTTCAGGTAATTCACTCTTCAATGCATAATTATCTTTTACAAAATTCATATTTGGAATACAATATTCATCATAAACATCAGGTTTGTATGAATAACTTACTGATTCTAAATTGACATCATAGTTATCATTATATCTGAATGTTCCACCATAATAGCGATAATAAATAGACAAAGTATTTTCATCTTTCTTGTAATGATAATATTCCGAGTCTTCACTATCATACAAATATTCTCCTGATATATCTTCATTATTGCAAGAGCCTTTTACTATCAATGATGATTTCTTTAATATTTTACATAAATCTCCATCCAAATTTACGATATTCGTTCTTCTATCTTCATCATTTGTTGTTCCGTTTACGAATTTTGTAGCGATTGATAATTCTTGAGTTATTTTCTCAGTTGATAATATGTCTTCTTTCTTCAAATAATTCTGGAGATTCGTAAGTTTCACATAATTGTTGTTCAAGTGTTCTTTTAATACATCACCTAATACTACATGATTGCTATCCCAAGTTGATTCATCATTTGTTGTAAATCCTTTAATCATATATTCATTTTTATCATCATCATAGAATCTAATTCTAGTTCCTGGACTCATTGAAATAATTCTATTTAAAGTAATTCCATCCTCCTGTAAAGAACCTATTTTTAGGAAATCACCAATTCTCATAACTCCTCTAAATATAGCTAAATTGGCAAATTTGGTAATCTTATTAAATTTATACAGTTGTACTGAATCTGAATCTTCGTTTAAAAGAAATCCAGTAGATGGGTCGATTTCGCTCTCATTTGAACTACTCATTGAACTGAAATCTGTAGATAAAGGTGATACATCAAATGGTGCATATTGTAATTCACTTTCTGAAGTAGCTGAACCTGCAGCACTACCCTCTGATGTTTCAGCTGAATTTAATAACATTACTTCTTCATCAACAGCTGGATGAGCTGCACCTCTAGCTGTTGCTGCTGCAGCATTTCCTCCTCTATATAATTTTGATTTAGCGAAATTATATACAACTTTAGCGCCAACACTTACCATTCCCATTACAGCAACACCATCTACAATTATACTTAATATTTTTGATACCTTATCTAAAGTTGATTGAACTTTAATGATTGAATTTAAATGTTCTATATCTTTTCTGTCTTGCTTTTCGGCTTCATCAATTCTTTGTATTTCACCACCGAGTAATGTTACATTATTACCTAAGTCATTTAAGAGAAAGCTATGAGTTTCTATATTAGAGCCAATAACAATTCCATCTGTTTTTATATTATGAGTTGTTGACAAGTATGAACATGCTTCTGGTTTAGGAATTATTTCATATGCTTGTTGAGAGAATAAATAACTAAATGGATTCGTTCCTTCTTTATATTTCACATCTTCCTCAGGTATTTGATAAAAGAATCCTTCACGTAAGTAAACACGTAATCTATTATTGCTATCATTTTCAATTCGTTTGTATTTATTTATCTGAAATGCTTTTATGTATAAATCTTCATCTGAATAGATTGATTGGTTCGTTTTTCCATTATAAGTTGCTTTAATCTCAAATGATTTTGTTAATTCAGAGTTAATAGGAGACGTGAATGTAAGAATTAATTTACCATCACCTGAAGCAGCATGGTCTGCAATATTTTTATCATGTAATTCGAACCTTATTACATCACATAAATCATCTTCGAATGTATAATCAGTTTGATGAATTGAATAATTAGTAATTTCAATATTATGTATTTCTTTATCACCATTCTTAAATGATAGGGTCATGTTATCATATAAAGCTTGTGGTATGTTTGCCATTCCCCATTCATTCATTACGAACTTTAATTTATCATTCTTACTAACAATAATGCTTACGTATTGAATTACATCAAGTTTCTTCACACTCTTGTAATCATCTTTGATGTGATAATATATATTATTTCCTGTCCAGTTGCCTCCATTTTTCTTTAGGCAGTAATCTAAACCAAAAATCTTTCTGTCAATGAACTCAAATGGTTGCTCGTTTGGTAATGCTTTAAACTCTTCACTATCATTTTTATAACCGAAATCAATGAACCAGTAATCTATACCATTAATTGTTTCAATGCCAAAATCTTTAGGTTCATATAAGAAAATTAGTGGTGATTTATGTAGAGTAAACCCATTATCTGCAATCAATTCTTTACATCTAATTACGTTTTCTGTTCTGATATTTGTTTTATCATATATAATATCAATCATTAATTCACCTCTTAGCAATAATTCTTTAATGTTCAAGTCGTGTGATGTCATCAATCCTGGTTTATCATAGCCTTCTAAATTCTCAACTTCCCAGCTATCATTTATCTTATATACATGAGGAATGGTGTATGAAGGTAAACCTGAACTCATCTCGAAGTTATTTAATGTAATTGTTTCTTCAACATATTCAGATACGTTATTATTAAAGATCTCTTCCCGAAAAATTGAGAGGGGAAATTCCCGTCCTAAACTCCAAAAAATATTCCCGGGAAGAGATCAAATTGAATGGAATTATAAAAAATAGGAAATAAATAAAAAAAAATATTTGACCAATTAATCTTTGAAATTTATTCCTTTTTTTTAAAAAATAATTGAAAATATTCAATGCATTTTTTTTGTTTTTATTTAATTTTTTCATATTAAACCACAACTTTTTCTTAAATTCCCATTTTCTCAAACCATTTTATAATTCAAAAAAATAAACTTTTTCAGAACTTCCCCATTTCCCCAAATATTTCCCACGTCAAAAAGTTTAACTTTTTCATACAAATTTCAATACTTCCCCATTCCTGGGAATGGGGAAATGGGGAAATTGGGAAGTTTAGAAAAAGTTAAACTTTTTGATTTATAAAATAGTCCTAGAAATCCAGGTTTTAAACAAAAAAAAGGAAAATTCAAGTAACTAAAGCAAGACTTAATAATTTTTCTGCTAAATCAACACTAAAATTATTTTAGTTATAAAAAATCATTCTTTTATACTTTTACAATCAAGAATATTCACCATACTCAAAGCAACGTCAAGAATTGATCTGAATTATTTATTATATTTTGCTCATTCTGAAATAAATATTTATTATATTAACGAAATAAGCTTTTATAGAAGTAAAAAAAATAATATATATAAAACCTTTTATATTTTTGCATTTTCTTTTCCCTCTATTTTTTATAATTTCGTAAAATAACTTGTATAATACAATATTTCATTAAAAAGCACTTTGTTACTAATAAAGTAATGTTTTTGAGTTGTATTTTAAAATGAACAATTTAGAACTTTAACTTTTTATATAACTATTTTTTTCTATAATTCAATTTTTGATAGCTTAATTGTTCATTCTTTGTCATATTAAAATATAAAAACTACAGTTCGATTCACTATAATTATTTTTTTTTTTTTTAATTTTTTCATTCATGAAAAAATTACGTATTTCTCAGGTATATTAATAGAAAAGTATTCCTTTATAAAAATTTTCAAAAAAATTAATTTTTTTTCCTTTGCGATTGCCTTTCTCAGGTATATTTTAAGAAATTACCTTTCAATTTTTTTTCTTTTCAAAAAGTTCATTTCCCAAATTTTTTTAGAAATTCCCACCCAAGGATACCTTTTTTTTTCGGGAAGAGATCTTTAGTTATTATATAATTGTATAACAACAGAATCTTTGAATAACTCTTTTTGATGCTCGTAATTAAAATGAAATGCTTGATTGGGTCCATCAAAGCCAGAATCTAATGTATCATCTGCAATCATTGTAAACTTACCATCACCTGAAGAAGTAGCAGTTAATAGTATCTTAAATACACTGTCACATATCCTGATTTGCATTCCCTCTGTTGTAAGAATGGTTGGGTCACATAATTGAGCAATCTTGTGGAACTCTATATCGCATCCTACTTCGTTATATGTTACCAAATCATCTGGAACGTCAATACTTTCACCACTTAACGTAACTCTATTGATATCTGAAATGTATCCATTAAATCCTTTCTTAACATTGCAAATGACTGAATCAATTGGTTTACCATTACTATCTTTAACATAATCTGGTAGATGAATTTGGAGGAATGCTGTTTCATCTTGTGTTATATTCAACTTAGGTATGTCATCAATTGTTAATAAATATTTAGATTCACCAGAGGCGTAGTTTTGTCGCACAACGGAGTCAAGTCCTAATTGTTCGGTTATCTCTGGCTCTGCCGTGCAACGAATCTCAGATTCGGTGCCTGACGATATATCCATCTGGCTGATAGAAGTATTGAAATCCATTTCATAGTCAGGGTTAAGCCCAAGAGTTTGAGTAAAGAAATCTCTAGTAAGGTTTTTGTTTAATGGTCTTATTTCAACAGCACATAAACGAATATCTGGATGCGAGGCGTCACCAATATTCCTTAGTTGAAAAGTTCCATCTTTATTATTAGTATCCCTTATATCAAACCAATTCTGATTAATTGCAATTGTATTATCGTTTATGCTTATTCCATCACCTGCTGTGTATTGACTACTTCCACCAATTGCTTCCAACTTATTATCTTCATTAACTCTAATTGTTTTATCATCAGTATTAACATTTAAGTAATTGGTACTATCGATTCGTGAAACTGAAACACCTTTACCACCATTATAAGGCATTGCATAAAGCTTACCATCAAGATATCCCATTGTATTATCATCAATTCTGGTTTTAATTGTATCATCATTAATCTCAATTCCCCATCCAGCTTTATATTCTTTACTACCAGAATTAACTGCTTCTAATTGATTATTTTCATTTACTTTGATTGTTGTGCCATCAACATTAACATCGAATTTGTTTGAATTAGATGAAAGAGCCGAACCGGCTGTTGGGACAACTGCATGAATTTCACCATCTGGATTTGCTTGAATTGTTAAATTATCAATCTTTGTTTTGATTACATCTTTATCAATTGTAATACCATCACCTGCTTTATAATTTATACTTGGAATTGTTAGTGCTAATTGATTATCATTATTTATTTTGATTGTGCTTTGGTCAACTTGAACATTTAAAGTATCTCCATTTACATTTAAACCATCACCTGGCCTATATACTTTCCCTGCATTGGCTACTGATAACTGTTTAGATTCATTGAAGACAATACTTGTTCCGTCAATATCAGCAGTAATTGCATTATTGCCTCTGGTGATTAATATACCATCTCCTGCTTTAAATTTTATAGATTTATCTATAGCTTCTATTTCACCAGCCTGGTTTACTTTAACTGATATTCCATCAACGTTAGCGCTTATCTTGTGATTGTTGATATGAATCCCTGGGCCTTCTGAATATTCTATTCCACTAGAACCACTTCCTGCACTAACACATGAAAGTTTTCCTTCTGAGTTTAGACATAGTGTATTATCAAAGTTTACTGAAATCATTCTATCTTCTAAAGATATGGCTTTTCCTGCCTTATAATCTGTATTTTCATCAACTTGCTGTTTTGAATAAGACATTTGATAAATGGAAAAATAACATTTTCCGCCTTCTACCTAATGCAATCTAATCCAACCGATGTAAGTCAATACTCTAATACTGAAAAACTACTATTAATAAAATTATTTTTCCTGTAAAACAATCAATGCCAACAGTAAAAACTTACTTTTATGTTCAAGGAGCTGGAAATAGTCCAAGTAAATATTATGAAAGAAAATTTCCTCATGAATTCACATCAAGCAATAATCCTAAGTTCATCCATGTCATCCATTGTCGTTGCTTATTTAGTAATGCAATGGTTGGAGATGTTATGTTACACTGTTCCTTCATTGAACGTGATAATTATTTGGATTCATTCGTTTGCTTTACAAATACTATATTAACCAAGTACAAGAAATACGAAATAACACAGCCTAAAGATACTTTTAAGATATGGTTTACTGACTTAATTGGTAATCTAATTAATGTACAACAATTTGTTTTAGAACTTTTATTAGAATATTGAATGTAAAAATATATTTTTAGATTAAATCATATTGAATCTTGAATTTGGAAATGTTTAAAATATTTAATATAACTCTGGTGGGATTTTTGTACCATGATATACAAGACCATTAATACTATCCATTGTGAAATATGTATCTTGACAAATCCAGAGTTCAGGGGGAGGCGGGTGCCTGGCTGTATCAACAACTCCATCATCATTTGTCATGAAATTATAGTATGTATCATTGACACCTTTAAACATTGGTTTACCTCTGAAAGTTATTGGCACTGTCTGTGTTCCAAAGTCTGCTCCATCGAAAACATATCCAGCATTGCTTCTTTCAAGTTGGAAATTGATACCAAATGAAGTTCCATCTGCTCTACAATTTGAACGACGTTTACCGAAATCTTCAGAACCTTCAGTCATATCATTAAGTGCATCAGTAAATGAATTCTCAAATTCTTTAGTTGCTTCTAATGGTCCATCCAGTTCATTAGCGACAAGTTGTAATTGATAAAATCTAGCACCTACTGTTTGTAATTCAGTATCTGGAATAGCATGCTTATTAACGAATAATTGAACATTCTCATACATAATATTATCGAAACATGTTGCATCATTTGAATTCTTTGGAAATACAACAGTAATATTTGTGGCAGAATTTAGCGAAATATCAGTTGTTGTATCAATACCATTAGCACCAGCAGCATTTGGAAAATGTCTTCTATCAAGTGTTTGAGATGGAATAATTATTGGTACTTGAAGAAGGGAACGTAATTGTTCTAATACTTGTGGCTTAGCGTTAAATCCTGCAATGTTTGTTCTCATCTGCTCAACAATACAGTTTGTGATAGAAAGTGTAACATTATGAACTGCATATGAATATTTTGAATCATCCTGAACGAAAGTAAATTTGGGTTCTTCGTTGTCATTTTCTTCATCATTCTCAATTTTCACAATTGATGATATAATCTTGGCTGCATTTCCGCATTGAGTAAATTTGTTTGTTAATCCAGTATAATCTGGTAATGTAATCTTCATTACATCTCCTTCCCATGTTTCTAAAGCATCTTTAACAACTGAGGGTGAAATTGGTGCCCAAACAAATGCATCAGTTGATGTTTCTACTAATTCTTTGATTTCACCGCAAATAGCATTAGGATATAACATAAAAGCTTGATACTTTAATAAATCTGTGTATGGTATAACTAATTCCATATTAAATGAATGTTCATATCCATCTGCTAATTCTGATAATGGAACATATATACCACAAACTGATTCTGAGAAAGATGAAACATTATCCCATGTTGAATGACTATATTTTGCTGTAGCCTTCTCTGCTCTTGGTTTCAAGCAGTTGTATGCAAATTGTTCCCTAACTGCTTCATCTTGAGTGTTTTTACACATAATGTTATTACAGATTGTATCTAACTTTCCAAAGAATTCTGCTGAGTTCTTAAGACCAACAAATACTCGAATGAGCTTCTTATAGTCGTTTTCGAAGCCAACCAAGCATTTATCCAATTTAATTGATAATTTTATCTTAATACTAATGAAGGATTTTTCCATTTGAGTTATTGGGAAGTTCTCTGATGTAAGTCTCAAATAAGATTTGGTACGAACTGGGTGTGGACAATTAGAATCAAAACATTCGAATGTTTTCCAGTTAAAATAATGGTCACCTCCATTAGTTTGAACTAAATTTGCTAAATGTTCTTGAAAGAATCTATATAAATCACCTTCACGATTACTTAAACCTTTGGTTGCCGCGTTTGCAAATGTCATTTACACCTAAAGAAAATTTCAATATTCGGGATTTTCTTTCAAATGAAATTAAATGGCTTTCGGAAGTTGGTTTAAGAATATAACTAAAAAAGTAGCAAATGGTTTTAGAAAAGCTCTGCCTGTGTTACAAACAATTGGTCAAATAGCAACTGGGATAGTAGCTCCAGGATTAGGCAAAGCGGCAGGAATAATTGGAGGAAATGCAGGGAAGTTTTTAGGTAATTTAGGAAATGGGATATCATCAACAGTTGGTGCATTTGATAACTTTTTGAATGCCCAACGAGTTGGACAGACAGCGAAGCTGAATACACAAAATAGCATAAATCCAGCAACATTTAGTATTCCTATGCTAAAAGGCAACACTTAAACGAAATTAGAATTAATTAATTGTATTTTATTGTTTTTAATATCTATCAAAATGAGTTTAACAGAATTGAAAATAATTGAACCTATTAAAAACTATTCAAAAGAGTTTGAAAACCCAGATGAGTTCAATATATTCTATACTAAGAATAAGGATGAGGTAGATAAACTGACAACCCACAAATTGAATAAGTTGTATCACATTAAAGGATACAGAATAACGAGAATCAAAAATATATTGATGTTGAAAAAAGATTATGGTCCTGCTGAACAGCCTGAACCTAACAAGCCTTCAGAAAGCAAACTCAAAAATGATGTAGAAACTCTTAAAGAGAAGGTGAATCAAATTATTGAATTCCTGAATTCATCAAACGCATACAGTGGTTCAGCATAAAGCGCTTCAGGTATGAAGTACCGTTTCGGGCATGAACCCTCAAACACATACAGTGGTTCTTCAGGTATGAAG
This sequence comes from Tritrichomonas musculus, assembly GCA_039105265.1. Classification (NCBI taxonomy): domain Eukaryota; phylum Parabasalia; order Tritrichomonadida; family Tritrichomonadidae; genus Tritrichomonas; species Tritrichomonas musculus. Next base: position 2,726,503 of record JAPFFF010000005.1, on the reverse strand, counting down.
TACCGTCTCACCACCTGAATTAACCTGAACTATCATATAAGGATGAGTATCCGGATTGTCTCTAAGAATTTGTAGAAGCTGGCAATATTTTTGGTAAAATTCATCAAATTGTAAATTGCTGGCTGATTGAGAATAGATGTAATGTAGTTGCTGCTTGTTGAAGCATGGAAAGATAAATAATGTCGTGATTTCATTTTTGATATGAGGTTTGATTCCTTTCCATCCTTGAATCAATAAGAAGTAAGTAATATTTGTATGCCTACATCTTCTAAGTTGCTGACTGAAATAAGATTCCTCAGAAGAGAACAATTTACTGTTACTTATATCATCGAATAAAACAATAGTGTGTAAATAATCCCTATCAAAATTATTAATATGTAGCACATCAAACATTGCATATTTTTGGTCATCCATTATTTGGTCTTCTAAATTCTCTCTTTTGATTAGATAATACAAATTTTTTGCAGATATCAATGTTTCAATAAATCCTTTTGCTTCTTTCTCACTTATTGTAACGTGAGGAATTTTGATTAAATGCTTTAGTGCTTGGAAGCTTCTATCATTTTCATCACCATTCTTTGTGATATAGACAAGTAAGTGATGCGTGTTTATTAGACTTATTTTGATAATTTCTTCTAAAGCAATAACAGTTTTACCTTGACCTTGTTTACCAACGATGACATTCACACTGTTGTACTTAATGTTTATATCAGGATGGATATCATTTATTAATGCACCACCAATCTCATCTATGTTATCATTTAATGTATCATTTACTTTATCACGAATGAAATCTAATCGAAAGTTGCTAATCGGGCCTGTTAAGGCCTGAGATTTGCTGCTAGACGGGCACCGAATCTCCGGCTTTGCAGCGAATTCTTTTGAAGAAAGAATCATATGTACCATTATATGAAATTGTTTTCATCTAAAAATAATCTTAAATATCTTACTCACTTAGTTGAGGTTCTACCATTTGATATTGTCCAGAATAATTAGATATAGTTTCATTAGTAATTGAAGCGATTAAATCATTTAATAGATTTTTCCTTGATGCACCTCCATCATTATGTAAATCATGAATTATTTTTGAAACTGTATTATCAATTTCTCCAGCTGCTTTCTTTTTAATTATCTTTGCATCGCCTTCTGTATTGGCTTGATATTTACGATATAATGGTTCTAAAATCTTAGTTCGCCATAAATATCCAGCTGCTTTAGAGAATGCTCTCAACTTAATTTGGTCTGGAATAATCATGCCATTTTGTAAAATAAATTGAAATGCATCATTTTTAACTTCACCTAATACATATTTAACAAATCTTTGGTATGAAGATAGTCTCTTAGGAACTCTTAATGAATATCCACTCATATTATAATCTAAACCTTCATCATTAACAAATTGTTTTGGTCTTTTCCATTTTTCTTTGAGATTACCCCATAATTCAGCATTCCCTTCATTAACATATTGAACATTCATTATGTCATTCTTATATTGTGAAAGTGGATATTTCTTTCTTGATTCTCTTGTTGGATGTTCTTTATAATAGTTATAAACTAAAGGATAGTTGCTCTTTTTTGTTGTATAACCGTTGACGTACATTGGTTCGCCTCTCTTGTTTCGAATAATAATATCAGGAATATTATCTCCATTAATATCATTGGTATGCAATGTCCATGGGCTTGATGGATTTTCTGCATTATGTTTATCAACCATTTTTTGAGCTCCTTGAGGTGAAATTGCATTTGAGACTCTTTTAACATCACGTTGTAAATCCAAAATGATATGCATTAAGTCATTCATTCCAATTTTCGAATGACCAAAGCCTCCTCCTATTCCTTTAACTAAATATCCATCTCGAGCTGCTTTAAGAACTTCATTTAATAAATATGCTTTTGCTAAGTCTTGGTTACCTTGTGAGTTTTGTTGAACTTGCTGGATTGATATTGGGTTTGGACAATATTTATTATAGATATTCAATAAATCTTGAACAGATATTGTATTAATAAGTAAATCCTCTAAAGGATTAATTTGCTGTGGTTGTTGCATTTGTGATTGAGAAAAGTTTGAATTTTGTATTATGCTATTTCCTATATTATTACTTGTCATATTTGCAACATCCTCAATTAAATCGTCAGTATTATCTGAGAAAACTACAGGAGTATAATTTTTTAAAGGATTCATATTAACACCAGTATTATGTGGTATGCTATTTCCTATATTTATAGTATCTTTTAAATTATTACCTGTCATATTTATAACATCATCTACTAAATCTTCTGTTTCTTCTTGTTTAACTCTATTTATAAAAGTTCCAATTGTTTCATCATTAACATCAAATCCTTCGTTATTAGCAAACTCGTATTCATTAAGGAAGTTCATAAGTGAAGATGCTAATTGTCGCCAAGCTCCTCTTCCATTTGGATTATTATCCAAGCCTGCGTTAAGTTCGTTGTTTAAACGTGTGTTTATTCGTGCTAAGTCTTGTGCATTTAATTTGCCACTAAAGTTACTAATAGCTATTCTAGGCATTTAATCTCAAAAATAATTCAATTATATAGATTCTTTATTGCCTTATTTAATAACTTTCTAACTTTCATATCACGTTCGTATTTAGCCTTTATAGATTTTATTCTCTTTTCATTCTTAATACTTTGGTTATTTAAAACCTTTCTATAATAACCTAATCTCAAATTAATTAATCTTAATGTTTCTGTAGCAAATGTTCGTTTACTATATTTTGGTTTGGTTGGTAAATGCAACAAGTTTGGTTGGTCTTTTTGGTTAGATGTAGTCATTTAATTCTTTTAAATGAGAAAAATTTTGAATTATAAATGAACAAAGTTAAATAATTATATTTAAATAAATGGATAAATTCTTATATCAACATCGAAATGAAATTATTGGTTCTGTTTTAAACAGTTTAGATAAATTCAATTATGAAACGTTTGAAAGAGAAGTAAAAGCATTAATATATAACTATCTTGATGAACATAACCAAAACTATTTTGATGAAGCAAGTGATAATGCAATTGACGAATTCTATCAATTCAATTATTTGATTTTACGCGATAATGTCAAAGCAAAAGAAGAAGCATTTAAAAGAAATCAACAAGAATCTAGAATAAGAAATGCCAGAGATTCATTATTCGCAACAATTGCAAGAGCAAGTAAACCGAAAACAATTGGTGAAGCGCGAAGACTAAAGTATTTTAGAGCATTAATGGACATTGACCAAGAAAAAGTATATAGAGAATATTTAGATGAATATAAACGAACTCATAAAGAATTACATGAAACAGTAGCTCATAAAGAAACATTTTCTGATAAGATTAAGAAATTCGTAATAGAACATCCAGATGAATACTTTGAATATGACAAGTTTCTTAAAGTAATTAAAGATTGGCCGAAAGGATTATACTCAAATGAGAAATGCTATGAAATATATAAAAACTTATTTTATAAACAGCCTGAGAATAATATTCAGATTGAACAAACTCCTATATCTGGTACTATAGGCTTCAAAAGTCCAAACAAAGTTAAAGCGTTGCTAGAAATTAATTCTAGAATGAAAACTATCGACGAACCCAAATCATCATTCCCATTAAAGGATAATACCAAAAAATACCAATTACATAAAATGTCATCAAGAGACTCTTACATCATTGATTTGATGATGGTATATCATCTCTGTTATCTTGTAGCAATAAATATTAATACAAGATACCTTTATGTTAAACTAACAAATATTGAATTAGGTGAAAACAAATTCAGTAAACGTGATAAGAAATCATCCAAAAGATACTTGAATGCGTTACGAGCATTGATAGACCAGGGAATGGTAGTTAGATATCTTTCTGGTGATGGTGAATCTGCCTTTAATTCAGCAGAAGCTCAAGAATTCTATATTAATAATGGAATTACTTTTAGAACAGTTCCAAGACAAGTGAATGGTGCATATCCTGATTTCATGAAGTCAGAACAAAGATTAGCCAATAAAACAAGTCCATTACATTCATCATTAGGGATTATAGATAGAGTAATTCGTACTTTACGAGATATGGCATATAATATGAAAATCGGTATGATTACTCCAAATGTTATGGAAGATTTGGTTTTCCAATACAATCATGCCCCTCATCAAACTCTAAGTAAATATGCCGGATATCCTGTATCTCCTCAACAAGTTCAGAATGACCATGAATTAGAAAACTATATAGTTAGAAGAATATGTCAAGAGAATTATAACATAAAGAATAGTCCTGGATTCAAAATTGAAGAAGGTATGAATGTTAAAGTATACAATGAAACAGATAAGATGCTGAAACGAAGAAGTATTATTCAACCGGGTGAGCACAAAATTATTGGATTTGAGAATGGATTGTATTTAGTAAAAAGTGGTAAAAATATACAGAAGCTTCCAAGATATCGTTTGGCTCATATGTGGGAATAATTTGAGGGCTGAAAGTAGTCATCAATAATTCCCTCTTGATAAAGTGTCTTTATCTTTCTCTCGAATTTTGTTTTTGTTGATACTGTCATGTTTTTGTTCATTTCGAAACATGGTTGACCTTTAGTTAAGTCAAAGGTCTGAGACTTTCCTTCATACATTGATTTGTATAAAGCTAATGGGTTGTTATTGAATTTCTTTGTTGCATATTTAATGCTATTTTGAGTAAGGCCTTTGCCGCGTACCATATAATCAATTTCTCCAGTTGAATCTTGAAGTTTATCAATGTACATCTTCTTCATTAAGAAGAATGATTCAATTGCTTTTGGCATTTCGTCATGGTTATTAATTGTTGGAAAATCTGAATGGAATTGTCCTAAATTAGAGCCAATTAAATCTCTTCCATACTTATTTTTGAATGCATCAATTAATTTAGGTAAATCATCGACTTCTATATGCATTGAATCTGTATCTTGATAATAGATATGACAGCCTAAGTCAAATGCTAAGCACATAACTTCGTTCATAATTCTCTTTGACATACTGAGTACTTGAATCCCAAGTAAGCTAAAATTGAAATGCTTATCAATTGGCTTCTTTACACGTACTGCATGGATTTCGCTATCTCCTAATTGAACTTCTTCAATAATTTTGTAATAATTCTTAAACATATATTTGTTTAAATCCTCTTCATTATCAAAATATTTCCAATCTTTATCAACTGGTTTCTCGATAGTTTTGCCATAACATGAATTCATGATTAGTTTATATAATTGCTGAAGAGGATTCTTTTGTTTCTTGTATTCTAATCTTTTATTGAAAATATGTCTAATGACTTTCTGAATTGTATCATCAGTTCCGCTATTCCAATAATAGCCTTTAATTAGTTCAAATTCTATTTTCTGAAAATTAATCAAATCCTCCAAAGCAATGTTATCGACTACCATCGTGATTGGGTCTGTTATATTGTCGTTATTTAAGTTAAGACCTTCTTTAGTTTTCTGAACAATTAACGGAAATGCGTAGTGTTTGTTCACTTTTGTAATCTTAATCTCAACAACATATGCATCAACTGATTGAAGAAATTTCATATTCAATTGCTCTGGTTGAATCACTTTAGGAATACCTTTCACTGTCTTCAGTCTAGCCATAGCTGAAGGATATAATGAGACTGCATCAAAATCACTTAAAGGTTTAGTGGTATGCCATTTCTTATTATAAGCAGTCATGCATCTTCCACCATAAATAGCATGAGACATAAAATGTCTAACAACACCACCAACTTTATAAAGATTATGATTATAGTAAACATTCTGATTGAATACTTCATTAGCTAAAGCTGAGATTGAAATGAATTTATATGGGTCAATTTTGAAATCTTTCAAGAATCCTTCACGAAATGCATTAAATCCTAAACGAAGAATGTTCACATCTTGCTTACAGTAAAATTCACAGTATTTGTACATATCAAATTCTGTATCAGATAATCTGCAACCTTCAACAGAATCAATATTAGAATTGAATAATTTGTAATCTTCTTCTGTCCACTCTTTGTCCTCATCTTTACCTGCTTCACTGATTATGCCAATATTTGTCTTTAATCTTTCCAATGTGTAATACTTGTATGGGAAGATTTCTTTCTGTACTTTGGGCAAGTTGAACATGGCTGGAAAATCACTTAACTTAGATGAAATCATAGGATAAGAATCTCTGAAATGAATAGTCTTACCTTCAAACTTAATATCTGCCTTCATAACTTTACTTCCTTTGATAATTGATTTGTTCATTCCATATTTCGCTAACATTCTGATATCATAAGCTAAATTATGAAAGTATACTACATCACCATCCTCTAAATACTTCAATAACTTAACTGCACAATCTTCACCTTTCCAACATTTATTAATTTCACCAGATTCATTCTGTAATACTACCATATAAGGTTTATGAATCGAATCGCTAACATCAGCTTCAAAGTCTGCATAAAAGTAATTCGTTATCTTATCTTTGGTTTTCCAATTAGACGGTGCAATCAATTGAGTACAGTGTTCAGGGTCATAATCTAAATTGATACTGTCTAAATCATTCTTAACTTCATCATAAAACGTTGTTTTTAGAATCATTGCTTCACCAAAAGTAATTGGTACAAAATATCCATTTTGCATCAAAGTTCTAACTAAGTTAGATGATTTCATATAGTATCTAGCATTAATGAAATGGTCTCCTTTAAATTCTTTGTTGAATTGCTCATCAGTTCTATCGGATAAATTCTTTATATAATCAGTTGAAAATGGTGTAACTTCCTCTAGAAAGTAATGTGACTCATAAATATTCATGTGATGAATTCTATTTGACTCTGGATTAGCAACTCCTAAATAATTCTTCTTTACATGATTCTTAACTGAATAAACTTGTTCTTTTACTTTCTTTGCCTTTTCATTTATGAAAGTTAATTTAATTTGTATCTTGAATTCATTACAAATTTGTTCAATACATCCTTGTGAAAGATATCTTCTATTAATTCTTAAACGAATCTTATTTAAAGTCTCTTCATCGTACTGACCAGTTTGCTTAAGTGCATAAACAAAACAGTTATCATCTAATTCTTTTCGTTGTGACTTACCTTCAACTAAAGTATCAAATATCTGTAATCTATTCAAATATTCAATAATCATTTTAGGTACATCTGGTTTGATTAAATATCTAAAGAATGAGCCACCTCTATCATTGCTACTATCAAATTTCTGATATTCATTAAACCTAATTTCATCAAACATTGACCAATCAGGTAACTTGCTACCTCCATCTTCGTAAAAGTATTCAGCTGGAGTTGTATCTAAGTCGAATAACAAATGCCTTTCTTCTAAATTCTTCATTAGTTGATTTAAAGATTCTTCATCTAATGGTTTTGTATGCCACTGTCCATTAACTTTAAATTGTATCTTGTATTTCCCAATAATAGGAAGAGTTAAAATGTGTTCTTGAAAGAAATTCTTTAATGGCTCAAATATTAGTTCTCTACCTACATTAGTTAATTTAGTAAAATCAATGCGCCAATTAGTTTTGTGTCTAAGTAGGTGGTCAATTATATCATCAACTACTTCTTTCTGTGAAGATTCTTGTTCCTTCCATTCTTTAAATGATTGCATAACTTGCTTATTTTCTTCAGCTGGCGTTAACTGGAGAAATTCATCAGCATCAGTTTTTGGGTTAAAATGATGATACTCTTTTAGTTTCTTAGCATGAGCTGGCAATTCTTTCAGCAAATCTTTATTCTTATTCATAGCAGCATCAATTCCCATAAAATAATAGAAAATTGGGTCATATTCAAAAGGCCCTTTATAATTAGTTTCTGCTAAATAATCTTTAATTTCATCAATTAATGCTTTTCTTACATCTTTCACAAATGGAAGTTTTTCATATTCCTCCAAAGTAGTAGCAGAAGGATTAACAATTTTAAATAATTCGAATAATTTCTCAGTACTTACTGCTTTCATTTTTAGATGAGATAAATTATTAATTTAAAACAAATATTAAATCTAAAAATATTTGAGAAAAAATTGAAAAAGTTAATTTAAAAATAATAGAGAAATGCTATGTGAAAAAAATTGTTCTCTTTATTAATATGTAACCATATTTTTGAGAGCTGAATTAATTGAGACTAGAATTAATTGAGACTAGAATTAATTGAGAGGGTGTTGGGAATTGAGAGCTGAATTAAATTGAGAGCTGAACTAATTCAGAGCTGAAGTAATTGAGAGCTGAAGTAATTGAGAGCTGAACTAATTCAGAGCTGAAGTAATTGAGAGCTGAACTAATTCAGAGCTGAAGTAATTGAGACTAGATTTAATTGATAATTATAAAATTTTAAACTTTTTCTGAAAAAATCTTGAGTATAAAAATAAATTTATAATTTACTTAATATTATGTCCCATTCTTGCATGATATTCATCCCAATCATGTGCTCCAGGAAATTGACCTAAATGAGGACGATAATGATTATGCTTCCAGTTCTTAAATTTGACACAATAAATCTTATTGTTATATTTATATCGGATAGGTGTTTGTCCATTCTTATATTCGCTAATTAATTCACAGCCTTCTTTTGCTAATTCACTCGCAACTCTCTTAGTGTCATAAAAACGAGGATTAATTAAGAATTTATTCCAATCTGTTGGATTGAATAGTTTATATTCTTTTTCAATAAACACTAATACCATATTGTTATGCTTTGGTTTTCTACCTTTCTTTTCTTCATAAAATTTATCTAATTCATTTGCTTTTTTATAAACATCTAATTCTTCTTCATTTATACTTTTCATTTCACAAGTCATAGAATAAAGTTTATTAATAGTATCTGTAAAATAATTTAAATCAATTATTGAATTATATTTCGCAATGACATTTAATCTTTCAAACATTTTAGATGAGATAAAAAATTAAATAAAAATATACCTGCCATTATTCTGATAGCTATTAGAATGCTGAGAATTCAGTGTGAAAACTCCTGCTAAAATGTGATGTTCTAAAATCATTGGAAAACGAACAAAAAGGGCGTAGTCCTTTTTGGGCGTTTTCACTATACTACTTCATAGCTTTCTAATAATTCATTTACTGAATTCACTCCTGAAATATTTGCTGGCAAATTATTATTAATATTAATATCTGCTATTTCATCTGATAATAATTTAATATCATCAACGGGGTCTACATGATGGCGCCAAACCCATTCACCTCCATATTGAACAATTTGGCCTTTTCCTAAAAAACGGCCTGAATTCAATAATTCAACCATAACTGAAACACTCTCTGAATAGCTATTTCTCCAATTTCTGTCAAAACCTCTATTTCTATATGATAACATCACCCACTCTTCTAAATAATCATCCCATACATAGTTATCAGGAGGAACAAATTCATGATTGGTTCTCCATCCAGCTTCAAAATTCTGTCCATGTTCTTGCCATTCTTGATCAAAAACATTCCAAACATAATTATCACCAAAATGTTGTCTTTGATCTCTTTGCCATTCTAATCTTTCACTTTGATCTTGATTTGTATATGAGTTATAATTTGCATGAAATGTCCATTGATCATATCTATCACTCCAACGAAAAACACCACCATTTATTTGAGATGGCAACAGAAAGGTTGCTAATGCTGAACTAGGATTCGTTCTCCAGTCTGTATTTGATTCTTGAATACCATTTTCTGCACCGACAGCAACCCATTCACCATGAAAAGTGTCAATGATAAAATTGCGTGGCATATTTTGTGCATTAAGATTTGTTCGCCAACCAGATTGAAAATTAGAATTATTATGAAGAACCCAATGATCAGTTAATATGTCAAAAACATAATTTTCATCTCTTCGAAAAGAACGATCATGTGATGTGTCAATTACATTCACTTTTTCTTTCTTTTTTCGTCGTCTTTTTATCGTTGTGTTCACTTGAGTTGCTGCTTCTTGATATATTTCTGGTTGAAACATCGCATCAACAAAAGAGCCGACACTATTATCAATTATTAAATGATTTTGCTTTTGAATTAATTGTTGAATGTCAAGATGTTGTTGTTGAGAAATTTGGCCAAAAAATCTTTGATTATTATTATTATTATTATTATTATTATCATTACAATTGCATTCTCTTATATTTGAGACTCTTTCTTCTAAAACATTATGTTGCTGAATAATATTTCGAATATTTCTATTTGTTGTATCGATCCATCCCTGAAAACTAGGGTCTCTCATATCGTCATCATTATTATCATCATCATTATTATCATTTCCATTTCCATTTCCATCAATGATAATACCATCATTAATATCCAACAATTGACCACCTTCAAAATTGCTCGTGCTTAATGCTAAACGTCCATTTTCAATTTTTTTGGCACGAATCTTTTTGAATGCACTTGTGATTACCATTCCCGTAATTCCTGAACCAAGAAGAACCAAAATAACAGTAAGGATACTTTTCATAAGCTCTGTTTGGTTTTCATAATATTTTTTCAAAAATTCATAAGCACTATTCACTTCAATAACGATATCACCCGTCGTTTCTATTGGATGATTGACAAATTGATAAACTGCATGAATAATTTTTTTTGTGGATTTATCCCATATTAATTGAACTGTACCGTTAAATATTTCAATAAATTTTTCTTTGGAAAAGTTGTTATATAAAAATGTTTGTATTGGAGCTGTATATTTTTTATTTTGAATTATCTCTTTGAGCCATTCCCATAATTTTTCCACTTCAACGGCTTCTTCAGGGTCAATTATTTGATCTGCGTCAGTGACAAAATGGTATTCTTTGATTTCTGCATTTCCGACTTCATCTATCATTGGAACAACTATCCCATCAAAAATCTCTTTTATCTTCTGTTTATTTATATTTTTGCCTATCCATTCTTTCCAGTCTTCAAAACTGCTTGTATTTGAAAAGTATTGATTCAAAAAGTCGACAAAATTTTCGACAACGGCAAAATGTTTATCACCAGCAACATCATCATCAAAATGTGCTATATATGTCTTCTGATATGTTTCTCCATCTTTACCAAACACAGTCTGTTTAAAATTATTATATATATTTTTCAAAGCAGTTTTATTAAAATTCTCCATGATATGACGGAAAAAATTCTGATTCTGTTTATCGGCCTTCTTCAATTTTTCAAAAACATTGGCTATATTATCATATTCGATTTCACCTTTATCGTTCACTGTTTTTGTTTTTAAAGTTTTTGTCTCTATTTCATCATTAGCTTCATTATATACTGTCACTTCTTGATTATTTAAGCCTTCCATAATATCTTCATGCATTTGAGATATTGTTTCTGTGTTTGTATTGATTGCATTGACCATTTGGTCAAAATTTGTGATAGGTTCGTCTTTAGTTTTCATTCTATTTTTGGTCAAAAATGATCCATACCATGGTTCTGATTCTTTTTCGGTTTCTTCATACGTTATCACTTTTGCTTTTCCATCTGGTTTAATATTTGATGAACTGTCAAAACCGAAATCTTTCAAATTATTGAATGTTTTCATCCAATTATATAAATTTTCAAGAGTGATATTCAATGATTCAATAATCTCATTAATTGTGGTTACTTTTTCTTTTTCATAATAGCATCGTTTATCCTCCCAATAATCCAAAAGTTGAGCACCATCCTCTTTTTTAAGGGGGAGCATTTTCAATAGTTTATTATCTGGGCTGATAACCGTCATAGCCCTTGAATGTTTAATAAATTGATTGAGTACTCTTATTAATTGATTATATGTCTTTATTGAATTGTTTTCTGTTGAGATATAATGTTTATTCTTTAGATCAAAATCTAATCCTTTCAATGTTAAGTCTGAAATTTCACGGTTTACATCAAAAGTTGCGTCTATTTTCAATTGATTTAGAGAGTTTTGAATAGCATCTGAATTATCATTCAAACATTTATAAAGCTGTTCTAAGGTGAAAGCATTGGTCAATTTGCCATTCACCTTGATTTGTCCTGTTGGATAAATATTGACCTTATATAAGTTTTTTATATCTCCTGGTTTTATACCTGCACCTGCAGTTATATAAGCATCTATCTCTGTTTTATTATAAATGTTATTGAAGAATACTGCAGAACCATCTTCATCTTCTATTTGAACAATTTTATTTCCATTCTCATCTTCTCCGACTTTGATTTCTATTCCATTTGATTTTAATGTCTCAGCCTCACTTGATTGAATTGAGTATAAACCAATCGACATATTTAATAATAAATAAATGTTAATTTCTATGCAAAGCCGTGATTCACAAAAATATCATACTGTGTCTTTGACGATGAATATACCTTGGAAATGCAGCTATGTAAAATATTATGTGTCTTCGATAAACACTAATTCAAACATATTATTAAGTACAAAAGATGATTATATGAAATATCAAGTTGGCAAAACCGTTCATACAATTGAATTTTCTGAGTCCTATCGTTATTCTATCAAACAACTTGAACAAATTTTTAGTCAGAAAAGTGAATTAGCATGGGAATATGATAAAAATAAACGAACATTTAAGATAACAGCAAGTTTGAAAACAACAATTACATCAATATCTCACAGAGCTGCATTATTGACTGGATTATATAACACTCCATTGCCTTTGACAATTGATCCTAAAGAACCCTTTATTGTGCCAGATTTGCCTATCATAACTCATACAAAACTTTATTTAGTCTCTTTACAAGGTAATCCGATGTATTCAGCTATTGGAGATCAAGAGTATACGCCTTCAGTTATAGGAAATATAAACACAATGGCTATAGACGGCAAGCCACTGATTTATGACTTTGAGAAAGAAGGAAAACCAATAAAAATAAAAACAAACACAGATAGTTTAAAATATTTAGAATTAAGTTTAGTCGATTTCCAATTTCAGCCTATCGCTTTAAAAAGTCCTTTGTTTGTTTCAATTAAAGTAAAGCCAGCTAAAGATGCAGACGTTAAGGATGTGTTAACTAAATGAATTTAAGGGTCCTGCTAAACTTTTTGATATTAGTCTGCTGAAAAGTTTGAGTTTTTCTGAATGCATTTGTGCCATCTAATAAATTGAACTCCATTTTGGCCCCAGTATACAATTTTTCATAGAGTTCTTCAATTGTGATGCCCATTCGTTTACATTTATTAATGATCACTTGATGAGGAATGCCCTTGAGTCTTATATGATATCCTTCTTTTCCTTCTTCATCGACTAAGATATCTAAATAACTTTTCTTGCCTAATGCGATCAGTTTTCGTGAATGTATTTGGCCTACTGCACCCTCAAAACCGTCAAAATCATTATGAAATTGGCACATGTTTTCACCTATTAATTCAGCATTATATTTCTCCTTAAAGATCTCTGCCACTTTTTTCACATCCTCTTCATTTAGGTGCATGCTATCGGTATCTTGATAGAATATTTCAATCCCTTTTTGTTCTGCACTAGCCATAACACGATTCATCAAATGTTTTGACCATGAAAGAACGCTAGCACCAAATTGTGGGAGATTGAAATGATCATTGATCGGCTTCAACTTTTTCACATAGCATCTATCAATTGTCGGTTCATCATAGATTTCTGTGATAAAGTTATAATTGCGCCAAATGTATTTCATTAGCTCATCTCTGGGTACACTTTTTGTTTCGGTTTTCATCGCTTTCAATATTGATTTGCCATAGATTGAATTCAATAGCAATTTGATCGTTGACTGCAGTGGATTCTTCTCTTTCTTATATTTGAGTCTTAAATTAAATAATCCAAGAATGAACTCATTTATCTTCTTATTAAATCCTTCATCAAAATAGTAACCACGAATAACTTCGTATTTGATATCATAGAACTCTATTAAATCCATTAGTGCAATCTTGTCAATATAAAAATTGCTAACAGGGTCATTGTCAAATATTTTTGAGCCCTTATCATTTCGTCTAAAGACTTGCCCGAATTTATATGGCTTATCGGATTTGCACTTGATTTCATTAATATTGATTTCAATAAAAAAAGTGTCAAATTTCATCAATTGATCATGGTCTATATTTTGAGGCAAAATTTTCGGTTTTCCTTTAGCAACACCATCCATTACATACATAGCTGAAGGATAAAGGCTAACTGCATCAAAATCTTGTATTCTTCCTTCTATATATTGCTTTTGATTTGATGCTGTCATTGTTCTTCCTCCGCTTACACATCTTTGAATAAAGTTTTGCGGTTTGCCACTTAATTGATAACAACCGTCAAAACATCCATATTTATTGGCGAAATGATAACCGATAGATGAGATTGAAATAAAGTTATTAACACCTAACATTTCTGTACCTGTTTGTTTGAATACTTCTTTCAAATCTTTATCAAATTTTTCAAGCCCTTTCATAAGAACGATACAATCCTTAAAACAATAGAACTTGGCATATTTCATAATATTAATTGAATCATTTTTTTCATTGTATGCTTCACTTATTTTGGCATTTTCTAGGATTTGTTTGCTTTCATCTTTGCCATCGTTCTCTTTTCTATACTGCTCATAGAATTCATTGATTGGCAGAACAGCTTTTTGAAAAAAATGATTGTTTTAAGGATTGTATCGTTCTTATGAAAGGGCTTTTTTTTTTTTCATATTTCATAATATTAATTGAATCATTTTTTTTTCATTGAATGAACTCATTTATCTTCTTATTAAATCCTTCATCAAAATAGTAACCACGAATAACTTCGTATTTGATATCATAGAACTCTATTAAATCCATTAGTGCAATCTTGTCAATATAAAAATTGCTAACAGGGTCATTGTCAAATATTTTTGAGCCCTTATCATTTCGTCTAAAGACTTGCCCGAATTTATATGGCTTATCGGATTTGCACTTGATTTCATTAATATTGATTTCAATAAAAAAAGTGTCAAATTTCATCAATTGATCATGGTCTATATTTTGAGGCAAAATTTTCGGTTTTCCTTTAGCAACACCATCCATTACATACATAGCTGAAGGATAAAGGCTAACTGCATCAAAATCTTGTATTCTTCCTTCTATATATTGCTTTTGATTTGATGCTGTCATTGTTCTTCCTCCGCTTACACATCTTTGAATAAAGTTTTGCGGTTTGCCACTTAATTGATAACAACCGTCAAAACATCCATATTTATTGGCGAAATGATAACCGATAGATGAGATTGAAATAAAGTTATTAACACCTAACATTTCTGTACCTGTTTGTTTGAATACTTCTTTCAAATCTTTATCAAATTTTTCAAGCCCTTTCATAAGAACGATACAATCCTTAAAACAATAGAACTTGGCATATTTCATAATATTAATTGAATCATTTTTTTCATTGTATGCTTCACTTATTTTGGCATTTTCTAGGATTTGTTTGCTTTCATCTTTGCCATCGTTCTCTTTTCTATACTGCTCATAGAATTCATTGATCGGCAGAACAGCTTTTTGAATGTTTTCTTCAGTGTATATTTTGTATGCCATAACCTCTTTATGCACATCTAAATTAAACATAGATGCAAAATTCCTGAGAGCCGATGGAATAATTGAATAGGAATTGCGAAACGTAAGCTTTTTCACTAATTTACCATTTGAAGCATACTTGAGCATAATGACTTGCAAAACTGTGCCTGTTCTTTCAGTTATTTGTGTTTTCCATCCAGGAGTATTGATGAAAAAGCAACCATCGTACTTTAAATTGTGAAAATAAGTTAGTGAATTATTGTATAGATAATTGAGAAGCTGACGATCAATGTTTTCACCTTCAAAGCTTATTTTGTGAATATTTTGGCCTTCACGATACACTGTGCAATTCAAATAAGGACGATGAGGAGATACAGTAGTGTCTGTTTCAAAATCTGAATAATATACTCTAGACCAATCTTTCTCTTTCTTCTTATCTTTATTCGAGTCAATTATTTTTGTGCATAATTCTTCATTATAATCAAGATCAATGTAATCATTCAATCCATCATATTCGGTTGTATTCAATATGGATAATTCGCAGCTTCTTATTTCTCTGAACATATTGAGCTCAAACATTTTTCTGAATATCATCATTGGAAGAGTGCCATTTTCTGAATAAAAAATCTTTTCGCCTTTGATGCCTTTGATCATGAAGCGGTTTTTATCATCTTTGAACTTTTCGTCTATTTCTTTTGCATGTTCAAGATAATAGATGGTGCATTTGATTGGCCTATATATCATGTAGTGATCTTTATAAAGAAGCAACTCTACTGTTCGATCATAACCTTTCTTTCTGGTGTCTATTTTGATCTGCATTTGATGCTTAATATCAAACCTTTCGTCGATTCTTTTCACGACAAAACTGCATTTGAATTTTTCTGATATCTCTTTGATTTTGTTATTTGGTATCGATTTTGTTTGAACATAATATCGCAAGTGATTTATTTCTTCATCATTGAACACTCCTGACTGAATCAAAGCATAGACAAAACAATTGTCTTTATAATTTTTCTTATCTATCTTTGAGAATATTTGGAATTCACTGAGATCTAAATTAGATAAATTAATAAAAGGAAAGAATGAGCCTTCTGGTGTGGATCTATAATCTGGATCGATTTCGACTTCTTCATGATATAAAGCATGGTCATCTTCATCTTCTTTAATAACATCGAACTTAATTCCTTTATCGTCTAGTTGTTTTCTCAGAAAAAGTACATCATATTTGACTGGAATGAATTCAAAATTGACAGTTGGGTTTGTATCTGATTTCTCTTCTGACAAGTCTAATTCGCCTGATATGTGACCTATTGTGCTCTCTATGTCATGTTTGTCGCTGAGAGTGAACCATTTTGCGTGTCCATCAAGTGTGTATGCTTTGACGACAACTTTTGATTTATTTCGAATCTTATAGCCGTGTCGAAGCATCTCTGTAAATGCGAGTCTCTTGCACTCACTGTCTCCAATATCGACGTCAAAGGAGAACTCTTTTGCAGCCATAAACATGAGTCTTTTGAGTTCTCTTTGAAATAACTCTTGATCATCCACTTCTTGTACTCTTTTTTCGTATGCTTGTCTTGCTTGTGTCTTTGAGTCTTCATAAAAGTCTATAGACAAGTTCATTATGTCATTATCTACATTTGCATTTGTATTTGATATATTGGTTTTCATCTTTTTTCCAGACAAGCCACTTCTCTGTAATCTCTGTATTTGATTTTGCTGTGTTTGAACAAGTTTTATCAATTCTTCTCTTGAAAGTTTGTTGAAGTCCATTTTAAGTGTGATTAAATTGACCTTTATTAACCTAAAAACCGTAGAAATATAAAAAGAAAAAATAAAAGAAAAATAAGAGAAGAATTGTTTATTAATGACCTTATGCAATTAAAAGTGTCTTTAAATAATGTTCAACCCACCATGCTGTAATTGTGGGTAAGTTTTTAAGATTCACATCTGGAGCATTATCCTGAAGTGATAGTAAATATTGGTATTCTCGAGGATCATTAACGAGCTTTTTTATTGAGGAAGTAAAGTCATTATAAAGATCTTGTTGGAGCTTGGAACTATTATAATCTTTGCTGTATTTATTTTTGAATTCTTCATGGACGAATATTAAACGTCTTGCTTCTTCTGATCTACTGATCTTTTTTTCTAGAGTTTTAGCAATTCCAGTTGGATCAACCTTTTCTCTCTTATCCCAGGCATTGTTTACCACTCTCACCAATTCATCTAAGAAAGCTGGTTCTTTGCATACTCTTTTTGAAACAGATGCATAATCTATTTCCGGTGCTGGTGCTGGTGCTGGTGGTGGTGGTGGTGGTATCTTTAGTTTGGTAATTTGTTCCTCTAGGTTCTTGATCTTGGTCTCATAATCTGCTTTTTGCTTTTCCAGCTTTTTGTCCACATATTTGGTCATTATTTGACGAATTCTCCAATCCAACTTTGTGAGTGGATTTGGCTGCTGATCGGATTGGAGAATTATGTCCATTAATCTTTCCCAGCTTTTTGTCTCTTCCTCTGGTTCAGCTGGCAAAAAATTTATGACATGGCCAGGTTCTATTTGCAAATGAGGTTCTTCTTCCTCCTCTTGTTGCTTGTTCAGCAAGTTTTGCAGTAATTGATTCGAGTCTTGCTTGTTCAGCAAGTTTTGCGACAGATTCTGGTCTTGCTTGTTCAGCAAGAGTTGCAACAATTGATTCGAGTCTTGCTTGTTCAGCAAGTTTTGCAGTAATTGATTCGAGTCTTGCTTGTTCAGCAAGAGTTGCAACAATTGATTTGCGTCTGGCTGCTGATTCGAGTCTTGCTTGTTCAGCAAGAGTTGCAGTAATTGATTTGCGTCTGGCTGCTGATTCGAGTCTTGCTTGTTCAGCAAGAGTTGCAGTAATTGATTCGAGTCTTGCTTGTTCAGCAAGAGTTGCAGTAATTGATTCGAGTCTTGCTTGTTCAGCAAGAGTTGCAGTAATTGATTCTGATTTGTCATTTGCATGTCATTAAGCATTGGCATTCTTTGGATTTGACGTTTGATGATTCGTCTTTGTTTTGAGTTTAGATTGTTGTTGTTGTTGTTGTTGAAGAACATTAAAAAAAATGGTCAGCAATGGCGGTTTTTAAGAATAATTTATTCTCTCAATTATCGTTTCTGACAAAATTGAATGTCCGATCATTTTTATAATAAACATTTTATTTTAATCTAACGATTAATTATTAATTATCTATATTAAGTATATATATTATTTTTATGATTATTATTAAAAAACAAATTATTAAAAATATTTCAATAAATTGAGAGAATGTAAATTTTATTCCAAAGTATTTTATTTTTTAAATCTAATCTATTATTTAATATCTACATTAAATATACATATTTATAAAATAGTTATTTTTATTCTAAAAAATGTTTTTCCTATAGATTTTGAAAATTCTTTTGAAAAAGTTCACACTTTTTATGTCTGAATACTTTGAAGACGAAACTGATTTTCTTGATTCTTTAGTTCATTATGAGTTAACAGAAGAAGACAAAGAGCTCTGGCATCCTGATAATCAAATAGAAAAACTGGGAAAAGATATCATATTGTCATTACATATATCTTCTCAAGAAGATAAAATTCCTGGTTTCGAATTGAGCAAAAAGCTCAAAATACCAGAAAGCCTCCATATCAATCCCAAATTTTTGGCATTTTATAAATCTCTCAGAAAAGATAACTACAAAGTTAATGAACTCAGAGATTTATATAATAGTTATTTTGGCACAAATTTAACCAATATTGGCTTGTCTAAGATAAAAGAAATAACATTATTGTTCAAGAAAAAACGGAAACAAATAGCAAGAAAAAGATTTGTTTTATACACTAAGATTTTTTACTAAACATGTCCATCTGTCAAATTAAATTTTGAAAATAACGAATAAAAATTATCTATCCACGTGGCAAGGTAAAAAATAACGAATAAAAATTATCTATCCACGTGGCAAGGTAAAAAATTTGAATAAGTATTGAAAAGTATTCAAAAAAAGAAGTGGCAAGGTAAATTGAATTCTTTACCTATCCACGTGCCAAGGTAAATTTTGAATAAGAATTGAAAAATATTCAAAAAAAAGAAGTGGCAAGGTAAATTGAATTCTTTACCTATCCACGTGCCAAGGTAAAAAATTATCTATCCACGTGGCAAGGTATTCGTTATCATATTTACTTTTTCTCTTAATTCTTCTAATTCTCTTTTTTTCCTTTCTCTATATGCTTTTTGTTGTTGTTTTCTAGCTTCATGTCTTTCTTCTTCAGTAGCGTATTTTAGTTTTCGTCCTCTTTTCAAATTTTGTATACTTTCTGATTTGGTGAGCTTTTTGATAACATTTGTTTCATTAAATTCTGAAAGATCTAATCGTCCGGACATTTATTTTTGAGAAAAAATAAAAAACAAAAAAGCTCTTCACATTTCTGAAATGACTGAAGAAGAACAAATGACTGAAGAAGAACAAATGACTGAAGAAGATCCTTATTTGGATGATAGTAACGATGAAGACCAAATAATAATTCAAAATGTCCTGCCACATTACCACCCAGATTTTAATGATAATGATCTTTGTGTCAACAATAACCCAATTAAACTTGATGGTGATGATTTATTGGCCCTTTATTCATTGTTGGAACCAAACGAAGAGAATTTTGGTCAGGTATTCAATTCAATATCTATTGCACCATATAAGACCGATTTCAAAAAGCAAATCATGAAAAGATGGTGGTGTCTCAAAGAGGGAAATAGTGAAGAATTTGTCGAAGAAAATTGGCTAAATAATCAAACTCTCAAAGGGAACAGATGGTTATTCGATTTCTTAAACTGTTTACCTCAAAGACAGAGGAATTACATGCTTGAGACGTACTTTAATAACACCATTAATGACTCAGCTCAAATTGAAACATATACCCATTTTTCATTAACTAGCATCAGACACAAAGACTATAGGAAAAGCACAGGGTTTGGCATCAGAGTCGGGGAATTCATGACTGATCTTGTCAGAGTTGCTAAACATATTGATGTTGTGCCATCAATTTTTCTCCTCAAAGTGAGAGACCCAAAGTACAATCACGCACAACTGACATTCACTACTATGGCACAGTTCAATCAAAAACTAAAGTCAATAACTTTGGGCAAAACGACAAAAGCAATTACAGCATATAAAGTTTTGCAGGAAGGCACAAATACAAACTTTTTGACAATAGAGCAGATGGCATTCTACACCGGACGATTGGATGTGTTTCAATTCTTCCAGGGATTTGATTATCCTTTATGCTTTGGACAAAATATAAGACAAGAAGTTATTCAGCCATTCCTTTCTCATATTTTTGCCATCATATGCAAAAAAAGAAAAGATGTTTTCAATTATGTCATATCCTGGATATCGTATATTATCCAAAATATTGGAAAAAAGACCAAAACAGCACTCGTCATAACAGGTATGCAGGGTACTGGGAAAAACACGTTTACTGACACTATTTGTAAACTTTTTGGTGGTTATGCCAATCCTGATGCCAAACTTGATTATCTCACAGGCAAATTTAATGGAAGTTTGATGTATAAAATGTTGCTTGTGTGTAATGAAGTAAAGAGTTTTATCGGCAACAAGAAATATGATGACGACACCTTAAAGACATTGATCACAGAAGAGTCAATTGACATTCACAAGAAGTATCAGGACGTCTTTACTCAGCAAAATGTTGCCAACTTTATCTTCCTTTCGAACAATTTTGCACCAATCAAAATAGCAGAAGATGATAGACGATACATAGTTATGGAAGTTTCAGCAGAAAAACGAGGAGATAAAGACTATTTTAATAATCTTTATGGGTCCTTCACTCCTGATTTTTTTTCGATCCTGTTATCTTGGTTCAGAAGAATTGATCTTTCCCAATGGGATCCGACAATCATTCCTTTGACAAGAGAGAAAACAGACATTATTAACTTTTCGAAGAATCCATACTCGGCATTCATTCAGCTGAATGTTTCACAATTTATCCATGGAATACAAAAGAAGCAGGCCTTTGAATCCTTTAAAGCTTGGTGCACCGAAAATGGATATGCTGTGGGAACAATGCAAGCCTTTCGAAACAGCGTTCTCAAATACTGCCGAGAAACCAAAGATGGCTCAAAGGCAGCAATTTATCAATTGCGTGAAGACGCATATCAATTCTTTCAAATTAATAAATAAAAGAATTAACTTTTATTAAATTAATCTTTTTTTTTTGAGAATGTTATGTGATCTGACATAACCGTTTTCATTTTTTTCAATGTTCGCTATCTTATTGATACTCATTGAATCATTTGAAAGACCTGATGGAATCCCGGAAGAGGCTAATTGGATACCTGCTTGGAATTTTACTCAAGTTTATGGAGACTGGGAAATGGATACTTCTGACTTGAAGGATCATCTCTTCGTTCTTTATGAAGGAGGAATTCTTACACAACAAATTACATGTTCTCGATTTTGGATAATTGGAATGAAAGACTCTAATTTTGATACAATTGACATTTATTTTGGACAATTAAGTCAATTAAACATTAATTGTAAATCAGATGTTCGTCAGAAATGGCAAGTTTTCTTTGATTCACAATCAATGCCGATCACTACTGATACTCTCATGATCCAAAGCAGAAGTGCTTCTGCTCTTCATGGACTTTTTTATCTGTATGATCCTCCAAAACAAACTCCCTCATTAACTCCAACCATATCACCTAACCCTTTTTGCCCTGTCCCAAGAATTGTAAAAAAAAATCAATCTGAAGCCATTATATTGAAACATTGCAAATTCTCGAATATTAAATCTTACGAACCTGGAGGAATTATTTTTTCTCAGAATTGTATTCTTCTAGTTAGCAATTGCCAAATATTTAATATAACTGGTGGAGGAGCTATTTACTGGGTTTTTAACTAACTAAACGCAAAACTTTAAACATAAATGATAGTTATTTAATAATTCATTATATTCTTTATTATAAACTTGTTTGAAATCAGTGACGATTTCGCCGTTCTCTTTGAGTATTTTAATGGCTTCTATTCTTCGAATTGGGTTTGCTTTTCCGGCACAACAACCAATATCTTCATCAAAATGTACTTCGACTTCTGTGACTTTGAGAATTGCTTTTATGATTTCTTCTAAGCACTCTTTAGGGACAATAATAGAATGCTTAAAGATTAAATTGCTTAAAAGCGCTTTATCCTGATTTAAAAGTATTTGGGCATATGTTTCTAAAATCACACTTTTTGCGTCTGTTTCATTGATTTCCGGTTCTATTTGAGCATTCACGTCTCTTGTTATCACTATCTCCTCCTTCCCATCTTCTCGTTTATTTATAATAATATTATTATTTATATTTGAAGTCGATGACGATGCTGCTGTTGGCTCCAATGCTATATTTGCGTTAACACCAGTTGCGTTTGTTCTCTTCTTGATCATTTGCCTTGGAGATAAACCTGAAAATTTTAAGGGACCAATTAACTTCTGAATTATCATAAGTAGCCGGCCATTTATTTAAGAAGAAAACTTTAGAAAGAATAATCAAATCACACTTATATAATGTCCATCCAAAAACTTGCTCATGAATTAACTCAGATCCAAAAAGAGCTCATGCCCCTCATAAAAGACATCCGGGCTTTATTAGAACAAGAAACAGAAGAGATCCCGATTTATAAAATAGAACAGATAATTCCACTCATGATGGTTCGATACTGCAAACTGAGAAACCAAGAAATAGCTACAAAAAGACTAATAAATGTATGGATTCAAATGAATGAAGCAGAAAAAAGATATAAAGAAAAGAAAGAAGAAGAAGAGGAGGAAGAAGAAGAAAAGAAAGAAGAGAAGAAGAAGAAAGAAGAAAAATATATTAAAAGGACAGTCCTTTTAATTTTCCTTCTGATGATGAAAAAGAAGAGGATGAAGAAAAGAAAGAAGAAAAAGAAAAAGAAGAAGAAAAATAATTTAATTAATAAAAAATTAATTTAATTTAATAGATATTATTTTTAATTATAACTGAGTGTTTAGGTCCATATATTATTGATCCTTTATTATTTTCATCTGCTAATCCTTGTATTCGAGCTAAATCTTCTGGCTTTTTCAGGTAAGGAGGCAAAAGTGGCGGTTTTTTCACATATCCATGGTGAATATAATGTTTTCCGTCAGTTAAGCTTACTGGTGGTTCATGAAGTCCTTTTGTTGTGTGCTGATTAGTTGGTGGAGGACGTACAGGTTTATTTTCTCGAACTATCGTTGGTGGCAAATTGACCTTGGGATTAAAAGTGACAGCATAAGTGTTATCGTTCGAAAAGATACCATAATGTTTGCCTTTGATAAATCGCACTTTTTCTGTATTCTCATTATACATTACTCCTTCTCTTCCTACAATCTCTGCATTTGGGGATTTATAATCATTAGCCATTTAAGTAAAGAAAAATTCTATTTTATTCAGGAGTTGTAATGTCATAATTCCCAATTCGAACCAGTGGGGGCATGCCATTGGGCTGCACTAAAATCGAAATAGAAGCATCAACTAATAAACCTAATATTGGTGGCGTATCGACTATTTGAGAAAAATGCTTTTTATAATTCTCTGATTTATCATTTGGATCTTTTATTTGTGCATGTTCCTGTGTGACGATTATTTCGAAGTTAATTGGTGATAAACTTGTAAGGCCCTGTTGATATGTCCCATCTGTTTCTGTCGCAAAACCGATAAAGAATGAAGTCCTATCGTTTGGATATAAACCTGTGATATTGGCTAAAGGTTTACTTACATTACATAATGAAGCGATAACCTCTTTATTGAAACCGGTTTGTTCACCATTCATATTCATTGCATTTTGACTATATTCAATGAATTCTGGATATTCACCATCTGTTCCGAAAGATTTGGCTGGAATATTGCCATAACCGCCACAATTCAATTGGAAATGTTTAAAAAGTGGATTTTTGAAATATGTATGATGACGTTGATGAAGAGGGAATAAACAAAAGATAGAATCAACAAATCTTGGAGTGACAGTGACTGTTGTTTTGTCTTGGATTTGTTTTAATGCTTGAGTGCAGGTGTAAAATGACAATGTTTGAGTTGGAAATGTGAGTGGATGTTGTGGATTTGAATAACGCTGAACCAATTGTTGATAAATTTCATTGTTTATACCAAAACATGGAATAATTGATGAGCATTCAGTGATTTCATACTCATAGACTTGGAATTTTCGTAAATCAGAATAAAGAGTATATGGTGTTTCTGATGCTAATATTTCAGCTCCATCTGTCTTTTCTGATGCTTGGCCTGATGAATTAGCTGATGTACTTGAAATCCATATTTTAACATCATCACCAACAGGTGTGAATTCATTAGTGATCGTAGAAAAAGTATATTTACTTGCAAGAGATGGTTGAGCAAGTAAAGATCTTGATGGTCCACATGGACAACAAAGCATACCAGCACATGAGAAATATAATCTTAATTCGAGTTTTCCTGCAAAAGCTGGTAAATATTTTATATTTGATAATGGCAAGAATCTACGCAAATCAATTTTTAAATGAATCGTAAATGTTGCTGTTAAATCATCTTTTGGCCAATTAATTACTATTCCGCAACGAGTGGCAAAATTATTATTCCATATATCTTTATGTCTTGCCTTTGAGTATACATCTGCTCTCTTCGTTGTTTCATTCGCACAACATGCAGTTAAGAACGATTCTTCGCAACCAAAGTTTTGTGTATATATTGTTATTCCGTTAGCTACTATTTCATATTTTTCAATAGCATCTCTTGCATCTTTGAATCCAAACCAGATTTTATTGAATGGATAACCGCCAATATCACTCAAATCTGGTATCTTTTCATTTATATTCATTGTCACTTTTAGATCAGCACGAATAAAACCATTATAGATGTCAGCTGTATTGTGTGTATTTGGAGAAATAATAACACTTGTATATGACCCTTGTTTTATTGGAGGTGAAGGCGAATAAGATGTTTGTGGATTAATTGAATACTGTTTGTTTGTATCAGAAGTGGCAATACAGCTATCTACAACATCGAAATATGACGCAATTTGCGAACAAACTTCAGCTGATGTTTTCATATAAA
Source organism: Tritrichomonas musculus (assembly GCA_039105265.1). Taxonomy (NCBI): domain Eukaryota; phylum Parabasalia; order Tritrichomonadida; family Tritrichomonadidae; genus Tritrichomonas; species Tritrichomonas musculus. The sequence goes on along the minus strand of JAPFFF010000005.1, from coordinate 2,700,970 downwards.
CCTCATGATTAATCATTTCTTGAATAAAAAAAGTTAATATATATCATCAAAGATTCGGTTTCGTCTTTGTCTTGGAATTGGCGGTTCATAATATTCTTCTTCTTGTATTGGAGGAGGAGGAGGAGGTGCTTGTTTTGGTGCTGGAGTTTTCTTTGAGATTACTTCTTCAATTAATCGTTTTTGTTCTTTCTTTTCTCTTTTGCGTTTGATTTCATCACCCAGTAATTTGAGTTGATTTAAGATTTCAAGGTTTATCGTTGGATCGATTTCTTGACTTTTTGTGAGTTTTTTCGACTTTTGTTTTTGCATTTTGGGTTTTTCTTCTTCCTCTTCAAAAACTTCGTTCTCTTCATTTTCTGGAGTTTTCTCTTCTTTTTCTTCTTCTATTGGTGTTTCTCGCTTTTTAACAATATACTTTCCTTGCTTTCGAGTTGGCAAAACCTCCCAATCTGGATCGTCATGGCCATTTATCCACCTTTGAATAACCGCTAAACGTTTTGAGCCTGTTAAGTGTTTTGACATTTAAAACTCAATAAAATTGACTTTTCTTATTATTCATAATTTGATGAATGTACATGATTTATAGGTGCTGGTGAATTATTTGAACTACTCGATTCTGTTTTAGCGGGTTTTGGCATTTTATAGTTTTCATCTCTTCCTTGTGCATGATTATTGATTTTTGTTAATGCTTCTCTTACATTGCCTTTTGGAATGTATTTTATTGCTGCATCCGCTACATTTGAGATTTTGTTTCTCATATTATCGCTTAAAAATGCTTTGCCTAAACTACCCATTGTTTTGCCTATTAATCCTGATTGATTTTTCATTATTCCTGTTGCATTATCCGCTAATTTACCTGCTAATCCTCCTGTTGCTGAATTTGCTGCTCCCATTAATAATTGACTTCCAAGGCCAATACTTCTTCTCGCCCATTTTCTAAATAATCCCATTTAAAATTCAATAAAACGTTTAAGATTCAAAATAGTATTTGTTTGCAGTTATGTTCATGATAAATTTGTCATGCGGTTCTCTATGTTGCAAGTATTCTTGCACAGTTGCCTTTGTATTTAAGTTGTTATTTGTTTGCTGCAATAAAGAGGTGAAATCTTCTTCTGAATAACCGCTATAACAGATAATATCGGTTGCCATACGTTTAGCATTTATGTGCACAAATCTTATCGTTTGAAATGCCATTATGCACGTTATGTTATAATGTCTTGTCTTTGTCAATAATTTAATAAATTCTGAATTACCGTTTTTCAATAAATCTGAACCAGCACAATCATCAAGAATAATCAGAGTATTGAATGGATAAGAGGCGGTTCCATATTTACAAAGCTTACTGGCAATATAAATGATTTTATCTTGAAGGTCAGTTAAATGATGCTTTTCAATTAAACGCCTCATCTCATCAGACGTTTCTTTCATTTTTGAGAGGATATGTTTGACAAGTGCATAATATTTTATTTTCCTTTTCAAATGTTTCTGAAGAACGCTCATTAATTGTTTTTCTGAGACATAAATTATTTTTGTTAGAATCTTTTTATTCAAAACTTCGGCGGTTTTATCCATTTTACCAGACGTTGAGCAGAAATAAATTTTATGATAATATGGATGTTTAAATAATCTTTCAGTAATCATAATATGGCGCCAAATCCAATAACTTTTGCCAGCACCAGGACGTCCAATCAAAAAGTATATCCCATTTGATGAAAACGGATAATTTTCTGATAATGGTTTGATCAAAGCGCCCTCAATTTCTCTCATACTTTTTCTGAGTGTCTCATTGATTAATTCTTCAACTTTTTGAATAATATTTCCTTTCATTTGATTAAGAATAATTAAATGTATTTTCTGATTTTAACTGGTATGTTTTCACCTGTTTTCACCCAATACATTCGTTCTAACCGTGATAATATTGTTGGATTTCCTTCTCTCATACTTTTGGCATATGTATACCCTTGACTTCCATCATCCCATTTGACCTTGTATTGGTCATTTGCATTATTATACCCTAAAATCTCCTCTATGTTCCCTCTTTTGCCGTTTTTCAATGTTTTGGCCATAGGAACAAATCCTTTCGCCTTAACTATTTTGTATCCAGGATAATCGTTCACAGATCTATCGTTAGCGGCAATTTTGAATAAATTACCAGATTTTGAATCAATGGTATATGCTTGATTGCTAACCATTCTTCGTTTTTTATTTTTAATCGTTTTTTTTTCTACGATACGTACTTTATCACCTTCTTTGAAATCATAAGGGTTTGTTTGCGTTTTATTTTTCAAAATATATTTCTGTTCGTCTTTGGCTGTCATTTTATTGGGGGCTGTTTTTATTTTAGTATGATATGATTCATTATATGCTGACATTAATGACTGCATTTCTTTTGGTGAAATATTTCTTGTAGGCTTGTGTGTTAATTCACCTTCTTTTGATATATCTTTCCATATATCGGCATCTAACAAATTTTTGTTAACCGCTAAATCTCTTATCGTTCTCATAAAACGGTTTATTATTCCTAAATTATTGTGATTATCATCCGTTGTAGTCGTATATATAATTTTATGACTTTTCATCCAAGATGTCACTTCGTCTGATAAATAAGCAGCATCTTGATCTGAAGCGATTGAATGGCAATTTGGTTCTTCCTTGATGAATTTATTCAATGCTGATTTGACCTGTAACGCCCCTTTCCCTCTCATCGGATATGCATAAGCTTTACGGGTATTTATATTGATAAGCATCAAATAATTCAAACCGTTAGCTCCTTTATCGTTTATAAACGTATCCATCTGAAAACCTCCGGAATGAGACGATACGATTGGTATATATTTAGGAGTTGGCACTTTTTGATCATGAACAACGGATTCTGATTGAAATTTCCTTATCTCTTTTTTCGAATAACCTTTTTCAAGTGCATGTTTTTCAAAAGCTGGACCACGGTATGGATATTCCTTGTATAATTCTGCAAGTGATGTCATTTTTTTATAAATTAAACGTATAACATCTTATTATAAGGCAAGAACTGCATTTCCATGACAAAAGTTTCTCCATTGGGTAATTTAACGGGGGCATTGTATTGTCTGGCAGAATATAATTCAATCCAAAACCGTTGATCAGAAGAATTCAATTTAAAATATTTGATAGGATTATAATAAATTTGTGAATTACCGATATAATTATGTAATGATTGTTCGCCAAGTGAAGAATAAACTTTACATGAATGACGATCCCAAATATTATCAAAAGTTAGAACGTCATCCCAGAAATCAAAATATACATTCTTTTTATTTTGAGTAGGTTCGTCACCAATATTGAATACTTCTTCAAAATCTTTGTTTATTTCTTTCAATTTGAAAGCACAACCGTATGGATCTAAAGAATTATTGTTTCGTTCAGAATATATTTTTTCATGAAACCCTCTATCGTCATAATAACCGTCAGTTTGTATATCTCTATTCAAAACATCAAGATCAGATTGTTCAAATATTTCATAAGGATCCTTCCATAAAGATGAGATATAATTTTTCAATGAATTGTGGACTGCTTCAAAAAATCCTCTGAAATCTCTTTCTGTTGAGAGCCAGTCAATTACTTTTATTTCTTTGATTTTAATACTATTTTTATAACCATCTGATGTTTGCATATTGGTTATTTTTTCATTTGTCGTATTCCCCACAATAGATTGAAACATCTTTTTTACATATTTAGCAATTCTAATTGTGAATTCAAGTTTTCGTCTTTTTGAAACGAGTCACATTGACCTTACACCCACAATTGTTTCGCCTTTGTTTGACGTTGACCAATCACCAGGAAAATTGAAATAAAAACGGTTAAATTTGCTTGGATCTCTTTGTGAGTCCTCTAAGAAAAAAGCAGTCTCAATTGGGACAGGAACGTTAGCATCATGTACAATATTTTCACGATTAGGGTGTTGTGTTTTAACTCTTGGCGGTAACTCCATTTTGACTAAAAATAAATATCTTACTTATTCTTTCTTGGTTTACTAGCATGAAGGATTATTTCCTTTGGAATTATATCTCCCTTTTTCAATTGAATCTGATAGGCTTTTGATTTGACCATATTTTCATTCCTTTCACCTATATAACCAATTATCGATCCAAAAAGTGTGATTTTATGTACTGAACAATATTTGGCCACTAAATTCAATATTTCTTTAACGTCCTCATAATCATCCCAATCAAATTTCTTTGCCCAATCAGTAAAGATTATTTTTTTGTTTGATAATTTAAACTTTGATTTACAAATTTCTGATAATTCAGATATTTCTGTCTTTTTCAATGTTTTATTAAAATAAAGTGAACATTCAATTGGCAAAATTAATTCTGGCATTTTTATTTATTGAAAAATTTTTAATTTACATTCTTTTTGATTTATCTTTTGGTACACCAGATTCTACATCTTCATGAACATTCCAATAAGGGTATTTATATGATTTAGCTAAATGATATGCACCTTTTTTAATAAAATAATTATAAGTCTCTTGTTCGATTCTTTCCTTCTCAGCTTGACTCATTTTTTTTTTGGGAAGAGTCGGTTTTTCTGTGTTGTTAGAATGTTTTTGAAAACTTGGTGGTGTAGGTGGGAGGGCAGCTGTTTCTAATGATTTGCTCTTTAATTCACGTGCAATTCTTTGTCTAATATTAGGTACGTCATCTATTGGATAAGGCCATTTACCATCATGCAATAATATCCTTGCATTTTGCATCATTAATATAGCACAATCAATATCATTATTTTGTTTAGGAACACGATTATATCTCATTGGATATTTATGATTAATGCCTTGTGATTTCAAGAATTTATTTATTATTTTACCGATATCTGGGTATGCTTTCATGTTTGAATCATATACACCGATATCTTTATTGCCATTATCGATTACTATTAATATCCAATGTTCCTCTAGTTCAGCAGGAATTACAATGCAATCATAATAATCAATAGGTTTCTTATTAAACTGTGGAGCTTTACTAAGATACTCAAAGAGAGAGTCCACTGCTTCTTGTTTCGGATTCTCATATAGATAATAAAACCAATCAGGAGGCAATAAGGCTACATGTCCTATTCTTTTCACCTTTTTTCCTTTTTCTACTAATAGTTTTAGATATGGATATACTTCTTTTGATTCTAATTGTGAATTATTATCAGTGATTGCATTATAATCAATAAATTGGTCTAGATCCATTGGAGGTGTTGGTGGTCTTGATGTGTGCCTTGATGTTTGTTTTGATGATTGAGGGGATGTTTGTGGGGGTGGGGGAGGAGATGGCGCTCTTGATGTACCGCTTGATGATAATGTAGATGTTTGAGAAGAAGACGATGAAGATGCCAACTTTTTAAGTATAGGTTTGGCCGAAGACGATGACTTTTTCTGAAAGATTGTTTTATTTTGTGATGGCTCTTCTTGAGGTGGCGGTAATGCATCATCATGCTCTGGCTTCACCCATTTTGCATGTCTTTTTGGTTTTGGCTTATAATATTTTATGAACTTAAAGGCAGCATTATTGTCACTTTGCACCTTCCCATATTTAATGAAATAACGCCAAGCAGATTTAGCATTAGGCGATCCTTTATAGGCCAAAATTTCACCACTAAAACGTTCTCTAAATAATTTGCCCTTCATATTATTCGCAAATATTTCTAATTCATCCCTAAACCCCTTTGCTGGTATCCAATTATAGGGCACTAAACATGTCACATAATTATTTGTGATATCTATATATTTAAAATTGTGTTCTCTTTTCAAATCTGCAACTTTTTGATTTGTTATAGGTGGATTGAAACGAATTTGACCTTGAATAATTATTATATCTGACATTTTGAATAAAAATAAATTACGGCATTTTACGATTATAATTGTTTTCAGAATGCGTTACCCATCGTAAATTACATAGACGGTTATCTTTACGATTGCGGTTTTTATGATCGACTTCTTTTTTGTGAGCAGGATCATCGTTAGGCAAAAATTGTTTGGCAATAATAACGTGTTTTAAATAATTTACACCATTCAAATTAACCGTCAAATAACCTTCGTTATGTTTTGAATCTTTCAATGGTTTACGTGTCTTCTTATTTCTTATTGTGAAAGGGTATTTATTTAAAATCTCATAGTCATTTATAAAGCCTTTTAATGGAACAAAGCTCATTTTTCAAATACAAAAAATTAATCTAATGGCCGTTCACCAAATTCTTGGAAGTCATGTTTTCTCGTATTGTTATTCAGTATATATCGAATACACCAGCTGTTTCTACGAGGCACTTCTAAATGAGCATTATGACCAAATAAGCTCTTAACACACTTCATATCTTCAGGATTTTTGAAATAAATGAATGCATGACCATGATATCTGCCATTCTCACAAGTATCCTCACATGTACATAGATAAGTGGAGTTATCTGGCAGTTCTTTAGGGTATTCATGTGTCCAGAATGTGATCATATAGTTCCTTCTTTTTCCCCACATTTGTTTTTTTGATATAAAGAAAAAAATATAAAAATAAAAATAAAAATAGAGAAAAAAAATTTATAAATGGCCTTGGTGAAATCATCGACGCAGTTAGGTCTGGGCGACCGTTAAGGGCGCACAGCCTAACGTATACTACTTTCTCTTTAGATGCTTCTTTAGATAATCCATTAATTCTGCTTCGTTAAGATATACAATTGGTGTCTTTACATTCTTACTCATCGCTTCTGCAGTTTTGTCTGCTTTTCCTGATGTTGAACAGAAGATAATTTTTTGGTAGTAGGGATGCTTAAATAATCTCTCTGTTATCATAATGTGTTTCCATATCCAATAACTCTTTCCTGCACCTGGTTTGCCTATGAGAAAAATTATTCCATTAGTGCTAAATGGATAGGAAGGATGTAATGGTTTCATCAACGCGCCCTCTATTTCTTTTTGGTTTTTCTTAATTGTCTTTTGGATTAGTGATTCCACTTCTTTCATTATTTGTTTAGACATTTATTTGTGGTTAAATCCATTTGCGTATTCCATTTGGAATATTTTTTTGTTTGCTCCAGTAATCCATCTCAAGATTGGATAATTTAGTTGGTGCTCCCTCTCGTAAATTTTTAGCTGGAATTACATCTTCTGTTCCCTCGCTATATTTTATTTTGTATTTATTCTTAGCTGCATCATATGATATAATCTTCTCAACAATACCTCTCTTGCCTCCCTTCAGTGTTTGAGCAATATTTTTATTTTGAGTTTTTATTAGTCTGTATCCAGGTAATTTATCTATTGATTCATCTTTGGACTTAACTATAAATTGGTTGCCAGCCTTGGAATCAACTATGTATGCTTCCTTGCTGACTCTATTTCTGCGCTTCGAAAATGGCTCCTTAGCTTGAATAATTCTAACTCTATCATTTGGTTTGAAATCATAGGGATTGTTTTGTGACTTGGTTTTTACATATTCTTTTTCATCTTTTTCTGTCATTTCATTTGGTATTTTATAGTCAAGAGATTTGTGGGGAGAATTGTTGTATGAATCTATTAAACCATTCATCTCTTGTTCTCCAATATATCTATTCTCACCTACCATATCTCTTATTGTTCTCATGAATCTATTTATAATGCCTAGAACATTATGGTTATTGTCTTCTGTTGTATTGTATATTATATCATTTGATTTCATTAGCTGTAATACATCATTGGACAAATAAGCTGCATCTTGGTCTGATGTTATAGAATAGACATCTGGTTCTTCTTCAAAAAATTTATTTAATGCCTTTGCTACTTCTTTTGCACCCTTCCCCTTCATTGGATAACAGTATGCTTTTCTTGTGTTAATATTAATTAACATCAAATAATTTAATCCATCTTTTGTCTTGTCATTTATGAATGTGTCCATTTGGTATCCACCTGAATGCTTCGAATAGATGTTCATGAATTTTGCCTTTGGTACTTTAACATCATGCACCACTTTCTTTAAATAATTCAATGCTGCCTCTTCTGTGAATCCATAGCGTTTTGCAAGAGGGACAAATTTAGATGGTGTCTTCCACGGGAAAAAATGGTGTAGCTCCTCAATAGTTTTATATTGTTTTCTACTCATTTAAATTCATTTAAATGTAAAGCATCTTCTTGTATGGCAAGAATTGCATTTCAATAACAAATGATTCACCATCTGGTAATATGACTGGAATATTATTATGTCTACCAGAATATAATTCTACCCAAAATCTTTGGTCTGTTGAGTTTAATTTAAAATATTTAATTGGATTAAAGTATATTTGACTGTTGCCTAAATAATACTTATTTGACTGTTCCGCTATTGATGAATAAACTTTGCATGAATGCCTATCCCAAACATTTTTAAAATCTAATCTTCTTAGCCATTTATCTTGATAGTCATCTGGATTATTTTGGTATGATTTATTTCCAATATTCATTACATTAGCAAAATCAGATCTAACATAATTAGTATCAGAATCTATTTTTTCAGCAAAAATTAATCTTAAAATCTACATAACAAACGCCTAAATCTACATATTCATTCACACCAGGCGTAGGTTCTGGAGTTGGAAGAGGAGAAGGCGGAGGTGTTGGAGTAGTCAGAAAATCATCATCAATACCAGGTGCAATGTATTCTGGAGGATGAATAATTGTTGGCTTTTTCAGCTCTAAATTTTGTGGTGAAAATAATGTTTCCACAAAAGCTTTCTTATCATAATCATAATATCCATCCATTAGTATGTCATTCAAAGTCCTATCAATATCTTCTTGATGAAATAATGGAACAATTTTATCTTTATAATTATTTAGCCAATCAGTTATGGCTGCTGTATAACTTTTATACAATTCAGGAGTATTAAATAAAAATGTAATAATATTGTTAACAATCTCATAATTTCCAAATGCTTTGTTAATGTATTGTTGTTTAATTCTTGTATACTCACCATATATTTCTCTTAATTTGTCAAGTGTAGTACCATATTTTTTCAAAATTTGCTCATTAGATTTTTCAAATTTCTTTTTCATTTGTTCATGGATGTCATCAAACAATTTTCTCATATCATTCTCTGTAGAAAACCATGAAATAATGTGTGAAGATACTTCAATTTTTGATTTGTCTGGTAATAAATCATAAATTTGGTCAATGCTTTTATTTGGATTTTCTTTCTTTTTTTTATCAAAATCACTTCTCAGATATTTTCTAATGCTAAAGTCAAATTCTAATTTTCTTCTATGAGCAGTCATCCATATATTTCTCACTCCTACAATTGATTCACCTCTATTTGATGTGCACCATTCTTGCGGGAAATTAAAGTAGTATCGATTTGGTTTGCTAGGGTCTTGTTCTCCATCATCTAAGAAGTAGGTATATTCAATGGCAATCGGTGTTTGCTCTTCTGCTGGATTTAGCGTCGGGTACATTTCAATCATGGAAAATATTTTTTTATTCCATAATTTGGTGGTGCTCATCAAAACATCTATATCTTGGCGCATCTCTTTCTCTTTCCCTATCATAATCATTATTGTATTTCAAGACTGCTGCACGCCTAAATTTAGCATATCTGAAACCACTAAATGTATTCCTTTCATCTAGTACTTCAATGATGACATATCCATGCGAATCACATGTCCTAACATTTTTTTGTGAGTCGTATATTTGTTGTGTCTCACGTGATGTATAGTAGGGGTTTCTTAGAGTGAACTTTTTATACTGTGTCATAATTTTTAAATCAGAAGGGGTGTCCATTTAATAGCGGGAAAAAATTAATGGCAGCTTAGCTGACTTTTGGCGTTAGCCAAATGGAGGGATTTTTTATACGGGACGTTAAAAAATCACGCCATTTACATATACTACTTTTTGAATAGCTGGCTTTTTGAATGAGGAACTTTTTCTGAATGGAACTTTTTGAATGGGGTCCAGGGGCGGGAGCCCTTGGAGTAGTGGTAGGCTGGGGCATGCCAAAGCCTACCGTTAACTACTCCATTCATGCTATTTCTATACGCTACTTTTCTGTTTCTTTACTGAGATATATACAAAGCAAATCCATCGAGGAAAGCGTTAATCTGTTTGGACGTGATAGTGAGCGGAGCGCAGCGCAGCGAGCGGTTTTGTCTGCAGGACAAAAATCATTCCAAATATTAATGTTGCTCGAATAATTTCCTTTTGCGGCCAAGGATAATTGCATTTTCGTTACAGGAAAATGTCACTGTTCAATAAAATAAAATCTCTTGGGTCTGAAACAGTAACGAGAATACTGAGATACATAAGATTACCTTTAAATCCAATTTCATTTGAAGATATTATTTAAAAAAGGATGTCCTCTTTTCAAGTTTATTTGAAATTTTGATTATTTTGAATATATTCATGAACTTTTTCAATATTAGCTCCATCAAAAATGAAATTATCTCTCCTATCATTTTTCCCGAAATGGTCCCGTCAGAAATTGACGGCGACATTGAAGTGACAAAAAATGATTTTGTCGTGAAATTGAATGAAACGTAAATGTCCTGAGTGAAAAGTTCGTTGTTAATAAAAAACAGGTGTTTTTAACGAAAGCATAGTGCGGGCAGTAGAGTATCTGGGAAGGTATGCAAAAACGCGAATTTTACAACTGTGACGAAAAAATGAATGGGCTACGGGGTTTGGAGGGATGTTTGGCTGTAAGCCAGACATCACTCCAAATACTATTGATGAAGTTTAATTTAATGAAAATGAAAAAAGTGAAAATATTAAACAAAGAATCATAGAAAGTAAACAATAAGCATATTTAACTGATTATTTTTAGTTTCGATATTCATGCGCTTCTGAATAATGAATTTTTATTAAAAAAAAAAAAAAAAATATTGGTTGATATAAATATTTATTGATGGTATATCTCATTCAAGCAATCACTTATTATACAGAATAAATTCTTCCTAATTGATAAAAATAATAAAGTTCTAACATGTTGAGTTAAAAATAAAATTACAAATTTTTAAAAAGATGTTTTTATTTTGTTTTAATAGTTTATTTTAATAAATCTGTATGAGTTCAGATTATATTTGAGTTGGCGATATTTTACTTGATTCATCTTTTTCAATATATCCTATCCTTTGTAAAAAATAATTGGCTTCTGGATATGTTTTTGCTGCTCTTATGATATAATTCAGACCTTCTTTCTTTCCATTTTCGTCTGAAGGAACAGCATTATATAGTGATTTTCCATATTTGAACTGTGCATATGGGTTCAAAAAAGGTAGATCAGCTGCTTTTTTATAGTACTTTAATGCTTGCTTCAAATATCCTTTTTTTTTAAGGTTTTTTGCAAATTGTAAGATAGTATTCGCATTTCTTCCTTCGTCTACTTCTTCCTTGCTGAAATAAATGTCATCTATAAAAGGACCAAGAATGTCAAACGCTTCATATCTTTCATGAAATTCCAAATCATTTTGGACTTCGTCATTATTTTTATATATTTTTTCAATGACGTATACTAGAACATTTTTATTATCCTTTTGTGTGAAATAACCCCTGATCATTACTTTTTGTATATTGAGTGGTTCATTAGGATGAATCTTTTTTTTTACTTTTTTTTGAAATTCGTTAAATGAGTTACAATTTTTCATAATATTGTAAAACTCCCACTCTGACATACCAAGTAATTCATTAACAATTTTAGGCCTTTTGACAAGAAATTCATTTATATTATTATTAAAATCAGTTGGTTTTATAAACATGCATATTTGCGGCATTAGATTCTCTTTAATGGCATCATTTGGATATTTTATATCTTCTTTATTAGATCCGTCAAATTTATTTCGGTCAATATTAATAATATCAAAATAATAAAAATTTTTAATTGCAAAGTGTCCTTCAAAGATGTATGTTGCTCCATCAATCGCTTTGGAGTGTTCTGGTAATCTTTCTTCTGGAATCAGAAAGACGTTATTATAAAATGTGCCTTTTTTGGCCTCATTTTTTGAATCATTATATTTCTTTAAAAGCAACTGATAATTTGGTGAAATTTCATTAAGAACAATTGCTTCTGAAACTTGGTCAATTAACATGCAAACAATTCCTTTGTATGAATTTAAAAATACTCTTTTGAACAAAATTGGCTTTGAAATGAGGCTATCATCACGGAATAAATTCAGAATTTTATACGAATTCCGATAAAAGAAGACTGTCACTGTCATCTGATTTGAATCAGTATCAATGACACGCAATTTATAATATAATTTGCCTGTGACTGTTGCATTATCTCTATCAATGTCAACAACAAATGCAATCACATTTGTCCATACAATGTCATTTTCATCCATCATGTAATTCCAATTTTCATCCATCATCGTCACGTTTACCATTTTGTATTTGACGATATCTTGGAAATTGGTGAATACATGATTATTCAGATTCATTATTCCGGTGCTGTACAACTCTTTGTTAGTTGCAAATCTGAAATATTCTGTTCTCGGATTATCAACAACAACTGTCAATATATGATAACGAAAAGTTGATGTACAATTAACTTTTGGTGAGACAATCCACTTGTTTTTGGTCTTGAGAATCTCTCTTTGCTCATTCGGCAAGTCTCCATACACTCGCAAATTGCTGCGTTTGCCATTTTTATCCAAAATGATATATTTTGTATGGTCTGTCTCTTCTCTTACCTCATAAACCTTAAAAATTATAGATATGATTCGTGGTACATTATATATTATTGGTATATCATCAAAATCATCAATTAGATTATTATAATAATAGTTTGTAAAATCGGGTTTGTTAGCATTGTTATTAAAGATATTGTTGGTATTGTTATTAAAGATATTGCTGGCATTATAATTGAGGTTATTGTTAGCATTATTATTAAAGATATTGTTAACATTATAATTGAAGTTATTGTTAACATTATAATTGAAGTTATTGTTAACATTATAATTGAAGTTATTGTTAACATTATAATTGAAGTTATTGTTAACATTATAATCGAAGTTATTGTTAACATTATTATTAAAGATATTGATGGTATTATTATTTAAGTTATTGTTGGTATTATGAATGAAGTTATTGTTGGTATTATGAATGAAGTTATTGTTGGTATTATGAATGAAGTTATTGTTGGTATTATGAATGAAGTTATTGTTGGGAGTATTTCCATTGAAATAGGAAATACATTGGTTGTTTGGTGTTGCATTATTTTGCACTTCATTTTGATTTGTTAAAAAACTGTTTTGAGGCCCTTTTTCAGATAAATCACTTTTATCTTTATTTTGGTTTGATTGCTCAAGTTGAGCTTTATTTAAATCATCTTCATCATTGTTCTTGCTTTGTTCAGCAACACTATTTGATATAATGCTATCTGTCTCTGTACTTCCAATACTTGTTGATACACTTGTGCTGCTTTCAGAACGATTATTTTTCATGAAATAATCTAATTTAACTTTATATTCATGAAATAAAGTTGAATCATAGCCCAATTTTTCTGACAACTTTATCATTGGCTCGCATGCTTCTATAACATTTCCCTCGTCAACAGCTAATTGGTAATAATAAATCGCGTCATCACCTTGTTCTTTATCTTCGTAATATTTGCCGAGTGAAACTAATGATTTGTAATACTCATCTTCAGAATTTTCATAACGAAGATTCATTGCAATTTTCAAAAAATTTGATGCCTCAAGCGGTTTATTATTTTTTTTAGCAATCATTCCTTTTTCTTAATAAATTTGGCCCCAGTTGTCACTTTTTTCTGGCGTCTTTATCACCATTTTTGCTGGTTTGTAATTATTTAGAAATTTTACATAGTTTTTAAAATTATTATCATTGACTCCTGGGAGATGATTATTTTCAAGTATTCTTGATATTTCTGCAGACGTTGGTCTATTGTTTTTATCATCCATAAGACAGTCATTAATCAACTTTTTGAATACTTTATATTCGACTTTTTTAAACATTTCATTTTTGTCCAAACTTTGCTTGAAATTAAATCCCGTTTTAAAGACTTTGTTTACAATCACCGAATATATTAAATTACCAAAAGAATACACATCTATCTCAGGCCCATAATCAAAACTTGGATCTTCTTTTAATAGTTCGGGTGCCATGTCTCTTATTGTTCCACATTGTCGCGAGTGTATCTCTCCTTTAAATGTGAATTTGGACAAATTGAAATCATTGATGATTGGATGCAAGTTGTCATCTAACAAAACATTTTCAGGTTTCAAGTCTCGAACAAGTACATTATATGAATGAAAAATTTCTAAACCTTTTGAAATGCCAAATAAGATTATTTGCTTTTGATCTGGTGATAATTTGTTTTTGGTAATGTATCCTGATAAAGATCCTTTTTCCATAAAATCAGTAAATATCTGAAGTGAATCAATAGCACTCCATCCTTTTAATTGCAATATAGTAGGATAGTTAATTGTACAAATGTGTATTTCTCTTAAAAAAAAGATAACATTTTCATAGTTTTCGTTTTTATATATTTTTCCAGCATATTGTTTCCCAGATTTTTTCTCTGTATATATAAACACATCTCCAAAACCTCCTCCATCTAATCTTTCTGGAGGCGCAAATTCAGTTGGATCTTTTAAATATTGCGATATATCCATTTCTAAAAATTGAATTGTTTATTGTTATTCCTCTCAATTTTTTCTTTTCAAATTTAAGATTTATAATTTTACAAATATTTCTTGATGGAATATTAATATTTTTTTAATATTCTTGCACATTTAATTATTAATATAGATTTAATATATATATTCAATATTTTAAATCAATCCAAAAGCATCAATTAGGAGTTATATCAATATGAATGAAACTCTTTGAGTTCATTTAAACCAAAAATTCACAAAGTGTTTATTTAATAAAATAAATAAAAAGATCAGTGATATGTATATTTTTATTCAGGTTTGATAATTTTGACATTTTGATTTTTATTAATTCCAATTGATTTACAATTTAATGATTTCGCTGATGTTTCAATCTGCTGCAATGATTGGCATCTAATAAATGCATTTAACCTAATTGATGTTTTTGGATTTAAAATTGTAACTTTTTCAAGCGAAGAACATCCCAGGAATGCAAATCTGTCGATTGTTTCTACAGATCGAGGAATTGTTACATTTGTCAGTAATATGCATAATTTGAATGAGTTTTTCCCGATATAAGTAACATTCTGTGGTATTTCAATTTCAGTTAATGAAGAGCACTTTTCAAATGCGTTGTTTTCAATAGATTTTACACTTTCTGGAATTTTAATGCTTTTCAATGATGAACAGCCATTGAAAAGTGACTCTGGAATTGATGTCATTGAAGAAGGAATTTCAATTTCAATCAATGAACAGCATCCTTCAAATGCTCCACTTTCAAAATTAGTAACAGAAGGAGGGAAAGCCAAACTCGTTAATGATGAGCAATCTTGGAAAGCAAATTCAGGTATTTTGCCAATTGAAGAAGGCAATGAAAATGTCACTTTTGACAATGCTGTGCACTTGCTGAAGATGTATTTGCCAATCGATGTGATCGAAGAAGGAATTTCAATTTCATTTAAAGAAGAACATCCTTCAAAAACTCCTTTTCCAAGCTTCTTTACTGATGAAGGAATTGTCACTTTTTTCAATGAAGTACATTTGCTGAAGGCGTACTTTCTAATCATTGTTACAGAAGGAGGAATTTCAATTTCATCTAATGATGAACATTCATTAAAAATGCCAATTTCAAGCCTCTTTATTGATGAAGGAATTGTCACTTTTTTCAATGAAGTACATTTGCTGAATGCAAACTGTTCAATTGATGTGATTGATGAAGGAATTTCAACTTCAGTTAACGAGCTGCAGCCCTCAAATGAATACTCAGAAATCGTTTGTAAAGAAAACGGAATTTCAATCTTGGTCAAAGCCGAGCATCCTCTAAATGAGAAGTTGCCAATGATGTGGAACATTGATGGTAACTTCAGCTCCTCAAATGAAATGCAATCATTGAAGAATAAATTACAAATAACAAAAATTTTTGAATGAATAGAAAATTCTTTCAACTTTGGACAGTTATCAATTGAAATTTCAGCTGAGGTGAAATTTTCTGCCAAAATGGTGAATTTGGTCAATAAAGGACAATTTTCAATTGATAAAAGTTTTATTAAACTGACATTTGAAGGAATTGACAATTCGGTCAATTTTTTACAATCTTTTAAATTAATTATTTCACTATTTACTTCTGGTTGGGATAGTAAAAATGAAGTAATATCTTGATTATTATTAGCAGCAGCGATATTCAAAGGTGTTTTATTTTTTTTATTATATTCAATTTCATCTTTCAAATTTATTTTTCCTGTTTTAAAGAGAATTTGAATCAATGACAAATAATCATATTTACATAAGAAATAAGATATAATTGAAAAGTCCATGTTTTCTGCCATCAACTCATAATTATAATATTTGAATATTTCTTTGGCAGATCGTTCTGGTTTTATTCTATTTTCATAATTATTTTTGACATAATTTGCGATATCGTTGTGATGGCATTTGATTGCCTCCATGTAAATTTCGTTATAATTAATCAATCTTTTAATTGTAAATTCTTCTTCAATAAGGTGAATTATTTCTGCATTTTGACCATGAACCGCATATAGAAAAATTGAATGGTTTATTTCAACTTTATTTATTCTCAAAAATTGAAAAATTTGAATTGATCCAAAAAATGCCGCGTATTCAATTAGCGACGGTTGTCTGTCAACTAAAAATGAGTTTGTTTCAAATATTGACCTCTTGATTTGAGTGGTCAGTGGAATATTCGCTTGATTCACATGTGAAACAAATTCTTCAACCGCGTCATTTCGTATCAATGAGCAAATGTAAGAGTCATTTTCGCCAATTCGACGTTTTTCTTCAAAATTTTCAATCAAGGCTGGATTTTTGCATATTTTATTCATTAAAATAGTAAGTCCAAATACAAAATCATCTGTCGTGTCTTTGCTAAAAAACGGTTCAACTTCTGGAAGAAAGTAAAAAAAATCATGAATCGATTTAACTCCAAATTTTTCAACGATAAAAGCCGAAAATGAATAGTCTTTTGGAATAATGCCTTCTTCAATGTAATAAAGGAGAATGCGCTTGCTTTTGTAGAAAATTTCTAGCATTTCGGAAATTGAAAAGCTCTGTTTGATTTGATTTTCTAAAAATGAAAGAATTTGAAATATTTTGCTGAAAAAGTTTGGCTGTCGATGATGGTTGCTCGATATGCTCACAATCAAATGAAGGAATTCTCGCAGTTCTATCCTATTTTCTGGTATTTGATGTGATGAGAGAAATTCACTTATGTTTTGAAAACCAACTTCAGTATCATCTTTATTATCCAAAAATGAAAGAGTAAGATCATAAAGTTCTCCTTTTGATTCGAAATATTCTTGTATTTCTTGATTCATTTATCTGAAAATTTAAAAAAATTGAATGAAAATGACCAAAAACGATTGTTTTTAATTCAATCTTTATAGAAAAGTTTTTAATAAAAATAAATTGTGAGATCATTGAAAATGGGAAATTATTTTTTTTGTCAACTCTCTTTATTTAAATTATTGCATAATTCAACAAGTGAACTTCCCTTAAGTAGCATTGCTAATTAATTAAAAAATGAGAATTAAAAAAAGTGAATCCATATTATCTTTCAATATTGAAAGATAATTAGCTAAATCAATAGATTTATTCTTATTAAAAAAGAAATTTCATTTAAAGTCATTTCTTTTGTTAAAAACCAAAAATTGTTTTCATCATCTGTTCTCTATTATTAGACGTTTCACAATATGGCAAATTGTATATTTTACATTGTTCTTTAATTTTTTTACTTATCTCCACTATGTCAGCACATTCATTCTCATTTTCTTCCTCCGTTATATAATATGTATAATCCTTAGGTGTATCATACTTCTTTAATAGTTCAAATCTTTCTTCTGGTGTCACATCAGACGTGCCGAGGTAGTAAATATCGCAAACAGACGGATCTATATATTGAACATAATGTTCTGGTAATAGTTGGAATATGTCAATAACCATTCCATAGTCGCATTCATTGTATTCACCGCTGTCCATCATTGCCCGAATGAAGGGAGCCATTTTGGAGCTAATAAAATGAATATTTCCCCACAAATCTGTTTGTGCATCTGAGTTAACGCCAGTCTCTGGGAAAACATTTTCAATTCCAGCAATAATTGAATCAAAGCTAATGTGTTGGTATCCAAAACATTTAGATATTTTTTGTGAAATTGTGCTTTTCCCAGATCTTGGAACACCAGCAATTATAATGTGCTTTTTCAAAGAAATCTTCCTATTTTCTATTGTTAAATTCACATCTGGACTTCTGTGAGAATAATAAAATTCAATGTATTGTTGGTAGATTGGATCTTTTGGATGAAAGAATGCAATTTTTATTTTGTCATCAACTTGAATGAAATACTTTTCAAATGATTCTTTATTATGAATTAGAGATTGAAAATTTAATGTAAAATCTAGAATTAGATCTGAAATAGATGGACGAAGTTGTGCAAACTTAGATGTGCATCGTTCATATATTTGCCAAAGTGCAGAATACTTGTCATCAAAATGTTTAATATTGGACAAACTTTCTCCTTCATTCATCACGTAATAAATGAACTGTCCAAGTGCATAAATGTCACTTTTAATTGAAAATCCTTTTGACTTCACTTCAGGAGCAACATAAAAACAATTTTCATATCCATCTTTATCATATTCCATTCGATCAAAGTCAAAGATAACTGCATTTTTGTTTTGGTCAATTACAACGTTTCTCGGACACAAGTCACGCAAAATGCAATTATTTTTATGGACATGTTCAACAGCAAGCATGATTTCATAGATGATTGTGATTTTATCGTCTTCTGTTAAATTAATTCTTTTTATGTTTTCCAGATTTTCGCCTTTGATGAATTCACTGCAAATGAAATATGTGTCTTTAATTGTTCCTCTGAAATTTGCTAAAAATGGATGAAAAAGTGACCAATATTTGTTGATGTCCATTTGTACGAATTGATTTGATTCATTTGGCCTTTTAATCATCATTAATTCTTCTCGTTCAATATGATAAATTAAAGAATAATTAAATAATTTATCAATCCTAATTTGTCGTAATTGAATGAAATCATTTTCATGAATTTTTGATTCAAAAATTTTGTTTTTTGAATTGAAAAAATTTTCAATTCTATCATTGTTTAATTTGAGATAGCTTTTTTTGATTAGGTAGGCTGATATGCATGATCTTATATCTTTCCATATTTCATCAATAAACGGTGTTGATTGTTCAAGACAAAAATTTTTATCAAAATTAGAAATTTCTTCAAAAAAATTTGAATCAGATTGAATTTCATTATATAAAATATTGATGCTTTGATTAAAGTCTTTTTGTGTATTTGAAAGAAAGCAAATATTCATGTTTGAATGCGTAGAAAAAAGAGGAGAGAGCAAAAAAAGTGAGAGTTGCTTAATTATGATTACCGTTTTTTGAAAACTTATAATGAAATGCATCTCTTGCGTTTTTTGATCTGGGATATTGCATTGGTTGATAATTATAATATTCGATTCTTTTATGTTTTGAAGTATATTTGAATTCTTATCAAATTGAAAACTTTTTGTAATATAAAGAAAAGAATAGTTTTGAATAATCCTTTCTAATATTTTATTGTGGATTTTTATTGGATTATTTATCAAAGCAAACAATTTGCTTAACATACAATTTTATCAAATTTAATAAAATACTGACATGCTATATGAAATATCAATATTTTTTATTTTCAATAATTATTCTTTTTGAATGACGTAAACTATTGAATAGAACCTTCATAAAACTTTTTCATTCAAATTTCCTATTTGATTTTTTCAACCAGTATAAAATATCCAAGTATTTAATTAACTCAAAATGATTAATTAGGATGAAGATAATTATTTTATGAGAATTATGAGTCTTCTTTATTCAAATTTCTTAAACAATTTCATTTTATTACATATGAAATAGTACCAAGTTCATATTGTAATTATTTGCGTAGAAAAAAATGCATTTTGATAGAGACAGATTATATAAAGCAAATACATGACATTTTAAAGAAAATAAATATAAACATATTAAATTCAAATAATGAATTTGATTTTGATTTTGAATTGATCGGGAAAAATGGAGAAGTTGTAGAGGAAATATCATCTTTTTGCGAATATTACACAGGATTTATCAGAAACATAGAATACATTAAAATAATAATACGATCTATGTCAGCTTTTTTAATTCGTCGTTATTTTTACCCATCAAAATGTTTTACAGATCAACCATTTTTTTCTTCTGGCCAAGAGCAAAATCAAAATGAATCAGATCAGTATAAAACTTTTATTATTTTGATATAATTGAAAAAAATTAAAACGATCAAAAAGAATTGAAAAAAATTATGAATTTCAATATAATGATTTTATTAAAAAATATTGAAGTTTTAAAAATGTGTCACTTTTTTTACGGTTGAATCCCCTATTTCATATAGATGTTTTACATCATTTTATGGTTTTCTAAAGGAAAAATCAAAAATTACTGGATTTATATATGAATTCATGAGCAATGGCCAACTTGATAAATTCATTAATAATCACAAAGAAGAGATTGATGAAAAATTCATTTATTCTCTTATGTTTAGAATAGTTGGGGCAATTAAATACTTTAATACAAAAAATATCATTCACAGGGATCTTAAACCAGGAAACATTCTAATTGATAATGACAATAAACCATATATTTCTGATTTCTATTTTATCAAAGAAATAAATGGCGAGTATACTTATGATATTGGAAATGACAATTATACTTCACCTGAAATGTATAGCGGTAAACCATACTCTTTTCCCATGGATGTTTATTCATTTAAGTTGAGATTTGTCAAATTTAGTTGGGATTGGAAATCAAAAAATTAAAAACCTCAATCAGAAATGCGTTCGAGAAAGGCAAGAAGAACGGCCAAATATTGATGAAATGATTAAAGTACTATTTAATGAATTTAATTCATTCTATTTTCTTATGCCTGAATTTTTGTATGGTATTAAAAATAACATTGAAAATGGGCTCATCAATTTTTTGTTGAAGTTTACTTTTTATCATTTGTAACAAATAAAATCAATGAGCATTTTATTAAATGGAATCAATATTCAATAATATCGTTATTGCGTCTAGTAACTAAATTTGATATATCAACAGTTTTATTTGTAATTGGGAAATATTACTATGAAAACGGAGAATATAACAAAAGAAAAGAAATTGAAGAATCAGCGGAATTAAACAATCCTTTTGCACAACACATTCTTGGTAAAATGAATCAATTTGGTAATGGGATGCCAATAAATTATGAAGTTATTACGAAAAATCTATTGCTCAAAATTGTAATATTGCTTTAAATAATTATGGTCTTCTTTTTTTACAACGTAATGGAGTCACTCAAGATATACAAAAAGCAAAATCTCTTTTTGATCGGAGGTTTCAAAGGATGTTCGTCATTAACGAAGATATCAATTCCTTCTTCTGTAACTTCGATAGGTGAAAGTGCTTTTGAAGGATGTCCTCCAATAATCGAATACTAAATCCATTCTTCTATAGCTTAAATTGGAAAAGATTCTTTCTTTGAGCGTTCGTCATTAAATATAATATTAGTTCTAAATGAACATAAAAAAAGCTAGTTTTTTTTTTTATACGAAAACAAATTTAAAAAATATTATATAAAATAAACAGTTTAACTAGGTATAATGCATAAAAATCATTTTATCAGTAAATAAAAGCTCTTTATTATTATTATTATTATAGTATTGTAATTTTAGAAGGAAAATATGACAAAAAGACGTTAAGATTTTTTTTTAATTTTTTGCTTTTTTTAGAATGAGTAAATGATATTTGAATGAATTAAATAATAAAAAATAATTTATATGATATTTAGAATTATATTATCATATCAAATGAATGTTTAAGCTTTCTCAAAAAAAGATATTAGATTAGATTGTCGAAAAAAAGTTTAATTAAATTAAGGAATTTTAATGAATATAACCCAATTATATGATATTAAAATTAATTATTATAGCTTTATGCATTTATGATAACCATATATTGAAATATTTTTAAAATATAAATAATTTTTTAAAAAGATATCCTGACATGAATCAAACTTTATATAATGATTGATACTTGTGGATTCTTTTCTTGTTGGTAGCTGTTGATGAGAATACCTTCACTGCTATTGTTTGAAGTGCAAGAAGAGATGGTCATGTCACGTGAAATAAAATCACAATTTAAAACATCAACAAAATCTCCAATTGTTTGAGATTTGTAAGAACCAATTGTCGCCTTTTTAATGATAATATGAATATTGTCATTACTATCGGTGCTGTCGTATGAACTGTGCTTTTGTTATGTACATGAATCGACAGGAAGAGCTGTGCAAGCATTGTCAACTGATTGGTGACCATCAATGCATCCTGCGCACTTGTGTCATTCGTTTTAATCTTGGATTCAGTACTTGCAACCGACAGGACATTTTTGACACTGATTTGTTTGATTGAAGAAGAAACCATCACAATAATTTTTAATCACATCATTACAACATTTGAAATGCGAAGCTTTTTAATACAAAGTTCAATTCTGATGATTATTAAAAGATAGATATTTATAAATAATATTTTTAGAGCATTTTCAGTTAAAAATGGTGAATTTGAGGTGAATTGGTTTGGATTAAATGAAAAAAGAGAAAGAAGAAATTTAGAAAATTGATTTAGTGAAGAATCCTGGCTCCGTTGGAGTTTGTAGAATATAAACACGATTTTAACTAGATACTTACTTCAGAAAATTAAAAAATTTATCGAAAAATTATTCGATTATTGGCGATTTTAATCGTCGATATATTCATCTCCATTTGTTTCTTTCAGAATTCATATCCTTATCACTTTGACACTTGGCGAAATTCCAAGGGATTCTGCATTGAAAAGTGAAGGAATTGAAACACTTGAAAGCGATGAACATCCTCTGAAAGCCCAATCTCCAATGGATGTTACAGATGAAGGAATTGAAACACTTGAAAGCGATGAACATCCACAGAAAGCAGAATCTCCAATGGATGTTACAGATGAAGGAATTGAAACACTTGAAAGCGATGAACATCCACAGAAAGCAGAATATCTAATGGATGTTACAGATGAAGGAATTGAAACACTTGAAAGCGATGAACATCCTTCGAAAGCACAAATTCCAATGGATGTTACAGATGAAGGAATTGAAACACTTGAAAGCGATGAACATCCACAGAAAGCAGAACCTCCAATGGATGTTACAGATGAAGGAATTGAAACACTTGAAAGCGATGAACATCCACTGAAAGCATAATCTCCAATGGATGTTACAGATGAAGGAATTGAAACACTTGAAAGTGATGAACATCCACTGAAAGCAGAATCTCCAATGGATCTTACAGATGAAGGAATTGAAACACTTGAAAGCGATGAACATCCTCTGAAAGCAGAATATCCAATGGATGTTACAGATGAAGGAATTGAAACACTTGAAAGCGATGAACATCCACAGAAAGCAGAATATCCAATGGATGTTACAGATGAAGGAATTGAAACACTTGAAAGCGATGAACATCCACTGAAAGCAGAATATCCAATGGATGTTACAGATGAAGGAATTGAAACACTTGAAAGCGATGAACATCTTGCAAATGATGATTCTTCGATTTCAGTTATCGAGGAGTCAAATTTCAGTGAATTTATTTCTTTGTTTTCTTGAAAATAATTATTGGTGGAGCCTGTGACAAAGATAGAAATTGTCAATTCTGTCTTACCAGATCTTTTCAGTGATAAGACTTCGGAGTAAATTGCTTCAAATTCATCAGATGGGTATTCAATCTCAACATTAAAATGCGAGAATTCACTCAGTTGCTCCTGAAATTCACGTGTTCTAAGAATTCCTTCGTCGTGCAGTACTTTCGTAACTTTCCACGTCGTTCCAAAAATAGTTTTATTAGTGTCAAGCAAAGAGACAAATTTGTTGATTTTGTTGATTTTTTCTTTCAGTTTTAAAAGATCATCTTTGATCGTCACTTTTTCTTCCTCGTATTTTTCTTGGAATGCTTGCTGGCTGCCTTCAAGATCTATCACAGATTCTTTATCTGCCTTTTTTTCTTGATCGTCTTTGAGTTTTACAACGTCATCTTTTATTTGCGTGATTTCTTTTTGTAGATTGAGGTCGTTGTTTTTTTCTTGCGTCTTATGGTCACTCATTTCTCTCTTTATTTCGGTAATGTTCTGGTTTAAATCTGGGATATCATTTCGTGTTATTTGGCTTATTTCTCTCTTTATTTGGCTAATGTTCTGCGTTAAATCTGGGATATCATTTCGTGTTATTTGGTTGATTTCTTTCTTCAGTTCTTCAATTTCGTTTTGAAGATTAGACGATTTTTCATCGATTAGTTGTCTTTCTTGATCCAAATTCCTTTGTGATGATTTTTTTATTTCATTGATTTCATCTTTCATCAAATTAAATTGGCAGATTAGCTGATCAAGCATTTCTTGCAAACAAAAATAAAATGTAATTTATATGGCACAAATAATTGAATACATAAATGGCCTCATAAAATTTTGGAAAAAAAATTTTCAAAGGTTTAGAGAGAAAATTGAAAATCTTTTATCTTTTTAAAAGAATGAATATTTAACAAAATAAATATAAAAATATATTCAGTAAACTCGTATAATATATAATTAAATCAAAAATATGGAGAATTAAATCTTTTTGAATAATTGATCAAGTGTTTGGTATTTACTTCCAAATTATTCAAATGCCATTGCTTTGAATGTGATTTCCTTCAAACCAAAGTGATTTGTATAATTAAAATGAGATTTTGTAATTTCATCAATATCTACACTTTTCTCTCACAATTTTTTTAAAAAAGGTTTTGAATGTTTTCAGATGAATTGTTTTTTATAATAAAAATAGGAATTCAGAAGTAGAAAATAAAATCATCAAACTTTTATTGAAATTAATTATATATTAGATATCGATCATAGCTTGTTTATTTAGGTTTAAACTAAGGATATTGTTTGTAGAATTTATTAAGTTTATCATTTGAGATTATTTTCGTTTTCATCGATTTTCTTTTTCTCCTTCAAATTGATTGAATCGATGAAATCTTGGACAATTTCATCTTCGATGTCATTTGGAACATATATGAGACGTGCTGTTTTGTTGATTCCCAACCTTGAATCAAGTGAAAAATTACTATTCTTGTGATTCATTGCTGACATTACTTTAGAAGTTTCATTTCATCCTGGAATAGTGAATGACTTGTAAGGAATCTTTGGTTGAGTTTCTTTGTTTGCAAGAAGTATCATTGCATTTCCAATTTCTTGTCAACTTCCACAATACTTGAAATCTGCCGTGTGAAGTTGTAAGCCTTGATTTTGGATCCATTCTTCAATTGTTTCAATAACTTCTTGCCGATTCAAAAGACAGAGAGGAACAATTTTGGATGGTATTCTGAGAATAACTTTATCGCCATTTCCAATTGCTTTTTGAACCTCCCCTGCAAAAGGAATAGCAAATTCACCTGTGAGCAATCGAATTCTAAGAAATTCTTGATTAATATGACTTTTCTCTGATTCTTGATAATTAGATTTACTTTTAATTATAGAACCAAACTTTTTGCAAATTTCATCTATTTTGATAGCAAAATCTTCTTTTGAAATGCTGCTGCTTGCACGATGGGAAACAACAATAGAACATAATGGAATAATGTCTGGAATAAGTTCATGACGATATTGTGTGATAGATTTTATAATATCTTCTCGTTCATCAACTTTTACATTAACTTCCATAAGTGAATCATTAACAATTAATTTATGAATTTCAAGAATTTGTTTTGGTGTATGAATAGACATCAATTTTTGGCACTTTTTTCATTAGAAAATGATGTTTTTGTCTTTAGGGAATTTTAAGGCTATTAAATTTGAGTAGATCTAAAAATGGAATTTTTTTAGCAATTCTATGAAAAACTTTTTGAATGAAAAATTTTAAAAAATTTTTAAAAAATTCCTATTAATATATATGAAATTAATTCTTCATTTTTAATTAATGCATTCTATTTTAATTGATTCTGAAGAAGTTCAAATTCCTTCTTCATTCAATGGTTATATAGTTAAGAAAAAAATTGGAGAAGGATCATTTGGTTCTGTATTCAAAGTCATGAAAAAAGAAACAAAAGAAATTTTCGCAGCGAAATTTTGTTACATGAAGGAAGGAGAACAAACATTATCAGAAACATTTATTAAAAATGAAGCCAAAATTCTTTCAATAGTTGACCATCCAAATATTGTCAAGTTATACGAAGCTTTCGAAATCGAAAATGAACAAAACCAAAAATTATTCGTCATCATCGAAGAATTCTGTTCACGTGGATCATTGTTCGATTTTGTTAACGATGGTTTTCTCAAAAACAGAAGAAAGAATGAAAACAAGAGAATGATCAGAGGCTTTTTAGAAGCTGTTTCATATCTTCACAAAATGAACGTCTCTCACTGCGATATCAAATGCGAAAATATTTTGGTTGATGAAAACTACAACACGAAATTGTGCGATTTCGGTTTTTCAATTAACTTTGATTGTCCATATGCTAAAAAGAGAAGAGGATCGCCACTATATCTCGCTCCAGAATTCTTCTTCTCAAAAGATTTCGACTTCTTTAAAGCAGAAGTTTGGTCAGTCGGTGTTGTTATTTTCGCATTCTCTCAAGGACGTTTGCCATATGAAGATATCATGATTCATCTCGAAAGAAAGCTCGAAATTAAAATGAAAAACAAAAAATTGAAGAAAATCGTTAAACAATGCCTCACATATGACGCACATAAACGTCCAACAATTGAATACCTCCTTAATGCAAACTATTTGAAGATCACTTAATATCAAATGGTGATATGACTTAATCATTGTTCAGTTCAGACGATGGAATTAATTCCGATATCTTTGATTTGATTTGATTTGATTTATGTTGAAATAATTATAAATGGAGAGAAGAAATCGACCAAATTTGGATTACTTCAAGTGGATATATCTTTATTATTAGATGATAATCTTTAAGGAGAAGTTCTTTATTATCTTATTAAAATCTTTGACCAAATAAACACCGATATCGTCAAAAGTGATTTCATGCTATCTATATCTATGATAACCGCCATTTTCTATTACATCTACTTCCATAAATGATAATATATAAGTAAAATCAAAGCGATTACTTTTTGATAAAAAGCTTCATCCATTCTGTAAGTAGCAGCATTTCTTTTTCCTTTCTTCTGGATCTTTATATAGCAACCGCTTCCATTTTATTGAATGTAAAATGACT
Source organism: Tritrichomonas musculus (assembly GCA_039105265.1). Lineage (NCBI taxonomy): Eukaryota > Parabasalia > Tritrichomonadida > Tritrichomonadidae > Tritrichomonas > Tritrichomonas musculus. The sequence goes on along the minus strand of JAPFFF010000005.1, from coordinate 2,673,595 downwards.
ACTAAATATATTTCTAAATATTCATCCTATATTTCATCATGTCTCCATTATTGTTAAGGAACTTGACTTTTTTCAAAATCCAAATTTTTATTGTATTTCTTGAATGCTTTTTGAATAAGAATCACTATTTTATAACAATGACAGATTTTTGACTCTGAGTGAATAATTTAAGTATTATACCTTACGCTTGATGCAAATGATCTTGAAAAGTATTACATAATGAAGTATTTGCATGTAAACTATATCATAAATTCAAATCAAAATATTTTAAATGATTTTCGGACAGGCGAATAAATACGATATGTTTAAATGTCGTTGAATGAAAAAATAGAGAGTGATCAAAAAAAAAAAAAAAAAAAAAAAAAAGTTATTTTCATCAAAAAATGTTCATTCAAAAAGAGTATATAAAAAGAATTGATGTTTTGCATCTAATATTTTTTAAAGAAGTAAGTGAAAATCAATTTTCTTTTTCTTGGATCAATGAAATGTCATTATTAATGTTACTTCTTTTTTCATTGTCAATGTAGCCAAAATAGCAACGCAAATTATCACTGCAGCTGCAACAGTTGACAGTAATTTGATATTCAAAGAATTGTTTTCTGAATTGAAAACTTGATCGGCTATCTCAATTTTTGAGAACATCGTATTCATTGCATTCTTTGAATTTGAATAGAATTTGCATGACATGATCTTTAAATTATGCTTTTCTTTTGAGACTTTGATTCTCAATCAATGAAATATGAATCATTGGCCAAATATCCTGACATGAATCAAACTTTATATAATGATTGATACTTGTGGATTCTTTTCTTGTTGGTAGCTGTTGATGAGAATACCTTCACTGCTATTGTTTGAAGTGCAAGAAGAGATGGTCATGTCACGTGCAATAAAATCACAATTTAAAACATCAACAAAATCTCCAATTGTTTGAGATTTGTAAGAACCAATTGTCGCCTTTTTAATGATAATATGAATATTGTCATTACTATCGGTGTTGTCGTATGAACTGTGCTTTTGTTATGTACATGAATCGACAGGAAGAGCTGTGCAAGCATTGTCAACTGATTGGTGACCATCAATGCATCCTGCGCACTTGTGTCATTCGTTTTAATCTTGGATTCAGTACTTGCAACCGACAGGACATTTTTGACGCTGATTAGTTTGATCGAAGAAGAAACCATCACAATAATTTTTAATCACATCATTACAACATTTGAAATGCGAAGCTTTTTAATACAAAGTTCAATTCTGATGATTATTAAAAGATAGATATTTATAGGGAAATAATATTTTTAGAGCATTTTCAGTTAAAAATGGTGAATTTGAGGTGAATTGGTTTGGATTAAATGAAAAAAGAGAAAGAAGAAATTTAGAAAATTGATTTAGTGAAGAATCCTGGCTCCGTTGGAGTTTGTAGAATATAAACACGATTTTAACTAGATACTTACTTCAGACAATTAAAAAATTTATCGAAAAATTATTCGATTATTGGCGATTTTAATCGTCGATATATTCATCTCCATTTGTTTCTTTCAGAATTCATATTCTTATCACTTTGACACTTGGCGAAATTCCAAGGGATTCTGCATTGAAAAGTGAAGGAATTGAAACACTCGAAAGCGATGAACATCCACAGAAAGCAGAATCTCCAATGGATGTTACAGATGAAGGAATTGAAACACTTGAAAGCGATGAACATCCACAGAAAGCAGAATATCTAATGGATGTTACAGATGAAGGAATTGAAACACTTGAAAGCGATGAACATCCTTCGAAAGCACAAATTCCAATGGATGTTACAGATGAAGGAATTGAAACACTTGAAAGCGATGAACATCCTCTGAAAGCAGAATCTCCAATGGATGTTACAGATGAAGGAATTGAAACACTTGAAAGCGATGAACATCTATAGAAAGCAAAATCTCCAATGGATGTTACAGATGAAGGAATTGAAACACTTGAAAGCGATGAACATCCACTGAAAGCACCATTTCCAATGGATGTTACAGATGAAGGAATTGAAACACTTGAAAGCGATGAACATCCTTCGAAAGCAAAATATCTAATGGATGTCACAGATGAAGGAATTGAAACACTTGAAAGCGATGAACATCCACTGAAAGCCCAATCTCCAATGGATGTCACAGATGAAGGAATTGAAACACTTGAAAGCGATGAACATCCACTGAAAGCCCAATCTCCAATGGATGTCACAGATGAAGGAATTGAAACACTTGAAAGCGATGAACATCCACTGAAAGCACCACCTCCAATGGATGTTACAGATGAAGGAATTGAAACACTTGAAAGCGATGAACATCCTTCGAAAGCAGAATTTCCAATGGATGTTACAGATGAAGGAATTGAAACACTTGAAAGCGATGAACATCTACTGAAAGCAGAATTTCCAATGGATGTTACAGATGAAGGAATTGAAACACTTGAAAGCAATGAACATCTTGCAAATGATGATTCTTCGATTTCAGTTATCGAGGAGTCAAATTTCAGTGAATTTATTTCTTTGTTTTCTTGAAAATAATTATTGGTGGAGCCTGTGACAAAGATAGAAATTGTCAATTCTGTCGTACCAGATCTTTTCAGTGATAAGACTTCGGAGTAAATTGCTTCAAATTCATCAGATGGGTATTCAATCTCAACATTAAAATGCGAGAATTCACTCAGTTGCTCCTGAAATTCACGTGTTCTAAGAATTCCTTCGTCGTGCAGAACTTTCGTAACTTTCCACGTCGTTCCAAAAAAAGTTTTATTGGTGTCAAGCAAAAAGACAAATTTGTTGATTTTGTTGATTTTTTCTTTCAGTTTTAAAAGATCATCTTTGATCATCACTTTTTCTTCCTCGTATTTTTCTTGGAATGCTTGCTGACTGCCTTCAAGATCTATCACAGATTCTTTATCTGCCTTTTTTTCTTGATCGTCTTTGAGTTTTACAACGTCATCTTTTATTTGCGTGATTTCTTTTTGTAGATTGAGGTCGTTGTTTTTTTCTTGCGTCTTATGGTCACTCATTTCTCTCTTTATTTCGGTAATGTTCTGCGTTAAATCTGGGATATCATTTCGTGTTATTTGGCTTATTTCTCTCTTTATTTGGCTAATGTTCTGCGTTAAATCTGGGATATCATTTCGTGTTATTTGGTTGATTTCTTTCTTCAGTTCTTCAATTTCGTTTTGAAGATTAGACGATTTTTCATCGATTAGTCGTCTTTCTTGATCCAAATTCCTTTGTGATGATTTTTTTATTTCATTGATTTCATCTTTCATCAAATTAAATTGGCAGATTAGCTGATCAAGCATTTCTTGCAAACAAAAATAAAATGTAATTTATATGGCACAAATAATTGAATACATAAATGGCCTCATAAAATTTTGGAAAAAAAAATTTTCAAAGGTTTAGAGAGAAAATTGAAAATCTTTTATCTTTTTAAAAGAATGAATATTTAACAAAATAAATATAAAAATATATTCAGTAAACTCGTATAATATATAATTAAATCAAAAATATGGAGAATTAAATCTTTTTGAATAATTGATCAAGTGTTTGGTATTTACTTCCAAATTATTCAAATGCCATTGCTTTGAATGTGATTTCCTTCAAACCAAAGTGATTTGTATAATTAAAATGAGATTTTGTAATTTCATCAATATCTACACTTTCCTCTCACAATTTTTAAAAAAGGTTTTGAATGTTTTCAGATGAATTGTTTTTTATAATAAAAATAGGAATTCAGAAGTAGAAAATAAAATCATCAAACTTTTATTGAAATTTATTATATATTAGATATCGATCATAGCTTGTTTATTTAGGTTTAAACTAAGGATATTGTTTGTAGAATTTATTAAGTTTATCATTTGAGATTTATTTATGAAGGCGATATTTCATGTAATCAGGAGGATCATTAAAACAACCGCCATGTTTTTCTGACAAATGAGCATATATTGGTGAGCCATCATCGCATGGTCCAAAACAGCAATAATGGCAGAAATGCTTTCCACATTTGCACGATATATGATTGCATCTTTCGGCTTTTTCAAAAGGTCTTTTACAGCCCGGACAAATCCTAAATCCTGGAGGCAATTCAAGAGCAAATTTGCATTTACCTGGAAAATGCTTATTTTTGGAATCCTGGACACAAAAACATATGGCAGCAGGGTTGGCTGCATTTATTTTTACCATTTTTAGGTCTAAGTAAAATTGCTCGATAATTTGGACAAAAGTCGAAATATGAAGATGAATGCAAAGATTGATAAATAAGTGCTGAAAGCCAAGTCTTCGTTACAATAATTGACCAAGAGGAATTTCTGGACATGCTTCATCTGTGAAATTACTAAGTAAATCAATGAAATCAATTTTTTCGGTGTTTTCACATAATATGTCCATTATTGGTTTATCTTCTTCTTGATCAAACAAGCGTTCAACGCTGTTCTTAAATGCGTCATATGCACAAGTTACACAGTAGTTTAACATTTTAACAGAACCTGTTTTTTGATATAGAGGCTTTTGAAGACAAGACAAAACTGCTGTTTCTTCACAACAATAAAAATAATCATTAATAATTTCTTGTTCTTTTTCGTTTTCATCGATTTTCTTTTTCTCCTTCAAATTGATTGAATCGATGAAATCTTGGACAATTTCATCTTCGATGTCATTTGGAACATATATGAGACGTGCTGTTTTGTTGATTCCCAACCTTGAATCAAGTGAAAAATTACTATTCTTGTGATTCATTGCTGACATTACTTTAGAAGTTTCATTTCATCCTGGAATAGTGAATGACTTGTAAGGAATCTTTGGTTGAGTTTCTTTGTTTGCAAGAAGTATCATTGCATTTCCAATTTCTTGTCAACTTCCACAATACTTGAAATCTGCCGTGTGAAGTTGTAAGCCTTGATTTTGGATCCATTCTTCAATTGTTTCAATAACTTCTTGCCGATTCAAAAGACAGAGAGGAACAATTTTGGATGGTATTCTGAGAATAACTTTATCGCCATTTCCAATTGCTTTTTGAACCTCCCCTGCAAAAGGAATAGCAAATTCACCTGTGAGCAATCGAATTCTAAGAAATTCTTGATTAATATGACTTTTCTCTGATTCTTGATAATTAGATTTACTTTTAATTATAGAACCAAACTTTTTGCAAATTTCATCTATTTTGATAGCAAAATCTTCTTTTGAAATGCTGCTGCTTGCACGATGGGAAACAACAATAGAACATAATGGAATAATGTCTGGAATAAGTTCATGACGATATTGTGTGATAGATTTTATAATATCTTCTCGTTCATCAACTTTTACATTAACTTCCATAAGTGAATCATTAACAATTAATTTATGAATTTCAAGAATTTGTTTTGGTGTGTGAATAGACATCAATTTTTGGCACTTTTTTCATTAGAAAATGATGTTTTTGTCTTTAGGGAATTTTAAGGCTATTAAATTTGAGTAGATCTAAAAATGGAATTTTTTTAGCAATTCTATGAAAAACTTTTTGAATGAAAAATTTTAAAAAATTTTTAAAAATTTCCTATTAATATATATGAAATTAATTCTTCATTTTTAATTAATGCATTCTATTTTAATTGATTCTGAAGAAGTTCAAATTCCTTCTTCATTCAATGGTTATATAGTTAAGAAAAAAATTGGAGAAGGATCATTTGGTTCTGTATTCAAAGTCATGAAAAAAGAAACAAAAGAAATTTTCGCAGCCAAATTTTGTTACATGAAGGAAGGAGAACAAACATTATCAGAAACATTTATTAAAAATGAAGCCAAAATTCTTTCAATAGTTAACCATCCAAATATTGTCAAGTTATACGAAGCTTTCGAAATCGAAAATGAACAAAACCAAAAATTATTCGTCATCATTGAAGAATTCTGTTCACGTGGATCATTGTTCGATTTTGTTAACGATGGTTTTCTCAAAAACAGAAGAAAGAATGAAAACAAGAGAATGATCAGAGGCTTTTTAGAAGCTGTTTCATATCTTCACAAAATGAACGTCTCTCACTGCGATATCAAATGCGAAAATATTTTGGCTGATGAAAACTACAACACGAAATTGTGCGATTTCGGTTTTTCAATTAACTTTGATTGTCCATATGCTAAAAAGAGAAGAGGATCGCCACTATATCTCGCTCCAGAATTCTTCTTCTCAAAAGATTTCGACTTCTTCAAAGCAGAAGTTTGGTCAGTCGGTGTTGTTATTTTCGCATTCTCTCAAGGACGTTTGCCATATGAAGATATCATGATTCATCTCGAAAGAAAGCTCGAAATTAAAATGAAAAACAAAAAATTGAAGAAAATCGTTAAACAATGCCTCACATATGACGCACATAAACGTCCAACAATTGAATACCTCCTTAATGCAAACTATTTGAAGATCACTTAATATCAAATGGTGATATGACTTAATCATTGTTCAGTTCAGACGATGGAATTAATTCCGATATCTTTGATTTGATTTGATTTGATTTATGTTGAAATAATTATAAATGGAGAGAAGAAATCGACCAAATTTGGATTACTTCAAGTGGATATATCTTTATTATTAGATGATAATCTTTAAGGAGAAGTTCTTTATTATCTTATTAAAATCTTTGACCAAATAAACACCGATATCGTCAAAAGTGATTTCATGCTATCTATATCTATGATAACCGCCATTTTCTATTACATCTACTTCCATAAATGATAATATATAAGTAAAATCAAAGCGATTACTTTTTGATAAAAAGCTTCATCCATTCTGTAAGTAGCAGCATTTCTTTTTCCTTTCTTCTGGATCTTTATATAGCAACCGCTTCCATTTTATTGAATGTAAAATGACTACTAAATATATTTCTAAATATTCATCCTATATTTCATCATGTCTCCATTATTGTTAAGGAACTTGACTTTTTTCAAAATCCAAATTTTTATTGTATTTCTTGAATGCTTTTTGAATAAGAATCACTATTTTATAACAATGACAGATTTTTGACTCTGAGTGAATAATTTAAGTATTATACCTTACGCTTGATGCAAATGATCTTGAAAAGTATTACATAATGAAGTATTTGCATGTAAACTATATCATAAATTCAAATCAAAATATTTTAAATGATTTTCGGACAGGCGAATAAATACGATATGTTTAAATGTCGTTGAATGAAAAAATAGAGAGTGATCAAAAAAAAAAAAAAAAAAAAAAAAAAGTTATTTTCATCAAAAAATGTTCATTCAAAAAGAGTATATAAAAAGAATTGATGTTTTGCATCTAATATTTTTTAAAGAAGTAAGTGAAAATCAATTTTCTTTTTCTTGGATCAATGAAATGTCATTATTAATGTTACTTCTTTTTTCATTGTCAATGTAGCCAAAATAGCAACGCAAATTATCACTGCAGCTGCAACAGTTGACAGTAATTTGATATTCAAAGAATTGTTTTCTGAATTGAAAACTTGATCGGCTATCTCAATTTTTGAGAACATCGTATTCATTGCATTCTTTGAATTTGAATAGAATTTGCATGACATGATCTTTAAATTATGCTTTTCTTTTGAGACTTTGATTCTCAATCAATGAAATATGAATCATTGGCCAAATATCCTGACATGAATCAAACTTTATATAATGATTGATACTTGTGGATTCTTTTCTTGTTGGTAGCTGTTGATGAGAATACCTTCACTGCTATTGTTTGAAGTGCAAGAAGAGATGGTCATGTCACGTGCAATAAAATCACAATTTAAAACATCAACAAAATCTCCAATTGTTTGAGATTTGTAAGAACCAATTGTCGCCTTTTTAATGATAATATGAATATTGTCATTACTATCGGTGTTGTCGTATGAACTGTGCTTTTGTTATGTACATGAATCGACAGGAAGAGCTGTGCAAGCATTGTCAACTGATTGGTGACCATCAATGCATCCTGCGCACTTGTGTCATTCGTTTTAATCTTGGATTCAGTACTTGCAACCGACAGGACATTTTTGACGCTGATTAGTTTGATCGAAGAAGAAACCATCACAATAATTTTTAATCACATCATTACAACATTTGAAATGCGAAGCTTTTTAATACAAAGTTCAATTCTGATGATTATTAAAAGATAGATATTTATAGGGAAATAATATTTTTAGAGCATTTTCAGTTAAAAATGGTGAATTTGAGGTGAATTGGTTTGGATTAAATGAAAAAAGAGAAAGAAGAAATTTAGAAAATTGATTTAGTGAAGAATCCTGGCTCCGTTGGAGTTTGTAGAATATAAACACGATTTTAACTAGATACTTACTTCAGACAATTAAAAAATTTATCGAAAAATTATTCGATTATTGGCGATTTTAATCGTCGATATATTCATCTCCATTTGTTTCTTTCAGAATTCATATTCTTATCACTTTGACACTTGGCGAAATTCCAAGGGATTCTGCATTGAAAAGTGAAGGAATTGAAACACTCGAAAGCGATGAACATCCACAGAAAGCAGAATCTCCAATGGATGTTACAGATGAAGGAATTGAAACACTTGAAAGCGATGAACATCCACAGAAAGCAGAATATCTAATGGATGTTACAGATGAAGGAATTGAAACACTTGAAAGCGATGAACATCCTTCGAAAGCACAAATTCCAATGGATGTTACAGATGAAGGAATTGAAACACTTGAAAGCGATGAACATCCTCTGAAAGCAGAATCTCCAATGGATGTTACAGATGAAGGAATTGAAACACTTGAAAGCGATGAACATCTATAGAAAGCAAAATCTCCAATGGATGTTACAGATGAAGGAATTGAAACACTTGAAAGCGATGAACATCCACTGAAAGCACCATTTCCAATGGATGTTACAGATGAAGGAATTGAAACACTTGAAAGCGATGAACATCCTTCGAAAGCAAAATATCTAATGGATGTCACAGATGAAGGAATTGAAACACTTGAAAGCGATGAACATCCACTGAAAGCCCAATCTCCAATGGATGTCACAGATGAAGGAATTGAAACACTTGAAAGCGATGAACATCCACTGAAAGCCCAATCTCCAATGGATGTCACAGATGAAGGAATTGAAACACTTGAAAGCGATGAACATCCACTGAAAGCACCACCTCCAATGGATGTTACAGATGAAGGAATTGAAACACTTGAAAGCGATGAACATCCTTCGAAAGCAGAATTTCCAATGGATGTTACAGATGAAGGAATTGAAACACTTGAAAGCGATGAACATCTACTGAAAGCAGAATTTCCAATGGATGTTACAGATGAAGGAATTGAAACACTTGAAAGCAATGAACATCTTGCAAATGATGATTCTTCGATTTCAGTTATCGAGGAGTCAAATTTCAGTGAATTTATTTCTTTGTTTTCTTGAAAATAATTATTGGTGGAGCCTGTGACAAAGATAGAAATTGTCAATTCTGTCGTACCAGATCTTTTCAGTGATAAGACTTCGGAGTAAATTGCTTCAAATTCATCAGATGGGTATTCAATCTCAACATTAAAATGCGAGAATTCACTCAGTTGCTCCTGAAATTCACGTGTTCTAAGAATTCCTTCGTCGTGCAGAACTTTCGTAACTTTCCACGTCGTTCCAAAAAAAGTTTTATTGGTGTCAAGCAAAAAGACAAATTTGTTGATTTTGTTGATTTTTTCTTTCAGTTTTAAAAGATCATCTTTGATCATCACTTTTTCTTCCTCGTATTTTTCTTGGAATGCTTGCTGACTGCCTTCAAGATCTATCACAGATTCTTTATCTGCCTTTTTTTCTTGATCGTCTTTGAGTTTTACAACGTCATCTTTTATTTGCGTGATTTCTTTTTGTAGATTGAGGTCGTTGTTTTTTTCTTGCGTCTTATGGTCACTCATTTCTCTCTTTATTTCGGTAATGTTCTGCGTTAAATCTGGGATATCATTTCGTGTTATTTGGCTTATTTCTCTCTTTATTTGGCTAATGTTCTGCGTTAAATCTGGGATATCATTTCGTGTTATTTGGTTGATTTCTTTCTTCAGTTCTTCAATTTCGTTTTGAAGATTAGACGATTTTTCATCGATTAGTCGTCTTTCTTGATCCAAATTCCTTTGTGATGATTTTTTTATTTCATTGATTTCATCTTTCATCAAATTAAATTGGCAGATTAGCTGATCAAGCATTTCTTGCAAACAAAAATAAAATGTAATTTATATGGCACAAATAATTGAATACATAAATGGCCTCATAAAATTTTGGAAAAAAAAATTTTCAAAGGTTTAGAGAGAAAATTGAAAATCTTTTATCTTTTTAAAAGAATGAATATTTAACAAAATAAATATAAAAATATATTCAGTAAACTCGTATAATATATAATTAAATCAAAAATATGGAGAATTAAATCTTTTTGAATAATTGATCAAGTGTTTGGTATTTACTTCCAAATTATTCAAATGCCATTGCTTTGAATGTGATTTCCTTCAAACCAAAGTGATTTGTATAATTAAAATGAGATTTTGTAATTTCATCAATATCTACACTTTCCTCTCACAATTTTTAAAAAAGGTTTTGAATGTTTTCAGATGAATTGTTTTTTATAATAAAAATAGGAATTCAGAAGTAGAAAATAAAATCATCAAACTTTTATTGAAATTTATTATATATTAGATATCGATCATAGCTTGTTTATTTAGGTTTAAACTAAGGATATTGTTTGTAGAATTTATTAAGTTTATCATTTGAGATTTATTTATGAAGGCGATATTTCATGTAATCAGGAGGATCATTAAAACAACCGCCATGTTTTTCTGACAAATGAGCATATATTGGTGAGCCATCATCGCATGGTCCAAAACAGCAATAATGGCAGAAATGCTTTCCACATTTGCACGATATATGATTGCATCTTTCGGCTTTTTCAAAAGGTCTTTTACAGCCCGGACAAATCCTAAATCCTGGAGGCAATTCAAGAGCAAATTTGCATTTACCTGGAAAATGCTTATTTTTGGAATCCTGGACACAAAAACATATGGCAGCAGGGTTGGCTGCATTTATTTTTACCATTTTTAGGTCTAAGTAAAATTGCTCGATAATTTGGACAAAAGTCGAAATATGAAGATGAATGCAAAGATTGATAAATAAGTGCTGAAAGCCAAGTCTTCGTTACAATAATTGACCAAGAGGAATTTCTGGACATGCTTCATCTGTGAAATTACTAAGTAAATCAATGAAATCAATTTTTTCGGTGTTTTCACATAATATGTCCATTATTGGTTTATCTTCTTCTTGATCAAACAAGCGTTCAACGCTGTTCTTAAATGCGTCATATGCACAAGTTACACAGTAGTTTAACATTTTAACAGAACCTGTTTTTTGATATAGAGGCTTTTGAAGACAAGACAAAACTGCTGTTTCTTCACAACAATAAAAATAATCATTAATAATTTCTTGTTCTTTTTCGTTTTCATCGATTTTCTTTTTCTCCTTCAAATTGATTGAATCGATGAAATCTTGGACAATTTCATCTTCGATGTCATTTGGAACATATATGAGACGTGCTGTTTTGTTGATTCCCAACCTTGAATCAAGTGAAAAATTACTATTCTTGTGATTCATTGCTGACATTACTTTAGAAGTTTCATTTCATCCTGGAATAGTGAATGACTTGTAAGGAATCTTTGGTTGAGTTTCTTTGTTTGCAAGAAGTATCATTGCATTTCCAATTTCTTGTCAACTTCCACAATACTTGAAATCTGCCGTGTGAAGTTGTAAGCCTTGATTTTGGATCCATTCTTCAATTGTTTCAATAACTTCTTGCCGATTCAAAAGACAGAGAGGAACAATTTTGGATGGTATTCTGAGAATAACTTTATCGCCATTTCCAATTGCTTTTTGAACCTCCCCTGCAAAAGGAATAGCAAATTCACCTGTGAGCAATCGAATTCTAAGAAATTCTTGATTAATATGACTTTTCTCTGATTCTTGATAATTAGATTTACTTTTAATTATAGAACCAAACTTTTTGCAAATTTCATCTATTTTGATAGCAAAATCTTCTTTTGAAATGCTGCTGCTTGCACGATGGGAAACAACAATAGAACATAATGGAATAATGTCTGGAATAAGTTCATGACGATATTGTGTGATAGATTTTATAATATCTTCTCGTTCATCAACTTTTACATTAACTTCCATAAGTGAATCATTAACAATTAATTTATGAATTTCAAGAATTTGTTTTGGTGTGTGAATAGACATCAATTTTTGGCACTTTTTTCATTAGAAAATGATGTTTTTGTCTTTAGGGAATTTTAAGGCTATTAAATTTGAGTAGATCTAAAAATGGAATTTTTTTAGCAATTCTATGAAAAACTTTTTGAATGAAAAATTTTAAAAAATTTTTAAAAATTTCCTATTAATATATATGAAATTAATTCTTCATTTTTAATTAATGCATTCTATTTTAATTGATTCTGAAGAAGTTCAAATTCCTTCTTCATTCAATGGTTATATAGTTAAGAAAAAAATTGGAGAAGGATCATTTGGTTCTGTATTCAAAGTCATGAAAAAAGAAACAAAAGAAATTTTCGCAGCCAAATTTTGTTACATGAAGGAAGGAGAACAAACATTATCAGAAACATTTATTAAAAATGAAGCCAAAATTCTTTCAATAGTTAACCATCCAAATATTGTCAAGTTATACGAAGCTTTCGAAATCGAAAATGAACAAAACCAAAAATTATTCGTCATCATTGAAGAATTCTGTTCACGTGGATCATTGTTCGATTTTGTTAACGATGGTTTTCTCAAAAACAGAAGAAAGAATGAAAACAAGAGAATGATCAGAGGCTTTTTAGAAGCTGTTTCATATCTTCACAAAATGAACGTCTCTCACTGCGATATCAAATGCGAAAATATTTTGGCTGATGAAAACTACAACACGAAATTGTGCGATTTCGGTTTTTCAATTAACTTTGATTGTCCATATGCTAAAAAGAGAAGAGGATCGCCACTATATCTCGCTCCAGAATTCTTCTTCTCAAAAGATTTCGACTTCTTCAAAGCAGAAGTTTGGTCAGTCGGTGTTGTTATTTTCGCATTCTCTCAAGGACGTTTGCCATATGAAGATATCATGATTCATCTCGAAAGAAAGCTCGAAATTAAAATGAAAAACAAAAAATTGAAGAAAATCGTTAAACAATGCCTCACATATGACGCACATAAACGTCCAACAATTGAATACCTCCTTAATGCAAACTATTTGAAGATCACTTAATATCAAATGGTGATATGACTTAATCATTGTTCAGTTCAGACGATGGAATTAATTCCGATATCTTTGATTTGATTTGATTTGATTTATGTTGAAATAATTATAAATGGAGAGAAGAAATCGACCAAATTTGGATTACTTCAAGTGGATATATCTTTATTATTAGATGATAATCTTTAAGGAGAAGTTCTTTATTATCTTATTAAAATCTTTGACCAAATAAACACCGATATCGTCAAAAGTGATTTCATGCTATCTATATCTATGATAACCGCCATTTTCTATTACATCTACTTCCATAAATGATAATATATAAGTAAAATCAAAGCGATTACTTTTTGATAAAAAGCTTCATCCATTCTGTAAGTAGCAGCATTTCTTTTTCCTTTCTTCTGGATCTTTATATAGCAACCGCTTCCATTTTATTGAATGTAAAATGACTACTAAATATATTTCTAAATATTCATCCTATATTTCATCATGTCTCCATTATTGTTAAGGAACTTGACTTTTTTCAAAATCCAAATTTTTATTGTATTTCTTGAATGCTTTTTGAATAAGAATCACTATTTTATAACAATGACAGATTTTTGACTCTGAGTGAATAATTTAAGTATTATACCTTACGCTTGATGCAAATGATCTTGAAAAGTATTACATAATGAAGTATTTGCATGTAAACTATATCATAAATTCAAATCAAAATATTTTAAATGATTTTCGGACAGGCGAATAAATACGATATGTTTAAATGTCGTTGAATGAAAAAATAGAGAGTGATCAAAAAAAAAAAAAAAAAAAAAAAAAAGTTATTTTCATCAAAAAATGTTCATTCAAAAAGAGTATATAAAAAGAATTGATGTTTTGCATCTAATATTTTTTAAAGAAGTAAGTGAAAATCAATTTTCTTTTTCTTGGATCAATGAAATGTCATTATTAATGTTACTTCTTTTTTCATTGTCAATGTAGCCAAAATAGCAACGCAAATTATCACTGCAGCTGCAACAGTTGACAGTAATTTGATATTCAAAGAATTGTTTTCTGAATTGAAAACTTGATCGGCTATCTCAATTTTTGAGAACATCGTATTCATTGCATTCTTTGAATTTGAATAGAATTTGCATGACATGATCTTTAAATTATGCTTTTCTTTTGAGACTTTGATTCTCAATCAATGAAATATGAATCATTGGCCAAATATCCTGACATGAATCAAACTTTATATAATGATTGATACTTGTGGATTCTTTTCTTGTTGGTAGCTGTTGATGAGAATACCTTCACTGCTATTGTTTGAAGTGCAAGAAGAGATGGTCATGTCACGTGCAATAAAATCACAATTTAAAACATCAACAAAATCTCCAATTGTTTGAGATTTGTAAGAACCAATTGTCGCCTTTTTAATGATAATATGAATATTGTCATTACTATCGGTGTTGTCGTATGAACTGTGCTTTTGTTATGTACATGAATCGACAGGAAGAGCTGTGCAAGCATTGTCAACTGATTGGTGACCATCAATGCATCCTGCGCACTTGTGTCATTCGTTTTAATCTTGGATTCAGTACTTGCAACCGACAGGACATTTTTGACGCTGATTAGTTTGATCGAAGAAGAAACCATCACAATAATTTTTAATCACATCATTACAACATTTGAAATGCGAAGCTTTTTAATACAAAGTTCAATTCTGATGATTATTAAAAGATAGATATTTATAGGGAAATAATATTTTTAGAGCATTTTCAGTTAAAAATGGTGAATTTGAGGTGAATTGGTTTGGATTAAATGAAAAAAGAGAAAGAAGAAATTTAGAAAATTGATTTAGTGAAGAATCCTGGCTCCGTTGGAGTTTGTAGAATATAAACACGATTTTAACTAGATACTTACTTCAGACAATTAAAAAATTTATCGAAAAATTATTCGATTATTGGCGATTTTAATCGTCGATATATTCATCTCCATTTGTTGCTTTCAGAATTCATATTCTTATCACTTTGACACTTGGCGAAATTCCAAGGGATTCTGCATTGAAAAGTGAAGGAATTGAAACACTTGAAAGCGATGAACATCCTTCGAAAGCAGAATCTCCAATGGATGTTACAGATGAAGGAATTGAAACACTTGAAAGCGATGAACATCTACTGAAAGCACAATTTCCAATGGATGTTACAGATGAAGGAATTGAAACACTTGAAAGCGATGAACATCCACAGAAAGCAAATCTTCCAATGGATGTTACAGATGAAGGAATTGAAACACTTGAAAGCGATGAACATCCACTGAAAGCATAACCTCCAATGGATGTTACAGATGAAGGAATTGAAACACTTGAAAGCGATGAACATCCTCTGAAAGCACAATTTCCAATGGATGTTACAGATGAAGGAATTGAAACACTTGAAAGCGATGAACATCCACTGAAAGCATAACCTCCAATGGATGTTACAGATGAAGGAATTGAAACACTTGAAAGCGATGAACATCCTCTGAAAGCAGAATCTCCAATGGATGTTACAGATGAAGGAATTGAAACACTTGAAAGCGATGAACATCTTGCAAATGATGATTTTTCGATTTCAGTTATCGAGGAGTCAAATTTCAGTGAATTTATTTCGTCGTTTTCTTTAAAATAATTATTGGTGGAGCCTGTGACAAAGATAGAAATTGTCAATTCTGTCTTACCAGATCTTTTCAGTGATAAGACTTCGGAGTAAATTGCTTCAAATTCATCAGATGGGTATTCAATCTCAACATTAAAATGCGAGAATTCACTCAGTTGCTCCTGAAATTCACGTGTTCTAAGAATTCCTTCGTCGTGCAGAACTTTCGTAACTTTCCACGTCGTTCCAAAAATAGTTTTATTGGTGTCAAGCAAAGAGACAAATTTGTTGATTTTGTTGACTTTTTCTTTCAGTTTTAAAAGATCATCTTTGATCGTCACTTTTTCTTCCTCGTATTTTTCTTGGAATGCTTGCTGGCTGCCTTCAAGATCTATCACAGATTCTTTATCTGCCTTTTTTTCTTGATCGTCTTTGAGTTTTACAACGTCATCTTTTATTTGCGTGATTTCTTTTTGTAGATTGAGGTCGTTGTTTTTTTCTTGTGTCTTATGGTCACTCATCTCTCTTTATTTCGGTAATGTTCTGGTTTAAACCTGGGATATCATTTCGTGTTATTTGGCTTATTTCTCTCTTTATTTCGGTAATGTTCTGCGTTAAATCTGGGATATCATTTCGTGTTATTTGGCTTATTTCTCTCTTTAT
Organism: Tritrichomonas musculus; assembly: GCA_039105265.1. Classification (NCBI taxonomy): domain Eukaryota; phylum Parabasalia; order Tritrichomonadida; family Tritrichomonadidae; genus Tritrichomonas; species Tritrichomonas musculus. The sequence continues at coordinate 2,657,085 of JAPFFF010000005.1, read as the reverse complement.
TTGGCTAATGTTCTGCGTTAAATCTGGGATATCATTTCGTGTTATTTGGTTGATTTCTTTCTTCAGTTCTTCAATTTCGTTTTGAAGATTAGACGATTTTTCATCGATTAGTCGTCTTTCTTGATCCAAATTCCTTTGTGATGATTTTTTTATTTCATTGATTTCATCTTTCATCAAATTAAATTGGCAGATTAGCTGATCAAGCATTTCTTGCAAACAAAAATAAAATGTAATTTATATGGCACAAATAATTGAATACATAAATGGCCTCATAAAATTTTGGAAAAAAAAATTTTCAAAGGTTTAGAGAGAAAATTGAAAATCTTTTATCTTTTTAAAAGAATGAATATTTAACAAAATAAATATAAAAATATATTCAGTAAACTCGTATAATATATAATTAAATCAAAAATATGGAGAATTAAATCTTTTTGAATAATTGATCAAGTGTTTGGTATTTACTTCCAAATTATTCAAATGCCATTGCTTTGAATGTGATTTCCTTCAAACCAAAGTGATTTGTATAATTAAAATGAGATTTTGTAATTTCATCAATATCTACACTTTCCTCTCACAATTTTTAAAAAAGGTTTTGAATGTTTTCAGATGAATTGTTTTTTATAATAAAAATAGGAATTCTAAAGCAGAAAATAAAATCATCAAACTTTTATTGAAATTAATTATATATTAGATATCGATCATAGCTTGTTTATTTAGGTTTAAACTAAGGATATTGTTTGTAGAATTTATTAAGTTTATCATTTGAGATTATTTTCGTTTTCATCGATTTTCTTTTTCTCCTTCAAATTGATTGAATCGATGAAATCTTGGACAATTTCATCTTCGATGTCATTTGGAACATATATGAGACGTGCTGTTTTGTTGATTCCCAACCTTGAATCAAGTGAAAAATTACTATTCTTGTGATTCATTGCTGACATTACTTTAGAAGTTTCATTTCATCCTGGAATAGTGAATGACTTGTAAGGAATCTTTGGTTGAGTTTCTTTGTTTGCAAGAAGTATCATTGCATTTCCAATTTCTTGTGAACTTCCACAATACTTGAAATCTGCCGTGTGAAGTTGTAAGCCTTGATTTTGGATCCATTCTTCAATTGTTTCAATAACTTCTTGTCGATTCAAAAGACAAAGAGGAACAATTTTGGATGGTATTCTGAGAATAACTTTATCGCCATTTCCAATTGCTTTTTGAACCTCCCCTGCAAAAGGAATAGCAAATTCACCTGTGAGCAATCGAATTCTAAGAAATCCTTGATTAATATGACTTTTCTCTGATTCTTGATAATTAGATTTACTTTTGATTATAGAACCAAACTTTTTGCAAATTTCATCTATTTTGATAGCAAAATCTTCTTTTGAAATGCTGCTGCTTGCGCGATGGGAAACAACAATAGAACATAATGGAATAATGTCTGGAATAAGTTCATGACGATATTGTGTGATAGATTTTATAATATCTTCTCGTTCATCAACTTTTACATTAACTTCCATAAGTGAATCATTAACAATTAATTTATGAATTTCAAGAATTTGTTTTGGTGTATGAATAGACATCAATTTTTGGCACTTTTTTCATTAGAAAATGATGTTTTTGTCTTTAGGGAATTTTAAGGCTATTAAATTTGAGTAGATCTAAAAATGGAATTTCTTTTAGCAATTCTATGAAAAACTTTTTGAATGAAAAATTTTAAAAAATTTTTAAAAATTTCCTATTAATATATATGAAATTAATTCTTCATTTTTAATTAATGCATTCTATTTTAATTGATTCTGAAGAAGTTCAAATTCCTTCTTCATTCAATGGTTATATAGTTAAGAAAAAAATTGGAGAAGGATCATTTGGTTCTGTATTCAAAGTCATGAAAAAAGAAACAAAAGAAATTTTCGCAGCGAAATTTTGCTACATGAAGGAAGGAGAACAAACATTATCAGAAACATTTATTAAAAATGAAGCCAAAATTCTTTCAATAGTTGACCATCCAAATATTGTCAAGTTATACGAAGCTTTCGAAATCGAAAATGAACAAAACCAAAAATTATTCGTCATCATCGAAGAATTCTGTTCACGTGGATCATTGTTCGATTTTGTTAACGATGGTTTTCTCAAAAACAGAAGAAAGAATGAAAACAAGAGAATGATCAGAGGCTTTTTAGAAGCTGTTTCATATCTTCACAAAATGAACGTCTCTCACTGCGATATCAAATGCGAAAATATTTTGGTTGATGAAAACTACAACACGAAATTGTGCGATTTCGGTTTTTCAATTAACTTTGATTGTCCATATGCTAAAAAGAGAAGAGGATCGCCACTATATCTCGCTCCAGAATTCTTCTTCTCAAAAGATTTCGACTTCTTTAAAGCAGAAGTTTGGTCAGTCGGTGTTGTTATTTTCGCATTCTCTCAAGGACGTTTGCCATATGAAGATATCATGATTCATCTCGAAAGAAAGCTCGAAATTAAAATGAAAAACAAAAAATTGAAGAAAATCGTTAAACAATGCCTCACATATGACGCACATAAACGTCCAACAATTGAATACCTCCTTAATGCAAACTATTTGAAGATCACTTAATATCAAATGGTGATATGACTTAATCATTGTTCAGTTCAGACGATGGAATTAATTCCGATATCTTTGATTTGATTTGATTTGATTTATGTTGAAATAATTATAAATGGAGAGAAGAAATCGACCAAATTTGGATTACTTCAAGTGGATATATCTTTATTATTAGATGATAATCTTTAAGGAGAAGTTCTTTATTATCTTATTAAAATCTTTGACCAAATAAACACCGATATCGTCAAAAGTGATTTCATGTTATCTATATCTATGATAACCGCCATTTTCTATTACATCTACTTCCATAAATGATAATATATAAGTAAAATCAAAGCGATTACTTTTTGATAAAAAGCTTCATCCATTCTGTAAGTAGCAGCATTTCTTTTTCCTTTCTTCTGGATCTTTATATAGCAACCGCTTCCATTTTATTGAATGTAAAATGACTACTAAATATATTTCTAAATATTCATCCTATATTTCATCATGTCTCCATTATTGTTAAGGAACTTGACTTTTTTCAAAATCCAAATTTTTATTGTATTTCTTGAATGCTTTTTGAATAAGAATCACTATTTTATAACAATGACAGATTTTTGACTCTGAGTGAATAATTTAAGTATTATACCTTACGCTTGATGCAAATGATCTTGAAAAGTATTACATAATGAAGTATTTGCATGTAAACTATATCATAAATTCAAATCAAAATATTTTAAATGATTTTCGGACAGGCGAATAAATACGATATGTTTAAATGTCGTTGAATGAAAAAATAGAGAGTGATCAAAAAAAAAAAAAAAAAAAAAAAAAAAGTTATTTTCATCAAAAAATGTTCATTCAAAAAGAGTATATAAAAAGAATTGATGTTTTGCTTCTAATATTTTTTAAAGAAGTAAGTGAAAATCAATTTTCTTTTTCTTGGATCAATGAAATGTCATTATTAATGTTACTTCTTTTTTCATTGTCAATGTAGCCAGAATAGCAACGCAAATTATCACTGCAGCTGCAACAGTTGACAGTAATTTGATATTCAAAGAATTGTTTTCTGAATTGAAAACTTGATCGGCTATCTCAATTTTTGAGAACATCGTATTCAATGCATTCTTTGAATTTGAGTAGAATTTGCATGACATGATCTTTAAATTATGCTTTTCTTTTGAGACTTTGATTCTCAATCAATGAAATATGAATCATTGGCCAAATATCCTGACATAAATCAAACTTTATATAATGATTGATACTTGTGGATTCTTTTCTTGTTGGTAGCTGTTGATGAGAATACCTTCACTGCTATTGTTTGAAGTGCAAGAAGAGATGGTCATGTCACGTGAAATAAAATCACAATTTAAAACATCAACAAAATCTCCAATTGTTTGAGATTTGTAAGAACCAATTGTCGCCTTTTTAATGATAATATGAATATTGTCATTACTATCGGTGTTGTCGTATGAACTGTGCTTTTGTTATGTACATGAATCGACAGGAAGAGCTGTGCAAGCATTGTCAACTGATTGGTGACCATCAATGCATCCTGCGCACTTGTGTCATTCGTTTTAATCTTGGATTCAGTACTTGCAACCGACAGGACATTTTTGACGCTGATTTGTTTGATTGAAGAAGAAACCATCACAATAATTTTTAATCACATCATTACAACATTTGAAATGCGAAGCTTTTTAATACAAAGTTCAATTCTGATGATTATTAAAAGATAGATATTTATAGGGAAATAATATTTTTAGAGCATTTTCAGTTAAAAATGGTGAATTTGAGGTGAATTGGTTTGGATTAAATGAAAAAAGAGAAAGAAGAAATTTAGAAAATTGATTTAGTGAAGAATCCTGGCTCCGTTGGAGTTTGTAGAATATAAACACGATTTTAACTAGATACTTACTTCAGACAATTAAAAAATTATCGAAAAATTATTCGATTATTGGCGATTTTAATCGTCGACATATTCATCTCCATTTGTTTCTTTCAGAATTCATATCCTTATCACTTTGACACTTGGCGAAATTCCAAGGGATTTTGCATTGAAAAGTGAAGGAATTGAAACACTTGAAAGCGATGAACATCTACTGAAAGCAGAACCTCCAATGGATGTTACAGATGAAGGAATTGAAACACTTGAAAGCGATGAACATCCTTCGAAAGCAGAATCTCCAATGGATCTTACAGATGAAGGAATTGAAACACTTGAAAGCGATGAACATCCACAGAAAGCAGAATATCCAATGGATGTTACAGATGAAGGAATTGAAACACTTGAAAGCGATGAACATCCCCTGAAAGCAGAATATCCAATGGACCTTACAGATGAAGGAATTGAAACACTTGAAAGCGATGAACATCCATCGAAAGCAGAAATTCCAATGGATGTTACAGATGAAGGAATTGAAACACTTGAAAGCGATGAACATCCTTCGAAAGCAGAATCTCCAATGGATCTTACAGATGAAGGAATTGAAACACTTGAAAGCGATGAACATCCACAGAAAGCAGAATATCCAATGGATGTTACAGATGAAGGAATTGAAACACTTGAAAGCGATGAACATCCCCTGAAAGCAGAATATCCAATGGACCTTACAGATGAAGGAATTGAAACACTTGAAAGCGATGAACATCCATCGAAAGCAGAAATTCCAATGGATGTTACAGATGAAGGAATTGAAACACTTGAAAGCGATGAACATCCACAGAAAGCAGAATATCCAATGGATCTTACAGATGAAGGAATTGAGACACTTGAAAGCGATGAACATCCTTCGAAAGCAGAATCTCCAATTGATGTTACAGATGAAGGAATTGAAACACTTGAAAGCAATGAACATCTCGCAAATGATGATTCTTCGATTTCAGTTATCGAGGAGTCAAATTTCAGTGAATTTATTTCGTCGTTTTCTTTAAAATAATTATTGGTGGAGCCTGTGACAAAGATAGAAATTGTCAATTCTGTCGTACCAGATCTTTTCAGTGATAAGACTTCGGAGTAAATTGCTTCAAATTCATCAGATGGGTATTCAATCTCAACATTAAAATGCGAGAATTCACTCAGTTGCTCCTGAAATTCACGTGTTCTAAGAATTCCTTCGTCGTGCAGAACTTTCGTAACTTTCCACGTCGTTCCAAAAATAGTTTTATTGGTGTCAAGCAAAGAGACAAATTTGTTGATTTTGTTGATTTTTTCTTTCAGTTTTAAAAGATCATCTTTGATCGTCACTTTTTCTTCCTCGTATTTTTCTTGGAATGCTTGCTGACTGCCTTCAAGATCTATCACAGATTCTTTATCTGCCTTTTTTTCTTGATCGTCTTTGAGTTTTACAACTTCATCTTTTATTTGCGTGATTTCTTTTTGTAGATTGAGGTCGTTGTTTTTTTCTTGCGTCTTATGGTCACTCATCTCTCTTTATTTCGGTAATGTTCTGGTTTAAACCTGGGATATCATTTCGTGTTATTTGGCTTATTTCTCTCTTTATTTGGCTAATGTTCTGCGTTAAATCTGGGATATCATTTCGTGTTATTTGGTTGATTTCTTTCTTCAGTTCTTCAATTTCGTTTTGAAGATTAGACGATTTTTCATCGATTAGTTGTCTTTCTTGATCCAAATTCCTTTGTGATGATTTTTTTATTTCATTGATTTCATCTTTCATCAAATTAAATTGGCAGATTAGCTGATCAAGCATTTCTTGCAAACAAAAATAAAATGTAATTTATATGGCACAAATAATTGAATACATAAATGGCCTCATAAAATTTTGGAAAAAAAAATTTTCAAAGGTTTAGAGAGAAAATTGAAAATCTTTTATCTTTTTAAAAGAATGAATATTTAACAAAATAAATATAAAAATATATTCAGTAAACTCGTATAATATATAATTAAATCAAAAATATGGAGAATTAAATCTTTTTGAATAATAGAACAAACGTTTGATTTATTTTCATCTTCTTGATGTTAACTTTCAAATTATTCAAATGTCATTGCACCAAATATGATTGATTAATCGGGAAAAGATATGTTTTTCATGTGAAAAGAGAACCATCACTAAAAAATCTGATATATAAAGAATGAGATTTTGAATTTTATATGAGCTTTCCTTCAAATCAAAGTGATTTGTATAACTAAAAAAGAGATTTTGTATATTATGTACGTCTGACTATTGTAATTGATGACTAGATTGAATTAGTTGCAACAATAATCTTAATTACATTCAGATGACCAATTATTGGATTTTTGCCGATTTCTTGTGCTTCTCTGTTTACAAAGCCTGCATATTTGATGATCAAGAAATATAAAGCTGAATCTGAATCAGCATCATCCAATAAAACTTCCTCTAGATGATCATAAAACAATTCTTGGCTTGTCAAAAAGGTGTCATTTTTTTTCAACAATCTTGCATTTTTCTTTTCTTGAGATACTTTGGAATCAAATGAACAAGATATCATGTTCATCAAATTGTTAATTCTCTTGTTTCATGATGTGAAAATTAAAATGTGTCCTGGCTTGAATTTTCCATCAACCATGTCATTGATGATGTCAATTGTCGAGTCACGAACAATTTAATCAAAATTTTTATAATTTGGAGACTCTTTTTTAATGTCTTCATTTGGAAACAGTTGTGTATCAGGCAAATAAATTTTATGAACTTCATTGAAAGATTTCAATATTCGAGGATCTGACGTTGTGGAAATGAAATTTCCGCCATTTTTTCCGCTAAAAGAGCAACTAAAACATCAGTGTCAGCGCTTCTTTCATGTATTTCATCAAGTACAAACCGTGAATATTGCACAAGCTTGAATTTTCTGTCCCTTGCTCTGGCCAATATATTCACCAATGTATGAGGAGTAAAAAGTGCTACTACTGGCTAGTTTTGACTAATGTCATGTCTACCTATAAAAATAATTTATCTAAAATATATTCAAATATTTGAATATATCTATGAGTAGGGAGTCAATGATTTAAATTTAAAAAAAAAAAAAAAAAAATAATGTTTATTGGTTATCTTTATGTTAAAAATTTTTGTTAACCTTATTGAAAACTAGTTTTTGAACCTTGTAAAAGTTTTGTTCTACACCAGCAAGCAGCCTTAAATTGAATAATTAATCTATTTCTTGATTGTATCCAATTAAATCTCTTTTCACAATGTTTGCTTTTTATATTAATAACTTAAATTGAATAATTAATCAATATATTTGATTTTATATATTATCATGTTATATTATTTCAAATATCTATAAAATATCACCAATATTTTAGAAGATATCTTTACTTTTTTTAACAAAAAAAAATTCTATAAGATTTTAAAAAGTTTTATATCATCAATCAAAAAGCACACGTTTATTTTTTTTAAATTAAAATTAAGATAAGTCAATAATATTAAAATATCTTCTTTCAATATTAAAAAATACTCTATATTAAAAATAATATAATTTACATATTATATTTAATTTGATAAAAAGTTTATATTTATTAAAATACTATGTTGTATGCACAAATAACATATAAAAAATGATTTGAAACTGAGCATTATCACACATTTTATGTTATTAAACGGTTATATTTATGAGAAGTATCATTCCACATAAATTTGGTTTAAATTTGGAATTTAAACAAGATTGAACTCAATTTAAAATTTTCTATGTTTTATCTGATTTTGTGCTAATTATTCAAATTTCAGTTATTTGCTAGGCTTTTGTGTCCAAACGAGTTTGTATTCAAAAAGTATCCAATGGATACTCATTTTTGTTCGTTATTTTTTGAGAGAATTTGAGTATCCAAAATAGCCAAAATGGACACTTTAATTCAATCTTGGATACACCTTTCAATTTTCATTGATTATTTTGAATGTATATTTCGTTTGACCAATTATATCGCTCCAAATTTACATTGAATTTTATTTTTTATTTCAAATGTTGATCTTCTTGGTCAAAATCATTCTTAGTGAATTTGAAAAGTTTATAATTTATATTTGAGAGGTTTTTTAAAAATTAAGAATAGTAGGTGTTCAAGACATTTATTATTGCTTTTTTTCTGATATTAATGAGTTTATTAAAGGAAAAATAAAGTATCCAATAAAAATTTTTTTGGATACTTCAACACAAATCTTTGAATAAAATACTAAATAAAAAAGCAGTTTTATGTCCACAAAAAGTGACAGCTTTTTACAAAAAGTCGAAAATGGACACTCAGTTCACTGGATACAAAAGCCTAGGTTATTTGTTAGTATATTCAATATTTTTTATTGAATTTTCTAAGTAAATCTGTTAAATCATTCAAAACAAATTCTTTAATTTTCAATAAAAAATGGATGAATGCTGCTTTTTAACAACTCTCCCTACGGCTGTTCCATACTTACATACCAATCCGGAAACAAAAAGTTCAAAGAACCAAGAACAGATTTTTTCGAAATCTATAAGGTTATACAAGTCCCATGATAAATTATCCGTAACAAAACCTATTAAGCCACCATCTTTCGGGCATTCATTGACTCCACGTGTTCGTATTAGGTCCATATCACCATTTGCTTCAGGTCCAAAAAAGCCTGTGCTTGACGATTTAAGCCTGAGATACCTTGAAGATCCTGATAATAACATACCAGGTAGCCTTGAAGATTGTATTGAGGTTCGAAATATCCTCCAGCAACTTCTCGACTTTTATCTTTCCGAATATAATTATAAAGATTCAATAATGATTAAGAAATGCATTATCAAAATTGATGTTGAAATATTCAAATACCAAAATCAAGATGAGATTGATAATAAAACCGAAATCAATATAAATATCGTCGTTGGTAAATATATCAATTTTTGGGATACAGAATATTCGGAATTTCTTGATTTTTGCAAAAAAGAAAATACAAGGCTTGATAATTATCACAAACATGAACTCGACTCTTTTGATTCATCTTTCAAAATGGAAAGGACTCATTCTCCAAGGTTTTCTAATTCCGCAAGAGCAAATAGAACTGACAAGCCTTTGAATTTTAGTATGAGTTTAAAGCCAACTGATAGACCTTTAATTGTTCCAGATCAAAGTTCAAAAAGAAAGAAGCCAAGAAGAATTGAAAATCCTAAGGATAGAAAAGATAGAATTATTGATACTCAAAAATTCAGAGTTAATGCATTTGTTGAATTTTCGAACGAAATCAGGGCCTTGCTTATTATAATCAAAAAATCTTTTATCAATGATATTTTAAGAAAAAATGCTGAAGAAAAATGAAGTTCTTCAATTTAACATATAGTTCTTTGTTATTGAATTCAAATGAAATCTGCGTTTTATTAGAATAAATTGTTATTGATATACTTTTTATTTTTTTATAAGCCTTTCAAAATTTTAATAAATTTCAAATAGATTAACGAAATATGTGATTTATTCTGAAATGATACAAAACAAAGATAAATTTGAACAATAAAAAGATCTAGTATATCAAGAAGAGATAAATGAAAAATAATGATTATTGTAAATAATCATACTACATTGAAATTATAATTAACGCACAAATTGAAACTTTTCTCAATAAATTTCCCTGATTCATCAGATTGAGAAATTAAGAAGCCATCCGCAACTGTACCGCTTTTTTCTTTTGTTAATACAGTCAATGATCTTGTTTGAACATTGTAATCAACAGCAAATGGAATTCCCATTCCAACATATACTTCGTTAACTACTCTGTTCACTCTTAAATCCCAAATTTTAACTACATGATCTTCGCCGCCAGTAAAAGCGAGAAATGGCTTAGTATTATCGCAGCACATCGATACAACTGAAAGAGGAGCATGATGTCTTTGAAGCTGGGAGGTTGGCCCAGCTGGCTCGCGGTAATCCCAAATTCGAGCCGTGAGATCAACACCTCCGCTCATAAATATACTACTTCTGTAATCGGGACTATATAGACATGTAACACCTGATCCATGTCCTACAAATGCCCTGTCATTTCGGCCGTCAGGACTAAGAATATAAATTGCATGATGATTGTTTGAACAGGCGGCAATCATTGAATTAACTGGTGCAATGGAGGTAATTGATGAAGGAAGGCCTGAAATAAAGCAGCCAGAGCAATTGTTGTTGTTTTCATTTAATGTAATTTCTCCATTGTTGATGAGGTCAATTTGTTGACGTGACCAAAGATGGATGAACCGACGTGATCCAAGGACAAGTGCTCCATCTTCTAGAAAACAAAGTGAAGAACGAATCATCGGTGGAACTCCAGGAACTAATACATTTTCAGAGGTAACTCCATTTTCTGATGAAATATTATATATTTTTGTTCCTGCAGAAACAAAAAACGACGATAATGGCGCATCAAAAATCATTGAAGAGGCCGAAAATGGAAGAGGCGTTTGAAATGAATCTTGGCCTCGTTTCAGAGACCTGACCTGCTCTGGTGAAATAAAATCTATAACAGCAGGTGATCCATTTACTAAAATCCCAGTTTCAACAGAATTATACCGTTGAATGATATTTGGTTGAGGAACTTCAAAATTGTTTGAATTGCACTTTGGATCAGACATATTTGGCATTGCATCTGGTGATGTAATAGAGTGATTGTGATAAATTGGTGCGATATGATCTTTCCATAATTTATCAGAAATTTCAATTAGTACGTTGGTGAGATTTGTTTCCATTGTCTTTTTCTCTTCAAGTGTTTGTCGCTGCTGGCTAATAGCAGTAAAAACTGAAGCAAGATTGTCGGCAATGGTTATATCAGCTGGAGGTGACATTGGTCGTTGTATAAAAGCACCAACGCTTGATGATCGAGGAGGTCTTTTTTTGGGAGGCATTCTATCTGCTGCAACGTCAGATCCATGAATTTGCATTGGATCGAATTGAACAGATGTTTTCATACATGTACGTTTATTATTGTTGAACCATAAACGAACAGCACGATGGTTCCAGCGGGAGTTGATTTCTGATAATTTGGCTGTGACATTCTGAACAACAATTGATCGCTGCTCTGATCGTTCAGGAAGCGAAAAATATTGATCAATAGTTTGCGTTAAGATAGCTTGTTCCTTTGGCGATGGAAAATATCGCCCATCTTTCAGCTCCTCGTCGGAATGCATCTTAAATCTTAGATGATTTAAAGGTCTGAATACAACCGAAATCTAATATTGAAAAATTTAAAATAATAATAAAGTTCAGCCAGATATAAATTGAAAAATTTAGATCTAAAATTTATGATTAATGACATCACAATCTGTCTATTTTACCATGAAAAATAATATTTTTGATGGAATTTAAGTTCTATAATATCTGATGTTTATTTTAAGAACAAAAAAAGATGCATAGTTCTTAAATTCTTCTGATGATATTAATAGCATCAAATTAGTATTGAAAAATGCTAAAAAATATTCAATAAAAATAATTATTTTTGATTTTATTAGATTGAATATTTGGAATGAAACAATTTTTATGCTTGATTGAAAAAACAAATTTGAGGATAGATGATAATCTGGCAAGAAAAAAAAATAAATTCTTTCTGTACTATTTAAAGTTTGAAAATCAAAAATCTTCAAAAAAGAAACAAGAATTACAGCTTAGTGAAAAAAAAAAAGATATTTACAAAAAATTTTCGTATTTTTTTCTAATTCACTTAAATTTCTCTGTTAATATTGGGACAAAATCAGTGAATACATTAGATACTTGCAAAATAAAAAATATTTTTTTTATTGAACAGTAGAAATAAGTGTTTGAAGTGCATTTTCATCTGGGTTTTTATGAATAATTTGATCCAATTCATTTTCACCAGCTTCTAAATCTTCTTGTTTAACTTCTTCTTGTAGAACTGACAATGTATGAATAAATTGTTTTTGTTTAAGAAAATCAGCAGCCGCTGCAAGAGCAGCTCTTATATTTTGATTTTCGGGAAGTGTTAAATTAAACTTTTGTAAAGCAGACGCTTTGGAATTATTCATTAAATCTTGAGTACAAATAAGAACAGCTGCTCTCATTTTGTTTTTAATTGTTTCATATGCTCCATCTTTTTCAATTGCATCGCTGAGTTTTTGTAGATCTTCCTTTGGTAAATTGAGGTTTAAAGACATTTTGTGAAAATTGTAAACCGCTCTTTAAGTTGGAGAACGTTTATCATAATTTTAGAATTTTTGAGTATTGTGATAATGTATTTATGTATAACAAATAAAAAAATAATTGTATTTCACCTTATTAATATAATTTTGAATAATTGAAAACTTAAATGATCATTAATGAGATAAATGATTTTTCTAGATATGCAATTAACGAAATTGTATTAAGGGTATTTTAAGTATTTGATGTGATTATTTTTAATGTATTCTTAAAATAAAGCAAAAAAAAGCATTCTAATAATTTTATTGAAAAAGTAAATTAGAATCATTGTTAGAAGAATGTAACGTATGGCTTTATTGATAATTTAATTTTTAAAAAAATGGCAAATATTTAAAAATTTATTAATTTTTACGAAGGGGTTATAATCAAATTGAAATATCAATATGTTTATATTGATTCATTCTTTTTGATTTGCATTATTTGAATCGCGTTCAGAATCCGATTCGGAATCTGATTTTTTATGAAGAGTGTCTGACAAAAAATTCAAAACATTTTGTGTATGAAAATCACGTAATAGCATTCTTCTATTTTTATCTTCTTCTTTTTCGGGAAATTGTCCATTTTCTGCAAGTTTATCCTCGAAAGAATTCATTTGTTGTTCAATATCAACTAATGCTGTAATTGGAACTGAAGTCATTTTTTGATCTACGCATTGTTTGCATAATGTGGTTAACTGACCTTGAATATCACTAAGTATAGATTTTATGATATTGCTGACTTGAGGATCTTTTTTTGGTGGAGTAAAAAGTAATGATTTCAAAAAAGATGTAGAACTGGCAAGTGAGCCATTCAAATTTTCTTCCATCTGTCGACTATTTTCTACTTTTTCTAATAATTCTTCTGTGTTAAATGATAATGAAAGATCACGAATTATTTGTTGCTGAGCGTTAAGAACGTTTCGAAGTTTTTGATTTTCTAAAGTATCTTTATTGCCTCGTTCGTTTGCGGAAGATAAAATTGCCATTAATTTTGCTGCATCCATTTAATATGAGTAATAAGAGACGATATGTAATTTTAATAAACGTTCTTAATTCATTGGTGAAAAAATTTTTAAACTCAATTTTCTTTATATTCATATTGAAAATATTGAATTAGAAAGCAATATTTTAATATTTTGAAAAAATTAGATGGAGAATAATGATGAAGAAGTATTAATTTCAATGATTGATACAATAGAATTATTCATACAAGAAGCTTCAACTGCCGATGATAGTACTCAGTGTCAATTATTATTACAAACCGACTCTTTTTTCAGAAAAGTAATAAAAATCAATCAAGAATCGCCAGAATTTTCTCGATTAATAAATTGCATTCAATCATTTTTCCAACTCTTAAACTCTCATTTAGCACAATTTTTATCAGATAAGAAAAGATCGCAAAACTTAGCTGATTTATTAATATTTTTTTCTAATTCCTCAATTATTTCTCAGATCGCGAATGATATTTCTGCATTTACTACTGCACTTCTTTTATCAAGTGAATTAAATGAAGAAAATGTTAACAATTTTACGGAATTTTTACATGTATTCTTCACCTCACCTGCTTTTCCTCAATCGTTCGAATCAACTGATGGATTAATTAGTTTGTGGAAACTCTTAATGAACGAATCAAAAGTTAATATATTTGAGAAAATTTTCTCTGATTTGCAACAAACAATAAATTTATATTTTCAATCAACAGATTCCGAAAAAAGCAAAGAATTTTTCACGATTGTTATCGAAACGACAAAAGATATACCAACGAGCAATGCCACAAGAGCATTTCAATTTATAAATGATTTAATTACAGCTAGTCAATCTAAATTACTTATACCATTTATCGATCAAGGCGGATTTAAATCTTTCAATCAATATATAATTGAGCATAATGACCCTGATCTTCTTGTCTTATATCATATATTTATGTCAATGTGCACATCTCCGAACGTTCTCCCAAAATTTACAGATGAAGTTCATCCGATATTCGGTGAACTTATTAAATTGTTTGAATTTCACGATATTTCAGAAGCCATTCAAAAAAAAGCAATGTCTCTTCTATATAATTCTTTAAGCGTTTTTCCAAGAGAATATTGTCCAATTCAATCAGAAAATATTTATGTTATTGCATCATCCATTAAACCAGATCAAAAAGAATCAGCTCTTTTATTATTTCAAATGAGTCATTATCTAATGACTCATTTTGATTTTGATATTACTTTAACAATTCCCTTGTTTTTCCCTTTTTATGACTACCATTTTTTCGTTGAAAATAATGTCCAAAATCTTTTTGAAGTTTTAAAAATGTCTGAAGATTCTTTTTTGCCTTTTGTCCCTTTGTTTTTCTCTTCTATAACGAAAAATATTACACCGGAGCAGTTCTTTGATCTGATTGAAAAGTACCCGACACTTCTTGAGTTTATGGATGTTTATGTTAATGATAATATTTTTGACGATCATTTATTGACCTTATTTTATTCAATTTCACCTCTTTTTAAAGAAAGAAAAATGTATTCAAAAGTTTTAATTCAAGTATTGATGAATGAAGAAAGAGTTGATTTTTTATTCAAATTTTTGACAGAAAAAGAAAAAGATTTTTCTGATTCAATTTTAAATGAAATTGCTCAACTTTTCTGTTATTCAAAAAAACTGAGAAACAGTCCCCACAGCATCAATTTTCTAAACAAAATGAATTTTGACCATATTTCACCTTCAACAATTTTCAATGTAGTAATTGGTCTTTCAGGCAAGTTTTTCAATCAAAAGCTTGACACTTTTCTGATTCAATTTTTGAAGAAGCATGACTTTTTCAATATGACCAAAGATAATATCAAAAAGTTGGCTTTTGGAATCTTCCAAAATGACTCTAGTTCATCTGGACACTTGATTTTCCCTTCTCTTCTTCCTTTCTGTGGTGACGATATCAAAATTGTCCATTCATTTGACAAGTGGATTTGTGGTCAATATGGAATTGACCTTTGGTTATCAGAAACAGGTCAATCTATTGACAAATTCCCATCCATTGAATCTGTTGCTAACTGTTACTTGCTTCCAAAGCATGCATCTTTGCTCCTTGAGTATCCGAAAGTCATCAATGAATGTTGCAGCAACTCATTTCAAGACACTCCGTGCTTTGAATTCGGCAGCAACTTGCAGAACACAATGATATCGTTCACATTGTCAGAGACAGTTCGAGCGTTATCATTTTGGTTTTCAATAAATGAATTGCCAACAGAAAAAGTTAGAATTGTCAGCTTTTTCAATTGTAATTTGGTCATGGAAAACAATATGATGACTTTGAATGAGAGCGAGTCATGTACAGTCGCTGCCAATCGATGGTATCATGTTGTTTTGATTGCCAACGAAAAGTTGACAACGTGCACAGGTCATGTTAATGGAAAACAAGCCTTTCAATGCAATTTAACACAAGATAGCAACAACAACACTTATTCTTGCTTTGATTCTGATTATGATGAAATCACATTTAGCAATGAAAACAGCAATTTAAATAATAATAATAATTCTGCTGTTAGTAAATACAAAATGAAGCCTTGTTGTTTGAAATTCGGTAACGCTTCAATGAATCCAATTCAATGGTACATTGGAGGTGCTATTCGAGTTTACTCCCAAGTAATTCAGAACGATACAATTGAGTCATTACTAGCAAGTGGTGTTTCAAACATCATTAAGAATGTGAAGCCTTCAGAAAGTTTCTTCATAACGGCAAATAATTTTGTTGAACTTTTTGAAGTAATCAATCAAAATTTGTCAAATCGATATCTGTCTGAAAACAGTCGTCCAACAATCTCATTTCCATTTTTGAGACATCTTCAGAACGCCTACAATGGAGGCCAATGTATATTGAATTTAATCAGCAAACGGTTAGAAAATGATGAAGATGAAAAGGAGAATGAATCTATTGGATACTTGCTTGATTCTCTTTGTAAAATGCAAAATCTTCAATTTACTAATTGGAAGTTGAGTGTTTTTGCCGTCCATATGAGTACCTTGTTTTACTTGCGACCTTCTTTGTTTAATGAAAATATATTGAACAACCTTTTCAGCTGTTTTTCATCTGATATAAATGATTCAGTTAGTTGGGATGATGTTTTGGTTTTCATCTTTGATTTCGGTCTTTTTAACACATCGAATCGAGGTTTTGTTATTTCGAAACTTTTTGAATTTGTCGCTAAATGTAATTGTGATGAAAACATTTCATCAAATCTTTTGAATTTCATCTTTCATGTTTTATTTTTCTTTGATAAAGAACTTAAAGATTCAGAGTATGATATGTTAATCAGTATGATTGATAAGTATCATCCAACGTCCAATCAAATATCATACATGCTTCAAGCCCGATTAAATTTCAATGAAAATTTGGTCAATCCAACTTTTCAATACGATAAAGAACTTTTTGAAGGAAGGTTATATGAAAAATTGTATGATATGTTTATTAAAACAGTTGATGATAAATTTTGTGATTATCATCTTATATATATTCTACAACCGTCGCATTCGATTGAATTGATTGGCAAAATTGTTCATTCAATAACGAAGAAAAAAATTCCTTCAAATCGGGTCAATCAAATAATTTTCTTCTGTCTTTCACATTCAGAAATAAAAGAGTCATGGCCGATACTTCTCAATTTATTATTGACGGTTAAGTCAAAGAAATTGGCAGGGCAATATATTGAATCAATTGAGACCTTAATTTTGAATTCACAAATTGATTCTGAGTCACTTTATATACTTGTTATTGCACTTTCATTTTTGTCCATTCATGTGTTAAACCAGCCAGAAGAAGAGTTGAAAAGTGAGAATAATTTCTGGATGAATTTGTGGATTTTCTTATATTCTTTCACTTTTTCAAATGCTTCTATGTTTAATTCAGATATTTTATCATCTAAAAAAGTTTTTTCTTCAATTCTTCAATTGATTTCACTTGGATTTTTCACGTCAGAAAAAGTTATCTTTCCATTTTGTCCATCAATTGAAAATCCAGAAGAAATAATGAAATATAGTATAATGTCTGGTCAACCTTTTCCATCAACACCTGGTACTAATTTGATTCGCGCCAATGCAACTTATAAACCTAAATCAGGAAATGATGTTTATAGTTCAATTTCACGAATTATTCCTCCAACTTATCATTTGCCACCACCTTATTCTGAGTCGACCATTTCATCACACAAAAAGATGTATGACATTAGTTTTGTCAACAAAGTTTTGGATGTAAATAAGAACAAAATAGTTACAAATTGGCATAATTTTATTCCAAAACAGAATTATTCAGTTGAAACGGCATTGAAATCAACTGTTTTTAAAGATATAATTAATTTTGTTGTCAAGATTTGTTCTAACTTAAAATTGATTGATCCTAAATCAAACATGAAACGTTCAGCTTCTTCAAATTCATCATTATCATTGTTAGATAATAGTAGCTCATCATCAGCATTGATAAGCATTGATTCGTCATCAATACTTATTATGAATGATGATAATAATAATGATGACAATATTGATGAACAAGCTGATTTAGCATCACAAAATGTTACAATGGACTTTAATCGTTTCTTTATAAATATAATTTCATTGACTGAATCAATAAATACGAAATATTCAATGAAATTGATTTCAATATTCACAATTGAAATCTTGAATCATTTGATTACTAAAAAGAAAACAGCGTTGTTCATTCTTCGTTTCATTTGTAGAAGAATTTCATCAGGTTGGTATGAACGAGAATATTTACTAGAATTAATCACGAATATTCTTTCTGTTCCAATCAAAGGCAAAGAAAAAACAATGAACAACATTCTTCAAATTCTTATTTTTGTGTCTAAAAATATTCCACAAGAAAACTTCAATGGTTTTCTTAAATTATTCAATACACAATCAGAGAAAATCTTCAATTCAATTAATTATGAACTTGATTGGTTTATTGTTTTATTATTTGATTTTATTTATTCAAATAAAGACAATCAAGAAATAATTAAAACAACAAAAACATTTGCAGACACACTTAAACAAAGTTGTAAGAGAATCAAAGATAAAAATGTTTTGCAAATGAGAAATGAAATTTTAAATGGAATTCTTGAATTAAATAATCCTTCATATGAGCCTAATGAATATCTAAAGAAATTAATTAGTGAAAAGAAAGAAGAATTCATCACAACAATTTCTAAATCAATTGTTAATTCACTCGTGCAAGATTCTATTTATCGAACAACGCAAACAGCACATTTTTATCAAAGTATGAATGAGTTTTTGGATGTATTTAATACTTTCGACGTTTGTGCAAGAAGTATTTCATCAATTGTTCGGTTTAATGATCGAAGACTTCTTTTGTTTGATTTGAATTGCTTCTTCAGACTTCGTGAAAAAGTTTTGACAAGTTTTCCTTTCTCTGACAATTCAACATTTAAAGAGAAAATAATAACAAAAACGGTTTCTTTATTAAATGATCCAATTAATCCTACACGAAGGTTTGAAAAATCACCAGTAATTTATAATATTCCTCCTTTCCCTTCTGTTTCTAAAAATGTGGTCTCTGTGATGCCTTATCCACTTCCTAATTTTGAGGATATTTTAAACGTTCTCCCTGAAAGTTTATATGATCTTTTGTCAATTGATTATTTGCCATTTGAGGCGTTTGTCTTGCATCAATTGAAGCCATCTGTATTGTCATTCTCTTATCATTTTGAAAGTGATGAAGCTCTGCTTTTTTCAATGGTTCTGAATTTCGTAACAAGAGAAAAAAAGGCAAAATTGAAGTTCATTGGAGATGCCTCTATTTTGTATGGTGTATCGCCACTGAAGGGTGTTTTGATAATTGATTCTAAAAATATGTATTTCTTGGAAGGTTTGAAATTGACTAATGATGGCTGTACTTTTAAGGATAACATTAATCATGATATGAATGATATTATTTATGAGTTTTATATATCGTATATGGATGCTGGGTATTTCGGTCAACCTTATATATTTGAAGGGCATCCATTGATTCAAATTCCTATGTCGCAAATCATTCTATCAACGCCTCATTTATGGCTGCAAAAAGAAATAGCATTTGAGTTGAACTTTTTGTTAGGATGGGCGTTTATTATTGTAGCGAAAAATAACGATGATTATTTGACCTTAAGTAAATGCTTAAATGAATGTGTTGATCATAATTTTGGAAAATATCACATTTACAATAAATATCCTTCGCCAATAAATAACGCTAGAATCCTTCGTCAATCTATTCGCGATGTTTCAAGATTATGGGTCGATGGGCATATATCAAATAATACTTATCTACTTTACTTAAACAAAATAGCTGGAAGATCATTTATTGACTTCTCACAATTTAATGTTTTCCCTTGGATCATTTCGGATTACTCCACTTCTCTTTACGAAAGTATTCCTGCAGAATCATTTAGAGATTTATCGTTACCAATGGGACAAATAGGACCTGAAAGAACCCCGAGATTCCAATTATTCTTTGAAACAAGCAAATACTTTTATGGAACTCATTATATGCATCTTGGTGTTGTTCTTTTTTATCTATTTAGAATTGATCCTTTCTGTCTCTTTTCAATTTACTTCCATCACGGTTGGGATCATCCAAGTCGTCTTTTCAGCGACTTTGCTGAAGCATGGCTTTCAGCTGCTCATGTTTCTCAAAATGATGTTAAAGAGGCAGTGCCACAGCTTTTCAAATGTCCAGAATTTTTACTAAACATTTCGAATTTGCCATTAACGATGCCAGAAAGTAATCCTCCAACTCCACAAAACGTTGAAAATGTAAAATTGGGGAGATGGTCAAACAACTCTCGTGATTTTACTCGCATTATGTCAATTGAACTAGAAAGTGAAAGAGTATCAAAATCTATTAACAATTGGATTGATCTCATCTTTGGGGTTAAATCTCGTGGCGAGCCAGCAATTGAAGCTAAAAATGTCTTTCCTCCTCTCTGTTACAGTGATAATGCGAGCACAACAACAAATGCAAATGCAAATGCAAATTCAGCAGATGAAAGAAATCTTATTGAAGAAGAGGTAGAAAGAAAGGCAGCAGAAGCAAGTATTATTAACTTTGGTCAATGTCCACGTCAACTTTTTAAGAGCTCGCATCCAATCAAAAACAAGATTGAACCTCGGGCTCATTTATTAAGTGATCCTCGTCTAATTTTCTACCAAAGTCTCAATTGTAATGCATTTATCCCATCCGCTCTGCCAGCGAACGATGTTTACATAGGAAGTCAAAATATATTCATTGCACCGCAAAACGGTCTCGTTCTCAACTCAACCACAACCATCCAGTTTTCATATGACATGTCATCCATTGTATCGTACAGCAACAATGTCTATAACAGCATCTCCGTTGCCAAAGCGAAATTCAAGGCAAAGGCAAAAACTTTTGGAAGGTCAAATCAAAGGTCAAATTCTTATATAAGGGACGAGTCGACCGATGATGACGACACAGACGACGAAGATGACTCACAAATGAGACTGTTCTTCAATTCAACCTCAAGTTCGCCAATTATGAAGAGCTTCTTTCCAGCATCGCTCGACGAGACGCAGCAGCTTGACTCGAGTCTATCGTCCTCGTATCAAGACTTCTCAAATCTTGTTGCTTCCATTGACAACTCGAGCCAGCCGAAGCCTTCGCCGCTGACGATGAACCAAGGCGAAAATATTGGCCTTAATCAAGGTATAAATTCGCCAATTCAAACGTCTTCGAGTGCGACGATAGATTTCGCCTCAAATTCGAGAATGAAGGTACTGTTCAAATGCCCCGATTCGGTGGACTTCATCTGCAAGTCTCCTGATGGTTCGTTGGTGTCACTTTTCCTCAAGGAGGGAAGCTTCACTGTATATTCATTACACTTTGAAAAAGGTGAAGTGAAAGGTGGCTCGAAGTTGATGTGGTTTTCAACCCCCTCAAGTGAAGTTATAACCGCTGCGATTTCATCTGTTCACTTCCTTGCAATTGTCGTCTGCAACGACGAGATGAAAGGAAAGAGAATCTGCCGCTTCGACCTCGGATTGATGATTCAAGTCGATCCGATAGAAGCTGGCTTTTCCATTCAAAAAGTTGTATTTGATGACAACGCGGCAACAATCATTGCCTGCGGAGAGGAAGAGATGGCAGTCTTCACTGTCTCAGGACAAATGATTGTTCATCAGAAAATGAATGGTTTAATTGAAAATTCTGATAATTCTGAAAAATTGAATGATGTCCCTGAAAAAGTGGATGGTGAAAATAAATCAATGAAAATAACCGCAATTGCAGTGGCCAATTTAGAGGAACACATTGAAAATAGATTCTTTGTAACGGGTCATGTTGACGGTTTTGTCAGATTTTGGTTTCTTGACTTAAATAAGGCAAAAATTGTTCTTTTAAAGGATGCTCGTGTTTGCAACACTCAGATCGACCTGGTTTCGATTGCTACAGATGACGATAGCTGTTTCGAGGCGAATGGAAACGCTTTGCGCGCAATCGTCATATCATCACGTCCAATCAGCAAAATGTTCAGCTTCGAGTTTTACGCCAGTGCTGCGAAGAACTTGAGGAAGGAGTACGCTGTGCGTTGCGCTATCTGTGGTAAGAGATTCGACGAGATTAAGCAAAAGCCGAACGTTTGTTACGGATGTCACAGATTCTTCTGCAAGGACTGCTCGCTAAAAGCTGATAAGAAGATGTGCAAGAATTGTCAGGACCTCAAAAATAAATTAGCTGAAGAAGCCAAAGATATTAATGGACCGAGTTGAAATGTTTTATTTATAAATAAAATGTATTTTATATAAACGTTTTATTATTTACAAAATTATATCTATTTTGATATTTGTCAAGTTATAAAGCATTGATGGAAAAGATGATATTTATTTTCCATCAATGCTTTAAAACTTGACAAATATATACATAAAAAAAAATATTTATTTTCCATGATTTGTTTTCCATCAAGAATGTCTTGGAAAATAAATATTTTTTATGTATATATTTGTCATGTTTTAAAGCATTCTTGGAAAAGAAGATATTTGTCAAGTTTTATAGCACAGATATATTTGTTCAAAGTGAAAAAAATATCAGCCTCCGGCGGGACTCGAACCCGCAACCCCAAGATTAAGAGCTACGAAGGCCACATATATTTCAAATTAATAGTTTTTGATAAGTTAAAGTTTAAAAGGAATAATAAGAAATTGAATTTGACAACATCATATATTTGATAAATGAAGAAACTGCTTCAAGGGAATTATATGACAGCAAATTAATCCAAGTTTGATTAATTAAATGAAATCACAAAAAAGTCAAATCACTTATATTGAATACATCCATATAAAATACAAAATATAATACAATTTTTTTTACTTTCAATTTAATCATTAATTCTAAAATTGAATGAATCAATCGACAGCAAATGATTAATTATAATATCAAGAATGTCTTGTTTTAAGAAAAGTGGGGATTTCCTCTCAAAATTGCAATCAGTGCAATTATTCTCATCCAAATAAACAAATGGTTTTGTAAAAGTAAAACTTCCATGAAACATCTGAAATTGTGATGAATTATGTGTTAATGGAATTGACACCACTGGGTAATTTTTTCTATATAACTCAAAATTCCCTTCTATTTCATTTGAGAAAACGATCAATTTTTGTTTTTCAATCATTTCACGTTTTTCGATATTATCTTCATTTTCTGTTTCTTCTAAATCATCGTAATTTTCAATCAATGAGTTGTAATCCAGCACATTATAGTACATTTGCCTTGAAGTATCGTCAATTGGGAAGTTATATGGTCCTTTTGCAAAATGCAAAAATTCTTTTGGAAGACTTGTGATCTTGAATGGTTTTATTTTGATTGTTTCATCGTTTAAATAATCACTGTTGATGTTATATTTCTGATACAATGACTTGAATGAAAGAATTTCACTCCAATTTGGTGATTCACTTGAGTTTCCTAACAAAAAGTAATTCGAAAAATAAACTCTTCTCAAAAACATCCACAATTCTTTTGCATCTCTTTTCGTTTTGAATTGGAATGAAGCAATAAATGATTCTAGAATATTTTTAAATGATGATTCTCTTTCTGATTCGATTTCAATATTGTCGTCTTCAATTAATCTTTTAATAAATCTTTGGAAAATTGTCATTCGTGTTTCAACATCGCATTCTTCAATATTGTCGTTCTCCATGTAATATGGAATTTTATTGGTCATTTTCGGCTTCCCATAAATTCGATAAGCATACCACGTTGTCATGAATAAATTTCTTGTAAGAATTTTCATTTCGTCGGAGAATTTGTCTTCAGCGTTGTTTCTGATATAAACTTCAAATGTGGTGATAACGCCGCTAATTGATTTGATGAGTTCAATAAAAATGTCAACTTTCTGGTAGATTGATTGAATGATCTTTGATTTCATTAATTCGATGAATTTTTTAATTGAATCGATGCTTCTTTGAGGAAAAGAATCAAGATTGAATGGCTGTTCTAATTTTGGAAGATTTGTTAAACATGGAAGAAAACAATTTCGATATTTTCTGCCACTTGGACATTTGAAACCATCGATTGAATCAACACATCCCGAATGAAGAAAATGCGGGCAAATTGAATATTGTAATATATAATTGGCGCCTGCAATATATCTTTTAGACACTTTGTTAATCAAATCTTCTTTGCGTTTTTCAGTTCTGATTGTTTTTTGTTGATTGAAATACTCTTTTGTTTGTTTTGATTTCAAGATTAAAAATTTTGCCAAAACATTTCGAATGCCAAAAATGTCCAATGAGTTTATATTTGTGCTATTGAGCTCAGAAACAAGAGAGTTTTCCATATGGTCGTTTAAGACATTATTGAAAAAGACGGAATCATTTTGATAAATGTCATCATCGCTTGAAATACTTACAGAATCAGAGATGCCTTTCAATTCAGGTGGTTTATCGAAAATGCATGGAAGTTTTGTTCGATATACATAAAGAGGATAAACTAATATTTCATCTTCTTTATGTGATTGGCAAATAGAGCATAAATGTTCTTCTTCTTCTTTCTCTTCTTCTTCATCATTAATATCAAATTTAAAATTGTTTCTTGCATCTTGAAATTGACTTAAAATTTCTTCTTTCTTGCTTTTCATTGAATTATTTTTTGCTTTGTTTTCGGTTTCAACTTTATCATTAGATTCATTTTTTTCAACTGAATTAATTCCAGCTTTCTGTAATGCATGTATTCCAATTTGTCCTTTTTCAAGTAAAAGTTCAACAATTGATTTTCCTTCTTGATCTTTCAAACTAATCTTTAAATGTAAGAAAGAGTCAAAATTCTTTTTATTCATAATACTGTCGATTGATGCATTTCCTTGATCATCGATTTGGTAATTGAATAAATCTTTTCTAAAAATGGATATAAGATCATTAATTGATTCATATTGAATGACTTTTTCATCAAATTGATAATTGTTTTCTTGTTCATTTTTGTCTTCAACAAATTGTGAAATAAAAGCAAGAACATTCATTGCCAGAATATCATTGATGTTCGTGTTTGATCCACTTGTTCGTAATGTATGATAAACAATGGCCAAAACTGTTGGTGTCATTAACAATTCTTTTAATCTGATGTTTAATCCATCAGGATTTACAGGCTCGTTTTCTTTGTCATATCCATCTACATATGATGTTCTTGTTGATAATGATGATGATGAAAATAACTGACCTTTGAAGAAGGATGTTTCTTCTGGCTCGATTTGTTTTATATCAATTAAATTATCCGGATTTGAAGCAACTTTATTAACTAACATTGTGTATTGTTTCATTATTGGATTTGTTGAGCAAATTAGATGCATTTCCTTGTCGTTTGGTTTAATGATTTCTTTGATAATTTCATTGAAAATTAATGGATCCGAATCATCATCAAGGACTGAGCTATCGTAATATTTGCTTAATTCATTTAAATCGTTAGTTCCTGATGTAACTGCAAATAATAGTTGCTGAGTAAGAAATTCTCTATTGTCGAAATTGAAAAGAATTCTATCAATAACAATTAAAATTGATAAAAACAAAAAAGAAAAAGTCATTTTGTTATTTTGATCAGCTAAAGTTTCAGGATTTACATTTTGCTGGTTAGTAAAGTCATCAAAAATACCAATTTTCCTTGCCATTTCATATTCAAAAAATTCCTTTAAATTGAAATCATCATTTTTGTCATTTCTTTGAAGACCAAGAATCAATTGAAAAACAGGTAAATATCTTGGTAATCCCAATGTTATTTGGTTGGTGTTATTATATGAAGAAATTTTATTAAAAAGATTTTGATTACTTTTTTGAAACAATGGATGATCGATGCATACAAATGAAAGGATCTTTTGAAGTGTAATTATGCCTAATTTAACTCTCAAGCTTTGATATTTTTCTGTTAATAAAAGCTGTGACATTTTGATTCGACAATTGTTTTCAAGACCAAATAAAGTGATAAATGAGTCGTATAAAGGCATGCTAAAGAAGAATGAACCTCCTTTTGGAAATGATTCATAATAATATGATGGGAAGTTTTGATTATCAATATTCAAAAGATACTTTGAAATAAATTTGTCATTGTCATTGTTTGGCATATAAATTGGTGAAATGTCAGTATTTTTTTCAAGCTCTTCAAATAAAACGTCAAACTTTAAGTTCTTTTTGAACTTAAAACAGTTAAATAAATGTCTATTTAACATAACACTTGCAATGTGAGCTGGTTCAATGTTTATTTTTGATCCATCATCTTTAAATGAAATTAGAATAATTGTATCATTTGTGCTTGATTTTTCTGTTCCACAATTTAAAACTTCTGAAAATAATCTATCAAAAAATAATTGTGTTTGTTCATTAGGTTGAACTTGTGATGCACAAATAACACTAGCAAAAATTCTTTTTGTTAATCCATTTTCAATGAGTTTGACTTTGGTGTCAGTTGAAAATTTCATTATTTCTTTGTTTTTCTTGCATAATTCAATAAAATAATCAACCCAGTCATATTTTTTCTCTTTAATGCAATATTGAATTGGATATTCATAAAAGAAATCAAACATTAGTTGGTGCCATATATTGAATATTTTAACGTACGCTTCTTTTTCATGTGATTGTATTGATAAATTGAAAAAGTGATTTAAAACGCATTTATATGCGATATTTGAAAAGAGTTGTTTAAACTCTGTGTAGCTGATAAGATATGTGCACAAATTTGACAATGATTGATTGAATTCTAAACTATATTCAAAAATATTCATCATCACATCTTCAAAGTTTGTTTCATTTGCTAGATAATCTATCATTAAATGGCAAAAATCATCGCCAAATTGCAAAAATGATATAATAAAGTCAAATATATTTGTATAATTGGACTCGTTGCCTTTTGTATTGAATAAAAATGAAAATACTGCTTTAAAGATAATGTCAGCTAAAACCTTTTTTAATTCATCATTCATGTCATTTTGATTTGTATTTTGATGATCTTTGCAGAAGCATTCGCATTTCATTTTGGTGCAATCACCACAATCGCATTTGAACATGCTTGATTTGGTGATTATGTAATGATGGCCTTGATGATTACCATTTAAAAAGCATTGAAGGCAAATATATGATCTGCTGCACTTGGCACAATCAAAGCAATGAACTCCAATTCGATTTTTTTCTAAATTCTTTTGGCATATTGAACTATATGAGTTCTTGCGATAATATGAAATGAGCTCATCATATGAATCAAAACTTGTAGCTTTCAAAATAATATTTTTGCATTCATTTATTGCATCTTGTTGATTTGTTTCAAATAGTGTTTGGAGCTGTTTATACTGTTCGTCACTCATTAAAAATGAATATATGCTGTGATATACTAAAAATGGAAAATTATTTTCTATTGAAATTTTCCATGGCAAAGAATTTTTCAATAAAAATGTGAAGTAAAATTTTTGGGCAGATATAATTGTATAAGTGGAAATATTTTTTAAATTTATCATATCATTTTTATTCTTTTCAATAATGGGGAATCTTGTCCAGTTCTTTATTAGAAAATTAGATGGCAAAAGACTCACTTTAGAAATGGATCTCGACACAAAAGTTGAGAATCTTAAAAAAAAAATTTATGAGATTGAAAAAATTGGTACAGCTGATCAGCGCCTCATTTATGGAGGAAAGCAACTTGAAGATGGTAACACTCTTAATGATTATGGAGTTCAAAGAGATTCAACAATTAATTTAGTTTTACGTCTCCGAGGAGGTTTATGAGTAGGTTTTGATTAGTAAAAAAAAAGGTTAAAAAAAAAATTATATTTAACTATATAGATATTAAGTAGTATTGATCAATGTTGGCAAAATGATATTCAATGATAATTATCATTTAAGATGATATTTATTGAATTTTTTGTTCTTCAATTGTTCATAAATATATTCTGAACATGCAACTTCAGATTTTGGATTTCTTGAGATTGTTTTTATTTCAACATAATTATATTGAACTTTTCTTGCTATTTTTATATAATCACCTTTAAAATAAATTGCTGGCTGTCATCCTCCTGTTTAGGGCCTTTAAACTAATTTCAGAAACTAAAATAGTTTCAATGATGAATGTGTAAAACAATTTTAAAGTATTCCTCTCATTATTGTCAATTTGAAAACAACTTGTCTCTTTGTCTACATTTTTTTTTATTGAAGTAGTAGTGTTTGTCAAATTATTAGTTGGTGAATCAATAATGTTTTTTGTATGATTGAATATTCAATCAGATATGTTTGTTACATTATTTATTCTTTTTTGCTGAACCAGCTTTTTTCTTTTAATTATAAATATAAAGTTTGTACAATTATTGGAAAGTGAAATGAAAAATATTTTTCACCATATAATAGGTCAATTTGCTAAAAAGTGACTCAAAAAAAAAAAAATGTTAGTAATCAATTCGGCATTTGAAATAAGATTAGAAAATGCTGGCATCAAATTTTATTCATATCACATCACTTTACCATTACAAATTTTAATCAAAAACAAAAAATTATATAAATTTTTATTGTTTATAAACAAACCGTAACCATCCGATAATTACCAAACATCGGTGGTTTATTGTTCTTATTAGATAGTATGTCTACATATTCAAAAAAAAAAAAAAAAAAAAAAAAAAAAAAATAACGTATTTATCGATAATTATTTATTTTTTGAGCAAATTTTTATCGATATTAAAAGCCGATGATCGATTAATTCTCAACAAAACCTTGAATAATATTCGTTCCATCTATTCATTTAATGCTTGATCCAAAATTAACATTTTTTCTCTATTTTTGCTAACAAAATCAGCTGTATCAATCAAAAACTTCAAGTGTTCGTTCTCTGGAGCATTTTCTGCATATTTAGGACTAATGTATTTAATTGCATATTGAACAACTTCCTCGAAAATATAGAACAAATTATGAAATTCGTTTCTTTTACTAATAAACATGTAAAAGAAAATTGAAATGATAACATCATCTTTTGGCTTATTTAGTTTTCCATCTCCCAATAATAAAAGCTTGAAATTGTTTCTCTCAGCAGCATTTCTACTGAGGTTATCAAATATCTCGAAAATCAAATCTTCGTAATACTCAAGAGGAGTTGCATATTCAGGATTTTTTAAAGAGAAATAATAATAGAAGCACACGTTACTAAATCTTAATTCAATGTCATCTTTGAAATTTTCATTTTTATCGCCATTCAAAGGGAAAATCAAATGGTAAAAGTATCCAACATCAGGGTCGTTATATTCTTCTAAAATATTAATTATAAATCGAACTTTTTCTGTGGACTCAGATTGATCAGCATAACTCTTCATCATATCAAGAAGTCTTGATTTCAACTTGAAATATAAATCATCTTTTATTTTAATAATTCCTTCAAATTTGTTCAAGCATAATCGTTGATAAATAAGATTCTCAGCCTGGAAAGATAAAATATTTAATTCATTATCGAAAAAAGAATTAATTTTGGAATCAAAAATGTCAATTAAGTTGTTAAACATCGCTGAACTGTTGCTTTTTAATTCAGGAAGAATCGTATTTAATTTGTCGGCAAAAGAAATTATAAATGAAATGAAGAACATTGAATTTGTCTCCTCAATATGATTGATTTCATTCATTTGTTCTTCAAAGTCTTTTTTGTTACTCAGTTTCTCATCAAGTATCTTTTGGAACGACTCTGGAAGAACTTGTTGAGAAACAAGAATATTTTTAAATTTAAACGACATTTCTTTCTTCTCTTGTTCTTTTTTCTTACCTGATTTATTTAATATCATATGCATGTCATTAAATATCATAAGATTCTTGTATCTGCTTATTTCATAAGGAATCTTTCCTTGTTCAATATTTTTTGGATCTTTTGGTAGAAAATTTTTCAATGGACAATCAATATTAGCTCTAGCAAAAGCAGTAGCTAGGCAAAATTCACTTTCTGGTAGAGGATCCGTTGAAAGAAGATCAAGAACAATAATTTTAACAGCATAAACGTCTTTTTCTTTAAAATTTTTTAGATTAAATCCATAATATTTAGGTGAGTACATTGTGTGGTTAAATAATGAATCCACTTTCTTAATACCAAGTAAATCTCCTAGAAAGATTTTTTTGTTGTTAAGTAAAAAGTTACTCTCTTTGATATCAGTATGTACGATATTATGTGAGTGGAAGAAAGAAACAATATCAAAGATCCTATAAATCAATTGGAGTCGTGGAATACCTATTTCAAATGCAGATGTATCTTTATCTAGGTTAGAATTATAATAATCCATAATGACTCCAAAACAAGTGAATCCAATTTCATTCACAGCATAATTATCTATTCCTTCCGTTGATTTTAATATAAACAACAGATTTTTAATTTTTTGCAAATAAATTATGTTTTGACATTCTTCTTTCATTTTTTTGTAAGCGACTTTTCTAAATTTATTTTTTTTATCGTTTTCATAATATTTTGATTCAAATATGTCACTTTCACCGCTTATATTATTCAAACTTCTGACAATTTCGATTCTTGTTCCATCGATCTGAACAATGTTAAAGAAAATTTGCAAGTTTTTCTTAGCTTTATCAGAAATATCTTTATTTTTACTTTGACTGGCTTTGAAAAGCAGCTGAATAAAGAAAGGCGTCAAATTACTAACTCTTTCAGATAGGTGAAGTACATATTCATCAATAGAACTATAAGATTTATTAGAATTTTCAACATTTTCAGTTTTATCAGTATAATTAAGTTCCTTGATAGCATTGTTGAATTTTTCATATATTTCAATAATTGTCAGTTCTGGATTATCCTTATCTTCGGCTATTGGATGAAACAGAAGATTTGTTATAATGTCATTGAATTCAGTTAAATAACTCATGCCAAAAGCCTTCATGATTTTCTTTGAATTTTCATTTGATAATGGAATGTATGATGATATTGAGTATTGAATTTTCATGAGTGAAAAGTTTTCTATTTGAAGCTCTTCTTGAACTGATTCTATTATCGTGTTCATTTGTGTATTATTAACTTTAAAAGGTAGAACTATTGCCTCTCCATTTCTATTAACAAAAATGTCATCTTCTGTCAATTCTTTAGATAGTAAAAAGTCACTTTTACAATAATTTGAAAGATAGTATAAGGCAGATCTTAAAGAGCACAAAAAATGATATTTAAGACTGCTTCCTTTTAAGAATTCTTTGCAATTTGTATATTTATCTTTTGGCACTTTAAAGTAAAGATCTTTGCCAATTGAAAATTCCAATGGTGAGACAAAATCATTCATTAAATGATATATGTAAGGAATTATTTTCTGATCATTTGAAGTATATTTAAATAGATCATTATTTAATTGATTTTCATTTTCGTTTCTTTTTTTATGTTCATTATCTGGAGTTGCCAATTGATTCAATTTATGAATCCAATTATATGAATCATCATCATCAAAGAATTGTTCAATAAGATTTGCTATATTTAGCAAAGTTTGTGATTCATCATAAATTGTTAATAATGAACTTTTTTTTGTTATTTTTATTAATTCATTAACAAACTTTTCTTTTGTTAAATTTGAATCTTTTCTCGTTTTAGTGAAAAGATAATTAAGCTTAGGAATATATGAAGGACCGAAAAGTTCATATGCATAATGATGAAATCTTTCATTGTCATAAAAAGGATTTTTTATTTCTTTTTGAACAAATTCATTAAATTCATCAAGTTTTGTTCCATAGAAAGTGAAATTAAAAGTTTTGTCAAAGAAAAAGTTATGTAGATATTGGAAAGGAAGATAATGACAGGTGTTCTCCTTTGTGCTATAATTAGTAATGATACTGAGGAAATCAATAGTTAAATGATTAATTTCACTTATATTTTTTTCATTTGCTTTTGAGAGTTCTTTAACAACTTCTACGAAATCATTCAATATTTCACCATATTCATATTGTTCAGATGGATTTATTATAAGAATTAGTCTTTCATATTCATTATCATAGTAAATGTTGCTTAATAAAAGCTTGATTTGGATTTTGAATGGTAAATTGGTCATGTAATTAAGGCAATCAACTAAGTAAAGAACAATTTTTGAAAGTGTTGTTGAACTTAATTGATTTGATTTATCATCTTTCAATATTTGTTCAAGTGAATATTTAGGATTATAAGTAAATTTGCCAAATGACATTATGACATTCTTATAATTCATTTTAACACTGTTTTTGAAATAGAAAAAAGATGATTCATCTGAATTCAAATCATCTTTAATTTTATGCAAGTATCTCGTTACCATCTTCGAGTTAGAATCGCCTTTTCCAGCGCAAAATTGTAACATTTTGTTAGCTGTGTCTGCTGAGAAGTAACTGATTAACTCTATGAATTTAATTTCATTCAAAAATGAGTTTTCATTGAAATTGAAATTCAATACAAATTCTCGAAGGTCAACAAACTTTCTATCTTTATTGATTTTTGTAAAGAATTCATCAAGAGAATCATCAGAAACTTTAAATTCTTTGAGCTTATTTATAAATGATAAATAAGAGCTAAATTTATTACTTGTTTCAGCTGATAAAACATCAGGAATTATCTCAGAAAATTTCATTACAATATTCCATATGAATGACTCATTCCAAATGAATATATTTTCTTCATCATTATTATCATCATCAAATGGAAGTGCAAATAAATCTTTATCATTACATGTTTCTTGACTTATGTCTTCTTTATTTTCATTATTTTGTTCTAATTCAGCTTTTTTAAATTTGCCTTTTTTGGAATTTATAGTGTCATCTTTTTTAACATTAATTGGATGCTTTTTAATTAGTTCTTGTCGAGACTTATTTTCATTCCGAATGTACAAGACAATGATGTGCATAATGAATAAAAATGGAGCATCTTCACCATATTGATTATGTATGTAATCATAAAGATTATTATGTTGTTCATCGTTATAAAAAGTATCTGTAAAAGCTTTTTCACAATTTTTTTTAAGTTCATCAATGTCAGCAATTTCATCTTGATTATTTTCTTCTTTATTTAAGGTGTCTGTTGTAGTTTCTTCATCTTTATTAAAGGTGGTTGTTATGGATTGTTCATCATCTTTATCATCATTAATAGTGACTGTTGAAGAACTTACTTTTTTGTCAGTTTTCTTCTTATAAAATTTAAGAAATTGAGCAAAAGTAGATGTGATGATTTGTTCAGTATCTAAGTCTTCTATTAAATTAAGTCTTTCTCGAAACTGGAGAGAAAAACTAGTATCATTTATCATTGATAATTTAAAATCATCTTTATCTAAATCGCTTTTAATAAGTAAAAAACCAATTTTAGCTTTGTAATCATCTCCAAATGATAATTGAAAATTGTATTGGTATTCAATTCGAATTGAATAAACAATATGATTGATTGCATTGGCAAAATAATTTAAGGATCTCGTTTCAGTAAAGTCTAAATTAGTTAGTATTTTAAACAATCTTGCATTTATTGAATATTGACTGATTTTTGAGCTTGCTTTAAATTTTTCAGAAAATAATCTGGAAATTTCACGAAAAGAGAAAAAGTTTTTTTCAAAATGAAGTTCAGCTATTTCGTTAAATAATTGAATTTTATCTTGATGTAAATGATCATATTTTTCATAAATGGCTTTTTGATAACTTTCAAAAGAAACCTGATTAAATTCATTATTTTTTTGGTGGAACATTGAAAATAAAAATGGCTTATATGTTGATCCTAAAATTTCATGAGCAATCTTTTCAAAATCTAAAATA
Source organism: Tritrichomonas musculus (assembly GCA_039105265.1). Lineage (NCBI taxonomy): Eukaryota > Parabasalia > Tritrichomonadida > Tritrichomonadidae > Tritrichomonas > Tritrichomonas musculus. Next base: position 2,623,217 of record JAPFFF010000005.1, on the reverse strand, counting down.
TAATTCATAATTATATTTTTTTGTTTTAAGATATTAAAATACTTATCAATTTCTTCTTTGCTTAAAAAGTCATTATCAATATAATCTAATAATTTTGAACTTGTTAGTATATCCATAATTTCATGTATATTGCTCTTTCTTTCATAATATTGCTTTATCATCATATTAACTATTTTTTCTAAACCTGAAACTTTACTTTCATCTATGAATTGAAATGATTGTATATATCCAAAGTGTCTAGAATTTACAATAATTAAATTGTCAACTTTAAGTTTTTTAATATCAGAAACATTATGAATTAGCATTATTAAAATAATTGCTAAGCATAAAACTTCACTTGATTCTGTATATTTACCACGTGTTCTGTAAATTAGTGTTCCATTGCCATAGGTTATATCTCTCAATTCTTTTGTAAGTCCGAAATCAATCAATTTAGCAAAAAATATACTTCCGGCCTTATATACAATTCCACTACTATCAGAAGATATATCTGCTTTAATTACTTTTCCGTCTATAAATTGAAATTCTTCAATTAAAATGTTTCCAGGTTTTATATCATGATGAAGTATTGGAATTCTTTGTACATGGAGTGCTCGAATTGCATGAAAAAGGGATGTTGAAATAAGCAATGTATTCAAATTTTTGTCTCTAATTAAGCCGATTTCTTTTTCTTTGTATGAAAATAATTTTTTAAAATCATCAACTAATTTTCTGAACTGTTTATGATAATTCATTATTAAATAATATTCTTCTTTGGATTTTTTATATATACATAATGGATCAATTATGAAAACCGATTTCATATTCTTTTCTAGTAAAAACTCTCTGTATGCTTGTAAAAATTCAGATGCGAAGTACTTTTTCCCTCTTAAATTTAGGTCTCCGTCTGTTATTTCATAAATATTTGCTGTCCCTCCTTGAGATTCAACTCTTTTAGAACATTTATAGCCACCTGTTCTTAGGAAATTCGTTATACTTAGTATCTCATTTCGAAATTCAATCATTAATTAAAAATAAAATGTCATATAAACTTCAATAAAAATGAGATTTTATTTGGTCAATAATAGAGTATGAAATCTCTAAAAGAAAAATAAAAAAAAAAAACATGCTATTTTTAAAATGATCATAAGCTAGGTAAAAAAGTTTACAGCATCATCGCAATCCTCAACCAGATCATCAAAATCCAAAGTTGTGTCAATATCATTATTATTAATATTATCAAATGATGAAAAGTTGAATGGGCATTCGGGAGCAAAAGGATCTTTTAACATTTGTAAATTAATATCATTTGAATCAAAACTCACTTCTTCGATAATATTTTTGTTCTGGCTTATTTCTTCTTGATACTGATCATTTTGGTCATCTAATATTGATTTATTCTTTGGATTTTTTATTTTTAGTTCAGTATATTTCCAAGACATTGCTTCGCTTTCATTTGTTGATTTTGAAAATCCATCGCACCAGCGCATAACCCAATTTTTTGGATCAATAATATGTTCATTTGGATATAATTCATTGATTTTTTTCCGTATGGCAGTTGTTGTTTTATGATAATGAAATGCGTGGGTCCGAAAGTTTCTATTCATTGTGTTTGGTTTCCTATTGGTAAAATTCCCAAAAATAGTTGTGTTTATCATAAAATGGCGATCGTCATACCAAAAAATCCCAATCTTTGATTTTTCATTTGGATGATCTTGAATGTACTGTAAGCATGTCCAAACAATATGAATAAACCTCATTTTATTATCGTTATTTGTAATTTTCTGTCTAAGTTCATATATATTAAAGATATTCATAAAATAAATAAAAAAAAAGTGAAGGAAAAATAGGAACCTCTCAGAGCATCTTCACTTTTTAACTTTTTCAATGAAAGGCCAAATATAAACACAATCTAGTTATTTACAAATAACGTTTAAAATTTTGAAATGTCGAATTTCTTCAGTGAAATTATTTCATCGCATACATTAGGCAATATTAAAGGTCTTGGTGATAAATATGATACTTTTAATATCGGAATGAAGCAATTACTAAATTTTCAATTTATGCTATTTGATTGTTTAAATAATCTAGCATCCAAATTTAATTCATTGCAGTCTGATGTAAATCTTCTCAATAATCAAATGAGTAGCGTTGATGAAGCAGTTCAAAATTATTTTTCTAGGAATAGAATGACAATATTAACAAGAGATGGTGTTCCGCTTGATGACGCCCTTCAAGTAATGAGTGATAAAATTTCTAGTATTAATCGTAAACTTGAATCGTGTGAAAATCGAACTGAAAAACTTGAGTTTATCAGCGAAGATTGTGTTCGAAAAGAAGATTTTAGAAGTATTAAAACCGAACTAAGTCAAAATACAAAAGCAACGAATGAAACATCGTATGGCGTTCAGCTTCTTCAAAAAGAAATTGAGTCCCAAAAAACAAGACTTGATGATAAGTGGGAACTATTGAAAGACTTATTCAAAACTGAAGTTGATCATGTCAAAAGCGATATTGATTCAAGAATGCTAAAAGAAGATATGAAAGAATATATTAAGCATAATGAAGTTGCCGAATTAATGGCATTTATTGATTCGCTTCCAAAAGAGAAAAAAGTTCGGATTCCAAATATTATTCCTCAAGTATTCCAAGATTCTGCAACAACAATGGATGAGAAGCTTAAGAAAGCCTATGATTTATTATCAATTGAACGATCAAGAATTGATTTAGAAGATGTTGAGCTGGTTCAGGAATTTTCGCAACTCAAGAACCTTGCTAAGTCTCGCTTTCAAGATCCTTCATTAGAAGCTAAATTTAGAGAGATTATTGTATGTGATGTAGCAACTGATAGTGGTTATTCAGAAAGATCTAACGAGCATCGTTTAACATTTAATAGAGGCCGGCCGCGTTCAACAATTGCTACTAACTTTAATCCTCCAGATCATATTGACGCTGATCGCGAAACGCCGCTTGAAGAACTAATTGAAGAACTTATTGAATCAAGGAAAAAAGAAAGCCCACAAAAAGAAACAAATAACGAAGGAATGAATGATAAAATGGCACAAGAAATAGAGAAAAATGTTGAAATCCAAGTTACAAATTTAATGAAAGGACTTGGGTTGAATATCGGCCAAGAAGATATTCATCAACTTATAAATGTGCTTAAAACTGTAGAAGAGATGAAAGATGATGTAGAAGGATTAAAAGTAAAATTGCAATTAAAAATGGACCAATCAAAAGTTTTGCAAGAATTAGAAAAATATCTAAAAAGAGAAGAATTCTTTGAAATGCTTGATGTTTCTAATTCTAGCTCAAGAAGTACTAAACGTCCCACTTCTGCTCTTCCAAAAGTTCGTTCAAAGCAAAATTTGCCTCCTTCAATAGCTACTGCCAGGAAACAAAAGCCAGAAGTCAAATCACCAGCAATGCTTGTTCCAGCTCGAAATTCTAAACTTCTTGGCGTTAATGACAAATTCTTGATCGGTGATGATGGGAAAACATATTTGAAAGAAACCACAAGAGTAGGTGATAGAAATTATAAAGAGCCACCGATAACAGGAACTGGTTCTGGAAGAGTTTCTTACTACGATAGAAGTAAAATGTCAATGGAAATTGACGGCGTTGATGCTGTAGTTGATTTTCAGCCATTTGTTTCTGTTGATGAATTAAAGAAAAATCAAAAAGGAAAAGATCCTGATGAATATACAGCACTTAGTGATGATTAAATTAATGAATACAATTACTGTTAGAATATTATTATAATATTTAACTATGTTAATGATGTTGAACAATATTATAATAATACTATAATAATATTTAACTATGTGAATAAACATTTATTATGTAACACATTTTATATATATATATATATTTATATTAATTCCTTCAAATAAAAATAAATTGTGGCTTAAGTTGTTCTAATTTGTTGAAGTAATTTTGAAATAGAAAATTGATCCTGTATAGCTGCATCAATTTCCGTATCGTCTGGATCTGGTGTTGGTGGAAGAGAAAATTTGCGCCACATAGAAATTTCATCGGATTCATTAGCATTGGAATCTTGAGGAATTAGGTTTGAATGAATAAAATTATGATTCTCATGATCCATGGCAAGAACGCTTGAAGGTTTTCCGTGATCTTCTACAAAATTATTATCATTATTATTATTATCATTTGCATCAATAATAATACTGCTGTTTTCTTGATTCTGTTCCTGATTATCGTCATCATTATTATCTGCATCGTCATCACTTGAAAGTTTTTCTTGTGCATTTAGTTCATCATGGTCATCAATTCTTTCTGGAGCATCAAATAAAGGATGTTTAGAACGGAAATCTTCGTCTGGCTTAGATTGAGATGCTGAAAATGGTGATAATTGAGGCTGAAAATTTATTTCAGGAACTGATGGAGCTCCTTGGTCACTATCATCATCACTTTCAGAACTTCCTGACATTTCATTATCAGATTTTTCATCTGAATCACTATTTTTAGACATTTTGATTTTGTTAATGTTTCACAGAATTTGAAATCGCTATTTTCACTTTTTGATTCAAAATAAACGGGGAAACTTTTTTTCTGAAAGTAAAACTTTAATTACCGAGTTTTTTTTCTTTCGATGTCTAGGCCCAATAGCAATCGCTCGGGCTCAGTAAATAAAATACGGGACCTAGAGCCATCTCGGAAAAAAGCTCCTCACCGAAATTTTTCAGTTGAAAATCAGTATTCAAGATCCCGTTCAAGACAGTCTGCAGCTGACAGATCAGAACTTCTCAATGCCCCTTCACGGAAACGAAGAGATGCTGAGCGTGCATCAATTACTCCTTCAGAATTATATACCTATTATTACTCGCCTTCAAATTCTTCTACTAGTGTAGCAATTAATATCCAAGAATCTCCATCGAATATAAGAAGGAAATCTAGAAATCCAGGTAGAAATGATCCACGCGAGATCAGTCCAGTAATTCCTCCAACAACAGTAGATGAAACAAAGTTAGGAAGTGCGTATATTCAAAATCAGCAGCATGCGCAAAAGCAACAGCAAACGCATCAATCTCAATCAAGAATTCCAATTAGGCATGGTACTCCAACTTCTGGTTCTCAATCAAAGCCCGTTGATCCAAAAGATGCTGAACTTTATGAAAAATTGCTTAAGAAGAAAAACGAAATTATGGAAGAATTCGAAAAAGAATCGGCAGCTGTAAATGAAAAGAAAAAAGTAATGAGAAAGCCTATTAAAATTATTAAAAGAGATGATTCTGATGATCAAAAACCCTCGGTTAATGAAACACCGCAACCAGCAATAAGGATTTCAGTGAATCAAACCTCTCAGCAGCAAAAAGCGCAGCCTCCAGTCCAACAACAATCTGCTTCTCAATCGAAAAATCCTAACCAACCAACGAGAAAATCGCAGAATAATCAAAATAGAAATTCGTCGAATCGATCTTCTTCTGCTCAAAAGCAAAAAATGCCATCGCAGGCGCATGAGAAAAAGCAAAATACTGAATCTACAAAAAATCCAATTCAAAGATTAAACCAAAATCCAGCTCCAAGGTCATCATCTGCAATGCCAGCTCCGCAAAAGAATATTGTCAATGCAAACATGCAAAATCCAAATGAACCAAAGCCAAAGCCATCAAGTAATAATAATCAAAACAACAAAGTTATTCATAACCAACAACAGCAAAATCAGCACAATCAGCCAAAACAAGAAGGAAACCAGCCAGAAGTTATTGATCTTGCAGCAACTCTCCCTTCGAGATTCAAAATGCCAAAACCTGTTCCTTCTGAGCCTCTAAAGCAGCGAATTCAACCAGCATTTCAAGATTCACCAAAACCAGCACTAAAGCATTCTCGAAATCAAGGTCAGCAAAATCAGGGCCAAGGTCAGCAAAACAATGTTCAACAGCAGCAGCAAGTGCAGCAAAAGCCACGGCATGTTCAATCATCGCAGCAGCAACAATCAAACCAGCAAAAACCTCAACAACCAAATCAGCAAAGACCTCAGCAGCAGCAAATTCCACAAAAACCACAGCAACAGCAACAGCAACAACAACAACAACAACAACAAATTCCAAAACAACAGCAACTCCAGCAACATGAAACTCCTCAAAGATCTCAACAACAGCAAACGCAGCAGCAACAAACACCAAAACCTCAACTAACACCACCAAAACAACAAACACCACAGCAACAGCAAACGCTAAAACCTCAACAAACACCGCAACAACAGCAACAAACTCCAAAACCTCAACAAACACCGCAACAACAGCAACAAATTCCAAAACAGCAGCAACAGCAGCAGCAGCAAACACCAAAACCTCAACTAACACCACAAAAACAACAAACGCCACAGCAACAGCAAACGCCAAAACCTCAGCAAACACCGCAACAACAGCAACAAATTCCAAAACAGCAGCAACAACAACAACAACAACAACAAACTCCGAAACCTCAACAAACGCCAAAACAGCAGCAACAAACGCCAAAACAGCAGCAACAAACTCCAAAACAACAGCAACAAACTCCAAAACAACAGCAAACACCACAGCAACAACAACAACAACAAACTCCGAAACCTCAACAAACACCAAAACAGCAGCAAACACCACAACAACAACAACAAACTCCGAAACCTCAACAAACACCGCAGCAACGTCCAACTCCTCAGCAGCAGCAACAAAAAACCCAGCAGAAGCCGCCAACTCCTCCTCAGCAACAACAGCAGCAGAAACTCGGAATACAAACACCGCAAAAGCCACAGCAAAATGCGCAATCTTCTCAACAATCTCAAAATAAGCAGCAAACGCCCCAGTATGTCCAAGCTCAGCAGCAACCAACTCCTCAAAAACCGCAGCAACAACAGCAACAAATGCATCAGCAGCCACCACAGAGGTTCCAGATTCAGACTCCCCAAAAGACTCAGCAACAGCAGACGCCAGTTCAAGGCACCCCCGCATCGCAGCAGCAAAATCAGCAGCAGCAGCCGAGGTTCCAGATACATACTCCACAAAAAGCGCCCGCTTCTCAGCAGCCGACTCCGCAGAAGCCTCAGCAGCAGCAGCCACACAAGTTCTCTCCGCCGCCAACAACAGCCACAGCGCAGCAGCGTGCACAGAGCCAGCAGCAGCCGACTCCGCAGAAGCCTCAGCAGCAGCAGCCACACAAGTTCTCGCCACCGCCAACAACAGCCACAGCGCAGCAGCGTGCACAGAGCCAGCAGCAGCCGACTCCGCAGAAGCCTCAGCAGCAGCAGCAGCCACACAAGTTCTCGCCGCCGCCAACAACAGCCACAGCGCAGCAGCGTGCACAGAGCCAGCAGCAGCCGACTCCGCAGAAGCCTCAGCAGCAGCAGCAGCCACACAAGTTCTCGCCACCGCCGCCGGCAGCGACTCCACAGCGAGGTCAGAGTCAGCAGCAGCAGAAGTCCTCGCCGCCAGCTGGAGACGGGCCACAGAAGCAGTCAAAGATTCCTGTTCCCGTCCAGAAGCAGCAGCCTCCAAAGACTCCTCAGCAAGCCCAAAAGCAGCACCCAACGCAGCAGCAGTCAAAGACGCCGCAGCCATCAAAGCAGCAGCCTCAGCCTCAACAAAAGACTCCTCAGACGCCTTCACAAAAGCTGCAATTCCAGCTGCACAATGCCGCGCCGGCAAAGCCTTCCCAGCAGCAGCCGCAACTTCCACTCAAGACGTCTTCCTCATCATCATCAATGAACAACAGCAGGACGAAAAACAGCGCGAGCGAGAGTGGCAGCGAGCAGCCTCTTCTCCTTTCAACCTCCCGAATTCCGACTCTCGCATCCTCGTCAGACAGCCAGAGCGCGAAGGCCACGCAGAGCAGCAACACTCTCGATGTCAACGATGACGATGACACGCATTCAATAGACATTCCTCTCATGAAAGAAGTGATGAACCAGTTCATTCCGACTCTCATTGACAACGAGAACGAGAAAGAAGAGAAGAAAGAGCAACAGCAACAACAACAACAGGCACCAAAAATTAGTCCAAATGGCCTTGAAGAAAGGCCAAGGATTAAGTTCATACTTCCAGCGAATCCAAACTTGGGAAGGCCACATCAGCATCGTTTGGGCATTGCGCCAATCATCATTCCTACCGACAAAGAGGAAGATCAATCGAACTCGTCTTCTGAAATTGAAAATTTCGTTGAGCCAACTAACTTTAGTATTGCTTGTAAATTCCCAACTCACTTCTTTCAGAAAGCAAAAGAGCAATTCATGCTAGAGGAAGATGATGAAGATGAGGATGAGGATAGTATAGAAACTTTTCCTTCAAAAAGTTCCAGCGTTAAAAATATAAATAATGATGAGGATGAAAAAATGTTATTAAAGGGACCAAATATTCGAAAGATGTTCGCTTTCTTGAAGAATAAGCCTTTCTTCCCTGAAGTTAAAGAATTGTTGAAAAAGAACTACTTGAAACAATTTGTTCTCGTGATCAATCCTTTCAAGTACGACGTGTATGGAATTTACGCCTTGGATAACAAAACTCGTTCGATTTCTAAAATTTGGGGAACTGGAAACGATGTGATAGATGAAAAAAGTTTGAAGGCAGGAGCATATTATTCACTTAATACGGATAATATGAAATTCATTATACTTGATAATGAACTTGGATTTACTCGTGATGTTGATGCTGTTGCTTTGTAAGTATTATTTTTTTTATTTTTATTTTTTTGTGATTATATTTTAGTATTCGTTATTTGATATAAAATATTTGTTTATATTTTTTTTTAATATTGTTGTATTTATTCCTAAAGCATTGTGTCAAGTTCATTTAATATAATGATGTTTATCCTTACGTAGTTGCATTTTCTTGAGTGCATTCATCTTTTGAGTTTTGAAACTTTTTCAAACATCAAAAATTTTTTGAATTTTTCAATACGATGAGAAAGTAATAAATTTGTAATAATTGGGGAATTTTTTTAATATCCTGATTTAAAAACTTGATATGTATTTTTATTGAGAATTGAATATGTTTTCTCAATTATTGAATTAACTTTTTATTTGAAAAAAAAAATCGAATTTCAAAATTTTGTTATTAACAACAGCAATATCAAATGGCTTGGAGATGCACAGGATCAAGCAATGAAGAACTTGTTAAAAATCTAAAAAGAAGTCGCTTAGTTAACGAAAAAGCAGCGTTTGATGCTATGTTAGCAATAGATCGTGGCGCATTTGTTCTTCCAGAGTTTTTAAGCTGTGCTTATGAAGATAGACCACTTCCTATTGGTTATGATGTCACGATCAGCGCGCCTCACATGCATGCAATGATGCTTGATCAAATGGCTCCCTTCCTTGGACCAGGAACTACAGCACTAGATATTGGTAGTGGATCGGGATATATTGTAGCTTGCATGGCAAAAATGTGCGACAAGGCTTACGGAATCGAGCATATTGCACCTCTTGTTCCAAGATCAATTGAAGCTGTTAAAAAATTCATTCCAGAAGACAAATTTCAAATATCGCTTGGAGATGGACGACTTGGTCTTCCAGATCATGCGCCTTACAATGTGATTCATGTTGGAGCTGCTGCACAACCTGAAGTTGTTGGTACGTTATTAAAGCAACTTAAACCTAACGGGTTATTAATCATCCCTGTTGAATTAAGTAGTGGTGAACAAGTTTTGTATGCATATACATTGGATGCTGAAGGAAAGCCAGTGAAAAAGCATGTTTGTGATGTTATGTTTGTTCCTTTAACTTCTCCTCCAAAGTTTTTAAAGAATAAGTATTTATGAAATTTCTTTGTTTGTCTATTTTTCATCATGTATGAAAAATATAATTTTATTAAAAAAATTATTTTTTATTACCAAAGTTTGTAGATTTTCATGATAAATAAACAATCGTCGGCAAGCCTATAAATGCATAATATTATAGAGCTTATTGAAGAGTTGTGATGAATATCAGTCCAAAATCAATTTATTGATTTCATAAAGAAAATTTTATATCGCTAAACGTACAAAATATGTCTTTACTCGAAAAAGATCAAAAGCTTGAAAAGATTCGCCAACAAATCTATGAAACAGAAGAAGATATAAAAGAAATCCAAAGGCAGCTTTTAAAAAAAAGATCAGAGATTTCTCAAAATCAAGTTAAATCTGTTAGAAAAACCAATAAGCCGCAAACTGTTGAACCTGATTTTAGTGAAGAAGCTTTTGAAGGAATTTCAGAAGATCATTACCAATTACTAGGGAGATTAAAACAAAAAGTATCCGTCACAAGAAATAAAGTAGATAAGCTTCATAACGCAAATGCGATGCTTCAAAATGATATTGTGCATCAGAATGAAGAAATCGCTAAACTTGAAAACGATACTGTGGATGTTAAGTCAAGATTATTTGAAATTTCGCAAAATAACAGAAAGCAAAAAGAAAATGAATCATTTCAAAAAGGAAGAAAACGAGAATTGAAAACAGCTACGCGAGATTATCGTCGGGCAGCTAAAGATGCTGAAATTTTAATTACCGGTCTTGAAATCAAATCTTCTATTCCTAATGAAGATAGGATAGACTTAAAGCCACAAATGGAAAACTTAGTTTTTTTAGAAAATTCAATTCGATATACAAATAAGGAAATAGACGATTTAAAAGAAGAGATAAATCTTCTTAACATAGAAATGGAAAAACCAATTGTTCCTGATAACGATGAAGATAAAGAGATTTTGCCTTATTATCAAATTGCAGATGATCTTGAGCCAGATATTAAAAGGTTAACTGATGAATGTAATCAAAAAGAAAAAGAACTCAATTTACTTAGGCAAGAAGTAATGAAAAAGCATACACAAAGCCTCATGATTGAGCAAAAATTTGAACGAATCAAATCTCTTGTTGAAGAAAACATATCATTTGAAGGTAAAATCCCAAATGCAACAACTGATGAGTTATTAAAGAAGCTCGATATTGCATTATCAAAAAGCAAAGGTGATAAAGAATATCTTCAATCACAATTAAACGAAAAGATTTCAAGCAACCATGCCAAGGAATCTTTAATTAAGAAGAAGATTAGAAAAATTGAAATGATGAAAGTAATGAATGAAAGAGAAATTGCTAAGATCAAAAGCAGTATTAAGGAGCAAAGAGATAAATCATTTGATGCAGAAATGGAACTTCTTTCAAAAATCAAAGAAATTCAACGAAAAGAAAATTTGGAAAAAGAAAGAAAGAAAAAGAAATAGAATTGAATGTAGGTGTTTAACAAGAAATGTGCGTGCTGTTTTGTTTGAAATAAAGTAAAATAAGCTAATATATATTTGTGAAAATAAAATTAGTATCATATATATTTTATTATATTAATCAAAACAGAAAATTGTTATAACAATTTTTGATTTGTATTAAATCGTTGTTTAATGGTGGTAGTTGTGTATAAAATCTTTTTTCTCATATGGAAATATTCTATATTAATATTTTGTTTTAAAAAAATGATTGCAAATCATTTGAAAGCTTCTAATGATGATGTAATAGTTAATAATGATGATTAAATACTCAAAACTTGAAATTTTCAACTTCTAAATTAATTTCATGATGTGTCTCTGAAATAATAGTAAACTAAGCAATCACATCATTCTTATTTCTTAAATTAAAAAAGTCTCCTGTACTCAAAGTTTGATTGATAAAAGTGGCAATATGTATATTTATTGCCATCCGTAACCAGATTGCACAAACTTAATGAATTCGCTCTGGAAGAAATGTTTGAGGTCTGTTCGGTTAATATGGGTTATTTTTTTAGAACAAATTTTAAATATAAAAATAGGCGGGAAAAAAAAAAATGTTATTATAAAACTTTTTATTTGGGCATGTGAACGAAAAAAAAGAGCGCTCGAAATAATTTTGATTGTTTTGGTCAAATACAATAAGAAAATTTAATTGAGTTGAATTCGTTTTCGAAAAAAAGATTTACTTCTTCTTTGTAGCTACAAGTCTAAGAGAATATCCTTCGGTATCAACACCGATATCCTTTAAAATATCTTGGAGTGTAGCTTCTGGAACTTTGATATCAATATTTTTCTTTAAAGAAGGCTTGCTCGGTTTTTCTTTTCGAGTTTCTTTCCTATTTGGGCGCGATGATTTCTTTGAATCAGTGCCACGTCTGTTTTTTGAGCCTTCAGTTCGTTGTCTTTTGCCTCTCCTTGTTGATTTTGAGCCTTCTGTTCGTCGAGCCTTTTTATTTTCTTCCAAGATATCTTCGAGCGATCTGTCGAGATAATTATTTTTACTAATTATTTCTTTTTTTTCGGGGTTGAATATAATGCCTTCTTCTTTAGACATTTTAGTGCCACTTTTCGAACGTTAAGTAATGGCTTAACCGTTTTATGAAACCAATTAATGCTGCCATTTTACACCAATAAATAATGAATAATATTTATTAATTTATTTATCTCCATTTATGATACTAACCCTTATCTTAATGGCGTTGACATCAATTTAAATGTTATCAATATTAAATTTTGTATGATATCATGTATCATGCATAACTAATATCAGATATTTATTAATTAAGAATCTTGTGGAAATTATTATTTTACTAAATTTATATTGTCATTTTATAAAAGAGTTGATAATTGATTATATTTTAGAATCTTCTTATTTTGATTTGATAATAATTTTTGATAATCTTTAATTTGTTTAATAGTGTGTGTCTTCTTAATTCTGATAAGTATTTTGCAAAAAGTGCAGAAATCATATTAAACAATTGTTTGGTGATTGAAAAAGAATAGGATTGGCAATACTTATTCTAAAAATTTGGTTTCAAATGAATTGAATGTTTTGTTTTTTTTCAAAAGAAAAATTTTCCGCATTATTCAAAGAAAAAGTTTATGATGAATGAATAAGAATTCAAATTTAATATGGCATCGATTGCAAAGTTAATTCGAGACGGAAACGTAGAAAAAATTGACAGGCTACCAAATCTTCAAAAGCTCCTCAAAGGAACACTTACAGGTGAATTTAAAACAAATGCATTCACTTTTTCAAATCCGTCGATGATTCAATTAGCAGCTGCTTATCGTAAATATGAAGTTGTTGAATATCTTTTAAAATGGGAATGTGATCCAAACAAATTTTATGTTTAATTTATTATTTTTTATAACATTTTTTTTAAGTTATTCATTGTGACGTTCCTTTTATATTATTTTAAATTCCCTTCATATTGCAGTTTATAATGAAGATAAATATATTGTAGAACTTCTTCTTGATAACGGCGCGAATCCTAATATTGAAGATTCATATGGAATTTCATTTTATTAATTTATCTTCCACCTGTTTTTATTGCAATTAAATATTCAAATGTTGATATTCTTAAAGAAATACTTAATCATAATCCAGATAAGTCTTTATTATATAATGGTGACACTGCCCTCCACTTTGCTGTACGTGAAAATAAATTGAAGGCAGCTCTTTATTTGGTTGGTTATGATTATTCTGTTAACGCTTTAAACAAAAATAATGAAACACCAATTCAATTAGCGCAGCATCTGAAATATCAGCAAATGCTTGAGCAGCTCGAAAGTCCTGTATCAAGACAAAAAGCTGCTGACTTAAAGCATGTAAATACCAGAGAATCAAGAAGAGTTACTTTATTTAGAAACCTTCCCCCAGATCAACAGCCACAAAGCATGAAAAAAATGCAACAGCAGCAACAACAACAATCTCAGCAGCAACAGCAACAGCAGCAGTCTCAACAGCAGCAACAGCCGCCTCAGCAACAGCAGCAAATTCCAGAGACTATTAATCAAAATAATATCAATAATATGCAACAAGGTCAATTTTTCCAAAATCAAAATATAAACTCAATTTCTAATTTGCCTCAAGCTCAAAGTAATCAACCATTAAACATGAATGTAAATCAATTTCCAATTCCTAATAATCAATCTTTAAATTTAAACCAGGGCATTGGCCAATCTCCAAATCCACAATTCCCGAATGGTTCGTTCCCATCAACCCTTAATCCTCCTAATATGTTAAATCAACCTTATTATTATCCTGGAATTGTTCCACAACCTCAAACAATGACAACGAATGAAAATCTTGTTCAAAGGGATGATTTTTCACAGCTTCAAAAACGTGTTGTTATGTTAGAACAAGTTTTAAGTCGAATTCTGCCAAAATACCAAAATCAATCGCTCTTTCAACCAAAGATTTGCTCAGCATGCAACAGTAAGCCTGGCCTTAATATCTGCCCTGTTTGTGGTAACTCTTTTTGTCAAGAAGATTTTTATGCTCATGTTGCTAAGGGATGCAAATATTAAAGTTTGTAATTACTTTTTCTTTCTGGTTAGATTTTTGTCAGTATATATATTTCATGAATTCTTGAAGTGAAGTTATTAGTGAAATTATTTTTGAAAAATAAAAATTTGCTCATCTTCATAATAATATTAATAAAAATATTTTTTATAAAGTTAAATTATTAATGACTATATTATAAAAATATATATAATATTTAATATATTGAAAACCAAAAATTAATCACAATACAAGCCTACTTATTTTTTTGAAATTCAATTGATAATCATCGTTAAATTGAATTTTTCATTGTTTTTTTGTTAATTTATCTATTTAATATATTATGTAAAACTTAAATATAAAACATATATTATATTTATATTGTTATATATGTTATATATTTAAAATAAAATAATGTTTTAATAAAAATACTACTAGGATAAAAATGTTTATTATTTCAATATAAAAAATATAATAACTGAAAAAGTTAAAAATGTATTAAAAATAAAATAAAATACAAACAAGTGTATCTTTAGATAATAAATGTTTTATAAACATATAAGTATATATATATATTTAGGATATATATACTATAATAAATAATAAAACAAAATTAAATATATATTTATATTTCATCAATTTTTATATAAAACAAATTATATCGCCTCTCAATTATAAAATATTTTTTATTCAGAAAAATAAAAATAGAAATATCTCAAAAATTGGAGTATAAAATTCTTATTCATTAAAGTACATTCTTAATTTCAAAATTAAAATAAAGAAATTATGATCAAAATTACAATATTTCGTCAATTTCTCTACATGAATACCTCTTTCAAAAAAATATTTATTTATATAACTGTATACCCCATAACTGAACTTATTTTCTTATGACAGATATTAATGTATTAATTATGGTTGATGTTTTTCTTCTAACTATGAGCTCTTCTTCCAAAATTCTCAAAAGAGAATCCGCCTTTCATTTAAGATTTAGCCTCCCATAGCAATGAAGGTAGAATCAAACTTCAAATCCAAAAGTCAAATTGGAGATTCAAATCCAAAGTCAAATTAGAGTTTTTAATCCAAAAGTCAGATTGGAGATTCAAATCAAAAGAAAAACTAGAGATTCGAATACAAAAGTCAACTCTGAGATACTAATCCAAAAGAATTGTTTCCAGTTTTTTTCAGTGTTAGATGAATTTTGGTTTACAAATCTTACACAAAAGGAAAAGATTAACATTTTCTTGATATCATATGCATTGATCAATTTGTTTTTGGATAGATTTTTTTTTTTTTTTTTTTTTTACCACTTATACGAAAAACTTTTAATCTTGAAATTTATTTGTTTATCTAATGATGGTTCAATGAGATGGTTTAGAAAAAATGAAGATTCAGATGATATTTATATAGAAAAATCAAAATATAATGTTGGAATAATGGTATATGGAGCAATAGGATATAATTATAAAAGTGAACTCGCTATTTGTGAAATTCAATTGATGATATTGAATATAGAAGGTTAATTAATGAGAGCAAAATGATCGATGACCTTCACTAAAAGTTCGAAAATCCAGTTTCTTTTATTTTTATGCAAGATGGCGCTCCTGCTCATAAAAGATTATTAACCTCATTATTTTTTTTTAAAAAAAAAAAATGCTCTTATTTAAAAATTTTGCCTGCTAATAGCCACAATTTGAAACCAATTGAACACTTATGGGGAGCTAAGAAAAAATTTTAAAAGGTCAAAAATTCTCTTTAAAACAATCGTTGTTTGAAAAAAATCGTTATATATGGAAAACGTTTTCTCAAGAATCTATAAATAACTTGGTTTTGAGTTTCGAAGCATGATTAAAAATGGTAATTAGAGAAAAAGGAAACCCCATTGCAAATTATTTGAGAAAAGGAATTCATGTTGACGTATCAAATGTTACATTAGATAATAATTTAACATTTTTAACTATAGAACAATTGATAGAATCATTTGATCCTGAAATAGATGATGAACCTTAAGTGCTGTCTTCTTCTACATCATGGTTTTGAAAAAATATTCTTTCAAATTTTAAATCAAGATCGCGAAAAATTATATGTAAATCACTGAATTTAAATAAAGAATGGAACTTGATGCTTTTATGTATATTTCGTATAGGAATGAATGATTTTGTACCTAAATGTCATGTTTTTGAAAATAAAAATGGTGATTTATGTTATCATTTTACAAAAATTAAACAATAGAAATGTTTAATGTCAAGATAATTCATATTTTACTTCTAGACTCGGTGCAGAAAAAAACCATTAAAAAAAGAAAAATCACAAGATCATGCTCTTTTTTTATAGTTTTCAAACAATTCAAAGGACTACTTTTAAAAAAAGTCCTTTCATTTACAATTCTCTTTATGATTATTCTATAATTTTTCACTTTTTCACAAAGAATTTTAGTTCAAACTTTCGGAGAATCGTATTTTTCTACGCCACTTTTTGAAAACTTTTAAACTTTTTGAATACTTTTTTATACTTTTTTAATTCATTTTTTACTAAATAATGCAAAATTATATAGTTCAAATAGCTTCCCGATTCATCAAGCAATTAAAGGAACCAAATTCGGCTTCGTGCAGCCCCGTGGTGGTCACTGGTGCGTATATCCCCGAAAAATTATGTAAAAATAAACAAATTTATATCAAAAAAATTAAATTGTAATAATTTTAAGGTAAAATTAAAATTTTACGATTTTTTTGGTTAAATTTCTTAACATAGTAACTCAAATTTCACCTTAAGATGGCGGTTTTTTACTTTCCATGAGTAGCTACTCATGGATAGAAAAACCATTCAAAAAGTGGCGTAGAAAAAAACGATTGTCCCAAACTTTCTAACAAATAACGATACTCAGTTTCTTAAAGAGTACAACAGAGAACCTAATTCAATAAAAGAAATTAATTCTTTAGGTTAGAAATCAAAAATTTTCTTTCAAATTCAGATAAAATAAACTTTGATTTTTTAAGTTGGTGTGTAAACAATTGAAAATATTTCTGAGAATTTTCTTTGAAAAAATATGCATGAAAAAATAATTTTGTAACAAAAAGTTTAAAATTTAAGATGAAGAAAGCAAGTCTAACAAACGATGAAAAAGCAAGAATAATCGAATTATATGGGAAGTATCCAAAGCAATGAACCTTTATATTTTTTTTTAATGGGGAGACCAGAATCAACGGTAAGAAACTACTACACAAGATATAAAACGACTGGACATTTTGAAGAAAAAAGAGGAAGACTTCCAATTTCTTAAGAAAAAAACAAGAAGTTGTCAGTTATTTTGAAAAATCGCCAGAGAGAACATTACATGAAGCTCTGAAAGAAACCGAAATAAGTTTGAGAATAATGAAAAAAAAAACATTAAATGAAAACAAAGTACAGATGAATCGAAGTTTGAGGTCAATTTATTAAAAGGTGGAATTTGGAGAAAAAGAGGTCAACTACCACCTGGCTCATTCAAAGGAAAAGATCAACAATAGGTTCATGATATGATCTGGGGAGATATTGACCTAGGTGGTTACAAAACTAATATGTTAAGTTATTTCTACGATATTAGAAGGATCAAATTATTTAAAGCATAAAATCAGTCCTGCTGTAGTGGGAAATGATCCAATTCCAAAAAGTACATTTTATTATAATCAGCAAAATGTTCTCCCTGTAATAGTAGATATTTCTCAAGAAAATATCTAAAGAAAGCCGCAAAAGTAGTTCCTAACCGCTTAAAAGTAGTCCCCACTTAACTTTTTCTCAGAAAAATAGAAAGATTTATATTTTTTTATTCAAAAAATAGTTTAGAACACATAAGTAGTCCCCGTTTTATTCGATTTATTTATTTGAAAAAGTCAATATAAAAGAATTAGTTTAATTGAAAAAATAAAATTATTTAACTGAAAAAGTTATCAATTCATTGAAAAAAATATTCAATTAAAAATACGATAGTTGATTGAAAAAGTTTTTGATAATTGAAAAAGTTTAACTGTTCTATTTTGCAATGAGCATCAATTCGCCACCAAGAAAACCTCCTAAGGAAATTCACAAGGAATTAATTAATGAACCTTTTGAACGATTTGCTATTGAGGAAGCTCTCAATTCAGAAGAGTATCAAAATGCATTAGATTATCGTTCTCAATGTCATGCTTTATATAATCTCTTACACGAAAATGGATTCTCAAATCATAAATTGGCTAGATTACTTGGAGTCGACCACAAAAGTTTTGAAAAACAACTAAAGCTTCCAATTGATCCAAATCCAAATGGTCGGCCAGTTATTCTCAATGAAGAAGAGAAAAATATACTATTTAGTGAAATAAATGGTTATTTAGCTAATGATATCAAACCAACATTATACGATTTGATTCAAGTTGTAATAGAGAAATTCAAAAAAACTATTTCACCAGATACTCTTTCGCGCTACATTATTGAATCTGGACAATTTCGTATTATTAAAGGCGAGCCAATAGACCTTAATAGATATGAAGTTGATGATGAAGAAATGAAACAATATTTCGTTGATCTCAAGAATACAGTAGACGGCGTTCCAGCCTCGTTAGTATTTAATATGGACAAGGCTGGACAAGACGACTATATTGATACCCACTCAATGCAGGTTGTTGTAAAGTCAACATGTCAAGATAAGATTACACAAATTCCATTGAGAAGAGAGTCAAAGAGAGCCACGTTGATTCATTGCATATCGGTAGACGGAACTTATGCCAAACCTCTTCTCATTGTTCCTCGTAAAACTCTAGATAGTGTCTTATTGCAAAGACTTACGTGTAACAATTGCATAGTAAAGTATCAATGTCATGGTTTTGCGAACACAATGATAATTCGACAATGGCTTGAAATAATTTTTTTCCCTCTGATTAAACAAAAATGGGAAATAGAACACCAAAGATCTCAGTACAACGGAAATGTTATTCTTATAATAGACGGGATGTCAGCTCATGCGAAAGCACTTCAATTTTATAACCTAGCTCAATATCACTTACAAGTAATTTATCTTGTTCCACACTCATCTCACCTTTCTCAACCACTTGATCTGGTCCTATTTTCAATCCAAAAATTATTTACAACAAGAAGAAAACTGGAACTGGATCAAATGTTGCAGTTGAAAAAGCAATCAAAAGTTTGAAATTTATCATATTGTGTTCGAAATTTCAAACTTCGATCCAAAAGAAATGATCAAAGAATGGAAAGTTGATCCAAAAGATTTTGATTAGTTTTGAATTAATATTAGAAATAAAGCTGCCACTTGCATCAAGTTTGCTTTTTGATCCGTTTTGCTCAGTACATTGAAAATAAAATTTTTGAGAAAATTGCTAATAAGCCAGTGTCACTTTTATTAGATGGAGTAACTAGGAGTAAACAAAAATATCAAGGCTTGGTCATTTATACTCCGGAACAATTGTATTATATAGGTTTGGAACCATGCGATAATTCTACAGGTGAAGTGATAGCCTCAATTATTTCAAAGGTGGCTCTCAAAATTCAAAAAGCTTGTAGAAAATTAATAGCAGTATGTACGGACAATGCCAAAAATAATATCGCAGCCCTTGATTTCAGACCTTTAAGTGCCCAAGTGATGGCAGGACAAAGTTTCATCAGATTTCCTTGCGTGTGTCACACTGTAAATTTAGCGGTAAAAGATATTTTTTCAGAAAAATATAATGATATTTTAAATGCAGTCATTCAAATAATAACATTTTTCAATGAAAAATCAAAAAGTGACAAAACATTCGGCAAAATACCACAATTTAAAGAAGTGAGATGGTTCTCCTTATCAAAATGCTTTTTATTTATATTATTGCATATTAATATCTTAGATGAAGACACCAAAAATACGTATCTTATTATCCAAAAAAAGTATGTATGGGTGTATATTTCACATGTTCTTCAATCTATTAAATTTCTTATCAAAAAACTTGAAAGAGATGCCGCTTCAATTGCAGATATTTATGTCAATTTAGATTTTACATTGAATGAATTGAAGCGGTTTTCTTTTCTTTTCCAAAAACCATCAGAAATAAATCTGGCATTTGACTTTGTTCAAACATTAGTCAGAAGATTTTCAACAACTGTTGAAATGAAACTACCTTTTTTGTCTTTCTTTTTAACAGGGTATGGATTAAATTGTTTGAAACTCCCTACTTATGATAAAATAATAATCATGAATATTGCTAGAAAAACACTAATTGAATATTTGAATGGCCACAAAGAAAAAGAAAAATTATGTTTTTTTTTTTGAAATGCTTTTTGAAAGGTTATGCAAAAAGGATTATGATAAAATCGATGCATCTTTCGAGAATGATCCACTTGTCTTTTTTTAATTCTATAAAATTATAATATCTTTTCATTCTTTTTGTTTATTTTTTATCTTTAACATAAAAAGATGTTTCTTTTTACAATGCTATTTCATTTCTATACATAAACTTATGATATTCAATCATTACAATATTATTTCAATTTTTTATCATTTGAAATTTTCGATTAAATAAATTTAAAACAAAGTAATAACTTTTATTTTATATAAATTTAAATGAAAACATTATTAAAATAAGCAATAATTATATAAAAAAAATTAAGGAACATTTTCTATAAGCTTTATCAATTCTCAGAAATATATTGTGAATATTTGAATGCTCAGAAAACTTGGCACCACTTTTTGTGAATATTTTTCAATGGAATAAACTTTTTAATTGTATCATCAGAAAATTATTAATAAAATCTTTTCAAATATTTCTTTCATTAAGAAAAAGTGGTGAGATCTAGTTCACCACATATCGTTATATTTTTCTAAACAAATCATTCAAATTTTCTCAGAAAAAAAATTGAGGTTAAAATATATAAAATATTTAAAAATTTTGAATTAAAACTCAAATTTCTACTCAAAAAGTTAATGACTTATTGATTTGAAACTTTTTCAATATTCATTTAGATGAAATTAATTGTTACTGGCTTTGGACCTTTTGGCTCTGTTATTGACAATCCTTCTCGTATAATTGCAAAAGAAGTTGTTGAAGATCTTGTTAGACAAGGGTATGATGCTGAATTTCTTGATTGGAGAGTTTCAATTAATGATGTGAATCAATACTATGAAAATCTTCAAAAAGGTGATTATTTTATGCTTCATCTTGGTTTATATCAAGGCATCACCAAAATACACATGGAAGCTCAAGCAATTAATAATGCCGACTTTTCTATTCCTGATGCTGACGGAGCACAGCCACGTAACGAACAAATCGATAGCAACTATCCACTAGATTATGAATTTGTAAATTCACTTCCAATTGATGAATGGGTTAAAACATTGTCTCAATACTTTGATAAATCACTTTCAGCCGGAACTTTTGTTTGCAACTACACATATTTTAGAGGTTTGACAAATGTTGGCAAAAAAGTAAAAG
The DNA here is from genome assembly GCA_039105265.1 of Tritrichomonas musculus. Lineage (NCBI taxonomy): Eukaryota > Parabasalia > Tritrichomonadida > Tritrichomonadidae > Tritrichomonas > Tritrichomonas musculus. The sequence continues at coordinate 2,601,576 of JAPFFF010000005.1, read as the reverse complement.
GCGCTCTTTTTGTTCATTGCGCTGAATTTAGTGATTTCCCAAAGGAAGTTCAAGTTGCAGGCGTTACGAAGCTTTCACACTTAATAATTTCGCATTTTCTATAAGAATACATCAAATAGCTGTTATTAATCTATTTTTATTAAAAACTCAGAAACCAAATTTAAAATTTTAATAAATTTTCTGTCACCAAATAAAAAAAAAATGTCATTAAAAATTGAAAGAAAAAGATTTATCAATTTGTATATTGGCAAAAATTATTTTTCATTCAAAAAATATTTTCACATTTAAATTTGATGGAGAATAAGAAAATTTCATTAGGATCTAAAGCATTAAATAATGCAATTAATCTCAAATGGGGCCCGGAATTTTTATTCATATTTAAAGATAAAAATGGCAACACTGTTAGTACTATTTCTTTGAGTGCATTTCAAGCATGCATTATATCATCAAAAGTTTCAAAATTATTTGCAATTGATCCTACAATTTCTCAATATATTTTTGAAGCTGATGGATTTTCAAATGCACATATTGAAAGTTATTTTAAAAATGTTTTTAATGGATTCAATAAAGATGAATATTTAGTTTATTATTTAAAAATTGCAAAGACCATTGAAACAGATGATATCGTTGATGATATCATGGAAATAATCAAAGAGGACACTCCTATGGAGAGTAAGAATGTCATTAGCAAAATTGTTCTGAAAATTAATGCTAATGTAAATTATGATGAAGAAATTAGATACGCAGCTCATAATTTAACAACATTAATTCAAGAAAATGCATTTGATAATTGTCCTATGGAAAATAAAATTGATATTTTAACAAGTATATTATCAGTTTATCAGCAAAATGAAAACAATGAAAAAGATCTTGAAATTATTTTTGATTATATAGATAAACTTGATGACGAATATTTTATTCGTCTTGTTTCTCTATTGAATCCGAAATTCATGAATCCAGAATTAATCAGCAGAGCTTTGTTCAGAGTTAACAAAGAAAATATAACTGATGATTTTCTCAATTTTATTTATAAAAGATTTGATTCTAAAAAAAAGAAAGTTGCCAAAAATGAAGTGAATTGTCAATACTCACCTTCGAATCATTTAAATGGAATATTTTCTGAACTTTATAATCGATGTGGAAAAAATCCTTGTGATACAGATGACATTCGTATTACATTTTCTGGTAGATCGAAATCGTCGGTCAAAGATATTATTGAATATAAAGGAAAATCAAATGGCTGCATCATAATAGCAAAAGAAAATGAATATCCAAAAATAGAATTTGATTTTGGAGATAATAAAAAGATTTGCTTATCTGGATACGAATTAAAAGTTAAAGGAGAAACAAATTCTTATAATTTTCCAAAAGCATGGGAAATAAAAGGTTCGAATGATAAATTTAATTATGAGATTATTGATACACATATTAACTTCAATGAATTCTCTGCAGGAAAAGTATTGCATTTTCGCATACCAAAGCAAGTAAACAGCTACAGATACATAGTGTATCAACAAAAGGAGAATCGTGGAAGTCAAAACCAGCAAAAGTTTTTACGTCTATCCGCAATTGAATTTTATGGGAAAATAATTTATCATTGAGTTCGACATTTAATTATTCGTCAATAAAGAAACAAGCTTGCGACTTCTTGTATACTTTTTTCTTTTCATTCTTTATATTATATCATTATATTATATCATTATATGATTCATATTATATGAATCATATATCAATATAAAAAATGTAACCATTTTTTTTTTTTTGAAAATATAAAATTTCATATGAACCAGAATCATAACGATTGGAATGTTGAAGGAGCTTTTGCACGCAATTATACAATGTTTGGACTTCTAGTTGTTGTTCTTTTTTGTCTTTTATGGCTTGCTGATATATACGATATTATTTTTATATTTATTTTAACATTATCAGTCTTTTTCTATATAGAAACTAAATTATCGAATAATATATCAAAGATAATGAATGAACCTGATTTTGAATTTCCATTTAATGCAAGCGGAGTTATATTTCAATCATTAATTTGCATTTTTTCTGCCATTATAATGATTCTTGTTTATGTCGATTATTTTAATTTAACGATAAGTTTAATGAATCCTTTATCGTTTGTTGTCAATTATACTAAATCAATAGCCTTAACCATGGTTGTTTTTAATTTTTATTTGGCGCTTAAAATCATTCTAGTTGGCTTTCGGATAGCATCCATCTTTCAAGTAAAAAGAGGCCTATTTGCGATTTTTCACAGATTTGCGATTTTTCTCCGATCTCTTCTAATCACAAGAAAATGGATAGATTTCTTTTCTAATTCTATGCACACCAAATTGATCCCAATTATTATTTCAAAGGATTTCAGTATTTGCAAAATGTTTTTAATTTCAAAATCAATTTTTTTTGCTGAGTTGATTTGGGATTTTGATGTTGTTCGATATACATTTTACACATCTTATAGAAAGCTATTTGCTCCAATTCAATGCAAAGAAGATACAAATTGCGACATATGTCATAAGCCATCTTTAAATCAGATCAAACTAGATTGTGGCCATATTTTTTGCCAGCAATGCATTGATGAAGCATTACATGACAGACCTTTCTGCCCGATTTGCAATGAACCACCTGTCAAAGATCCAACATTTGCATTCTTTGATGGAGCGATCTCACTAGCTGCAGTTTTTTGTTGTTTTTAAAAATTGTATAGGAATTACTTTTATTTATATTTCATTGCTTTTTATTTATATTAGAATTCAAGTTCATTTTATGAACATTGTAGTATAAGTTAATAATCATGAATCATTATATCATATAAAACAAAACCAATAATAATAGTTAGAATGCATAAAACAATAGTAATTTAAATAATAATATGTGTTTTCCTTATTATAGTTCTATTAGGATATAATTGTTCTAATCTGTGGTTCTGATTGCTCTTTTTGGAAGAGCCTCCATGCGGCAATTCCTATAACAATCATCATCAAAGTTGGGAGTGCAACAACAAGTCCAGAGAAAACTTTAAAAGTTTTCTCCATAACACTTAGATTTTCACAATTGAGTCCACTTCGAGATTTACTGCATACACAACAAGAAAGACTTGGCTGTCCATGTTTTGAACATTCTGATTCATTGAAATAATACCAATTCATAATGATTCTAATGATTTCGTTTCTCTTATTTACTAAATCACCTAATTTCGTTTCATTTGGATATTTCCTTAAATCAGAACAATGTGACCCACCATCAATATGAAAACTAAATTGCTGCTTTGTTTGATCAACTTGATTATCTAAAATAGAAACTTGCGACCATGGATCAGTTAGACCATTTACATATATAACATTCGTTGTTTTTGGTGATGTTAATCCATAACGTAAGTTTATGTCGTCAACACTTGGAAGTCCAACATCAAAAAGAGTTCGACATATACGATCATAATATGATAAATTGATTTCCTTTGATCTGAATCTTACACTATCATCATGATAAGCAGTTTGGAACCATCCAAACTCATTACATGTTTGCCATGTCCATGCTCGACTATTTTTGTAATCAATTGGCTGATAATAACTTGATTCGTTAAGCAGAAGAGAATCTGAATCGTCTGGATTTGGTACAGAATTGTTGAAATAATTAATAAACTCATCCAATGTAGTGATTTTACTACCACAATAGTCATTAATACCATCATTATTTAAATCATATTGAACCATTCCAGCAAATAAGTCAGCTATTGCAGACAAACAAGAAACTCTATCAGTAGAATTTTTAAAATTAGTTTTGCTTCTGAAATAATTGTAATTAGTTATATTACTTTCAATTGAATTCATTATTATTTTGGTTCTATCATAACATTTTTGGTCACGCTTTTTAATAGAGTTACCAACATGCCAATCATACTCATAAAAATCAAGTTTGATATTTAATGGAGGAGAAGAAGCCCAGGAGTAATTAGCAATATGTGGATATTTCATCCTGAACATTGATGAAAGAGTACCTGCATATGAACCACCAATAACAAGAACACGACAATCAAGATTATTAATACATACTTCTTTTTTCTTTTCTGTTATAAATACGGCAAGATCTGCTAAGGCTTGATCAGATGTTAAATATTTTTTCAAGTTTTCAGTAGTTAGGTCATACTCAAAAGGAGCTGACTTGCCATAGAAACGATGTTCTAGAGCGATAAAACTTGAACCAGTTTTTAGAGTAATGTCTTCCATAGCACCAGATGGGATTGTATTTTCATAAGACATAGTAGCTTCCCCGCCAATATAAACAACAATAGAAGGATTTGATTTATCTAAAAATGTATCGTTTTGATAATATATTTGATCGAAAAAAACATTATCTGATGAATTAAAATGATCTAACTTCTGATGAAACGTGTATTGCTTCCCGATTTTTGGAATTTCAAAATGAAAACGTAAAAAGAATAATAGTAGAAATTGAAGCATTATAAAAATTCTGAGAATTAACTTAAAATAATTCAAAAATTCAACTTATTTCACAAAATTCTTCTTTTTTAAGGTCAATGGTTCGATTCTCATCAATAGAGAAAAAAAAGAATATAAAAATTCTATTCAATCTAAATGAAAGATACGAAATCTTCAGATAAATCAAATGAAAATTCGAAGCCTTCATACCAATCTGCAATCGAAGCTCTTCAAAATCAACTCAAAAAAAGCCATCAAGAATCAATGAAATATTTCATGCAAAGATCTGAAGCCATTTCTCAACTAAATGCAATTGCTAATGGTGCAAAATTAAAGGCATCTACAGGAAAAAATACACAATACACAACACTTTACGAGACAACAACATCTTATGAAAATGCTGCATATGCAATTGAAAGCGCACTTCTAACAAACAATTTTTCACCTGCAGACTTTTCAGGTGTTGCAATGGTTAATATACCAAGCCAATTTAAGCGCGCAGCCGAAGTTAAAAATCAAACTGAATCTGATGCTCAAAATGAAGAGAGTGATGATGAACCAATTTTCTGTGGCTCATAATTTGAAAGATAATATAATTCGCATTTTTTTTTTTTCAAAAACAGGACCAATATATCGTGTAAAGTTATTATGTAAATATATAATTTATCAAACTCATTTATCTATTAATTTGCTTTATTTTATCAGACTACAAGATTTTTTTAATTGAATTAATTAAAATTCTTAAATGGTTTACAATTATTTTAAATTTAACAAAATTAATTGGGATTGTTACCCAAAAAGGATTCGACCTTATTTAAGCTATAATAAATTATAAATAGATTTTCTTTTTATAAGCTTTTTATTAAATATGCCATTCCATTATACGTCAATACCATTATTGCCAATTATTGATCTTTTTTTTTTTTTTTTTTGATATATATTTCTTGACACATTCACATTAAATATTAATGGCTTTTTATATTTTTTAAAAAAGAAAAGATTTTAAGAAATTCATAATATCTTTTTAAAATCAAAAGAAAAAAATCACTCAATTATCGCAATGCATGTTACACCTTTTTGATGCCATTCAACAGATTTTTTGAGATCTCCTGTTTCAGCATCCCAAACTCTACATATTTTATCAGTTCCACCTGTGCATACTCTCTTTGAATCTGGAGTAAATGCAACATCCCAAATCCAACGTGTTTGGTTTTGGTCAACTAATTTTGCAATCATTTCACCTGTTTCAATTTTCCAGACTTTAGCAGAAGAATCTGAAGATGCAGTAGCAAAGAGTTTTCCATCTGGAGATGCTGCAACGCGAGTTAATATAGAATCTTGATGCGCTGTAATTCGTTGGACTTCTTTTATAGTAACAGCTTCTGTAGGATTTTTCTGATCAACTATAACTTTGATAATAACAACTATACCATCCTGGCAACCGACAATTGCCAAACCGTCCTTCCCCCCTTGGACAGATGCAATTGATCTTATAGGCGATTGCGAAACTCTTAATTGCGTAATCGGTTTACCATCCGCTGAATTCCATAATTCGACTTGTCCTCGATCGTTTCCGGTAGCAATAAACTTTATATTTTCTGAATTTTCAGTTGGTTGCTCGCTTGGAATCTGGATCAAGGCAATCGTATTGAGTGAACAGCTTGCTTGGTAAGAATAAATAGGTCGTTGCTGCTTAAAATCCCAAACTCTCCAACTAAGGTCTTCACTACATGAATACATTAATTTTCCGTCAGTACATAAATCAGTAACATTCGTTTGATGACTTTGAAATGTATGCGTGGGTTTATTTGTTTTAGCTGTTCGATCGTAAACAAAAATAAATGGGTTACTCGCTACTGCAAATTGACTGCCTGAAATACCGATTATTCTATTAGCTTGTGCATTCTGAAGTCCAAATTTAAGGGCAACAGCACCTTCATTAGAGAGATCTGTAACTGAAATAGTAAGATCATATGAAGCTGCAATTAGAAAGGGTCCTTTTTCGGTTCTTTGTGCCATTTGTGTATTTTCAATCTAAATTTGAAAACTTTTTGAAAGGTAACAATATTATCAGATTCATTGAATAAGCATTAGAATGATGCCTTAAGCAGTTTTGCTATTAAAGCCAGCGATGTTTATTGGCAACATCTTTCTATTTAAAGCATTAAAATATTCATCTCTTTTAATGCGTGAAAATTTTTTTATTAATTTTTAAAAAGTAAGATATTCCTGATTTTATTATATTAAAAACAATCAACAAAAGCATTTTTATCATATTTTTCACTGATTCAGAAACAATAAAAAAATTGTAATGGATTATCTAAAAAAATATCTTTGCTATTTCTATTGTAATAAATTTAATATGAATATTTTGTCCTATAATAGGGAATACTTTCTTAAATACAAAATGTTTTGAAAAAATAGAAAAAAATATTTATTTTCGATTACTTATAGATAACAACAACAACAAAAAATAGAGTTATGCAGATCTCATAAGGGGTAAAACATCAAAATTTTGTACTATGAGCTCATTATAAATTGTATTCATAATTTTTTACAACTAAATATCAAATTCAACCACATTTTTTTTTTTCTCTTTATTGAATTTAACCTTACACAAACAAAAGTTTTAACCATTCTTTCAAAATTCAAAAGATGTAAAAATATAATTTTATATTCAAATTTGCTTTTTATAAATTTATCATGAAACTTGAGGATATACAAATTCCGCGCACATGTGCAGAAATGCAACAAGCATTTGAAGCGTATTATCAAATATTTTCTAGACAAATGGTTAGAATGAACAGTAATAATATTAATAATTATATTAAATCGTATGTTGATCATTTATATGAATTTTCAAAAAGCCCACCATCAACACCAAATATTATTCGCGCTGCAATGGGTGTTGTTACTCTTCACCAATTTGGTTATCGTGATTTTCAACAATTAACTGGAATTTTTGATCGTATTATCCCTCAAATCGATATCGAATACGTTAAATTTACAAGTTGGTGCGCTGGCGAATTAATTCATCACCCTGACATTGATCAAGATCGATATGTTGTTCATCTTTTCAGAAGACTTGCAGGATGGTCTAGAGCTAAAGGAAGAAGAGCTCGACCGCTTGCCGCTGCTTATCTTGTTCCTGCTCTTGCAAATAATGCAGGTGTCTCATGCATTGGATTTATGTCAACATTTTTATCTGTTACATATGTTCTTATTTCATATCAATCAACACAAATACTTCAAGCAGCAACAGATGCTGTGTTTAGCTTTACCAGGGCAATTATTCGATATAAAAGAGGTCTGCTTAATGAATATTTAAGTTATTTAGAACAACTTTCTGAAAAAATTCTATTTTTTGGCTCTCCTCTTTCAGAGTATGCAGCTTTAAAACTCTATGAACAATTAATTAAAGGAACTCCAGAACATTTTTTACCTAAAATGGTAAATTTATATAATATGATTAATGATACAGTTGCAGATGAACCAATGATCGTTACAGGCGCTGCATTTTGTACAATTTGCTCATTATCTCTTGTTGATCCAAAATTATTTATTGATGAAATGGCAGAGAACATTTTCTCACAGATTTCTTTTATTATATACGAATTTACCAAAGATACAATTAACTCAATAGCACTTTTATGCGATACAATTCCAAATTTCATGGTAAGTAAAATTGATGAATTAAAAGGATATGCAAATGATCTTGTGACAGAAGCTGATAGCGATTTTTTATTGCTGACAACACTTTTAGATCATTTTGGAAAGAAATGCCTTCCTATTGATGAGAAAACTATAAATGAGTTATTAAAATCACCTAAAATCACTGAACAATATCTTAATTTCTTTGTTAAACTAGCCAATGAAGAGGGATTTTATGAAGAAACTTCTAGATTATTATGCGAACGAGTTATTGCAGAAATGAAAACCGATTCACCAATTATTGCGCTTAATTTGATTTCACAATTGCCATATAATGCTCTTTATAACAAGGAAGAATTATTAGAACATGTTATTGCGTTAAATCGAAGTGAATCACTTTACACCCGATCTTCAATCCCAAGGGCAATTTTTAATTTAGCAAATAAAAAAGATCATATTTCTCATTTAAATGCTGTTATACGTTTAATGCAGCTTGGAATCAATGATAAGTCATCATATGTACGAAAATCAGTTCTTGAAGTTCTTCGCGATAAATGCTGTGATATTTTATCATTACCAGAAGTTATTCAAAACTTCCAAATATTTTTAAATGACGATTCTGTTATTGTTCGCCAAATAACGTTTGAAATATTTGCGAAATTAGCTGAACAAAATCCGTTGTTTGTAGCTTCCTATACTCGATCAGCGATTCAAGATGCATTTTTTATCATTAAACATTCGCCATCAATTCGAGAAACAGCCAAATACACGCAAACACTTCCTGAATTAGTGAATGCGTCACGATCGATGATCAAGGTTTATTCAGCAGGATTTATGGATATTTGCATAACCTTATTAACCAATCCATATCCAAAATTAGAAAATTTCATGGATATTGATTCTTATAATATGATACTAATAGGAGTTACTGATTCTCTTTCTCTTCTAGCTCCATTAGATCCACCACAAGTTTATCATTATCGAGAGATTGTCATTCCTCTTATTTGCGATATTCTATTGACAAATAACAAACTTGATTTATCATTATCAATTTTGAAATTCTTCACCAATCTTTTAAGTGCACCTTCTTGCACAGCACAAACATCTTATCGCGAGATGACACCCATCATTTTTTCAGCTTGCTCAAAATTCCTTTCTGAAACTCATTCTCGACACGCTAGAATGGCAACTTTACAAACACTTGGTGTAATTGGAGTTACTGAATTACATCATAAAACAGTTCCGTCAGTTGAGAAGAATCCAGAAAACGTTGACGATTCTCTTCTTCGCCAATTTTATCACCCATCGCGAGATTTAGAGAAAAAAGAAATTGATGAATCACTTTTATTAAAAGGAAACGATAGTATTTCTCAGTATTTCACTTCGGTTGCAGCTGCTTCACTTTTGGAAATCTTTCAAGATGATAGCATGGCAGAATATTATGAAGAGACAATTCAAGCTCTTGTACAGGTTCTTAAAATGCCACGTATGTTTATGCTAGGCTATTTTGACACGTTTATTTCCAGACTTCTAGATGTGATTGAAAGCACAGAAAATTTTGAGTATCTTCAAACACTACTCTCTCAATTTTCAATATTAATTGTCAATTCTTATCACTATGCGTCACCATTTCTTGAAAGATCATTAAAATTCATCCAAAAAAGATTTTGTCATGAACTTGCACCACAATGCTTAGATGTTATTCTTGCCTTTATGAATGCAATGAGGGATGGATATTCTCCATATGCAGCAGAAACGATTTATTTACTTCTTGGTTGCCTTGACGATTATAAAACAACCAATGAAAAACTTGCCATACAAGTTCTTGCTGCTTTAGAAATGCTAGGTGTTTTTACAATTGATCTTTTATTCTTGATTATTCCATCTATTTGCAAAGCAGTTCATTTCCAGCAAGTTTTACCGAAAAACGTCATTTTGGCGAGCTTAGAAGTTTTGATAACACTCACAGAAAAAGTTGACATGTATCCCTATTTAGGCCCAATTATAAGAGCTCTTTCATCGAGCATCTACCATACCAACCAAACCATTCGAAATACTTCATATGAGCTTCTTTACACTCTCATCAAGACCCAAGGCGTTTATTTCATAATTGGTGCAATTCCTCTTCTTGAATCACTAAAAGAAGCCAACCTCGAGACACCATATCTTCAAAAGCTCATTAAAGAAGCTTATGAAGAAGCTGAATTGGGACCAAAATTATTTAAGCCATTTGTCAGAGATTATCAATTCCAAAGATATTTTAAATATGCCTTTCCAAAACTTGTTTCACATTCACATCCATTCTCAGAAGATGCTATTATACGTCGTATTCAGACAACAAATACAGGTGATGCTCGTCATACTGAACAAAAAATGAGATCTCTAATTTTGGCGGTTATTTCAAATTCACCATCTGAGCCAATTCGATCTTGTATAAATTTAGCAACTTCTCATCATCCACTTGCATTGAAACTGTTTAATCCAGCCTTTTTAAGTTGTTGGAATGCAACTTCAGATCATGGCCGAAAAGATATCGCAAAGTCAATAATTGAGCTTTTCTATGCTGGAGGAAATTACGAGTCAATGACACGAAATCTTTATGATTTCATTGTTTTCATGGACAAGATTCAACGACCAATGAATCTTGATCCACAGAAGATGGTTGATACTTGCATGAGATATGGTGGGGCAGCTTATGCGCTTTATATGCAATCCAAACTTTACTATCAGAATCCAACAGATGTTCATATTCTCAGTTCTTTGATTGATATTTACATTAAAATTGGAGATCGATCAGATGTTATTGGTGTTTGGAAAAAATGCCAAATAAAAGAAAGTTCATTAAATCGTGTTGAAATTTTATCTAAAATGATGATGTGGGACAAAGTTGTTCCAGTTTTTGAGAAAGTCTTTAAGCAAACTAATGATTTTGAGTCATTTTCAGGAATGACACAAGCATTACATGCTATGGCTATGTGGCCAGAGATCATTGGATATTATCCTGATTTTGAAGAATTCAAGAGTCATCAAAAAAGAGAAGTTTCCATTTTCTTTTCTGAAGCAGCAATTCGAACAGGACGATGGGATATACTTGAACAAACAATTCAATATGTTCCTGAAGATTCAACACGTGGATGCTCATTAAAAGCTTTAAATGCAATCCATAAAGGCGAGTGGGAAACAGTAGATAATGTTCTTGATAAAGCTTTTGAAATTTTAGCTTCAAGGCCTGTTACTTTTTGGACTGAAAATCAAATGATTAGACCAAGTACCATGAAACAAGCCCAAGAACTTATTGAAATCAATGAGATTAAACAATATTTAAAGGGTGAAATTGAAGGATCTAAAATTGAAGAAGTTTGGAGAGAAAGATTAAAAACAGCGCCACGTGATTTTGACATTTGGTTCCATTTTTTGGCAAATAGAGGACGATTTGTTGATATAAAGAATAGTGATCTTGTTCCATTTTTCTTATTAAAAGGATCATCTTTTGGCACCAATTTACATTTGAATGCATTTAATCAACTTTTCCCTGGTTTTGACTATGATAAAGCACCAGATTATCAAAAAGTTTGTTTTGTAGCATCTCATTGGAATGGAGGAATGAAGACCAAAGCCATTTTTGAGATGGAAAAATTATCACATGAAGTTTCTGATGAAATGAAGAGTGTTTGTCATTCATTATTTGCATCTTGGCTTCTTCAAGGGGAAGATAATTTTACAAATTTAAAGTTAGCATTTGATCATCTTAAGATTATCATCAAAACACCACAAGGAGAAGATGACAAAAGAATAAAAGATAAAGAAGAATATTTAAAGCAATTTAAAGAAGAAGAAGATTATGAATATGATTTAGAGAATGATTTTAGTGGCGAATGTTTAGAATCTAAAGAAATTATTATTTCCAAAAAGGATCAAAAACAAAAAGCTAATCCTAGATATCAAGAACTAACTGTTGATTTAAATTCACCCGCAGTTGTTGAAAAATTATCAAAAGCGACAAGTAATATTGATCCATTAATTTACTCCCTTCAAATTATGGAAGAATTAAATCCTAATCAATACAACATAACTGTTTTAAGACGCTGGAGTGATGTTAATTATTCATTAATGTCTCTTGATCCTGAAAATGAGACAGAATATGTTGAAAATGCTTTTGAAGCCTTAATGAAAATATCTAATCTTTCTCCTTCTTTTCCAGATGTTGTTCAACTTATGAATATCTTTTTCGAACATGCAAATGATGAAAAAATATTCAATAAAGCAACAACAACAATTAAAAATTTGTCTCCTAAATTGTTAATTCAAGCATCACCACAAATTTTAATTCAACTTAGTCATCAGATGCCAGCAGTATCTCATTTTGCTCATGACACGATATTATCACTTCTTAGAGATCATTTTCATGACTTGATATTTTCAATAATTGTCATGAAAAAGTCTTCGAATAAGACTAGAGGCGATGCTGCTAAGAAGATTATTAATGAATTCGCGGTAATGCATCCAAAAGTATATTCAGAAGTTGAACTAATTAGAAAATCACTTCTGATGGCCGCTGTAACTTGGCATGAAAGAGTCCTTCAATTAATTACTGAGGCTTTTGAACATTATCAACGTAGAAGGATTGATCGAATGATTACAATTTTATCTGCAATTGTTAAATTAGTTAAGAAACCTAAATGTGAGATGCATCAAGCATTTTTAAATGTATTTGGAAAAAGTATTAATCAACTTGATCAAATATTAATTAAATTTAATCCAAAATCTAAAAATTCAGTTTCACAAATTATTCAATGGTGTAAACAAATGCAAGAAGTTATGAGTAAAAAAATAAAGAAAATTAGAATGATTCAATTAAGTTCAATATCAGAAGAATTATTTAAGAAAACTAACTTTAGCTTGGCAGTTCCAGGTACTTATAAACCAGGCAAACCAGTTAATTACATTCTTTATTTTGTTGGCCAACTTAGTGTCTATATGTCTAAACAACAACCTAAAGATGTTCTCGTTCGAGGTGAAAATGGAGTCTTTTATCAATATCTTCTTAAAGGACATGAAGATCTTCGTCTTGATGAACGTATTATGCAATTCTTCAGATTAATTAATACATTAATTGTTAATTCACCAGTTTTCAAACAAAATAAAATTTCAACAACAGTTGTTATTCCTTTCAGTGTTCGTCATGGTCTTGTTAAATGGGTTCCAGGAACAGAAACGCTTCGATCCATAGTTGAACAACAAAGGAAATTACAAAATAGAAGAACAATGGAAGAATTTTTCTTAATGGAAAATTATTGTAGTTCTTCTTTTGATTTAATGCTTCCTGTTCAAAAAATGCAAATAATGAAGAAAATTTTTAATCAAGTACCTGATACTGATATTGCAAACTTTTTCTGGCTAAAGGCTCCTAATGCAGAAACTTGGCTTAAACAAACCATTAATTTCGCCATATCTAGCGGAATTACTTCTATTGTTGGATATGTTATCGGCCTTGGTGACAGACATCCTTCTAATCTTTTAATTGACCGTTACACAGGAAGAGTTATTCATATCGATTTCGGTGATTGCTTTGAAAAAGCTGCTAGAAGATCTACTTTGCCGGAATTGGTGCCTTTTAGACTCACTCGAATGATGGTTAGAGCAATGGGCCCTACTGGCACCGAAGGAAACTTCATTTCGAGCTTCATTAACATGTCTCAACTTTTACGTGAAAATAAAAGAGTGTTGGTTATGGTCTTGGCTACTTTCGTGCATGAACCTTTGATCAATCCTGACGTAGAAGAAGATATGAAGTCTTCAAAGGGCGTCTCTAAAATACCTGTCAATAATTTGCCAGGTAAATCATTCCACTCATTTGAGGAGTCAAAGATTCAATCTTCTGACGAAATGAGAAAAAGAGTCATTCAGAAATTGACTGGAAACGATTTCGATGATTATGAGAAATTAAGTGTCGAAGATCAGGCATCATTATTGATTGAAACAGCAACTGATCCATATGCTCTATCTCAAATGTACAGTGGTTGGTGCCCATTCTGGTAATTTTTTTTTAGTTTAATTTAAATTTGTTAGTATATAATAATATTTTATTTTATTTTTTTTTTTTTTTTTTTTGCGCTCTTATTATTTTTATATAAAGATAATTTTTTTAGTAGTAAAAAATAAGTCTGATATCAGAATCATATGCTTTTTTTTTTCATTCCTTTATTGAATGAAGTTCAAATTGTGGCAAAGCATTCAAAATTTTAGTAAAGAAAAAACTAATGAAATCTTTTCATACATAATTATATATTATATTAATATTTATTCACAAATAAAGCATAACATACTATAGAATAAAAACAAAAAGAAATCTATTCTTAATTATACTTGCTGTTATTAATAACAAAATATTATAAATCTTCAAATTCAAGTGATGAAAGATGAATTAATCCTGGACGATTTTCATTCTTATGTTCTTGATTCATCGGCTTTGCGGTTTCAAAAAATCTATTTTCACGTGATTCATATTGCGGCAAAATAATTTGAATCCCATCTTCCATAAATCTAATCCTTCGTTGAACTGAAGCATCAGGAATATGCTTGTATCTCTGCTTTTCTGATCCAGAAGTACTTTCACGAATTCTTTTTTGATAACAATCCATACAGTGAGGACGACTATGAAATAATTTTGCTGTTTCAGGTCTTAGCGAAGTACCACAAACACGACAGACAAAACAAATTGTGTGATAAATTTTTCCATTGAATCGGATCATTTCTTCATTTGTAAGATATAGTGCTCTTTTACAAAATGCGCAGTGGTCACTGAAGTATTTGCCATGAGCAGGACAATATAATTTGTTGTGATGTATTACATAATTATTACCATTCAAAATTATCTTACAAGTAGAACATATAAAATGATTAGGATGATAAAATCTTTTATGGGATTTCACAAATGATCCTATTATGACTTGATTGCATACTTGACAAACACGCTCTGATACAAAAGAATAGCAGCGACGACAATATATCTTACCATCAAGGATTTTTTGATGTCCTTTTATAAGAACTTTAGAGCATTCAAAGCAAGATAAACAATTCGTATGAACAATTATTCCTTCTTCAAGGGCAACAATAGATTTGGTTCCATTTAAAACTTCATTACAAACGGCGCATTTTGGTAAGGAGTCTTTTTGACTTAATGATTGCGGAAGCGTAAAAGATGATGAAGAAGAGTGCACTAATGAGGCGTCTTTATTAAAAATTGACGATTTCTTAGCGCAATTAGGACATACAAGTATATCACATAAATAAGAACACTGAGGTGGCTCTATTTGACAACCACACTTAAAACATTTGGCACAAGTTTTATGATAATAGAGACCATTTGTGAATAAACCATCTGACTCAATGGCTTGCCTACAAATTTCACAAGTTCTGATAGGAATCCCTTCCGAGTTAAGCGGAAGCTTGCTCAATGTTGATTCAGTACTATAAATAATTGGATTTGAAATAATATTACTTTGAGAGCTTTGAGGATTCATTTTAATATTGCTACTCTCAGCATTAGAACCTTCAATTATAAAGCTATCTGGAATTTCCGAAGGAGTAACAGTTGTATCCAATAAATAATCATTTGAGAAATTTGGTGTTGGAAGCATTGGTATATTGTCACCAATACTTGCAAAGCTTGCTAAATCAAGATTAGATACAGATTCAAGTTCAGAATTTCCACTTGGATTTACATTAAAAGTTCCAGATGAAGGTCCTTTAACTACAGGATTAATAAGCCGCTGAGTTTGCTTAACAGGTGAAATAGGCGAATAATTATAGTCAACATCAGGAATATCAAATTTTAAATCAGCGTTTGATGCAAGCGAGAAGTCAGGGAGGGCTGCTCCAGAATTGAGATTCGTACTTGAAGGAATATTTTCATTTTCAGATTGCGATGGCTGTTTAACAAGAGGACTTGATTCGACATGACTGTCTATGAACGAAGGATGACGCTTTACTTCATTTGGTGGATTTGTAGATGAACTGGAAGTTTCAGGATTATCCATCTTTGTTTTTTTTCATACGTCATTGAATTTTTGAATTGTAAAATGTTCAAATCAAATTATTTTTGAAATAAAATGATCAAAACTTTTTGAGGTCTGACCGTTTATAAAAACGTTCAACATGATTGATGTACGAAATTGATACGAATGATGATCCTCAACTAATTTTGCCAAAACGAAATTCTGTAAGCAGATTTCAAGCAGGCAGTAGTATTTTAAACAGTGGTTCAGAAAGGAAACGCTCGCTTCATATAAATAAAAATCAACAACAATCCCAAGTTCGTAGAAAAATTGATTTTGATCATGATCAAGATACACTTACTTTTTTACCAGAAATAAACCTGGATGATATCCCATCAAATACTATAAAAATGCCAACCTTAGAATCATATGTTGAAGAATTTAGAAAAGGCTATATGAATTATGAAATACCGGGTGGAGATAATAAGAATAACAGTGGTTTAATTTATGATGGAACAAAATTACCTAAAAAATCAAGTTTTAAAAAAAAGATTAATATTCCTCAAAAAGATGAAAGTGTTAACCTTTCAAATGGCTCACCATTGAAATCAATCGACGCGAATGTACTACCACAACCTAAAAAATCTTCTTTTTTCACTTCAACAGATAGAAATAATTCAAGAAATTCTGGTATTTTTGAAAACCAATCTAATTCAAAGCAAAAATCTAATAATTTTGAAAAATTTAAAAAGATTGGAAATGAAATTGGAGTTAAAATTGCTCGCCCGTCTGAGAAAAATAATCAAAATGTTGAAACCAATACCACAAAAACAATGGATTTAACCGAAGGCGATACTTTTTTCACAAATCTTATTAAAAAAGAAAAATTAATTGATTTTGGCGATATTGATAATGATACCGAAATTCAAAGTAGTTTCACAAATAATAATAGTAATACCAGCATACCAACACTTCCTCCGAGAAAGAAAACGCAAAGAAAGCCATTTGCACTCAAAGTTTATGACGACGACGTTAGCAATAATAAAAAAGATTTACAAGGAGCATTACCATCAAATTTACCAGCTAATAACTTCAACGATGAAGATACAACTCAAAATAATAATGGATCGTTTATTTTACCAAAGAAAGGTGTAAAATTTGGTCAAAAGAAAAATAACAATAATTATGAAACAAATAATTCAATTGACACAATGTTTATTGCACAAACTGTTTCTAAGCAGCCAATGCTTCTAAGTCTGAATCCAGATGAAACAAATACTAATATGAACATGAGTTTCAATCATAATCTAAACTCTAGTATGAATGGTAGCATGAATAATAGTCTAGGTCGCAAGAACAATGTTAAATTTGTTAATAATAGCAACAACCGAAATAATGAAATCAAAACTAATGATTTCTTGGATTTCAATCCTAATGATGATGAAGAGGATGATGTCACAAAAGCTGATATTGATCCAGAATTTGAATCTGAACATTCAGCAATACTTGCGCCAGATGATCTCCCCAACACCAATAAATTTAATAGCAATAGCATTAATACAAATTATAACAATAGTGCAGCTAATTTCATTTTTAATACTAATGATAACTTGAGTCATAATAGTGGAATATTAAAAAACGGATCAAAAAGCAAACTTGATGCAAGTGGCAGCTTTATTTCTAATATTAATTCAAAACTAGGAGCTGACTTATTTACAAATACCAACTTTGATATTTCACTTATAACTGAGTCTATTCGTGGCCTCTTTTCAAATCAACTTGCTGCATTGGCCACAGATATGCGTCAAAAGGCAAATAATCATTTGCAACTTACTAATTCAGCTATAAACAGATTAACTAACCCTAATATTGGAAATAATACATATAGTATTGCCAACATATTAAATGAAAATAGGGAAACAGCTACAACTCTTATGACATACTATTCTCTCAATGCATCCAATGAAATCCTTGGTAATCTACAAATGCTTCATGAGAACAAACAATTTTTATGCAGAAAAATTATGCATTCTGCAAAGACTTTGAAATTTACAATCGCAACAGCAATAGAAGAACTTCATAGACCAAAAAGTACAATGAAAGATGTAATGGATGCAATTGCAAAATTTAAAGAAAAAAAGAACAATATAAATAATAATGAAAATGATGGATCTGAATTTATACAAAAATATCTTCAATTGAAAAGCGCAATACCATTCAAAATTAGTTCTCTAACTTCAGTTAACGCACCGCTTGGTTTCAATAAAGATCCTAGTACATTACTTGTTAAATGCACATATCGAGCTAATGAACAGAAAATGGAGCTAAATAATGCTGAAAGACTTCATGTCGAAGTATCAAAATTACAAAGATTCCGGAAATTGAAAAATGAAATAGAATACCTTATGACGATTGTACCTCATTTCATTTATGATCGCAAAAATTCGAAGTTTTCATGTGTAATTAGTTCAAATGACCAAACTAATGATAAAAGGATTAGGTTTTTAATTGTGGTGAATGTTCCTTCTTTTTATCCTTGGTGCTTCTTGTCAGTTGAATCTATAAGAGTCGATTATGGAGTTACATATGAAGAAGTGAGAGAAAAGATAGACAGTATCCTTAGTTCTATGAAAATATCTTCTCATCAGTTGACAGATCTAGTTCAAGCCCTCATTAATGAATATAATTGAATGTATTTTTTTTTTTTTTATTAATTTATTTAATAATGTTTAATGATATTAAATCAAATTGAAAAATAATATTTCTTTCTAAAATATTGTTATTTTTTTTATGGATTATAACATTTTGATATTGCTCATAGTTATCTATCTTAGATAATTTATGCCTTTTTTGTTAATTTTATTTTTATCATTTCCACCTCATTCAACATACTATGATAAGTTTCAAACTAAATGAATAAAACAAAGAATGTCACCTCTTTTACTTCTAACGGTTAAGGTGAATATTGACCTTATTTTTTAAAAAATAAAAAGAAAGTCTAACAAAATATCATTTGATAAAAAATTATACTTTCTCTTAACATATATTTTAAGTTTTTCTGAATGATAGAGTTTTTTTTTTATAAAAAGATATTTTAATTACAAATAAAACAAAATTAAGACGAGCTTTGCAATGATGCGTCAACATCTTGTTGCACTTGTAATGTCGTCTTTATTTTTCCCGCTTCTTGAAGTTCTACAACTTGAGGAGGTACAACGAATCCAGGATGCATTTCTAAAGGAGACTCATTATCATTATGGAGAGACAAATCAAGATCTTTTGGTATGAACCTTTTTTCTTGCTCATTATAATTGAAAAGTTGATACTTCCATTCTTTATGACTAGCTTCAAAACATTTTTCAGTTTTCTTTAGATTTTCTGTTAAAGCCTTCTGGTACTTATTCGCAGTTTCAGGATCATTTCTATCGAGATATTCTGTTACTCTTCTCCAAACAAATCTTGATTCGTACTGGGATTGTTCTTCAATTGGCGGAACAACAATATGAAGCATTTTTGCAGATTTAACATTGAACATTAAATGCTTAATACACTCCTTATCTGACTTCTTTGATTTATTGGGTTTCTTTTGAGTATCCTTTTTTATTGGCAAAGATGATGTTGACATTGAAATTTTAAATTGACCAGAATTTTTTCTTTTTATTTTTTCTGCATTTCCTGAGGATTCTTCCAGTAATTGGCTTTTACCAGCAAATTCTGCAAGATTTAATCGACTTGCTTGAGAAGAACTTTCATTGCTTAGATTTATTAAAATACTATTATTATTTTCTTGCCTATCATCAAGAAACCAGTAATAAACTTTATCATCCCAATGCCCTTGAAATTGGATGACTGGTTCTTTGACTTGCTTTCCTTTTTCGTTAGTATAAATTTTGGATATCTTTCCTTTGAGAGAATTATATGTTTTACTGGAATTTATTCCTTTTGCTAAGAATGTAATTTTAGCTACATAACCTGTTTGTTTGCAAGCAATTCGAACTTTCCCTACTATTTCTAAAACCTTTGGCCCAGAAAAAACTCCTCTTCCATACATATCAGGAAAATTGAATATATAAGACTCGCCACGTGCAAGATGCTCTACATTAACTTTTGTATTAGGATTATCCATAATTGCTGCAACTGAGTTAAAACTAATTTTTGATTTCATTTCAGTATTACCCCATACAATAATATTGCCATCACGATCTTTGTAATGGAATGCACAAACAGATGGGTGTTGAGTAACTTGTTCTGCAATGTAAGTTCCTAGCAACTTCATATTATTAATATCAGCAGTGTTGTTATTGTTGTTGTTATCATTGTTATTATTATTATTATCATTATTATCGTTATCATTGCTATTATCGTTATCATTGCTATTATTGTTATCATTATTATTGTCGTTATTATCGTTATTACTTGCATTTTGATTGCCATCAGGTATATCATCGTAAAGAGCTGCCCTGAAACACTCACCTCGTAAAGATGAATATGGTTTCTTTGGTACACATGGCGTCATATGAAATCCAGAAATAATCCAAGTACATAATGCGAGCATTCTCATTTCTGGTAGTTCTTCATCATTCATTCTACGCAATATATCAGCATGAAGCATCCAATCTGTAAATCGTTCAAGAATTGAACGGCGCTCAAGAAACCAACTTGGTAGTGTAACTTCCGCAAGAGACTTTCCAACACCGAGTTGTTTAATAACATGGCGAAAGAGTGAAACTTGATTTTCAGGAACATAAAGATTGTTTTGAGAACTAGATTGGTGCATAATAATAATTTTTTTTTTTTATATTTTATGTCGAGAAATTTTTTCTGAAACTTTGAATTTTGAATAATTTTTAATATTTTTATTGAAATTCATTCAATTTTTTCAGAGCTATATGGATGAATTTCGTCCGATGAATTTCAAGTCTTAATAAAAAACACTTTATAAATTAGCAATAAAATATGAAGTTTAATATTTTTTTAGAAAGAAAATAAACAATTTATTCATCATAATAAATACCACTTTTTGAATATATCCCCCAACGAAACAAAATTGAGTATTTTTTCATATCAATCACAAAGAACCAAAATAATATCACTCTTTTTATAAGCATATTATTGTTATTTTTCAGATACTGCTTTACTATAAATGGTCACGATTATGTCATCTCGAGCTGTAATTATAATAATTATAACTTTTTTTTTTATCTTACTTTTGTATCTCAAATTCTGAATCTTGGACTTTGATTCATATTTATTGCTAATTTTGCAAGTCAATTTAATTTTGCTTTGATAAATTATCATTTTTGATCTAATTTATTTCTAGCTGTTTTGGGTGTTTTGTTTTTAGAGTTATTAATCAGATCATTACAGATTTATATATATATAAATTATTTAAAAATAATTGGCTTATGCTTAAAATAATTATATATTTGATAACTATGTTTTTGATAAAAAAATTGAATGCCATATTAAACTTTTTGTGTTAACAGTAGAAAAGACATTTTTAATATTTATTTGCATAAAAAATAATATTTTGTTAAAAAATAGAAAAAGTAATTTTTTAAAAGGATCTAATATTGAATCATTGGACTAAATAAACAGTGAATGATTTTCAATTAATATCACAATTTTTGAAAGATCTTTTTATTCATTAATAAATGAACGAGCTAAACGAGTACAACGCATGGAAGGACTTTATTATGAATAAGCCTGATGAAACAATTAAGCACCGTGAAATATATGATAAATTTAATATATATAATAAGTCAATTATAAAAACTGGATATTTACCATCTTCGATAGCATTTAATACAAGTGAATTTTTAAATTCGATTATTACATCAATTGCGAATGCGATATTAAATACCAATATAAATAAAATAGATCATGATGAATTAAAAGTAATAAAATATTATTTTTATTCCTTTTTTGATTTAGGTATATATGGTGCCATTTCGCATGAAAAAAGTGCATTATCAACATTATCTCTACTTATAACCAAAAGCAACAAACCTTTTTTTACCGAAAACTCACGAAGCAAACTACATTCAAAACTACTAAAAAAACTTTATTTAAAAGGAGCCATTCAAGCCTTCCAATATTCAATTGAGTCATCCCAAAACATTGAATTATTATCATTAGTACTTGGACTGACCTCAGAAATTTCAAAATATGATGCATTTTTCGATGACCAACTTTTTTTTGACATTTCATTTTCTGCGATAAAACGGATTATTTCAATCAACAAAGATATTGTTTCTGTCAAATTTCTATCGTTATCACTAGACTCTATTCAAAAATTTATTCCATTTTCTGATGAAGCCAAAATTTTCTTTGTACAAACGGTTTTGCCAATTTTAACGCCATTTATCACCTCAGAAAATATTGAGCAAAGGTCAAATGCACTTTCGCAACTATTGAAATATGCACAAAGTTCTTTATTGAAGAAAGAAGTAGTTAATTATTTTTCTTATAAAAACCGTTTTTCACTTTTTGCATCAGTCAATCTTCACTATTCAATTTCACAAAAAGTTGGTGAATTGATGTCAATTATCATATCGAATTCGCCAACAATAGGCAAGCCAGGAATCATCACTGGAATATGGACGCAAGCATCTGAACGAAAAGGAAACAAATCGTTTGAAATGTCATCTTTTTATGACACTTTTATTTACATTGGAAGTCATTTGAAATCGAACTTATTCAATGAGTTTATTTACGCTGTTTTAAACGGAAAACCTTCTTTTTCTTGGTTCGAAATGATTGACAAGTTGTCCACAATTCTGTCTAAAAGAAACGGAATGAAGGACACTTTCCAGCTCATTCGAAGCAAGCTTTGGTCTTTGATCGAGAACTTCAATGAAGAAGAGGATGAAAATATCCTCTCATTTCGTGATAAGGCAAAAAATAGCCTCATTCACATGATCGGCTTCAATGCTGATGAGTCTGATCTTGACCAAATAAAGAAGATTAAAAAAAATGATCCCGAGTTTTTCTATCTGCTGTTGAATAGCTTTCTCGCGAATGAAAATGAAATCGATGAAGAAGTTGCATCGAAATTTTTGAATACAATTTTGAGAGACCTCTCTGAAAACAATCATTCATCGATAATGATAAATGACATCAAACAGTTGTGTAATTTGTGCTCGTCGTTATCTGAGAAGCAATTGAATTTATTGATGAATTCAATTCAATATTTTCCTGACTTTTTCGATTTCATGTCACTTTTGTATGGAATCTCAATTTTGAAGCCAGAAGACGTTGTTTTTATCGCTTCAAAAATTGAACCGCAATTCATTACTTTCAATTTTTACAAGTTTTTGAAACAATTCATTCAAAATTTGAATCCATTGGATAAATGTGTCACAAAGTTGCCTTTTAATCAAGAAGAATTGATTTGGAAGTTCTCAATTATCGACTCTCCTGTCAGAATTAATTTTGCCAAGTTTCTCAGTCGTATTTATCAAATGAACGATGGAAAACAACTGACCGATAGAAAAGTAATTGACACTTTTCTTTCAAAATGGCAAGAATATTTTAATGCCAATAAAAACGATACAGAAATTTCAAATCTTTTGAATCTTCTCTGGATCTTCATTGACATTTATGAGTCTAATATATATCGTGATGTGAACAAATTCAATATCCCTCTTTCAATTGAGAGAACAGTCAACTTTTTCACAGTAAATGCTAAGTGTGAAAAACCTGAATTTAACCTCTTTTTGAGATATCCTATCAACTACACAATCCAGTCTGTTGTTGAAGAACTTGTTGAGAAATATAATAAATTTAATTCAGTAAATAGTATGAATGTTTATTATAATGGAAGCTCCCTGAAGAGATCAGCAACAATAAAAGACATAGCTGAAGATGATATTTCAATTACAATTGAATTAAAAGTTGAGAAAAAAGTTTTAATTCCTCACAAATATCATTTTCGAACTGAAATTCCTTCCAAAATAATCGTTGATAATAATTGGTGTAAATTATACTTCGAACCTTTACTTAAACAAGGATCAGAAGAAGCTTATGAAGTGATCAAACTTTTGCCATCCAATTCAAAAAGTTTGAATATTGAAGAAAAATTGAATGACAAAAAAAATCCAATTCAAATTTTTGAAAAATTTCTTGATATTCAATTTCCTTATTTATTTTCGTATCATTTCTTGCTTATCTATTTTAATACATTAAATAATAATGGACTCTTGAAGCAGCTTGTAGAAAGCGGGATAGTTAGATATCTATTAGATTTGATTGTTCAATTTGAACCCCAAAAAATATTCATTGAAATTTGTGACATTTTTAATTATTTTGTAATGAACATTTTGAAGAACACAAAATTTGAAAAAAGTGATAGAAATAGCATCATTACTACTTTATTAATACTTGCTGAAAAAGGGTTCAATTTGAAAACGATGAAAACCGTTCTCGACGATCTTTTATCATACAATTTGAATGAACTCAAATTCCAGACTTTTCCGCACATCCGACTACTTTTCCATTCAAATTTTGAAGTGAGAAATTTTGCGATGAATGTGTTTAAAAGCATTGAAATTAGTCTGAATGAGTACATGAGCATCCTTCGGAATAGCAAAGATGAAGTGAACGAAACATTCATTCAATCTTTAGCGGATCACATCACATCAAATATTGATAAAGAAACCGTTTATGAGATCACCAGAATCATCATGAATTTGCAAACAAAAGAAAGTAATAAAAACGGCCACTTTTTGAAGGCTTCATTGATTCTATTTGATCGTTTCTTGTCTTTCAATTTTCTGAATTATGAAAGAAGGAATTTGGTCGTTCAATTGATCATCGAGCGACTCATCACGACTTCCTTTTCGGACTCCGATTTGATTGCTTTCGAAGCGGCCACAAAGTGTCTGACCAAATTAGCGACAACTGAAACATACACTCTCCATAAAGTCCTAGATGAATTGCACTCTAACCGTCAACCGTTCACTGAATATTCAATTGATGGAAGCAAGTGCTCGATCTCGAGAACAGGGCGTGTTGGCCTCCAACGCGTTGGGAACACGTGCTACTTCAACACGATCATGCAAATGTTCTTTGCAATCAAGCCGATACGACACATCATCATGTCATATTCTGGCGATGACAACTTTTTGAGAGAGTTATCAAAACTTTTTGTGTTGATGAAAAAATTGAAAGCAAGGTCAATTAATACTGAAGAAGTTCTCAATTATTTGACCTATTCTGACGGTTCTAAGGTCGATATTTCGGTTCAACAAGATGCAGCTGAATTCCTTCAAATAATCATAAATAAAATTGAAGACGTTGAAAAATTGTTTCTTGGAAAAAGTGTCGATATTTATGAAGGTGCCGGCTTTAGAACTGAAAAAGAAGAACTGTTCATCATTCTTGATCTAGACGTTCAAAACATTCCTTCTTTGTATGAGTCCTTTAAAGTGTTCTCAAAAGACGTCCTTTTGACTGGCTCGAACCAATTTTTTGACGAAAATTCAGGCAAAAAAATAGACGTTAAAAAATATGCAAAAATTAAAGAAGCGCCGCCATTTTTAATCATTCATTTAAAACGGTTTGAATCAATTGATTTGAATAACATTGGCGCCAAAATAGACGACATCTTTGAAATTCCTTTTGAATTTGACATTTCTCCGTTTTCAACACAAAAGTTCCCGCTCTATCGTCTGACGGGCGTTATCGTTCACATGGGAACCGCTTCAAACGGTCACTACATATGCCTCTCACTGACAAAGAACGGCTGGATCAAATTTGACGACGTCAACTCGACTTTCGTTGATCAAAAGGAAGTCGTCAAATTGATTCAAGGAGGAACAAATCAGGGAAGTGCCTACATCTTATTCTTTACGATGGAGACTGACGTTAAAAGTGAGAAATATGAGATAAAACACGAACTGCTTGAGTATGCAGACCGAATGAACAAGATCAATAATGATAAACGTCTTTTCTGCTCACTTGAATATTTCAATATAATCAAAGAATTGAACAATTTGGCACAGCTCGACTATCATGACATTGTGTTGAGATATGCTGTTGACTCGCTGCCTTTCATGGAGATAAGGAACAATGCTCAATTGATGTTTGTTGATTTCTACTCAATTTTGATGAGAAAGTCAAAAATGAATCAAATCATGTTGATTGAAAAATTCAGATTTTTGGATTATTCAATCAACTTTTTGAGAGAGGACCTATTATTATGTCCTTATTTCTTCATTCGCAAGAACACTGCTGATTTAATTTTGGCCAATTTAAATGAACAGGCTAATCCGCATCAATTTTTAATAATAATTTTTGATATGGCCAAATATTGCCTCAATTTTCCAAGTCAATTTGACCAAGTATTTTACCTTATATACAGCATTCTTAAACAATATAACGAATTAAAAGAAAACACAAAAATTCAGAAGATTCTTTATAAATTACTGGAAAATGATTTGATACCTTTCATTAATAATAATCCTGAGTTCTCTAGCATCGACATGACATATATTCTGGAAATTGTAAATATGTATAACGTGTTCAAGCTTCTTAATAAGAATAACTTCTTGAATCAGCTCTTCGCTTCCGATACCTGTGTGGATTCTATCGTCTCTTTCATCAGGCTAACTTTTAACGACGATGAAAAGCAAATCGTAAAATTTGTCAATAATAACATGTCACAAATTTCCATTCAAAAATTTATACCTTTCTGTTTCTTCTTTAGTCCTGACGAGGCCATTCGACTTTCTTTTCAAAAATTGGAAAATAAACAATTGAAGGTCTCTGCTATTAGAAATCCTGACGAATTTGACATCGCGTGCATTTTTGCTGATCTTTTGTCTAAATGCCAATTATTGGCAAAATATTTCTTGGATGAAAAAGCTTTTTTAATTTGGGTGCCTCGACTCCTCCTCAATCCTACTTCACAAAATATTCGTAGAATGGCTTTGGCAATATTCTCTTACATTGTTCCTCATGAAAATTTGAAAATTTGGCACTTTTTGAATGAAAACAAAAAAGATGCTTTTTTACCTAAAATTCCTTTTGATTTGAAATTCGCATCAATTAAAGATAATTCTGTATTGGGTGTTAATCCAATTTCTTTGTGTTCGGAGATACTCAATTCCTTGCTGGAAGATGATGTAATTGATATTATTAATGATATTATTACTCAAAATTTAGAAAAGAAATTAGATGAAAATATATGCGTTGAATATTTTCAATTAATTAATATGCTGCTTGTGATTGGACCTGTTGATTTTCAATGGAGAAAATTAGGTAATATTGTAAAATTATATGATACTTTATTGCAATGTATTAAGAATCCTTTTTCTGGGTCATTAATTTATCCTTTAATAATTATTCACGATTTTAAAGTTGAAATACCACAAGAATTGTTCGAATCTGGACTGAAAGAAATTAAATCTTTTTCAAAATATATTGATGAATCTCACTCTAATAATTTCAATATGTTTTTGCATCACTACTTCCAATTATGTTCACAATTCGAACCTTCTAAATCATTTTTAAATAAATTTATTACATATTATGCATTTTCGCCTGAAATGACGTCGGACTGGAGCCCTGTTATCAATTATATTAAAACTATTCTTGCCAAAAGGACAACAAAGGAAAATCAAGAAAAAAGTGAAAAAATTGCTAATCAAATTTTGAAAATTATGGATAGCAATTTCAAAAACTTTGCTAATAATAACTATTCAAGCCTTCTACTTATTTTAAATCAAATTAAAATAGCTGTTTCATTCAAACCAGAATTAATCACCAAAATTAAGAGACCAACTCTTTCTTACTTAAAAGTTGCAATTGATAAGCCTCAATATTTAAGTATAAATGAAATTGTTAAATTTGCTTGTGAACTCAATAAAGGTGATTTTAATAAGAGTGTCATAGAGTCTTTCATTAATAAGTACAGATATGAAATTGATTTTGAAAATATGTATCGTTTGAAAAGTTTCCAAAATGATTTGCTTAATGATGATGCCAATGATAATAATGAAGAAAGCAATAACAATGATGAATCTACTCAGATAATTGTTAGTGATGACAGTAACGAAGAAGAAGAAGAAGGAAATAACAACAATGAAGAAAACAACAGTAAAGATCATAGTAGTAAGGAAGAAACTGTTAATACTAATATTGAAATCTTAACAGTTTCTTCTTCCTCATATAGTATAAATTCATCTTCGGAAGAAGCAGAAGAAGAATAGATTTTAAAAATATTAATGTAATTTAATTTTTATAATAAAAGTAAAAAAAAAAAAAAAACATGATATAAATATTTTTTTTAAATGCAAGTAGATTTTGTTTACGAATATAATAAAAATACTAATCTACAAAAAAAAAGATACTATTTTGACAATTGAAGCTTTGGTGGATATTTAATACCAAAGTTAATAGATACATCAAGTACATTTAATTCACGTGCATTGAAAATATCATTATTTTCGTGATTAACATATGTTTGTATAAGTCCACGATATCCACTCTGTGATGCCATATATAATAAATGATTTTTGTCATTTGTTATTTTTATAATTTTATCTTGAATTGGTGGGACCTTCTTTGGGTCATGAGGTATTTCTTTAGTAACAATTTTGACTTGTTTAAGAAGATCAAGATATTTTTTCTGAGATTCATCAATGAAAAGTAAAAATTTTTCTGGATGAATGTTTTTAATAATTTGTATTTCTTCAGGAACTTCTTTTGGTATGTCATAATGAATAAGCCATGTTGGTCTGTCAATTTTAATGGTTGATAGCAGAAGTGATGTTCCTATAAGTACAGAAACTTCACCACTGTTGAATCTCTTAATTGAATCTTGACGATGCTTCTCATCTTGTTTTCCATGAACAGCATCACAACGAATATCGATAAAGTTAGGAGAACTGATGAGTAATTTAAGAAATTCTGTAACGCCACTATTGCAGCATGCAACAACGATTTTATCATTTAAATGAGTTCGAATAAATCCAATTAATGTTAAAAGTCGAAATTTATGAGGAACGAAAGAATGAAAAAGCTTAACATCACTTAAATTGTCATTTGTAGAGTCCTCTGTCATTCAAAAAAAAGAATTAAATAAATGGCCCAATGAAAAAATTAGACGTTATTTAAAAAAATTGGTTAAATAAAGATTTGTTAACCAAATTTTAATCAATTTAATTAAATATTCACTTGCTTTAATTTGATGTCACAATCACATTTTATTGTTATTGGACCAATTCAATCAGGTAAAACAACTTTTATCAATCAATTCTTGAAATTATTAAAAAATGATATTCCCCGTATTGGATTTATAGAAGAATGCATTTATAAGAATCAAGAACGTATAGGTTATGATTTAATTTTAAGTATAAATGAATCGAAGTACCAATTTCCTTTTGTTCGACTAAAAGAACGAATTACACCAGATGATCCAAACATGTTTAAATTTGACAATAATACAATAGTCTCTGTTAAAAATCTTATTGATAACAATGTGAAATTTAATAAATCCCCATTAATATATTTTGATGAGTATGGCAGAATTGAGTCAAAAGGTTTGGGCTTATTTTCATCAATGAAAAGCATTATAAATCAAGTAAATTCACAAAATATACCATATACAACAATTTTTACTACAAGAAAGCAAAACTTGGATTTTCTTCTCAATAATTGTAAAAAAGATTTTAGCTTTACGTCAGATCCTAATATTTTAACACTTCCATCGAATGAAGAATCAAAAGAATTGTTTATTAAAAAGATAAACGAATCACTTGTGAAATGATTGTAATGTATTATATATCATATATATAAAACAGTTATTTATTCAATTTGATTTTTGATGTTTAAAAAAATTTTTTTTACTTACCGTATTGTGCCATTACAGCAAACTCACGAAATAGATTAATATCAATTGATTTTGGACCAATTGGACGCTGATAAGGCATTGTTAATCCAATATATTGTAAAGCTGTTTCATAATAATCACGAAATGGAATCAAAAGTCCTTTTCTTTTCTTATCAAGTAAGCTTCGGTTTTGATAAGGAACAAGATAAAACAATCTTTGATTTGCATCTATTTGAGTGTTGCTAATATTTGGTGTTGAGCCGTTTTTAAGATCATTCATTAATTCTTCTTTTTCAACGATTATATCCATTTCAGAGTCGTGAATTAGTCTACCATATTTTTCATTGTAATTGCTGATTCTTGAATCTTTAAAAGTATTTTCAATTACTTTTGCCAATGTTAAAAAACTTGCAGCAAAAAAGTTTTTCTTTTTTTTCAAATTTTCCCGAATATTTTTAATTCTTGTTAAAAGTAAAATAATATTTTTATCATCTTTTCCACTGCTTTCATCAATCATCTTTTGTAAATCAGATATAATAAACATAGATATCCTTTCAATATCAATAATATCCTTCATAAATTGTGGTTTTATTATTTCAAAATTATCTCGAATCATAAATTCTGGTTTAAACAATCCGAAAACTAAATTTGAAAATAATATAAAAACATCAGTAATTTCATCGTCAGTATACAAAGATGATGTGAATATATTTTTAGGCTGTACAAATGATTTATATGTAATTTTGTCGTTGAATATGGAACTTAATTGTTGAATATTTCCATTTTTCGATGAAAACTTAGTAATTGATCCAGATAAAGAAGTTTTGATTTCGTTTTGAGCTTTTTGTATAATGTCTTCACGGATTTCAAAACCGCAACGATAAAGAAAACTTGATCTGTCAGCAAAAATCGAAGGATAAAAACGAAGAAGTCTTGGAAGAATTTTTTCTAACTTTGATTGATTTTCATTATATTTTTGAATGAAAATTTTGGTTGTATCATCTGCATCAAATAACGAATGAATAATAGAACAGAAAGTATATATATCGCAGGATGGGTTATTAAATATAAAATCTGCTAAATCTAGCGCATTTTCTTCATCTTTAAAAAGGTTCTCATAATTAGGCTTGCCCAATTTGTCTGAAACTGTGTCTATATTATATGAACGAACCGCCATTTCCTCAATAATGCATGTATTTCTAAATATCAATAAATTGCTATTTTCTTTTTCTTTTTGATCAATTTCGTTTTTAACAATTGTTAATTGTTTTATTATATTTTTATTTTCTTCGTTAAGTTTTTGAAGTTGTTCTCTGGAATTAGTAATGATATATTGACTAGGGTTGCTTTGCTTTCTTAATTCAGCAATATTTAATAATTTTGATTCAATTTCTCTAGTATTTCTTAATAATCTTATTTTTTCTTGAAGTTTCTCATTTAATTGTGATGCATCTGATGTTGAAGATCGATTACTTTGAACATATATATGAATTTCTTTTTGGATGTCGCTTATCTGTGCTTTTAGGTCTTTTTTCTTCTGCTTCATTTTTTTGAATAAAAATTGTAAAAAAATTCATATGTGGGTGAACTAGTCATTTTTCAATATTTTATTTTTATATTATAAACATATTTTTATCTTTTTATTTTAAATGTAATTTATTAGTGGTTAGTTTTTTATTTCGGTGAATTTTTCGATAAAAGTAAATTAAAATTTCAAATAATTTGAATATATAATGATCGTTGTGTAAAATAACTAAAAAATTTTACGAATAATATTATTTTTTATTAATTTAATATTTTTAATATTTTAATCT
Organism: Tritrichomonas musculus; assembly: GCA_039105265.1. NCBI lineage: Eukaryota > Parabasalia > Tritrichomonadida > Tritrichomonadidae > Tritrichomonas > Tritrichomonas musculus. Next base: position 2,569,838 of record JAPFFF010000005.1, on the reverse strand, counting down.
TATTATTAAATTTTATAAATATAAAATAAATAAAATTATATTATTACAAAATATAAGCACTCCCCACTCTCAATTTTCAATGATTATCATTTACCCGGACTTTCGTGTATAAATATTTGAATTCCCGGAAATATATATATTTATATTTTCCGGGTTTTAAACTTTAAAAAAGTTATTATTATTCATCTATTTTATGTTAAAAGAAAATGAAATGATTAAAAAAAATTATTGTTTATTAATCTTATGAAAAAGTTTATTAATCTCTATTTATATGCTTTTTGCCGTGATCTTATTGAATCTCCTATTCTCTTTCTTGAATTTATAGATGGAACTTTTGATTCAGTATATTGATTAATGAAATTTACCAATTTTGATGTTTCTGTAGAATTATAATTAATTTCATCATGCATTAATTCAATTAGTTCTTGTGGAATTTGATCGAATATTATTCCTTTGATATCCAAAGTCCAATTTTTTTTAAAATTTTCAATATTATCATCATCGAGATTAACTCGGCCTCTTATAAAAAGAGATTCGATATTATATTTCCTTAAAATGCTTTTTGAAATTTGTTGCTTTGCCAATGCGTTTATTGCAACTGTATCTTTGTCTTTGCCATAAGTTAACCGCCTCATATATCCGAAAATATACTCTACGGTGTGAGTAAACAATCTAGAAATTTCCAAATTTTGGTTGAAAAATTTCATAGCAAAGCCAAGAACTAAGAGCGTATTAAGTGTTCTTTTACAACTAATTTCCTCTGCAAATCGAACATTTACACATGGGCTCTTTTTATTTGTTCTAGATCTAACTCCTTTAGCATTTTGTCTAAGTAGTAAGATAACATTAAACGCTAATTTAATCAATTGATATCTCGAATCTGTATTTAAATTATCAGACTGAATTGCTATATTCACCAGCACATAAGGAAATAAAAAAGAGAAAGAGCAGAATTCGTTATTTTCGGCCAGAACACTTAAGTTTTGAGATTTGAATAGATATAAAGCAAGATCATCACGCATACTTGCTTGACCTTGAGCTTTAATGACAATTTCAGGTAGCATTAAAATTTCATTTACCTGTACTGCGTTGAACACTGGAGCACTTGGAAACATTATGATGTTGTTTTTTGAAAATCTCCCTCTTAAATCTTTGATTATGTGGAACCAATCGGATGATGGGAAAAAATGTTTATATGATTTCAGTGCTTCAATGATTTCATCAAAATTCGTAGTGTTTAAGCTTTCAACAAATGCAAAAAAATCAGAGTGGATTTTATTTGTACCACTTTCTCCATCAGACGCTACAAACAAAAAGTGAATATTTTGTTTTTCGCCTTCTTCAATTATATTATTAATTATTTGTCTAATTTGCTCATCAGTTCTCCCAGTTGCATTTTGGGTTATTTGCAAAATCTGAGATTGAACAGTACCATCCAGTGGCTGTAAGTTAAACACAAACAAATTATTATCGCGCGAATTCTCTGCATCCACTGTTGCCGAGTCGTAGGCTAATGTAGCATAAATATCTTTTGAGGAATCTAATTCGGTCCTGAATTCACTTAATAATATTTTTATTTGCCCTGAATTAAGAAGATTTTCTTTTGTTGAATGTAATTTATTATTGTATTTTTTCCTTAGACTTTGCTCACATGGCAGAGGAAGAACGCTCCTCAAAATTTTATAAGTTACATAGGAGTGCAAGTACATGACATATGAAAGATCATAAAACATCTGTGAAAAGCGTCTTCCGTTCGGTTTTAAGTTATAATTTTCAATCAACTGTTTAATAAACTCACCAGTTATATCATGTGGCTGAATTATTTCTTTATCTTGCTGCCAATTCGCTTTATTATTAATTTTATCCATAATTTGTTCCAGATTATTAATCTTTCTATCTTTATTTCTAATTATTAAGTTGTAATGATTTTTATTATCTCTTAAAATTTTTTGAAAGCGTCTATTATTAAGATTAAGTATAGAAATTTGCTTATTTAATTGCGAATTTTGGGCAGATAAAGAATCAATCTCTGCTGATTGCTCTTCAATTGTTGACTTAAGAGATAAAATTTGATCATCAATCGAATCGTATGATTCATCTGAATTAAACGATTGAAATTGACCGGAATTATGAAAAGTGTTATCATATGACATTTGATGTGATAAATCAGGTATTGAATTAAACGATTGAAATTGACCGGAATTATGAAAAGTGTTATCATATGACATTTGATGTGATAAATCAGGTATTGAATTAAACGATTGAAATTGACCGGAATTATGAAAAGTGTTATCATATGACATTTGATGTGATAAATCAGGTATTGAATTAAACGATTGAAATTGACCGGAATTATGAAAAGTGTTATCATATGACATTTGATGTGATAAATCAGGTATTGAATTAAACGATTGAAATTGACCGGAATTATGAAAAGTGTTATCATATGACATTTGATGTGATAAATCAGGTATTGAATTAAACGATTGAAATTGACCGGAATTATGAAAAGTGTTATCACATGACATTTGATGCGATAAATCAGGCTGTTTGTTTTGAAAATCTGTACTTATGGTATTAATTTGAATTTGATTTTGATCAGAAATCATATTAGCTAATATAGATACATTGTTTTCAATTGAATTTAAATTTACACCAACGCAAGATTGTTTACACATTTGTACAAAATGATATCTACATTGCACATCACTTCTATTTCCTAACTGAGAAGCAATTTTTGACCAAGATTGATTTCCATATTTATGTACTAAATCAATCAGATTATTTTCTTCTTCTGGTGTCCAAAAAAATTTTGAAATAGATGGATTTAATGTACGTTGCCATCTTTGGCAACATTGGACTCTGGTTCTTCCATTCCCGACAAAATCAGAAATTATCTTCCAATTTGTATTGCCATATCGAATCACACCAGCCACAAGACGTATGTCTTCTATTTCGGTCCATAATTTTCTTTTTTTTCTGTTAAATTCTGATTCTGTGCCAATTAGCGGAAGTTCATTTACATTTTTAATTTTATTTATTGTGCTAATAATATTGGGACTGATTTCAAAATTACTAAAAATATTTAAAGATTGTTTATATTCGATCTTATCATCTATAAAATCTTCAATTGCTTTTAAGATTTCTATAGGAATTGAAGCCGTTGGTAAATTAAGTTGGTTTTCAATATAAGAAAAAGCATTTTTTTTAAATATACTATTTTGCTGGTTTTGGTTCATTTAGAACAGAGATAAAACTATTTTTTTAATAGTTTCTTCCAAACAAAATTTTTTACGAATGGTGAAAATTTCACCTAGAGTTAAAACAAAATAACGATTTTTCTTTACGATAGGTGAAAATTTCACCTAAAGTTAAAACAAATAACGATTTTTCTTTACGATAGGTGAATTATTTGACCAAATTGTTTTATTACTAATTAAGGAAAGAGTTGCTTTTATCTTAATTAAGGCTTTAATTAATTTGTTTCTAAAATAAATTTAATTCAAATTCTATTTATACTTAAATATATATATAAATATATGTACTAATGTCACTATTTAATTAAGATAAATATAAATAAAGTTAATGGTAACTATTAAATTAAAAAAATCTCAAAAATGGCGGAATATGACTTATCAAAATTATGAATTATTTTATCTATTTTAATAATTTAATTAATTATGCAATAATATGTACATAATATTGAATATTTTCCAAGATATATATCAGATGCCCAAAATTATATTAATTAGCATATATATTCATATTTTATTTATATTTATTAAATATCACTTAATAAATATATTAAAAATTAAATTTTCTAATTATATTTAAAAAATTAATTCCTATATCATATTAGAAATTGAAATGTCAATAATAAATCCATATTTGAATTATAAAGATACATCAATTTTATATTGTATAAAAAAAACTAGAAACAATATATGAAAATTATTTTATGTTTTCTTTGAATGAAATTCATTTTATGGTGATAAAAAAGCGAAGTAAATAAAAAAAAAATACGTTATTAGAAGTTTACCCACATATAAAAATTCAAAGAAAAATTTTTACATATTTTTAGGTTGCCTTTTATTAAACAAAAAATATACAATATTTTAATCCACAAAATCATAAAAAAAAATATTGTTATGTATCTAATCTTTCAGATTGGCACCACTGCCAAACAGAAGGCTTGTGCTTTACAGAAACATCCATTGTATGAGATTCTTCAGCGTTACTTATAATATTAAAATCTCTCAGCATTCTTTCTCTCCCATTATTGTAGCGGCATCCAACTCTTTCAATTTCCTTATTTTTTTGTATTTGTCTTGTGTTAATAATTTCTGTTTCACGAGCCCATCTATTCTGTCCTCGAGCTATTGATGAGTTTGGAAATTCATTTATTGCTGATAATGAGTTATCATCTGTGCATTCACCAGTTATTATGTTCAAAGTTCCATTTTGAGATCTTTGGAGTGTTTTTGGCATTTTTTCGAGATGAGCTGTCACTGTGGCTTGATGAGCAAGTGCTTCATCTCTTAAACGTGTTGTTTCCAATTCGTCTGTTGGAAATGTATTTGAAATTGGATCAAAGCTACGATTCATTCTGAAAGTATTTGATTTTTCTTTTTGGTCAAGAAGTCTTTTAACAGTTGATTTAAATCCATTTTCGTAAGGAACTCCTGTTATCATGTCGAAATCTCGAGTTTTAATATCACGGTATGATGTCCGGGTTTGTTTTACAGGTTGTTCAAGTTCACGTTCATATTTGGTTTTCATTGGCCATATAAAAGGTTCATTTCCATGATCACGAGCTATAACATGGGGACGCGGTTTTTCTTCTTGTTCATCAAATATTGATGTGTTGGAATAAAAATGCGTATCAACAACTATATTGTCAGATGATGGATTAGCATCAGGATCTGGTGAAAAGTTAGTATCTGGGAATATTCCTCCTTCTTTGTGAATAGTAATTTCTGGAGGAATATATGCTTCTTTAGGTGGTGGCTGATTCCTTTCTGCTTCACGTTGTTTTAAAAGTTCTCCCCAACTTTTTGGTTCTGGTTGATTAAACATTTAAGGAGTTGTGAACAAAAAACGTATTACAATTGAATTCATTAAAAATTCAAAAAATTCAAATATTTAATTAAAATATATTAGAATCATTTTTCTTGTTTTATTTCATTTTCAATATAACAGATATTCGTAATGAATGATTTCAAAAATTTATAGGATATTCAAAATTTAAATATTGCTAATTTTCGTCGGTTTAAAAATCTTCAAATTGATTTATAATGGATTCAGACGACAATAAATATGATGAAAACTTCGATAACAATGAAAACTCTCAAGATTATTCTATGGGTGATAACTTAAAAGATCAAGATAGTTCTGATGATGAAAATACTCAACACGCAAAATCAAATAAAGCAATTACAGATTTCATTTCTCGGCAATTTGCAGCAAATGAGAGAATGCAAAAAATTCGAGATAACGAAAAAATGGAAGAACCTAAAACCGAAAATAGGCGCTCATCATCAAACAGTCCCGAGCACAAGAAAATTAGTGATCCAGCTAAAACAGAAGCATTGTTTAAATCGTCTTTAAAGCCCCAAAAAGAAGAGGAAAAAAAGAAGCCTGAACCAGCATCTCCAAGAATTAGTGTAAAATCAAAGCAGCTAGCCAACGCTAAAAATGAAAGGCAAATCAATGCAATTTTTTCTGGGTTGACAAAGATGAACCAAGTTCAATTTGATGGATTAATGAGAAGATTTTCAATCAAATCACCAGATCTCATTGAGAGTTTAAAAGAATATTCCAGAATAACAAATACTGAGAATGAAGAAGCATGCGAAGAAGAAGATAAAGAAAATGCATTATACAATGGAGCAAAACTTAAGAAACTAATGATTTCAGCAGCCAATAAAGAAAATGACACAAAGCTTGTTAAGAAAATACAACCTTTTGTAACTGCTGCATTAGCAAATTCTATAAGTATGTTAAGCCCAAAGTTACGAAATGGATCATCCTATTCACGAAAGCCACAATCAAGTTTGGGATCTAAGCCAATGCAGAAAAAACAACGAGAACAGAAAAATGAGCCTGTAGAAAAAAAGCAATCTCGGCCTAAAACAGCCACAAAATCTGGATCTAAATATCTACCAGATTTTTACGAAAATATTGAATTTAATGATGAGCCAACGCCTAGATATCGTACTAAGCATACTTATTTGGCAGAAAAACCAAAGAAGCCTTGGAAATAATTATTTATATTCTATATTACTTTAAACGAAATTATTTTTACTTTGTCTATATCTATTGTAAATGATTTAATAGATTTTGTTGATTTTTATTATTCAAATGAGAATGAGCTTCTAGCATTTTGTATTATATTAAAACATAATATTAAAAAAAAAAAAATTTATTATTCTGTGCAACTATTTGAATAGAGCAAAATCTTTTTCTCCAATTCAATTTTTAATATCACAATAAACTATAGAAAAATTGAATATAAATGCAAAACGATGATTTTTTTGAATGCTCTTTTTTTAAATTCATTTAATCAAAATAAATGTGTGATCCTGGTGCCATTAAGTGGATAGAATCTGCATTTGGTGAATGTGTAGTTACTGCGCGAGACAAATGGAGCTTTGGAATTGGAATGGTTTCTAATTTGATGTGGGTTGTAAGCTCAGCACCTCAAATTTACCAGAATTGCAAAACAAAGAGAGTTGATGGCCAAAGCCCATTTCTATTTTCATTGCTTGAAACTGGAAATATTTTAAGTTTAATAGGTATTATTATTACGCATGGCTTATTAACACAAATAATCACAGCATTTCTATATGCATTTCTTGATGGTATCATGTTTACGCAATTTATATATTACAGATATTGCAGAAAAAATAGGAAAGACAAAAGTGAAGATCAAGCTGATGAAAAGATTTCTGAAGATGATGATGATGGACCAAATACTCAAAATGTTACTGAAACTGAAAGCGATTACAATGCCAATGGTTCTAATGGTTCAAGTCATGTAGGTGGGCTTGCAGCTGGGCTCTTGATCGCTGCAGCCGAAGCCAAAGTTGATTATAAAGCTCCTTATGTCAAAGATCAACTCGTTGGATCGCTCTTCGGATGGATAAGTGGATGTGTTTATATTGGATCACGAATTCCACAAGTCATTCAAAACTTTAAAAACCATAAGGTTATCGACTTATCTCCAATCTATGTTAGTTTTGCTATTTTTGGAAACACGACTTATTTTTTATCAGTTATAATTAAATCAACAGAAAGAAACTATATGTGGAAGCAGACGCCATTTTTATTTGGAGCTCTTGGTCCCCTTTCATGTGATGTGTTGTTTCTCTTTCAAATGTGCTTCCTTGGATTGCAAACTGGCCCTACCAAGGAAACTGAAGATACAGATTCAGATGAACGAAGACTCAATGAATTATAATTATTTTGTTTTCAATTCATTGTGAACAATATTTTCTATTTAAAATATTTTCCTTTCATGTACTTTATTATGAATTTCTAGCCTTTTATAGCATAGTGGTGATTAGAAAAATTCAATTAAATAGCGTAATATAATTTAAGCAACTCATGAACATATTCCAAAATAACCATAATATATCATATCTGATATAATCAAAAAATATAAATTTATATTCATCTGATTTGCTTTGTGATATTAATTCGTGTATAAATGGCAGAATAAAAAAGTTTAAATAAAATATTTGTGTTTATTAAAAGTATTATTTTGTTAGACTTCCGAATTAAATTATTTTAGTTAGCTTGGGCATTATTTTGATGAGAGTTGCCATTTGAATCTGGATTTAAAGATTTTCTGAGGCCTCCAGTAGATCTTGAAAGGGAGTCTGAATCAGTAGATTTATGTGTATTAGTGCCAAATTTTGAATTTGTATTTGTGTCAAAATTTGAGTTTGCTCTTGATGCTGAGCGAGGAGCTGAATCAGAGTCAAAGTGAGAATTGTATTTAGACCTTGATCCAGAACGAGTGGTTGAATCTGTATCATATTGCGAATTTCTTCTTGATCTTGAATGAGTGTTTGAGTCTGAATCATAGTGAGAATTTGAGTTTGTTCTGGAGCCTGAGCGGGCGTTTGTGTCTGAATCATATTGTGTGTTGGAATTTGCTCTTGATCTTGAATGAGTGGTTGAATCTGAGTCATATTGCGAATTTGCTCTGGAGCCTGAGCGATGGGTTGTGTCAGAATCATATTGTGTGTTGGAGTTCGCTCTTGATCTTGAATGAGTGGTTGAATCTGAGTCATATTGCGAATTTGCTCTGGAGCCTGAGCGATGGGTTGTGTCAGAATCATTTTGTGTATTGGAGTTCGCTCTTGATCTTGAATGAGTGGTTGAATCTGAGTCATATTGCGAATTTACTCTGGAGCCTGAGCGATGGGTTGTGTCAGAATCATTTTGTGTATTGGAGTTCGCTCTTGATCTTGAATGAGTGGTTGAATCTGAGTCATATTGCGAATTTGCTCTGGAGCCTGAGCGATGGGTTGTGTCAGAATCATATTGTGTATTGGAGTTCGCGCTTGATCTTGAATGAGTGGTTGAATCTGAATCATAACGAGAATTTGAGTTTGTTCTGGAGCCTGAACGGACACTTGTGTCTGAATCATACTGGGTGTTGGAATTGCCTCTGGAGCCTGAACGAGTGGTAGAATCGGTATCATATTGTGAATTTGAACTTGATCTTGAATTAGTGTTTGTATTAAAGTTGGAGTTTTCTGAATTTCTATTATAATTTGAGTTCGTATTTGAATTTCTATTGTTGTATGAATTCCTAAATCCATTTCTATTATAGTTTGGATTAAATGGATTCTTGTATCGGCTTGCATTCATCCTCGAATTTCGGTAAGCATTTGGGTTTGTATTATATCGTGAGAATGGACTATTACGGCGATAATTAGAATTAAATTGTCCATATGCAGTCCTGTTATTATATTTAGAGCTTGCGTTCCTTGACATAATTCCGTGATTTCTGGATGGAAGTCTTAAGTCCTGATGCTTTCTTTTAATATTTTTGAATTCTGAAAGATTACAACTTCCAGGAACTCTGAAAAAGTGCCTTGGCTGCCTAACTGGAACATTCCATTGGGTAGCTTCATCATCAACGAGTCCTGTTGGTTTTTCACAGTCGCAAATGCATCGTGAGAAAACAATTGGGGCATTTCCGTAAAAGTAATTTCCTTGATTGGTTGCAAAGGTAACGTCTTCCAATCTTGATGGGCCAGTAAGTCGCATATAAACTCCATATTTAGTAATTTTGTTTGACAAAAAGGCTGAAGAACGAACAAGAGATTTAGAAATTGTGCCTAAGAAATTAATTCCAAAGACTGAGCTTCCTGTATTATTAGCAAAAACAGAATATCCTGCACGTGCTGAAGTTGCATATGCTCCAATAGAACCACCAGCATATCCATCTGGAATATTATTCATTGATGAGTTAATTGAGATAATATCGCATCGTCCTTTGTTTATGCTGAATAAGCCATGTCCTTTATAATCATTATTGTTATTCATTCCCAAAAATAGTGAACGGACACTAATAGTTCCATGTTCTGGGGATACGATGTGGAAAGTCTTGACATTTCCAACTGCTGTGCATTGAGTAAAGCAAGAATATAAAACGGATGCTTTTGCGCCAGTAAATACAAAAGCACCAGCACTTACCTTGTATGGAAGAGTGCCGACAACTTCATTTGCATTAGAATGGCAATTCATAAAACTAGAGCGTGTTATACTCAGAGTATGAAGTTGGGTTATTGCATGAAACGCGCCACCAGGAGTACCTGATGATTTGATATTATGAAAATTGCATTCAATAATATCTAATTTAAATAAGTCTTTAAAATCTTGTTGTGATGAAAATTTTTTACCTTTAATAGAATCGATTTGAGCTACTTTTTGAACTGAGTCAGAAAATGTTGATTGCTGAAGAAGTAGATTAAATGATTGGCTATTTGCAAAAAATATTGGAGAAATAAAGCGTTGATATGTCACTTGGTTGAAATTAATAAAGCGAGATGTATATAAACTTGATGAAAGTGAAAGAAGTGGTGATGTAGCCAAAGCTGTCCGCTGAACTAGAAGAGCAATTGTAAGATTTAGCATTTAAGTTTTTGTAGGATTTTTATTCAATTTATCGTTTAATGCTTAAGGTTTTAATTCAAAAAGTTAAGATAGTCATTCGCACATTCACAAATTTGTTTTTTTATAACGATACATTAAATTGTCTAAAGTAACTGAAAAAAAAAGAAATTTTGGTCAATTTGATCGATTTTGTTTCTTGAATATAATACTAAAAAAAGAATATAATATATTTAAAATCATTTATTTATACAGATGGTGTAACAAATTGATCTAGTTCCTCAAAATTAGGTTTTGGAAAAGTAAGTGTTGTGCCTTTAAATAGATAGGATTTTTGGAAAAGATACATATTTGGGAGGTTTTTCATTACCCAGGAGCTAAAAGCGTCTGACTTGGTAGGATCTTCGAAAACATAATCTTTTATTATTGGAATCGTATTTGCAACTTCTGGTGGAACAGCTTCATATCTGCCAAGAAGAGCAGATGCAATTCTTGAATTAGTTTTACTATAAGCAGTTTGAATTTGGCTAATTTCAACTGGAATGCTTGAATTCTGTAATAATTTAAAGAAGGAAAGCCGGAGTAAATCAGGATTGTCGGTGTTCAAACTGGGGCCAATATTGTCTTTAAATGCAAGTGAGCACAAAAAGCAGAAAACATCAGATTCATCATTTTTAATTTTTAATAGTTGATTGCACAAAACACCGCCGTTTTTAATGAATTCAGATGATAGACGTGTAAACTCATGAGTAGGGTGGAACATCAACAAAGTTAATAATGCGATGAGAGATATTGTCCTTCCACCATTTGCAATATAATGAAATAATACTAGAAAAATTTTTGGTGAACTTCTTGATGCTGACATAATCAATTGGTGGTAAAGTGTCATATTTGATGAGTATTCAATTAAGAGAAAAATTATAAGAATAAGTAAATCAAACATCGCAACATTTCCATCAAGTTCTGTCATAAGAGTATCGATATCATTCAAAGGTAATCCTGAAATAAACCCTATTGAGGTTGAAATAATTTCAGCACCTGGTGACACGTTTTCGTCAAAAACTTTCATTGATTCGATAACAAAATTTTCAAATCCAATTGGATACCCTTTGATGCACATATACGGAAACATTCGAGTTAAAATTGCGCATGCGTTAAGTCTTGATCGAGTTTCGTTTGAATATAAATTTTCGATACAAACTTGCAAAATATTTTTTACATTTTCAATTTGAGAGAGCATTAGCTTCTCAAAAAGAACCGGCTCAATAATAAATACTTCGGTTGGAGTGCTTGCGGCATATATGAGTTTGTTGAAAATCGGATCATCTATTGGATAAGATTTGGCACATAATTCTTCTAATGTCTGTTGGACCCAAGAGTCCACAGAAACAGAAATTCCCATACCCATTAAAAAATATAAAAAAACAGAATATGGTAGTATTGTAAAGTATTGAAACCATTCAATATTTTTTGATTTTAGAAATTCAAATGATTAAAAAATTTCAATGGATTTACTATTCAAATTTAATTGACGATAGCATTTATATTTTTTATTTTATATAATCTTCTATTTACATTATTACAAAGTTTTTTTTTTATTGTTTTGTTTTATATTTATATATATGTATTTCTGTTTTCTTTTTAAAAAACGCTAAATATTCAATTCTCTATTTAAAATCACTGTCAATATTTGACCTTAATTTGATGTTTTATAAAACAAAAGCTTTGCAAAATGCTCAATAATTTCCAAAATCATTAAAGATAAAATGGCAATGATCAATTAGGAAATTATCCAAATAAATGAAATGTAAAATTCAATATAAATATACGTATATAAATTTACATAAAAATTATCATTCAATTCATCCCCAGGCTTTTCATGATCGCAGACAGATCATCGTCAGCCTTACGAGCATAAGTAGCATTGTAGTTGGTAACAGCACCATCAATAAAGTCCTTATGATATTTTTCAAATTCTTCTTTCATTTCTTGCGATATTTTTTCAGTAGCTTCAACGCTTACTGATTCATCACCATTTAAGAACTGGCTCAAACGACTAATTTTTTCTTCAATTGAAGCAATTAATTGCCTTTGCTTTTCTAAATTTGATTTTTCTTTGGTATATTCAGATATCCATTTATTTGATGATTTCATTCCACTGTATAAATCGATATCAATATCAAAAGGAACATTAATGCACTTTTTCCCCTTTGAGCACCATTGAACTTGGCTAACAAATTGGTCAGGTGATTCAATCGTCACTTTTCCATAAGATTGATCATCTCCTTTATATGGCATGCTTTTCAATGTGATTGTTTGTGTTGTTGTGCTTGCTCCAATCGGAATTCCATCTTTAGAGCTCACGATATTAATATCTTTGCATCCATCGCAGTTAAAAGTTACTGGGCCATGAAGACAAGATCCAAATTTCTTGCAATATGGAACTGTAATTTTTCCATCGCAATTGACCGAAATATCGCTATTTGGTATACGGACAACATATGTTGGTGTAATAGGAGACGTTTCCTCTGCCATCATCGCATAAACAAGGCCTCCTAAAGCGCAAGCTTCAATAGGGTTAAAATCACGTCGTATTGCAGTATCATTTAAAATACTTTTGACAATTTCATTAACAAATGGAATTCTCGATCCACCGCCAATCATTTGAACTTCATCTATAGTTTTATTTACAGTTAACTTACTAAAGGTGATTGCATCATTAATGACTTGTTTAAATTCATTAATAGGACTTTCCATTCCTTCTGTTGAATTCAATTTCTGAATAAGTTTTTCGGCTTTAAATTGTGATATTTTTTTGCTTTCAGAGTAAGATTTTGCAAAGAAATATGTGCCAGATGTTTCTGTCCAAAATCTGGCGGTCTCGTTAGCAACAAATTTATCTTTGTAGTATTTGATATACAGTCCATAAACCTTTACAGATGTTGCTCCAACATCAATAAAAAGAACATGTTTTGGATTTTCTTGGAGATGTGCTTCCTTAGTGTGTGTATACAAAGCTGCTAATCCTATTACTTCATCAATGATAGAATTAATTTGAATGTTTGACACCGTAAAAGCATACGAAATCATCTCACGCTGCATATGAGTCCAATATGAGGGAACAGTGACAACAATTGTACTGCTTATTGTGGAAATTTGTTTAAATTCATTCATAAGCAAAAGAGCTAAAAGATCAGTGGTATTTGCGTAATCTGATGTTTTGAATGTGTCATTAACTCTGTCTAAAATATGTGGAAGAAATCGGACACCTTTATGTGGATCTTTCTTTAATAATGAAACTGCAGATTTCCCAAATCTTATTTGAAGATCTTTGAAATCAGCATCTTTTATTTTTTCAGGGAGTTGTTTGGGATATTTAAAAGCAATAGCGGATGGACGATAAAGTATATCATGTTCATTTGGTACAATTTTGGGTTCACCTTCAATTGTTTCTTGAGCAATCTTTATAAATTGAGTTCCAAGATCAATGCTATAATGGTTTGAATTTATTAACGAAATCGAAAATAGTAAAAAAATCATCTACTAGTTTTTTTAATTGATAAATGTTCGAACATTATTTTCGTTAAAGAAAAAATGGTTAACAAAATATTGTATTAACAATCAAATATCAAAATCGTTATATTTATGTCTATCATAGATCTCGCGAATCAAATCATTGATTCAAATGCGAAACAATTACTTCCTTTTTTACAATTTGATAAGAAATCATCAAGTTTTCTCATTAATGATATATTAATTGAAAACGATTTTAATGAAAAGTTATCAAAATTATTGCATTTATTGATAGATACAATTAAAAATCAGTCCATTAAATCAAACAATTTTTTTGATGAGCTTATTTCCGATTTAATTTTATACTATCCGTCAATTCCGAAGAACTATAATGATCTTTCAAATTGGATAAAACAAAAGTTGATTGAATCATCGGAGAATAATAAGAAATACCAAGAAGCTGAGATCTATTTTCAGAAAAAAATTAAAAAATGCCAAAATAATTTACAAATCGCTAAAAAATTGGTTGATGCTTATGAAATGGGGCAAATCAGCTATCATAATGAAAATATTCATGCTAAGAATCTGCTCAAAAAAGAATATGAATTTGATAATTCTTCAACTCAACAAATAGCATCTCTAAATTCGTTTTCAAAAGAAAAATATCAAAACAAAGATGAGTATATTCAAGAGCAAAAAGTAAAAATTAGCTCACTAAAGCAAAAAGTGAACATTCTACAAAATAAAATTGCAGAAAAAAAATCAATGATAAAAGCGCTCAAAGCCAAAATTTCAAACGATTCAAACGAAATTTTAGAAGTCAAAAAGCAAAATGAAGAACTTTTTTCAACAAATCAACATTCGTATCAAGCAACTCAAATTAAAAATGATAAAATCGAAGAATTAACTCAAATCAATCAAAAACTGAAAGACAAAATAAAGAAGCAAAAAGCAAAAATTATTTTATTAAGGGACCAAGGAAATGCCAAAATTGCTAAATACAAAAAGAAAATTGAAGAACAGAAAAAGAAAATAGAATGTGATAACAAAGAAATAAATGATTTTAAATCGATTCAATATGAAAATCGATACTTCGAAAATCCATCCCAAAACGAAAATAATGATCTAATAGAAAAATGCGAAAAATTAACAAAACAACTAGAAAAGTCAAAGAAAATAATTCATAAATACGAAGTTGAAAAGGAAATAGCAGATATTAACAATCCCAAACAAATTCAATCAAATGATAAATCTTCAATTGAAAAAACAAGCTTGTTCAAGCCCAATATAAATGAAAAAGAAATAGAAAATGAGAATTATCAGTCATTAATTGAATGTAATGGTTGTGATTTTGATGTTGAAATGCTAAAAGGTAAATTTGATAATCTTGAAAATTCAATTGACAAGCTTCGTTCAACTCTACTTAAACCAGAAAAAACAGATATAGATTGATAGATAAATTTTATATTTATTAGAATATCTACTCCTCCAAATGATATTTCCTAGTATCTGCTCTTCAAAATATTTCTTAGTAGTATCATTATTTACTTAACTAAATGATCAAGAAAACCTTTTTATTGTAATAATGTAAAGCTATGGATATTAAACATAAAAATAGCATAAATATAATGAATTATTTTATTAATATTAAAAACAAAACAAATTAAGCGTCATCTTCTTGATTCGTGCTACGATGATGTTTTTTACGATGTTTTGGAGGTTCGATGTTATCATTAGTTTTTTCTTCTAGATTATCTTTTTTGGAGATTTCCTCATTTTTATTTTCTTCTGTAAATTCTTGTTCGACTTTTTGCTCAGCATCTTTAATACGCCTATGTTTCTTTTTTTTATCTGTTTTAATATTTTCTTCGTCAATCTGAACATCTTTTGTGATTTCTTCATTTTCATTTATTTTGCCTTTTTCTTTCGAATCTCCTTCTTCTTCAGCTTCATCGAAATTTTGAAGGACGTCAATTTCTTCATGCTTTTGCGCTTTTTTATCTTTTTTCAGGTCATTTTCAACTTGATCTTCCTTGAATTCTTCTTCTTCCTCTTCTTCTTCATCTTTTTCCTTTATATCATCATCTTTAGTTCCTAATTCAATGTCATCCTGAGGTTTAGCATTTTCCTTTTTTAATGCTTGTGGAGCATATTTGACCATTAGTTCAGTTCTAATCTTTTCTTTTAATGATTTAGGTGGTGGACAGATCACTATTGATTGATTTGCAATAAAGAAAACTGGTGTTTTAGGGAAATCTCGATGAATTTTTCGTCGAAGTTCTTGATCTTGAGTGCAAACGCATCCATTAAATCCTTGGCGTAAAGCTAGATAGATGCATTGACTTGGTTTTTTTGTTTGATGGTTGCAAACGAATCTTTGGCAATGTTCATATGCAAATTTTTTTGTTTCCGAAAATTTTGGACCTTTCAATTGGCTCAATTCATCAAGAGCGCATTTTGAAACTTTTAAATATATTTGTCCTTTAAAAACTGTTTTGAAAGTATCTTCAAGTGATATCCTTGAGTCTACGGCTGCGTATAAAAAATTACTATCGCATAAAATAAGATAAGGAGGATGAAGTCCAAAACTATTTTTATAAAATTTGAAACCAGACTTTAATTTTTTGATTTTTGAAACTCTATTCATTAGTGATTAATGGTCATCTTTTTCAAAGATGTCGAAACTTTTTGAATATGATGTTCTTTCATCATTCTCATTATTTTAACACAATAAATTGCAAGTAGTAGATATAATTCTCGTGTTATATATCTAAATAAATGCATGTTCTTATCAGCAATCACGTTAAATCTTGGGATTTTTTAGTTTTTTGAATTTTTATACGTATTGAAAATCCATTCTATTTATGAAGCTATTAAATTTTTGTGTCTATCATAAAATGAGATAAGCGAAAGAGATTAAAATAGAAGTATAAAAAGTTAATTAAAATGAAAATAATAAATTTATAAAGAAAGCGCTTTATTGAACGGCGAGTCCATAAATTGATACAATGCAATGCATTGATTCATTTTCCCATCGAACAGTAACCATTCCATCTGAGTTACTATCCCAATAGCAGGAACTTGAAACATGAAGTCCACCACCAGCTTTTTGCAAAATGAGGCATTGAGAAACAAACTTATAAGATGGGAACTTCTCACAAAGTGTTCTAAGTGTTGTCTCTAAAATTTCGCTACTCCATTTGTTAACTGAGCTATGGTCATAAACTTGGTTATTAAGTGAGGATTGAATTGCTTGTTCAGTAATGGTTCGAACGGCGTCGGTCTCAAATTTAGGTTGTTGCATTTTAGCAAGATTAATAAATTATGGTATGTCCCTAGAAAAGTATGGGGAAAAAAAATTATAGAAAAAATTTTCGTTTGTAAATTAAATCATATCATTTCACATAATTTATCTTATGAAATCAAACGAGAAAACGAGCTAAATGAAGTTAAAACTCTTTTTTATCATGGAAAATAAATCATGGAGGCTCCATGATGGAGCTTGAAATTAACAATTTTTTAGCAAATATTATTTAAAAAAAAAAAAAAAAAATGTAAATAACTTCAATTTTCGGCATTATGTTTAATATTATATTGCATAAGACATTTGTTTGGAAACAATAAAATGAAAGTTACTCTGCATTTTCATCATCTTTTTTGGGATTCTGTTCACCCCATCTATAGAGCCTCTGCTTAATAGCTGGAACTATGTTGCCTTGGCTATCTCTACGTTGGTTGAGGTATGTAGAAAATGCTTTATACTTTAAAGGGATTTCCATTATTTTATGAAACATAATTGGTAGATCAGGACCAAAGAATGCTCCATCAATATGTATATGAGATGGAGGATTGTAAATGTCATGGCATTGTGGGCACCATAACTTAACTTTGCCTTTATTGGGCTCAATATCAAATCCCATTGGAATAAGGTGTTTATTTTTGCATGCAGTTCGTGGGCATCGTCCATATATGCCTCGCTGGTATTTTTCAAAGAGTTTACGAGTGCCATCTTCGGTTGAGATGAATCTTTGATGTAAAAGACCATATAATAAACGACATGATTCAGCAAGAGATTCCAGTCGACTCTGAGAATATTCGCTTGTATCAAAACTCCTGCCTTTAATGATCATTGAGGCTCTGCTACAATGATCAACGTGTGCGTTGAGACCATAATAAGAAACAGAAGATTGAAGATAATAGTCATCAATTTCAACAAGCCAGCTATTTGGTGATGTATCCATATACATCGCACGAAATGATTTCATTCCTCTAGACATTTTCGTTTATGATGTACTATTTTTTCTCAATTAATGATCATATTCATTTATTTCTTCTCAATTTTTTGAGAAATAAAATGATCATAAGTTTATAAAAAAATTTTTATAACTATCGTAATCTAAAAAATAAACATTAACATTTTTATTAATAAATACCAGATAACTTGTTCTTCAGATGCTGAGTTAAATATGGCTTCATCAAATTTATTGGCTAAATTATCTTTTGTGCCTTTAAAAAAATAATTTTATTTATCAACAAGAGCTCTTGCTTGATTGATATCTTTGCCGCAAGCTTCGTATAATCCAATAATTTCTTGTTGATTAGTATTTGGAAATTCTCTAAACAATGTCATCAATTCATTTTGTTCGTTAGGCGAATAATTATTAATTAAAGGATTTACTTGTGGTTGTTGTGGAGCTGGTGAAGGGCCACCCATTCCAAATCCGCCACCACCGGCACTAGGACCTCCAAAGCCACCTAAACCGCTTAGGCCACTAATATCGCCTAGTCCTCCCATACCACCTAAGCCTCCGCCGCCACTAGTGAGGCCACTTCCAGCAAATGATGATTGCATTGATGACATAGAACTATAATTTGGTGAAGGTGATGAAATCGATTGAGAGCCAAATCCTTGTTCACTCATAAGTGATTCCATTCCAATCTCAGTTCCATGCATTCCATGGAACATAGAAAGAGCACCTGGAGAAGCCATGCTTGGCATTCCCATCTGGCTTTTACCCATCATATTATGCATGAAGTCAGCGATACCTCTTTGCTCAGGAGGAGCAACTTGGGTAACAGTAGATGAAATTGGTTGTGGTGCACTATAGATAGCCAAGGATTGTGGCATTGGTGTATCATTAGTTTGAGGAACAAGTTCAGCATGTGGCACGAATGATATGCCATGTATTTTTGTTCTTTTTGGGAACGAGTTTTGTGAAGGAGGGGGTGCAAAACTTGTATCTGTACTGATTTTTGGTTGTTCGTTTGTTGGTGTATCAGTTACAGCTTTGTATCCAGGATAATTTGAATAATTAATAGGACTTGGAGTATCATCTTCATTTGATATATCCTCATCATTGTGAATTACATCATCGTTTAGCTGGTTCACATGGTTAGGCTCTATATTAGGTGGTTCAACATTGGGTATATTTTCAGTGTATTGTGGAATATCAGGAATTGGTTGATTGGGTGAAACTTGTGGTTGAGATTGAATTGCACCTGGATTCTCAAACACAAGATTAATTGCACTTTGAACATCTTGTCCGACCATTAATAACGCATTTCTAGCGATTTCTTCGCTGCATTGAGCAATTTCAATAACTTGTTGAATCTTGCTTTGAAGTTCTGAATCGCCTGGTTGAGGCGGTGGTGTAATTGGAGATTGTGGGTTGATTGGAGGTTGAGCTGGCGGTTGTGATATTGGCGGTTGCTGAAATCCAGCATCAATGCCTGGAAGTGAAGGTGCTGGACCTGGCAGTGTCGTATTTGGAAATGAAGGATATTGTGAAAATGGAGTTGTTGTGTCATTGACGTTTGGCTGCACCTCTGGATTAGTTGGTGCAAAATTGCTTGTATTGCCTGGATTTAAGAGAGGTTCTGGATTGTTAATTTGAGGGATATTTGGCGGTTGATTTGGGATATTTAATGGAGCATTAAATAATTCAGGTTGTTGTTGTGGAAGTAATGGAGGAGTTTGAGGTGCATTGTTGGTTTGCAAATTGTCAGATGATGATAATGAATTTGAAGGTGATAATTCTGATGATGAAGTTGGAGTAAGTGATTTTGGTTTTGAAACATATACAGTTACCTTATCAGTTGGTTGAGGAGAATAGCTCTCAATAAGTTCCTCGTCCTTTATTACTCTTTTTTTTAAAAGAAGTTTGATTAAACTCAGATCTGTTATTGAAATCATATCAGCAATTCTCTTTTTTAAGTCAAGCCCTGTCACATTACTAAAGTTGTTATCTGGGAAAAGCTCCTGAATAGTGTAAGTTTTATTATTTGATTTGCTCATGAAATTTAAAATTTATTGATTTCTATCACATGTCAGCTTGTCTCAAAAACTATGTCATATTTTAGGAAAATTTCCAAATTTATTACCCTCTAAAAGAAATTTTTTTTTATGTATAGATAAGTGGCAATATGTATTAGTAAAAAAGCATAAGTAACAATATTGCATTTTAAAGTTTTTGCAAATAACGTTATTTCATCCCACCCGTAGTGTTTCATCAGACCCGTAGGAAAAGGTCAAATATAATTGACTAGTGGTGAAAATATTTGATTAAATATACCTTTTATTCAAAAAAATTCAATATCTTGATACGGATTTAATTCTGAACAGGGTTTGCCAACGTTAACGTTAAAATGGTTGAACAAAATGTTAGATCGTTGAATTGAATGTCAACGTCATAGACATTAATTATAACCGTTTCAAATTGGTCATAACGACATGTTAACGTTGAAATAATGTTGAATCAATGAATTAAGTTAACGTTATGCTTATTGAAAAGTTGAATTTTTTTGAGAAAGGACTTTTTCAGAAAAAAACTTTATCAATTCAATTTATATTTGGTATGATTTAATAAAGACTTTTCAAATGATCAAATGATTCTTCACCTTCGAAGGATTGAAAAAATGAGCTATAGTCAGATCAGAGTTTCATGGGATATTGCTTTTCAGGATGACGAAAATAAACAATCAATTTCACCAGCTGCTATCAAAACATGCTTTAGGAGATCAGCTTTGGCCTTAAAATGGAAAAAAGGGACAATTTATGGAAACACTTCATATTTATCTAATCCCGATATTGAGAAGTTAAAAGAATATATATCTGAAGAATGTTTGAATGAACATCCTTCTGATCCAAGCGATGTCTTAGCAGAAGCTTATTTAATAAGACTAGAAAGACAAATTAAAGCTATTCATTTTTTAAGAACCATAAAATGTAATAATATTGCTGAAGAATTAGAATCAGAAGAAACCAACGAACCTGTTAGATATAGGCTGAATGAGCATCTTGAGGAGCTAAATTCAAAAATTAAATCTGCTCATGTCGTCGATTTAGATAGGTATATTTCCTGTACAAGCGATATCCTTGTACCTTATTTTGAATTAATCACCTTAGTGCTTGAAGACTCTCATCCGACTCTCAAATTCGGAGCTGATGAATCTGGATTAGAGCCAAACCTCAAGAAAAAATGTGTTATTTCTAAAGAAGTTAAAGATTTTATGTTAAGAAATGGACCAGATCTCCCACATTTTACTGCAATGTTTTGCAATAACTGTGTGGGAATTTCGGTTCCTTTATTTTTAATAATATAGTCTACTGGAAAACCCCCCTACCAATGGAATACCCCCTACCATTTTTTGACCATTTATTTCACCTTTAATTATCGACACTACTATTTTTAATTCAAATTTTCCTCTGAAAAACTAAAATGGTAGGGGGGTTTTCCAGTCTTCTAAATATATGGATTTGATGTATAATATATTTATTCTTTTCTATATTATTTATAAATAAAACATTAGTATAAATAAAAATAAATATCATGCATTTATAGTATAATATTTAAAGATAAAGTCATTTTTAGAAAGTATAAAGACGTTTAATTTGAATGAAATATCTACATTTTGGCTGTTTGGAAAATCATTTTTTTTTGCATGATGGACGTTATACATTGACGTTTATGATTATAATAACGCACGTATCATTTCATTTTTATATCTAATACACAGTTATGCTAGAACTTAAATGCGTATCAAAAGTAAATTGGAGTTTCTCAAAACCAAACGACACAAAGCACAAGACAAAGAACAAAACACACAAAAGATAACAGCAATAACGCGGCGTACTCAACCACAACAAACACGATCAAAGCGAGACCGCATGATTCGCAAATGGAGTTTCTCAAAACCAAACGAAACAAAGCACAAGACAAAGAACAAAACACACAAAAGATAACAGCAATAACGCGGCGTACTCAACCACAACAAACACGATCAAAGCGAGACCGCATGATTCGCAAATGGAGTTTCTCAAAACCAAACGAAACAAAGCACAAGACAAAGAACAAAACACACAAAAGATAACAGCAATAACGCGGCGTACTCAACCACAACAAACACGATCAAAGCGAGACCGCATGATTCGCAAATGGAGTTTCTCAAAACCAAACGAAACAAAGCACAAGACAAAGAACAAAACACACAAAAGATAACAGCAATAACGCGGCGTACTCAACCACAACAAACACGATCAAAGCGAGACCGCATGATTCGCAAATGGAGTTTCTCAAAACCAAACGAAACAAAGCACAAGAAAAAGAACAAAACACACAAAAGATAACAGCAATAACGCGGCGTACTCAACCACAACAAACACGATCAAAGCGAGACCGCATGATTCGCAAATGGAGTTTCTCAAAACCAAACGAAACAAAGCACAAGAAAAAGAACAAAACACACAAAAGATAACAGCAATAACGCGGCGTACTCAACCACAACAAACACGATCAAAGCGAGACCGCATGATTCGCAAATGGAGTTTCTCAAAACCAAACGAAACAAAGCACAAGAAAAAGAACAAAACACACAAAAGATAACAGCAATAACGCGGCGTACTCAACCACAACAAACACGATCAAAGCGAGACCGCATGATTCGCAAATGGAGTTTCTCAAAACCAAACGAAACAAAGCACAAGAAAAAGAACAAAACACACAAAAGATAACAGCAATAACGCGGCGTACTCAACCACAACAAACACGATCAAAGCGAGACCGCATGATTCGCAAATGGAGTTTCTCAAAACCAAACGAAACAAAGCACAAGAAAAAGAACAAAACACACAAAAGATAACAGCAATAACGCGGCGTACTCAACCACAACAAACACGATCAAAGCGAGACCGCATGATTCGCAAATGGAGTTTCTCAAAACCAAACGAAACAAAGCACAAGAAAAAGAACAAAACACACAAAAGATAACAGCAATAACGCGGCGTACTCAACCACAACAAACACGATCAAAGCGAGACCGCATGATTCGCAAATGGAGTTTCTCAAAACCAAACGAAACAAAGCACAAGAAAAAGAACAAAACACACAAAAGATAACAGCAATAACGCGGCGTACTCAACCACAACAAACACGATCAAAGCGAGACCGCATGATTCGCAAATGGAGTTTCTCAAAACCAAACGAAACAAAGCACAAGAAAAAGAACAAAACACACAAAAGATAACAGCAATAACGCGGCGTACTCAACCACAACAAACACGATCAAAGCGAGACCGCATGATTCGCAAATGGAGTTTCTCAAAACCAAACGAAACAAAGCACAAGAAAAAGAACAAAACACACAAAAGATAACAGCAATAACGCGGCGTACTCAACCACAACAAACACGATCAAAGCGAGACCGCATGATTCGCAAATGGAGTTTCTCAAAACCAAACGAAACAAAGAATATTTTACTAATTGAGATTAATTTTTTAGTAATTCTTTAATTTATTTTTTTTTTTTTTATAATTTTTTAATCTGATCAGATTTTTTGAGATTTGAGATTTTTGAGAATTTTGAGTTTTTTTTTTTTTGGGACCAATTAATAAAAGACTTAACGGGGGACCAGATAATAAAGGACGTAACACGGGGGGCCAATTAATAAAGGACGTAACACGGGGGGCCAATTAATAAAGGACGTAACAAGGGGGGCCAATTAATAAAGGACGTAACACGGGGGCACCAATTAATAAAGGACGTAACACGGGGGGGCCAATTAATAAAGGACGTAACACGGGGGGGGGGGCCAATTAATAAAGGACGTAAAACGGGGGGCCAATTAATAAAGGACGTAAAACGGGGGGCTTAGCAATGAAAGGAGGGAACCAGACGAGGGGGTGGGATGGTGGGCGTTATCTAATATCAACAATTGAATGATTGATAATTGACTGAAAGGTAGAAAAGTGAATGCAAGGAGGGAACCAGACGAGGGGGCGGGATGGTGGGCGTTATCATGATAATTTTGTTATTTTAGTTATTTTTTGTTATTTTTTTTAATTTTTTTTAATTTTTTTTTATTTTTTATTTTTTTTTTTTTTTTTTTTTTTTGTTGTTGTTTTTGCAACAATTTTCATTAAAGTTTATTAATAAACTTCATTTATGTATTATTATTATCATTATTGTTATTTTTTGTTAAAACAGGACTTTCTAATTCGAAACCAAGACTTTCTAATTCGAAACGAATTCGTTGCTCATAGGTAAAATCATTCAAATAACGGTTATTTTTCAATTCTTCAATTTCTTTTTTTTCTTCGTCTTCTTTCTTTGATGGCCTTCCTTTTTTTATTTTAATTTTATCATTCAATTGCTGATAGTCACTTTTATCTAAATCAATAAATGCTAACTGTAATCTGTGACTTAAAATGGTGTCTTCAGAATAATCCAATATCTTTGGCATTTTTTCGACAACTTTTTTAATGTTATCGTTTTGCCAATATACTGAAAACTTATTGAAGTCATCAAGTTTCACTCGTAATTCTGTTTCACCCTTCCCTTTTCTTAGTTCTCTTATTTTGGCTTTTTCTTCACTTGTTCTATGATGGTGCCAAATTTTGGTTGTAAAATCAATAGAAAATTTTACAATTGGCATTAAATTCACTGCTGACACATCGTAAACCGCTCCTGCAACTTCAAAAGATGATCGTATATTTGAATAAGTTGCGGCTTTTTGAAATGAGTCATACAACATAATTATTTTATCAATTAATAGATTGTCATCATCTATTTCAAATAGTCTGGCCTTTCGAACGTTTATTTTGTGAACATTAAATGTAGCTAAGTCCAACATTTGAGTTTGATTTGACGAGTGAGGCGGGATGAAGAATATTTTGATGTTATTTTGATTGCAAGAATCGAATAAAACATCTGTATAATGAGAAGGACATCCATCTATTATTAGAACTGCTGGACCTGAGTAATTGAATTTCTTTCTCCTCTCATTAACTTCTGGAATGAATACTTCAGTGACCCAATAATTGAATACATCACTGTTTATATATCCTGTTTCCTGATATTTGATAACAACTTTGTCGAAAAGTGACGCCCGAAGAATTCTGGCTTCAATTGTTTTACGTTTTACAACAATAAGAGGTTTTAGATATGATCCATCAGCGGCAATACATGCGACAAAGGTCGTATGATCATCTCTGCGCTTGACTGGATAATATAATGTTTGTGTATTGTCTTTAGGAACGACTAAAAGCTCTTTCTTTTTAGCGTCTACGTATTCATCGTGTCCTTCTTCATCAACATTGAATACGAAATAAGATGGTATTTCTATTGACAGAAAAAAGGCAGCCAGCATTGTATAGTAATAATCAATGGCTTGAGGTGAGCAGAAATATCTATCAGCGTCAATTGATTCTGCCTCTTCAACTTTCAAGTCTATCTTATGTATTGCGTTTATGTACGTTTTATAATCTAATTCTTGACCGACCATATTGGAAATGAATGCTTTTACCTGATCGTACTTTGGAGGTTCGCTTTGTGCTTCATACCATTCCTTGAATTTTATAACTTTATCTTTTGTGAGACTAAATGGTCTGCCATTTGGTCTACTCAAATTTTCTACATCTTTTTTCCCATTCATATATGCACGGTGGATAATCGGGACACTTACATCAAACAATTCTGCCACGTTGTCATATGTTAGTTTGAATTGTCCATCAAATAAATAACGAGAAAACTCGATAAGTATAAGAACTTGTATTCTAAAACTTTTAGCTTCTTTATAAATATCTTGACTTGTTATCGCCATTACAATTTTATTTGTATTTTGATTTGTGGGATAATTGATAATATCTTTTGGAGCATTAGGAGCACTGGAACTCATTTTAAAAAATAAAAAAAAATTGAATATGATTGGCCAAATTTTCTGAAAAAAAGGTCAATAGAAAAAATAAAAAATTATTGATATTAAATTGATTTTAATTTCCAAAAAACAAAATATTTATCATATAAAATTTATTTATTAAACTAAAATGCTCTATTTCAAATAAAATTCTAAATTCCAAAAGAAAACTAAGGCCGATGGCATTTATCATTTGGGCGAATCATGTGGTCTCGTTTTGATCGTGTTTGTTGTGGTTGAGTACGCCGCGTTATTGCTGTTATCTTTTGTGTGTTTTGTTCTTTGTCTTGTGCTTTGTTTCGTTTGGTTTTGAGAAACTCCATTTGCGAATCATGCGGTCTCGCTTTGATCGTGTTTGTTGTGGTTGAGTACGCCGCGTTATTGCTGTTATCTTTTGTGTGTTTTGTTCTTTTTCTTGTGCTTTGTTTCGTTTGGTTTTGAGAAACTCCATTTGCGAATCATGCGGTCTCGCTTTGATCGTGTTTGTTGTGGTTGAGTACGCCGCGTTATTGCTGTTATCTTTTGTGTGTTTTGTTCTTTGTCTTGTGCTTTGTTTCGTTTGGTTTTGAGAAACTCCATTTGCGAATCATGCGGTCTCGCTTTGATCGTGTTTGTTGTGGTTGAGTACGCCGCGTTATTGCTGTTATCTTTTGTGTGTTTTGTTCTTTGTCTTGTGCTTTGTTTCGTTTGGTTTTGAGAAACTCCATTTGCGAATCATGTGGTCTCGTTTTGATCGTGTTTGTTGTGGTTGAGTACGCCGCGTTATTGCTGTTATCTTTTGTGTGTTTTGTTCTTTGTCTTGTGCTTTGTTTCGTTTGGTTTTGAGAAACTCCATTTGCGAATCATGTGGTCTCGTTTTGATCGTGTTTGTTGTGGTTGAGTACGCCGTGTTATTGCTGTTATCTTTTGTGTGTTTTGTTCTTTGTCTTGTTCTTTGTTTCGTTTGGTTTTGAGAAACTCCATTTGCGAATCATGCGGTCTCGCTTTGATCGTGTTTGTTGTGGTTGAGTACGCCGCGTTATTGCTGTTATCTTTTGTGTGTTTTGTTCTTTGTCTTGTGCTTTGTTTTTCTTCTTTTTGTAATTTAATGTTAGGAAAAATAACGAATTATTTTAGTGTAAACCTTTCAATATTTCAATGAAAAATGGTAGGGGGGTATTCCATTCTGTAGGGGGGTTTTCCAGTAGACTATACCAAATATAAAAACTGTCCAGAAGAAATCAAACCATTTGTTCAATCAGGTTTATTATGGGCTTGCTCCACATCAAGTGAATGGCAAACTAGGAACTCTTTTTTGCTTTGGGTTCTAAACTTCATCAATTGGCTGTCATCGTACCGTTTTTTTCCCAAAATTAATATTCGATTATTTAGCAAACTATCTACAAAATAATAATATTTTTATTAAAAAATATTAAAGTTTTAAAAATGTGTCACTTTTTTCACGGTTGAATCCCCTATAAAAATATATATTTTTATAAAGAGATAAATATTTATCTCTCAAAATACAGAGGTGCGAGAGCTAAAATAACGTATTTTTTATGATTTAATTTATATTTATCTCCATAAATAAAAAATATTTTTCAAAAACAATTTCAAAATTATTTATATATATAAGTATTATTTATAAAATATAATCATTCATCATCACAAAATATTAAAAACAAAAGTTATTAACACCATCAAAAATCATAAAAAAATCAATTTAAGGTACAACTTTTTCTGAAAAAAACTTTATCGATTCAATTTATATTTGGTATGATTAAAGGTACAAATCCAGTACGTTTAGTAACCGCAATTTTTTTTGACATTCTCAAAGAATAAGATGACATGTTAAATAAAAAACGATTATTTTCATCCATTTCATATAACATGTCATAATATTTATTTAAATTGTAAAATAAGTGTCAAAAACAAACCTAGTCAATTTAAACTTTTTCAGAGACATGCAACTATTCAAATAATAAACGTTCTCCTATTCAAAAAATAACGTACTGGATTTGTACCTTAAGGTACAATTCTCATACGTTAAATATTGAGAAGGATTACGTTAAAATTTTGTGAAAGCGAACCTCTCAGAAAAAGTTTATTTTTGAATGAGTGTCAGATTTGAAATTCAGAGCTTTATTTTCTAAAAATAAGTAATTGAAAAAAGTCAAGTTAAAAATTTCCAATTTGGTAGTTTTAATTTATTTTTTAATTTATTTTTTTTGTTTGATTTTTATTTTATTTTATTGTTTTTATTTTGTTTTTTATTTATAATAATTATTATAAAAAAATTCATTTAACATGTCTTTATGTGTCAAAAAAAATTGCGGTTACGTAACGTATGAGAATTGTACCTTAACAAAAGCATGATTTATGAATCAATTTATTAATCGTAAAAATAATTATTACAATAAATGGTTAATAGTCTTTACTTATAATAAAAGGGTTCGACTCTCTCAAATTTTTTTTGATTGAAAAATAATAATATCTTAAAAATTAAATATTCTTTCTATTTAATAAATTCTTAAATCAATATCTGATAAAATCTTTATTCATTTAATATATCTTAAAAAACAAAATATTTGTTATTTATTCCATAAATCATTAAAATAAGTGTTTTTATTATGATATTTGAGGCTTTTTCTTAAATGATTTATTATTTACATTATTTATATATAACTTAAAATATAATAATAATTTTTAAAAAATTATATTATTGATATTCAAGAAATTATTGTTTTTTATAAATAAAAATTTTGAATTAATAATTGAATAAAATACTAGTTTTTGAAAAAATTATTTTGATAATATCAGAATTTTGAAAATATAATACATTTATTAACAAATACCTATTATTTGGATAATATATTAGTTATATCATCATATTAATGATTATATATTTATTATATATAATATAAATTATATATATATTATTATAAAAGATTAATTTACATTTTTACTCAGTTTATATGTATATCACAATTGAGAATTAATTATAATAACGTATTAATTCAATTTTATTTATGATAAATAAATTTATCTTACATGATATTTAATTAATTACTTTTTAATTAATTTAAAATATGTAAATAAAATTATGAAAAAAGAATATATGATATGAAAGTTATAAAATATTTATATATTTGGATATTTACAAATTCCCAAAATCTCTTTGAATGGTGGAAATTAGATAAGAACTCAAAAATATTTTCTCATCTCAAAAGTTAAACTTTTTCTGTTTTTATTTTTTTTAGAGAAATATCTCTATTTTGGCTAATAGAATCGGCTTCATATTTAAAATTGCATCATGTTATTGATAATGCCAATATTATTTATTATTAATTTTTTATAATTTTAGAATTTGATAACCGCCAAAGGTCGAACCCTTTTCTTATAATAAACAAGTTATTGTGCAGAGCAGAAAATGAAAAGAAATGCTATTAAAATGGAAAATATCGTCATACATCAATGATATAAGAGTTTTAACATATTCATTTATATTTTATACATATATATAAAATATTAGGGAATAAAATATGAATGTTTTAAAAAATTGAGAATAAGTTAAGGTAGGTCTGTATCGGTGTAATTTTTACAGTCCGTTTAAAATTTAATGGTGTAAAAAATACAATCTGGTGAAGTGCTTTTGTTTTCTACAAATTTATATGTTTTTATTAATATCAATATAAACCAAAAGAGATAAAAGAAATTAAAATTAATATTTTGTTTATTTTTAATTGAAATTATTAAAAAAAGTTATTTTTTTTAAATTTTTAAATTTTCATTCCATAATGAAACTTTTTGAAATGTTTATTTTTTTTTATGGATCCAAATTGCCATTTAATTTTTCATTTTTTATTTCTTTTGAAAAAATTCTAATTCCATTATCAATAACGTTGAAGACTTCTGCTGGAAGACCAAAAACAAACTCTTTGGGCGTTTCTGTGAATGGCAAATTTTTGTTCACATACTCACTGATTTCTGATGAAGATTCACTGTGACTGAATCTTTTAATTGTGTTGATAACAGATTTTCTTATTCTTGAATAATAATTTGAATCAACAGTGACTTCTTTTGACTCATGAATTTCATACTCATAGAAAAGTTCTTTTTGAAATCTATTCTCAAAAAGGATTTTAGGAGGCTGAATTTCTGGAAACTGTACATTCATTTTAACCAAGTGAGTACAAGGAATTTTGACTTCAAGCATGCTTGATATTAATGCTGATTCACCACAAGTGCAAGTTTGGTTGTCTAAATTAGTTTCATAATAAGCACTTTGAGATTCTTCAATTTCAGGTGGAATGCTCTTTAAAATATCATTTATCTTCTTTTTATGTCTTGCGTAGTTTTTATTAAAACGATCATTAAAGGAGTGACTTTTTGAATGAATCTGATCAATTAACCGTTTAATTGAATGAAAAAATTCATTTCGTCGTGGTATTTTGGCGTTGAGATGCCCGTGCATGCTTTCAATGTTATTGGTGCAACTAGGCATCTTATATTTAATCCTTTCTAACATTGAGCATTGACTCCATCTTGATTGGTCAAAAATTTCAATTTTATTTTTAATAAATGCAAGCCCGACTTTACGGAGAATGTCACTTAATTCTTTTTTATCTTTCTCATTTTCTATTTTTTCCCAAGCTTCTGAATAAGAGTCAATTAATTTTTGCAAATCTTTTAAACAAGTACAGGAAACAAGGTTGGATATTTGTTTTGAAAACTTGCTTCTACCAAGACTTACAAGGAGATGTCTTAAACATATTAAATGCGTTACTCCTTGTTTAGAAACGGCCGCTTTTAATGCAGTTCCTTGGTCAGATTCTATGACATGAACGTATGCTGCTAGTTTATATCCAAAGATATTTTCGTATCTCTCGAAAAAATCATTATAAATTTTTTCGCTCTCAGTAAGAGCAAAGCTGAATCCAATAGGAATACCAGTGTTTTGAATGATTATAGTTGGTATAGAAACATAATAATTTTGAATAGTAGAGAAGGTTGTATCAAGCATCATACCGTTAATGAGCGGATTCTCAACAATACTACTAGCAAAAGGAGCAATGTAGGTGCCGGCAAGGATATAAAATGTTTCGCCCCCAATAGTAATTTTATCTAACTTTTTTCTGGTGTTATTGTTTTTGACAAGATGAAAGTACATGTAGCCTTCAGTTTTCTGAATCAAAGCATTAAAGTCAATAAGCTCATAGCAAGTGCTCTTTATGAAGCAATCGTAAAAATCATATATTGCATTTGTATCATTTGTCTTATTATAAACTTTATAGCCAACGAATGAAAGGCAGAAACTAGCGAATACGCACGTAAAATCTTCTTTGGAATAAAAGTTGAGATTTGAATCACGTAGAATGGCATACGTTCCCTTGTTTGTAAGCTTCAGATAAAAGCTTTTTTTAAATGAATATAAATCAACTTCTTCACTTGTCCAACTATCCACTAAGCTTTTTGAAAATTTAACAACAATATTAATATCAGTAATGTTAAATATAATATAATTGGAAGGATCTACTTCGGAAATAAATCTAAAGAAGAAATATATTTGACCATTGGAACGTTTTTGTTTCCTGAAGCCATTATTTTGGTCTATTTTCCAGGTAGACAGTTCGTTTAACAACACAGAAATCCATTTGAACGTCCAGGCACCCATATCAAGCTCCACTATTACGTTGCTTGCTCTTTCATAATCACAATTCCTCATAGCAACTGAAGTGATTTTAATCTCGTCAAGAGTATCTAAAAGTAGCTTAGTGCTTCTTTCTTGATCAATCATATTAATGAAATGAATATTTAAACAAGTACGTTGATTATTTTTTATAAATATAAACGCACAAGCTTTCAAATCATAAACGTACAAGCTTTCAAATCATAAACGTACAAGCTTTCAAATCATAAACGCATGTATTTATGTGTAACAGATCATTAACCGTCAATGAGCATGGAGCACTAAAGAAAAGTACCATCATATGCAAGTTAATGTCTTGCTCGTATTGTGTAAAAAGTAAAGACGAGATTTATAAATTAAGATTTGTTTTGAAGATCAACTATCATCATTGTTGATTGAGCTTTATAAAACTTTTAATTGAAAGTACCATCATATGCAAGTTAATGTCTTGCTCGTATTGTGTAAAAAGTAAAGACGAGATTTATAAATTAAGATTTGTTTTGAAGATCAACTATCATCATTGTTGATTGAGCTTTATAAAACTTTTAATTGAAAGTACCATCATATGCAAGTTAATGTCTTGCTCGTATTGTGTAAAAAGTAAAGACGAGATTTATAAATTAAGATTTGTTTTGAAGATCAACTATCATCATTGTTGATTGAGCTTTATAAAACTTTTAATTGAAAGTACCATCATATGCAAGTTAATGTCTTGCTCGTATTGTGTAAAAAGTAAAGACGAGATTTATAAATTAAGATTTGTTTTGAAGATCAACTATCATCATTGTTGATTGAGCTTTATAAAACTTTTAATTGAAAGTACCATCATATGCAAGTTAATGTCTTGCTCGTATTGTGTAAAAAGTAAAGACGAGATTTATAAATTAAGATTTGTTTTGAAGATCAACTATCATCATTGTTGATTGAGCTTTATAAAACTTTTAATTGAAAGTACCATCATATGCAAGTTAATGTCTTGCTCGTATTGTGTAAAAAGTAAAGACGAGATTTATAAATTAAGATTTGTTTTGAAGATCAACTATCATCATTGTTGATTGAGCTTTATAAAACTTTTAATTGAAAGTACCATCATATGCAAGTTAATGTCTTGCTCGTATTGTGTAAAAAGTAAAGACGAGATTTATAAATTAAGATTTGTTTTGAAGATCAACTATCATCATTGTTGATTGAGCTTTATAAAACTTTTAATTGAAAATACTATCATACATAAGCCATTACTTTTCTTATAAGCTTTTTTAATCTGAAAGCTAGTAGTTTATCTCTATATATCTTTGTATATATATAAAACGGTTATGGCTGGCCAATTATAAATTTATAAACGTATTGTAAAAATTACACTAAAAAAGACCTACCTAAGTTAATTCAAAATAAAATAAAAATTCAATTTATTTTTGGTCATATTATTTTAGTAACCTTAGAATTATCTCATTTTGTTCTTCGCCAAAAATTTAGGCGTCAAATTTTAACCTAATATTTTATATTAGGTTAAATATCAATAATACTGTTTTTTCTAAAAATAAAAATATACATTTTTTATTCATTCATATTTTTTATCTAATCTTATCAAATCTTAAATATAGATTAAAATCAAAAAATACATACTTTTTTATGAGATATTTGAAATTCATTTGAGATCATAAGTTTATCAAAAAGTACAACAACGATCATTATACACTCAATTTTATAAAATTTTTTTTCAAAGTGAGTGTTCTGAAATACAAAATTACGTTCAAATCACAAACCAAACACCAATATAATTACTCTTTTATAAAATTTTATTTTTTTGAATTGAATGTTATCTGAAATATTCAATTTTTATCTTGAAAAAAATTGTATAATTACAATAAGTAGATGAAAGGACTTGATAATAATGATATTTTTAAACATGGAGCTAGCGCCAAAAAACAAGTTCAACAAAAACCTTATATTAACACATATATCAACGTTTCTAAATATAATTCACAAACAAGGCAAATGGATAATCAAGGAAGATTTATCCTTGCTGTCACACGAACAACACAATCAACAAATATTACTGTGTATAAATCAGGTGCACACAATCTATTTTCGTTTAGTTTATCACGAAATATTAATTGGACTTTACAAAATCAAGTTTACGTATATATTACAGATCCAAAAGGCGTTCAGTGGCTCTTTCAATTTCAAAATGCGAATGAGGCGGCTCAAGCGACGGCAGCAATTGGCATTTTAATGAGCGTAAAGAAAAGTACAGAATGCGCAACTTTTGATACAAACGTGGTTAAAGCTTCTCGTGGATTACAGATTGGCGATTCAGCTACCCTTATATTTCATTGCTTTTCTATTTCACAATTTCCTTTTGTTGCTTGCCCACCAACATCAGCTGAGCTCAATTATTCAACTCAAATTGCCCGTGATAAGCTTCCTGTAGGCTTTGTTACTGGTGTTCTTGGAATGACAGTTGGAAGTACAAGAGCAATATATATTCCTTCATCGTTAACTTCTCTAGAAAATGGACAGCGTGATAATCGTTTCCCAGCCTCAAATTTGATGGTTGTTGTAACATTAAAATCTGTGGGCTCGGAAGAACCAGCACCTCAACAGTTATCTGTACAATCATCTGAAGCTCAAATTAATCCACAACAGTCAGATACAATTGATAGTACTCCAACGTCAGCAAGAAAACCAGTAGCTACTGCCCCATCAGATGAAAGTGTGCCAACCACTGTAGTGAAAGAAGAACAAGAAGATACTCAACCTACAAATGATGAAAACAGTGAAAAAATCGATGATGCTGAAGTAGAAGATCAGGTAGATCGTGAAGAATATGAAAGAATGCAGAAAATCAAAAAAATCCAAAAAATGGGCGGTGTCTCATCATTTAATATGCAACCAAATCCAATGAGCTCAGGTTTAGGAACAACCGAAAAAAGAAGAAGATCATTTGCATCTGAACCAAGCACAGATACTTATACGCCACCAAGTACAACTCCAAAAAGATATGATGATGACGAATATATGATGTATAGTGGTGGGTTAAATGAAATCCAGAAATCAATTATGTCAAAACTTGATTTACTCACCGGCGGAACGAATGATGTTATGCGATCTGTTTCTTGCTTATCTATTCAACTTCAAGAAAAGATCAACAAAATCAATCAAATGAAACAAGAGATGGAAGAATATCGCACAAAAGCAGCTAATTCCGTCTCATTCAAAGAACTTGAGACAGTAAAGAGGGAAGCAGATCAAGTTAAAAAAGATAATAAAATTTTAGAAAACAGGCTTACAGAACTTGAAACAAGATATGCACGACTTCGTCAAAGAGCTACAGATAACGCGGAAGCTTCTAAACAGAGAGAAAAATCTATCATTAAAAAATTAATGGGCGATGCCTTTAGCGAAATAAGTAATATATTTGATGGAGACTCCGATTATAAAGGTGCAGAAGTGTCAGAACAACTTTATTCCATTCTCAGAAAAAATGCTTTCTCTGCTATGGATGAAATAAATAAAAATGGTTTATTTTAAACTTTTGTTTGTGATGTGACCAACAGCCCATTGAAAAAGATTCATATAATAAAAATTCAAAAAAACGGATTTTAATTTTATTATTTCCTCTTAGTGTTGTTAAAAGTTATATACAAAAATTCCAAACAGACTTTTGTCAAAATCAAAAAAAATTAAAATAGACTTTAAAGACCAATCTAAACATATAAAAACATTTTTAAAGCAAATTTGAATTAATCTTTTTTGATTTTTTTGAGCTAATCTTAATTATTTTTTAGTAAATTTTCAAAATAAAATTAAGAAAAATATTGTGAAAAAAGGTTATTCAATTTTCTTGTAAAATTTATTGCTTTTTATATTTGCAAACAAGTATAAATATATTTTTTTTAGTAATTAATTATATATTTAAAAGAATAAATTTAATAAATATAAAGATAAATAGAGTTTATTTTAATTTTTGTCAATCAAAAAGTTATGTTTTTATTTTCTTAGGTATTCTCAAAAATTCAGATTAGCTTTTGATCAAATAAAATATTTATTCTCAATTGTTAATCATAATTTCAATGATAGAAACTTTTTAAATGTTATTTAATCGTTTTAATCTTTAATTGACTAGCTTTGTTTTTGGTATTTTGATTTGACTAACTCTGTTTTTGGTATTTCGGTTGTATTTCGGTTGTATTTTTGTCTATAACTTTTAACAACACTATTTCCTCTTTTTATTTTTTGTTAACCAAACACGGAAAATAATTCACCAAAAATTCTTTTTTTTTTTTTTTTTTTAAATTTACAATTGACAAAATTAATTTAATAATTTTGAATTCATAAATGGCCGAATTATTCATATAATTTTTTATTTATTAACTTAAAGACAAAAAAATAATTAAATTGAATCCGCTGATAGCTTACAAGCAAGATGAGCAACAGTTGCATCTTTCTGTGCAATAAAAACGGATTCACCAATTTTTTTACCGCAAATTATGCATTTCAGACCATCTGTAACAACAGCTTTTCCTTTCTCCAATTCTTGAAGCTGCAACTTTTTCATTTGAATTGTTTTCTCAAGGAGAGCATTTCTTAGTTTCAACACTCTGAGACAGTTAATTCTATGAGAAGTGGCAGCCTTCATGAATTCGTTCATTTCGTTCACTTTGAAGGACTTTGGTACTCTATTAACAACGCCATCAAGTTGCATTCGAGTAGCTCTTGTATTTAATAATTTCTTCATTGATGCGTCAAGTTTCTCTGTAGGACCTTTAGCAGCTCTTCTCCGTTGATAATATGTATCAAAAAGCTTGTTGTAAACTGTCTTATCGATTTCGTTTTTGTATACTTCATCGCAGAAACGAATTGCTATTTCGAAAGGAAAACTTGGCCGTGTAATTAAGTGAACAGCTTCGAGTATCTTTGGAGGAGTCGCTTTCTTCAAAACAGTTATTCTTTCTTCGATCAGATTATTACTCACATCTTTGATTGCATCGAGGACTTCTTGCGTTCGATATAAGTTGCTTTTGTTGAGGATATCCAATAGTCTGGTTCTGTATTCTTTCAAGGGCGACTTTTCTTCGCTAATTGGGATATATCTTTGCTTTTTGGGAGGTTCTGGTGAAGTGACCACTTGCGAAGGTGAAGTTGCCGCTAAATTATTAGAGCTATTTGTGGGCGTTGCTGGTTTGGTTACATACAATGAAATAAGTTTTAGGTATAGTTTAATGAGATTCCAATGCGCTAATTGAATTGTTACGCGACATCTGTAGACTGCATAGAATAAAAATTTAACTTGCATCTTTGCGATCAGTTCGATTCTATTTTTCTTTTCATCATCTGTTTCAAATACATTCTTACTATTAATTGTTAATGGGCATTTTTCTTCAATAATACGAAGAATTTCAATTATCATGTCAGATAATTTCGCCTTGTCTATCTTTTTATCAGACAGACATGGGCTAAAGAACATTTCAACACATTTGTCTTTCGATTTTTCGTTAATTTGAGTGTAAACTTCAGTAAAATATTTATCTCCAAGTTCGATAAAGTTGCTTGAGTCACGGATGTATGCAATAACTCCATCCCAACAAATGGGATTAGCATCAAAAAGAGGTTTTAATGCAAGATCATGTCGGTGATGAATTGAACAAAGTCTTCTAAATTCTTCTGGGGCGCTTGGTTTGAGTGCTGCCGCGGCAACATCAAAGAATAAAGGCGGATTCTTCCCATTTAAAAAGGGAGTCAATTTCTGTGGTATCATAATTGCATAGCATTCTATTAATATAGTATTATAAATTTTGAGTGTAGTGGGTTGTCTTTCATTTTTAATAACATGGTCATTAATATAAAGTTGTAGCTCATAAATTCCATCTTCTCTTGCATTTATTTTGGCTGGTTTTAATGAAAACAAAATATTGGAAATGTTGTGAGAAGTAGCGTTTGCTTCATCAATACTTCGTTCAGCCCATTTTTGAAGTTCATCAAGTTTGTTTCGTACTTGTGAAGCTGTAGGATAACTTATACTCTGTCCAGACTGAATAATACAGTCTATTCTCCTTTTTACAATTTCATCAATCTCATTATCATAATTTTCTTTATCTTTCTTTTTTTGTATTGCTAGATTTATAACTTTTTGAGTTTCTTTAACAAGTTCAATATATTTGTTACAATCTTCGTTCGCAAGGGATAGAAAATCATATTGGGGTTGTTCTTCTTGGGAATGAAGAAGAACGCGAAAATTATGAATAATGTGGAAAGGATGCTTCTTGGATTTGACAAACATTTCAAAGGCCTTTTGGTAATCGCGCGCTAAAATAAGAGATTCACTATATTCATAATACATATCATCAAGAATGCTGTTGATATCAAAAGATTGGGCATCGAATTTTTCACATACACGAATGATATAATCGTAAAAATAATTTGGGTCTTTATCACGGTAACGTTTCATTGCATTTTTGAGTCTGAAAATTTGTGGTATGTAAGGAGAAGTTTTATTCATATGGAATTTAATTGTACATATTGATGAGTTTCCTCCGATGACAATATTATATCCATCAATTACGTCAATTATTGGGTTTTTGATTTTTATATTTAATGTTTCATCAATTGGCATACCAATGTTTTTCATCATAAATTGCTTTGACATAACTGCAAGATAAAATGGCGGTCGGACATTGAGAGCTAAAACATCCTCAGGAAATGTGTATTTTGTATGCTGCTCAGCATTATTACCAATTTGTTGAACTTGGTTTTCTGTATTAAGATAAAAAAAAGCATTCGATCTTTCAACACCATAAAACATTTTAAAATTCTTTGGTAAGTTATCTGATTCGACTTCTTGATTATCAATATCATATATATAGTAATTATTCTTATCATAAATCAAATAATTAGTAAGTGATCCTACCATATCAATAGCTTTTTTAATTGGATTTTCAATACAATCTTTTGTAATGAATGATTCGCCATCATATAAATATATGTAAATATACTGAGGAGTAATAACTACTAAAAGTGCGTTATCACTGATAGTCACAAAATTTAACGCTTGGGCTGGATAGCTATCAAATTGTGCAGGATGAAACCTTTGAAGACCTTGAGAAGTTTCTGTTGAAATGTATATTTGATTGTTTGTGAGAATTAATAAATGATATAATTTATTTGCTTTTAATATTCCAAATTTTTGAATATTAGATTCCACAATATCAGTAAATTTGCGTTCTCCATCTGCACTATTTGTTTTAAAAACGGAAAGAGGATAACATATAAGTTCATGTTTTTTGGTGACTGCATATATCATTGTGCTAGTATGGGATAATCCAATGATAGGATTTGTAGATGTATTTAATTCAACAATTTCTCGATAACAAAGGTGTTCAATTGGCTGCTGAATCATTGTGAAGTTTCTATTGCATAAATTTTCAATTGTTTGAACCTTCACAAAAATTTGATATCAAATTGTTTTCCTATTCATTTTTCAGAAGTATCATTTAAATGAAAATTCAAAGGAAATTTTTGACCTTCAACGTTTAAAGTCGGATTCAATTAGCCTGGAGGCAAACTTTTTAAATTACCATAGAAATCCATTCAAAATTGTCCCAAGCTTCATGTAAGAAATTCAGAGATACTCTGAAAATGAAAAAGTGTAAAGCTTAAATAAAAAGAAAATTAAGAAAAAAATCTTTAGAAGAAATCTTTTTATTGAGACCTAAAAGAAAAAATTGAAAGTGGATAGGGATAGTTCTATGACTTTTTCTATGAAAACTCGTCTGGGCAGTAAAACTAGCATCAATCTTATTTACTAGGCTTTAAATGGTCAATGACCACTTTTTGGCAACTGGTCACTTGGAGCTATAAAATGCTTTAATTCTGGTCATTTCCAACCTAAAATGACCACCAATTTAAAGCCGAGCTTATTTATAATAATTCAAGAAATTTCTATCTGGAGCATAAATATCTATTCTCGAGATGTTTTAAAGTGGCGATTCTTTTTTAAAAATGCTTTTTTTGCATATGATTTATTCATATTGTTCTTCTTGGTTTAAAATAAATGAGATTTTTTTAGTATTCAATTGAAAATTTTGTTTTTCACTTTTATCAGAATTTTTTTGAGAGAAGGTCCTCAGCATTTTGAATCCGACTTTATATAAATTGATGTGTAAAAGACCAATTATACATTGAAAATTTATTTATCATGCATTCAAGGAAGACGAGACAGATATTTGAATGCGGATATATTGTAGCTGGTCGCTACCGAATTATAAAACTTATTGGCCAAGGTGGCTATGGCGATATTTACAGTGTTGATGAAATTACAAATGACGAATTTAACAATAAATTTACCAACGAAAGTAGTTCTAATCCAAAAATTCTTTATGCAATGAAAATTGAAAGCCTTACTGCTGAAAAAAAAGGACTTGATCCTGAAATGGAAATTCTTTCAGAAATTCAAGACTCACCTTTTTTTCCTCACATTCATGAACGTGGAATGACCCAAACACACAGATTTCTGGTGATGGAACTTTTCGGTCCATCTCTTTCAAACACCAGAAGACAAATGCCAAGTCATAAATTTTCCCTAGGAACTGTTTTACGACTTGGAGTATATATGATTGAATGCATAAAAAGTTTTCATGAACATGGATTTGTTCATAGAGATATAAAACCTGGCAATTTTTTATTGAGATCTTCCCAACACTTGACTACTACCGAAGAAGCAAAGTTATTTAAACAAGATCAGAGTGACAATATCAATGATGTTGATAAAGAAAAAAAACAAAATGATAATGAAATGAATAAAAATAACATCGAAGCAAACCAAGATAATGATAATAACAACTCAAATTCTCATTCTGATAGTGCAAATTCAAATACAAATAATAATACTACTTTTACCGATAGTATTAACAACAATAACAACAGCATTGACAATATTAAAAACAATAAAAATCTTAATGACAACAAAAGTTCTAACATTGATGACAGCCAAAATAATTTATCTGATATAAATAATGCAAATAAAAGCAACCAAAGTTTCCAATTAGATATTTGTACAAATCCAATAGCGCTCATCGATTTTGGGCTTTCTAAACGCTACATTGATCCAGAGACATCACTTCCATATCCTGAAAAAAATCGAGCTGGCTTCAGAGGGA
This sequence comes from Tritrichomonas musculus, assembly GCA_039105265.1. NCBI lineage: Eukaryota > Parabasalia > Tritrichomonadida > Tritrichomonadidae > Tritrichomonas > Tritrichomonas musculus. Next base: position 2,529,185 of record JAPFFF010000005.1, on the reverse strand, counting down.
CTTGCAAATATGCTTCTATTTATGCTCATAATTTCAATGATCAATGTCCTCGTGATGATCTAATATCTTGGTGTTATTCAATGGTTGAACTAATTGAAGGATATCTTCCATGGGGCAATATACGTGAAAACGCTAGAGTTAGACTGATCAAAAGCCAAATAGTACCAAGAAATCTTTTCAGATCGCTTCCTCGAGAATTTATTGATATTTGGAAATATTTGAATAGTTTGAAATATGATGTTGTATGCCCTAAATACGATTACATCATACAACTTATCGTTGAACCATTTTATACTTATGTTTTTAACAAAAATAACAGATTTTTAAATTCAAATTTAAATACCAATTCAGATTTAAATGACAATTCAAATTTAAATGATACATTAAGTCCTGAATCTAATAGTGCATTTTGTGAAAAGAATATATATATTCCTTTTGATTGGGAAAACTTAACAAGAGAACAAATAGAATCTTATTCAGGCGTTAGTTATCTACCATCAGCTAAGAATGTCCCATTACCAAAAAGAGTAGGTGGTGGACTTATTAGTGATGATGATGATGTAAAGCAATTTGGAAAAAGTAGCAGATGCATTGGGTGCACAGTATTCTAAATTTTCGTTATACCGTTCAAGATTTGTTTTACGAATTACTAATCTTTTTATTTATACGGATTGTTATAGATTTTAACTTGTTTTTTTTTTTTTTTCTTTCTATAAATATGCAATATTTTATTTTAGGAATGAATCAGCTTTTTCATTTTCTTTTTTCATATGCTTTTTTTTTATTTTTGAAATTTTAAAGAACAAAAAAAGGGTTTGCAATCATATGATTGAATAAAAATAAAAATTATTTTATAAAAATCAAACAAAACAAAATAAAGTTAAAAATTAATTATTCAGGAGACAAAGAATTGAGATCACCAATTTTTTCTGAAGCAACAAAGGTTCCATGTATTTCTTTTCCAAATTCAGCAAGGATGGATGCACGAAGTTGTGGTGAATCCAAAGCATCTTCTTTGATTTCATTAGAAATGCTCTCAACATCGTTATAATTACTTACAACACTCTTGAATGCTTCAGCAAAATCTGTATTAATCAAATCTGGAGCTAATGCCATGAACATTGATAATAATTTGGTTAATTCCAGATCAACATGAACAGTAAGTGATGAAAATCTTCGAAACATAGATAAAAGAGTTGGAAATATGTTATTATTTGAATTTATTTCACTTCTATCAGGACGTGGCCCAAGTGAACTTATTCGGTTAGTTGCATCAGTAATGTAAGCATCAGTAGAAGATGTACCTTCAGACTGCACAAGCCATTGAGGTGGAATAAAGGATAATATATCTGCTGGACTATCACAAACTGGTGGAAAAATAAATGGGGATGAATCAGGTATTGTTAAAAGAGTTTTGAGTAGAAGAATAGCTGATTTTTGATCTTTAGCATTTTCTGAGTTTAAACAAAGTATTATATCATTAATATGGGACTGACTGGTGGCATATTTAAGGACAGGAACTTTAACGTCAGATGAAGTGAAGAATGATAAGAAAAATGAAGCAGCTAAATGCTTTTTAAATGTCGGCAAATTTGAAAATGAATTAATTACGTTTTGCATTTGAAAACCACCAGCAACCAAAAATAAATTATCAATCCATTGCATTGTTGAAGTCATTGTTCCATTGAATTGAATAGTTGAAACATATCCCGAAACCGCTTGCAAAAAATCAATAAGCTGTGGATATAAATGCTGACAAACATATTTTCCAAATGAATCAGGCATTGGGTCTTGAGCATTTGGATCCTTGTTAAACAGAACTAACAAAAAGTCGCGGGATTTAAGACCAATTTCAGTTAAAGTCATAGATGCGGAGCAGAAAAAATCGAGTAGTGGAAATGATACTGAGTTTCCTTTTTGAATTGACATTATATCGAGAAGAATTGGCTTTTTACAACAAGTAGACCAAACATCAATAGCAAAATCTCTGGTTTCTTTTGGGCATTTATGGTCTAAAGATTCTAATTTTGATAAAATTTTGGTAATTGGAGAATGTATTGAAACTTGGGCTATTTGTGAATTTAAATTTGTATTAATAAAAAAGAGAAAGAAATTGAGAACTGGCTCAAGATGTTCTGATGGTAATTCAGAAGTAACAGCATCAGCAATTTTTGATAAAATTTGTTCTTGGACAAAATAATCAAAACGAATATAATTGCCTCTATTAATTTCTAGAAGAAGAGCAGTTCCTATACTTGATAAAGCTGCCTTTAATTTTGTTGTTTCATCGACAGCTCTTGATTTAAGAACATTAATCGTCGTATTACAATCTTTTTTAAATTCGTCAAGTTCATTTGGTGGTTGAGGAGCTAAAAGCTCACCGACTTTATTAAATAAATTTCTCATTTAAAACTTAATCCAAAATTTGTATCACAAAAAATTTTTAAAGAGCCACTTTTTGAAAAATTTCACCTTCATATGTAAACAATTGAAAAAGTGGTAATTTTTCATTGAAATAACTCGAAATATGCTAATTACCAAAGTATTAAAACAGGCTTACTATATATAACATTCAGAATTGATTTTGGGCTTATACTTAAATGTTTGAAATTAGTTTTTCAATCTGCAAATAAAATAATTTAATTAGAAATTACAATGAAACTATTAAAAGCTTTTTAACTTATTTGATTTGAATCAAATATAATTTATAAATTGAACAATCAAAAATCTCCTTTTTTGAATGCTTGAATTGGCTTATTTTGTACTAAAAATAATCCAATCACAAAGAGAACTTTTTCTTGAAGGATTATGCCATTGAATGTTTTTATATAGATTATATTGAATTGATCTCATTTTTTTTCTTTGGTTTCATTTGAAATGCAGCAAATTTCTTTTCAAGATATTACTCAAATATGCAAAAATTTTTTAAATGACATTGATGATTCAACAATAAAGGCATTATATTCAGAATTTGATTTTTTATATATTGATTTTGAAAACGAAGAGATCTACAAAGACTATATCCAAGAATATTTGAACGAATACAAATTTTTAACGTATTCTTTCACAAAATTAGAAATTTTTAATAAATTAACTCAGGGCCCAATATGTCATCATTTTAATTTTCTATAATAAAATTTTATATCAATAACAAAAAATATGTTATTGATACAAAAATCATTTATTAATAACCAATAATTGGTATTTGTAACAAAAAAATAGTATATGTGACGAAATTTTTTTATCTAAAACAAAAAAAAATCATCTATAACAAAATTTTTTTATCTATAACGAAATTTTGTATCTGTTACGAAAATTTTGTATGTGTTACGAAAATTTGGTTTTTAATACAAAATATTTGTATTGTTTACAAAATTTTTGTATTTAATACAAATTTCTTGTTATAGTAAAGGTAAATACACTCCCATTTGTATGATAATTTATATTTTACTCAATTATTAATTTGTATATATAATAATAATAAATATTTAAAAGTATATTTTAGGATTTTATTTATATATTTCCAAGATATTTATATTTATTATATTTGTGAAGTTTAAGGATAAAGTATTTTGGATTTTTCAATATTTTGAAAATATCCACCAAATTATTTATTTTTTTACATTGTTCTCTTATAAATATTTATTAATATCGCAATTAGGCTCTAACATTTGAATTTTAAAGGGAGATTTTGAACTTTTTTAATATTATTATAATTAGAATATCTTTCCTATCTAACATTATTTGAGAAAGAATTAATAAATATAATACCTTATTCTGTATCATATATTAATATTAGCATGCGCCTGAGGTATATATTTAAAAATGAACTAAAATTTAAGGAATTTAAAAAAAAAAATTAGTTTTTTGTTAAATTTTTATTATTTTAGAGGATTCTGGTTAATTTTATTTCTTGCAAATTTAGTATATTATTTTAATTCGTGTATGAAATAAAATGAACTGATAATTGCAACAAACTACTCGATAGGTGAATCTAAGAATTTCTTTTAAATATGGGCCTCGATAATTTCATTAATCCATTGATATTAGCTGCAATATCAATTTACAATATTTTATATTAAACATAATATATATATTGGATATAAATAAATGAATATACATGTTTACAGTCAATGAATATTTATATTAAAATTGTCATAAAATGTAAACACTTTTTAAAAGGATATTTCAAATATTTCAATATTTCATAAATATTAAGATATATATTGATATATATATTCAAAAATATTGAGATATGAATTCAAATTACATTCTGAATTTTTTTTTCAATGATCCATTTTCTATTGATACTGAATAAATGAATAAATCTAAAAATAAAATATAACAAAATTGAAATAATTATATTTTGCTTTGAGTTAATAAAAAATAAAAAATAAAATATAAATTTTTAAAATACCAAAGAACGAAATTCCATTTTTTTATTGATTGAAACCAAGAAGAATTATAATTTTGTTTACCAACGAGATATACATTCATGTATTTAGAGTAATTTTAATGAATATGAGTTCTAGCATCAATTTTTATGTCAAAATAAAAATCAAACCTTAGTCATGCTGATGATAGTAATAATGTATTATTTTATGCTCACAAGATTAAACTAGCATTCTAACATGAAGAAAAACATAAATATCACCTTTGCAGTATAAATATAATTTTAATATTTAAAACAAATGCAAATATTAAAAGTTAAAGAAATTATAAATAATATAACAAATTTAAATAATAATATATATATATAAAATATATCGAAAAAACAATATAATAAAAAGATATGAAAAAAAAAATATTTTTATTAAATTGAATATTTATTGTAATTATTTTTCACAAAAAATGTTTTTTGTTTACCGATGCATTTATCGATTAAAACCAGACAATATTATATTCAATATTTATTAATACATTAATTACAATATATATTTAAAAAATAAAGCAATTTTATATTTTTACCGTTACTATACACATGATAAAGTTGGATTTAAATTTAATTGAAAAAATTGAATTTGCACAGAAAGTATTGAATATGCATTGAATTTATTTCTATAGGTATTCAATATTTTCAAAGCTCCTCTTATATCAATCCCAAAAAAACAAATCCCACAGGATTTTCTAATGAATTTTTAGTTGTGTATTATGTTTTAATGAACGTGAAATCATCGAGATTTTTTGATCATACCAATAAAATGGTTAGAAAATGATTGCATAAAAAAGTGAAAAAATCAGATATTTGGATCATGTAATGAATAAGTATTTACTAATAAAAAGTTTATATTCAAAATATGCATTAATTATATATAAAAGTGAATGTAGTTTTGTAGGTCTATCACTGTCATACATGAAATAAAGAGAACTTTTTATCGAAAATTTCAGACCTCTTTTTTTTATCTGTTGATTTTATTGAACCCATATTGAAAATATATAAAATCCCGAAGATTTCCAATTAGTATACATAATTTATGAAAATAAATATAAAATATTCATTTGGAAAATGATATTGGAATATCGTACCATTGAAAAAAATTCAATTATTTTCATATAGGTAGTTGGATCTTCTAGAAAGAAGCAATTTTAACATTTAGAAAAGGTATGATCATACTAGATAATATGTCGCTAATAATTCGTTATATCAGGAATTTTAATAAATGAATCAGAAAAAGAAATATGATTGCATTTTTTGGATTTTCTTGAGTAAAGCCTATATATTTTGATTGTCAATCAATGTAGCATACTGTGATACCATTTTGATATGGAAAAATAGAATCCTAATTGAGAAATTTTTTGCTCAAATTGAACAATTTTGATGAAATTTCTTAATAACGATAAAATTTGTTTAGTATTCAAATTTCGAAAATAAAAATACATTTTTTTTTAAATATCTTTTTCATTTCTTTTCGATTAAATTGAGAAACTATTAATATAATATATAAATTCAATTCTAAAAGATTAATACTATTTAAAATAAATATTAATAGTAATTTAATTAATAAAATTTACATATATGGGGTTTTATTTTTATTTAACTTTTCAATATAGTTTATTTTTTCAATGCTTTAAGTATTTTTTCGATAATCGATAAACATTTCAATTTTATTTAAATCAACTTTAATATTTATTTTAAAGTATTTCAAATATAAAAGAATTTAATAATGAAATTAATTGAATTCTAAAAATATTAACTGAAAAATATTTTTCAGAAATAATTATATATTTTTTTTCCTTTTATCTTGTTAAATAAAACAAATTATAAGAAAAAATATTTAGGTTAAAATAAAAAAACTGAACTAGATAATAAAAATTAAAAAATATTTTTTCTTTTGATTCTCCAAAAATAAAAAAAATAGAAAACCAATATGTTTTTTGAGTTTCTTTTGATTGCATATTTGGTTAAATAAATAGAAAAAGTTCTGGGATGGACAAATATTCTTTGAAAAATAAATCCTGTGAGAATTCTAAACAATTGTTAGTTTTAAGGATTTGGAATTCCATTTTTAAATATTCTATTTTTTAGCTGAAAAATCATTTTCTAAATATCTGGTATATGTTTAAAAATGAGTAAAAATATCAAGATATTAGAAAAAAAAATTTTTACTTTATTTTTTCAAAAAAGCATGCTTATTGCAATCTCTACAGGCAAGAAACTTGTTTCACTTAATCTGAATCTTCAAAACTTGTTTCACTTAATCTGAATCAAAGACGTTAATTCAACTCATATTTTTAAAAAAAATATGTTATATAACTAAGTACGAATTAAAAATTATAATGCATTTTATTAATCGTATCGATTTAGAAAATTATAATCAACTTATTTCTAATGCATAAAGTATTGAATATATTTGAATATTATATATGTTAGCGTGTCATATCATAAAAAGCTATTTATTCTAAAAATTGGCTGAACAATTGCTCTTATTTTTATATCACTTTTGTTTTTTGTAATAATTGAAAACATTGAATGAAATATTAATGATAAAATAGATAATATATAGAAAGAGGCATTCATAAAATGATTATACAAAGAAATTTAATAATATTTATTGATTTGAATGTATATAATCCAATGCTGAAACGAAAAAATGAGATTAGAATTTTAAAAAAACGTTAATTTACAGAGGTGCGAGAGCTGAAAACATATTTCAGAATTTTTTACTATTTTAAAAATAAATATATATTTATGCTTAAAATAAAATTACAAAATATTAATGGATTATTTTTGGATAGGAATAAAATATGAATGTTTTAAAAAATTGAGAATAAGTTAATTCAAAATATAATAAAAATTCAATTTATTTTTGGTCATATTATTTTAGTAACCTTAGAATTATCTCATTTTGTTCTTCGCCAAAAATTTAGGCGTCAAATTTTTACCTAATATTTTATATATGTATAAAATATAAATGAATATGTTAAAACTGTTATATCATTGATGTATGACGATATTTTCCATTTTAATAGCATTTCTTTTCATTTTCTGCTCTGCACAATAACTTGTTTATTAAATTTATAAGTAAAGACTAATAACCATTTATTGTTATAATTATTTCTACGATTTATAAATTGATTCATAAATCATGCTTTTGTTAAATTGATTTTTTTATGATTTTTGATGGTGTTAATAACTTTTGTTTTTAATATTTTATGATGATAAATGAGTATATTTTTAAAATAACACTTATATATATAAATAATTTTGGAATTGTTTTGGAAATATATTTGTTATTTATGGAGATAAATATAAATTAAATTATAAAAAATACGTTATTTTAGCTCTCGCACCTCTTAATTTACTTCTTATAAAAAACAAAATTTTATATCAATAACAAAAAATATGTTATTGATACAAAAATCATTTATTAATAACCAATAATTGGTATTTGTAACAAAAAAATAGTATATGTGACGAAATTTTTTTATCTAAAACAAAAAAAAAAATCATCTATAACAGACCTATCCACAAATCAAAAATCGTTTGTTGAACGTTTATTGAAAATTTGCGGACAACAAACTTTTTGTGAATATCTTAAAATTCTCAAATAATAAAATATTTGTAAAAAAGCTAATTTTTGCATCTATAAAACATTTTCGAGGACAATATTTTTTAAAAAATTATATTAACTTCAAATGATATAAGCAAACAATTAAAAATAGATGCAAATAGCTTATTATCAAATATAAATATTAATAAGAACAAAATCGACTATATCAATAATATACTTTATAATTCAATGTTTGATAAGAATTTTCTATTTTATTTATGTTTTCATAGATGAATTATGTAAAAAAAATTATGATCATTTCGAATTTAGAAACTAAAATTTTATTTAACCAATATTTTCATTAATCATTTTAAACAATACAATCTAAATCATATGAATTTTGCATATACAACTGATTTAAATCGTAAAAATCAAATTTTTTTCATTATTATCCTTTTTCAAAATATTTACTCTGTTCTTTTATGTACATTCAATTATAAATTTTGATCTTTATTTAAAAACAGCCAAATCATTAATTAATTTTTTTCTTTAAAAAACATATATTTTTTAAGATATTGGAACAAAAAAAATTAAAACATAAAGCAAATAAACGTTTTGTTTTTGAACAAAACGTTTACCAAAAAACTTAAAAAATTACGGACGATACCGCTTATTTGCAAAGAATGGGATATTTAGAAATAATTAAACATTTGAGTACATAAAAATGTTCACAAAAAGTTTATTGTCCGCAAATTTTTAGTAAACGTTCAACAAACGATTTTTGATTTGTGGATAGGTCTAACAAAATTTTTTTATCTATAACGAAATTTTGTATCTGTTACGAAAATTTTGTATGTGTTACGAAAATTTTGTATGTGTTACGAAAATTTTATTAGTATTGTAAAATTTCCTATCAGTTATAATTTTTTATATAAGAAACAAATGGCATGTTATATAAAATAAAAATTATGATACTTCCGGCCCTCAAGGAAATATTGATGCTATTATATGCGTTGAAAAAAAGTGTTTAATCATAAATGATGTTAGTGAACAACTCATTGAACAAATATTGGAAGAAAGAGATTCCTCATCGATTAATATTAATAAAGCAAAAAAATCAAATAATGATGAAATTATTGAAGAGATTAATAATTTTACCAATAAATTCCGTTTAATAATCAAAAATAACTCTTTTTTGAAAAAGACAATTGATCCGATAATTTGTTATATGATTCGAAGATTTTATTATCCTTCCAATTTTTTTAAAGATCAATCAATTTTTATATTTGACAAGAACGACGAGAATTGCACCAATTTAATACATCAGAATGTTCGATTAAAATTTGAAGATTTGTTTTATGAAGACGACGAAGAAAGTTTAAAGAATAAAATCAAAGATATACAAAAAGATATTAAAGAAAGAATGATAAAAACGAATAATATCAAGCCAAAGTTATATCAATTCCAGAAAGATGATGTTATTACATTGAGAAATATCAAATCAAGTCACAATTCACGAATTTATTTAGTTTTACATCTTAAAAGCTTTTATATTTTTGTTTTGAAAGAGTATCTCGTTGCAATAGATGAAGAAAACAATAATGAATATAAATTTGTCAGCAATTATACTCATCGTTGTCTCACTCAATTTTATGGATTATTGAAAGATAACGATAAAACAATTGGATTTGTTTACGAATTTATGTGCAACAAAACTCTTGATGACTATTACATATCAAATAAAGACAAAATTAATTTTCAATGATTCGCATTTTCGAAGGAATAAAATATATTCATTCAAACCATTTTATATATCGAGATTTAAAGCCATCAAATATTTTTCTGAATCACGATTTTGTGCCTTTTATTGGCGATTTTGACAGTGTCAAAGACATAGATAACAGCGAATTTCCTTTTACAGGTAATATCGGATCAGATTATTTTACATCTCCAGAACAATATCAAAAAGATGAATACTCATATCCAACCGACATATTTTCTTTTGGATGCATTGTTTATTTCTTGTTTAGCAATGGAAAAAACGTCATATTAAAAGATAAATATTGCGATTTGATGGATAACAAAATTCCAAAACTTGAAAATATAACATCGAACATTCAAAACCTGTTTTTATCATGCATGAAACTTAATCCTAGTGAAAGAATTACATTAGAAAATATAGAAAAGTTAATTGAAGACGATCTTATTTCAGATTTCTATATAGAACAATATTTGAAACAAAATAATGAATTGAATATTAATGAAATAATTCAGTATTTGCATGAAAGCATGCTTTTCGCTATCAAAAATCGATGCAATTTTAATTTGTTTCTTCAATATATTTTGAATTATGAACTAATTTCATTACTGAATTATATTGAGAATAAAAAAACATCATCACGCCATCGGTTTTCAACAATTGGCATTTTTTATTATGAAATGGGAGGAAATAAGCAAAACCTCTTGAAAGCCAAAAAATATTTTAAATTAGCAGCAAAACAAAATGATTTAGCTGCTCATATTTATTTAGGATACCTTTATTTATATGGCTTTGAAACCAATTATCTCAAAGCAAAAGAACATTTTGAAATTGCGGCAGACAAAGGCCATTTTGATGCTCAATGTAATTTGGGAATTATATATTTATATGGTTATGGCGTTAAGCAAGATTATTTGAAAGCAAAAAAATATTTTGTATTAGCTGCTAATAAAGATCATCCTAATGCTCAATATATGCTGGGTGTTATATATTATAGCGGTTTTGGTATCAAAAAAGATTATTCAAAAGCAAAAGAATACTTTGAATTAGCTTCAAATCAAAACCATCTTGAAGCCAAATATATGTTGGGAATTATATATTTTTTCGGTTTCGGTACCAAAAAAGATTATTCGAGAGCGAATAAATACTTTGAATTAGCTGCTAATCAAAATCTGCCGGACGCTCAATATTTTTTAGCTGTTTCATATTTTAATGGCTATGGTGTTAAACAGGATTATTTGAAAGCGATCGAATATTTTGAATCAGCTTCTAATCAAAATCATTCTGAAGCTCAATATAATTTAGGAATTATATATTCTAATGGCTATGGTGTCAAACAAGACTATTTGAAGTCCAAAGAATATTTCGAATTAGCGGCAAATGAAAATCTTTCTCAGGCTCAAAATATGCTAGGAATTATTTATTATCATGGACTAGGAGTTGAACAAGACTATTTGAAAGCAAAAGAATATTTCGAATTAGCAGCAAATGAAAATTTATCTGTATCTCAAGTATATTTAGGAATTATTTATTATAAGGGACTTGGCGTTAAGCAAGATTTCCAAAAAGCGAATGAGTACTTTGAATTAGCTGCAAAACAAAATAATCCTGATGATCTAATTATTATAGGAAAGACATATTTATTTGGCTCTCCAGATAAAAAAAACACTGAAATGGCAATGAAATATTTTAATATAGCTGCAAAACAAAATAACATTGATGCATATATGTTTTTATTGATAATTTACCAAATAGGATATGGAACTGAAGATGATTATTTAAAAGCTAAAAATTTCTTTTTGTCGATTAAATATCCGAAAGATTCAAAAGTATTGTCATCCTTAGGATTAATTTATTTTTTGGGAATTGGAGCAAAAAAAGATTATTCAAAAGCTGCAAATTATTTTAAATCATCTTTAAAGCATGATAATAATAATGTTATTGCTTTATATTATTTGTTTTATATATACTTTTTAGGTTTAGAAACGCCACAAAGTTTTAGTATTGCAATTGACTATTTAAAATCTTTCATGCAAATATTACATGCTAACTCAACAAATTTTTTTGAAATTGTTTACGAATCTATGAAATATATTGATTTTAAACAATTCATGACAAAATTGAAAAAGATATATCAGTTGAAAAGAGAATCAATGAATAGTAATAATAATAATGAAATATTCAATATTTTTTTAAATGAATTCATTAAATTTCAGAATTCAATTAAATTTTTTCAATTTGGTCAAACACTAAATGAGAAATGGCCATATCAATTAATGCTAGGAGCAAAAAAAATTTTTAGTATCTTAACAAAAAATGTAAATAAAATAAATTTCAAAAAATATTTACCAGAATTATCCTTTTTTTTTGAAAAAAATGCAGAACTCCAAGAACCATATTCATTAAATATATTAGGAGTTCAATACTATTATGGATTTAATGTTGAAAAAAATTATGAAAAGGCAAAAAATTATTTTGAGTTGTCTGCAAAACAAAATGATTCCTTTGGATTTTTACATTTAGGACATTTTTACATGGATGGATATGCTTGCCCAAAAGATTACTTAAAAGCAAGACAATACTTCGAAGAATCAGTTAAGTTAAACAATACAATTGCAATGATTTATTTAGGCAGATTATACCAAAAAGGCTTAAATACCAAGCAAGATTATGGAAAAACATATGAATATTATAAATTAGCAGCAGACAATAATGATTCAGATGGCCTTTATTATTTAGGTAATTTATATCTCAAAGGTTTGGGTGTTGAGAAAAATCCTAGAGAAGCAATTAAGTTCTTTGAAAAAGCTTCTCAAAAAAATAATCCAAAAGCCTTTATAAAACTAGGAATCTTTTATTCAAGAGGAATAATTGTTCCACGCGACTATTTGCTAGCAAAACAATATTTTGGACTTGCATCTTTACAAAATAATCCAAGTTCTTTTTTCTATCTCGGCGATTTGCTCTCAAACGGTGAATACTTTGATGTTGACTTACCAAAAGCAATTGATAACTTTCAGAAATGCAGTGAAATTGAAAATAAAGTTATAATCGCTTATGAGGCAAAAGATGATTATTTTTTACCTGAGTATCGCCCTAATAAGTACAGATATCGATCTTTCAATGATCTTGGATTGATATATATCATTTTTTATAAAGATGCTGAATCAGCCACAGATTATTTAAAGGCATCAGCTTTTGGTGAATATCCTTTTGGGCAAAACAACTTTGGCGTTTTATCTCAATTTTATTTAAATTCTATAGAGAATGCCAAATATATGTACGAAAGAGCGTCTAAACATAATTTTGCACCTGCTGAATACAATCTTGGCCATCTCTTTGAATCGCAAGGACTAGTGAAAGAATCAATAGAACAATACACCAAAGCATCTGAAGATGAAGACCAGCCGCTTGTTTTCCAAGGCCACAATCATTACGATGAACGACTTGAGGTCTCTAAAACATTTATTGTATGCTTGGCAAATCTCAAGTTAACTAAGCACTATTGCTCCACATCCGATTATGCAAAAGCAAAGCAATACTTCATCAAATCGTTTGCCAAAATCATTTCGAATGATGCGAATTTGAATTACCAATTCAAATTCAATGCCGATAAAGATGACGTGAGCTATTATCTTAAAAACTTCATTTTTAACTTCCCTAAATTCAATTTCATTAATCAGCAAAAGCTCTTTGAAGACCTAGAAATAAATGACATACAACTAACTGCGAACACTGATTCGAAATTCAAATTTCAACTGACAAAAACTAATGACAAAATGATACCAAACGCATATTCGTTAGCAGACATAATTGAAGAAAAACAAATTCGTAACAACAAATACTTTGAAATGTTTAAAAAGAATCATTTCGCAGATTTTGATAAGAACAACAACATTAAAGCAAAAGAGATACAGAAAAACATTCAGCATTTGAATACAATATTTTTAAATGTAAATGAAAGCAGACAAGGCAATCATCAGGATCAAATAAATGACATCAAAGAACCAGGCGATTTGTTTGATAAGATGATTCAACATGAAGAAACAAAAATTTCTTTTATTGAATCATTAAATGATCTCATACAAACAATGAGCAAGGTTTTGCACATGCCTCCTTATCAAATTTTATTTGGCAGAATTTACACTGACAAATATGACGCTAATAGAAAGAGAAGAGAAAAGGAAGAGAATAATAATTGTAAACTTAAAGACATCAATGATTTGTTCTATGAAGTCTTTGCAATCGATCTTGAATAAACCCAAATACAAAAATACTGAATGCAATCGAGTTATATAAATTATTGATTTAAGCACATTTGTGATCATATGAAAGATAACGAAATTCGTTCTGTTTATTTATAAAAATAATATAATTCATTGAAAGCTAAAATAAAGATTATTATTATTATTATGCTTTATAACACCTAAGTTCAAGCTGTTAAGTGACAATGAAGAAGGAAAACCGCATAATTCATAACTCACAGCTAAATGCATAATTAAATTCTTTTCATATAAATAAATATCTGATGGAAGTCGAAATTTCTTTTATTTTTAAATCAACAAAATACTTTTATTCTTGTAAATCATTTAATCTACATAATCTTCTTTTTATTAGAATCAATATCATTTTTCAAATTGTAAATTTTAACATAAAATTATCAAAGATATAGCACCACAATATTTTTGATACTGCTAGTTGCATATTTTAGGCTTAAAACGCATCATTTTAAAAAATCACAAGAATAAATGATATCATTATTAGAATCTTTAAACTTTTTTTCTTGTGATGATCACTTTGAGTTACATATTAACTAATACAAATAAAAAATATTTTAGTTTCCCTTTTATTAAATAACATAATTACAAAGAATTTAATTTTAATAACACATCAGGCTTTTCAGAAAGTTCAGCCAACTCATTTTGAATTTGTGTTTTATGAAGATGAGCCTCAATTTCACCTCTTGCGTGCTTGGCACGGGTAACTGAGACTTTTCTGGATTCTCTAACCATTCTGTCTGCTTGCCTAAGATTTGACATTGATTGCATTCTGATATCCTGCTGGCTAACTATTTCATCTTCAATATCATCTTCACTTCGAATTGGAAGTGTTGACATTGTCATATTTACACCTTTGTTCCAATCATGAATCCAATTATCTAAAAAGTCCCTCTCTTCACATTGCTTCATTCTCTTTCCTTCTAATCTCAGTCTACCCATTATTTGGTTAAGTTCACCAGCTGCTTTAGCTGTTTCAATTCTTTCGATATTATCTCTTGACTCAATAAGATTAGAAATAGCAGAATATGTTTCATCTCTGCGCTTTTTGGTTAATTCAGCTGCATCAGTTTTCCTTCTTTCTTCTTTAAGTTGATTTTGAAGAATAATTAGTTTATCATTATCTGATTGAAGTGTTCTAAGAGCAACACAATCAGCTGATGCTTCGATAAGTGGATATCTCCCTTGCTGTAGGGGTTGAAAATATGCATGAGCAAGTACATTAGTTGGCGTGAATGCTAAAATTTTTTGAGCTATTTTTACAACAGATCCAAGATCAATAGGTCTTTGAGCTTTATGAAAAGTTTGATGATCAACTCGCAACTGTCGACTATTAAAAATAAGCCATGCAACAACAAGAAATTCGTAGAATTGGGGGTTTGATGAAAAAACAACATCCATCATTTCCAGCCAACTCCTGTCATATAAAATTTCTGCAAAGCAACTCCTATATACAGGCCATGCAACAAGTCCTGATCCAAGTCCATCTCTCAGAATTGGATCATAATTCGTAAATATTGCATCAATGCGTGATAATATTTCTGGCGGTGGCCCAGGAAATTCTGAAAGCCATTCTCCAAAATAATTTAATAGGAATGTTAACGTAACTTCAAAAACAAATAAAGGGTCATTACCAAAAGTATTATCAAGTTTTTGAACAAAAAGCGGAAGCCAATCACAATTTAATAACGCAGCATGCCAATGAATTAGAGAATTTATAATTGGAACAATTCTTTTTTTACACTGCTTTTGCTCTACGAGTCTTGCAGCTTGAGGCAATTTTGGCTTTGATAAGAGTTCTTCGTATGCATCTTTGTTTCTTGGTATTTGTAACAAAATTTCCCAGATTTGTTTCCGATGATCAACAGGATAGCTGTAATATTTGCGTAACATTCCTTTTAACTTTTGAGAATTGAAATCAATTGTAATCTTCTCTTTTCCAAGACGAAGGAATTGAGAGCGAACTTGAGATACAGCACTTCCTTCATCATACATAAATTTAGAGTTTTAAACTTTGATTTGAAATGCGTACGTTAAATAAAAAACAAAGGTCAATTTTAGTTGTAAAATTCATTCTTGAAATTTTTTTTTAAATTATTAAAATGGATAATATCTTTTCAATGATCAAAAAATCACCAACACAAATGCACTTTATAGCATGTGCTCGAGAAAATTTGATTAAAAATGGCTTTGTTGAACTCAAAGAAAATGAAAATTGGGAATCGATTCCCAACCAGTTTTTTGTTGTAAGATCCGAAGAAAGTATAATTGCTTGCAATATACACGATTTAGATAATGGACTAATTTTTGCTACTAATCTTGATTACCCATGCTTTAAAGTGAAGCCAAACTCTGGCATTATTAAAGATAATGCTGAACTACTTAATATACAAAATTATGGTTATGCAATGTGGTTTACGTGGATGGATAGAGATCTCACTATCGCCGGAAAAGTTATTTTCAACGATAAGGAAAGTGGAAAACAAAATGTTAAATATATTCATGTGCAAAATCCATTATGCACAATTCCATCACTCGCTTCGCATTTGACGCCAGTACCCAAAGATAGATACGCTTTAAGTATCGATGAAAGTATGCGTCCAATAATCAGTTTTTTAGACAAAGAACAATCTAACAATAACGAATCAACTCAATCATCATCGTTGCTCAGTTGTCTTGCCAAAGAATGCAATTGCGATATTTCTGATATCATTGACTTTGATTTATCCGTAATATCCGCTGAAGAACCGTCAAAAATTGGAGTAAATGAAGAAATTTATGCGTCACAACGTATTAGCAGTATTTTACAGGCTTCATTTGCTTTTGACGCCTTCATAAATCATAAACCTCAAAAAGGAATGACGATATTCTACGGTTATGATCATGAAAATGATCAAAACGAATCGAGAACTGGATTTGATTCAAATTTCTTAAAAAACACTTTGAATCGAATTCATGTTTCAAACTCATTTTATTATAATTCATTACTTCTTGGTGCAGTCAGAATTCCCGCTGCTTATGCTCTTCCAAGTTATGGTGTTTGCTATAGACAAGGAAATATTGGTAAATGCCAGTCAAGATACATTGATTTTGACAAATATTTGTCCGAATTACAAAAAAATGAAATTCCTTCTCAAAAATGTATGACTACATATGATATTCGATGCGGAATTGAAGAACTCAGTGTTCATTTAAATATATCATCGCTATATTTCGGAATTCCTATTTACAGTTTACATTCGATACGTGAATCAGCATTTTTGAATGATATTACCAACTATTATTATTCTGTTCAAACATTTTTCAAATTAAATCAAGAGTAGAAAATTGATTTGTGTAAAGATTATTATGTTACTTTAAAATAAAAGGTTATTTAAAAGAGATAAAATACATTTTTTATTATCATTAGATTTTTTTTTATTAGCATTCAATTTTCTATATTCTTTTAAAATATTACTATATCCATATCTTAGTAGATGTTATGCTTATTTGCATATTAATCATTTTTTTTTTGCACATATTATGATTAATAATAAAAATAATAATTTAAATACTACATTATATATAAAATGTTTCATAAAATTAACAGTATTGTAAATTCAAATATAAATGAGTATATATGATAATGATTCGATTAATATAGACAATCAATCTCAGCAACTAATTTCACCAAGTAATGATCCCAGGCTTTCTTGCTGCATTGTTTGGACTCAAATTCCTATGCTTACATGGATAATCCCTTTATTTGGTCATGTTGGGATTTGTGACTCTCATGGCTGTGTTCATGACTTTCAAGGAACTTATTATGTTGGCAAAGGAAATATGCTTTTTGGCGATCCAAGCCAAAAATGGGTAATTCCAATTGATCCTGCAACTCTGGATAATGCAATAAATGAAGTTGCAAATCAATTTAAAGGAGTACCATATGATATCTTATGCTCGAATTGCCACTTTTTTGTGGCATCTGTCTTAGATCATGCTAATTTTCGTCCTCTTTGCTGCTTTAAAAATTGGTCTACAGGAGCAACAATTAAAATAGCGTGGGGTATTTTCTTAAAAGGAAGATCAATTTCTATTTGTCGCTTTCTAAGCACGTGGATTCCATTTTTAATATTTTATGGGATTATAATATTAATAATTGTTTTAATAGTTAAATTGTAATTACTTATGAATATTAATGATTATTAATTTTTTAAGCTGCTTGTTCTAATATTTGAAGAGGATGACTAATCATAAAAAAAAAATGAATGTTATGCTTTTATTCAAGTTGTTCTTTGATTTGGAAGAATGATTGTGGATGACCACAAAGTGGGCATTTGCCAGGAGCTTCAAGACCTTGAAATACATATCCACAATTTCTGCATTTCCAAAGTCTTTCTGATGTCCTCTTGAAAACAGTTTTTTCTTGAACCTGCTTAGCAAGGAGCCTGTAACGTTCTTCATGAGCCTTTTCAACGGATGCAATCTTTCTATATGCAGCTGCAATTTCAGGGAAACCTTCAGATTCAGCTACTTTTGCCATTGAAGGATATATATTGGACCATTCATCATGTTCACCACCAGCTGCAAAATTCAAATTATCAAGTGTTGTAGAAATTGAAAAATTAGGAATATTCAATGAAACTGGAACAGTTGATCCATCACTTTGAAGGAATTTAAGAAACATTTTTGCATGTTCTCTTTCATTTTCAGCTGTTTCAATGAATAATTCAGAGATTTGCTCATAGCCTTCTTTTTTTGCTTTGCTCGCAAAGAATGTATAGCGTGTTCGTGCCATGCATTCTCCAGCAAAGGCGGTTGCAAGATTTACCTCGGTTTTGGTTCCTTTTAACTTCATTTTATAATTGATTTTTTAGCGTTTCACTTCATATCACCAGATCACTTATATTTAATCAATAAGTATCTTAGTAATTATCCATAACATTATTAACTATTTTTTAATATAATATATGCACACTTATTGATTATATTTATTTTTTATATAAATACACAAGAAAATGAAAAATTTATGCAAATATTTAAATTTGATTTTATCACATAATAATCAAATATCGGTAATTTATTGAGAATATATTTTCAATAGAATAACGGTTTAGGTCAATATAACGTAAATTTTTTCAAAATGTTTTTTTTTACATAAAAAGCATTCAATTTTTATTTTATTATAATATGGATCAAATTTTATTATTATTATTATTTTTAAATAAACAATTTATTTGGAGCATATTCAAATAATTCCAGAAATTAACTAATATTAGTGATAAATTCTGTTCGATTGCAAATATAAATGAATTATTTTTTGGGTGAATCGTATTTTTCTACGTCACTTTTTGAAAACTTTTAAACTTTTTGAATACTTTTTTATTCAATTTTTGCTTAATTATGCATAAATATTTTGTTCAAATAGCTTCCCGATTCATCTAGCAATTCAAGGAACCTGATTGGGCTTCGCACAGCCCTGTGGTGATCACTGGTGTGTATATTCCTGAAAAATTATGTAAAAATAAAAAAAAATTATATCAAAAAAAGCAAATAGTTAAAATTTTAAGGAAAAATTTAAATTTACGATTTTTTTAGTTAATTTTCTTAACAGAGTAAGTTAAATATCACCTTAAGATGGCGGTTTTTCACTTTCCATTAGATAGAAACCATTCAAAAAGTGGCGTAGAAAAAAACGATTGTCCAATTTTTTGTTCATTTTCTTTATGTACCAGAAGTAAATCATCTGATTACTAAAGTAGCAATTTTTCTATAGAAAAAGAAGAATAGAGAATCACATATTCATATAATACTAGACCATAGGAATATTATTTTGAAAATAAGAAGATTTAAAATCTTCTAGCTTCAAAAAATTGAAAAAAAAATTGAGGACAACATTCAAACTTGAAAACCAACAGAGAGTTCAGAAAAACTTTAATTTCAATTTTATTAGAAAAAGTTTGACTTTTCATTTTTTATGAAAAAGTTATAAAATAGCAAAAAACTATCTTCCAAAAATAGTATATTAGACTGAAAAACTAAAAAAAAAATGATGTAAAAAATTGAACAAAAATATTTTGAATTTTTGATTTAATTATTTTTTTTATTATTTTTAAATTTTATCTTTTGAATTTTTTTTTAATTAATTTAAAATTTTCAGAAAAATATTTTAATATATTTATGATAAATATATTTAATCATATCATTAAACAAATAAATACATGATTACTTAAAATAATATAATGAAAAATTCAATAAAAACATATTTTTAAAAAGGTAAATTTCTTTTAAAATTTAAATGCTGTGATGATTTACCATAACGTGCTTTCAATAGATCCATAGCATTTCATTAGATCCAGAGCAAGGTCAATCTAGCATAAATTGGCAATAGTTTGATCGTTTTTTACCAATAAGAAAACCAAATATGATCAGAAATATTTTTATCAGAAATTTTTTAATTTTCATTATTTTACTAATATCTCCAAATCAAAAAAGTAAAACTAATAATATTTAACAAAACTTATAATTTATAATGATAATTTTTATATAATTTATTATTAAATATTTAATAAAATAATTAAATTGTAGAAAAATAACACCAAATAAATTTAGTTGTATGGATCTATTGAAATGGTATGGATAAAATGAAAGCACGTTATTAATGAATTTTCTCAATTTTTTTTTCAAAATATTTATCTTAAAATGCAGCCTCACAAAGCAGGCTCATGCAAAATTCCAAACTTTTCACCATCTCCATTTAAAGGTGTTGTATCATATATTAAGCGTCCATACCACTCACTTCGAGCTCGTTCTTTTTCATTAACACCATTATCCCAACCCGACTTTTCACAAATAAATAACGGCATTTCAGCAAGCAATTCTATGATACCAAGTAATAGCAATTTTTCACCAACTTTTAAGGGAAACCCAAAAATTGATTTTTCTTCAAGCGAAATATCATTACATCAATTTTATTTTTTAAATGAAGTATCTTCACTCGACTTAGACAGCATCATAGAAGAATCACAAAAATGCTCTCTTAATGACTTTTGCAATCCATCATTTGAGATTATTTTACAAAAAAAATTGGAGCTTTGCTCATATATGTTCAGTTTTAATAGCACTGATAAAGTTGAACAAAGAGATTTTAAAACAGAAACATTAAATCAATTTGCTACACTTTTTGAAACCCCAAACTCTGCAGCTCAGCTTAATCCTTTTCACAGAAGAGCAATTTTTCAGATGCTAGAAAAAAATATTTTTAGTAATGACCCAAAATTTCCAACCTTTTCACAATTAGCTGAACTCCCGCCCCCATCTACAGATCCCTCATGGCCACATCGGTCTATTTGCTATCAAATTCTCATTCAATTTATCCAACTTTTTCCAGAATCTGAATACTTTAATATCAATTTCATCAAAAATGCAATATGCCATTTTCAGCTCCCAGATGCAAATGAAAGGCTCCAATTGGTTGTTTTTATCAAAAAATATATAGATATATACGAAAAAAGACGAGCATTTATATTACCTTTGATCAGAAATGCGATGTTCTTTTTAAATGAAGGTTTATATAATCCATATTGTTTAATGCCGTTGATGGCTCTCTTCTCACATTTAATATTCAAATACTATGATAGCATGAAAGATGATATTCAAGCTGTTTTCTTTGAAGCAGTGATTCCGTTAATGAGCTATAAATATTTGACCATCTCATTTCCACATATCAAAAATGTATTTTTACTTATGATTCGAACAGATCGAGATATAATATTTTTAACTCTTAGAAAACTGCAAAAGTTATGGCCACACCAAAACAACACCAAACAGGTTGTTTTTGTTGATCTGCTTATCAGCGTTGCATCAACATTAGAACAACGGTTTTTTGAAAAGATATCTTCAAACTTCTTTTCTTTTTTAAGAGATCTTTTGTATTCACAACAATTTAAATTAATTGATACAATAGTCAATATTTTTGTTATAGAAGGATATAGCGCATGGATAACTACTAATTCGTCTGTTGCAATTGACAAATTGTATGAACCAATAGCTATCATTTCATTATCATACACAGATAAAATTATTAAAAACAAATGCATAAATGCAATCCGAGCAATGTCATCTTTGAATAATTCTGAATTCACCAGATGCGAATCATTGTTTAAAAATAAACAAAAAGTAGCTGAAAATCATCAACCAAAAAATGGTAATAATAGAACTATAAATAGATCTCAATCAAAACCTATTATAAACAAAGAAAATGATAATGATGCTTCTCAAATCATTAAAGCAGGTGTTGAAAATAATTTCTTCTTTATTCATAATCATGATTTGAAAAAGGAGAGAAGAAACAAAGAAATATGGATGACAATTACTAATTTTGCATCAATGAATAATTTATTTGCTAATGACATTGAACAGAAAAATAAGCAAGAAGAGATAAACAAAACATTTAGCAATGATAAAAAAGATAATTTTATGATTTCAAGATTTCTACCTTCATCCTTTAACCAAATTGAACCAGTTAAAAATATTGTTTTCAAGCCAACACCTAAATTTTTGATTCCAACAATGCAAATACCAAAGCAAAAAAGATCTACGATGAGAATGTCTGTACCCAAATGTACCTTTTTCTATAATTTATCCAAATCAGATACAAATTTGCACATATAGCATTTTTCATGTTACTCTGTGCATATATTGTTTGTAAATTTTTATCAGAATTCTTCTTTACTTTCATTAATTTATTATTATTTATTAGTAAATTTTTATCAGAATTCTTCTTTATTTTCATTAATTTATTATTATTTATTACTATGCTATACTCATTTTAATATATCTAGAAAAGATTGTTGTACTGAATCTTTTTCTTGATCAAATATTTGCAGTTATAAAAAATTCATTTATATTTAATAAACATAATAATTATTTGTACATATCAATAGTTATATATAAAATTAACAGGGCAAATAGAAATTATATATAATATAATTTATATAATAAAATAAATTTATTTTGATAACTTATAAATAAAAATAATGAAAAATATGATTAATGCTACAATTAATATATATTCTATTGAACCTAGATTGTCATCCTTGCGGACTTCATCTTCACTATTTATCATGTAATTACCAACAATAAATTCATTAAATTTAATGCTAAAAGTTTTACCTTCGAAGGTAAGATTTGACAAATTTTTCATTTTTGGCATTTTGTAAATGTTCGGTTCAGTTTTTTCAATTTGAATTTTGAGTTTATCTTCTTTTGTTTGAAAATCTGAATAACCTTCTTCACTTTGATATATACCATTCATACAATAAATAACATCTTTGTTTTTAAGTACAAATATTGATTGCTTTTTTTGAATTTCATCAAAATCTTGTAATGATAAACGCGCATATATCCAGTTGCCAATTGAAGAAGATACTGCATCTTGAATTTCGTTTGCTTCAATATTATCAAAAAAATGAGTAGGAAATTTTTCTTTTTCATGAAATTTTCCTTGAAAAGATTCAACATTTGTTTGATTCTGTGGTTCAGATTCGTTTGATTCATCTTTTATTATCCTTTCCCATTCCAACGAACTTTCCCAACCTTCAACATCATAATAATTTGAACTGAGATAAATTGGATGATAATCCGAAAATAATTCTTTTACATAGATCGAATTTTCTTTTGTTACCCCAAAAATAGTTATATAACGTGAGTTTGAATCATCCATATCATCCATAATTGAATTAAAAAAATTTGAATCTTTATTTGTTCATTTGTGAATTTCTGAAATAAAAAAAATACATAGTATTAAAATATTTGTAAAATATCACAATATTTATTAACAAAATGAAAATACCTAATGGGAAAAATAAATCTGGCTCAATTTTTACAGAATAACATATAATTACGCATAAATATGAGATGAAAATTGCGTTAATTTATATCATATCGTATGCGACAGATGAATTTATTATTTTGATTTTGGATTAACATTACAAAGAGGTTTAAGTGACATGATATTTTTCCGAAGTGCGTCGTACTTTTCTTTTGCTTTGAGGGAAACTGTTCCAAGCCCACCAATTGTTTGAATTGGCCTTGAAGTTTTTTCTAAAGCAGAATCAACGCTTGATCTGGTTCTAATCATTGATCCAGCATAATAGAATTCTTGTCTTTTATGAAGTGAATTAATCGCTTTATCAAATGCAACCATTTCTTTTGTAATTGTACCAGTATATTCTTGAACTTTTTTAGAGTTATCTGGTTCATTCTTACCTACATTTTGCTTTAAATCTTTTGGAGATTCTTTTTCTTCATCGTTATTATGGTCGATCTCTGTTTTTTCAGATGGTGCTACTTTTTCTTGTGGAGATTGCTCTGCTTTTTCTTGTTGTTTTGGGGGCTCTGAAGTTTGATTTTGAGATTGGTTTTCTTGAGGTGGTATTTTAATATGCGATTGCGATTCATAATCTTCTTCCTCTTCTGCAACATGGGCTGCAATATTATCTAACCAACTAGACATTAATAAAAAAGGTAATCAAAAGGTTGTAATATGAAAAGTTCAAAATAACCGATTTCAATTCAAAAATTGGTAAATATGATTTAATGCACCGCAAAGAGAACTGCTCAATTCCTCGCTTAGACCTTCTTGATCAATCAAGATCCTATATTCAGCATACCGAAAAATTAAAAAAAATGAAGCCATCAATCAATACTTCATATATTGAACCTGTTCATCATTTTTCTGTTGCTCATAAAGAAAAAGAAAAAGAATGGGAATATGCAGATTCAATTTCAAAAATGTGTTATAGTCAAATACAAGCATCAAAATCTTCAAAAGGTAATTTTAAGAAAAAACGTTCTATATCGAGCTTTCCTACTTCAAGAAAAAATTCTTGTATTTATTCAAAAGATTATTATCCGAATATTAGCCAAATAAATCAATCTCAAAGACCTCAGTTTAATATAAGAACAAATATATATCCTTCATCACCAAAAGGAGGAATTTATAATTATCCAGCATCATTTGATTCTACTTCTTTATCTGCTTCAGGAATGATGTCCCCAAATTTTTCATCTAAACCTCTTATTGATGAAGACGGATCTATACTTACAGATTCACCGAGTATCTTTTTAACACAAGAGAAAAAAATGGATTGCTCAAAATATCAATATGCAAATTTAGATGATCCAAAAGTCAAGCAGAAAATAGAAGAAGATAAATTTGAAGTATCTGTCAAAAAAGGAATGAAATTTGTTGAATTTTCATGTGAGCCAAAAAATAAAAATGCTAATTCAAAAGATGGTATAGCATCGCGATTAAACTCAAGATTCCGTAAGTCGTTTTACCTTGGATCAACAGATGTAGTAAATGGCCCAATTTATGAGAAGGATGCTCATGAAACTAAAAATAGGCAAAAACCAGAACTTTATTCCATACAATGCGACGCCAAATTTAACTTTACATCAAGTCCAAAAAGAAATATTGATAAAAATAAAACTGTAGCCAGTAGAAAAGTTAATGCAAAATCAAGAAAGCATCAACTTATTAATAACTTTGAAAATACCTATAAATATGAAACAAAAAAAAAGTGGTCTGTTAAATTGAAAATACTTCCATCTCTTTTTTACGAATCTGTTTTGCCAAATGAACAAATATCGATTACTTGGGTTGATCAAAAAGATCTTCTCAGCCAGGATGAATTAGATAATTATGAAAATGGAATTCACAATGGATTTATAAAAGGACACGAAACGCCTATTGATAAATTTGAATCTAATGCTTCTTCTTCAACTCAAACTGCTGTCGATTTCACATTTTATGATGATGACGAAATTAAACCAATTCATTTAGCGCAATCCCCATTAGATGTTTTTGAATCTTTCGAATTAGAACTCTCAATATCTCAACATGTACTTGACTTACCATTGAATGATACATATCAAAGTGAAAATGACGAATTTGAAAATAAAAATGCATCTGAAAAAGAAATACCTGAATTTTCTAAATCACAAAATGGCTCTAATTTAAATGAAGTTAAAAACGATCATAACGAACCTCTTCCAACAGCTCTCATAAAAGCTAATGAAGAAATAAATGATAATAATCCTAACTATGAATATTCTTATTATAGTGATTACGAAGAAATCTAACAAATGTGCTTTTTCCATGTTATAAAATCACCATTGTTTGAATAAATAAATTAATTGAATTTTGAATTTATTATATATGTTTCAACACTTTAGTTATATATCTTTTAACAGATTTTATAAACTCATTTCATCCAAAAATTGCTTTTTCATTCATATGTTTAATGAAAGATTATTTATTAAAACCAGCTTTGAATAATTGATGTTCTTTTTCTCATGATTTCATTTCTTTTTTTATGCACTTTTCCCTGGTATGTAAATACAGATCTTTATTCTCCAAAAAAAAAATAATATAAAATTTTAAAACCAGAATTCTGTAAAAGCAAATAAATTTATTTGAAATTAAAAAACAAAGTATTTATCAAAATAGGCAAAAATGATTTGCAGTTTTTTTTTTTTTTTTACTATTATTTTTGTGATATTTTTTATCGTTGTTCGATTATATTTCATGCAAAAAGTACTTATATGACATATTATATGAAACATAAGGAAATATTCGTTTTTTATAAAATGATATTTAACCTTTTAAATGTCAAAAATATTGCGGTTATTAAACGTCCTGGATTTGTACATTAAATATGCTTATTTTTTTTTTTTTTTTTTTTTTTTTAAAAAAAATCCATCTTATTCATTCTCTATCATAATATTTTTTTCAGAAATAATTCTAAGAAATCAAAGTTATCATTCAAATTTATTCACTTTTCACAAAATATTCGATTTTATATCAAGAAATAACGATGTAAGAGAATTTTCAAAGCATAATTGGCCTTGTTAAAAAAATGGGTTGCGGCGCTACAAGAGCAGTAGCTGTTTCCCCAACATCTTCAAAGAAAAATATCAAAGGAGGTACTAGTGAAAATACAGAATCTGGCGATATTCCATATCAAGATCTTGCTCAAAATTATGAATATCTTGTTAATAATTGTAGCTCTTTTAAATGCCCCCCTGGTACAGTTCCCATTGTTTGCTTAGATGATGATACAATACCAATAATCGAATCAAATTTACTTCTTGATGAATCCCATCAAACTGGAATATTTCTACCAGTGATCGCAGCAAATATACAATCCAAAGGACGAATAATATGTTATGGCCATGTAGATATGTTCAACAGAAATTATTTTAACTCTGGAGACACAGCAAATGTTTTATACAACTCGTTTGTATGGCTTAATGGCAAAAAAACAATCAATTCACCAATTCATTTCATATCATTCCCCAGTGAATATCAATCAGAAATGAAAAGTTGTTTTGCACCGCATGGAATTCATCTTGTTTTTGATGACTTTGGTGCAGATTTAACGAACGAAACTTTTATTATGATACCTACGTATTTTGACTTAGGAGATAAAGAAAAATTAAATATGCTGAATCAAATTTTGCACAGAGGAGGTGGGATAGGTATTATATACGTTCCTGAAAAAAATACAAAAACCAACTTTTTCCCAATTAATAAATTTTTACTGACATTTGGTCTTTCTTATTCTCATTGTTCACTTTCAGATGAATATGGAACAGCGATTACAGTTAAAGTTTATACAAGTTTTGATCGTTCTAAACGATATAGTTTTCGCTCATTAGTTGAGCAATTTGACAAATTTGTTAACACAAAAAATCGTAATTTATCTTATCTTGATGATTTGGCCACGTCAATCAGATATCATGTTCTTGCATCAGGAAAAAATCATGTTTTTATGATAGATCAGCTTTTACAACTATGCTGGCAGTATCTTCGTGATACAGATTATCGCTTAGAAAATGGAATGTTTTGCCCATTTGTAAATCATTCAATTGCTGCCGTTCTAATTGATGAACTATATTCAAAAGTACCAATTGAAATGGTCAAGGATCATCTCGATGTAGCAACGACATTTCCTGGAATTGCAGATCCTGACACACCTTTCTCAGAACAATCAGTTACTCTTCAAATTTATGAAGACTCGCTTCTTTCTACTGGATTTTGGATTTCTCCTGGAATGGTATCAACCGTAGAAGGAAAGAATATTCCAAAAGGAACCCGAATTCAAATTGGAATACATAATGTAACTCTGTTTACAAAACCAGGCCCCTGGAAAAGATGGCCTATGGTTATTTCATCTTACCCGTTTGATGGAACAAAGACTTCAATATCATCACCATTTGGCGGAATCGTTTATCTTGCAATTCCTGATCTTTCTTCTGACAAAAATCGATCATCTGTAATATCAATTGGTAAAAATGAATCAAGTAATAGTATTAAAGAAAGCAAAGAATCAAACAATAATTGTAAAATTGGCGATAAAATGGAAGTTACTTTTTCAAGTGTCACTCTTTATCCACAGGTTGTTCATTCTGATCCTTCAGTATACGAAAACACATCAAAATATAAAGTTCCTTGGGGAGAATTTGTTTCAGAATCGATTATTTTTACAATGCCAAGTCAAATGATGAAACATATTCCAAATTTCGATGAAACTTTCAAATATATTGAAAACATTGTTACACTAACAGCGAATTACATGAATTATCAAATTGTTCGTCCTTATCGAATTGTCTTCGATATTGAAACGACAGATGAATATGAATACCAACAACAACAACTGCAATACCAACTTCTTCAACAGCAAATCCAATTTATTAGCCAAAAAAATACATTAAGAATGACCGCTGGCAGTGTCAATTCTACTCAAGGACCGCTTTCAACAAGTAGTTGTACAAATGTTGGAGGTTCATATCATAATACAGATTTTAACAAATATATCGAAAATTCAATTAAGACTACAAATCCAGTAACAATCAACAATTCTATGCTTGATTCTTCAAATAATGTTGGATTATCAATGATTGTTTCTAGATATCCAATTGTTCTGCTTCTTGAAGATATTAATGATTTATTTTTCAATACCCATAAAATGAATGCAGGACTTTTCAAGTTGATTATGTCAATTGCTATTGTTTCTTTTCGTGAAGGTGTTTTTGATGATACTACAGAACTTGCTTTGAGCGCTTTTGTAGCCACTAATGTTTTCGCTCAACTTTTCTCTTCTTATGATCCATTTGAACAACCAATTATGGAAATGCCGTTATTATTTAATGAGTTATGGATGATTCATTCTCACATAAATAAAAAAATCATTCCTGAAATTATAAAAAAATCACAGGATGATGATACTCAAGCTTATGAAGTTCCTCAAGATAGATGGATAGCTTTTGTGATTGATCTTTCAAATATGGCAAAGATAAATTTCTCGTCAATACTGAAAAAAGTGAAGCCGATCCCCTTAAATGCTGTATCAACGTTAGAAACATTGAAGAATCCACCTCAAATGGCATTTCCCAGTTAATGAGTTTTTTTATATATAATTTTATTTTTTTGCTTGCTTTTTATCCTTTTTTGGCCCAAAAACATTTATATATGTATATATTTAATTGTTATTATAATAAATATATCGATACTTTATTTTTGCTATATCTTTATCTTATTTTTTTTTTTTTTTTTTTTTTTTTTTAGGAAAAAAAAAATAATGCATTTTAAAGAGGCACGTATTTATACTTTTCTTTACAATCTGATTTGAAAAGTAAAAGATAATCAAGAGAAAAAAACAAAAAAGAATTCAATATATTTTTTCTGAACAATTTGATTTGTTCTCACAATTAACCATTTTTTTTTTTTTTACAAATTGAATGATCATTTTTTTCATTTTTTTGCGTTTAATAATTGATAAATTCAAAATTTTATATTATTTATAAAGAGCACTACAAGCATAAATGTAAACCATTCAAAATTGAAAAGATAAAACCAAATCATTCGTTTATTTAAAAAGAATATCATACACAAACAATATATACCACAAATATATATAAAATATCAATAAGAAAATTTTTTTTCTGATAAATTTTGAGATATTTTTATAATAAATATAGCAATTAAAAAAACTATTGAAAAAGTATGCATTTTCAATTAGTTTTCATAATTAATACTGAAAAACTGTCCATAATTTTATAATTCTCTATACGATTTGAACAATTTTTTAATATGATATTTAAATGACATATTTAAAATTATAAATCCACTTTTTTTCAAAAATTTGGCGCAGATTTTTTAGAAAAAGATATTTATCATATATTGTATATTTTGAGAAGTTTATACTAAAAATTTTACAAATAAATTGAGTTTCACGAACAAATCTTCAAAGTTTTCTCGCGCAAATCAACTTAATAATGTTAAGGGAAAAGAAAAAATAATTGATGGTACATTAAAAAAAGCAAGAGAAAAGAGAATCCCAAAATATAATCAAAACATATCTCCTGTAAAAGACACAACAAACGCTAAAAATGCCAAAATACAAAAAAATAAAAACAAGCGCTAGAAATGCTTTCTGAAAAAGTTGATTTTAAAATGAATGATATTCAATTTCAACTGAAAAGTTATGATAAAATAATAGGCAATTTTTATTCAACTATGAAAGTCATATATCTCAGATTAAATCCAAAAGAGAGGGCTAACTAATTGAATAGCCAAGAAATTCACATATATATAGGAAAGAATATTATAAATCATATTTCAGACAAAAAAATAGTCGAATAATTAATTAATTTAATCAAAAGTTAAGAGATTTAATAAATTAAATTAAATTAATTCTTAATTTGATAAAATATTTTTATTTTTAAAAATAATTGTTTTATTTTAATAATATAAAATGTATTCAAAAAATGATTGTCATGGTCAACTTTATGATAATAACCGATTTGCATTGAATTTTATAAATGCATTTTTTGGAAAAATTTGCGCTGATTTTTTTAATTAATATATTCAAATAATTAGATAATATTTATTAAAAAAATATATACTAACATGATCCTTTTTTTATAGAAAAATATTTTTAAATCTTCTTTTTATTAAAATCATTAAATAATTTTTTGAAAAAGTTAAATATTTCAATGGATTTTTTTTTATAAAATTATTTTTAATTTATCTAAGAATTTATCAGAAAAAAACAAATCATAGATATGAATTGTTAAATATTTTGTGCACTATATTTTAAATATATATAAATTAATTAAAAATCTAAAAAACCATTTAGCTTGTAGTACTCTATTTATAAATAATATAATAGTGAATATATGTAAATATCATATATATGATTTGATTAAAGACAACTGATCAAAATGGAAGATTTGTAATTTCAAGTAATTCAAGATGGATCAAAAGATGGTTTAAAGGTTTGTTCAAATATAATAAGAATAAACCAGTCAAAATTTGATATTTATTCCAAAAGGCTGAGATATATTTTTTTTTTTTTTTTTTTTTGAAAAATTTACTGATGTTATTAAATCAATTATTTTACTAAATACAGCAAACCAAATCATTCAAAAACGATATATTAGATATATATACATATGATGATTCTATATATTAGCAATAATTTCAAATTTCAACTGCCAATTTGATTTAAGAATTATGATTAATAGCACTTGATTATTTGTTTAAAGAATCTCAGCAAGCAGATACACATATTGAATTTGAATATTATATGAATAATTATTTTTATAATAATGATTAATGATTAAATATGTAAGATTATTTAAAAAATATAATTTTTTCATCAAGAAAAATATGCAAAATTAAAAAAATTTTATTTAAAAAGAAAAATTGAGAGTAAAAAAGATTTGAATAGACATTCAAATCAACTAAAAAGAAATAAATCATTCTTATCTATCCAATATAAATAAATTGCATAGATATTTTAGATATAATAACTATCAAACATTATATTAAATTTTATATATACAAATATAAGCACAAAATCAATATTAATATGAATTTATTTGTTATTTTTAGTTTTCCCAAATTTTTTTTTGTAAATATTCGATATTTAATGAATCAGCTTTAATTCGAAACTATTCATTTGAACATGAAAATTCTCCAATTCTTTTCACAAAAATGAATTGGTTATTGAAATTTCAATTTCCCTCCATTTTTTTATAAAACCGTTACCAGAAAAGAGATCGACTTTTTCAATAATTTATCTAAAAAAAGATTTTTTATATCAAAATTCATAATAGAATTGCAAAATGGAAGAAGACGAATCTCTTATTGAATCAATGAAGCTTGCGCTTCAAGCTCAAGAAGAAATAAAGCAACAACTTCTTAAAGAAATTGCTTCACTTGAGGCATCTACGCAAGGCCCAAGATTGACCGAAAAATCGCTCAAATTTTACAAATCTTCCTTAGATCACGATCTTAAAGAAAAGAAGTTGTTAACAGATCAAATTACCAAATTTAAATCATCAATTCTTCCAGAAGTTCAACAGCAATATGATAGAATCCATCAAAAAAGAGTTTCTTTAGAAGAGCATATATCTGTTCTTCAAAAACTTCGTGACGAAAGTCTTATAACTGACATAAGCGATCCAAATAAAAGAAGCTCGGCTATTTCAACTTTCCAATCAAACCTTCAATCAGAAATTCAATCATTATCAAATGAGGAAAAAGAGCTCCAAGAAAAGACAGCAAAAGCAAAAACAGAACTTCATGTCCTACAAGAACAGTATTTAAATTCACAAAGAGAATCAGCCAAAAAAATCTGGGAAGATGAATTGGCTAATGAAATGGGTAATAATAAAGCTCATTTTGTAAGAAGGAGATCATTAACTGTTTCTATGATGAGAAAGAATCAACATCCTCTTGCTTTGATTTCAAAGAAAGGAACAAATGAAATGCCTGTAAAGCGGAAATTTAACGAACTTTAAAGTTGCTCAAAAAAGAATTGGAATGAATTTTCTTTTTTTGGTATGTAAAAAATTTTTAATAAATATTTCTGGAGTGAAAAAGATTTTATGTTTATATGTTTATACAATTGGCCAAATATCTTATCAATAACAATAAATCAAAATTTTAGATTTAAAAATTGTTTATTCAAATAAAAATAAATAAATAACATGTATGTTTGTATAAATTACGTGTAGCGATTAATTTCCGCTGATATGACAGTAAATGACTGCTAACATTGAAACCATTTTATAAAAATAAATGGCCTCTTAAAAAAAATAGCAAGCACGATTAAACATATCTTTTCAATTAATTTACCCTTTCTTAGGAGAAGTTGAACCTGAAAGCTGTTGAACTGATTTTGGCAAATGATTAACTTGAGATTGTTGATTATTCTTGTAGATTCGATCAGGTGTTCTTCTTCCTCTCTTTAATGGAGCTTCTCCTGATGGTTCTTCAATTTTCTTTAATGAAAGTGAACGAATTGGGATATCTGACATTGTAATTTCGGGCTTCTTACTCTTCTTCTTTTCTTTCTTGCTTGTATCTTCTTTGGTTTCTTTGGGTTCATTCAATTCACTTTCCTTTTGTTCATCTTCAACTTCACTTTTGTTTGATTCTTCTTCATTCTGTTTTGGCTCATTTAAGTTGAGATCTTCTTCACTCTTACTAAAGAATTCATCATCGTTATACTCTTCTGTGTCATCTTTACTTACTTCTTTGGGCTCTTCTTCTTTATTTCCGAACAAACCGTTTCCGATATCTGAAACAATTTTTGAAAGATCTCCGCCTGTTGTAACTTTTTCTTTTTCTGTATCATCCTTCTTTTCTTCATCTTCAAAATCATCCTTCTTTTCTTCATCTTCAAAATCATCCATATTTTCTTCCTCTTCGAAATCTTCTTTATTTTCTTCTTCTTCGAAATCTTCTTTATTTTCTTCTTCTTCTTTGTTTTCTACTTTTTTATCTTTGTTTTCTTTAGATGCAAACAAACCTTTGCCAATTCCTGAAACAATGCTAGAAAGATCGCCTCCTTTTTGTTCTTCCTCTTCTTCTTCTTCTTCTTTTTCAAAATCTTCTTTGTTTTCTTCTTCTTCTTCTTCGAAATCATTTTTATTTTCTTCTTCTGTTTCTTTATTTTCTTCTTCTTCCTCGTTTTCTGTTTCTTTGTTTACTTCTTTTTTATCTTTGCTTTCTTTAGATGCAAACAAACCTTTGCCAATTCCGGAAACAATGCTAGAAAGGTCGCCTCCTTTTTGTTCTTCCTCTTCTTCTTCTTTATTCTTTGCATCTTTCTTTTCTTCCTCTTCGGCTTCTTCCATTCCTTCGAATTCATCTTTGTCTGCAGACAAATAGTCTTCATTAGAAAGTTTCTCTTCTTCCTCTTCTTCTTCATTCTCTATCTCATCTTTCTTTTCTGAATCTTTCTTATCAATATTTCCGAACAATCCTTTTCCGATTCCAGAGACGATGTTAGAAAGATCACCGCCTTTATTTTCTTCTTCTTCTTTATGATGAACGATAGCTTTTTCTTTCTCATCTTCGAAATCTTCATCATTCAAATCATGATCATTTTGGAATTCTTCTTCCTCCTCTTCTTCTTCATAATCCTTAAAGATTTCTTTATTTTGCTCAGGTTCAACTTTATTTTGCTCAGTTTCAACTTTATTTTGTTCAATTTCAACTTTGTTAGTGAATA
The DNA here is from genome assembly GCA_039105265.1 of Tritrichomonas musculus. Taxonomy (NCBI): domain Eukaryota; phylum Parabasalia; order Tritrichomonadida; family Tritrichomonadidae; genus Tritrichomonas; species Tritrichomonas musculus. The sequence continues at coordinate 2,494,585 of JAPFFF010000005.1, read as the reverse complement.
ATTTTTTCATATCGTCCATTTTGGCTTCAATTCTATTTTGTTGTTTTTCTTCTTCTTCGAAGAACTCTTCTTCTTCCTCTTCTTCTTCATCGTAATACAAATCTTCTTCTTCTAGTTTTTCTTCTCTAATGCCTTTTTTCTGCAATCTTCTTTCCTTGTCTTTAACATTTTCTTCACGTTGAGCTTCATACATTTCATTCATAATTTGGGCTCTTATGTTTTTCTCCATTTCTTGCATTTTGTTCTCAAGTTGGGCTTCTCTTTGGTTCAATTCTTCCTCTCTTTCATCAAGTTCTGCCATTTTATCTTTAATCTCTTCTAATGCTGATGTAGCTGCATCTTTAATGAATCCTTCATAATTATCAGCATCACTTTCATTTTCAAGATCATCTTTTTCTTCATCAGTATCATCATCAGCATCTGAGTCAATGATTTCTTTTAATGCGTCTCGAAGCTCTCCTTCTTCAACATCTTTAAGATCTGGTAATGTTCCATAAGGAGTGATTTGTGGTGATTCTTCGTCCTTAGCTTCTTCCAAATCTTTCTCTTCATCGTCTTTAATTTGAGAAGTTTCTTCATCTTTGGCTTCATGCAAATCATCTTCTTCGTGAGCTTTTCGACCTTCAAGTGCATCGATTGTTCCAGATAAAATTCTTTCCAGACTTAAATTTGGCGTAAGGTCGTTATTGTCTTCAATTTCTTTTTCGTTTTTCGCATCTGAGAGAAAACGAGATTCTTCATCTTTTCGTCTTTCAATGTCACTTTCGTTTTCGTGAGGAAGTTTTGATTCCGAAAATGAAACTCTTTCTTCTTCTGAATCTTTCATGTCTTCAATTCTTTTGTAAACATTATCCGATGTAAAATATGATTCAGAAGATTCGGCTCCGTTTATTTTTCCTTGTTGTTCTTCTTCATTTATTCGATTGATTAACAAAATTTCTTCGGAATCTTTGGTTTTCATTAAAGATTCAGAATTTCCAGATTCGGCTTCACTTAAACTTTCGCTTAATTTGTCATTCTCTTCTTCTTCCTCCTCTTGAGACAAATTTTCGCTCAATTTATCATCATCGAAGTCATCAGCTAAGTCATCTTTCTCTTTTGATTCTTCTTCTTCTTCTTCTTTTTCATCATCGCCATTTTCATTATCAAAATCATCTTCAAGGCTGCTGTTTGTCTTCTTCATTTGGCCGTCATTTTCTTCTTCAATTCGCTGAGATTTGACGAGTTCTTCTTCTTCTTTCTTTTTGGCTTCAAGTCCGCTCATTGTCAAGTAATCGGAGGCAAATTCGTCATCTTTGGCTGTCTGAAGGCTTCGCTCTTCGTCTTCTTTGTAGCCGTCCGAATCAACAAATGATGCTGATGATGATGATTCATAATCATCTGCCCGGGCTCTCATAAGTTCGCCTTCCTCCATGAATTTGATCATCTCAAGTTGCTCTGGTGTCGTATCTGAGACTGATTGTGATTGTGAACTTTGATGATCAGCAGCATCTAGGAGATCTTTTCCTTCTTTTTCTTTCTCTTCGCTTTGTGCGTCTCTTAATTCATCCTCTTCTTTGTTTTTGCCTGCTTCGAGAACTTTTGAGCTCGTTCTTGATAGTGCAAGTGCTTCTGAGTCCCCTTCTTGGTCATCTTCGACTGCTTCTTGAAGCGAGTTTTCCTCATCTTGTTTGTATTGTTCAATGCTTTCAAATGTTGATGGTGATTTTGTAATATCGCGACCTTTTTCTTCATTTCGTGCGTCTCTTAATTCATCTTCTTCTTGGTTCTTGCCCGCTTCGAGAACTTTTGAGCTCGTTCTTGATAATGCAAGTGCTTCTGAGTCTCCTTCTTGGTCATCTTCGACTGCTTCTTGGAGTGAGTTTTCTTCGTTTTGCTTGTATTGCTCAATGCTTTCAAATGTCGATGGTGATTTTGTAATATCGCGACCTTTTTCTTCATTTCGTGCGTCTCTTAATTCATCCTCTTCTTGATTCTTGCCTGCTTCGAGAACTTTCGAGTTTGTTCTTGATAAGGCAAGTGCTTCTGGGTCTCCGTCTTGATCATCTTCAACTGCATCTTGAAGTGAATTTTCTTCATCTTGCTTGTATTGCTCAATGCTTTCAAATGTTGATGGTGATTTAGTCATATCTCTTCCTGTTTCTTCACTTCTAGCCTTATTTAGTTCACCTTCTTCTTGATTTTTGCCTGCTTCGAGAACTTTTGAGCTTGTACGTGAAAGAGCAATGGCTTCTGGGTCTCCTTCCAGATCATCTTCAACTGCTTCTTGAAGTGAGTTCTCTTCGTCTTGTTTGTACTTTTCAATACTTTCAAATGTTGATGGTGATTTGGTGATATCTCTTCCAGCTTCTTCGCTTCTTGCTTTATTTAGTTCATCTTCTTCTTTGTTTTTGCCTTCTTCAAGAACTACTGAATTTGTATCATCATCATCTGCTGGTTGCTTTGGTTTTGCTTTTGGTGTTCCCCTCTTTCTTGGTGCTGGATTTCGTTTAACAGCTTCGAATGAAAAAGCAAGTACGTCACCCCCAATTTGGAGGGAAACATCATCATGATTTTCTGGATATCCATGAATGACCTCTTCTTCTTGTTCTTCTTCTTGGGTATTATTGTTTGTATTGCCAAGTAGATTGTTTGCGATATTACCTGCAACTTCATCGATTGGATTCCTATCAGCAACTGTTTCTTCTTCATTACCTTCATTTTCTTTATCTTGATTTTCATTGGGGTTTGTGTCCTCTTGGTTTGCTGTGACATCTCCTGAATCAGGAGCATTGAAGGCAAATTCATCATTTTCATTATTATCATTATCTTCATCAGATACTTCAAAGCCCCCTCCAGAGGGAGCTTTTTGTACTTGACTTTGATCTTGATTTTGGTTTACGTTTTTAACTACATTAATGCTCTCCTCTTCATTTTGATCTTCTTCTTCCTCAGTATCATTCACTTCGAAATTCAATTTGTTTTGATCGTCGTCATTACCAATAAGGTTGTTTGCTATATTTGAAACTACATTAGATGGATTTCTTTTAATAGCTGGCAATTCATCTTCACTGCCTTCGTTTTCATTATTTTGATTTTCATTTGTGTTGTTATTTTCAAGATTAGTAGTTGTATTTCCAGATTCAGGAGCGTTGAAAGCGAACTGGTCTTCATCATCTTCATTATCATCCATTTCGAATCCAGATTTTACATTCTGGCTCTGATTTTGTGAGTTATCAGTATTAATATTATTATTATTCAATGGCCTTGACTGATTTTGCGATTCATGATCTTCTTCTTCATTCAATGAGTCAGATGAGCCAAGATCAGCAAAACCCGGTGGAAAAACTGGAACTTCTCCCCTCTCAATTGCCTCTTTTAGTAGAGCCATCAGTTCTTGCGCCTTTTTCAGTTCTTCTTTGGCCGCTTTCGCCTCTTCTCGTGCATTTCTCGCCTCCAGTTTGGCCTCCCTTGCACTGACCTGTGCTTCCCTCATGCGCGCATTGGCCTCCCTCACCTTGTGCTTGGCCTCTCTCGCTTCTTCGCGAGCTTCCCTCGCTGCAAGCCTGGCTTCCCTGGCCTTCAGCTTCGCGCGCCATGTAAACTCATCGTCGTCCTCGTTCGGAATCAGGTCCTCAAGCGAGACATCGTCATAGTTGGCCGGATCTGGCTGCGATGCATTCAGCGCGGCCGTGTTGCCGTTGGAGGCGGCTGGAGTGGCGGCTGGTGATCCTTGCACGTCGCTTCCGTTGTCTTCTTGTGCTTCGGCATCATCGTTGTCGCCGCCGCCGTTGCCTTCGTTGGCGCCGCCATCTTCTTCCTCCTCGTTTTCATCGTCTTGTGCTTCTTTTTCATCATTTTTATTGTTACCGTTGTTGTTGTTGCCATTTTGGCCATTATTATTGTTATCGTCATTATTATTATTATTGTTATCATTGTTGTTGTTGTTGTCATCTTGATCATTGTTGTTGTTGTTGTCATCTTGATCATTGTTGCTGTTGTCATCTTGATCATTGTTGTTGTTGTCATCTTGATCACTGTTGTTGTTGTCTTCATTATTGTTATCGTTTTGTTCATTATTTTCATTGTCTTCGTTTTGTTCATTGTTGTCTTGTTGATTTTCGTTTTCTTCGTTATTTTCATTTTGCTGAATGTTGTCGTTTTGTCCGTTGTTTTCAGTGATCACGTTTTCATTCTCTTCATTTATATCCACGTTGTCGTTTTCCTCAGCATCTTCAACATCTCCATCGTCTTCGATGTTTTCAACGTTCACGCTTTTTCTGCTTGCTGCTTTCTCTTCCTTAGCTTCTTCGTTTTCTTCATTATTTTCATTTTCAACATTCTCATCTTCGATGTTTTCAACGTCTTCAATGTTTTCATCGTCTTCAATGTTTTCAACGTCGACAGCTTTTCCGATTTCATTTGCTTTTTCGAAGTTTTCATTTTCATCCGCAATTTCATCGCCATCCTCGTCTTCAATGTCCTCTTTCTCTTCTGTTTCATCGTTGTTTTCATCATCTTCAATGATTTCAACATTGACAGCCTTGCTGACCTCTTCGACATCAACTTCTTCAGCGTTTTCCTGGTTATCTGTTTTACCATCAGCGGCTTCTTCAGTTCCCTCTGCGTCTTCAATGTTTTCTGTGTCTTTAGGTTGATCGACTTTTTCAGTACTTTCAGCATTTTCTTCATTTTTCTCTGTGTTTTCGCGTTGATTTATTTCTTCGTTGTTTTCTTGTTCGTCAACATTAGGATCAAGTTGATTGAATTCTTGATCGTCAAATTGTTCTGTATTCTGGTCGTTTTCTTTTTGAGGAGATTCATCTTGATTAGAATCTTTTTGTCCTTGTTTTTCAATCTGCTGAAGAACATCTAAAAGTTGTCTGTTTTGTTGTTCCCCAATTTTTCCAGCTTCTGCAAGATTAGATAACTTTCTAATTACATTTTCAACAATTGAAGAATCATCGTTAATCATCTTTGTTAGAGTGTGGACACCAGCTTCAACATCGGATGGTTGAAGTACTTCAACTTCTTGAGCAACACCGACAAAACTTGTAGTAATAATATTCTGATCTAATTGATTATTAGTAATTTTGCTTTGGTCAATTTGGAATTCATCATTGTCATCGAGTTCATCACCTTCAGCTGTTTCAATAGCAGATGGTTCAATTGATTCTTCGAAATTCTCGATAGAAAATTTAAATTGATTTTCTGTGCTTATTTGGTCATTCGTTTCATTTGAATTGTTTAATACTGGAACTTCTTTTATTTCGCCATTGTTTTCGGCTTCAATGACATTGTCGTCATTTTTGATTTGTTGACGATGAATTAAGGTTGCTTGATCTTTTTCACTGTCTATTTGACCGCTGCCATCATCGCTACCCATTTCAACATCTTCTAATAATTGAGATGGGCTTTTACTGGAATTGATTTCCTTTTCGTTTTCAGATTCGAATTCTGCTTCTTCTTCAAGTGAATCATATTCTTCATCAGCTTTCTGAATTGGTAATGCTTGGCTTTGTTTTTTATTAGATTTTGGAGAAGCGAATTTCTTAGTCTTTTGAGGGGTCTTAAAGTTTTCATTATCTCGCTTTTTCTTTGCTTCTCTTTCTTTTAGTCGTTTTCTAAGTTCTCGATGTCGTTTTGACATTCCCTTTGGAAATGATTTTGTTTGTGATTTAGGCATTGGTAAAGGCTCTTCATATGGTGAAACAACTTTTTTCGTAGCAACATTATAGACAGATCTTGGTGCTCTATTAGAAATTGGTTTGTTGATTTCATTAAAAACATATTTGGGCTTTGTATTTTCTTCAGATTCAGTTTCCTCCTTTACTTCAACAACAACCATATTTGCTGATAAAGTTCCAGATTCAGATTTTTTCCTTGGCGCCTTTGGTGGACTGCTTTGATCATCATTTATTTGTGGTTCAACTGGTTGATATTCTTGATTTTGAGAACTTTGATTTCGGTCTTTCCTTTTTGATTGTTTAACGTTTGGCGTAACAATGTTTGGATTCTTTTTCTTTCTCGGTTGAATTTGTGTTGATGGTCGATTTAAAAAGTCTCTCTCGAACTTTTCAAATTCTTCATCTTCATTTTCATCTTTTTTATAAAGGAAAACTTTTTCGAATTCATCGTCAGGTAACGAAATCAAATTTTCTTTTGTATTGGCACCTCTTCCTATACTTGATGATCTTCTTCTTGCAGTTTGGTGTGAATCATTTGGATTTTTAGCTTTGCTATCTGCGAATGTTAAGTTAACGTTATAATTGGATAAACTATTATTGGAATTTATTTTATTTTGATATAGATTATTTACAAAATTAATTTTATCTGCTTCAAGTTGTAATTGCATTTCGCGTTTTTTAGAGAGCTTTTTTTGGCGGTTTTCAATTCCAAATGATGTTGGTGGTGCTTCTGCATCAATAGTTGCTCTTGCTAAAAGTAATCTACGCATATGATCGGAATAGAGACGTCTTTGCTCTACGACCTCAAGGTAAGTTGCTGAATTATTTTGCAAAATTTTCGAATTATGAAGCATTTTTTTGGATTTTGTTACGTTATTTTTTTATTATTGAAAAGATTGTGGTTACTTTAAATTTTCTATTCAATCAAAATTCAAACGGATACATCAAATTAAATTACTGTTAGATTAATACAGAATTGGTTAAGAATATTTTAGTTAACTGAAATTGTAACAAGATTTATAAAATAAACAATAAAATGCATGCTAAATTAGAATATCCGATTTAATAACAAGCATAATAAAAAATAATTATTTTCTCTTTCTCCATATCTTAGCATCATTGAGTATTTTTGATATTAATTCCTTTTTTCCTTCTGTATAAGCGCCTCTATCATTTGGATATTTTTCTGCTAGATCAATTTTTAATTTTTCATATTTTTTTGCTTCATCAGGAAATTCAATTAAATAATCACGAAAATTGGTATAGTTATTCCATTCATCATTATTATACTTTATAACATGAATATGGTGTGATCTAGAATCATTTTCAAAATCACCGATTACGAAGAGCAGTTGGTTTTCATGATCTGATCCTCTATAAATAATTCCTTTTGATTCTAGGGCAGGTATATATGATTTAATATCTTCTAAATTTTTAACGCCAACAGCAATATCTATAATAGGTTTTGAGCTAATTGTTGGTATTGAAGAACTGCCAATATGTTGAATATCAACTGCAGAATCGCCTAATATACTTTTCAATATAGTAATTGTTTCTTGAGCTGATATATCCCAAGACTTTTGATGTGGACAAAGTTGAACAGTTCCTCTTTTTAATCCAATCATTGTAAAATCATATATTTGAATAATCTCATAGAATTTTTTCAATAGATTATATAAAATATAAAAAAATGGATCAGAATAGGATTAAAGAGAATTTTACTTTTCGAAAGCCTCTGGATCAAAGATTCTATAGAGAAAATTACAACAAGCATTCGCATTGGTGTTTAGGCTCAAGCATTCAAATAAATCAAACGACATTCATTTCAGATTTATTAATTTTTGAAAAAAACGAATCTCAACCATCGCCCAGTGGTCTTTTACTTCAAATTTATGGACTTTCGACAGGAGGAATTCGAATTCGCATTGATCCAATAGAGAAAGAAAAATACGAAAGATATGATGTATCAAAAGAAGAAACGATTATTTTCCAGTCAAAATTAGGATCACGCGTCAACATAGAATCTAGCAACCAACCCGATTCAAACGAAATCACTTTAACCTTTCCGGGAAACGTTTATTTAATCATTCAAAAAGATCCATTCAAAATCGCCCTCAAAGAAGACAATAGAAAAACCGTTGAGGTGAATTCATTTGGCCAATTACTATTTGAGCATGGGAACAAGCCAGTTCCGAACGAAAGGCACCATTTTGTCCACAACGATCCAATTCCGCAAGGAGCAAGCGCGGTTGGCGTTGACTTTTATTTTCCATCGAAAGACGCACGTCTTTCTGGTCTTCCCGAGCGAGCCTCTCCGCTGACATTAAGGGACACGAAAGATGAAGAGCCGCTTCGTCTTTTTAACTCTGATTCCAACAAGTATGAAGCCAATAATCCAGTTCATCTATATGGCTCAGTTCCTCTTGTTTTCTGTCACAGTCCGACTGTTTTTTGCGGTCTTTTTTGGATCAATGCGTCGGACACTTATGCCTCCATTCGGACAATGGACTCGTCGAACTCTAATTCAGTAAACAATGCCGATGAAGATGTTGTCAATGTTGAAGGCAAGAAAATTTCTTTTGTGAGTGAAACCGGATTTGTTGATTTTGTCATTTTCACTGGTAATTTTGATTCTGTTTTAGATTCGTATTCAAATTTAACTGGCCGGCCATTTATGCCACCTTTGTTTTCGTTCGGTTATCACCAGTGTAAGTGGGGCTATTTGTCGCAGGATGAAGTTGAGAGTGTAATGAAAGGACTTGATGAATTCGCAATTCCTTATGATGCAATTTGGCTTGATGTTGATCATTTGAAGAAATATTCGCCTTTCGAAGTTGATGAGAAAAACTTTCCTCATCTTGATCAACTTTGTATTGAGCTTGAAAAAGACAAGCGTCATCTTGTTCGGCTTTCAGATCCTCATTTTCCAACCCGAAATTCACACAAACAGTATTCAGAATGCATCAGTCATTCGGACTTCTATATGAAGGAATCGAATGGGAAGCCATACAAAGGATTCTGTTGGCCAGGACGATGCATCTGGCCCGACTTTTTGAATCCTCAATGTCGGAAATGGTATTCTGAGCAATTTGTTGGAACACAGCCATTGAATGTTCACATTTGGAATGACATGAATGAGCCAACAATCTTCATGAGCGATCAATTTACATTCCCAAAAAATGTCGTTCATTACAATGGAACAGAAAGTCGAGCCACACACAATATTTATGGTGTTCTGAACACATCTGCCACTTATTCTGGTTGCATTGCGAATAATCAAAGAGCTTTCATTTTGACAAGAAGTTTCTGGAGTGCTTCACAACGTTATGCTTTTGTTTGGACTGGCGATAACACTGCAAGTGATGCACATATGAAAATTTCAATTGATATGATTTTGTCATTGGGTTTGTGTGGAATTCCTTTTGTCGGTGCTGATGTTGGTGGCTTCTTTGGATCCCCTGACCATATCTTTATTGCTCATTGGTTACGTCTTGCAAGTTACACTTATCCTTTCTTCCGTGAACATTGCGTTAGAACATCAGAAAGACGTGAGCCTTTCCTTTTCAAAGGCAAAGCGCTTGATATTGCTAAAGAAGCCATAAATGACCGTTACAAGTTGATCTCGTTCTGGTACACGCAAGCTTACTTAGCACATCAAACAGGTCTTCCTATAACGAAACCTCTTTGGAGCATCTTTCCTGAAATTGACAGATTTCATGACAATGAAATTAGCAATAATAATAATAACGGCCTCCCTGTTGTTGTTGGCGATTCTCTTCTTGTCAATTATAACGATCCTCTTCTTCCGCCAGGTCGTTGGTTCTACCTTTGGAACGGACAAGAGAAGAAGTCTGTTGTTGAGAGTTCATCTAACGTTGATGTTTGTCCTTTCATTGAATCTGACGATTTCGTTTTGTTGCGAGGTGGAAAAATTGTTCCAGTTCACAACGAAATTGCGAAGTCTGCTGAACTGACTGTCAAAAAGCCGCTGACTTTGATTGTCGCTGTGGATGAGAATAAAAAAGCTGAAGGCGAATTGTTCATCGATGATGGCTTCTCCTTTAATAAAGGTTGCGTTCATCGATTGTTCAAATATATTGATGGCGTGCTTACTTCGCAGTCAGTGGTTGTTGATGGTGAAGAACAGGCTCCTGAAGAGATTGGCAACTTGTTGATTAATCAAGTCAGAATTTATGGTGTCAATCATCCAGCAAGTGTTGATGATGGTGTCGATTATGTGTATGAAAACAATATTCTGACTTTAAATAACGTTAATTGTCAAATTAGCAAAGATTTGACAATTAAAATCAACTTTTAAAAAAAAGTTGTTGATGTTTTGTTTTCTTTTTATATAGATAATGAACTTTGAAATCGTCTATATTACATCAATATAAAAAGGATGTATCTTGGATTAGTGTTTTGAAATGAGTCACCTGATTTTTTATCAAATTATATTGCTTTCATAGATAAATCATGAGTTTTTAAGAATTCACTCATTATTGAAATCATGGGTTTTTTTAATGTTGACTTATTAAATTCCTTTGTATTCGACAATTCTAAAACAAATGCATGATTCAAGACATTTCTAACATAATATTAAATTTAATACACTAGTTTTGATCATTGAATCATGATTTATCTAGCATTATGTTGAATACAAAAGTTTTTTTTTTTTTTTTTTTTTTTTTTTTTTTTTTTTTTTTTTTTTTTTTTTTTTAAATTCATTATTGAATCCTCCAGTAACAAGACAGAAAAACAAATAATGAATTATATTAAGAATATGACAACAAGTGTGCAATCAATTGATTGTTATTTGTCTAAAAAAAAGGAAAAAAAAAAATAATAATATTTAAAAACAATACAAACAAAATTTAATAATATAAAATACATACATACAATATAAAACAAATAAATTACCGAGATTCAAATCTAACTTGTTTTTTTCTTCTTGAAAGGTTTCTTTTTCTTTTTTTCCTGTTTTCTTGAATTTGGAGTTTCAGGAACAGCGACGTTCCTCGACAACTTTTTCCTTAATTCTCTCACATTTGGTCTTCTCGATGTCTGTGCATTTGAAGGACTCCTTAGCACCGAATTTTGGTCAGCATCAACATTATTATCAAAATAAATATGATAATTAACATTTTCTTTCAATGCATCATAATTGTATCTCTTATCCTCATTATTATTATCAGTTTGTTTTTTCCATTTCATAATTCTCCCGTTTCTTTTCCTCACAACATAATCATTTTCATTTTGATCGTCAAGGTCAATTTCTTCTGTATTTTTTGACGGTTTTCTTCCATTATTTCCATTAAATTTTCTCTGTTTTCGCATCAGAGAGTCACTTTCGTCTGTCTCTTCATTATGCCATCTTTGAGGGGACTCGGGGGACTCTTTTCTTCTGACTCTTCTTCTGCTTGATCGAGGTGCGTTAATTTGCTGATTATTATTATTTGGCGGTTTTGGTTTAAAACCGCCGCCACGAACGGTTATTATTGCCTTCATCTTGTTCTCTTCAATTTGTTGAAGAAATTTTTCATCTGATTCATTTTTTTCCTCAGAAAAAGTTGTTATTTTATTTCTCAATTTTGATTTGAATTCATTTATGTCACTTTTCAATTGAAATTCAATTGATTTCCTATCGTTGACCAATTTTTTCAAGCCCTTCACACTTTCCCTGTTTTCAATTACCATCTGGGACTGCAGCTCTATTTTTTCCCTCATTTCCAAAATTTGGCGGGATTTTTCTCTCAATTCAAATTTGGCCTTCTCTATTTCTTCTAGTAAAATGTCACTTTTTGTCTTATTTTGTTTTGTTATGAAAAAGTCGTCAACGTCAAAATTGATACCATCATCATCATCGTCATATTCATCTTCTAAATCTGTCACTTTTTTTTTAAAGAAGCGTTCAACGTATTTTTGTCTTTCTTTCACTTTTTCAATTAGTTCGTTTTTTTCGTCATTCAATTTTTTTAATTCCTCAGATTTTTCGATCAGTTTCGACTTCAGCCTCTGGTGAAACTTTATCTGCATCATCCGCTCGTTGTCAAGGGCTGATAGCTCGTTCCATCGATGAAGATTTATCTTGATTTTGGATTCTTGGAAAAGGGCCATTGATTGGCATTTTGCAATCATCAAATTGTTCTCAAGAATCTTTTTATTTTCTTTCAATTCTTTTAAATGATCAATCTTCGACTGAAGCAAAGCTGATTTTTTCATATAATAGTCAAATTCTCTATTTAAAGAATCTATCTTCTTCAAGATGTTTGAATAGTCCTGGTGTCCTTTCTTTAGAAGCTGATCAAGTGACAAAAACTCGTTCTTCTTTTCGTTCGTTTCTTTCACTTTTTGAGATATCTGATTGACGATTCGATCTTGACTTGTCTTTAGAATTTGCAATTGCTTCTTCTGTGAAAGTTGATCAAGCGTGGTTTGATCCATAATCTTTTTCAATGTTTGCTGCTCGCTTATTAGGTTGAAAATGACCTTTTTGGTGATCTTAATACCTTTTTCAGTCCTCTTCTTCATCTTGTTGATGTAGCTGATGGCTGCGTTGTATTCTGACTTTAGAAAATGTTCTTTAATGGTTTGGTTGACTAGTGTTTCTATTCGATTGGTAAGAAAATCTACTTTATTTGTAATTTCTTGGAATTGAGTTGATAATTGGTCGTGCTCTTTTTGGACTGTTTCCATCTGCTTAGCAAAGGTTTCTTTTTCGTGCTTGGCTGCTTGCATCATTTGGATTTGTTGTTCCCCTTTTTTTCTTGATTCAATAATTTGCTCATTTAATAATTCAATTTTTTGATTATTGTTATCGAGTATTGATTTTTCAACTAAATAGTTCGATAAATAAAATTTTCTTTGTACTAACTTATCTTCTATTTCATCATTGATTGTTTTTGCATACCTCCTGTCATCAAAAATTCCTCTCTTAACGTTTGTCATATCATTATTAGTATCTGCTGCTTGCCTTGAGATTTCTTCTGTTTTTTTGGATTCTCTTTGAACATATGAAATTTGCATTTGATTATCATACGTTTCTTGTTGAATCTTTTGTATTTTTAGCAAACGATCACTTTCATTTCTGGAAAATTCGCAATTAAGTAAAAAACGTTCTTCTTGTAATTTTTTATATTTAATTCTTAATTCATTTTTGTCGTTTTGGGTCGTTTTAAATTTTTTAACCATGTCACCATATTGGAGAAAAAAAGCTTCACGTTCTTTCTTTAATGAATCTACTGTTTGATGAATAGGCTCAAGTTGTTCATCGCGTTTTTGAATTTCATTTAATATTTTTAATCGGTTTTGTTCTTTATTTAAATTTTCTGACTTTATTTTTTTTAATTGTTTTGACATTTTTGATATAGTTTGTAATTTGTCATCTCTCTCTTCTTGTAAAATTAATATTTGCTGGTTAAAATCTGTAAGTAATTTTGAAAATGCGTCTGTATTTATTTTTTCGCGTTGTAATTCGAGTTTTTCATTCTCTTCACGTTGAATTTCTTCGATTTTTATATTTTCTGATTCAACTTCATCTATCTCTTTTTTTGTTTCTTCATTCATTTTGTGTAATTCGATTTTTTCTTTGTCATAATCGTTAATTAAAGTAATTGCGTTTTCTGTTTCTGCGTTAAAGGATTGTATTATTTTATTTAAATTATTCAAATTATCTGAATTTTCTGTAATCTCAATATTTATTCTTTTTGTTTCTTTTTGATTTCGTTGGCATTCAAGCTTTAATGATTTTATTTCATTATGTAAGTCTGTAATCAGTTTTCTGTTTGACTCAGGTGTTGCTCGTTTTGAATTTAAATTTTTTTTTAAGTCAACAATTTGCTCTTTAAATTGTTGTACCGTTGTTTTGGAATCAATCAAACTATCACGTCGTTCAGAAGCAACCGAAAGAATATTTTGATAGTCATTATTAAGTTCTTTCAGTTCTCTTTGTGATTCATCTAAGTCTGATAAATTCTTTGTAATTTGTGAAGCGGTATGAACTACTTCATCGTTCATAGTTTGGCAAATATTGATAAGACCAACATTTTTTGAGTATACGACTTCAAATAACGAAAACATTTCATTCAATAATTGTATGATTTTATATTTCTGAGAATCATCGATTGAAATTTCCTCATTAAGACGATTTAATGATTCTTTAATACTCAATCGAAGATCCCAATCTTCTCCTAGTTCCGAGAATTTTGACTTTTCCTTGTTCAAAATAATGTCTTCGAAGAAGAAGATATAAAATTTTTAAAATTTTTACGTTTATTTTTGATTGAATTATTTCCTAAATCTCCCTATATAAAAAATGTATAAACATTTTATTTCAATTATTTGATTGATAAAGATTATATTTTTCCAAAAAAAATTATATATTAAAAATACTTTATCGATATATTTGTAAAAATGACTATTTATAATTTTAAAAAGGAAAAGAAATCGTTACTTCAGATTGAAAATAAATTATATGACATATTCACTTTTTAAATAAAAATGGATGCTAAACGATCATTTTCAACACAAACTTTAGACGTTTTTTTATCATCAAAAAAAAATTGTTTTAAAATTCCTCTGTTTTTGAGCATTTTTCACTAAATGAACTTGCCAGAAGAATTAGAAAAAGCAAGTAGTGTGTTTTTGACAGGTCCTGATAAAGTTAATAATCAAGAGCAAGAACAAAACGCAAACGAAGTTAAACAAAATGATGAAAACAATGCAAATAATGGAAATGCAGTACTAGGTAATGGTGATGATATTATGAAGGTAGCAACTCCGATTGTTGATCAAATAGAAAATAGCAATAATGAAAATAATAATGAAAATAATGGAGGGAGTGGAATATCTGAAAGTGCTAATGATGATGAAGGAAAAGTAAGTGATGTCATCGAAAATGTTGCAACCTCGCTTATTGACCAAGGAGAGAACGAAAGAGTCTCAGCTGGAACTTCTCCAAGATCCAAATTACCACCACTTCATGATAGCAAAGCTAGTACGCAGCCTGTCAATTCTCGTTCTAGCCAACGTAAAAATAGATCAAATACTCAGAAATTATCAATAGATAATATAGATGAAGCAGAAGGTGTTCCATATTTTACAGATGATTTAACTCTTAAAGCGCTTAAATCAACTGGAATTGAGCCTGAAATGTTAAAAAAGCCAAGTGAATCAGATCTTTCAGAATACCCAAACTATCCCGATGTCCGAGAAAAAGTTATGCAAATGATGAATGAGCGACGTGATCAATTAATTTCAAAAGTCAAAGAAGAGCGCGATAGAATTTTGAACGAAAAAGAAAAAAAAAATGAAGGGAACCAAAGTAATGCAGCTGACAGCAATGAAGAACAGCAAAATGAGCAAAATAAAACATCATCGCGATCATTAAGCAATACTGGAAGTAACAATCCTGATAATCAAGATCAAGAGGAAAACAAAGAAAAAGAAGAAATGGAAAGAGTTCGAAGAATGCAAAAACGCGAAATAGAAACTCTCCTTGTATCTGAACTTGTTAGAGAGCAAACATTACGTGATGATGCCGAGTTACAGCAAATGCGTGAAGAAAAGAGACGTCTTCTTGAAGAAGAAACGAAAAAGAAGCAAAAAGAAGAAGCTGAAAAAAGAAAAAGAAAAGAAGATGCAATAATTCAAAAAAATAAAGAAAGAGAAGCAGAGTTAATTAAGATGAAAGAAAAGCAAGAGGAAGAAGTCCTCCAGAACCAAATGAGAATACAAGAGAAAAAAGAAGAAAAACAAAAGGAAATGAAAATAGCAGAACAGGAACGTCAAAAAAAGGCCGAAGAACAAAGATTAAAAATAGAAAAAATTAGAAAAGATCGTGAAAGAGAAATTGTTAAAAGGCTTAAAGAACAAGAACAGCAGACAAAAGAAATGGAGCAGCGAAAACTTCAAAAGCTTGAGAAAATAAAAGAGCAAAATCGTATTAATATGGTCAAGCAAAAACAAAGAATTGAAGAGCGCCAAAAGAAAGAAAAACAGCAACTTGAAGAAAAGCGAAAAGAAATGGAGCAAAAAGAATACCAATCCAAAGTAAGAATGGAAAATTATATCAAAAAGCGCGACCAAATAGCTCAAAAACAAAGAGCCAAAAGTCAAATCCAAGTTGAAAGGCATCATTCAGCAGCAGAAAGTATTAGAAAGCAAAATGAGGAAAGGATACGTGCAATTGTTGAAAGAAACCGTCATGATCAAGAAAGAAGAGATGAGATTGCAAGGCAAAGACAAATCAAATTTGATGAAGAAGCCAAACAAAAGAAAGAAAAGAACAAGAGAATCCTTCAAATGAATGAAAATAAAAAGAAAGAAGAAGAAGAAAAGAGAATTCAAGCTCAGAAAAAATGGGCCGCTGAAGATGAAAATGTAATTAAAGTGCAAAAAGAAAAGCAAGAAGAAATGGTCAAAAATTATGCAATGAAGAGAATTAAAGATAAGATTCGTGATCAAAACGCAACTATTGAAGCAAATAAGAAAAACTTTCAAATCCAAATGAAAGAAGAATTAAGTAAAGAAAGGCAATTGAAAGCTGATGAATATCGTCAAAATAAACAAGAAATGGCTATTAAGAAAAGAGATAAAGCAATAGCTCTTGATTTTCAAAAGCATGCGGCAATTAACGATTTTAGAGAAATGATGAGAAAAGGTGGTGAAATTGATATTGATGCGCTTGCCAAAAAATATGATATAGATATTGAATCACTTAAAAAGAGAGTAAATGAAGGAAGGAAAGGAAACAGAAGTCAATCGCAAACATTAAACTCAACTACAGAAGGGGATTCTAATTCGAATACACCTGAACTGCAAGAACAAGAAGATGTTCAAAATGAAGAACAAGGTCAAGAAACAAATGAACAAGAGCAAGAACAAGAACAAGAGCAAGAACAAGAACAAGAAAATGCATCAAATGCAGAAGAAGATCAAGAAAATGCAAAATTGGCAAATAGTATGATTAGTGTTGTTAATACAATTGTTGATAGTGTAACAAATCAAGATAGTGAAGAAGGAAAAGATGGCACTCAACCAAAACAGACTGAGACAAAGTAGAAATGAATTTTTTCTACTTCGTTAATTGTTATTTTTATTATTATTTTATTTATAAATATTCTCTTTTTGTGATGTTTGTTATCCCATCCCTTTCTTTCATTTTTATTACGAAGCAGAAAATTTGAATGCAAAAAAAAGAGAAATCAAAATGAGTAAAATTTACAAAAACCAATATAAATATTTGTATGTCTCTATTCAGTAAGCGGTATATTAAACAGTTGTGAAACTTGTTTTCTTTCGTCAAGGAGAGCAAAGCTTTGCGAAAACAAATAAAAAGCGTGTTCTGAATCACGAACGTTATCTTTCAAAGACGTCATTGCTTTCATTCTTTCATCGAAGCTAAGAAGTCGATGTACAATCAACGAAAGTTGGGCGTAGGTTAAATAAAAATTTTTCAACGGGTGTAAATATTGTTGCCGTTCTCTCCATGTGTCGGAACGTGCCAGTCTTAGTGCGATCGCGTTTAATGTATCATCGTCGATAGGAACAGGCTCTGTAAAATTGAAAGATGAATTAGGTTTTCTAGGTGGACGAGGAGGGAGCTCTAAAGGTTTTGCTACTGCTACTGCTTTTTTCTTTTTTGGTTTCTTTGTTTGATTTGGCTTAAGTTTCAAGCCGCCAGAAACAGCAATAGTTTTCTTGGATTTCAATATAAAAAATTAAATTAAATGATAATCTGGTTATATAACTTATTTTTAAGCGGTTAAAATTTTTAAAATTCCCGTTAATTTTTTTATAAAAAAATGGATTTGTCTTTATGTCTTACAAATTCACAACATATTACACTCCCTCGACCAGCAACTGAACGATCTCCTCGAGCATTATTTATGAAAAGAAAAAAATTCGAACAAACATATTCTGGAAATGCAAATCGTACTATTACTCCAAGAGCTTCTGCACGTTCTTTACGACCAAACTTTTTATTCAATCATGTAATTACTGATGCGCCAATAAGTCCAGATGAAGCGTTAAAAAGATTAAAATTTGAAATGACAAGAAATGAAGTTTCTGAAATTAAAAATTATCCAGAAATTTATTATGTTGGAACTATTACAAATAAAATTTCTGGTATTGATGAGCCTTTTGATGATATTTATCATTATTATAGAGTTGTTACAAAAGATCAAATTATTTTTAGATATGAAATTCATAAAACAATAATGAAAGACGATTATGGTACTTTTGTTTCAGCTTTTGATCATAAAGATAAGAGAGAAGTAGTCATTCAAATTCTAATAAGTACGCTCGAAATGAAAGTATGGGGAGAAGCCCAGGTAGAGAGACAGAATTTAATCGAAAATCCAGATTTGCATCATATAATGCAAAGTTTAGATCATTTTGAATTTAGAAATCATTTATTCTTTGTTTATGAAGAATTTGGTAGACCTGTCGTTGAATACGCAAAAACATTTTATTTTTGGTCATCACCAAATCGTCCCATCGATTTTCCTCCAATTGAAATTGATCATGTTAAAAATATTGCACGGCCAATCATTGAAGGGATCAGATATCTTCATAGCAAAAACATTATATGTGGAAATATTGGATCATCTTCAATATATGAAAAAAATGGAAATGTTAGACTCGTCAATTATGGTTATGATCCTTACAGGCAAGCTCTTCGATACCGTTCTCCAGAAGTAATTATGGGTCTTCCTGTTGATAAATCAAGCGATATGTTTAGTTTTGCATTGTTTTTGATCGAACTTATCAATGGCAAGCCTATGTTTAATGGAAGTACAGATAATGAGCAATTTGCAAAATATATTGACTTCTTAGGAATGGTTCCAAAGGACCTTTTGCGTACTTCAACACGTGCTCGAGAACTAATGATACCAAAAAGTGGTCGTGTTAGGACTGATCGCAGAGATATGAATTATCGGATTCAAAGTCCAATTCACGTACCAGGTGGAACACATGTTAGACTTGAAGCAATAGATTCTAGACGTTCAGATGAAGAATCTTTCTATGATCTAATTAAAAAGTGTTTGGATTGGTGGCCCATGAAAAGAATTTCTGCTGATGAAGCTTGTCGTCATCCTTGGTTTCGTGAAGATGAACCAAAAACCAAGAAAAAAACGACAAACAATCTTCCAGCATTATCACACAAAAGTTAATTATTTTATTTATGATTTATTAGGATTTTTATATTAAATATGAATAAAATGTTTTCGAATTTCTAAATTGATGATTTTTAAGTTTAAAACCGATAACAAATCAAAACTACCATTTATAATACATGTTAATTTGTGAGAATTTTGCTATTGTTTCAGGTAAAAGTATAGATTCTCCCATTTATAATACATGTTAATTTGCGAGAATTTTTATATTGTTTCAGTTAAGAAATTGCATTTGAATACCATTTCCAGGAGCCATACCGTGAAATTTCAAGATTCATATTTTTGAAAGGAACAACTTCTCAAATTTTAAGTCAAAATACAATATGAATACAATTTTTTGAATTAATCAATTGAATTTTAATATTATATAATAAAGTAGATAATACTAAAACATGTAAAATCAAACAACATTAAGATAATCAAAAGTAATTGATCACTAATGGTATTATTGTTTATCATTTACGTTTGGTGATGATGTAGTAAAAGTTGGATGAGAAAGTAAATTCATGCATCTCGGTTTGTTTGCAAAACTTGGATTTGTTTTACTTTGATAATTTGTCAAAGTTTTTGACAAAGAGCTCCTTCTTCTTGATGATGCTAATTGGACCAAGTTAGGTGTAAGTTTGATCATTCTTGATGAACTTGTTGTATTGCAATTACCTTTGGCAAGTTTCTGTGAATCATATGTAAATACTTCTGATTTGGATAATTGATCAATTGAAATTCTCATTTCTGGATCAACGACCAGCATTTTTTTAATGATTTTAGAAATAGCACCTTGAGTTCTATCAGTGTAGTATCCTTCTTTTATACGACTTTTGAGTTCATCTCTTGTCTTACCTGTAAAAGGGCTTGTGTATGTAAATAGCCTATAAATAAGTACGCCAAGTGACCAAACATCAGATTTAAATGGATTGAAAGCAACCATCTTTAATATTTCTGGTGATGCATAGCACAATGATCCGTTAAACTGATTAAAGCTTTCGTCATGACCTATTAATTCACATAAACCAAAATCTGCAACTTTGACTCTTCCATTTGCATCAAATAATACATTAGCTGTTTTAATATCACGATGAGCAATTGATTGATCATAGCAGTATTTCATTGCAGATATTATTTCAGAACAAATTTTAATTTTATTTTGCTCAGATATAACTTCCCCGTTTGCTATTTTGCTTTCTAGTGAACCTCCGTTGCAATATTCAAGAACAAGAAACAAATTTCCGTCTTCTTGAAAGAAATCGTATAGGCGTATGACATTAGGATGGTCTATTTTTATTAGTGCACTAACTTCTGATTCAAAAGAACGTAAAATTCTTTCAGATCCATCTTTAGGTGGGCAAATCACTTTGACAGCAAATTCAACATTGTAAAAAACATTCACTGCTTTATAAACTATAGCAAAACCTCCTTTTCCAATTACTGAATTGAGAACATAATTTTTAATTCGATGTGGTAAATCTGGATATGGATCAATCATCAAAAAATTAAAGCTATTTTTAGGTCAAATTTTATTTCAATAGTTTTCTCAAATCTTATTTTTTTCTTTTGAAATAATGAATATAATTTTTTATTAGCTAAATATTTTATTTTATATGAATCATAACGACTATTCTTCATATTAAATTTTATATACATTTTATATTGATCAAGTTTTTTTAATCACATTTGATAAAACATGAATTGTGATATTTTAAATTACCATTCAGAAAATTAAAAATAAAATTAACAAAATAGTTTTATTTCAATAGTTTTCTCAAATCGTTCATACAAAATTTTAATTTTTGATAATATCGAGTTTATTCAATTTTTCTATTCAATTTTTTAAAAATTATTTAAAATTTTTAAATAAAAAATGAGGAAAAATAAAATTGTTTTATCAATTTTTCCTTTCAATTTTTTTTTACAGTTAAGAAAACCGATAATCCCAATATACTGCTTTTTATAATAAATAAAGTGAAAACAATTTTTTTTTACTATAAATAATAATCTACAATTTATAATTTTTTTAGGTTTTTCAAATAAAACATTGAAAAATTAACAAAATTTCAAAACATTTAAATTTAAATATATATTTGAAATTATATAAACATTAGAAATGTTTAAAACAAATGAAAAAAGTTTTTTATTCAGAAGAATATCTTTTGATATTTTTGCGGAAAAGCAAAGGTCAATTTTTCAAATATTTCTTACAATTTTTTTCGGACAATCGTTTATTCCATCAATCCACTTTTTGAAATAATTTTGTAATTCAAAAAGTGAAAAGGTATAGAATTATTTGAAAGGAAGATATTGCTTTCAAATGATTTCAGAGGAAAAGTGTTTCAAAAAGTTGATCATTACTAAAGATAATCTATTAATATATTGGTAAAGACTAGCCATGGAGCATAAAAAAATAATCTTTAAAACTTATGAAAATAATAAGAAATAAAATATTATTATAAAAAATAACGATATAAAAATGTATAATATTATAGAAAAAGGATTACAAATTTTGACAAGCAAATCCAGCTTTCATTAAAGGAAAACAAATATCTCCAAAACGCATGACAAAAGAATAACGAAAACAGATAAAATATTTTCAAAAAAAGTTTGAATTACTCTTAAACTTAAGATAAAGGAAGAATAATTCAAACTTTTTGATTGAACAAAAAAAGAAGTACAGAATAGAAACAAAAAAATAGCTATTTTATTCTAAAAAAAAAAATAATTTTCAAAATTAACATTGATAGTTTACTGTCCAATAAAAACAGTATTGATACATTCCATTTGAAGGAAATGCTTTGAATTCATTACAAATAATGATAGTCATGAGCAAAAAAAAATGCATATGTCATAACAAATCAAAAGTATTATCTAAATATTGGGCGTAGGTCAATCATACTGGCATGAAAATGGAGCATGCAAAAGAATATCACTGTTAAAATACATTTAAAAATTATCTTCAGCAAATAAAAAGTCTGTCCACTATTAGGAAAGTTAAAATTGTGAAAACTCATTCAATATTTCTATGAGCTTATTCAAAAAATACTTTCTTAATTGTGGACGCACTTTAAAAGCAAAAATATCAATTAACAAGCCAATTGTATTTTGTTTTTGTAGATAATTGTAGTATCAGTAGCATATGAAACTAAGTCAGTATGGAATCCTGAATGCTAAAAAAGCGATTATATAAACATATAAACTTAAGTGCCTCAAAATTTTAATTTTATCTGCTCATTGATTTTTTTAATAAAATTTAATTTGAAAACTTGATATTTTTGCCAAAAACATGCAAATGCAACAACCAAAATAGGGAATAAAGAATATAAACGTTAAAAAGTTACGTTAAGGAATTTGTAATGTGAAAAAAGTAAAGGCTAAAAATGAGTCAGAATAAGTCATTGGTATTTAATCAACAATATTTAGAGTAAACTAAAACAATCAAAATTTTTTCATCCACTGTCTTATAATTATTGATAATAATTAATCGTTATCTAATTTCATATTTGATTAACGGTTTCCTAAGAATATCAATATCACGCTTACAAACTGATAATCTATTATCAAGCTTAAAAAAGTGAATTGACAATTCTGATATTGATTATCAACATAGTATGCCAATATTTGATGATCATCTATATTTTATAAATAATTGAGTGTTTTACATAACTCAAAAAATTATTAATATGTAATTTTTTTTTAATTACTTCCCAATAGTTTGGGCATGTCATACATTACTCTACCCTGAATCTGATACTTGAGTAAATGCTTCTTTCAACTTTGTTTGATAAATATTTTTTCTTGACTAGATTAATATTTCAATTATTAATAGGTAAAAAAAAAAAAAAAAAAAAAAGCAAAGGAACATTTCATCCGAAACATTTTTAGGCCTATATGAGAAAAAATTTGGCATGGCGGTGACCATCTAATGATCATTGAATTAGTAATTGAAGAATTATTATCATTGAGAATTATCGATCAATCAGGTTAAATTTCTTTTTCCAAAAAAAGATCAAAGAAGAAACGTTAAAGAATATATTAATAAAGGCAATATATCCGGGACTGGAAGGTTGTATGTATAATGTTCATTTTAGTAGATAATATTTTTGAAATTTTGATGTATTTTGATTCTATCTATTTCGTTATCTCATTAGATCTGCGAAATGAAATGAAATATACCAAACTTGGCAGAGATAAACACATATAAAAAGGCATTATTTTATTCATTTTCTTTTAAAAGATTCATAGAAAAAGAATAATCATCTTTAATATAAAATCTTGAAAGCCAATTTATGTTTTTTCAATCTAGGTTGACAAATAATTCTCCATTACAAAAATATTTACGTATTGATGAAAGAAAAAAACTGTATCTAAAATAAAATCACTGGTATTAATTAACCTGTATTTTATAGCCAAAGAGTATATTATCTTTAATAAAAAAGGATGAAAATTTACACTTAAGGCCTTCCTATTAGTATACAAAGGTGAACTTGGCCATATAACAAATATTGATTTTTCCATTCTAATATAATTCATGAAAGAAAATAGTGTTCTAGTAGATTGTTCATCACAATTTATGACCACAGGAAAATGGTGGAAATTAAATATTCATTTTTAATTTATCAATATTGAATGTCTTTTTCGACAGCTTAAGTACTCTCAAAGTTAAGTTTTGATTCAAATAAGAAGTTACATGAATACATGAGAATAGAAGCATCTAAGTCAAGTTTTACTTTGTGTTCTCGAAAAGTGTTTGTTGATCCATATTGTATGTTTTATTGTAGTAAAGCAGGGAGCCCTGATAAGAGTACCAACAAATGCTCTTTTTCATTTACAACTGCTCCTAAATTCATGTTCGGAAAAAAGCATATCGTAATCAAAATTGATAACTCTTTAAATTTACAGCTTTTAAATCTCACCCATGATCCTCAAGAATATGTTCATCGCTTCTTACCAGATGAAACTCTCTCATATTAACCTTACAAAACTAAAATATTGTATCAAAAGAATTTGTTTCTGTAAAGAATAAAGAGAAATAGCCAAAGGCCTTTTTAAAACTGTTTGTTACCATTCAAACAAAGAATATGTGGACAAAACTATTCAAAAAATAAGAAATTTTGGCCCTAAGTTGAATCTTTTAATTAGAGAAACATGTTTTATCTTTATTTACTTCGTAAGGGGGAGTCTCGTTTTTTATTTTTTAAATATATGGTAATATTATAAAGTTATATTAGTATTTTACATATATATGCAAAATAAAAAATAAAAAATTAATTTTTGGATGAGATATTAGTAATATTAATTAACAAAAATTTGAATGAACAAAAATTTTTTATACAAAAAATATTTGATGGGAAAAGCTCAACAAACAACCAGTTTTTGCATATAAACCAAGTAATTCTAATTTATCTT
Source organism: Tritrichomonas musculus (assembly GCA_039105265.1). Classification (NCBI taxonomy): domain Eukaryota; phylum Parabasalia; order Tritrichomonadida; family Tritrichomonadidae; genus Tritrichomonas; species Tritrichomonas musculus. The sequence continues at coordinate 2,470,344 of JAPFFF010000005.1, read as the reverse complement.
TAACTACTCTGTTCGCTTATGAAAAATAACTAAGATGATTACAGAATATCTATTTTTTATAAATATATAATCTCATTTTTAAAAATTTGGCAGTCGCGTCCATCATTATTTTAAACAATTTCCGAATATATTTCATTATCCTGCTCACATATTAAATATTGTCATGATGATTGAAGATAATTATTCTTTATATAATCAATATCTTAATTCTCAGAACCAGCAGTTGAATTCATCATAATTTCCGATAATATTTAACCGTATTTAATTGCTCTACTTATCACTGAAAAAATCGCGAAGATGATTGTCGATTTTCAATTGAGGCGATATTTGTTTTAAATCAATTGATAAAAAGAGACTGTTTGCACAAAAAGTACTCAATTCTAATTTGATCAATAATTAATATTTTTAAATAAAAATTTTTGCTATTTGATTTAAATCTTTCTTATAGGTCATTCAATAAGTTCGTAACTCCAACGTTTTAGAAAGAAGAAATGATTATTCAATTTTTAAATATAGTTTTTATAATTTATAGGAAGTATTCTATAATTTATTAAAATGATTTGTTTTATTAGATAATATTCGCTGAGTTGAAAGACGTTTAAAATTTTATACGTTTAAAAAATCATTTTTATGAATGTAGAATTTCGAGCAGTAGTGCATTATTACTGGCTTTTAGGGAAAGGGCCTACGGAGATCCATGATCAAATGGTTCAAGCTTATAATGGTGCTGCACCTACATTATCTTTTGTTAAAAAATGGATTGTAATGTTTAAGAATGGGCGCACAGAGCTGAATGATTTGCCACGGTCAGGAAGACCCATTAACGAAGATTATATAGATAAAGTGAAGCAATACATTGAAGATTACCCGTTTTCATCTGCTCAGAGCATTTCATCAGCTATTGGTATTCATGCTTATACAGTTATTAAGATTTTAACTGTTGATCTTGGCAGAAAAAAAAGGCATGCAAAATGGGTCCCTCATGTTTTGACAGATTGTCAAATTAAAAATCGTCGGCAAGAATGTTATTCTCTTTATTCTATATTGAAAGGTCTATCAAAAACAAAACAATATCAGGTGATTACATGTGATGAAAGTTGGTTTTATCTCAACTATTATACAGAAGAAGCTTATTTACATGAAGGTGAAAACATTGTTCTTCCCAATCGTCTCATTTCTGATCAAAAAATTATGATTTTTAGTGCTTTTTCAGCTTCAGGTCTCGTTCTATTAGAAATGCTCCCACTTAAAACAAGATTTAACTCACAGTACATGTGTGACGTTATTTTACCAAGTTTGAGAGAAGCTGCTCAAACGAAGCTTGGAATAAGAAAGAATTCAAATGTATTAATTCATTTAGATAACGCAAAACCTCATAATTCTAAAAAAACAAATGAAAAATTCAAGGAGCTCAAGTTCACACGCTTGCCACATCCGGCTTATTCGCCAGATGTGAGTCCCAACGACTTTTTTTTATATGGTTTTTCAAAAAATAAGTTGAAAGGAAAAGTGCACAATTCGGCAAATGAACTTTTTCAATCACTGACAGAAATCATTGAAAATATTGATAAATCGACGTGGGAAGCCGTGTTCCAAAATTGGATTAACAGACTTCATCTGGTTTTTTTAAGCGGTGGAGCTTACCTTTAAAATAAACAATTTTAATTTTATTTTCATTTATTGTGTGTTGAAATATTTCAGAGTTACGAACTTATTGAATGACCTATATTAATGATTTCATTTTAAAAAATGTTTACGATAAATATGGTTTTCTTAATAAATCCTAAAAGATCAAAAAATCAAAATGACTATATTTTCCAACTGAATCAAAATAATCAAAAAAGAAAAACGTGGCGCTATTGGCATGGTTGTATATTTGATATATTTCCAATCTCGATTAATAATTCCAAAGCTGCAATACACTTATGGGATGTGCAAATTTTGAATACTTTTTTGAATTGATCTTTATGAAAAAGTTTAACAAAAAAATTTTGAGACTCCCTCTTAGGCTTTTTCTTTATTTTCTTCTTCCTCTTTTCAATACGACTTTTTTTCTCACCTATTTTTATTTGGCATTTAATATATAGGTAATATAAAGTCAAAAATAATGATTCTTAATATGTAAATATAATATTTGGAGTAGAATGAATAGGCTTATCAGCTCCGCACACCCCTATACGCAGTTAAAGACCACCCCCTGACTAGTCATTTACATAGTTCGACACCAAAGTTCGTCAACAACAACGCTATTAATGTAAACTAACTCACTTTCAATTCAAACTATTTTTTTATCATTTCATAATAATCATATGATGACCAAAATTGAAATCACAGTCGAAACTATCGAATCAATCATTGACGACTATCTTGAATGGTATACTAATAAAGTTATCAACTGCGTCGATGATCTACTCAAAACATTTCGTGACTATATCGATGATACGAACTATGAATCAGAGTTCAATCTCGATAACATCATTAACTATTATAACATAGACGATCTTGACGAACTCGATGATCTCTTAAAGGATGTAGTTGTCGATTACTCGGAATCGACTCAAGATGAAATCGATAAATTACAATACGATGATATTTATATACGTGTAATCGTTGATGTTAATTCGATAGATGAATTAAAGTCGATACTAACGTAAATATTAATGTGAATAACAATTATTGTTTGACTATGCAAATTATTTTATATTCTGTTGTAAATGACGAAGTTGTTGAGTAAACTATCGAAATATGATATTCTATCATTACCGGAAATCGACCAATATGGATCACTCAAGATTAGAGAGTTGAAACCATTGTTGAAGAATCGTATCAAATGATTACGTTAATTGATTTAATGAAATCCCTGAAAAAAAAAAAAAACAGTCTGATGATGTGTTGTTCAATTGAATGTCGACAATGAAACGTCAACGATAGAAAAAAAACAAAGTCGTGAACAGTATAAACCATTATTGAAAGATTCAGCTATGTTCGAACGATCATTGATGACTATTGAGTGAACTATCATTGATGAATAAGGGTGAACTCTGTTCAACTCCAAAATCAAGTGAATCGTTGATGAATATCGATACTGGTTATACGACAACTATTCATTGAATCAATATTTTAAACCAAACAATAATTGAAGGATTCATTAACCAACAATCATTGAAAGATTCATTAACGATTCATTCTTTATCTAAGTAAAATAAATGATTTTTGGTTTTAAAATATTGATTAAGTTCATACTGAAAATGCAACGGATAAAACAATGTCCCCTTCTTTATTAAACTTAAATATTAAATAATTTTATTAATATATTTTTGGTGTATATCATATACATTTGATACTCGATCATCAGTTAAAAAGTTGATATCGAGATTATCGATTATCATGATATCTGATATGAAATTTGTTATAACAATAATTGAAAAGTTGATATCAATTACCGAAATCTCGAGATCTCAAACAGATTTATCTATTTTTATTGATTTTTATATATATATATATATATATATATATTAAAATATTTAAAAATAAATAATATAATGTATTGATGTTTATTATAAGATTAAAATCAAAAAATACATTCTTTTTTATGATAGAAATTTTAACACGAACTTTTACACTTTTTAGCATTCAATTATTTGAATTAAATTTTTACAAAGAGCCGAACTTTTGCAAAATTTTGCATTCAATTTTTGGCACTTTTTTTGTAAAAATATAAAATATAAAATATAAAAAACAAGTTAAAAACATTACTTATAGCTTTTATTAATCGATTATTATTGTTTTATATTTCCTTTTAAAAAATTATTATACTTTCTTTATTTTCTATTATAATTAGGGTTAATAAAAGGTCTAGCCTCGTCTATATCTTCATAATGGTAAATATCCCTAAAAGTAATCACAAAATAGTCAATTTGTTAAACGAGAGGAAGATTATTCTTTTAAATATTTGATAGAGGTTAATCAGTATTACTGCATAAAAGAAGGTCATTATGGCATCATGATTACAAAATGAATACTTATTTTGCATGGCACTAGGAAATTGCATGGAGTTTATTCACAAATGTTGAAAAAAAATTTAAATCTTTATCATCCAGTGCACATTAGGTTAAATTTTTTATGAATAATTTGAGATTAAATAACGATCATATATTTATCAAAAAGTTTGATTGAAAATTCTGATTTCAAAAGCTTAAAAAAAAAAAATCCTCGTTCTCTGAAATCGATCTCGAGAATCGGAGAATAACAAAGCTAATTTCAATGATTATATAATCATTACAAATAATGCAATTACAGACTCAATTTTAGATGAATCATTTGAAACAATATGTAATATAGATAATCAAAAAAAATAAAAACATTAATTTCACCAGACTGTGATAGTGAAACAAGTGGATTTTGTCAAATTGCAATTTATTTATAGAAAATCTCTTTTAAAAATCGAAATTATCCAAAAAATCGGTAGCTTTCTCAATTCCATGATCAGAAAGGTTCAACAATATTTCGTGCGCTTCTTTTTTGCTTTTTGTGCATCCTTCTCCATTATATTTCATTATACCAATGAAATATTTTGCTATCGGATGATTAAATTTGGATATAAGGGAAAAAATATTGAAAGCTTGTTTGAATTGTTTCAATTTATAAAGAGTAACAGCATAATTCAAAGGAACCTCAAAACAACCTTCATTAATTAGTATAAAAATGTACTTTAATGCGTTTTCTGTATCATTTTCTTTTGCATATTTAACAGCTAGAAATTCTTGAGCCTTAATGTTTTTACCTTCAGCAGCTTTAATGAAATATTGAAGAGATAATAATTGATCTTTTTCTTCAAGCGATTTTGCAATAATAAATTGTGATCTCGGATCACCTTGATCAGCTGATAATTTATAATATTTCAATGATTCTTTTTGATCAGTATCTTCAAGAAGTAATCCATAATAATACAATGAATTTGAATCATTTTTATCAACTCCAATTTTAAATATTTCCTTCGCTTTTTCAATGTTTTTATCGACACCAATTCCTTCAATAAAACAAATTGCATAATTATTTATTGTAGCCTTAGTCTTCATCCTAAAGAACGCTTTTTCAAACCATTTGAAAATTTCATTTTCATCTTTGTTTAATTGTGAATGATAATAAATTCCAATGTCTGTTGCAAAATTTTCATAAAAATCACAAGCATTACTAGAAAGAATGATTGAAACACCTTTATTAAAATCTTTGTTTGTGCCAATACCATGTGCAATGAAATATCCAAAAAGACAAATTGAATATTTTTCATTTTTACTTGCTCCTTCTTGCGCAGTTTTGTAAGCTTTTTCTTTATCTTTGAAAATATCAAAATAAAGAAGTGAAAGTGAAAAATATGATGCATTATAACCTAGTTTAATTGATTCTTTAAGATGTTCACAAGCCTTTTTGTATTGCATTTTATGATCATCTTTTGATTCAGTATTTTTTGAATCTAAAATTAATGAAATTGCATATTTATGATGTGCAATTGCATTATTTGATAAAAATCCTTCTTTACACAAATTTATGAATAACTCATGCGATTCATAATAGCATCTATCAAAAGCTAAAGATGCTGTTTCATCATCACATTCATTATTTAAAAAATTCATAAAACTAAAAACGTTGTTTGATTTTATATATTCATTAATTAATTCCAATATATCTGAATTTTTTGTATTGATTTCAGTTGGAATATTTATTTCATCCAAGTTTTCATCAATGAAATTAATATTATTATCTTTTTCAATATAAAAATCTGCTCGTTTCTCATCATTGCTATTCTCATTTATTTTTGAATTTGATTTTGAAGTTTCATCTAAGTTATTCTCTTCTATTTTTTGATCGTTTATATTAATTATTTTTGAATCAATGAAGTTTATGTATTTTTCATAATCTTCTTTATTGATTTCATCTGTAATGAATTCATTGTCCATTTTCAAAAAATATACAATATCTTTAAATTTGGGTCTTAAAGATGGATCTTGTGACCAGCATTGTTCAATTAATTTTTTGAATTTTTCAGGAATTTCTTTTTTAATTGCAGGTCTTTCTCCTTTGACAACTATTTTGTTATATATCTGAGATATATTGTTAATTTCACTAAAAGGTTTATCATTTGTCAACAACTCATAAACAACAAGAGAAAATGAATAAACATCGCTTGATTCAGTGTACGTATTAAATTCGAGAACTTCTGGGGCTGAATAAATTGGAGTTCCTTTTGCTCCTGACATTGATTGATGTGTCATATTATTTGTATCTGTAAATCTTGCTAATAAACCAAATTCGCCAATTTTTGGACACAAAATATCATCAAGATATATATTTGATGGATTCAAATTTCGATGAATAATTCCATATGAATGCATATATGCCATACTAGATGCAATTCCATATATATTTATTAATTTCTTTGTACTATCCCATCCATTAATCTTTTTGTTCATTTTTTCAAGTTCAAGAATTTGTTCAAGCACTCCATTTGTAGCAAGTTCAGTAATTATAACTGGCTTTCTTTGCTTTTTAAAATCAATAAGACTGAAACCTATAAATTTTAATAAAGATGGATGATTTAATTTTCTTATAATTATTAAATCATCTGATAATTTTTTAATCTCATCATTTGTAATTGGATTAACTTTAAGCATCGACATATAAGCTGCAAATTCATTGTTTGTTTCAATATCTCTTACTTTACATATTTTAAATGCATCTTTTTTAAATATTACTTCTTCTATATGATATTTATTTAGATCTAAAAAGCATTTGGATTCATTTTCTTCTTCTACAACTTTTTCTTCTTCAATACGTTCTAAATTAGTCGAAATAGTAGTATTTTTAGTTTTAATTGTTTCAGTTCGTTTGTTTTCCTTATATTCAATATTATTATTTTCATTTTGTGATTCATTTAAGTAATTAATATAATTTAAATATTCATCTTTGTCAACGTTCGGTGTTATGAAATTTGGATCATTTTCTAGAATGGAACAAATTTTTGAAAATTGTGGCCTAGAATAAGGATCTTCATTCCAACATTTTTGAATCAAATTTTTATAGCAATAAGGTATTGATACATTGAATTTAGGCCGTCGTCCTTGTTTTATAAATAATAATAATTGATATATATTTTTAATATTATCAAATGGTTTTTCATTTGTCATTATTTCAAACATAATCATTGCAAAAGAATAAACGTCGCCATATGTACTATAGTCATATTTTTCAATTACTTCAGGTGCTGCATATGCATAAGTTCCTTTAAAACCTGAAATAATATGCTTTTTACCTTTTGATACTTCATTACTATTCTTTGACATTCCAAAATCGGCGATTTTTGGATAAAGATTTTCATCAAGTAAAATGTTTGCAGGCTTTAAATCACGATGAAGTAAATCTCGATTATCTAAATATTGCATTCCAGAAGCAATTCCATATATATTAATTAATTTTTTAGTATCATTCCAATCATGATTTGCAAAACCTTTTCTTTCATTTTCAAGAATATCTTCTAATGATCCATTGGTAGCAAGTTCGGTAATTATAACGGGTTTTGGCTTACCTTTGAAGTTTTTAGGACAAAAACCAATGAATTGTAAAATTGATGGATATTTTATTGAAGAAATTATATCAATTTCTCGCGAAAGATTCATAATAGTATCTTCACTGCATTGATCCATTTCGTATATAGATATTTTAGCTGCATAAACAATATCATTTTGTTTATCAAGAATTTTATAAACATTTCCAAAACTACCATTTCCTAATTTTTTCTGTTTTGAATATTTGCTAAGATCACTTGCACCAATATTTACAGTGAGATTTATTCTTAGCCAATCTCTAAGTTTATTATAATTAATTTTAATTTTTCTAAATCTTTCATTTTGTGTTTGAATATAATTATCTAATTCAAATATTTCATTATTTATACTTTTTTCACGAATTTCTTCAGTAAACTTAATATAATTAAGAAATTCTTCTTTATCAACATTCTCTGTTATAAATTCTTGGTTTGTTTTCATGTGATTTACAATTTCTTCAAATGTTGGCCTTTTTTTAGGATCTTGATCCCAACATTTTTCAATAAGTTGTTTATAACAATTCGGAATTGTTTCTTTAAATACTGGACGATATCCTTCATCAGATCTACCATCTTGAAATGGATTTTCATCAGTTATTAATTCATAAGTAATTACAGCAAAGGAATAAACATCACAAGCTGAACTAAATGTATAACAATTCATTAATTCTGGCGCATTATAAATATCATAATCTTCATACATTGAGTATTCACCTTCAACTAAATCAGATAAAGGAATTATTGGATTTTCAATCAAATTTTTTGAATAATCTAATCCAGTTATTTTAGGAAACAAAAAGTCATCAAGTAGAATGCTTGAAGGACTCAAACGACAATGTATAATATTAATTGAATGCAAATATGACATAGCTTCTGCAATTCCAAATAATAAAATTAATTTCTTAGTTTCATCAAGAACTGGCTTTCCTTTTTTTCTTTTATTTACTTCCATCATTCTTTCTAAATTATCATTTGAAGCATACTCAAATATCAAAGTTGGATTTGAATAGTTATTGAAATCAATCGGACTATATTTCAAAAATCTCAAAAATGACGGATGCTTTATTTTCAATATATGATTAATTTCTCGTGATAAATCGAGATATCTAACTGGATCATCTTTGTCATGGAATTTTAGATCTTTTTTAGCTATGTAATTTTGCTTTGTTCTTTTATCATTGATCAAATAAAGTTTCGAATTATTTCTATCACCATAATTTTGTATTAATTTTTGTTTTGAATATTCATCTATTCTTACATAATCATAGTCGGTACATATGTTATTTGTTTCTGTCTCAAAAATTGTTCGAAAATTGAGTTTGCAATTAACTTCGTTAAATTTGTATAATTTATTTTTAACAAAATCATCAAGATGATCAATCTTTCGAGAAGATTCAAATGAAATTGGAGATTCTTCAATAAATTTTTATATAATCTTTATACCTTGACTCATCAACTGCATCAATAATAAAATCTGGATTTGTTTTAAGTTCATTTAAAATTTCTGAAAAAGATGGACGTAAATTAGGATCAGCTGACCAGCATTTTTCTATCAATTCTTTATAACAATTTTGAATTGGAATTTTAAATGTAGGACGTTCATTTTCTTCAACAACTTTTTTCTTGATTTCTTTTGGACTTAAAAATTTTTCATATGGTTTTACTCCAGTTACAATTTCATATACAATCAGCGAAAATGCATAAACATCACTCTTTTTACAGTATCCTTTATTCAAATAAACTTCTGGTGCAACATATGCCGGAGTTCCTTTAATGGTTATATTTGCTTCATCAAAATCATTTGTGACTTCTTTTGATATATTAAATCCAGATATTTTCGGATATAAAAGATCGTCGATATATATATTATATGGCTTCAAATCTCGATGCAAAATGTTGTGTGAATGCAAATAATGCATTCCTGCAGCTATTCCATAGATTATAATTAATTTATCTGTTTCATCTAAGCAAATATTTATTTCCTCATCTTTTTCACTGTTATCTTCTTCTTCGCTCTCATAAATTTCTTCTTCTTCTTCTTCTTCTTTAGAGTCATTTTCATCTTCTTCATCTTCTTCATTTTCATTATCTTCTTCATTTTCATTATCTTCTTCATTTTCATTATCTTCTACATTTTCATTATCTTCTACATTTTCATTATCTTCTTCATTTTCATTATCTTCTTCATTTTCATTATCTTCTTCATTTTCATTATCTTCTTCATTTTCATTATCTTCTTCATTTTCATTATCTTCTACATTTTCATTATCTTCTACATTTTCATTATCTTCTACATTTTCATTATCTTCTTCATTTTCATTATCTTCTTCATTTTCATTATCATTTTCATTTTTATTATCTTCTTCATTTTCATTATCTTCTTCATTTTTATTATCTTCTTCATTTTCATTTTTATCATTAATTTTGCGTTTTTTATTTTCAAGAACATTATCTGAGAAAACAAATGAGTTGGCTTGGGTTTTAAGTTTTTCACTTTTCTCTCTTTCAAGACTAAGAATTCTGCCTAAAGAGCCATTTGATGAGTATTCAACAAAAATATTTGGTTCTTCATGATAATCCAAACCATATCCAAAGAATTTTAAAATAGATGGATGGTTTAATTGCAGTAGTATGTTAAGTTCTCTTGAAAAATTGATAATTTCATGTTTTAAAAAATATTCTGGCTCAATATAAGGATGCTTTTTTGCATACAAAAAATCTGAATGATTTTTAGTTACCGCTTCAACTTTGTAAAAATTACCTTCTTTGTCACGATATGAACTATATTTAAAATCGTTAATATTTAAATAAGAATCATCATCAACAACAAGATTATTTTTTTCAGTGTCACACATGTTTTTAAAATGAAGTGATGGTCTTATATCTAGATATGAATGAAGTTTATTTTCTAAAATATCATCAAGTTGTTTAACTCTTCTATTTGGTTCAAAAGTTACGTTAAATTCATCAAGATAAGCAACATATTCAAAAAACAAATCTTTATCAACTGTATCGGTAATGAATTCTGGATTTGTTTTAAGTTCAATTAAAATCTCAGAAAATGATGGACGCAAGTTAGGATCAAATGACCAGCATTTTTCAATCAATTCTCTATAACAATTTAAAATTGGTTTATCAAATATTGGATGTTCATTCTCTTCAACAATTTTTTTCTTGATTTCTTTTGGACTAGGAAGATCGTCATATGGTCTTTGCCCTGTAATAATTTCATATGCAATTAATGAAAAAGCATAAACATCACTTTTTTTACTATATCCTTTATGTAAATAAACTTCTGGTGCAATGTAAACAGGTGGACCTTTAATTGTTTTATTTGGCTTTATTGAATCATCATTTATTTCTTTAGCTATTTCGAATCCATAAATTTTTGGTAAACCATATTTAGTGTTACCAATTATAATTTCTGCTTTTAAATTACGATGAATAATGTTATGAGAATGCAAATAAGCCATTCCTGAAGCTATTCCATAAATTATAATCAGTTTTCTTGTATCATCTTTTGGCACTCCAATTTGATAAAAATTTTCTGTAATAAAAATCGGTTTTGTTTGATTGTCAAAATCAATAGGACTATAACCAACAAATTTTATTATTGATGGATGATTTAAACGTGACATAATATTAATACTTCTGGCAAAATTAACTATTTCATATCTTAAAAAACTATTGATTTCTTTTTTACAAAATTCAATGTGAAATCTTGTTTTTGTTTCTTTCTCAAAAGCGTAAGTATTAAATTTATCACCTATTGTTTTGTATTTTGAAATGTCTAAATCACATGATGAGTTAATAGGTCCACGTAATTTTGGATTAATTTTAGATTTTTTAAATTCACTTTTATACAATTCAAAAATATCATCCATTTCATCAATAACTTTTTCTTCATCAAATGAAATTTGAGAATTTTCTATGAAATTTACATAATTTTTGAATTCGTTTTCATCGACTTCCTTTGTAATGTATTGCGAATTGTTTTTAAGTTCTGACACAATTTCATCAAATGTTGGCCTATCATTTGGATTTGGTGACCAACATTTTTCAATCAAAATTTGATAACATAATGGAATTTTGGATTCAAATTTCGATTCAACTCCATTCTCTCCAATGTTTGGCGCCTCTTCTGTGACGATTTCGTACATAAGAAGAGCGAATGAATAAACATCACTTGGTTTTCCATATTCTAATTTTTTTAAAACTTCAGGAGCAAGGTAAAATTCTTCGCCTTTAAATTTTCCATCTTTCCGTGGTTCATCTAATGGTAAACTTTTTGAGAGCTCTTTTGAAATATTAAATCCAGAAATTTTTGGTAAAAAAGAATCATCAAAGAAGATAGATGACGGATTTAGGTTTCGATGAATAATATCATATGAATGTAAATATGACATTCCTGCAGCAATTCCGTAAATTAATATTAATTTTTGCGTATCATTTAATTTAATATCTTTTGAATCAGAGTTATCATCTTTTGTTGGAGTTTCAATATATATTCCGTCTCTTGGCTTTAAAATTAATGTTAATGGACCATACGAAATGTGCTCAAATATAATTACTGGTTTGTTATCAGATTTGAAATTGTATTTACTAAATCCAATATATTTTAAAATAGATGGATGATTTATTTTTGAAATAATATAAACTTCTCGATATAAATCAATGATTTTTTTCCTTCGAAAATCGTCAAGAGATTTTTTCCAATTTTTTGCGATATATTTCTTACCAGTTTTTTGATTAATAACTTCATAATATCTTATCTTGCCGTTAAAAAAAAGTTTCCTGTGCTTTTCATAATCTTCTAAATCAAATTCTTCTTCTTCTTCAGAGTTCATAAACTAGTGGAAAAATTGTCCTTTTGGTAATTTTATTTATTCAATTTATTTTGGATGAATTCACGCGGAGTAATTGAAAAATTTTTTTAATTTTGATTATATTTTCTTTACTTTTATTATGAAACTAAGAATAAACATTTATAAATAAGGATTTCATACTGTTATTTTTGAGATATTTCTATTTTTATTTTTCTGAATAAAAATGGATTTATAATTGTGAGAAAAAAAAATTTTTTATAAAAATTGATGAAATATAAATATATATTTCTTTTTAGTTTATTTATTATTTTTGTATATATTAATAATATATTGATACTTATATATTTAAAAAAAACATTTATTTTTTAAAGATATACTGGTATATATTTTATTATATTTTTACTCAAATTTTAACTTTTTCAGTCATTATTATTTATATATTGAAATAATAAATATTTTTTTTCCCCTACTATTTTTATTATTAAAGCATAAATTAATTTTAAATATATATTATTTATTTCTACTTTAATATAATATACATTTTACATTATAGAGTTATATAAAATATTTAATATATTAATTAACAAAAAATTAAATATGAAAAATTCAAAAAAACAATGATTTTAAATTGAATTTCAAAAATTATATGTTGGTTGGTAATATGCCTATTTTTTGGTTTTCGATTAATTAAATATTAATACTATTTTTATTAGTCTCTGTAAAAATTATGTAAAAATATAAATAGATGCCAAAGTTTTTTTATAATGTGTGGGGAAACTCAAAATAACGTATTTTGAAAAAACTTATTTTTATGATAATTCAATAAATATTAATTTTGGGCAAACAATATTCATGTATATTATTGTGCAATAACTTAATTATATAAAAATAATATTTTCATTTATTTTTAAGAGTTTGGAATAATTAATATTTTTCTCCATTTTTCAACAATAAAATTTATAGAGTTTAAATTAGATCAATATATTTGTTTTATATGTAAAATAAAATATGTTAGCTGTATAAAAACAAACAAAACTGATTTAATTGATGAGTTAAATTAAGAAAATGATTATAAAATTTTAAATTGAATTGTGATAAGATTGGCACTAGATTTTTCAACTTAATTCAGGCTATCAAATATGCATACTTCATAAATTAATATAGTCCGATCCTGCTATAATTTGAACCTACAATTTTTAGAAAATCGACTTGGAAAAAATATTTGATTTATAACTTAGTAGATTTCAAATATTATAAAAAATGAATTTGCAAATAATTACAATCTAATACTTTATAATTATTATAATAAAAATATTAGAAATTTATATTAAAAATCATGAGATATATTAAGATACTATATTCAATTATTCATATCACACCACATTATTTTCTATACTGAACATTTCACACCACATAATTTTCTCTTAAATTTTCTATCAAAAAACCAAGTGAAATGTAAATAAAAAAATTAGATATTTGGAAATATTTTCAAATACAAATTAGAAATCTGAAAATAAATGTTTAATATAGCTAATATATTTTATTATATATATAATAACAATTTATGTAAAATAAAATATTCTCTTTTCTATTGAATTTTTTTAAAAAATAATTTTAAAATTCATTTATCTTTAAATTGTAGGTTGAAAATGCTTAGTTATTAATATATTATGATATATAATGATTATATTTATTAATAATATTAATTTCATCATAAAATCTAGAGCCAATTTTGAGAAAGTATAAGTTTCCCCACACATTTTTTATAATCTAAACTATTGAAAAAGTTTAACTTCATTTTCTCCATATAAATTTGATTGTTTTCCTATTGCGAAATAACGATAGAGAGACTTAAACTTTTTTAATTAAATTTTCAGAAGGATTTGAAAAAATATCTTTAAATTGATATTTTCACCTTATTATTTGATCGGGAAAGGCGAATTTTTTTCTCAAATCGTTTTTGAACCAGATTGAGAAGATAAGATTTTGGCCTTTTCAAAATTGAATATTAATACAAAAGTATCAAATAATTGTAATTCAATTTTAAATACTCCAATTCAATCAATATTAATTTGAGAAATTAGTCGGGAGGTTCGTTATTTTAAAAACATAATTATTCTTTTATTCAAATAAGTAATGACTTATTAATAATACTTTTTACTAAAATAAATTTTAAAATATATAAATACAATATTAATCTAATATAAAAGGTTTAAATTATACTAATTATTGAGAAAAAAGAATTGTTTTCATAATAAATGTACTGTTATTACCAAACAAAATAATATTTTCATCTCACTGTTAAATTATACAAATGACTATTCTTGAAGAATGCCCAATTAAAAGCATTGAAGCAGTGAAAGACGATGTAATGGACAATATGTACGTTAAAAGTGTTTTAAATAGGGTTCGCGAGTTACAAAGTCCAGAAAAAGTTGATCAAACAAGATGGATATGGGAGCTGCTTCAAAATGCTCAAGATAGTCTTGAACCTAACAAGCAAGTTTCAGCAGTTGTTAACATCATGCCTGATAAAACAGTTACATTTCAACATGACGGTGGCGTTTTTACAGGAAAAGCAATGTGTGGGCTAATGTATAAATATAGCGAAGGGAAAAGAGTTGGAGAAAGTACAGGAAGATTTGGAACAGGTTTCATGACAACTTTAACGTTATCCCAAATTATTGAAGTCGAAACAAATATTTATTATGATGAAGATAACACAGTAGTTACAGGTTTTCGCGTTATTTTATACAGGAATGGATTTAATGAGGAACAAATCAAAGAAGGTCTTCATAAGATGAGAGATAGTTTTCAAAAACTTGACCGTTTTAACGATTTTACGACAAGGTTTACATACAGAAACTCAAATGAAGACGCTATAAATTATGGACATCAGTCATTTATTAATTGTGGTGCTCAGACAATGCTTTTTGCTACCAAAGTTAAGAATTTCACTTTTAATTATATGGAAAAAAAATCAAAAATCGAAAGAAAAGAGGCAAAGCAAATGAATCATTTTTCTATTCATTCTTTTAAAGTTACTGATGAATCCAAGGATTATGAAAGGAAATTCTTAGTAATATCAATAGATGAACCAAATGAAATATTAACCGAAAAATATGAGAGAACCAGAAATTTGAGACTCCAAATAGCCATTGAATTCAACGATACAAACCTTGTTTCACATGACAACAAAACATGCTTGTATTGCACTTTCCCACTTATTGGTTCAGAAAAACATCAATTACCATTCATATTGAATTGTCCAGATTTTGAGCCCGATACAGAAAGGCAATTCATAATGTTAGAAGGAGAAGACGAGATTTATATTGAGGATAATAAAACAAAAGAAAAAAAGAAAATGATCAATCTTCCCAAGATCAATAAATCTATTTTGACGAGATCATTAGACCTCTTTAAGGAACTATTAAGTTACCTTATGGAAAACAAATTTAATAATTTTCATTTTTTAACAAACGGTCTATGTGAAAAGTACATTAAAACTGATTTCACTGATATCAAACACATGAATGAAGATTGGTATCGTACAAATATAATTTTTCCAATGAGAAAAATTTTAGAAGATAGCAAAATTGTAAAAACAATAGATGACCAAATGACAAATTTGAAAGATGCTTATTTTCCCATTTACGAAGAAAAATCAAACAAAGAACAACGCGAAATGTATCATAAATTGCTTTGTCATAAATATCCAAATAAAACAGTTACTTTTGAAGAAAGTGAATCTTGGAGAAATCGATTGTGGGAAAGCCCAAATTTAATAACAATTGAAAGATTAGTTTCAGATGAAGAGGCTTTAGGAATTGAAAAAGAAGAAGGGAAAAAGAAGATCGAAAAAGATGAATGGGAATATTTGAATTTATTATTAGAATATACGAAGAAATATAAACCTAAATTATTGTCAGATCATTCAATAATTCCAGATATGAATGAAAAACGACATAAAATATCAGATAAATTTTATGAAAGCAAAAGTGTTCATCCAGATATGCTTGAAATTCTTGAATCGATTCACCATCCATGGAAAACAGAACACATGCATAATAATATCTATAAAATTCAAATTCCAGAACATTTTATGAAAGATGCTATTCAAGCATGTATTGAATCATTTGAAAAAGATCCAGAATTATCATTTATTATTTCAAGTTATATCCCAAAAGAAGGAGAATATGTACATCGTCGTCAAACAATATATGAATTCAATGAAGAAATTCTTGGCAAGAAGAATGATAAACATGAAATTAAAGAAGAAATTGATAAAGAACTTTGGATCAAATCAGATAAATACTTAATTCAACGATATATTGAAACCATTAAAAAATATCAACGAGAAGAAGTCAAAGAACGATTTGAATTATGTCATAAATTTGTCACATTTTTGAATGAACAAGAAGATGAGAATGAAAAGAAATATTTAAATGACGAAAACATTGTTCCAAATGAAAACTATGTATTATGTTCCCTTACAAAACTTCGAGATAAATCAAATATTCCTAATGAATTCAAAGAAATTGTGAAACAATATTTCAAAATAGATATTAAGAATGAAGAATTAAATTCAAAAATTGAAGATTTGACTTGTAAAGAAAAATCTACAATACAATGTTTCCAAGAACTGATAAATTATAACTTTTCTCAATTAAAAAATGATAAAAGACAAGCAGCAATGCTTTTAACACATGCAATACCAAAAGATGAAGAATTGAACATATATAAAATACAAAGTAAACTATTGAAACTTTTAGAACCATTTGAAACAAACAATGAAAAAATTATTATTGATTATGGAGAAGAAACATTATGGAAACTATCTAATGACTATGTTAAAGAAAATATTATTAAAGAGGAAATTTGCAAATATGCAAAATTGAAAGATTTGACAAGAGAATTCTCAAAGTTCAAATCAGATGATGACACAATTGATTACCTAAATTTATGTTATGAGTTTATTACAACTGGTAAAATAATGCCTAATCAATATGGAGACCTTTGCAAGATTGATGAATTAGAAGATGGTAGAGATGTTGATGAAGACTTCTTAGATTTACTTTATTGTATTGATCCAAATAAATATGATTATCGGAAAAAATTATCTGATAAACGTATTAAATACGCAAATTTAAAAAGATTTGATATTAAAGCATTTTATCAAAAAGTTGATGATGAATTAAAAGCAGCTCTCAAAAATCCAGAAAAAAGAGATGATCCAAAATTTATAGAAATTCTCCAAAGATTGAAAAAAATTGAAGATGACAATTATATCTCTTTCTTTTCTGATGATCAAAATGCTGTTGCACATCGTAAATTGATTTATCGAATCTATGTTGAAAATGTTAAAAACTTCTTACGAGATTTGAACCAAAACAACGCAGATTATGAAAGTAAAATGAGATGGGGATTTGAACTTATTCAAAATGCTAGAGATACAATCATTAATATACCTGGAAGAAAAGTTTCAATTACAATCATTTATGAACCTCACAAACATTTGATATTTCGTCATAATGGTGAAGATTTTACATTTGATTCATTGCTCGGTTTATTATTCAAAATGAGTGAAGGAAAAGAAAAAGGTCAAAAAACAATAGGAAGATTTGGCACAGGTTTTATGAGCACTCATATATTAAATAAAGTAGTCGAATTACAAGGAAATTTACTTAAAAAAGATGGAAAAAGAAATAAATTTTGGGTTCAAATAGATAGAAGAGGAAGTGGATCAAATGAATTGATTGAACATGCAGAAAATATGACAAAATCTCTCAAAGAATCCTTTGAAGAGACAATTGATTTCACTGAATTCAAATATTCAATTGAAAATGAAAACGTTGATGAAATCATAAAAATCGGATTGGAGTGTATTCATCAAAATCTTCCAACCACTTTGATATCATGCCCAGAAATCGAACAAGTTAAAGTAATAAATAACAATAAAGAAATAGTATACAAATATAATTCTAATGATCGATCAATTTATAAAAAAGTTGATGATGGATCTGAATCAGGAAGATATTTTCTAGTGGCACAAAGTAATCAGCCAAATGCAATTTTCTCTCAATTTAAAGTACAACCAAATTTACAATTATCAATAATAGATACATTAGAAATAGAGAACAACTCTATTAAAAAATCTGAGAGCGAATCTTTGTTTTGCTCTTTTCCATTAATAGGATCCAAAAAAATGTTTGAATTTACAATTACAATCAACAGCCCAAATTTTGAACCAAGTACTGAAAGAAATAAAATATTTTTAAATAAAAAAGAAAACCAATCTATAACTGAATCAAGTGTGAACAAGGAAATATTAGAACAATCGGTCAATTTATTTAAAAATATTGTTGATCAATGTATTAATGCTCAATTAAATAATTTATTCTTTTTGGCAAATGGATTATTATTCAAAAATCCTAATTTATTTAACGAATCGTTTGACCGAGAATGGTATACAAATACTTTTATTGATCGGATGCATAAAGTATTAGAAAATAGTCGAATTGTAAAAACAATAGATGATGAAAAGACATTTTTGAAAGATGCTTATTTTCCAATTTACGAAGAAAATTCAAACAAAGAACAACGCGAAATGTATCATAAATTGCTTTGTCATAAATATCCAAATAAAACTGCTACTTTTGAAGAAAGTGAATCATGGGAAAATCTTTTATGGAAAGAATTACATCTTATTACAATAGATAATTTAGTTTCAGATGAAGAGGCTTTAGGAATTGAAAAAGAAGAAGGGAAAAAGAAGATCGAAAAAGATGAATGGGAATATTTGAATTTATTGTTAGAATATACGAAGAAATATAAACCTAAATTATTGTCAGATCATTCAATAATTCCAGATATGAATGAAAAACGACATAAAATATCAGATAAATTTTATGAAAGCAAAAGTGTTCATCCAGATATGCTTGAAATTCTTGAATCGATTCACCATCCATGGAAAACAGAACACATGCATAATAATATCTATAAAATTCAAATTCCAGAACATTTTATGAAAGATGCTATTCAAGCATGTATTGAATCATTTGAAAAAGATCCAGAATTATCATTTATTATTTCAAGTTATATCCCAAAAGAAGGAGAATATGTACATCGTCGTCAAACAATATATGAATTCAATGAAGAAATTCTTGGCAAGAAGAATGATAAACATGAAATTAAAGAAGAAATTGATAAAGAACTTTGGATCAAATCAGATAAATATTTAATTCAACGATATATTGAAACCATTAAAAAATATCAACGAGAAGAAGTCAAAGAACGATTTGAATTATGTCATAAATTTGTCACATTTTTGAATGAACAAGAAGATGAGAATGAAAAGAAATATTTAAATGACGAAAACATTGTTCCAAATGAAAACTATGTATTATGTTCCCTTACAAAACTTCGAGATAAATCAAATATTCCTAATGAATTCAAAGAAATTGTGAAACAATATTTCAAAATAGATATTAATAATGATGAATTAAATCGCCAAATAAATGATATTCATTGTTCTCAATCTCAAGATATATCAATATATCAAGATGAAATTAATGAAAAAATAAACGAAATTAATAATAAAATTGAAGCATCAGAGTTTCTATTTCATTTTCGTCCCAAAGAAAATTTAGGAGATATATTCCAAAAAGTCGAGGAAATTCAATCTTTATATAATACGTTTATACATAATACAACAAATAACGACATTTTCCAAAATGACAATGCTATCCAAACAAATCTTTCAAGTTTTACATTATGGGATAATGCATCAAAAATTATAATCAAAGCCATAATGGATACGATAAATAATTTCAACGAATTTGAAGTTTTCAAAAATGCTTATAATTTTGACGAAGAAAGAGCAATATCTCTTTTGAATATGTGCTACATTTATGAACAAAATATTAAAATTCCTTTGTTAGATGGACAACTGTGTTTATTTTCAGATTCAAGGCCATTTTATAGATCAGATAATATTGATAAAGATATCATCAAATACATAACTTTAGCAAATCCAGATGATAAAATAAAATCAGAATCAGCATGTAGAGGTATTGTTCATCCAAAACTTAGGCTACATGATATTCAAAATATTGCATCAAAAATAAATTATGCAACTGTGCAACTTCGTGGAAATAAAAAACTTAGAGATAATCCTGAAATCATGAAATTAATAGAAAAAATGAATTGGGAAACTTTTGATAATAACACCAGATACAATGACATGAATAATATTCAAAAAGAAAAATTGTTAATTTTTGGAAAGTTATTCATAACAAATTTAGGTCCTAGATTAAGAGAACTTGAAAATCCATCAGAAAGCATGAAAAAAAGATGGCCATGGGAATTAATCCAGAATGCAAAAGATACAATTGTTGCTGAAAAAGATAAGAAAATTGATATTAAATTTACATATGATAGTAATCACCTTATTTTCCAACACAATGGAAGCGATTTCACATTAAAACAATATCTTGCAATGGTTTACAAATTCAGCCAAGATAAACATGAAAATAAAGAAAGTACAGGAAAGTTTGGATGTGGCTTTTTGACAACTCATATCATTTCACGAGTAGTTATTCTAAGAGGAAATTTAAAGAAAGAAAATGGAATAAATGGTTTTGAAGTGACTTTGGACAGAACTGGTCATGAAGATTCTGAATTAGAAGAAAGTCTCAAAAGAACTGAAGAATCAAAAATAATATATGAAAATAAACCTTTTGAATATACATCATTCGAATACAAATATAACGATCCAGAAAATATTGATCGTGTGAATATTGGAATTGAAAATCTCAAGAAAAATCTCCCATTAGTTTTATTGTTTTGTTCAAATATAAATTCTGTTGTAATTAAAAATTTAGATAAAGATGAAGAAATTAAATACTCATTGCCTTCAAAAAGGGGAAACATCATTGAAGTAGAAATTAAAAATAATGATGAAATACAACACAGAAGATTTATTTACTTCAATACTGAGAGACAATCTAAACATATACCAAACTTATATTCACTCTCTGACAGAAATAAGATTGAAATTAGCGCAGTCATTGAAATTGATTCAAATAATAAGATTATTAGTCATCATGACAATGAGTCATTATATTGCGTTTTCCCTTTAGTTGGATCAAAGCTTCGATTTCCATTTATCATTAATAGTCCTCAATTTGAAACATTGACAGATAGAAATGGCATTTTCTTGAAAAGTTCTCCTCAAAATACAAGCACTTATGATGAAATAAATTATGAAATTTTACAAATAAGTTTAGAGTTGTACAAGCAAATTATTGAATTTTGTATTAGCAAGAATTGTTCTAGATTAGGCTATTTAGCAGAAGGATTAAAATGTAAATATGAAAAAGAAGATCATTTTAATCCTGAACTATTTTCAAGTGTATTTTTAAAGAGAGCGATAGAAATACTAATTTCATATCCTGTGTTTATAACATCTAATGGACGCCAGAAATATAATGATGTATATTTAATTGATTATTCTTATCCAACAAAAGAAGAAATTGAGCCTTCAAAATTCCAGCAATATCAAAATGATTTTTATTCTTTGTTTCAGCATGTTTATTCTAATCCAATCAATTTTGAAGAATCAATAAGTTGGTTTTGTAACCTATGGGATGGACATCCATTTAAATTAATTAATCACTTAGATTTATTACGGAAAATATCAAATTATGGAACAATAACAGGACTTCCATTCCCTGGGGATTTTCAAAGGCAAGTAGAATTTATTAATGAAACACTTGATTTTGTTTTTGAATATGACAAAATCCAATTTAAGTATATCAAATTAATTCCAAACCAAAATCAGCAGTTTTGCATTGATAATTCAAATCTCTATTTTGCTCCAGATGTCTATGAAGAAGCAATCCAATTAATACATCGACTGGGAGGTAATTGGAGAATTAATCATGTTTTTCAACAAATAAAAGTTCAAAGCTATTTGCCTATTCACGAAATTAAAGATGCAGAAAGTATGATACTGGGACTGATCACAAAGGAAAATGCTAAAATTATGATGGAATACATTATTCCCAATCATCAAATGAGAATACAAATGCATGACTATTCCTGTGTTTTACTAAATATTCCAAAAAATACAATCGAACTTCCTGGATTTTCAAATGACACATGGAGACTTACAGATTTAATAGTGGCGCAATTCTTTATAGAAAGGATAGAAAGCCTGAAAAGAATTCAAAATCCAATAGAATCAGTCAAATGGTTAAATGATTTAATTAACTTCTTGTTAGAAAATAATTTAGTAGATAAATATTATCTTCAGAAACATATCATTTTCCCCAATGAAAATCAGATTTTTAAAGATTTCTCATCAATTTCTAGAGATAGAATCATATATAAAGATATAAAAGATGCATTACAAAACTATTGTAAAATTGATATTAAAAATATTCTTCTTCATCAAGATTTCACAATTGATATAGGCTTTAACCAAATTTTCATCAACAAATATCGCCAAAATATTATAGATTTTTATAAATTTAAATATAATTACAATTATGGCGATGATTATCAACTCCAGGACAAACTTCATTTTTCATTAATACTATTTAAATATATAACAAATGACGGAAACATTCAGGAAAATCAAAAGCTTCTATTAAAATGTTATAATTTCTTGCTCAATAATAACATCGAAGAAATAAGTTTAAATGATTCAATGGATTCCATTATATTCAATTATGTTTCTGAATATATATCTTATCAAATAAATCAATATTTAAAAGGCAAGCATACGATATCAAATTTACAATCATCATTGAGTGAAAGCGCTATGGATAAAATAATTAATTATTTGAACATTCTTTATAAATTTGCAAAAAATATTGCTTATGTTCCATGTCGAAAAGGGATTTTTCGCAGGAATAACAAATTGGTGATATTGGATTCTTCTACAAAATTAAGTGAAAATGTAATTTCACTTTTAATATTTGAACAATCAATTAAAAATCTTCTTAACAATAAGGATCTATGTGAAAAAAGTGACTTTTTGAATTATTATTTGGCAATGGAAGGGATCAATTGCCCTCTCGTGAATAAGAACTCTAATTATATCATAGTTACAGAAATATGTAAACGAATTGATTCTAAGATAAAAAGAAAATGCAGCATAATCATAACGATTGATAATATAGACCTGAAAATTTTATTAAATGATTTGATCAATTTCATAGATTTAAATGATTATTGGCAACATTTTTCAGAATTTAGACAGTTACGAGATTTTCTGATTGCAAATTACATTGTCACCAAAAATGATCGTGATATGATTTTAAAAATTCATAAAATGCCTAAGGAATATTGCACACAAATCATGGATGTGATAAATAAATATGAAAATGGCACTTAAAACTGATAGATAACCAAATTTCAGCAAATATTTAATTAAAATACCAAACATATCATTTTTCGATTGTTTTTATTTTCTTCTATATTTTCTAAAACAAATTTGAGATTATATGTAAACTTTAGAAATATTTGAAAGAAAAGGGCCATAAAGAAAGTTTTTTTTTTATATATATGTGATGTAAAAACTTTTTTATTTCATATCACATTTCATTAATTTTGACAAATTTTTATTTTGTAAAAATGGGTTCTGAAACATTTGTTGAAAAAAATGAAAAGTATTCAAAATTCCCTTCTGGAATTCCTTGAAGAAGAATCAGATGGTGACGACAAATATGAAAATTTCATTAATCTTGTCTCGACTCAACAAATAATTAATGACAAACATGAATTTAAAGCATTATTACAATTAATAAGCAGGATTGCGAACAATCATCATCGTTCTCGGAATTTTATTTCTAAAGGTGAGCGAGTTTTGAGACAATTCAAACAAGATCCCCAAAAATATTTTTCAAATTCAGAAATATTCAACATTTTCAACGATAACAAGCGAATCCTTCTAATTCTTCTTGAAGAAAAAATGATGATAATTGATGAATACATATTCTTAAAAATTCCAAGTCCAGAATATGTCAGTATGAACTATTGTGAATATTTTCAACCAGAAATCAAACCGTTTCTCATTCAAGAAAACATTGAAAAATACGGCAGCAAGAATAAATTATTAAAAGACAATAAATTTATTGAACGAATGAACAAAGAAGTTGAAACCAATTTCTATGAAAAACGACGAAAAGGAGAAAATGACGATTATTTGTGTGATTCGAAATAACGAAATTCAAGAATTTATCAGATTTACAGAACAAAGAAATTTGTCACTTGAAATTTGCATTGAAAAAATCAATTTTTGAAACAAACCAACGTTTGACTTATGAATCTAATATTAAACTGATTAAATATGCATCATTTTATGGCTCGAATGACATCATCAAATACATCGAAAAGCAAGGAGTTAAGCTGATATCAATGATGTGAATTTATGGAATTCACAGTTATAATGCAGAACTGATCAGATATCTTGAAGACGATCATGTTTCACCACCAAATAATGTTTATGAAGGAATTCTTGAAGAATCGATTAAATGTCATCACAACGATATTTCGAACTACCTCATTGACAATATAATGAACGAAGAAGATCTACAAAATAACATTGAAAACAATTATTATCACAATCTTTTTCGATATGCAGTTGAATATCAAAATTGGTTTTTCTTTATTTATGTGAATTTGACTATTACACACTTGTGAAGCTTTATTTAATTGAGGAAACCATTGACATAAATGCAGTTATTAAAACATTAATCATTCAAATAGCATTTTAAATTAAAACATTCATGGAATTCAAATCTAACGTTTTAATTATATTGAAAACTTGAATTATTTATGGAATTTAACTCGAAAATATAATAATACGGCGTTGATTCTTGCTGCAAAAGAAGGTCATAAAGAAATTGTTGAACTATTAATAAGACAAGAAGGCATTGATATCAATATTCAAGGCATTTTAAATCAAAAACATTCATTATATTCAAATCTAACGTTTTAATTATATTGAACACTTGAATTATTTATGGAATTTAACTCGAACATTTAATAATACGGCGTTGATTCTTGCTGCAAAAGAAGGTCATAAAGAAATTGTTGAACTATTAATAAGACAAGAAGGCATTGATGTCAACACGAAAAACATTTTAAGTCAAAACATTCATAAAATTCAAATCTAACTTCTTTGATTATGTTGAAAAATTGTATTATTTATGGAATTTAACTCGAACATTTAATGATGCGGCGTTGATTTATGTGCTGCATATAAAGGTCATAAAGAAATTGTTGAACTATTAATAAGACAAGAAGGTATTGACATCAACATTCAAAACATTTTAAATCAAAACATTCATTATATATAAATCTAACTTTTTTCATGGTATTGAAAAATTGAATGATTTATGGAATTTTGAAATAATTTTTTTTTTACAAAACGGCCATTGAGAAATTGTTGACCTTCTATCTAAAGGACCGATCAAAGCAAAACCCTAAGGCAATAAATTGAAGTCTTAATGATTAATAAAAATTAATTACTACATTACAATTAAAATTATTTTTTAATCTTTAATAGAATAGTATTTTTTATTCAGGAACTGGATGACATAGATTTTGAACTTTCTTTGCAAAGATGTTCTCAGTCAATATCTTGGATATATAAGTTGTTATTTTCTACCACAGGTGGATATACCAGCTGAATTTCTGAGATTTAGAAATAAAGTGCTGCCAAAAAAGATAATCCACTTTATAACGTATTTATTTTGAATTCTTTTCAAAAAGTGGACTAGACTGGATCATCTTTTTTGGTAAAAAAATATTAGAAAATTAAAAAAAAAGTATTATTTTATTAATATTTTGTTGGATAACCATCACTTTGTATTACAGCACGAAGTCGTGAAGGAACAGAATCAATTAAATTATGAATCAAAGAGATATCAAGATTCTCCCATAAATTAAACAATAATTCAATTAATTCATTTTCGTTTTGAGGATTCAATTCTTCCACTTTTTGTTTTAAATAACTCCATAGGTTTTCTATTGGATTGATGTCAGGCTAATTACTTGGCCAATTTTCTAGCACTTTGCAATAATCAGTCAAATATTCAATGTTTGATGACGCCGTATGTGCTGTGGCGCCATCTTGCATGAGAACCCAGTTCATATGACCATATGCATCATTCATGCCACTTATCAAGCCTGACTGATCTATACATTAATCGACATATGAAATTGAATCTAATGTTCCTTGGATTGTAATAAGTGGCGTGGTATATTTTGACGAAATTCCAGCGAAAACCATTACTTTTTTATTAAATTTGTTTGTCGCGTTATATACATCAGATGACGTTTCGCCTCTCCGACGCCAAATCCATCTGTTGGCCGAGTTTAACTCAAAGATTGATTCATCAGTAAATAAAACGTTTTCCCAAGATGTATTGTTATCAATGTGGAATTGGCAAAACTTCACTCTATTTTCTCTCTGAATTGGTGTAGTTAAAAACGTATGTATCGGTGGCAAATAATTGAAACCTAAATTATGTCTGACAGAATTAACCGAAGAGCGAGAAATACTTGGAAAATCAGAATTTTGGGAAATGATATTGGCTATTGATAAAGATGACATTTTCCTGTTTGCCATCGTTGAATTCTGTATTTCGTTTTGTACATCAGTTGTAACTTTAATTGGTGCACCTAATTTATTGGGTAATTCATATATATCTTCATTGTGATCTAATTGATTTTTTGCTTTGCGTATTAAGGTGCGACTGTGTCCTGTTTCACGAGAGATGTAGCTGATATTTGACGTTTTTGCTAACCATTGAAGTATTTCGCATCGCGTTTTCGTCATTGATGAAGGCATCTTGGCCTTCTTTTTAAAATTTGAATAAAAGACAATAAAAAAACAACTCATTCACAAAAATTAACCTATTTTTTTATTATTGGCCAATTAAAATTAAACCATGAAGGTGAATCTGAAGTGGATCATCGTTTTTGGAAGCACTTTACTGAACATTTTTTTTTCCTGTGAAGTTCTTGAAATTGAACTGTGATTTTTTTTCTACAGATATTTCACTATTTAAGTTTCAGATTATTAATTGCAATGATAATAATAATGTTTATTTTTTTTTTTTTTTTTTTTTTTTTTTTACTTTTAAAATAAATTCCATTGAATTTACCAATGTTCAAATAGTAGTGTACAATTGTGGTGATTTTAGGACTAAAGTCCTAACATCCCCCCAATTACGTTTCTCCGCTCTGACGAGCTTCGAAACGACCCCCATGAACATCGCTCATTTAGAACCATCATCATAATTTCCGATGGTGCTATTTTTGGAATTCAATTATTTTTTATACTTTTATGACTTGTTATATGAAATAATAACAGGTATAAATAATTTTATATTTTATAAATTTTTATTCTTTTAAAAAATGAAGCTTATAGAAGCCACTTATGAACAATTATGTGAATTAATGATAAATTTCCTAGAGACCCACATGAACTATGGGAAAATAATGAAGAATTAATAATAGATATTCAAAACCAATTATATTTCGATAAAGGTTATGATGGTGATACGGATAATTATGATGCAATCTATTGGTATTTTAAAGGTAAAAACAATAAAGAAAAACCTAAAGAAGAACCCAAAAAAGAACATAAAAATGAACCTAAACCAATAAAAACAGAAAATAAAACACAATCTGAGATTGTAAATAGAATTATGGAAAAATTAGGAAATTCTCCCACATATTGGTATATTGATTTTGAAAGATTGGATAATGATGGTAGAAAATTAATGTTGCCAAAATTAAAAGAATTCTTTAAAAAATATATTGACACTTTACCGATTGTTGCTAAATACAAGATAGCTTTTAAAGTTGATGGTCAGTTGCATTCAAAACAATTGACTCCAGAAGTATATAAACAATTAATGAATAATCTTACCGAAAATCACTTTATATTTGATATTGAGAATGTTGTGCCAGAATATTTTTATGAAGAAGGTGCAGAAAAGATACCAGAATGGAGTTTATTTAGTGCTGTCAGATTTAATGAATTTAAAGACTTTAAAGCTAATAAGGATTTGCCATCCGGCAAACTCGTTTACAACGACGTTGGAGGTAGTTTCTTTCAATATTTAGTAAATAAGAATTGTCCGTTAAATGTTATAAAATATCTTAAAAAATTACAAATATTCACATCTCTAGTAAACAAAAAAGGTAAACAAAGAAAAGAATTAGATGATTGCTGTTTTATTTATGCTTTACAACAAACTGGATGTTATGATGATGCTACACTAAATAAAATGCGATTAAGAATTAACACACGATATCTCTCACAAAAATCACTAAATGAATTATGTATGGAGTTCAAACTGCATATTAAATTATCATTCATAGATGAAGATGCAAATGGCAAAAATAAGAAACGCTCTGTTAGGTCTCAAAAAAATAGCAAAGATAAATATTATTTAGGTATTGAAAATGCTGAGCCAAATAGAACACATACAATGAATGTATTCAATAAACATTATTTCATTGAAGAGAAAACACCTTTTAGTACATATTATATTAATCATTTATGTGAGTGCACAGAGGACAAATATAACAAAGAATATAAGCAAGACCACTGGATTAAAGCTCGATATTTTATTAACTCTTCTGACTTAGTACGTATTTTAATGAAGAACAATTATTTTTCACCTATAACATTTGGACAATATAAGATTTTAAACACAATATTCTATAAAGATGTAGACAGTAATATTGACCTTATTGACCTTGATTATAATGATGAACAATGCACAAAATTAATAGAACAACCTAAGAAAAAGATTAATAAAAAAGATGGAGAAAAAAGTTATTGGTATGCAGATTTTGAAGCAGATGTTAGTACTAGTATTCACAAGCCTTATATGTGTGTCGTACATAGTGCAAATGGAAATCACAAAAAATGTTTTAAAGGTGAAGATTGTAATAAACAATTATTAGATTATCTAGATGATGAATCAGTTGTGTATTTCCATAATTTAGCGTATGATATTAGAATGCTTGCAAACTTTGGCTTATGTAAATCTATCATAAAAGGTTCAAAAACCATGATGGCAGATATAAAATATAATAATAAAACGATTCATCTTAGAGATTCATTACCAATATTATCATGCAAATTATCACAATTACCATCTATGTTTAATATAGATGGAGTTCAAAAAGAGATATTTCCATATAAATATTTTACACTAGAAAGACTAAAAACAAATATTGGCAACGGAGTTGACTCTGGCATAGCCATTGGCACAATAAGTGAAGCAGGCTTAAATGAAGATAAACAGTGGACTGATGAAGATTATATTTTATTTAACTCCAATATCGATAAGATTGAAGGATGCAGAATAGACGAAAAACACTTTGATATGTACAAATATGCTGAATTCTATTGCCAACAAGATGTTAATATTTTGAGAATTGGATTTGAAAAATTGCGTGAAGGATTTAAAGAAAATTTTAATATTAACCTTTATAAATTTATTAGTATATCATCTCTTGCAAATGAAGTGTTTAACCAAAAAGTATATTATCCTAATGGAAATCTTTATAAATTAGGTGGACATGTTAGGCATTTCTGTTCAAAAGCAATATATGGTGGTAGATGCATGACTGCTTATAATAAAAAGTGGCATACAAAAAAGAATCTCTGTGATTTTGATGCAGTTAGTTTATATCCATCTGCAATGAAAAGATTGTACACTGTTAGAGGAAAACCTAAAGTGATTCAACCAGAACAATTAAACCTAGAGTTTCTATCTAAACAATCCGCATATATTGTAGAAATTGAGATAACAAAAATAAATAAACATTATCCATTTCCATTGATTGTTCAAAAGATAAATGGGTTAAATAAAAACAACGACTATCTACCCAAAGGTGAATCAATAAAAATGATTGTTGATAATATCACATTAGAGGATTACATAGAGTTTCAAAAGATTGAGTTTAACATTTTACGTGGATACTATTGGGATGGTAAAAAAGATTATAGAATAAGAGATTGTATCAGTGATATCTTCAATAAAAGACTTGAATATAAAAAGCAAAATAATCAATTACAAAATCTCTATAAACTTATTATGAATTCATGCTATGGTAAAACAATTGAGAAACCAGTTGAGAAAGATTATAAATATTTACGTGAAGGAGATGAATTAGATAAATTTTGGCAGAAGAATTATAATAAAATAGTTGAAGATATTCAATTGAACAACTCTAACATCCACGCAGTTAAGACTCTAAAACAAATAGATAAACATTTTAATTTTTCATTGTTAGGTATTCAAGTTTTGTCTATGTCTAAGAGAATCATGAATGAAGTAATGTGCTTAGCTTTTGATATAGGATGCCACATTTATTACCAAGATACAGATAGCATGCATGTAGAATCCGCTGATTTACCAAAATTAGAGAAAGCATTTAGAGATAAATATAATAGAGAACTCATCGGTAAAAATCTTGGCCAATTCCACTCAGATTTCCCAGAAATAAATGGCCACAAAGAAATGCCTCAAGCAATTGAATCAAACTTTTTGATGAAAAAGATGTATATTGATAAACTACAAGATTCCACAGGTGATATAGCATATATGATTCGTGGTAAAGGACTTACACAAAATTCTATTAAATTCAAATATAATGAAGATTTTAATGGAGATGTTATGAAATTATATGAATCGTTATATAATGGAAACTCTATAACATTTGATTTAGCAAAAGGTCAACCATGTTTCGATATGAACAAAAATATGACCGTATCCACTAGAAAAAAATTAGAAAGATGTATAAAAACTGATTATACTGAAGGTAATATTGATGAATATTTTAAGCATCCACTTGCCTTGCAAGGGTCAACTACGTTGCCAGTTTAAAACGTGGTATTGATTGAATATTATTTTTTTCATCAACAACTCTATATAATCCATTAGAAAACCCAATAACTTTATATTTACCTGGTTGCACATTTGTCCTTCTTTTCATCATTCCATCCTTTTCATTATACAGTTTAACACTAATACCTTTATTTAAATAAAATTCATCACTCATCATAATATTATAGTTCTCTTTGCATATATTCATAACAATATATGATTCAAGTTCTTTATCTTCTTGGACCATCTTTGGTGATACGCTTTTGCCAGCATATTTAGATAATGTTTTATGTGGTGCAATATTATACTGTCTCACTAATTCATTCATAATAGATGGTGTAATAATTCCTACTCTCATGTTATAAGCCATATCTCTTAATGTTCTAATAACTCTATCAATCAACCCTAATGAACTATGCATAGGGTCAGTTTTTGTTTGTTTCTGCTCACGTTTCATAAAATCTGGATAATTACCCATTTTCATTCTTGGTGCAGTTCTCCAATGAATACCATGAGAATTATAATAATTATGTGCCTTTCTCGAGTTAAACGAACCTTCTCCATCAAATGTTAAATGCTTAATGATAACATCTGATTTTATTATTTTTTCGAGTGTCTTTAAATAGTTATCAGCTGATTTTTCATATTTTGCAAAGCGTTGTCTTTTCTCACTATTTTCTGAGTCATTGTCAAACAAAATTTGGTTCACTAATTCAACATATAAATATCTTGTGTTAACGTTTATCATAACAAGATAACACAGTTTATCTACAAACATCAAATCAATAATATATGAATATCTCGATGATACTTTATGCAATTGATACTTTTTATTTGATTTTAATGGGAAATATGATGTATGTTCAGATATATTAACCTTCTTACCAGGAAATATGCTTTGTAATACTCTAACCTTATTAGCTGATTTAAATCCAATATAATTTTGCTCTTCTGGAATAGTATAGGTAGTATGCGTTGTTGGCTGATAATAAAATTTGTTAACATATCTATCATACCATTCATCTAATGATAATGATGTTTGTCCCCAATTTTGCTAACTCTAGCGAATTCATCTTTATTTAATAATCTCTCATGATTAAATACGACAAAATCATTTAGTTTGTCAGTGAATGTGTCTCTTAATATGTGTCTTTGAGGTGTCTCAGATTCTTGTCTTTTATTCCATTCTCCAACAAATATATCATATAATCTTCTAAAATCATCTTCGTTTATTGGGAGTTTATTATTTTCTGATAACAATGAACGTGCTTGACTTATAGTATATTTTTGTTTGTTATTCAGTTTTTCGAATAATCTATTTTTACACTTTTGATATGTATTCATATAGTTTTTATGCCTCTGATATGCTATACTATCAAGTAATTTTTCATGAATTTCTTTGTAGTTAATTGATATAAAATTCCTTATTTGTATATTATCATTTTCTGTAAATATTTTGCCATAATAATATGTAATATTTCTATAATCCCAAGTATCATGTTTATAATGAAAATCTTCAGTTAATGTGTCATGTATTTCTCTACATATCCGTTTTCTAACTGTATTGTAAATAAAGATAAAATCATTATTTCCTTCAATATCTGCTATATCATCTTTGTATCTCTGTTCATTTATTATAGCATTTATTATTTTATCCCTGTTATTATAAAGTAAATTACTCGTATTCATTTTTTATTTAGTATTAAATGAGCCAGCAAGATTGCCTCACACTACCACCTCTTAAACAATGGCACGAAAGAAAAACATTTGCATCATCAACACTTAAACAAATCAAATCACGTCTTCAATATTATCGAAAAATATTAAAGGAACCTATGCCAATTGATCCAAAAAAAATAGCAAAACGTAATAAGATTCAACGCAAATATGAATATAATATGAAGGTCAGAAATTTGTTAAATAGAGCTATTAACAATCTTTATACATTATGAATAAACCTTTATTTTTTTATAAAATGTCTAATACTTTACGTCAAGCAAGAATATTATCAAGTGAGAATGATGCAAGTGATAAACAAGAACCAAACACTAATATCGAAATTAAAGTATCTCCCAATAAGAGTATACCACCTGTGGCATATCCTCAGATTCCTAATAATGTAAATTTTCCTATGCCTCCCCCAACTATGCTTACACAGACTATGACTACACAGACGACACAGCAACAATATGCTTCTCAATACACACCTCCAACAAACAACATTACCCGAGACAGAGGTTTAACAGACTTAGGAAATGAGCTGGATACACTTGAACAAAAAAATAGATTTTTAGAAATGTTAGTTGAAATGTATGCTGATAACCCTTTAAGGATTAACTCTTATGTTGTGTGCAAATCAACTCTATTAATGAATATGATAAAGTTGTTAACTGGATGTGATAAAGTTGATTTTGTTTTAGAAGATGATGAACCTGGATGTTGTGCAGTTAGTGTTTCAAAATTTATCAAAATCGATAAAATATTAATAACAAAAGATGGTAAATCAGAGGAATTTAAGGATGTTGCCCACTGCCCAATTATGCATGGCATTAAAAAAATCTGCCCTGCCCACATGGGCAATGCATTTTTTTATATAAATATATTAACTTTTTTTGAATTGATAATGTGTATAAATTTTACTTTTAAATATTTTTTTAATTAAAAAAAAATATCTAAATTTTATATTATATATGTAAAAATTGAATTGTTTATATTGGGCATTAAACCTTTGAAATTTTTGGGCATGGGCGCCCATGCCCATCATTCAAAATTTGAAAGAATTTCAATAGTTTACATGCTGGGCAGTACTGCACACTTTCATAAGGTCAAATGTGGTCAAATAAATTAACCTTTTTGCCCAGGCTTTTTTATAATTAATAATGTTAAAATATGCATTTATTTTCTTAAAGTACCTCAAATAAGCTCGGAAATGCTTTTTGGAGCTTTTTTTACTGTGATTTAGAAGCTGTTTATTGCAATCATCTGAATCAATAATAATTAAATCGGGATATAACAATAAGAAGCTCCAAAATACAGTAAAAAAGCTCAGAAGAGCATTTATAAGCTATATATTTCTAATTCAAGAACTGGTTATTCCTATACTTTATATTGAAAGAAGTAATATTTGAATATTATTCCTTTATTCTTTTTTTTTATTTATAAATTTATAAATTTATGACAATTACTAAGAATATGTTTATCAAATATATTAAAATTAAAATGATTCAGATTATCCTATAAAAAATATAAAATATCATATGTTAAAAACTGTTATGTCATTTTTAACCACCATCATTATGATATTCACATTGTGATGATTATTTTGAGACCCAATTTGATGTGTTTATTTAAAAAGGATATCATAATATGAGCCCTCTAATATACTCTATTAGATTTAAAAGAAATTCGGCCCTCAATTTTTTGAATGTGTTCTTTGAAATTTTTTTCCAGATTTGTTTGCTTTTTTTACAATCAAAAATGAAAAAAGAATAACAAAATATTAAATTGTAGAAATAAATGAAGATAAATATACTTATTTACTTCTTTAATGATGAAAATAATTTAACTTTTTGATTTATATTAAATTCATAAAAATATTTTTCACAAAATTTAATTTGAATACCAAATATATTATGTAATAATGCTTTTTACTTCAAAATATTACTAAGTTTACATTTTTTATGAAAAGCATTTCGACAATTCTCATATAAAAATGAAATAATTTGAATAATTCTTAATGATTAATTATTATTTTCCTATTTTATACTAGTTTGGTAAAATTTTTAATCAAAAAAAAATATAAATATAGCGAATAAACCTTTTTTTGAAAAGAAAATTTTAAAAAATGTGGTTATATTTTGGGCAAATTTTTTTTTTTATAAATGGTCGGGCAAAAACGCATCATTAAGAGGAATTAAAATATGCTTATAATAATGTTTATACAGAGTTTAAAAAGTATGGGATAAGTTTAAAGATAGCCATTTAAGCTTTGAATATGCGCGCGTAAACGTGCTCTATGCAAAGCTACGCTTTGAATAACGCTAACATATGTTCATTTATTTTTGCACTCACTTTTCCTACAATACTTTGTTGAATCTTTAATGTTAATGCATAATCTTCATCCAATATTCTTCCATCATATAGAATCACATCACCTATTGCATATAAATTAGCATCATCAACATAAAATAAATAGTCTCCATGTGTAGCGAATGTAATGTTATTTTTTTCTTTATCAATACTAGTGATTACACCAATATATTCTTTCCATGAACCATTTATTTTAACACTACTAATGCAATCAACTGAATCTGTTGCAGTAGAACTCACGAATGAACCATTATCATTTTTATACACATGACCAGACATAAATACAGGTTTCCAAAGTGCCTAATCTTCAATATTTCACCAGCTTCAATTGGCGCATAATGAGTAATCGTATTTGAACCATTTGATGTTATTTTGCCGTTAACATTTAAATTAGAATCAATTTTTGTATTTCTTGCAGTACCAAACATTTGAAAAGATTGAAATTTATAACCATCAACATATATATCCAAATTCCCACTATCAGCAACTTTTGATGAACTATAATTAAATGTAGTATTATATTTTGAATCATAACCAAATCTAATTGAAGCATCAAAATTTGCATCAACAGAACTAAAGAAATTTGCAATATAACTTTCGGTACTATTAACCGATAATGAACCATTATTATTTTTTGCTATATATTTTCCATCACATTCTGATTCCGTTAAATATTTATCATCATTTTTATATATATTTCCTTTTACAAATAAATCATTATTTATACTTAATCTACTAAAAAAGTATGTTGTTGTTTTATTATTTGATTTATCAATGCCCATAATAACAACATCATTCACTAACAAATCACAACATTTTGAAATATTATCATCATAATATCTTAATGTTGCTTTATCTGTTTCATCTTTTCCGAAATTAATATTTGTTGGTTTTTTATCGGTACATTCACTATTATAAATTGATAATGAACCATCATCGTTTTTTGCTACATATTTATTATCACATTCTGATTCCGTTAAATATTTATCATCATTTTTATATAAATCAGCATTAACTTTTATTTTATTTGTTGAATCTTTAATAAATGATAATATATTGCTATCATTTATTCTTATACTTGTTGTAGGTTTATCGTTAGTTAATTCTTGAATTACTTCACATAAATTAGATAAATTTGTGCCAAATTTTATTGATGCAATATTAGCATTTGAAAACATTTCAACTAAAGTAGCATTATTATTTCTATTAATGTATAGTTCATTATTTAATTCCAATAAACTATTTATAAGAATATAGCTTTGGCTAACATCATCATTAGCAGTTATTTTAAAAAGTTCAAGATTTTTGTAATACAAGAATAACATTTTTAATATTTTTCTATATCTAATCTTCATATAATTTTCTGTCTCATCCCCTAACATAATATCAATATCAGTTTTATTTTGTAAATTAAGCGTAGAAACTCTATTATTATTTGTATTAATTGTTAATGAACCATCATCATTTTTTGCTACATATTTAGTCAAATCAACTGGTTCTGGAATTTCTGTTTTTACTTGCTCAATAGCACGGGTCAATTCACTTTTCACTTGCTCAATAGCAAGGGCCAACTCTGTTGTCAAAGCATATTTATCTTGGAGAAATGCAAGATTAACAACACTGTTTAAGTTTGTTTCATCATAATCTTCATTTGCAATAAAACAACTTATTACATTGATTCTATGTTGGTTATCAAAATCATAAACAACTCCACAACCTGTACTCATTTCTAATGTTAATGTTATATTTTGAACGCCATTATTTAAAATATAATTATTATTATTAATACTTGATATAGTGAATATTCCTTGATATTTAATATTTTCATCAGTTTTATCATATCCATCAAATAACATTCCATATTTTTTCCAGTTTTCAAAATATTGACTTGCATTAGTATAAAGAACCGAAAGAGTATTAATACCATTGCCTCCATCATAAGTTAATTCTAATTCTTGATTGAAAGTAATTTTTTTATCAATTATTTCTGGAATATCAGATTTTAATGCATAATTTGATAAATCAACAGTAGGGATTTCACTTAACATCTTTTGCTTATGATTCTCAATTAATTTTTTTGTTGCAGCTGCTGATAATAATTGATTATTCGTTAATGTTTCCCCTAATGCTAACATATTTGACTTCGATTTAGGGATATATTTATATGAAACATTTGATGGCTTATTTTTAGAAAATACCATTAAATAGGGATATTCATATATTAAATTACAAGCAATTTGTCCTCCGGCAAAGTTGGCTCTGCCAATTACAGAATTTACGGCAACAATATTTCCATCAGAATCTACATCATAATTGTTAATACTAATCACTTCTCCTTCTGAATCAACTATAAATGATACATCTATTTTAGATTCACTTTTGAGCTCAAATAAGTAGTATTTATAGCAATTATTTGAGCTGCCAATTATTGTTGTCTCTGATGCAAAATCTAGTTGTTTCTCAATAACGCTAGGTGATAAAACGTCAACATCATGTATTATTTCATCAACATATTCTATTTCTTTCACAGTTGATTTAGCAAAAGAGAGTCTACTTAATGATTCTATTCCTGCAGCACCTATTCGCATTAATCCTGGACCGAATCCTATTAACATGGTACCAATATCAACAATACCTTGTAAAATATCAAACCAGTTAACTTTATTTGACATACTTTCTATTTGTGATTCTAATTGTTTACAATAATTTTGTAATTGAGATATATCATTTAGTGCAACATCAACTGTATTCCCTAAAGAATTTAACACAAACATATGACTCTCAATGTTTTCCCCAATTACCACACCAGATGTTTGAATATTATAGTTTGTAAAAAGAGTCGTGCATGATTCAGGTTTAGGAACAACATTATAATAACCACATCCATTGAGATATTCAAATGTATTTTCACCATAATATTCTACATCTGCGATTTTAAATATAAGATTTGGATTAGTGGACATAAATAATTTAATCCCTTTATTGTTAATCAATTTTTCTTCATGATGATATCCAATATATTCAAAATAATTATTGGTATTTACTTTAAAATGGGGTGAATCAATTGTTGCATCTACATTAACTTTTATTTCATATATTTTCCCGTTTAGCGCTAATGTTGCAATATAATCACCTCCAACCCATTGTCCTCCACTATCGAACTCACAAACGATATCTATCCACCATTCTTTATCATTTTCACCTGCATAATCTAGTTTTCCTTTGTTTATTTTCAATAATCCTTCATTAATGAGAAATGTTAATGCGTTCTTGTCTGAATGGAATTTAACAAGATGTGATAAAGTGAATTTATTAGCATCATTTTTAGCTATTGTTATTCTAGCTTCATTATCGCTA
Organism: Tritrichomonas musculus; assembly: GCA_039105265.1. Lineage (NCBI taxonomy): Eukaryota > Parabasalia > Tritrichomonadida > Tritrichomonadidae > Tritrichomonas > Tritrichomonas musculus. Next base: position 2,431,546 of record JAPFFF010000005.1, on the reverse strand, counting down.
TTTTGTATTAACTTTAATGATTCCGGAATATGTACACAATAATTGTTTCCAATCCATGTATCTCCTTTCTTTGTAAGCTTAAATGTTGTGCCAAATACTTCATCATTGAATTCAAATGTTTGTCCATCAATAAGTGTGTTAAATTCTTCTGTTCCTTCATCATAGCCCCAATAAGCGATATAATAATTGTCATCTTGTGATATTGACTTTATTTCATAGAAATCTGGTAATGGAGATCTAAATAATTTAAAACAATTATCTGCATCTATAGTATTACATTTAAAGTTTATTATTTTGTTGTCTTTTTTATTAATAGTCTGTTTAATTGGAGCAATAAATGTTATTCTTATGAATCCTTTTGTGAACAAGTCAAATGGATCGCTTAAAATATCTTTCCTCATATATAATCTCGCATAATCATCATTTTCAATATAAGATACAACATATTGTCCATCAGAATAATCAATGCGAGGATTAGTAAATTTATTATTTGCAAATGATATTATTCCTGAACCTAATGATGTAGTAATTGCGAATGCATTTCCTGAATATGTTTTTGGTAAATCATAAGCGATTTCCAATATATTACAATCATTTGTTTCTTTTTTAGATAATGTTTTAACATCTATTATGAATTTATCAAAGCCATCTACATATTCTAAATCACTCTGTGAATCAGGTTTATTTTCTAGTGTTGTTATTCTATTATCGTGGTCATCCAATATTTGTGATGTTTGTGATAATACATCAATGATATTATTATTTTTAACTATTAGATTGCCGTCTATTATAGCATCTTGTTTAACATGAATATTATCAAATTCCCCGTTTCCACCTGTATTGTATCCACTAATAAATGCTTTATCAAAAGCATTTTGTTTTGTTATGATTGCAGTCATTTTATGATTAATAAATGGTTAAAACATATTACATCACCAAGAAATACAATAATTTATTGCCATCTGAGTTTAGTAATTCACTGAATAAACGCTATATATCTTTTCAATATTGTCGTTGTACTTGTAATGGATACTTGGATGGTGAAACGGAATGCCATGCATCATTTATTCAAAGAGATGAATATGAAGACAGTCTTGTATGGTATGCAAATGTAGTGCCACCTGATGATAATCGCAAATATGAATATGTCGGAACAAAAAGAGATTTCAAAATATGGTTCACTGATGCTAATGGAAACGAGATAAAACCAGATAATTTTACATTGTTTTTGAAACTTGAGTATTGAGTGCAAAAAAATAAATAATTTATAAAAGGTCATATTGTTTCTTGAATTTGTTATAATAAACACCAATATTTTCTCCGTTTGAATCAGTCATATGAACACATTTTGAACCATTTTTGTATTCAATAATATGGAGTTTTCTATATTGAATCCCATTATAAAAATAAAACACATTATCATGATAATAATAATTTTCAAATTTATGAGCACCATAAGTATCAACAACAATAGATTCATCTGGTATTTCGTCAACATATTCATAATTCACTCCTTTATATGATTCTTTATTTTTTTGATTTTCTGATTGAGATACCCAACGTAAATTATCAAGATGATAATCTGCTTTATTCCTATTTTTATGGTCTACTTGTGATTTAAGTTCTGGGTCATCATTTGGAATGAATTGTTTTGCGATAATAACATGTTTGAAATAATGTCTTTGATTCAATTTTATTTTTATATCCTTTATAATCTTTCCATTCTGAGATAACATAATGATTCCTTTTCTTTCTAATTGTAAAAGGATATTGTGATAATATTTCATAATCATTTTCGAAATCTTTAAGTGGTACAAATTCAATTGTTGCCATTTGTATAAAGGATAAAAAAATATTTAGAAAAATGAATTTAACATTTTACTCTTTCCCTGCTGGCACGCCAGTTTGATAGTATTCAACACCATTTACACTCCATGTAAAATATGTGTCGGAACATATCCATGCTTCTGGTGATGGTGGATGCATATTTGGGTACTCAGGATCGGGAATAAAATATGTGTCATCTTCTCCACGATACATTGGCTGACCTCTAAACGTAACAGTTATTGAAGTGCTACCTGTGTCTAATCCATCGAATACATATCCTGCATTACTTCTTTCGAGCTGAAAATTGATACCAAATGATGTTCCGTCAGAACGACAATTTAAATAACGTTTACCCGTTGTTGGGTCGTTTAATGGCTGTGTAAAACTATCTTTAAATTCTTGGGTTGCTTCTAATGCTCCATCTAACTCGTTTGCAATCAATTGATGTTGATAGAATCTGGCTGCACAAGTATTAGCAAATTCTGTATCTGGATATGTTCTTTTATTAACAACTAATTGCACATTTTGATACATAATATTATCGAAACATGTGATGTCTGCAGGTGATTTTGGAAACATCATTGTGATATTTGTTGCATTACGTAATGGAATACTTTTACTGATTTCTAATCCATTTACCTTTGCAGTTCCTTCAAATATTTCTCTTGTGAGTTCTTGTGATGGAATCAATAATGGTGTTTGCAATTCACGAACCAATCCATTGTAAACATCTTGTTTTAATCCAAATCCTGCTAAATTTGAGCGACCTAATTGAATAGTACCACCAAGAACATCTAGTGTAATCTTTTCTGTTTTCAGGTTGATGCTATCAGATTTTGTTGTTGCTAATAATGCACCTTTTAATTCACTTTTAATAATTTTCACAGTGTCGCCAGCATCTAATGTTTTATCAGGATTTCCAGCAGGGATTAATTCAGCAAATTCCTTTTTATTAACATCATCACGTGATGCTTTATATTTAGTAAATTCTTCATCTGTGTATCCAAAATCAATTGTTGGATGCTCTAGCACATCATCATCATATACATTTACGCCTTTATATCTTTGATACTCTATATGAAGCTTTTGCGAAGGAGTTGGATTTGATGAATAATGAGAGACAATCACTGATGGTCTACCAATTTGTGTGAATTTACGTGATATAGGTATAACAGCAGGCATTTCTTCATCTATTTCTTTATCTTCTAAGAATTGCAATGTTTCTTTAACTACATTTGGATTCACTTGTGCCCATACAAGTGCGCGTAAACTTGTTTTTACTTCTTCTTCTATTTCTCCACAGATTGCATTAGGATATAATTGCCATGCTTGAAGTACTAATTGGTCTACAAATGGTATAGTTAATTCGATGGTAAATTTATGTGGTTGTCCATCTGCAATATCTTTTAAGTCTACATAACAGCCACAAATTGATGGAGAGAATTGTGAAACATTTTCCCATGTGGAATGTGAATATTTTGATGTTGCTTTTGCATCTCTTGGCTTAATAGAATTATATGCAAATGATTCACGTTGTAATTCATCTTGACGATATGCGCCTAAGAGTTTATCATTAATCCAAAATCTACAATCTTCATAAAATTCTACAGCATTTTTGAATCCAACGAATATTTTCATGAGTCCATGTGTGTCAGCAGATACGTCAATTGGTTTTGATAATTTTATGATAAAATCTAAAAGAATAGTCGAAAATGACTTCTCAATTTGTGTAATTGTGTGCCCAGAATGTGTTAATTTTTTACGTGTTTTTGTACCTACAGGTAATGGTGCATCTTTATCTTTGAATTCCTCCATGACAAACGAAAATGTGTTATCTCCACCGTTTCTTTGTATAAGATTACGTAATTTTGATTGAAAGAATGATAAAACATCACCCTCATCATTTACTAAATTCTTTGTTTGTGCGTTGTAATAAGTCATTTGTTTAAATATAAAAATAATGTTTATCATAATTTACATTTTATTTGCGACAGCATTTGCATAAGCAAAGGCCAAACAAAGTTTGTCAAAGTAAACTAAACTTTGTTTATGTTTACTGGAATTGAAATGGCATTTGGAAGTTGGTTTAAAAATTTGATTAGCGGTGCAAAGAATATTATTGGAAAAGCATTTCCAGTACTTAAAAAAGGAGCAGAAATTGTATCAAAAGTAGCTCCAGTTATTGGAGGCGCGATTGGTGGGACAGCAGGAAATGTTATCAATAAAATAGACAACTACGCAGGGAAATTTGCAGGTAATAAATCACTGCCTTTGGCAGGGCCTTTCGAAGGAAAGTCATTGGGAACGAATGGGGCAGGGATACGACAAACTAGTAATGGACAACGTCCCTTAGAGCTAGCGCATAATGGACCTGTAAATGCCCAGTATTTTAATCCAGGAAGATTTGATATACCTTTATTGAAGTAATTTAAATTTATTTCAAATGTAAATGAACGATGTGAAAATAATTGAACCAATCTCAAAGTATACTAAAGAGTTTGATACAGTTGATGAATTTAATTTGCATTATAACAAGCATAAAAATGATATGGATTCACTTACAACGCATAAATTAAACAAAATGTATTACATAAAAGGATATCACATAACGAAAATAAAAAATGTTTTAATGTTAAAGAAGATTAAAGAAGAGAATACTATTGATAATCAAAAAAATATTGAGATATCTGAATTGAAACAAGAGATAAAACAGATAAAAGAAACAATAAATAATATTATTCATTTTTTAAATCCTCAATCGGATCATTGTGATAATATAGTGTTGCCCCCTCAATCTTAAGATTGGGTCAGTGATGTCTCGCCGCCTTCTGATACCTGAACGATTAAGCATGAATGTGAATCAGGATAAATATTTTTTTCTTCTGCAAGCTGTCTATATAAATTATAAAATTCTTCAAAATCTAAATTACTAGCTGATTGTGAATATATGTAATGCAACTGTTGACGATTAAAACATGGAAATACAAACAAAGTTGTTATCTCATTTTTGATATGTGGCTTAATTCCTTTCCATCCTTGGATTAATAAGAAGTATGTGATATTTGTGTGTCTACATCTACGAAGTTGTTGACTAAAATATGATTCTTCTGATGAAAATAGTTTGCTATTAGAGATATCATCAAAAAGTACTAATGTGTGAAGATACTCTTTATTAAAGTCTTGTATATGTAATACATTAAACATATCATTTTTTTGTCCATCATCTAATCTTTCTTCTAAGTGTTCTCTTTTGACAAGATAATAGAGATTTTTTGCAGCTATCAATTCTGTCATAAAATCAACTGCATTTTTCTCAGAGATTGTAATATATGGCATTTTAATTAGATGTTTCAATGTTTGCCAGCTCCTATCATTTTCATCTCCATTCTTCGTGATATAGACTAATAAATGATGTGTTTTTATTAATCCTATTTTGATTATCTCTTGTAGAGCAATAACTGTTTTACCAGAATTTTGTTTGCCTACGATAACATTTACTGAATTATATTTAACGTGAATATCTTCGTGAATAGGTTCTATTAATGCACCTGATAAATTGTCTTTATTTTGTTTTAGTGTATCAGATACTAAATAATTGACGTCTTTTAGGTTATTCATTTACATATTAATAGATATGCAAAAAAAGACTCACATTATGTTTAGTTTAAAAATGCCTCATCATCGTCTAAGTCCCATTCACCATTATTTTCTTGATTATATTCTTGTGTGATACCATCGTGCCATTCACCTCCTTCTTCATCATTTTGATGGGTGTACTGCATGTTTTGTTGTTCTCGTCCAGTATATTGGTAGTGTATCAAATTTTCCCTTTCACGTTCATTGACTTCTTGAGCTGATTCTACAATAGCGTGTCCGAAATCATTATAAATCTTATTTCTGAGTTGTGCTCTTTGTTCAGCAGTCCAATGATTTCCATTAGTATGAAGAACATGTAATAATAGGCTTGAAACTTCTGCATCAACTATTCGTTTTCCTTCACTCTTCTTACACCATTTCTTGAACTCTTCATGTTCTACTGAGGTGAAACCACGTTTTCGAGCAACTGTGCTAAGTATATAGTGTTTCCATAATTTTGACGTAGCCATCATAATTAGTCTTGCCTTGAATTTAGGAGTGATATCTAATATGTTTTGAGTCCTAAGAGCGTTAATAACATCTTCAACAACATGACTAACAACATAATCGCGGAATCTAGCAAAGGCATTCTTTCGCTTCTCCTTAACAAAACTGTACCCATCTAACTTGTAATCTCTCCATGCTTCAGGCATTGTATAGCCTGTCATTTCACCTAAATGTTGTGGATTTCCATTGAGGTCATTATTATAATTATAATTCAATTTCTCCTTGAGATATATTGGAACAGTGATTGATTTTCCGCCATGTTCATTCCTATATTGTTTTCTAGCAGCTGCATCATAATCTGTAATGTCCTTTCACCAGACCCGTAGCGTTTCACCAGACCCGTAGCACTAAGGCCAAATTATATTAGACAGTCTAATTGGCCTTCATGATTTCACCTTTTAAAAGAATTTTTTTGAATTTTTATTGCCAATGCTACTGGTCTATTCTAGATGATTTATTATAGTAAAATAGGAAAAAATTAATAACATAAATTATAAAAAATTATATAATTATATTTGATAATTAAAAGCTTAAAAAGTATTATATAAATATCAAAAAAAAGTATTCTCCCAAACGCAATAAATTAAAAATGCTAATAATTTAATTGAAAATAATTAAAATGAAAATATAATAATGAAAATGAAATATAATCAATTAAAAATAATATTATTATATAATATATTAACGAATAAAAATTATTTTATTTTTAAAAAATTGATTTTATAAAAAAAATAAATAGATAATTTATTATAAATTTCATAAAAATTTGAAAAAAAAACCTAAATTATTTGAATGTTTTCGTTTGATTTTCAAACAAAAACCGTACAATTCATAAAAGATATCACTTTGTATATTCCATATATATGGAATATATAGATCAAGATAACTTCAGTGATGATCAAAAATGGATTATAGAGATGAGAGTCAATGAAAGGTTGTCTTATAGACAAATTCAAGCTGCTTGGAAAGCAGCTAATCTGAATTCAGAATATGAAAATATCTCACCAGCTGCCATAAGAACATGTTTTAAAAGATCTGCTTTATCTCTTTATTGGGAAAAAGGCAAATTGTATGGAAATGAACCATTTCTATCTGATTATGACATTAATGTATTGCAGAATTACATTAAAGATAGAACAAAAGATTCGGAGCCAGTAGATTCATTTGAACTTATTGAAGAAGCAGTCTCTATCAGAAAGGACAGAAATAAACGTGCCGTTAACTTTTTGAAAGCAATAAAATGCGATAACATAGCAGATGAGATTGAACAAAGTGAAATAAATGAACCAGTCAGGTCTTGGATCAATAAACATTTGGAAGATCTTGATTCTAAGATAAAATCTGCCCGAATTGTTGACAACGATCGTTATTATGCTTGTACACCAGATATTTTAAATTCATATTTATCAGTTATCGGACCAATACTTACAAGAGCTCATCCTGCTTTAATATTTGGTGCCGATGAAACTCATTTGGACCCAAAAATAAAAAAAAAATTCATTGTACCAAATCATATCAGAGAATTTATGGCAAAAAGAGAACCAACAACAATACCACACTTTAGTGTTATGTTATGTCATAATTGCTTAGGCATATCTATTACGCCGTTTATTATTATTCCTGAATTAGAAAATTGTCCTCAAGAGGCCAAAAAATACATTGAATCTGGACAATTATGGGCTTGCTCTTCAAATAGCGGTTGGCAAAATCGTAATTCGTTTTTAATTTGGTCCCTAAATTTTATAAATTGGTTATCATGCTATCGTTTAGGACTTGATGAGGAAATACGTAATGAAAGGGCGGTATTGATTTTAGACGGGCATAATTCCCGTGAAAATCCTATTTCTTTACATTTTTTTACATTATTTAATATAGATGTCATAATTCTTCCTGCGCATACGACACATTTACTTCAAATGTTCGACGTTGTTTTAGCGAGAAAATTTAAAAAAAATTTAGTTATAAATTTAGTCAATTGTTTACTAATAGTAAAATTATCAATTCCGATTCTTTGGCCAGTGCCATACGTGATTGCATTTTCAGATCATTAATTCAATCATGGAGCGAATCATGCACTCCAGATGATTGCCAAATGGCTGCAAATATTACTGGAACATGGCCATTTAACCCCGAGATAGTTTTAACAAGCACTATGGTCCACGTATTAACAGAAGAAGAAAGAGAACTATTAAATAAGAAACGTAAAAACAATCGCTTGAATATAAATGGAAAGATTATAAATAATCTTGAATTTCTCAATCAAATTAATCAATCCGTTTATGACAAAGAGAGGTTTCGTCATTTATGCGTATATGGACAAGTAAATTATATTGAATATTGTTCAAAGATAAAAACTTCATTTGAAGATATTAATCTCTTTTCAAAAATACATTGTTTCATGAGCAAAGATTCACCTCCTGTTTTCTTTTAGATAATTGTAAAAAAAAAATAAAATCTGAAATATTTCAATAATTTTTTGTTTTTGGAAATTAATTTTTCATTTTGTATTTCTTTATATCTTTTGTCGAAAACATTGGATAATATTCTTCCTGCAATGCAGGAAGTAAAATGAATCGATAATTTGAATTCCTTAAAAATGAAAATTTTAAAAAATTGAATGTCTTGTTTTTTAAAGAAAAAAAAAAATTGAATGTCTTGTTTTTTAAAGAAAAAAAATTGAATGTCTTGTTTTTTTGTTATTTCAAATTTTGATCGAATAATTTAAAAAGTTTGATCCACATATTCAATTCATATGAATTTGACCAAATATGTGAAATAATTTGACCAGTGCTACGGGTCTGGTGAAACGTTAAGGCTTTTATGAAAGGACGTTATAGAAATGAAATCGTTCAGGCCAATCTGACTTTGCTGTTGTGTATCCATTAATGTATATTGGATTGTTGCTACCATTTTTAATAATAATATCTGGAATATTATCCCCGTTAACATCTTCATCTGATACAGACCATGGTTGACTATTAGGATTTGCTGCATTTCTTTTATTAACAATATCTTGAGCCCCAGCAAAGGTCATTGCTTTTCTTCTTCTTTTGATGTCTTTTTTATTGTCTAGAACGATATCCCATAATGCATTCATTCCTTGTTTTGGTCCACCAACCCTACCTGGTCGATGTCGTAAATGGTTTATTGATTCAATCGATATTCTTTGAATTTCTTGGACATTGTTCGCTATATTATTAATATCTACAGGCTGTTGAGCAAAAGAATTGTAGTAATTAACTAAATTCTGTAAATCTACTTGTTGTGCCATTTGATTTTGAAATAAAAATGTATTATTGTTATTATTAATATTAGTGTTATCTATAATTGGAGTTGTTTCATTAGGGGGGCTTCTTCTTAATTCATTCAATGGATTCAATTCTGGAAAAGTCTCTGCCACACCAAATCTAAAGAAAGGAGCGGAAGAAGGGGGAGCAGACCCAAACTCTGTTTGAAAAGGGGGAATAATATTATTGTCGCTAGAAGCACCTTCACTCTGTGGATATACTCTATTTGCGAAATGGTCCAGACTTTCTTGATATATACGCCTTATACTGATTGTTCACGAAAAAAATTCTCAAATAATTTTGACCTTGGATGGGAATCGAACCAGTGACCCCAAAGATAAAAATTTAGTTCAAAAATACTTTTCCCAAAACGATTAAAAACAACTCAAAAAAAAAAAAAAAAAAAAATAAAGTTTTTAAAAAGTTAAACTTTTATTAACTTTTTCATAGAGTAAAAAGACTTTTCCCAATTTTGGACTCGTTCTCAAAGAAAGGGAGTAGGTTAGTAAAAGCATGCTATTAGTAATTATTGCTGACTGAATATAACATGTACTCCATAATATAAATATAACTTGATTCTTTATCTGATTTATGAAATATGTATAGAAAATCAGAAAAAAATTCTAATTAATTTTGCGGATATTGCCGTATTTTGAAAATAAATTTAAAATATTGTACCTAGATTTCGGCTTGGTCATCTCTATATAGCAATTTTTATGGTAGAGATATAACATCAAATTTTGATGATAGCTGGCTTTTGATATGAATTATTTTTGGGAATACGACTTCGTAATTGAGGTGAAAGTTGAGAAAAAGTTCCAATAAAGATCAAATGAATGTCTAAAATATAATCGAAATGTTCAAATGAATGTTTAAAATAATATTGAAAGGTTTATTTTATATTATTATGAAATTTTCAATAATAATTTAAATTATTATAATTATTAATTGCTGCTTATATTGGAAATTAGTTTGATATAATCATTAAAAATAATATATTTTTATTTTTAATATATTTATTTCAATAAAAATTAATTAATTATAAAAAAAACCATGAAAATTATGAGGAAATAAAAAGAATTATTTATTATAAAATATTTGATAGAAAATTTATAAAAGTGACATGGATTTTTTACTGAAATAAAAGTTTGTTTTTATGGACGGAATTTATAAGAACGACATCGATTATACAAACGATCAGCAAAATAATATTTTACAAACCAATGAAGAAAGTCAAAAAGATTTTTTTTCGCCATTATATACATTTGAAGATAAATATTTATTAAAAGGAATCGAAGTTTTGGATCTTCCAAGCGACAGTGATGATTCTGATTTTGACGAATATGATAGTATTTATGACGACGATTTTTCTGACGAATACGAATATTTCTATGATGAAGAAGAAGAAAATGAAGACCCAGAAACTCAAAATCAAACAGAATTGAACAGTTCTAGTACCGAAGCTGCAGTTCTAGGTTCCAGTGAAAATGATCGGCAGATATCGATTTGTGATGATCAAATAGAAAATTCAAAAAACTGTGAAAAAACGTTAAATCAAGTTGAAATAAATCAAATTAATAAAGAAATTCCTCTCAAAAAATCTTATAAAAATGAATTAAAAGAAATTTTTCAAAATGATTATCGAAAATTTTTTACGGCCAATTTTTTGACCTCAAAGGCCAAAGAAAAAATCAAAGAATTTGTATCAAGAAAAAAATATTCTAAACTATCACTTGAGGAAAAATGTGATATTATTTATATATCTAGGAGGACTTTTACCAATTATAAAAAAAAGGATATGTCTCAAAAGTGCCAGAGTAACAGAAATTAAAAAAAGGTCGAACTCCTAAACTAACAAAAGAGCAAACTACTCTTTTTCTGCAAAAATGCAGGGAAATGAGAGACAGCAAATTGGCAGTAACAAGTAAATGGGCTCGAAAAATCATCAAACAAATTACTAGTGAATCAGGAATAGAGTGGTGTCCATGCCGATCAACCATTTCAAATATTTTTCTCAAAAATGGTTGGCATCGCAGAAAAAGCCAGAGCCGAAATCCTCAAAGCGATCCTGATGATAAGGATGCAAAAATTCAAAAATTCAAAGATGATGTGAAAAAAGTCATTGTTGACAATAACCTAAGAAGAAAGAACGTTCATATTATGGACGAAACAGGCTTGTATAGTGACTCTATTCCACCTTACACATGGACATTTCAAGAAGACAAGCAAGCCTATGTTTGCTCATCTGGAACAAAAAGGAGAGACACACTAGTTGCTACGTTAACTGCGAATGGAGATGGATTCGCAACATTTATTAGGCATCGGAATCAGAAAACTAAAACTGTGAAAGGAAGAAAAGAAATCATTGATCCTGGAGTCAAGGGCATGAACATTATCGAGATGAAAAAGTGGGTGAATGGATTTAAGGCTGCGGTTGAATAGGCATTCAAAAGTTTAACTTTTTCTAAAATGCACGTTTTACAATTGAGACTTATTCAATCAATTCCGATAGACAATTCAGTTTACATTTTTTTTTTGACACTGTGTCAGATTTTTTAATCCATTTAAAAAATGATGGTCTGAAACGGTATTTATAAAATTGATAATTAGAAAAATATGAAGCAAGCCAAATGGATTGGTCTTAATTTCGCATCTGATGGTTTTGACAAAGCACAATCAAAGCTACAAGGTAAACTTGATTATTATATTCGTGAAAATATCAAAAAAATCAATAAAAAAAATAAAATAAGAAGCAAAAAAAGCATTTCATTATTAAATATTAAATTAATTTTTCGAGGTTGATTGAATTGGTAACTATAATGGAAATGCATAATTTCATTCTTGAGTTTGAAATCAAAGTAAATGAAAATGTCATATCATGTTGCATATAAACGATAATTTTGCAAATGTATTACGTAGTTTTTTTTTAAAAAAAGTCGAAATATACAAATAAATATCATAAAGTCAAAAAAAGTTGACTAAAAGATAAATAATAATAGCTCATGTAAAGTTTTTGGTATTTTTGATGAATTATAAAAGAATCTAAGTCAACTTCTTTTAGATATAAAGATTTTCTAAATAATTTAGTTTTATATTTCAAACTATTAAAAAAAAAAAGTTCTGATTGACACATCATACAATAAAAAACCTTGAACCTGGACTGCGAATCAATTTGCATCAAAAGTAGTAAAAAAAGTGTTTTTGTTAGTTTAAATAAATATAAACAGTAATTTCTATATTCAATTGGTCTCAAATTTGAATATCTTTTCAACCGCAGCCTTAAAGAATATGCAAAACCTGGTGACTTATTGATTATGGACAATCTGTCTTCTCATCACAATAAAGAAGTGATCAATGATCTTAAAAATTCAGGTTTTCATGTTTTGTTTATTCCTCCAAGATGTGCAGACGTGCTAAGCGTTCTTGACAATTGCTTTTTTGCAATTTTCAAAGCTAAATGGTATGAAGAGTTGGTTCGGGTCAATAATATAAATGAAAAAGAATCTTCTGCTCTTGATTTATTTGCTTCCTTAATTAATACTGGATTAGGTAAAAGAATGTATCATCACTGCGGATATGATGATTTTTTCCCCAAAAACACAGAAGAAGAAGAAGAAAATATTAATGTTATAATTGCAAGAAATGAAACAAGTGATTAATTTAATGAAATTAAGTACAAAGATCGATTTTTTTTAAAAAAAAAAAAAAAATAAAATAAAAATAACAAATAAAACAATAACAACAATAATATTTTAAACATATTTTTTTTACAAATCATTAAATTTCTCATATATTAACAAAAATAAATATATTATTAATATTTTTTTTTTTTTTTTTTTTTTTTTTTAAAAAATGACATTTGATATAAAAAAATGAGAAAATTTTTCTTGGACAATCAGTATATTTATGGTGAATATTATCATTTGATGCAAAATCATGTTCATTGAGTATTCTAATGATAGCATATATAACATTTCTTGGATACGTCTTTTTATATTGTTCAAGTGTTTGGGAATTAATTCTTGTTGTGAGTTCATTATAAACACCATTATTTGTTCTAGCCCATTTACTAAACTGATAATCATTAAAATCTTTTAAATCAGAATAATCTATTGGTCTATCATATGGATTTTCATTTTGAACCCTTTCAATGAATCTATTCATGGTAGTATCATTAACGTTAATCCCTTCACGTAAACCAAATTGAAATTCGTTAAGAGGTTCTGCTAAACGACTAGCATATGAACTATCCCTAAGTACATATCCTCCTGAAGTAGTGATAATATTAAACCCTAATTCATTATTGAGTCTATTACAGTATCCTAATAATTTTTGAGTATTATTACCTTGCATTACATGACCAGGTTTGAGTGTAGCATTTGTTTTACTCATTTGAATGCTATTAAATGACAAACTTTTTTGTTTGGCCTTTGCTTATGCAAATGCAAAAAAATAATGACCCATATAAGTATACCTTTTATAGTCCACAAGCAGAGCTTGAGTCTTGTGTTTTCACAAGCCACATTCTTTGATGAATTGCTGATAGTTAGTCTTTAAGCGGGATTCTATTTCTTTAACCAAACTGTATGTGTCATAATTTCGAATATCAAGGTATACTATTTCTTTTCCATCTCTATTAGTAAACTTTTTTGGTTCACGTTCAATGACCAAATTTTGTAGATTCTCTTTAGTGTTTATGTTGTAATGTGCACCTCTAGATTTGGCTTTAATATATAATTTTTCACATTCAAACAGCTTGTATAAATCATTATATTTCAATTGTTGTCTTTTCCATAATGATATCAATATTGGTTTAAATACTACATAATTACTATCAAATCTATCTTCATATTCTGTATCTTTACTGAATAAAACATAATATTCATATACATTTGTTTTTAAATCAACACTGTGGTCTTTAATAAATTCCTCTAATTTATCACATAATTTATTAATAGAAACGTAAGCAACTTGTTTAGTCATGCGCATGCTCTGAGCAACTTCGTTGGCAATTTATCGGGTGTTATTTATAATGTGGATAAAAAATTAAAATTAAAAGAATAAAAGTATAAAAAATAATTGAATTTCAAAAATTGCACCATCGGAAATTATGATGATGGTTCTAAATGAGCGATGTTCATGGGGGTCGTTTCGAAGCTCGTCAGAGCGGAGAAACGTAATTGGGGGGATGTTAGGACTTTAGTCCTAAAATCACCACAATTGTACACTACTCAAATCAATGTTCTCATTAGACCTCTTAGTTAAGAAATGTGGCCGTTAATTTATTTGTCGATGATGTTTTGAATGCTTCTTACAAATTAAAAATTTTATTTTTCTCTCAAAATCCTAACAAAGTTTGAGAGGAGATAACAAAATTGGATAGAATTATAACAAACTTTGAGACAAATAAATTAGCGGCCACCTTTCTTAACTAAGAAGTCTATTGTTAAGTAAATATAATTTATCATTTTTATTATTAATAATTTTAAGGAAGAGTTCAATATTGTGAGAATTTCGATTGCACGATTACCACCTATTTCTGTTGTTCAGAATCAATCATTAGTTGAGTTAATGATAGATCTATTTGAGTCAAAAAACATTTAAAAATACGACACCTTTAAAAGTGCATATTACTAATAATCCTCGCCCAATTTATAACTTTCAATAAAAATTGTCAGATCCAATTTATCAAATATTCCACTTCTAAACTTTCTGGACTATCTAGAGAACAACTTTATCAATTTACTTTATTATCAATCATTAATTCAAGTGAATTCTATTTGATAAAAGAAAAATGCAAAAGAAACAATGGATTTAAAGAGATTCAAAAATCAAAGGAAAATAATTTCAGCAGCATCATTGATAACTATAATGATAACCAAAATCTATTAGCTCTTGAATCATTGTTATTAAAGAAATAATAATGATAGCATTGACTTGAATAAAAATGATGATAATGACCAAATATCTACACAAAAAATCGACCTTTTCAAAGAACCTTACAAGATTACAATTGTTGACATTGGTTTTGGATTTTCTTTCTTTTGAAATTAGGTCTTCTAACGTACCTTTCGAGGCATATTCAGTAATAATCACTGGTTTATGCTTCTAAATTAAAAAAATGATTGAATAAATTTTATTTATTTCAGTCCGATTAATTTTAAAAAGAAGCACCCCCTATTGTGTAAATTTTTGTTTGGACTTCACCCTTAAATGAAAAACAAACTTTTTTTTCCTTTATGCTATTAAAAAACTCTGAAAAATTTCGCCCAAATATAGCTTCAAAATATGAAATATTATGATTAATAATAATTGAAATTGTGATCGAAATATTCGATTTTTAAATTAAAAATAATCGGATATATTGATATTCCAAATTGTGAATATTTTTATGTCATCCAAAATCAAGTTTTTTTACTCACTAAAAAATGTACCAAAACGTTCTTTTGTACTTTTGATCAACAAAGAGTCAACAGTTAAAGATGTCCTTGAGAAATTAAGCGAAAGATATAAAGAAACTTATACAACACTTTTTTATTTTGGATCAGAAATCGATTCAACAGATTTAATTATTGATTATATTGAAGATAATCCTCAATGTATTTTTACTGCTTCATTAGATTCAGAACCACCTTCTAATTATTTAATAAAAAAAACGATTTCATCACCAAACTCAGGAACTAAAATCCCACCTCCAAAAATTCCAGGAAAAGAGTCTTCTAAACCAATTGCCGCACAGATCACAGTACCTAAAGTTCCAGAAAAAGATTCTTCTAAACCAATTGCAGAACAGATCATAAGACCTAAAATTCCACCTCCAAAAATTCCAGGAAAAGATTCTTCTAAACCAAATGTTTCAATTATTCCAAAACCTAAAATTCCAGGTAAAGATTCTATAAAAGCAATTTCTCCTCTAAATCAAGGAATTCCAGAAAAGCCACCAGGAATACGTCCTGGCAAAGCTAAAGAATTATCTATTGCTAAACCACCTATGAATAAACCAAAAGAACAATTCACATCACAGCCCAAAATAGAAGAGCCTTATGACAATATAAATCATATTAATGCATATTATGATTTGACTTCCACTCCTATAATCGAACATTCCGATGAAAGAATCAAGCTTTATTCAGGACAACAATTGGATATTGAATCAGAAATGAATTTTGTGTTTTACTTTACAGGAGGAGATAAAAACATGTTACTAAATGGCATCCAAGTTAATTTGCTTTTATCGATGAATGCAAATGAATGCAACGAGGCTTTAAAGAAATATATCAAAGATATAATTGATACTAGTGACAAAATACTAATTGTTTATCTTCCAGGAGGGATTCCGTTCACAACTGGTAAACTTGGAGATATTTTCACAAATAAAAAATTTGAAATGAAGAATGTTATTTATGGCGTTCTGACACGACTCATTCCAGAAGAAATCTTAAGTGGCTCATGTGGAGAACTTTGTAATATCAAAGATGATAATCACAAAAAACTTATTTCACCATTAGTTGATTCAACAGATCTTGGTATGTCAGACATGGCTTGTTTAATTGGCTACTTTAATTATTATGGATTCAAAAGTGGACGTTTTCTTAAATCAAGTTCGGCAATTATTCATTTTCCACCACTTATTACTTCATTAAAACGCATTATAGAACGTAATGATGTTGTTGGAAGAGATGTTGTTACAGTGACATCAACTCTTTACAGTTATTTCAGAGGAATTATTCCATCTTACTGTCCTGATAATAAAATTTTTGAATACTCGCTCTTGCTATGCAATTTAATATATCCCATTTATGATGATTCAGATGACATACCATTATTTTGTTATCAAATTAAAGAAGAAGACAAATCTGCCCCATTCTTTTCAAATTTCAAACCAGGAGAAACCATTTATTATTGGAAAGGAGATGCAGGCATTGATTTTGCATGGCTTGATTTTCAAATTCCAATTGATGATGCTATTGAAAATTTAAATTATCTCTTTGACGATTTTTCACCTAAAAAACCTCTTTCATTGAAGAATGTTAGTGGTTGCTCCATAGTCAAAGGGAAAGATCATGAATATCTTTATATAATGAAATCATATTTAAAAGATTCAAATGCTAATAAAAATGGAAATCTTGTTGATATTGTTAATCCAATGACTGGCACAATTGAATCAAAAGATATTGAATCTTTTGATATATCTCAAGAAAGATCTCAATTAGAAATTACAACAAATTTAATCATTCCAGACAGAGTTAAACAAATTATAGTAGTCATTTTTGATGAATCAGAATTAATGTATACTGATTTGAATGGAGATCAAATTTCTCTTGACAACGAGAATCCTCCTCGAATTACAATAGCATATCAATTATTGAGTATGCTTTTGGATAAAATGTATTACAGTATTCGACATTGCATTCAAAGCCTTGTTTCATTTGACGATGATATTTTAGTTAGATATCCATTTGGTCCTATCAATCCAAATTCACTGAATTCTTGCATGAAAAAAGAAGTTTGTAACTCACAATCAAAATTATGGGACTCGCTATCATTCAGTTGCAAAGAAATAACAAAATTCAGAAAGGACGTTGACGGAAATGAAATTTATAAGAATGCTCAATCAAGAATACTTGTTATTTCAGCAGGCAAAGACAATGGATCATCAGCTAAACTGCACAATGTTGTTGAAAAACTTATCAAAAATAAAATTGTTGTTGACAGCGTCGTTCTCAACACGTGTGATAGATGCAAGAGACTTTGTGCTGCATGCCATGCAACAGGAGGACTTTCTTTTCGTCCAAAAAATATACAAGAATGCTTTGATTTGGCTGAACAAAGTGCTTTCTTTAATTATGAAGAACGAAAGATTAATCCTGCTCCATTGATTCCTGGTGACAAATCAACAATCCCATTTCATCTTGAATCAGATCAAATCACAAAGAAATTCATGAAAAATGCTCGACAAAAAGCGAAATTTGATAATAAAATCACGAACGAATTCATAATTCAATGTTCAGAAAATTTACCACTGGCGACACCACGTCACATATGCTCAAAATTCACAAATTCTTTGATTCCGCATTTACGCACAAAAAGAATTTTGTATGAATTACATTTTGCTGCAGAAGTATTAAAAAAAGAAAGTTCATATTATGATCCTGATTTAAAAATCTATCTTTTTCAATCTCAAATTGACATGTGGAAAGTCTTCATTAGATCTCCAGATGAAGAGTTATATGATCAAAAGTGGTGGTATTTATTTGTTAAATTCCCTGAGCTTTATCCATTTCGTCCTCCAATAATTAAATTTGTTTCTGTTCCTTATCATCTTAATATTGCAAAAGATGGACATATTTGCATTAATGCATTAGAAAGAAATTATAACTCATCCAGGGATGTCTACCACATTATTCAAGAAATTAAAGAACTCTTCCTTCTTCCAGATTTAAATACTCCAATATCATCTGAAATGCACTTTATGTATAAGGATAATAGGGATATGTATGTTTCATTGGCCAAACAATCAGCAGAAGTAAATGGCAAAAATGACTTCAAAGACTTTGTAACCGAATCAATTCCAATTAATGATGATGTACCTGATGGATTCACAACCAATTCTGGCATACGTTTTCCATCTTTTAATGAAATGTATATGAAACCAAAATCACAACCAAAGAAATCATCTGTTGCTTATGATAAAGAAGAGCTAAAACAACAAGTAACATCTAATAAGAATCCAATCTATATCATTACAGGAAAACCTCTTAACGATATGAGTGACGAAGACGATTGCATTTGATTTTTTATTGATATTTCTTTTCTTTTCTTTTTTCTTTTTTTTTTTTAAAAAAAAAAATACTTTTTTATCTTCAAATCTTTTATTAAAAACAATTATTTATTTAATGAGCAATCTTAATGAATATTTATTCATTATCATTATTTAATAATTGAAGAGTATTATAAGCATCATAATTTCCATTTTCTGCTGCCATATAAAAATAGTTAATAGCTTCTTCTACATTGACTTCGACACCATCTCCATTATACAGCATCGTTCCATATCTAAACATTGCATCTGAATCACCTTTTTCAATTGCCATTTTGTAATACTTGATTGCTTCTTCTTTATTAACTTCAACTCCATCTCCATAATCTAGCATTAAAGCATAATTGTACATGGCAAAAACATCACCTTTATCAATTGCCATTTTGTAGTATATGATCGCTTCTTCTTTATTAACTTCAGCACCATCGCCATATGACAGCATATAAGCATATCTGCACATTGAATTTTTGTCGCCTTTATCAATTGCCATTTTAAAGTACTTGATGGCTTCTTCTTTATTTACTTCAACACCATCTCCATCATTCAACATGATAGCAAGATTATACATGGCATCTGAATTACCTTTATTAATTGCCATTTTATAATACTTGACGGCTTCTTCTTTATTGACTTCAACACCATCTCCGTTAGATAACATTGAAGCATAATTAAGCATAGCATCTGAATTACCTTCATCAATTGCCATCTTATAATACTTGACGGCTTCTTCTTTATTGACTTCAACACCATCTCCGTTAGATAACATTGAAGCATAAATATACATGGCATTCGAATTACCTTTATTAATTGCCATCTTATAATACTTGACGGCTTCTTCTTTATTGACTTCAACACCATCTCCGTTAGATAACATTGAAGCATAATTAAGCATAGCATCTGAATTACCTTCATCAATTGCCATCTTATAATACTTGATGGCTTCTTCTTTATTGACTTCAACACCATCTCCGTTAGATAACATTGAAGCATAAATATACATGGCATTCGAATTACCTTCATCAATTGCCATCTTATAATACTTGACGGCTTCTTCTTTATTGACTTCAACACCATCTCCGTTAGATAACATTAAAGCATAATTAAGCATAGCATCTGAATTACCTTCATCAATTGCCATCTTATAATACTTGATGGCTTCTTCTTTATTGACATCAACACCATCTCCATAACATAACATGTAGGCATATCCGCACATTGCATTAGAATTACCTTTATCAATTGCCATCTTATAATACTTAATAGCTTCATCTTTGTTAGGTTCAATTCCATCACCGTAAAACAACATATAACCATAATTATACATTGCATTAGTATTGCCTTTATCAATTGCCATTTTATAATACTTGATGGATTCTCTTTTATTTACTTCATCACTGTCATCATCAGATAAGATCGAAGCATAATTAAACATAGCATCCGAACTACCTTTATCAATTGCCATTTTATAATACTTGATGGCTTCTCTTTTATTTTCTGTAACACCAATACCGTGAGATAACATATAACCATATCTAAACATTGCTTTTGCGTTACCATTATCAATTGCCATTTTATAATACTTGATTGCTTCTTCTTTATTTTCTTCAACTCCTTCTCCATTGTCAAATATATAACCTAGTGAATAAATAGCATCTTTATTTCCATTTTCAGCAGCCATTTTATAATATTTAGCAGCTTCTTCTTTATTTTCTTCAATTCCATCTCCGTTGGCCAACATGTAAGCATAATTATACATTGCATATTTATTCCCTTTTTCTATTGCCATCTTATAGTATTTAATAGCTTCTTCTTTGTCCATTGGAACAACTTTGCCCATATGAAGCATTGTTCCATATCTTGATATAGCATTTGAAATACCATTTATTGCAGCAATTTTTATATATTTTGCTCCTTGTTTCTTATCAGAAGAAACACCATCGCCTTTATATAACAAGACGCCATATCGATATATAGAATCAATATGTCCTTTATCAGCAGCTTTCTTGAAATATTTACGTGATTCTTTCTCATTTTCATGCTTTAATAAATAATGTGCATATTTATTCATTGCTTCAACATGGCCTTTATTTGCAGCTTCTTTCAAATATTTAATAGCTTCATCATTATTTTCTAAGCTTCCTCTTCTTTCTAATAACAAAGAATATTTATAAATGGCAGGTAAATATCCTTTGTCAGCTGCTTCTTTTATGTATTTGATTCCTTTTTCTTTATCTTTCTTTGATTCTCTTTCTAAAAGCAACCCATATTTGTACATGGCAATTAAACATCCTCGATCAATGGCTCCTTGATAGTTTCTGATCGCTTCTTCTATATCAATTGGAGTTGCTGTTCCTTTAAACATCATCTTGCCTAGTTCATACATCGCTTCTCCATTTCCAGAAGATATTGACTTTTTGAATAACTTTATAGCTTCTTCAAATTTTTTCTCTTTCTTCATTACTTTTCCATATAACAATGAATAATTGGATTCATCTTGCTTTATATGAACATCAAGCAATTTTTTAGCTTTTTTAAGATTTGTTGGAATTATATCTCCTTTTATTAACATTCTACAGTAATAAATGGCTGATTCAATCGATCCATTTTTAATAGAATTTTTCAAATATTTGATTCCTGCTTGCGTATTTAAAACGAAATCTTTTTGTTCTTCAATAAGAAATCTACCAATGTCGAATTGCTTATTTGGATCTTTAGCTTCTTTAATTAATAATTGACAACTTTTTTCTTGGTTAATGAAATATTTGAATGAAAAGTTTTCAATAGTATTTCTTCCTTTATTTTCAATGAAACAAAAGTCATTATTTGAATGACTAATTGTTGGCAAATCCAAATGTTTAGCTTTACTTTGCTTAAACTGATCAACGAAGAATATATTTTTTGATCTACCAAATGAATCTTTATAATCTTGAATAAATTTAATAAAGTTGAAATATTCGTCTTCATTAACAAATTTTGTTATGAATTTTGGATTTGTTTTTAACTGAATTAAAATTTCATCAAATGAAGGTCTTTTACTTGGATCTTGAGCCCAACATTTTTCAATCAATTCTTTATATGCTTCATTTATTGGATTATTGAATTCAGGACGATAGCCTTGTTGTAATTTATAACGAAGTTGAAAATATAATAAATTTTTAAACGGCTCTTCAAGTGTAATTATTTCATAAACAATAAGAGCAAAGGCATAAACATCACATGCATTTGAGTATTCTGCTTTTCCCCATATTTCTGGTGACATATAAATCGGGGTACCTTTGGTGCCCATCACAGATTGAAGGTTTTCTTGACTTGAATCGGTGAATTTTGAAAAACCAAAATCAGCCAATTTTGGATGTAAGAAATCATCAAGAAGAATGTTTTCTGGTTTTAAATCACGGTGAATAATATTGTGAGAATGAAGATATGACATCGATGAAGCAATGCCGTAGATAATAATTAATTTTAGAGTGTCATTTAAATATTCATTGGTTTTGGATTTTCTTTCTTTTGAAATTAGGTCTTCTAACGTACCTTTCGAGGCATATTCGGTAATAATCACTGGTTTATGCTTCTTTTTAAAATTAATCGGACTGAAATAAATAAATTTAAGTACTAATGGATGATTCAATTTGGAAATAATATCAACTTCACGTATAAGATTAAGAAGATCTTCTTGCGAATCTTCATCAATAATTTCGATTGATATCTTGGCTGCATATATTTGCCCCGTTCTTTTTAATTTGACTTTATAAACTTTGCCAAATTTGCCTGATCCAATTTTATTTTCTAGAATAAAGTCATTAAGATCAATATCTTGGTTCTCCTGTTCTTGACCTTTATCCAGTTTTCCTTTTTTTCTGCTTTTTTGAATCGAATTACTGCAAATCATTTCTGCTTTTTATGAAAAAAAAAAAAAAAACGTTTATATAATTCATTCAATTCATCGAAAAAAAAATTTAGATTTATCTTTTCCCCAATTGTTAATATCTACAAAAAAGAAAACAATAATCGATTGCAAAAAAAATTGATGATAATCACAAACAAAATAAAAAAAAATAATTATTCATATATTTATATTATTGGTATTTGTTTAAATTAATATATATAATTATTAATACATGAAAACATAAAATTGTTGCATAATTCTGTTTTATTGTAATAAGTAAAATAAAATTGAATGAATTGTAATATTGCTAGAAGTTGTTAAAATTACAAGTCATTATCTCGCGTTTCTTCTTTTTTTACTTTCTCAAAATCAATTTTTCATTGTTCGCTTCTTTTACCAAAGTGATAGTTATTTATATTAACTTAATTTTTTTCCTTCATTATTATTAGTGTAAATATCTGTGATTTGTCTTCTCCTTCTGAGCCATCATAATTTACACTTATTTACTCTTCTTGATATATTGGATTAATTTGATCATCATGATTCTCTTAATTTGATACAACCTCTTTTATTTTATCTATGCTATCTTTTTTTTTGTTATTTTTTCGTATGTTATTATAGTAATCTTTATCTTTTTTAATAATACTAACTTCATGCGTTTGATTCTTTTACTTTCCAAAGCATTATATTTTTAATCCGCATTTAACAGAAGTAATAGGTTCTTATATATTTTAATACAAAAATAATGATTCTTATTGTGCAAATATTGAATTCGGTGAGTTATTCAATATGAAGCAATATTTGATAAATAAATGGCCTATCGCATATTTTCAATTAAAAATACTATAATCTGAAAGCTTTAAGTAAAATGTTCAATTAATTAAATTGTCATCGCTTACATATAAGGAGTTTTAGATAAAGGGATAATTTTTTGAAATGATAACAAAAAGTTTGCAACCTTTTCAATTTCTTTTATATAATTATTTTAATTTTATACTTATATTTACTTTTAATCTTATAAAGTTTTTTAATTATTATTTTTTATTTTGAATAAATATGTACTATATGAAAAAATATAAAAGAAAAATATTGATAATTAAGCAGAAATGCTATTCAATATAGCAATTATCAAAATACTCAATTATTTAATTTCATTTTTTACAGATTTTATAGTTTTTGTTTACCAAAAAAGTAAAAATGACCAATGCAAAAATAATCCCGTTGTCTTCTATGCCTAATGTAAAGCAAGCTCAAATTCAAAGTGCGTCTGTTGTGCCAAAAATGTATTTATCAGTTGAAAGTTCTGAGTTAGACAAATCACTTAATTGCATTATTTATATTATTGAAGTCGGTATTTTAATTGGTCAAAATGTTCATATTCATCAAGTCCATAAAAGGTATTCGGCTCTGAACCAATTTGACGAATTGGTTCGGCCTGTTTTTAATGATACTCGTAATTTACAGCCATTCCCTCCAAAAAAGGTTTTTGGTAACAAAGATGCCGAGTTTATTGCTCATCGAGCTCAAGCTCTTCAAACTTACATACTGAGTCTTTTACGCGTTCCTGGAATGGTTGAGACGCTAACGTTCATTCGATTTTTCGAAATAGATCCTAATCTATTAAATCATGCATAATTTTTCGATATGTTTTAATAAATTAATACGAATTTGTGTACTCTTTTCTTCATATGAGATTTGATAAGAGAGTAACTTATCTTTCTTTTTGGCAAATGAGAATAATATTTATTTTCTTACCAATTTCACTTATTTAATATCATTCAAAAAGAGAATGGATTTAAATAAGTAAAAAGTTTTAGTATCTTAAAATAATTTACATCAGCAGTATTAATTTACTATTATATGTCATTTATTAATAAGCTTATTAACAAATTCTATGATAGCCATGTTAAAAAAAAAATTGTTGTTAGCTTGCTTATAATTATGAATAATAACAATTATAACTGAATTTCTTTCTTGTTAACATCTACTATTTCTATTTTCTAAATATAGAAGAATGAGATTTATTCGTCAGATTCATCACTACCTGAAGAAGAAGAGGAAGAAACTTTTGTAACAACAGCATTTCTAGTCATTATAACTGGATCAAGAGAGATCGAATGAGCTGCAACAGATGGTGCAGGTAAATCAAGTGTTTTTAAGGCGTTAACACCCTGAGCCATCTGATAAGGATCAGGCATCCATGGATACGTTACGTCATCTCTACGAGCTCCAGAAGCAGCAGGACCTATAACTTTTGCTGTTGTAATTATATTTTTAATTGTTGAAATATTGTTAGGATCTGAAACTCCATTCTGTAATTTTCTAGCTTTAAGCATAAATAATTGTAGTTCTCTTTGTTCTTTTGATACTGATTTGGCAAACTGGTTGACTTTTGTGGAGAGAGAAGCCAATTGCTTTTCCAAGATATCGATTTGGCGTTGTCTCTTTTTCCAAATTTTCATTTTTTCAATATTTTTCTTGAGTTCAATATCTGTTTGAATCAGCTTTAAGACATTATCAGCTATTTGCGAATCGTGCCGTTTGACATTTGAATCGCATTGGTTCATAATACTTTCAAGAATTTTTTCGAAATTTTCTTTGTATTCGGATAAATTATCTGCCATTTCATCAATGAGCTTTCTCTTTCCACTCATTATTTTATTTCATTTAGTAAAGCATACAAAAAGTTGTAGTCTATTCTTTCATGAATTATGTTTATAATCAGTAAATAATCTTCAGTTGATGATTCCCAACTATAATGATCAGTTTAAGAACCTTTTATCCATTGTTTAAAACAGTACCTTGATTTTAAATAATATAATAAAAAAAAATTACAGATCTGGTGGCCAAGATCAAAAATAACTGTGTTAAAAAGAGCAAAACAATGAAAGTTTTAAATTTTATCTTTATTTTCAAGCATATCTAAAAATATTGTAACATTTTCTATATATTATATTGGATCATTATTGCCATCAAAATCATTTTTTCGTTATAAGAGTGAAAAAAAAAAAAATTGTTACAAAAAAGAGTTTTTGTTATGAAAGTGGCTTTTTGATATGATCCAGAAAAAACAGTAATAATAATATAGGTAAGATATAAATAACTCATATAAACAAAAGAGCAGATTCATCAATGTAATAAGTCAAAAGATCGGATCCAAAAGTATCCATAATCTGTCTATATCTTGTCCTTGATTTTGGATTTAATGGATTTCTACCTGTTGAAGTAGATTTATATGTATCATTATGTAGACATATTCCAGCTGTAGTAACAGCTTTATCATAAAGTCGTGTTACTTGCTCAGCATTTTTTGAATGAGCAGCCTTTACTATGGATTGATCGGAGATTAAAGTTGGTAAAATTTCAAGTACAAAATTAGAAATAGTTTCAAGACCAAGCATTTCTAGTGCAGCAAGTGCACCATACTTTTGAGATGGGGTTTTCTTTAAATCCAAAAGAATTGTAATTAATTGTTTTGTTATAGTTGGCTCTAAACGAGGATAATTGATCAAATTTTTCTCAATAATGATTTTCAAAAGATCTGCTGCATAGTCTCGAATAATGTACTGCTCAACCAAATTATTGGGCAAAATTTTAGGGCCAACTAAAAGTGACAAGGCAATTGTGATAAATTGATGCATATAAATGTCAACTGATATTTCATCGTTTTGGCATAGAGCTGTTGGAACTGAAATAGCGATATATAATTTTTCAAAATTTTTAACATTAAGCATTTCTGTTTCTGCAAATTGGATATAATATGGAACAAGAGTTTCTAAACATTTTTCTTTCTTTAAATATTGCAACATTTTTTCTCGGTCGTTTATTTCACCTGACATTAAAAGTTGTCTTGACGTTTGATTATAAAGTTTGAGTTCATATGTTATGAAATGTTTAGAGGACATAGTAAAATCTGATTCTAATCTTTGCCTTTGGACCATCTGATGAATATATTGCTTTGTGTCTGATTTTTCTGTGTAATTTTGTTCGTATGACTCTGATTCTGGTTCTTCTTCTCGATTAATATGGTGACCTTGAACCGCTAACCACACAATATCGTTATTTGTATCAAGAGGATAAGGCCTGTTTTCATATTTCTGGAGAGATTCAACCGAAATTTGCTGGTCTTGATAAGTTAATAAATCCATCGCGTCTACACAACCAGCATTAATCAATTGAAATCGATCAGTTTCGTTATAACCAAAAAGAGGTTGAAGATGATTTGATTCGAGAGCTAAATTTACATGTACGGCTTTTAATCTTTTCGATTTTGTAGTCCTCATCATTTGAAGTGAATCCGAAACAATTTTTAAAATATTACGATTTATATCTTGCGCTAATTTTGATGCAATAGATTCTTTCACATGGGAAATCCCGAGCGATTGCGCAATTGTTGAAATTGTCGCGTAAGTCGCTTGAGACATTATATAAAAAATTTTTTTGAATTAAAAAAATTGAATATTTTACAAAAAAAAAAAAAATCTCTAAAGAGTCTCCAATAAATAAGTTAGATATAAGCATATATTTATTAAACAAGAGTGTAAGGAATTATCAATCTAACAAAACATTCTGAATCTGGAAGCTCCGAATCAGAAATCAAGTGAGACCTGTTGAAGCACAGAGATATAGAAAAGCGCAGACCAGAGAAGTCAGGCCAAAAAGTCTCCAAAACAGAAAAGAGAAGCAGGCCAACTTCTGCTCCACAATTTTGATGCATCATCGCTTCGACATCAGCTACGACTCAGACTCAAGCGACATGGTTGTAGTTTACTCAGATGAAGCTGAATACGGTTGTTATAAAGAACTCACTCAACTTGTCAGCCAGACATCAAGACAAAAGAGTAAAAGGCAGACATCGATGAATATTCATCATCACCATCAATAACAATAACAGCAAAGACAAACAGTACAATAAGTACAGATTAAAAGACAGTCTCCAGTGACAGCTCAGTCCTGCTTTAAGAAATAGTGATTATTACGATAAATGAAGTGGTTATAATAATAGCCATCATTATGATCATGATAACTGTAGATATCATGTATATAATGATAATCGAAATAGCCGCCTTGATTCTGGTCTTGATAATCATAGACAATTTGATAATCGAGGGAACAGAATTCCAAGTGACAACAGAAACAAGCCAAGCCAAAATTCTTATAAAAAATAATGAAGATTATCATCATTAAACGTTATTATATCTTATTTCACATGTATATTGTTAAAAAAAAAATATGAATCTTGATTGATCTGTAACTTTTTTAGACTCTATAATTTAGAGAAAGCTATTTTTCTTTTTAAGAGCATTGCTTGATATTTAAAAACTATATTAGATAATACAATAGCTTCATTTTCTATATATGATTACCACTTTTTCAATATTAATTTGGTCTTTTTTGAATTTGGTAAAAAATTATTTCAATTCTTTATTTTTTGCCAAATTCATGTAAAATGTTATCGTTTTAAATAAAATTTAAAACTTTCAATTGATTTTGGTCAAAAAGATTATTGCTTTTCTTTTTGTGACCAATTTTCATTGTTGAGGAATTATATAAATTTTTTATGCGAAAATCAATTCATCGTTTGAATAAATTCAAAAAATGACCTTTATTTCACTAATTTGACAATAAAAAGTACTTATTGAAAAAGAGATTGTCAACTTTTTAATAACTTCATCTTGAATGATAAAGTGGACAAAAGTAAAGTGCAGTCTCCTTTGGTCTCTTCTAAACATTAATCTTCGTCAGAATGTTGATAGTGAATTTCAATTCAGTTGGTCGAGAGGTGATAATAAAGGCGAAACTGATGTGATGAAGCCAAATTCTAGTAATGTGTTGGTTTTCAATTCAAACTTTGAAGTTCCTTGCACAATGTTCATCAACAAAGCTGATGGAACTCTTCGTCCAAAAAAGCTAAAGCTCACACTTAAACGTTTTCTCCCAGATAACAAACAAAAAATTTTTGGAAAGCTCACTATAGATGTTTGCACATTCTATGGAACGAAAGAAGTTACTAAAATAAGCAAAGAAATGGAAAGTGGAAGAGAAACCCCTCCCATTTTAGAAGCAACTTTCTTGCTACACCCAATTAGCGATGTTTCTGATGCAGGTGGAAACGATCTGAACGATATTTCTTTCTTAGGTGAAGCTGATAAACATGTCCCATTAAAAGATTGGGATGTTTCGGAAAAGCATAATGACGAGGAAGAAGAAGAAAGCGAAGATAAAAAGAAAAAGAAGAAAAAATCAAAGAAAAAGTCAAAGAAAGACAAAGATAAAGAAAAGGATAAAGACAAAGAGAAAGACAAGGAAAAAGATAAAAAGAAAAAATCAAAGAAAGACAAAGACAAGGATAAAGATAAACATAAGCCCACAGATCATGATAGCGGCTCATCTTCTATAGGCTTGGAAACAGGAGCTCCTAGCGCTGCTCCTATTTCATTTAAACGAGAATCATCAACACCAACAGGCGTTTCGTTTACAAAGGAATCTGATAAAAAGGTAGAAACGACAGAAGAAGAACCTAAGCTAACTTTCAAGCACGAATCCGGCGAGGCAGAAGATCAACCAAATGATACACCCTCTGAGACCAAAGCCGAGACTACAGCTGAATCCGAAACCAAATCAGATATGAAAGCTACTGGAGCTGATGAAAAAGAAGGCGAAAAGAAGAAAGGAAAGAAGAAAGACAAGAAGAAAAAAGATAAAGATAAAGAAAAAGATAAATCAAAAGATGGTGAAGCAGAAAACGAGGAAGGTGATTCGAAGAAACAATCAAAGAAACATTCAAAGAAGCATAAGGGAAGAAAATCAGATGTTGAAGAATCAGCTCAATCGCTTGAAGCTGCAAATGCTGCAGCTTCTAGTGAAGTCTCCACAAAAGAAATCAATGTTGAACCAAAGATTGAATTTAAACATGAAGGAGAAACTCCTCAAAAAGAAGAAAATGGAGGGATCTCTTTTCATCGAGAAGACAATAATAATAAACAAGAAAAGCCAAAAACTGAAACTCACAAAGATGACGATGAATCAAGCGAAAGCAGTGATGAAGTAATTGTTGATAGTCAAGCTGATAAAGAAGCTCGTAAAGCTAATGAGGAATTGATGTCAGCATCTCCAGAATACTTCTTCCACGTCATTCTTACACAAGACTGGCCTCATTTAAAGCATTGTTCACCAACCAATACAGCTAATGTTTCATTACCAAGTCTCCTTGCTGATGCTACAAATACAACTGGAGAACCAATGTTTCCAGCAGCTTTCTTCCCTATTGTTGCAATGTTCCAATACACTCATTTTCTTGAAGCTGATGATCCTTCAAATACTCATTTTGATTCTTGTTTAAGCGTTTTCGTTGCAGAATATCCATCATTGCCAAACCTTACCTCAATGAAACGACTTCAATTATCATTTTTACTTTATGCATTTGTTTACGGTCAGATCAACTTAATTTCAGCTTCGACTACATTTAAATTCAACAGAAGCAAAGCAGAAACTTTTCTTAATAACATGCAAGATATTGTTAATGATCAATTAGATAAATATTTAAGCAAGTTTGTCAATCGAACAGATGTCCTTGTCAATCGTTTCTCGACAGCAACTTTCGAATTCAATCATCTTTTAGCTGACTTTAGAGAAGTTATTTCAAAGAATATGCAAACTTTTAATAAATTTGCTTCTGAATCGATAAACAAAATTATAAAAGGACGATTCCTTGATCTTTTTGAAGCAAAAATAATCAACAAAATCGTTGAAAGCCCATCACGTTTCAACTTTACGAATTCCGCAATTTGGAACTCTTTCCTTTCAGCTGTAGAAAACGATGAAAGAATTTCTTTCAGTCACTTGAAAGAAATCATATCAGCATTAATCATGGCTCAAGGCATCTCAGCCAACCCACCTCTCGTAGACGATGTTTGTCCAAACGTTTCTCCCAAATTGGTTGCATTTATAATCGGAAACTATCATAAAGATCAAAATATGAATGAAAACATGAAAGTACAACCATTCCTTAAAGCCTTTAAATTAGACAAACCTTTAGTTGATGTCCCTTATGATGAAGAAATTAAACCTCGCTTAATTTTTATGGATTGGCCTGCAGTGACACAACAATGCGAATTTGCCTATAAATGGAACAAACTTCAGAAAGTTGATCTTGTTGTAACTTCTTACTCTTTCTTCTCTCAGTATGTTTAAAAGAAAAATGTAAAGAAACAAGCCGATCATTTAGCATGATTTTTTGGCCTCATATTTGACCTTGTACATAATGAATCTCTCTTTTTTTTTTTTATTGAACTGTTTATTTTATTTTAATAAAAAAAGAAACTTATCATTGGATTGCATGATTTTTCTTAAATCAGATTGATGTTAATTTATTTTCTATTAGATTAATAAATAAAATATCGTAAAAAAATAGATTTCGTTTTGAACGAACACCGGAGCAGAGGTGTCAACGGCGACCCTCCTGAAGATGTTCAGGTTTTGTTGGCTGGTTATGACACCCAAGAGTAAGAATTCATGAGCTTATCAACAGCCTTTTGTCACTTTTTCTTTCGACCATCAAAAAACTCGTTATTAAAGAAATAAAGTTAAAATATTTTTTTAAAATTTGTTAACTTAAGTAAAGATAAGTTTCGACATAATGAAACAGAATAAATGAATATAAAAAATTGATTTTATATTAAAAAAGAATGAGAAATTTAAAAATGTAATCATTTGATATGAAGTTATCAAGTTTTTAATAATATCAAATGTTTAAATTTAAAACTTGTTAAATAACAATTATTTTTTTGAAATAACATATATGTGCAACAGATAAATCATTTAATATTTTGATTAATAATATATTTTTAAACGAGATAATCAATATATATTATAAAATTTTTGTCAAATCAATTTTTGATAATTTTTTTTCAATCTAAACAAAATTTATTCAAAAAGGATTATCTTGCAAAATTTAATAAAAATATCTAAGAACATAATTATTCCATTTACTGATGTTAAAATAAATATATATTATTAAAAAACATATTCTCAAATATCCTAAACGTCTTTTTATATATTATATTTTTCTGGTAAAAACGATCAATATATCAAATGAGTCAAGAATCAGTAGAAGCTTTATTAAAAGCAGCTAAAACAAATGATCCTGACGCATGCTACAAAGTTGGTATGGGACTACTAAAAGGCACATATGGTTTAAAACGTTGTCCTGAAAAAGCTCCTTCTTATTTCAAGACATCTGCAGATTCTGGCAATATTGATGCAATAAATCGTTATGCTGATATTCAAGTTGCAAATAAAAAATATGATGAAGCACTTAAATATTATCAGCTTGGTGTTAAACAAAAAAATTCATATTCAATGGTTGAAATTGGAAAAATTTTACAAGATATAAAGCACGACGATGAAAAATCAACTAAATATTTTAAAGTAGCATCTAGTTTAAATAATCCAGAAGGAATGTATTATTATGCTGCCTCTTTATTTCAACAAGAACAAAATGAACAAGCAAAAGAATTACTTAGAAAATCAGCAGATCTTGGATACTACGAATCTCTTCATCTTCTTTCTTCTATTTTAAAACAAGAAGAAGATAAAAAGGCTGCAAATTCAGATAATCAACAAGAATCGACAGATACAGAATTAGAAAGCGAAAAAGTCGCAGAACAATATCGGGCAGAAAAGAAAAAGAAACAAAAGGAAGAACTTTATGAAAAAATTCGTCTTGCAAACGAAGAAAATGATGCTGAAGCAATGATTTGGCTTACAGAAAAATTTGATAAAGAACCGATTCGCAAGAATCGTTTACAAGCTCTTCCATACTACAAAAAACTTGCAAAATTACAAGATATTGATAGTATCCGTCATTTGCAACTCATTTATAAATACGGGAGAGATGTTGATCCAAATATCAACGAGTATTTCAAATACACAAAATTACTTGCTGATAACGGAGATGTTGATTCAATGATAAAAATTTCTGATCTTTATAAAAATGGAGAAGGTTGCGAAGCTAGCGAAGAAAACCACAAAGCATACAGAGAGAAAGCAGCTGAAGCTAATATCAGATCATACAAGCAAAAATTAGCTGAGATATCAAAAAAAAGAAATGAACGAAAAGCCAAAGGCAAAGCAGCAAATGATGAAAGCACTCGAAAAGAAAAAGAAAATGAAAGAGAGACTATGAATGAAATCTACAAGTTTTCACTTCAATTACTAAATGGAGAAGTTTATCTGCCTAATTTCGATAAAAGTTTTTATTTATTACAAATTTTAGCCAGCTTAGGCCATCAAGAATCACTTAATGAAGTTCTAAATATAATGCTACGTTCAGATCAAATCGCACCCAAACCAAATGAAGCCGATATTGTAAAATTCTTAAAATTAAAAAAAGATGATAGCTATGTTCTAGATTTAGCCCATCTCTTTTTGAATGGAAACCTTAACAAATTAGTTCTCAAACAAGATGGACCAGTTATATCCTATTTTAAACAATTTGCGATAGATAAAAAAGACGAAAAATTATTATTTAAATTAGCGAACGGCTATAAAAGCGGCAAACCACCACTTGAACAGAACAACGATGAATATATCAATCTAATTAAAGTTCTAGCGACGTTAGATAATCCCATAGCAATTGACAAGCTTCGTTTGATTTATGAAAAAGCATCAAAAGACGATACAGAAAAAGAGCCCGAAAAAAAAACTGAAGAAGAAAAAGATAAAATAATTAAAATGGCGAAGTTACAAGAGATGAAAAGATTAAAAGAAAGGGCTGATTTAAATAATGGAAGTAATGCATTTGCCATGATTAATTATGCTAAAATTTTAATCGAAGGGAACGGCTATATTGAACCTAACATTGATGAAGGAATTAAGTACTTGAAAAAAGCTGCTGAACAGTGCAAGAATTCAACAGCTATGTTTGATTTGGGAGATATCTACGAAAATGGAAAATTCGTTAAACAAGATTTAAATGAAGCAATCAAGTATTACTCTCTTGGCGAAGAAAATGGTAACCACCAATGCGCCTTTTATTTAGTCAAATGCCTCCTTTTGGCTAATAAAGGCGTTGAGGCCAAAGATGCTATCAAAAAGTCGGGCGATCCTGATTTTTCTGATAAGTTGTTCAATAAGCTCTTGTATGAATGGAAATTGGAACCGGATGAAGTCGTTCGTTTGCTGAAAATTGCTGCGGATGCGGGTGATGTTGGTAGTATGAAAATTTTGTCGAAATATTTGATGAGAGGAAGAAATGTTACTCATAATCCTGATGAAGCTACTGTTTACTTGAACATGTATAAAAAAGCGACGAGTCAATAAAAGAAGTATATATTTGATGTAATTTTTTATATTTTTTTTTTTTTTTTTTTTTTTTTTTTTTGGGCGAGAATTCAACTTTTTTTTTTTAGTAAATTGTAATGTTTTAATTTTTTGAATTATTCAAGGATGTTATCATTTTCATTATCTACTGCCTTTTGTGATTATTTTTTTTAATGGTGATGCTCTTTGTTGTCTTATTTTAATATTGTTATTTACTTTTTTCAAAACCATTTTTTTTTTTTTTTTTTTTTTTTTTTTTTTTTTTTTTTTGAGCTTTTGATATACTGAAATTCATTATGCTTTATATTTTATTAGTTGCTTTTTATTTGTTTTTTTTTTTGTTTTTGTTGTTCATCAATCTGTCGTTATTTTTAACTCTCAAAAAGTTAAATTGAATCAATTCAATTTTGAGAAGGAAGTGAAAATTTTCACGGAACAAATCATCAAATTTGTTCAAAATCTATAAAACAATATTAAAAAAAATAATACTTTAACTTACATTAATACTTTTTTTCTTTATTTATTTAATAAAAACGTAAAAAAAAAAGAAAATATTATGAACAATCAAACAACAATAATCTTCATTCTAAAAACTATCATACAGATTGTATTCAAATATATAATTAGCTGGATCAAAGCATACTTCTTGATCATTATCCAATGTTGAACTAAAAAAAAAAGAGTTAATATCTTCAACGCTATCATCATTAAAATCATCATCATCAAATTTGATATCATCAAAGATTGCCTTTAAATCTTCTTTATTATTACTATTATTTTTCAAGTTGATGATATTTGCATCTGTTTTATCAACTGCATTAGTCAAATTAACTTTATCATCATTTTTCTTTTGTGCTTTATTCAATTTAGCACTTTTATTTGATGATTTTCTATTCATTTCTTTGACTAGAATACGATGTCTATTTCGACATGAAATTGCTGATTTTTTTCCAATGATTTCAGCAATTTTTGACCATTTCGTGCCCATCTCGTTGACAAGATCCATCAACATTTGGTCCTCTTCATCTGTGTACAAAGGATTACAATCAGGATTTAAGTAATTTTGCCATCTTTCTCTGATCTGTCTCTTTGTTCTTGATGGTCCAAATAATTGAGATATCACTTTCCAATCTGTTCCATAATTAGAAACAAGATCAATAATAGTTTTATCTTCTGATGGAAGAAATTTTACTCTTGTTATTGATTTTGTAGTTTGCTTTTCAGAGTTATCTATCATATTAATATTGTCACTTGAGTCGCTTTCATCATCATTATAAGTAATGAAATCAGTCTGGCTTTTATTAGTTTTATTTTTTATTTGTATTTCTTTTGAAGACATCGTGCTATTTTAATTTTTTTTAAAAAAATGATATGATATAAAATGTCGGCCTTTGGTTTTTTTTTGAATGAAAAAAGTTAACTCAAATTCAATCAATGATAAAATTTGAATAACAAAGGTTTTACATTTTGAATTCAATTTATAAATATAACCACATTTGAAAGAAAACTTATTTGTAACAAAATAAATAGAAAACGTTCTGTGAGATAGACTCAATTCTCACAAATTTTAACAATGTAATAAATTAGATGAACGTCTATTAATGCCTTACCTAACAGAGAACTAAAGAAATTACTCAAAAAAATGTGAAAATAATTATAACGAATCAGCTCGTTTTTCCCGTTATTTCGTGTTTTTGAAAGAGGTGTTCCCGACAAAATAAAAAGCATAAAAATGAATAGAATAACGTCAAAATGCCCTTTAGATACTCTCAAAACGCAAAGTAAACTTAATTTATTCATTGAAAATTTAATTCTATGGTGTTTTTTTGAAAGAAATCAATTCATTTCAAAGAAAATATGAATGGCATTCAAAGTTAATTCATTCTAGATGGATGTATGATGTCTTAGGAACAAGATCCATCCAGGATAAGATCTACAAATTATAAAAATGAATCGTATTTTTAAATTTTATTTTTTGAAAAACAATAATAACGAGAATAACGAATTTTACATTGAAAATATTTGATATGATTGAATTTTTTAAATCAATTTCTGATGGTTAAATTGAATAGTTTCAATTATATTTTGAGTATAAAAACTCGTTTTTTCTGTTATAAAATATCTTCTCAGAATTCTTTATTACTTGATCTCTTACACATTTCATGCTTTTAATATCTGTTAATATAGAAAAAAATATTTTTAGTCATTTTTTAGATTTTTTTAAATTGAATACAATAACGAGAATAACGAGTTTTTATTTTTATATTTTTTTCAGAAAAAAAATCGTTATTCTCGTTTTTCCCGTTATTTTATAAAACTCGTTATTCTCGTTATTCACGTTAATTCGGTTATTACGATGATCAAAAATCTTTGTCATTCTTTTTTAAAATGCGCAATGCTGACAAATATCTCCTTATTTTGCATTCTGCCAATTTTTTTTTTATTTGAATTCAAAATAACGAAAAAAACGAGTTTTTTGTTTCCGATCAATCATTCAAAAATTGCGAGTTAAACAACAATGCTACTTCTTTGTAAGCATATTTTCATTGATGAAGAATATATCTACAAATGAAATTTCATTGATGATTAACATTGTTAGACTCTCAATGATAACGAGTTTTTGCTTATCAAAAAGTGGCATTGTTTTATGAAATAATTTTCTTGTTTTTCATTAATTTTTTTTCATATATTATATTGATCTTTTAATACATTAACAAAAATATAAATTATCGAATAATTTCTAGGCCAAAACGATATGATACAGTGGAAATGAAGTTTTTTGAAAGTTGT
The DNA here is from genome assembly GCA_039105265.1 of Tritrichomonas musculus. Lineage (NCBI taxonomy): Eukaryota > Parabasalia > Tritrichomonadida > Tritrichomonadidae > Tritrichomonas > Tritrichomonas musculus. The sequence goes on along the minus strand of JAPFFF010000005.1, from coordinate 2,394,471 downwards.
GATTTTTTCAGAGATGTTGTAACTTTTTGAATAGTACAAAAACATAAAAAAGAAAATATATCTATATTTGAATTTATTTAAAAACAATTCTATTAAAAATATTAAACAGTGATTAAAACTAAGCAAGATTATATAAGAGCCATTTCTTCAGTTTCTTTATCGCTGTTATCAGGAATAAAGAAAATACCATAAAAAACCGAAATAAATGTAGAAATGGCATATACAATTACTGTATAAAATGGGGTAATATTTTTGTTCATAATTGGAAAAGTTATCACGACAACCCAAGATATGAGCCAATGGACAGACATTAGAATCATTGTTCCATAATATCTAACAGAGTCGGATAGAAGATGGACCCAAGTTGCATAAGTTAAAGGCCCAACACCGAGACCAAATGAAAGACGATAAAGAAATATGCATAATACTGGAAAAAAATGAGGTGTTGCTACCTTTTGGGTAACAGCGTAAATAACTAAAAAAACAACACAAAGAGATGCTGAAATACACCACATAATTCTAGGACCAAAAGAGTCAACAAGAAATGAGCAAACAAGTACCGCAATTAATTGAGCTGCATTTGCCATGGAACTTTGGAGATTTGGATCAATTAATAATCCACTTTGCGCCATAATCGTACTCAAATTTGAAAGAATTGCATTTGCACCCGAAAATTGTTGAAATAAAAACATGAATGAACCTGATACAACAACAAAAAGATATTTTTTTTGAAGTAAGCTTTCTGTTCTGATATACTCGCCGTTTAAAACAAAATTCGAATCAATGTTACGATTCACACGAATAAAATTTGAATTACCTACATTTTCATAGTCACCTTGATTTCTAATTTTCTTTTTTCCTGAATTTTGAGATTTTTTAAAAGATTTCTTTGATTTTCGAGAAAAAAGAGATTTTTTTTCATTTTGATCTTCGTTTTTGTTTGAATCTTCATCATTATCATCAACATTCGTTGATTTACGCTGCTTTTGCTTGGCTAACTTAAAATTTTTTTTGGCATGCTGACGCATACTTTTCTTAGCAAGACGTATCATTTTATCTTGCAATGATACTCTTGAATCATTAATAACCCATACAAGACCGCAAAAAACAAATGAAATGACTCCGCAAATAATTGATAACGTTCGGAAATTAACGAATGCTGCTAAAATATTATTTAAAACTATTCCAAAAACATTAAAAAACTGATGCATACATCCGGTAAATCCATAAGCATTTGGTGAAGACATCTCGATTAAATAAACTAACGTAATCGTTGATAAAAATCCCCATATTAAACCATGAATGAGACGAATAATCATGATATAAGTCATTAAATTTTCATTAGTTGGAAGTAAAAGTAAATAAAGAACGCCATTAGCGAATCCAGCGAATGAGATTGAAGCTTGACGTCCGAATCGATAAACCAAAGGACAAAACAAAAAAGGGCCTACTGCTGCAGTTAATCTAGGCCCGTTACTAAACCATTCCCATTTATCGTCGTTTTTCGGAGCTGCGAGTCCGGGATATATCTTCTTCATTGATGAAGAACATGGCCCAGGAAAAGAGCTCAATGAGCCAAAGCATGTTGAAGATAGGAGAATAACAAAAATTGGAAAAAGATCTTTACTTGATTGCATAGAAATAATGCTATAAATAAATGATAGAAACTTTTGAATTATTAGTTGGTAAACGACATTCAAAATTTAGATTGTTAGTCAATTGACATGAAATAAAGAAAGATTGAATTAATCTAAATTCAAAATTATTCAAAATCAAGAATAACAAAATAATAGTATTCATTTCTCAATCATAAAAAAAGAAACAATAAAAAAATTTAATATATAATTTATTATATAATCACATATTTTAATATTAAAATATATCTATTAAACTCTAATTATTATTCGAGATAAAATCATTGTAGTTAAAAGAATTTTATTCAAATTCAATGAATATTTTTTGGCGCTCCAATTGAATTACTTTTGAATTGTTTTGAATATTTAATGATGTGAAACAAAATTATAGAATTGGTAAATATAACAAATATTATCAAGGATTGAACATAATTTTTTTATTTATAGGTTGACAAAATTCAATGCATTTTTAGACTTTTTGATAAAATTAACGATAATGCTTCAACGTCAATGAAAGATCATCCAAATTTGATTCAGAAAAATATGAATAAGCATGCAATTTAAAATAATACGATTACTTTATTGAAAAGACAATATTTTTTTTTTTTTTTTTTTTTTTTTTTTTTTTGAATAAAAATGATTCCAAAAGTGAATGAGATTATCGAGAATTACGAATTTCTTCAATTGATTGGAAGTGGATCTTTCGCTGATGTTTTGCTAGCTGAATATCAATTAATTGATGAAAAGGTTGGAATAAAAATTATTAATAAAAAAAAGAAGAAAAGCGAAACTATTGATCAAGAAAATTCTAATGATAATAAATTTACCAATGTAAACAAAGATGAAGAACTTCAGATTAATCAGAAATTTTTACAAGAAATTAATATGATGGAATTGGTTAAATATCATCCATTTATAATTCAACTTTTTAATCTTATTGAAACTTCGAATTATTATAATATTATAATGGAATATGGTAAAAATGGAAATTTAGCAGAACAAATGAAAATGTACAAGGATAGATTAAAATCTAAGAGTAAATTAAAGCATGAGAATACTAATGATGATATTATTAATTTTGGTGATGAAAATGAGATCAAAAAAATATTTGTTCAAATTGTGAGAACAGTTATTTATTTACATGATCAATGTCATATAGCACATCGGGATTTAAAGGCTGAAAACATTTTAATTGATGAAAATATGAATATAAAAATCATTGATTTTGGATTTGGCTGCAAAATTATTGACAACACAAAAAATTCTAAAAATCTAGAAACCAGCACTCTACCCAATGAAAATAGTAATAAGGATCACATAAAAAGCAACATTAATGACGATGATTCAGGCCATTTAAAAACTCATACTCGCCCTATTCTTGAAGATCAATCTATATGCGGACCTCCAAACTATGTTCCGCCAGAAATGATTCTCAAAAATATTGCTATTGGAGAAGAGGTTGATACTTGGATGCTGGGAATTTTATTGTATTTCATAATTTACAACAATTTTCCCTACAATAGCCATGATGTTACAAATTTAATCAGTAAGATAGCTTATTTAGATTACCATATTCCAGAAACTAGAATAATTATAAAAAAAGTTGTTCAATCGCGAAAATTGAAAAAAAAGTCACATCAATTTTCATCAGATAACAATCATCAAGAAGAAGAATTATATGAAGAAGAAGATGATGATATGCCTAATTTCATGAAATTTGATATGTTCAGTAATTTGGCAAAAGAGAGGAGAAAACAAAAACATCAAGTTTCACAATTCATGGTTAATAGTAATACATTTGGTAATGATAATAAAAATGATGAAGAAGATACCAAAACGGTAAATGTTATTAAATATAAAGAAGTTAAAGTCCCAGTTTCATCTTCATGCCGTGATCTAATTAGAAAAATGCTTTGTAAAGATCCTTTAAAGCGAATTTCTTTGAAAGATATCCTTAAACATCTTTGGATTATGGAAGCAAAAGATTTCATGAATGGAGAAGATACTAGAGCTTCAAATATTTCCAAATTGAAAATAGAACAAGATTTAGAAGAAGAACTTCTACAAAAATCGAGATTAGCTGCTAAACTAGCAACAAGATTCGCTGAAATAAGTGATTCTGAATTAATGTCAGTTAATAATATTTCATTGAAAGATATTGTTGAATCTTTCTATAAAAATAAAGAAGTTCCTTTTGATCTGACAGAAGTAGAAGAACAAATGAAAGAAAATGTTTATAACGACAATACTGCAATTTTACGTATATTATTTAGACGAGAAGAGCAAAAGCAGATGAAAAAGCTTATAAACAGTTTTATCAATGAAAAATAAACTATATTGTTTATTTCTTGATTAAAATATTAGTAAAAAATTTGTTTGTGATTAAGATTTCAATATTCAATTCAATTAACGTTTTCTTATATTATATTTCCAGTAAATACTCTATGATAAATAATATATTTCCAGTTCAAATAATAAAAGTTAATCATGAAATTAATAAAATCTGATTAACATGAAAACAAGGCAGGCATTAAAAAACTCTTATTAACAATATTAGCATGTTAAATACCATTTAATATTATTCCTAAATACAAATTAAAAAAAACAAATATATAAGAGTAATTGCTTATTTGTGAATTCATTTCCGTTTCAAACTTGATGATGACGTTTTCTTTTGCTTCTGGAACATTCCTTCAATCTCTTTAATTCTTGACTGGGCAGTTGCTAATTGATCTTTAAGAGATTGAATTGTTTGATCTTTACCATCAACAAGAGCCTTAACTTTCTTTGAAACAGCAGCCAATTCAGCCTGATTCTGTTCTTCGAGTTTCTTTTTTTCTTGCTGCCAAATCATTTTTTGCTTTTCAGTTTCCATTTTTTCTTCTTCAAGCTTTTCTTTAAGTTCGGAAATTTCATCAAGTTGTCTCAATCTTTCTTCTCTAGCTTGTTTTATATTTTCATCGCGTGAATTAGTTAATTGTTTCATTAATTCAGACACTTCATTCTGTAAACGTTCTTTATCTTTTCTATGCAATTCAATTTCTCTTGTAATTCTTTCATTTTCTTTTTCAAGTTTTAAACACAAATTTTTCTCGTCTTCAATTTGTTTTTTAAGGGAATCAAGGTTATTTTGAATGCTCCTTTTTTCTTCAGTTAGTTGATCGATTTTATTCTGATATTTCAATTGTGCTTCGTTAATCTTTTTTTCGGATTCTTCTTGTAGTTTCTTTTTTTCTAAATTTGTTTCGGATTCAAGCTTTTTAACAACAAGTTGCAACTTTTTTTCGTTTTTCTTCTTTGCAGCAGCTTCCATTTCTTGCCTAATTTCTTCTTCTCGAATAGCAGCAGCTGCAAGAGCATCTTTTCTGGCAGCTTCTGCAGCTTTTTTAATTCGTTCATCTATATTTTCCATTTCTTGAGCACTTCGAAGTCGTTCAGTTTCAAGTTCTGCTTTCCATCTTTGCTTTGTTTCTTTAATTAAAGCTTCACCTTCATTCTTTGCATTTTGAATTGATCCAATTTTGTCATTTTCAGCATTTTTGAGTTTTAATGCTAGTCTATCGAGCTCTGCTTTATGTAAACTTCTTTCATGATCAAGTTGATTTTGATATCTTTGCTCCATTTGCTCGTACTCACGTTGTCTTTCTCTTTCTAGCTGCTCTATAAAGCGCTTTTTTTCTTCATCATTTCTTTTCTCGCATTGTTCTTTGGTAATTTTAACTTGTTCATCATATTCTTTCTTTAGTTGCTCAATTTCTTTTTTTTGTTTTGCAATTAAATTTTGTATTTCTGGTTCTAATCCACGAACAGTTGCCTCTTTGATTTCTTTTGTTTTCTGCTCAAGGATTTTCTTTTGTCTTGCCTTTTCTTGGGCAATAGCAAGTTCTCTTTGCTGAGCTATTTGCGCTGATGCTTGCTCATGAACTTCTTTTTCACGGCGTGTCGCTTCTTCACGTGCAACCGTAACTCTTTTTAAAAGATTTTCACACTTATTGCTTAAATCTTCTTTTTCTCGAATCAGATTATCTAGTAATGTTTGATGCCTTTTTAACGCTTCTTCGTATTTGTTTTTTTGTGCATTCATTTTTTTTGCTAATTTTGCTTTGATTTCCTCTTTTTCTTTTGTTGATGTGTTTAAAATATTTTGCAATTCTGCTCTAAGCTCAAGTTCCTTACGCTTTTGCTTTTCAAGTTCTTCTTCAAGTTCTGAAATGCGATTGCTAACCTCTTCATTTAATTCTTCAGCTTGGCTTAAATCAGGCAGAACAAAGTCAGCTGCAGCATTAGATTCAACAGAGTCAAGATAGCCCAAGAGATCATTTAAAGCTCCTGAACTATGAACTATATTTTGCATAAATACACAAAATAATGTTTAAAAAAAATCAATTTTATAACTTTTTGTATAATCTTTAATGAAAAATTAAATTTTCTCAAAAAGTTGTCAAAGATTTTAATGAAACCTAATTCTAATTTACAGGAACATTCAACGCAATCGTTAGATTTTCGGAAGGATGTTAAACAAAAAACTTTAAAAAAAGTTGCTAGATTATTATCTGATTATTATAATTTAAACAATATACCAATAGAACCAAATGCTTTAAAAACCCAAGTTATAAACAAAGTAAAAGAAATGGATCAAAGTACCAATAAAATAGCAAAAGATGACAATGACTATAAAGCAATAATGACTAATCAATTTAGAGCATATCAAGAACAATTATTTAATAAACAGAAAGAAATGAATACAGATACTAATACTTTAAAAATGGCAACGACTATGCTTGAATACTTACCAAAACTAACGAAAATTCCAGAATGTATGAATTCTCAAACAATAGATAAAAAACATTTAAATGATTTAATTAAATTTATTCAGAATATCCCACACAACTCCTCTGGAATTCAGATCACTAATAGTGATTTAGCAGATCAGATTAAGCTTTATTACACAAAACTTTTTACTCCTTTTAAATCGCAAATTGAATATCAAGAGAAACAAACAAATATGGAAAATACTCCTTTAATACCTCGACCGATGCCTCAACCAAGACCTATACAAATGATTCAAAAAATGCCGAAGCCAATTCCTCAGCCAAAGCCTCTGCAAATACCTCAACCAAAATATATACAAATATTTCAAAAAATGCCTCAGCCAATTCCTCAATCAAAACATCAGCACATATCTCAACCAATTGATAATCATTTCATGCTTCCAACACTTTTTCAATCAAACACAATACCAATAAAGCACAATGGCTTAGTTATAGCTGAAATTCCAAATAATTCATGTTTTACCGTTGTTATGACAAAAGATTCTAAGAGATACTATAATAGTTTGGATTCAAATATCATTAATACCAATTATTCAAACTCTCTTGTCATATCTCTATATTCAAAAATGGTCTCTCCTCAAGAAACAAAGTTTAAAATAAAATGGGTAAACTACAACTCTAAAGGGCAAGAACAATCTTCTTCTTCATTCAAAAACAGCGATATTAATGCTTCTTTCAACCTTTTTAAAGATACAATCAATTCAGTAATAAAGACCATTCAACCTGGCATGCAAGAAATAACAGAAAAATCACCTTTAAAATTTTTTAACATTAAATTATGTATTTCAGCTGAAGATTTATATGAAGGCTTGCTTTAATTTTTTTTGTTTGTTTGTTTGTTATATTAAATAATTTATATTGACATTTTGTTATTTTGTTAGTTATATAACAATTTCAAAAATAAAGATATGCTTTTAAAAAAAAAAAAAAAAAAAATTCCGGTTTATGTAATCTAACAATATTCTGGTAACTCGTATTTTGTAGAATTTCGACCATTTTTTTTTTTTTTTTTTCTAATGAATCGAAATTTTCTCAGAATATTAGATAGAAATAAATGAGTTTTTGAATAAGACAGTCGGTTAAAATCATAGAAAAAGTTCCAATTGTACGTTTACAGCTTGAAGATCTGAGTTTGAATGTCGAATTATCTATCCGAAGATCCTCAATTTTTACTACAATTTGATAGCGATATTGATAGTCAAGGAAATTATTTTCAAATGCAACAAGAAATTGATAGATTAAAAGAAGAAAATAATTCAATTCGAAATCAATTTAATGAAGCAACATCGATGGGCGATCAGCTTGAAAAGGTTCATCAAAAAAATATTCAACTTACAAAACAATTACGGATTGCTAATTCAGAAAGAGATGATTTACAAAAAAGGCTTGATATTAGCTTACAAAGAAACGAAGAACTCAAAAGGATTTTGGAACAAGAAAAACCCGCGAAAAAAATAATTATAAATAATAGGGAAGAAAACAAGACTTTACTTGAAAAAGAAAGGTTTCAATGGCAAAATGAAAAAAATAATTTTCAATTAAAGATTGCAGAACTTCAACAACTTTTAAAAAACGAGCAAAACAAAACAGCAGAAATCCAAAATTCAATTAATAATTTGCTAGATTCATCAAATCGCTTTTTCAATAGAACTTTTTCATCTGTTAGCGACATTCAAAACTATTTTGCTCAAAATCCTTATCAACAATTTAAAGTACCAACACCTAGAAAAAGCACAGATGAAACTGATGCAATCATTGATAACTTAAATCAAAAAATAAAAAAGCAAAGATCTGATCTTAAAGAACTGAAAAAATTATATACAGCATCAGAAGCGCGCGCTTCAAAGCTTCAATCAGATACAATTAAGTCGAGAGAAGAAGCAGAATCCATTATTTCTGGCCTTGAGACCAAGATTACGGAAGTTCAGCATAATTATCAATTACAAGAAATTCAATATCAACATGAAATGCAATCTAAAGACAGCCAAATTAAAAATCTTCAAGATGTTATTGAAAAATTAATGAAGAAACAAAATGAAACAATTACGGATACAATTAACGTAAGCGCAAAAGATGATACATCAGGCGAAGTTTCTTTACTGAAAAAACAAATAGCTCAATATAAGGATAAACTTCATGATTATAGTAAAACTATTTCGCAATTAAAACATGATAATTCTCAAATTAATTCACAATTATCAGAAGTTAGTGCAGCAAATGAGCATTTTAAGAAAAAATACTCTACATCTGAAAATCAGATTGGGTCAATATTAGATGAAAATGATAAATTGAAAAATTCAATTTCGACAATTCAAATAGAATGCGATAAATTGCATGAACAATATGAAACTTCAATTTCACAGATACAAAATTTAGAATCAACTATCAAGCAAAATGAAACAAATTTGATTGAAGCAAAAAATACTAATGAAAAATTGAAAAATTCCTTGAACATTTTAGACACAGTTGTTGAAAAGCAGAAAAATGAATTGCATACGTTATACGATGAAAGAGATAAAATAATTACAATTTTACAAAAAGAAAATTCACTCTTAAAGAATTATGAAATTCATTTTCAAAAAATTTCAGAAGAGAATCGATATATTAAAAAGAATTACCATGAAGAGCAAATTAAAGTAACAAATCAAATATATACTCAAAATGATATTGATATTCCTTACGCATCCTGGTTTTGTAAAGAATTTCCTTCAGAATTATGCACAGTTATTACAGATACAGCAAAGAATGAAAATCTTCCAATAACTGCTAAACTAAAATATATATTATCTTTAATAGCTAAATATTATAATAAAATAATTAAAGATTATGAAAGTAAATTTGAAGCCTCTGTTAAAGAAGCTGATGAAAAAGCAAAATTATATCAACAAGTTTTTGATAGTGTATTAATAGTTGCAAACAAAGCAATTGATTCATTTTCATCTTGCCAAGTTGGTCTTTCCGATATTCCAAATATTTTAGAAAATATCCGAAATCGTCTCGAAGCAAAAGAAGAAGAAGTAATACAATTGAATGATAAACTTCTTTCCATCTATTCGAAATTAGGATCAAATGAAAACGAAGAAGCTCTGAACATAATTGATAATCTATATGAAACAGCTCATCAAATGAAACAACAACTTGAACATTCAAAATTAAAAATTATCCAAAAGAAGAAAGAATATAAAATTTTTAAGTCAAAATGCGTTTCTAAGCAACAAGAAATCGAAGACTTAGTCAATGACCAACAAGCACAATATGAATTTGTTTTAAATGAAAAAGAAAATTTATTAGATAAACTGAAAAAGCTTGAAGAAATGAATGAATCATTAAAAAATAACATTACTGAAATAAAAACCCAACATAAAGAGGCTTTAGATCAGCATGAGAAGAGATGTGATGAAGAAATCACAATTTTAAAGAATCATATTGATAATATTCAAAATCAATATTCACAAGAATTAAACACAAAAGAGAAACTAATATCAGATATGAAACAAAAGATCCAACAAACAGATAAAGAACTTATCCAATGGAAAAGAACGGCAGAATTACTAAAGAAAAGTAAAGTTGAAAAAGATAATCAAATCTTGGAAATTACAACAAAGATCCAAGACGCCGAAAGAGCAAGACAAAAGAAAGCCGCTTCCGAAAAAGCTTCCCTTAAGGCTCAGTATGAACAATTGATGTCTCACGCAAAAGAAAAAAATGAAGATTTAAGAAAACTCGTTTTAAAGTCTTCAAGAGCCCTGGAAGAGCTTCAAGCCAAAAATAAAGAATTGATGGCTTCTTGTACTCAGTTGTCAATCGAAAAACAACAAAATTTGGCGAAAATTGATTGCTTGAAAGAGGAATTTGAAAGGGAACATAGATTGATGGATACAAAATTGAGAGCTTCGGCTCTTTCAAATGAATTACAGACACAAAATGCAATAGAACAAATAAAATCTCAAAATGATTACGAAAAAAGAAATATTTTCGGATTCATCGCAACCACTTTTAGACAATTTTTCAATGCTAGTGAAATTTTGAGTGAAAATTCATTCAAACCACTCATTGAAAAAGTTCAATCTGAGTTACTAAGATTGTATAAGCAAGAGGCTTCTTTAAGAAAAATGCTCGGAATAACAAAAAATGAATCAATCGAAGATCATATTTCTAAATTACTTCTTGATTATTATCATTCTTCATAAAATGTTTGAAAATTTACGAAAATTTATTTTATATTTATGTATTTTGTTTATTTTGTTTATTTTATATAATGTTTTTTGTATTTTGTAATTCTAAGAAACTCAGAGTCAACTTTTTTTTAGCATGCAGTGCAGCTGAATATGTATATTCTTTTGAGATATTTAGAGATGATAATAGAACCTACTAAATAAAAAGTTGCATTTATGACAAAAAGAATTGAAAACTCGAAATTCATTAAATAAAAAAAGATTGATTCTGATTCGCGCATATTTAAATATTTCGAATACCTGAAATAAAAGAATTTTATCAAATAAAACGATGAGTATTTTTATTCAATAATGCAATAATTATATTCTCCATTTAATACACACTTTATAATTTTTATTTATGTGATTGCTAGATTGATATCTCAATTCTATAAATACAAACTTGCGTTATAATGAAGAAATTCATCGAAAAAGTATGAGTGAGAATAACTTTAATGTTTATAAAAGATATTTTATTTGGAAACTATTTCATATCATTTGATATACTAAAAAATGAGCTCTACTTTTAAATAGTAAATAAATAACATTTTAGTTCTTTTAAACACAAACAGAAATCTTTATTATTAAGCTTAATACATAAAAAGATGCATTCAAGTTAATCAAAACTATTGAAATTATAGGTATTTAGCTCAGCTTGAGCTAATTCAGCAATTCTTGGATCTTCATTTTCAGTCAAATCTAATAAATATTGATCATAACCAAGATCAATAAATATAGGTAGAAAATGATCAGTATCGTTACCTAATATGGAAGCGAGATTACTAATTAATTCAACACCAAAATCATCATCATTATCATCATCATCTAGCATACTGAACAATAATTTTAAAACTTCATGTCCACAAAATTCTCTTCTAAAAGATACATCAGCATTTCTAAAAATATTAATTAAAATGGAACAAATTAATTTTTTTGTTTCATAACTACTAGATTTAATAATCGATAAAAGAGAAATGATTATATCATATTTGAGAAAATCTTTCCAAAATTGAATACCCAAAAAATCAATTGTCGTGATGATTGAATCAAAAGTTTCAATATCAACTTTACTTTTAATTAAATCTGCTGTTTTTTCATAAAATACTATGCTTTTCAATATATTTCCTTTGACTTGCCCCTGACGGCAAAATCCAGCAATATTTCGAACAATTTTATATAATGATGACATTTGATCTGTCGATAAAATCTTAAAAGCTCCAATAAGTTTATTTTCGAGACCTTTTTTTAAAGCAATTGAAAGCATTTCAAGTTTGGTTGAAATAATTTGATACAATATTAAAACAGCGTCTGTAACATTTGCCAAAAATTTTGAAAAATATGGTAGAGTATTATCTACAATTTTTTCTATTAATTGAGACTCGATAAATTGGTCAAAAAAATTATACTTTAATGAATAGTATAAAATCGTAGAGAAAAGGTTAACTGCATTTGAACATACAATTGGGCTTCCATTGAAAATTGATATTAATTTTAATAATTGTTGAATTATCCATTCATTTTGAATGATTAACAATCCATTCTCTGGATTAGAAATAAACAATTCTCCCAAAAAATTAATTGAAGGATTAACAATATTAATATCTTTGGATGATAAATGGTTAATAATGTAATCACTATTGGCAGCGAGTTCTGGATCAGCTTTAAAGAGATAAATAAAAACATTAATTGCTTTACTTATAATTTCATTATCTTCTTGTGTATGAAAAACCCATCCTATAAATTCAGAATAATGAAAATTTCTAATATCTTCTAATGTTGGATTTCGTGAATTGAAAGTTTTGAGTAAAAAATCTAAAATCGAAGAAACTTGAGGAGGACTTTTAATATCAAACATATTTTCTAAGCTACTTTCATTTGGAATAAATGAATTTAAAATAAAATCGTTTCCGTTGATTAAATCTTGTTCATCTGTTAAGTCCAAATTAAAAACATATGCTTTATATATTGAACATCCAAGATTAGAAAAGAATTCTTCCATTGAATTTTCATGATATTGAATATAAAAAGATTTATAATCCATTTCAGATCAAATATATCAAAGGAATTGAAATTTTTTGAGAAATATATTTTTTTGAGAGAAAAAAATTTTGCCATTTTTCACTTTGAATAAAAATATCTGACCTTATACAAAGAATTAATTCAAATTTTATAAACAGAAAGATTTTGTAAAAGCTTGAATGAAAGGTTCATACAAGCCCAATTACACAATCCCAGGTCCTCCTGTTCCAGAAGCTCCGCAACAACCTATGTATCCTCCTGGAAATATGCCATATCAACAACCATATCCACAACAATATAATACATATCAGCCTGTTAACCAGCCTAGACCAAAGGCACCACCTATTCCAGCAAAAAATAAAAAGCCTATTCATACTGCTTTTTTTTCTAACATACCTTTTAATTATCCTATTGAATCTTTCAAACAATTTGTGAGTCAGTATGGTGAAATTGTCAATATGTATTCTTTAATTGATAAAAAAGGAATTGCATTCGTCACCTACTATGATATAAGAAATGCTGAAAAGGCTGTTGAGCAAGCAAATGATAAGTTATTGAATGGAAGAAATATACGTACGAACTATGCAAATAAGTCATTTTTCCCCCATCGTGATCCACGGGCTACATGTGCTAGTATTATCATTCGATGCGATAAAATGCCCTCAAATATTCAACTTCAAGATGTTTTTAATTCTATGAAAGAATATGGCGAAATTCAACAAGCCTTGCCAGGAGAACAGCCAGGTCAATTTATTATTAGGTATTATGATATTCGAGATGCTCAAAAAGCGTATCATACTACAAATCAAAGATTAACTATAAAAAATGAAAGTTTATCAATGGACTTTCTTCTTGATGATGAAGATAATGAAACACCACCTAATATGATGAATCAACCAATGTATAATCAGCCTCCTTATATCCCCCAAAATCCTTACGAACAACCATATATGCAGCAACCTCCTCCAAATTATGGAATGCCAATGCCACATTATGGCGTTCCACCACAACAGATTCCGCCCCAGCAAATTCCGCCACAACCAACATACGGAATGCCATCTCCAACAACAGAACAAGGAATGATGCCTCCACCACAACCTAATTATGGAATGCCACCTCAATACCAACCACCAATACAAGGACAGCCATCACAATCTTCTCCACCGCAAACACCTTTGTATCAAGTTCCTCCCCAAGATAAAGCTGCTACACAAAGATCTCTAGAGAAACTAAAAATGTTAATAGGAAGCACTAATAACGAAAACAAATAATTCATTTTATTTTTTTAGTTGCTCACAGAATCTTTTAATGGAAAAAACAAAAAAAGAAAAAAAAATTTATAAATTGTTTGAAGATATATATTAAATATAAAACACTTGTTACATGCGCAAAATTGCCACATGTATGTGGCCCCTTTTCTATTCTTATTATTTCTTCCATTTCTTTGCTTTTTTTGTTATTAACTTTTATTGCTCAGTCGATTTTTATTATTTTCTATTATTTCTATATGATAGTTCACTCTTTATTTTATTTTGCATTTATATTTAATAAATAAATTATCTTCATTACTTTGAATTTTTTTATCTCCTTAAAATCTTTCTCAGCTGTCGTTAAAAAGTATTTCAGTATATAAATATATATAATAAAGCTGATTATTTGCAAGATTTACTTATTTTTTGATTAGCAATAACTTTTTCATAGACTACAAATTTTTAACCTATGAATAGGTGAAATGGTTGGGCCAAGGTCTATTTTCAGGTCAACAAGAACATATCACTTTTTATTAGGCGCACAAAGATCCTATTTTCACAAGATCTTTAATCAATTAGCTCGATTTGTTATAATCAGCTTTCATGTTACATGATTTGAAAAACCATTCTAATAAATAAAGTATGTTTTTTTTTTGAGATGATGAAATCCGGTCGCACTTCTGATAGATGATTATGGTCCGTTTCTGATTCTCAAAACTAATTTACAACAAAAATCTAATACATAGGAGTTTTTTTTTAATCCATCCTTCTGACAAACAAAATTAATTTTATTATTGCTACATTTTGGCATGCATATCACTTTTTTTTTATACAATCATTTGATACTTTGATTTCATAATACTTCATATTTTTAAGTAAACAACAACATGAAAAAAAAAATGTATTTTTTTTTTTACATTAACTATATATAAAAGCTTTTAAAAAAAGATAATTCGTTAAAAATAACAAAAACGCATAATAAATATTACATTTCTATCTTAATAGAATCAGATAGTGGGACAATGACCTTTTTGTTAATATCAAGGCGAAGTTGTTGAAAATATCCATCATCGGTAATCCCAGAAATAATGTATCCAGCATTATCAAATTGGTAATTAAATTCTGTTCCTTTAAGAAGTTCAAAACTAAATGATGACCTCGATGTTTTTGATGTATCTATCATATCTTTCTTTGCAGGTATCTCAAAAACATGCATAGTTCCACGTTTAGTGGTCATTATAAAATAATTTGATAAATGATCAAATGCAAGGCCATTAACTTCTGCTGTCCAAAAGCCTCTTTTAAATTTGGCTAGAAGTTTTAACTCCATTACTGACCATAATTGAATTATTCTGCCTTCATCAATAACAATTGCAAGCAGCTCACATTTGCTATCAAACGTAAAATAATTGATGTGTGAAAATTGAATAGGTATTGAGCCAAGTATTTGTTTTGGATCATGATAATCTGAAATATTGAGCTGATCTCCACTGGGCGACGGAAACGCAACCAAGTTGTTGGAACCTGACTGAGTAAGCGCGACACAAAAACGATGAGGGATAGGATTTGCAGTTTTGTATATTAAAGTAAAGTTATTACAATCGTAAAAATTAATATATGATCCATATACAGCAACAAGACAATCGTTTCGGAAATATAAATATTCGACAGGATCGGAAACTTCAAGTAAACGAACAATCTTACTTTCTTGGCATTCCCAAAGAATAATGGTACTCTTTAAAAAACCATTTCTCGAATCATCCCCAGATGCTGCAACTAAGTTTGAATCACTTAATAATGCGATACAGTTGGCACCACCTGCAGGAAAAATGGCTTCGTATAAAACATTCTTGATTGTACAATCAAATATAATAAATCCTCGTGGTGTAGCAATTCCAATCAATTCATTTCTTTGGTCAAAGGCGGTATGATGCATTTTGATTTATATGTATATACAGTATAAGGCAATTAATGGTCAAATATTTTCTTTTAATTTGCAATAAATTTTTGAAAATATATTGAATTAATAAAAACAATTATATTATTATTAATATTCAATATTTAACAAGTTAAACTTGATTTATCAATTTACATGAATCAGTTAATAATTTTTTCTGTTTTTATTTTCTTTTTATAATTTTCTTTATTAGCCGTTGACTATTTTTTTTAATAAAACCACTTTGTTATATTGAATTGTTTATTGAAAAAATTATTAAAGTATTCACAAAATTTGAATTAATCTGAATCTCCATTTTATTTTATTTGGAATTTGTCCTTTAATATCAGCCCAAATTATTCAACAAATTTAATTAATTATAAATATATCGATTTTTGGCTTTTTCAAGCAATTGATCCAATTATACTAAATATAAATGAAAGTAAAAAAAAAAAAAAAAAAATAATAAAAATAATTATATTGAAATTACAGTCTAATTTTATATATAAATTCAGAATGATATCAAATCGAATCAGCATTTCGTCCATTTCTTAATGTATCGACTTCATATTTTAATTGGTTTCTGATTTGAGATAGAATTTCAATTTGTTCTTTAGGACTCTTTTTTCTTAATATATCATACGATTTTTCTTTCAAGTAAATCAGTTCTAAATTGATTGGATTTTGGTTTCGATTTATACCAATTAAGTTTTTGTTAAATGGTGAATCAAATCCATTCTTTGTATATTTATCATTTGAAATGCGAACCATTGAATCGTTTGCCTTTTTAACTGTATCGTATGAATTAATTAAAATGGAGAATAATTTATTGTAACGTTCAGTTCTTGATTTCGTTACAATATTTGCATATCTTTCATATTTAACTATTATGTCGTCTAATAAAGATTTGCTTTTCTCGTCAATATCGAGACTCATTCTAACATTATCTTCATGCTGATGTAGCATGCATTGATATCGTTGAGTTGAGAAGGATACTTCACGTTTCAAGCGATTAAAGTTGGAAATGGATTTCTTTTCTTTAGATGTTAATTCATCTGGATTATTATTTTCTTCTTTATTATTTGGTGTTTGGTCGCTTATGATATCAAGTATTTCACTCATATACGAATCAATTTGAATTAGTTGATCTATTGGCTTTTGAGCTTCTTTAACTTGATCTGATAATTCGTTAACCTCATTTTCCAGAATTGGCAAATTTGATAAACGTTCTTGTGTCTTTTGATTATCGACAAAAATAATGTGTATCATTTGGGCCAGTTGAGTTTGATCATCCAGGGAAAGTTGTTTTGGTAATAAAAGATCTTTGTGAGTATCACTTGAATTTTCAGAATCATCAATTTTGTAATCTATTGAAAAAGTTGATAAGCAATGAATTTGATCTGTGAGATCGAAAGTACTATTAACAAGATTTGTTATTTGTTCAACCAATATTGCGAATTCATTATGAATTAATAAAATTTGTAAACAATGATCAATTTGATCAAAGGGAAGTTCACTTTCCTTATAACTTTTTGTGAACTTATTTAGCTGTTTTTTAATGAACTTAAAACTGAGACTTAATATATAAATCAAAGAAGGATTATGTGTTGTTTGGAATATTTGTTCAAGTACTTTTAATGTAGCCACGTCCTTATGAGAAGAATCATTCAATGCGCTAATAATTATTCTAGTTGAATGTCTCAATTTGTCATAAATTTGAGAAAGGTCAATAGGGCTCATAGAAGAAACAAAATTTGACCAAGATTCGCCAAATTTTGAGAAAAATTGATTATTTAAATTATATCTTCCAAAATGTTCAGGCACCAAAAAAGTGGTTGAAAAATTCAAAATAAATAGCCGAAAAGTGTCATTATATTGATCTGGAATAATCTTCGTTAATTTCAACAGCCTGGACTGAAGTGAGGCCATCTTCACCCGCAGATCAAAAACATCAACGCCGAGAACGAATCGGGAATCATCAGCAGTTGAACAAAAAGTGCAGAGTGAGTCATCAATGACTGCAATCTGGTACAAATCCAAGAACGAGCCGCAGGCATTCATTACCTCGTCGATTGGATGCAGCTCAACAGCGAACGGAGCGCTTTCCAGCTCGCTCTTCAGCCTTTCAAAGGCGAGCATTGCTTCCTCGTACTTCTTGATTGTGAAGGACGACGATAGCATCTCAAAAAGTGACTTTCTGACAAAATTGGCCGATAGGAATAAAGTTGAGAAAAGCAGAATTTGTAAGTTTGTCGTTTGGCTTGGAACTTTTGAGAAAAACCGCTCAAAATCAAAGAATTCAGACTCCATTGTTCCAAGTATCATTGGCAAATTTATTGTCTGACCAAATAACTTCAGAATTTCCATATTAGTCTGCAGCTGCTTCGGGTTGCTTCCAATCTCGCCCTTCAGGATGAACTGGATCTGGTTCTGGAAGTTGATCGATGAACTTTCTGAAATTAAATGGTCGGACTCAGAAAAGTTTTCAATTAAAATGAAGTGAAGTGAAGTGTCAATTTCACATGGGATTCTGTCAGTGTTGCCCAAGTTGAAGCATCGGCGAATCAGGAAGCTGTAGTAGATCATGTTGTAGAGCTTCCGAAAGGCAATAGAAACATTAACCGCTAGTGAAGTCTCCGATGAGTTTTCCTTCAATGCTGAAATAACCGTTTGATAGCACTCAACAAGAGATTTCAGCCATTCAAGATTGTTGAACCTGAATGACGTCTTCACAGTACTCAAATTTTTGGCAAAGTCAGTGAAATCTGAGTCACGGTTTTTCACTTTTTGTCCCATTTCATTAAGAAGGTCAATTGTATGGTCAAATTGGGACAATATTATTTTCTTCGAATTCTTAATAAATTGCTTGAAGTGTGAATAATTCGATGTGAAGTATTCTAGCAACTCATCTTTGGTAATCTCGTCCTTGTTGGGCCCGTTTTGAACCATGCTTTCGAAATTTTCGTTGACGTTTTGAATGAAGGCTTCGTCAAGGGACAAAAAGTGACACATTTTTGTGATAACGTCGTAAAAGTGGGAGTAAACAATAGATGGAACAACGCACTCAATGATTTCCTTCTTCTTGTTCATCTCAAAATAACGGGTAGAATAACGGCTGAACCAAATTTGGCGGGATTTTTCATTAGTAAAGACGTTAAAATCTTTCTTGTTTGAATTTGGCTCGTTTTGAGCTATTTGTGACTGTCTTTGTGCCTTCTCGGTTTTGTTCTCATTGGTTTGGTCATTTTCATTATTTTGAATACTCTTAGAATTTTGAGTGCTTTCAATATTCTGAGTGTTCTCAATATTTTGACTGTCCTCTTTCAAATTGCTTTCATTGCTTTGCTGGTCAGTTTTATCAGTTTGCTGAGTCATGTTTTCATTCTCGCTCTGGTTCTCATTCTCACTTTGGTTTTCAATTTCACTTGTGAATTCCAATTTTGATGAAATTTCTTCAATTTTTTCAATTGGAATATTTTCATTTTTGTAAACCTGTGAAAATTGAATGAACGATAAGAGCGACTGAACTCTTTCTTTCTCTTCGACTCTGTCACGTAATTTTGAGAACAAACCGCAAACCTTCACAATTTTTCCAATGTCAGAGTCCTTGTCAACTTTTTCAGAGATTCTTTGTTTCAGAGCCTCCATTCTGATCTGAAGTTCTTTAATGTTTGACCTTCTTCTGTATTCGTTGCCACTTTTTACCCATGATAACAGCTGCTTCATTAAATTGAGCGTCAAATTATCGTTATCAAAAAGTGACACGCTTGTTTCAATTGTCTTTGAATAAGACAAGATTTCGTTGACCAAATCGTCGAACGAGAAGTCTGAAATGATCTTCTTTAGGTCCTTTCTGAGTCCGTTTATCGACTTGTTGACTTGGATGCTGTCTATGTTGAACAGGTCGATTGAGTTGAACACTTGGAGGTACTCGTTGAAGCATGAAAAATGATCGGCAAGGTCATCGCACATGGTCAATATGTAAGAAAGATGAATCGACGATGAAATGGGAATCGTTCCGATCTCGTCAAGCTTGCAGAAGGCAGCATAGATGTCGTACGTTAAGGAGTAGAAATTAAGCAGATACTGGATCGAGTCCTCGCAAGAAATTGGGAACTCTTGCTGGTAAAGAAGGATCGTTTTTATTCGCAACTCAATGGCCGATAGAGGGTTCGTTGTCACTGATGAGTAGAGCTCTTCTGCCTCTTTCTGGATGTTGTCAAAAATACAGAAAATTGAATGGTCGCTCACTTCACCAAAACTTTGTACGTATTGAAAAAGTTTTACTTCAAGGTTACGAATTGAATTGCGAAGGCCAATTACTTGTGGCAGAATTGAAATGGGGTGGATCTCATAAATCATCGGGTCAGGTACAATGTCAATGCCCCTCTCTCTTAATGTAACCATGTCCTGTGAAATAGAATTCAAGGACCGAAAGGCGCTGACGCGATTAATTGTGTTCATTTTCTCAACTTCCTTGTCGTAGTTTGGATCGTCCTCCGGCACTGTGTGGTACTTGACTGACGAGAGCACTTGCCCGGGTCTCAAAAGTTTCAATGGAAGTAGATCAACAAAGGTCAATTTTTGACCTATAAGTTCGTTTATTTTATCCACTTTTTCTGAGGCTGATTTTATAAGTTTGCAAAAAAATACGAAATCGTGGAATGAAAAAGTGCAGAACTGATTCATGCTCAACTTGTTGTCGTTAAAGGCACTTTCAAGCTCGTTTGTCTTGCTTATGAAGTCGGAGATGTCTTCAGAACTGCTTATTTTGTCCGGCAGCTGGAAATAGTAAAGAATTGATTGAGAAACTTTTTGAAGGAAGAACGATAGCTGTGTAAAGTATTCATTTTTGATATCACTTTGTATTGTGATTTCTAGAAATGAGCGGAGAAGGTTCTGGAAGATGATCGTCGGCCTTGAAATTTTGAATTCTTTCTTCAAAATTGAATTGAATTTGGCCGAATAAGAATTGATTTTATTTTGGCTCTCTGGATCAGACTGGAACTCCTTGATCAGCTCGTCCAAATTAGCGTTTAATTGGTCAGACTCATTCAAATTAAAATTAGCCTTCATTTTCGGTTTCGAAGGTGAAATGAATACTTTGTGGCTTTGTAAAGGAAGGTTGTCTTTCTTTGAATTTTGTTGGACATTTCTAACCGATTTTATCAACGAATAAACCTTCGATCTAAATGAAAGAGAGACTATTAAATGTTCTAAAATAGAAGATGCTTGTTGTAAATTTTCTAAAAGATTTTGAATAACGGTTGGTTGAATTTTTTCAGAAGAATTTGAATCGTTTTCATTCAATTTTTGAATAGATATTAAATCATCGCAAAGCTTGCTTATTAATGCTTGCAATTCTTTAAAGTATGAACTTGATAAATTTGGTATATTGCACGTATATGATTTCGTGACAATCAGTTTTAATGGCTCAATTATCTCCTCATATTGATTATTTTTTTGCGTTGAATTGCAATTGGTTTCATTCAATGATGTATATGTATCATTAATTTTTGCTTGAAAATTAACAATCGTGAATTGTAAATAATTTTGATTTATTAATTGCTCAATGCTTGGTATTAATGAAGCGATTTTGTGGTAAAGAAGTTTATCACAATTTGCATTTGATTTGTTCTTTTCACTAAAATCTTGAATTTGATTGAAAATTTGGGTAAGCTGATCAATAATTTGAGGCGAAAAAGTAGGCGGAGCTAAAGCTTCGGATTTCAGTTTCAATATTATTATAAACTTCGAGACAATCTTAGAAAAAGTATTATTTGTTGTTTCATTTATAAGATTCTCCATCACTTAACAATTTAATGAATCATATGGCTAAATAAGTTATTAAATTATTTATAGCAAACTTTTTCAAAACCTGGAATTTATGAATTTTTGAAAAAAATTTATATTCAAACATAAAAAATATTACAATAATATAAATTTAAATTTATTTATAGTGTATATTTATATATATAATGTCCAGATTTGGAATTGGAATAAATGAATCGAAATTATTTGAGTTATAATAAAATTTCTAAATAGTTTGGTGCATCAGATCAAAAAATAATTGTGAAACAAAAGAGATATTGCAAAAGCAAAATTGCAAATTACTGCAAATAATAATTTTTATTTGTAAAATATTGAGTATTCCAATATAAAATAATATAAATTACATTATTCATATCAATATTGTCTTTAATCGATAACCTATTTACCTTAAATATAAATTAAAAATCAAAAAAAAGCAAAAAAAAGTGTTGATTGAATTTTCAATGTATATATTGAAAAAGTTCAATTATGCTAAGAAATTTACTTTTTAATTAATGCATTTGTATTTATAAATTCACATAGAGAAAAATAAAATAAATTTTATTTATAATTTATAATTATTATGTTATATTTAATAATATATAAAACAAATAAAAATATCATTATTATGGCTAAATAAATGATCTTTAAATATTTTATTTATCATACTTTTAAATGGCAGAAAATTATTCAAAAAGAAGAAATTTTGAAAATTTTCGTAAATGGCGGAAGCAGGTATTAATCGTAGACTTCAGATCGAAAAAAGAAATTTAACAACAAAACCTATCAAAGGCGTTACTTTGTCATGGCCAGAAAATAATCTTAAAAAATGGCTCGTTCAAATAGAAGGCCCAGAAGGCAGTTTATATGAAAATGATGTTTTTGATGTCCAAATTATTTTTGGCCCAGATTACCCAAATAAACCTCCAAGGTTAATGATGAGTACTCCTATTGTTCATCCTAATGTTGATCAAAGTGGAGCAGTCTGTATTGACGTTCTTCGAAGTCAATTTAATCAAACGGTAACTGTAAGACAGATTATTGAAGGAATAATCAATGCATTAGAACATCCAAATGAAAAAGGTAGGTTAAATGCTCAAGTTGGTGACTTAATGGTTAGAGACATGGCTGCTTTTCAAGAAAAAGCTAGAAAGCAAGTTGCACTTAATGTTATGAAGCGAGCAGAACAATGATTTTAATTTTTTGATATATAAAATATATATTGATTTTTAATAATCTTTTTAAACTTTAAAATTTCTTTTAAAACAAATCGAAAGGTTAATATATTAATATGTTATTAAGTTAGAATGGATGTAACAAAAATATCAAAGATTAATTAAAAAGCACTTAATTATCTATAAAATAATTTATATAAATATAATTTAAACACCAACTAAAAATCTTGCAAATGATATAAGATTACTTTTGCTTGGCAATAATGATCTTAAGACAGAAATGCCGCTAGAAATTAATCCTGCAACAACAGATCCAGATCCTGCTCTTTTTGTGACTTTATGAATGATTTCTTCAGAATCTTTATCGGTGAATCTTGATAATGCTAATGGATAAATAGTAGTCGCAGCGATCAAGTTTGATGTAAAGCTCCTTGCAAACGTAAATCCCAAATTTGTCATTAAATTGTCACCTTTTGGAAATATTAGATATTTTGAAAATGTTGTGATATAGCTTTTGTATATTTGATAGGTTAATTCAACTTTCAATTCTGTTTTTAATCCACGAAGCATTTGAGGATAATTATATACATTAGTGTAATATTTTAAAAAGAATATATCTTTAGGTGGTTTAGGGTCTGGCGTATCTTGATAATCTTGATTAATATTGTGAAAGGCAACAGAAATAACTGATCTGTTGATACCAAAAGCAATTCCTTTAATTGGAGCAATGACTAATGACTTAATAAAATTTTCTTTTGTAAATTGCTTTTTTCCATATTGAGCATAATTTTTTTCAAGTATCTGCATTGATGGTTGAAGAAGTGCACTATACATTTCTGAAGTATATGGTTCAACATTTACCAAATGAAATTGATTGGTGTGTTGATTTGGTTCTTGATTTCCTTCGACACCAAATTGATGAAATAAGTACATATAAGTAAAGTTTTTCCAACCGCTTTTTGCGCAGAAAAATATAAATATAAACTATTCAAAATATAAAAAGATTTTTATTTCCATTAAAAAAAAAATGTATAATATCAGCTTTTCTGTAATAAAATAAACTGTATATTTAGTGCATGTTCAAATAATTTCAAAAATAAACTGATGTTAATGAAATATGCTGATCGATAATGAACATTATAATTATATTAAATACATTTATTTAATTTATGTATATATTTCTGTAATTAAATATTTTTATATGAATCATATATAAAAATTAAGGAGATTTTAATACATTTTTTGCATTAAAGATTCAGTATCTTTTTCAAAAATTTAATAAAAAGTAAATTAGGCACTATTTGTTCATTTTCTTTCAACACTAGAAGCAAATCATCAGATTACTAAAGTAAAAATATGGAGAAATTTTTCTAAAATAATATTAACTAATTTTCTTCCAAAAAGAAATTGAAGAATAAAGAATCCTAAATTCATATGATATACGACCATAAGAATATTTTTTTGGAAATAAGAAACTTTGAAATCTTTTAGTGCACGAGAAACGACTACCTTGCATGTTTGCCTCAAAAAATTGAAAGGAAATTGAATGAAGCATTCAAATTTGAAAACTAACCGATAATTCTGAAAAACTCTACATATAAGTAATAATGATTTGATTGTGAAGATAAACGGTCTTTTGATTTAAAAAGTCGCAACTTAATGAAAGAAACGATAAAAAAGAATTTAAAAAACTTTCAATGCTTTATTTTTTTATAATACCTAGATATAGCAACCTCTCAATTTCATTCAATTTTCCAAACTTATTGAATGCAAACGATAATACTGTTTTTATAGAAATTTTTGGATTCTGATGTTTATTTTTTATACAATCAATTTATTGAATAAGTATATCTTTGAAAATAGTTTATTAATAAATCAAATTTATTTTAATATTATTTTATAAATATATTTTTATTTCATTTAAATGATTTAAGATTAATTGAATCTAATTTGATATTAAATTTTATTTTTTAAAATAATTATCTAACGAATTTAATTGAAAAATTGAAATAAATTGAGTCTTCAGAAAATCAAACACCACTTTTTCAGGGGAAATTTAAAAGAGCCCTCAAATATTCTATATTATGCTGACTGTTCAACTCAAATATATATTCTTCCAATTCAAATATTGAAGGCTATTTTAAAAAGTTGCTATGTTTATTAATACCTTTAATTCACTTTTTCATTCAAGAAGATAAATTCACATTTGTATTAATATCACAGTTTTAAAAATAATGCCTAATTGATTTGGTATTTGAGATGAATATATATCATGATTGTACCTTTTTTAAAATAGTTGATTTCTAGAATTATCTTTTTTGAAAAATTACCTTGCATAGACCATTCTTTCAATATTAATTTCAGGCATTGACAAGGTTTAAATTTCATAGTTAATATACAAAATATTAGAAAGTATGCATTAGATATTCTACCTTCAGTTTATCAATTCAAAATTTCAATTAGAAACTCAAATTATACGTTATTAGAAATTTGGGGAAATATTTCTCTTTCATAACTAATGTCTTCTCGGAAATCATTGAAATCATTAAATTCAATCTTTTCCGATGCTCCGTCAGAAAGCGAATTTCAATTACCTTCATCAAAGATATATACAGAAAGAGATTATAAAAATTATCTTAATCGAAAAGGAGCGCAAAAAATGGACAGCAAGAGATTTTTATTTGAATTACGAAAAGCATTTGATGACGCTGACGCTGAACAGAAAGGCTGGATTTCTCACGATCAATGGATGAATTCTTCTCTTCGTTTTTATATTTTGGATGGTAAACTATCAGAAACAGAATTCGATAAATATTTTAGGAAAATTGATGCTAATTCTGACGAAAAATTAACATGGGAAGAATTGGTTTGCTATATGATTCAAGAGATTACGACGCGTGAGCTCAAAATTGACAATGAAAACACTCGTCTTATTACAAAAGTTCCAATACCACCACCGCCAAGGAATCATCAGCATCGAGACATGATTCGCCGCCTAATAATTAATAAAAGAACAGGAGATTATACTACATTAAGTACAGACTCGATTCGATTTTGGAATTCAGCTGACTTATCATTGAAACATGTAATTACAAATCCAGGATATTTTGCTGATTTTTATATATATGATAGTTTTTTTATAATGGTCGTTGCAACAACAGAACGACGATTGCTCTTTTATGAACTTGAAAAATATTCAGTTCTTCCTGTTGAGATATGTGCTTCACCATCAACTAAGAGTATCAAAATGATGAATATTGAAGAAGCCCAAAATACATTGAAAGCATTGGATTCTCCACAAATTCCGATGTTTAACGTACCAAAAGTGATCTCTGAAGCAGATTATCCTAAAAAAGATCCGAATTCTTTAGCATTTTTTATTGGCGATGATGATGGAATAGTTGAGCTTTTTCAATTACTGATTCCTCAGAGAAGAAAAGGAACAGATTATATAGTTGAAAGGGTAGGACGTTCTCAAATTCATACTGAGTCAATTCTTGAAATTAAACCAATACAACTACTAAACTGCTATGCGTCCAGCTCATCAGATCGTACTTTAAAATTCTGGCAATACACTGGATCAACTTTCTCGATTATCAAGACTTTTACTGATTATAATCCGATACATGGATTTATTTTTTTAGAACAGCAAAAAGCTCTTATAACATATGGAGCATCAAGAGATGTTTTTGTATGGGGAATTAATCCACCTCGAAAAATTTTTACTTTAGGTGATCATTATAATCAAGTTCAATGTATTTCAGAATTTGCCACAACAAGCAAAGAAAGATATCTTGTTGTAATTACAAACAGAAAGGAATTCCGTATCTGGGACTCCACAAGTTATAGATTAGTTAATGAATGGGTTGATCATTCTCTACAGCGCCCCGAAAATTTATTTTCAGTTGCACAATTCGACTATAATCGTCTTTGTCTTGTTGCATGTTCAGCTTATCCTTCAAAATGGGCTGAAGATTTTACAACTCAGCTTATTTATTTTGAACCAGTAACACACAACTACCCAATTGTAGGCTGTTTTTATTCAAGTGAATATGATCAACTAATAACTTGCGATTCCGTATGTACAATCAAAGTTTGGAATTACATGAATGGCACAATTGAAACAGCTCATAAACAAAAGCGTACGTTTAATTCGCCAAACATTTTAGCAGCTTGTTTAGATAATTCATCACGAAGACTAGTTACAACTACTTATAACGGGCAAATTTCTATTTGGAATTTTAATAGTGGACAAGAAATCGTGAAGTTTACACCAAACGATCATTCCTTGATATCAATTTTCAAGTGTGTAATTATATCAAATAGAGAATATCTTGTTTGCTGTAGATGGGATCGAAAGATTCTTCTCTTTATCGAAACTGATCCATGTGAATATGAGCTATATCGTTCTTTCAATGGTCACAAAAGTGATATTACATCAATTGCCCAATCAATTGTAGGCCTTGTTTCAGGTGATGCTAGTGGAGCAGTAATATCATGGGCAATCAATACAAGCTCACCTCAAGCAATTGGATATATCGCGTCAGGAGCAATGGTTGAATGTATAGAATGTGCTAATTATCAAGTTTTTGTTGGTGATTCAAATGGAGCAATATCAATATTTGCATTACAAAAAATGAACCTAATTACAACATTTGATGCGCATGGAATTACTCGCCCTTATTCACTGTCTTCGATTGTTGCTGATGAAAATAATGACGCCCTTTACTCTGCAGATAATTATGGATATGTTAAAAAATATCAATTGAGCAACCTTGAAAACGGCCAAATTTACAGATGTCATCAAGATGATATTATTTCTCTAACTTTGGTTAACGGTGGAAAACATATAGCAACTTGTGGTGTTGACAAAACAGTTAGAATTTGGGATACAGACACTTTTGGCTATTATGGATTTTTGAATGAAGAAGGAAATCATTGGTCATTAATCGATGGTGATATTGAAGGTGATATTGTAAAATATCACGGAAAATTAGCTCGACCTTTTGAGATTGATGATCAGCATTTCGTTCAAGTATTTAAGCCTCCTCTTAAAATGAATTCGACAGATTTATTAATAAAAAAGATGAGAAGGCAATCGATCATGAAGATGTCAAAAGTAGTCTTAGCTAGTAATAGAAGTATAAATGTCAAGATTACTCCTGAAAATATAATACCTGAAGTAAATAATGAACCAGAAGAAGAAGGATTCACCTTAAAAAAGTTTACAGAGACAATTGATGAGTTTATGCAAGATATGAACCAAAAAAATTCTAAACGAATATTAGATAAAGCAAAATCGGAATTTTTATCAAAATCAATAACTGAAACATCAACTGTCACTCAACCTGATAGACAATTACAGACAACAACGCGACCAACGGAATTGATTCATCAAATTCAAAATCTTTGTTCGAAATCTTACAGAGGCGAAACAGGAAAATTAATTGTTTCGTCTCTAACTAAGCCATCGAACTCAATTACTACGCATTTAAAGAACTTTGATATAAATATATTGAAGCCAACTAAAAGGCCGCCAAGATTAACAAAGAAAAATGCTTTGCAATCGCTCGATACTTTCGGATCTGATCATTTGCCTCTCTCGCTTAATATTGTTTAATGCTATTTTTTTATGTGCGTATTTATTTATATTAAACTATGTTATTTATGCCCTTAAATCATTCTTTGTTGTGATTTTTTTATTTTCAAAAAGAAAAGAAGAGAAAGATACTTTTTTCTCATTTCTTTAACGTTTAATTGTCCAGTTGATCGAGGAAACATAAAATTATATCATGCATGTTCAAAATGTTCTGTCAAATCTGACATTTGAATTAACATTTTCATTAAAAACAATGAAATCAGTGATTTTGGATATCTTGATAAAATTTTTTATGTTTTGTAAAATTTGAATATTCACTTTTTGATAGCATTTTTGGCTTATACTAAAAATATCAAAATAACTATAACAAAAGAAAGGTAAACGGAGGCCGTTTATTTTGTCCGTTAAAAAAAATAAAAAAAACATCAATAACAATTGTTCTTTTGGACCAGTTATAAAAAAAATCACATTGATGAGAGATATTTTGATATTTCAAAACAATATTATAATTTATGGAGTAGAAATTTATCTTTTTTTTGTACTTTTGATTATCATGGATATTAATCATGAACAAAATGTTTCGATTATTACTTCACCTCTAATGATTTATATTGTATGTCAGTATATAATATTGGCTATATAGACAAAAAATAAAATAATCGTAACATTTCCCTAATATCATGAAAATATTTTTTCAATGAATTTTTTTATGAATGGTAACTTTTTGTTAAATTATCTAACTTTTTGTGATATAATGATAAAACCAAAAGTATATATTTATATATCTTTTCAAAGAAAATTTATTTTAGATACATTTATCATATATTATTTTAAATTTAATATCTATATTTTAAAATGTTTTTTTATTTTGAATATTAATTAATATTTGTATATATAATTGAACTTTTTTAAATGATTTGCAAAAAATGGAAAAAATAGAAAGCAAGTTTAAATTACAATAAATTATTTAAGTATATGTATTTTTCTTATTATGGTGATGAACTTAAATTTTATTGTCCCCTCCAAAAGATATTAGTTGGCAAAGGAACAGCCCAATATTAAAAATACTCAACAAAAAAGAACAGTTTAATGATATTCATCAACAGATTCAGTTAATTCAATATCAACACATACTCAAAAAAACATTTGAAACAATCAAATTTGATTAATAATTTTTTCATTATCAATCTAATTATTTTTCACAAATTTCATTATTTTTTCATACTTTTTAATAAGTATACAAATTATTTTCATCTATATTCATAAAAAAAATTGATTTACTTTATGCTTACTATAATATGTTCATCAAAATTCCTCAATTTAATATAATATTAGCAATATTTACATGCATTTATATATCTATACTATTTTATATTTTTATAAATGCATAATAATATTGGTTAAATGATTTTAAAATAAGATATTTGCATTTTTAATTCTTTTAAATTGAATAGTCTTTATTTAAAAATACAGAAAATTTAATGACTTTATTATTTTTATTTTCTCAATATATTTTGAATAAGCTTTCAAAATATAAATTTATAAATATGCTTTATACTGGAAAATAATAAATAATATTTGTATATTATAGATAAAAAATATAATAAATTATATAAATATATAAATAGTAATATATAACTAAACAATATTTAAAAATGGGTTAGAAAAAACAGTTTCTAGGCAAAATCCTCTTAGAGCACCTAGAAATATTTTGAATACATACTTGACGTTAAAATTCAATTTCTTCACTTTTTCTATTAAATATTTTAAAATTGATATTATTCCAATTTCCCTACGACAGATCTTATTTGCTTCTAAATAAAAAATGTTTAAGATAATAAATTAAATTTATATTTTATGATTATTTAACGAAATAAGAAAATTGAAAAAAAACCAAATTCGTTTACCTTTACAGCATAAATTTAAACGAAACAGACCTCTCAATTATAGTTTGTCTTATCGTGGAAAATGAAAAATACTTTTAAAAAACATAGTTTTTTGCTAATTTTTTTAATAATTTTTTAATCGTTTAAAAGTAACTTTTTTAATTAAATTTTAACGTTTAGAAAATATTTTTTTCGATCATAAATAATTGAAAAATATATAAATCACGATCATTAAAATTTCAGTTAAATATTATCGTCTAACGATTAAAAAAATCTCAAAAAAGCTCAAAATTGAATGAATTTTTATACGAAAACCTTTCAATTTTTTCGTATACCGCTTTTTTTTGGCCTTAAATATGGTGAATAAAAACGGTTTCTTATACGAAAAACCGTCGATTTTTTCGTATACCGCTTTTTTTGGCCTTCCCTATGGTCAATTAAAATTGAATACTTATTCGATTTTTTTTTTAATTTTACATAACCGTTTATATTGACCTATTATAAGGCAGATTATTTTAGCCTTAAGCTGCCAAATAAATAATCAAATTTTACTACAATAAGCTTATTGTAATGGCTAAATATTTTACCTTTCAATTTCAATGTTTTTAAAATATTGTTATATCTCAGTTTTTTATATTAAAATCATTTTATTTATTTATTTATTTGAAATAAATATTTACTATTCAAAAATTGTGTTACAATATTTTTTCAATTATTACGTTTTTTACAAAAAATGGTTATATTTTTTTCTATTTTTTCCTTATTGTAGTAAATTTAGTTCCATTACGATAAAAATTAGCTGTAAAAATATTTAATTATTTTATTATTATTCAAAATATGTGAATCAAATTTATTCATTAAAACCTTCATAGAAATGATCATTAATATCTTGTCTATTTGCATCATTGTTTTGTCCATTAGCAGAATTATCTTTCTCAAGAACAATCCTACCAAATAATATGTAATATGGTGGCTTGAATATGATATCTTTCATAATATTCAAAATCTCTTGTATTTCATCTATGAATTCTTTTGCAAGAATCGGAATTTGGTTCACAAATTCGAACAGATCGCCAATTTTATCAAAGAAAATTCTATCATCTTTATGCTTAAAATGAGCTTTTTTGAAATAAGCGGTGATATCTTTGTCATGCACAAAAATCTCTTTTTGTTTTAAGTCAAGAAATGCTTCATTCTTTTGTTTTTGATGAACAAAAATTTTATATTTGTCTTGTTTTTGTATATCATGTATTTTACCTTTATTTAGTAAATCAGTAATTTTGCATTCATCTTCTTGTTGTTGTAGATTAGTCACTTTGTCATTGTTTTGTTGTTGTTGTTGTGAATCAGTCACTTTGTCATTGTTTTGTTGTTGTTGTTGTGAATCAGTCTCTTTGTCATTGTTTTGTTGTTGTTGTTGTGAATCAGTCTCTTTGTCATTGTTTTGTTGTTGTTGTGAATCAGTCTCTTTGTCATTGTTTTGTTGTTGTTGTGAATCAGTCTCTTTGTCATTGTTTTGTTGTTGTTGTGAATCAGTCACTTTGTCATTGTTTTGTTGTTGTTGTGAATCAGTCACTTTGTCATTGTTTTGTTGTTGTTGTGAATCAGTCTCTTTGTCATTGTTTTGTTGTTGTTGTGAATCAGTCACTTTGTCATTGTTTTGTTGTTGTTGTGAATCAGTCTCTTTGTCATTGTTTTGTTGTTGTTGTGAATCAGTCTCTTTGTCATTGTTTTGTTGTTGTTGTGAATCAGTCACTTTGTCATTGTTTTGTTGTTGTTGTGAATCAGTCTCTTTGTCATTGTTTTGTTGTTGTTGTGAATCAGTCTCTTTGTCATTGTTTTGTTGTTGTTGTGAATCAGTCTCTTTGTCATTGTTTTGTTGTTGTTGTGAATCAGTCACTTTGTCATTGTTTTGTTGTTGTTGTTGTGAATCAGTCTCTTTGTCATTGTTTTGTTGTTGTTGTGAATCAGTCTCTTTGTCATTGTTTTGTTGTTGTTGTGAATCAGTCTCTTTGTCATTGTTTTGTTGTTGTTGTGAATCAGTCACTTTGTCATTGTTTTGTTGTTGTTGTGAATCAGTCACTTTGTCATTGTTTTGTTGTTGTTGTGAATCAGTCTCTTTGTCATTGTTTTGTTGTTGTTGTGAATCAGTCTCTTTGTCATTGTTTTGTTGTTGTTGTTGTGAATCAGTCTCTTTGTCATTGTTTTGTTGTTGTTGTTGTGAATCAGTCTCTTTGTCATTGTTTTGTTGTTGTTGTGAATCAGTCACTTTGTCATTGTTTTGTTGTTGTTGTGAATCAGTCACTTTGTCATTGTTTTGTTGTTGTTGTTGTGAATCAGTCTCTTTGTCATTGTTTTGTTGTTGTTGTGAATCAGTCTCTTTGTCATTGTTTTGTTGTTGTTGTTGTGAATCAGTCTCTTTGTCATTGTTTTGTTGTTGTTGTGAATCAGTCACTTTGTCATTGTTTTGCTGTTGTTGTTGTGAATCAGTCACTTTATGATTGCTTTTGGTGGCCATATATTGTTCAAAATCTATATTTATATTTGGTTGCATTTTTAGATTAAACAAAGGGAAATATAAAATGAAGCATTTGAGGTATGAAAAGTAGTTTCTTGAAGTTTTATTTTTTGGCATTATAAATTTGAATTGGTAAATGAAATCCTCATTATTTAAATTCAGTTTTAAGAATGATTTTTTCAAGTATTTTTTAGCTTCATCAACATTACTTTGCGAATAGTAGTGCATGAAGAGCTTCAGATTTGTATAACACATGATAAATGTTTTAGATATTTCCAATCTTATATCAAAATGTTCGTGTTCAAATAAAACTAATGGTTCATCTTCATTTTCGGAAGCTTTTATGTAATGATTTATTGCCTTGTTTATGTCGCCATTTGATTCATAAATATTCGCAATATTGAAGTCAGCAAGTGCAAATTTTTCTCTTGAAGAATCTTCATATCTTGCCATTGCATTATTAATTGAATTCTCAAAATATTGATAATATAAGCCAAGGTTGTTTTTTGCAAATAAGTAGCTATTAGAAGCTGCTTTATAAATATAATTGAGAGCTTCTTTATCTTCTTGAAATAGTTTAATTAAACCTAAATCATTGCTTTAAATATATGAATATCCAAAGAAGTGATGCTTTAATGAATAAGAATTTTGTTCTAATTCTCGAAATAAATTTGAATTTTCTTTGATTTGAATGCATTTTGAATAATATTTTGTTGCCTTCTCATTATCTACATCGATATTCATGCCTGTTGAATAAATACTGCCTAATTTGAAATAGGCTTCATAATCTTCCTTTTCTCCTGATGCTTCATAATAATTTATTGCTTTCTTAATATTCTTTTCAGTACCAAAACCATTGTAATAAATGTCTCCAAGTAGCAAATATGCATCTGGACTTTTCTGATCAGCAGCTAATTGAAAATATTTTATAGCTTCTTTATAATTTTGCTCAACACCATAGCCTTTATAATAAATATATCCGATGTCAAACAATGCATCATATTCATTTCCTTTGGCTGCTTTTTCATAATATATTTTTGCCTTTAAATAGGCTTTGCTCAACGCCAAGGCCTAAGAAGTACATGGTTCCAATTAATGTAAAGCCTTCAAATCCATTATTCATTTTAGTTATGTTCTTAAAATATGTCATAGCCTTGCAATAATCAATAGATACACCTAGTCCCTGCTCATATATAATCCCTAATATTTTCAATGTGTCAATATCAACATTGCTTATCTTTTTTAAGTATGATATTGCTATTGTATAATTAATTTCAACTCCTTGGCCTGTTAGATAACAAAAAGCAATATTGTAATGAGCATCTACGTTTCCAAGCTTTGAAGCTAGATCATAATATTTTATTGCTTTTCTATAATTTTTTTCAACACACCTGCCAAAATAAAAAGCATCGCCTAAAAAATTATAAGCAAATGAATTGCGGTTTTCACCAGATAATTTATAGTACTTTTTGGCTTTTGAGAAGTTCTTTGTAACACCATATCCACCATTATAATAAATGTTACCTATTTTTGCCAATGCTATTGATTTATAGGGTGTCCGAAAAAATTTGAGCATCTCTATTTGTGATAAATGAAAATATTTTTTTTTCTTTTTAAAATATAGTTCAAATGCTGTTTTTATTGTGCTATTAAAAAATCTTCCAGATATTAAATGTGTCAATAATTATGAACAGTTATTTAAGTTAAAAAAGTAAACGTATAGAAATTATAAACGTATTTATTATATTTTTTATTGGCTACTTAAATATTTTGGATATATTTAGATTTAGAATGTCCATGGAGCTGAACAATATAAATTATAATAATTAATGGAGTTAACTGTATTATATTATTATTTTATAAATAAATATTCAAGTTCACTTGATGATAAAAATGTTAAGAAAAGATCCTTATATGTTTTTCTGAATTGAATCACTCATGAATTGATGATCGATCTATTAATCAACGAGACATAAAGATAGCCAATTTTCATAAAAAGGGAATTATTTGTTGCACAATTAAGAATTAAAAAAAGGCATATGCTTTGTTTGGGTTGAATAGCGGATTGTGAAAATTTGATTTTATTCACTTTTTCATATCTGCTAGTTTTCTCTCAAAAAGTGAAATGAAATCAGATTTTTTTGCAATTTTTCCAGCTCAAATTTTAATATTAAAATGAAACTATTCCGAATTTATAATTAGTAAGATGTGAAATTTAAATCCCAAAGATTATATCTTCATGCAATTATTTCTTTGTTCATGAAGGTCAACGAAATTCAATTTTGTTCAAAAATGTCAAAAATTTCAAAATTCGCACATAATTACTATTTTGGAAAAATAAAAAGATGCAATTTATATATATATAATTTATTTGTTGTATGAAGAATATTATTTAATAAAAAGAATTTACAGTTACTTATTATTCATGTCAACAAGATTGCAAATATTTTGCCATGATTCATACAAATTTTTTTTTGAATACAATACAAAAAATTCTAATCAAAAATCAATCAACAAATGAATTCATTTAATCTACACATAAGTTTTATATAATACATATGTTTACATTTTTAAATTTGTTTTGTTTGCTCCATCAAATGAATCCTAATGAAAAAAAATTAATTGTTTTCCCAAAAAATTCAATATTCAAAGATGCAAAGTTAAATGAATCATATTCAAATTAATATACAAGATTCTGGCTTAATTTTAATATTATATATATTATATTAATTACAGTTATTAATAAATCAAAAACTATCTTTATATCTTTTATACAGATGTAGATGCTCAAATTTTTTTGGACACCCTATATCTAGATTTGATACTTTTTTATAATATTCTTTTGCTTTCTTATTGTTTATTTCAATTCCAATTCCATTGTAATAAATATCGCCAATAGCCAAAAAATTGTTTGCTAATTGATAATAATTAATTGCAGTTTGTGTATTTTGAGGAACTCCAAGACCGTTCAAATATAAAATGCCAAGTTTATCAAACGATGATTGTAAATGAAAATTTAAATTAACTAATTTTTCGTAATAATCTTTTGCTTTTGAATAATTTTGTGCATTAAAATAAAAATCTCCCAATTGATCAATGGACATTATATCGTCCAATAAAGCTGCTCTTTCTAAATAGTAGATTGATTTTGGAATGTCTTTCGCAACTTCTTCGCATCCTTTACTATAAATTTCATATAAACGTTTAATTGCATTAATATTATTATTATTGGCAGCTTGTTTATAATATTTTATTGCTTGTTGAATGTCAATATCTTCAAATATTTGTCCAAGTTCATAAAAGGCTTCATAATAATTCAGTTGGGCTGCCATTTTATAATATTTTAAAGCCATCTTTTGATCTTTGGTAACAAGTTCGCCAGCCATATAAGCATATCCAACTTCATAACAACCAGCAGGACTATTTAATTCAACAGTTTTTTCTAAATATTCAAAAGCTTTTTTTAAATCTGGTCCTACAGCATTATCTTCTGAATATATTTCACACAATGCGAAATATGCTTCAGGATTTTTTAATTCTGCTGCTTTTTTAATGTATTTTAAACCTAGTAAAAAACTTTTATCGCTATCAGGTTCATCACCGTTTTCATCGATGTAAATTTCACCCAAATTCAAAAGAGCAAATGAATGTTTACGTACAGCAGCCAATTATAGTAATAAATTGATTTTGAATAATCAATTGGAACATATTTATTACTTTTATAAAATTCTCCTAACCTGAAAAGAGCTTCTGCATTATTAAGATTAGCTGACTTTTCATAGTTTTCTTGAGCTTTTATATAATCAAGAACAACATAGTCATTTTCATAAAATATTCCTAACTTTAAAAAAGCTTCAGAATTGTTCTGTTCAGTTAACATTTCATAATATTCCATAGCTTTGGAATAATCTTTATTAACACCAAATCCATTTTCATAAATTTCGCCTAATTTAAAAATTGCATCCGCATTTTTATGCTCTGCCAAAATTTCAAAGTATTTAATGGCTTCAGTATAATTTTGCTTATAGAGAAATTCATTATAATAAAGAGTGTTTAACACTGAGAATAATTTGGGACACTTTTGAAATATTGACAATACAAACAAATCTTTCAATTGCAAATATTTTTCTTTAAAGTTGTCAAATTTTGAATAAATAATAATGAAATCATTTGGATCATTTATTTGCAATTCATTTGATGACTTATAATAATTTTTTGCTTTTTCATAGTCTTTTGAAAGTCCATGGCCATTAAAGCATAAATTACCAAGGAATAAAAGTGCCCTTGAATCATTAAATAAAGCTGCTGATTGATAATATTCAGCTGCTTTATTATAATCTTGTATAACATCATAACCGTTTTCATAAAAAGTTCCAATTTTAAACAACGAATAAAGGTCTCCTAAATCAACCAATTTTTTATAATAATTCATTGCTTTCTGGTAGTTCTTTTTAACAAAAAAGCCGTAACAATAAAATGTTGCCAATATTGAAAGTGACATTAAATTGTTCAATTCAGCTGATGATTCATAACATTCAATTGCTTTTTCATAATTTTGATCAACGCCATTTCCGTTAAAATAAAGATTTCCCAAATGCAAAAATGCAGAAGAATTCTTTAAACTAGCTGATAACTCATAATATTCTTTAGCTTTTTGATAATCTTGTTCCAAACCTTCATTGCCATTTTCATATAGACATCCTATTGTTAAAAGAGAATTTGAATCGCTTTGTATTGAAGAAAGTAGATAAGCTAAGCAGGGTTTCGTAGCTTCGCCACTTCACCCTGCTTAAAGTTGTTACATCACACCACTTAACACGTCACCTCACGTTAAACTCATGTCACCACCTCATGTTATCACCTCACGTTAAACTCACGTCATCACCTCATGTCATCACCTCATGTCACACGCCACATATCACGTCACACAACGGTTCACATAACGTGGTTCAACTGTAAAGTGTTTAAGTAACATCAAATGGCATACGGACGTGATGCTCCGCCAAGTGAAACAGTACCATTACCTATTGAAACAGTATATAATTCATCTAATGATTCACTATCATGTATAATAAATGGTAATGAATGTTACTTTACTAATGGTTCTAATCATTTTAATCGTATATATTTTAAGTATCCACCTGAATGGCTTACATCTGATGTAGGTGAGAAGATTATTGGTGTACGTAACATGAAAATCACTGTAAAAACATCCATGCAATTAAACTTCACACTATACATTCGTAAAAATAGAAAGGATAAATTCGATAATATGGCCAGTATGATTTACCCTCATGATAATCCTAGTAATCTTGATGATGAACAGATACAAGACGTGGTTGATCGTTTGGATAGAGATGATTGTAGAGTATTCAAGATTGATTATTGTCACGACATATTTGATAACCTAGATGATTTTATTGCAGATTTAATCGATACAATTAAAGATGAAAGCATATATGATAAACTTTACGATAATATAATCACAGCAACTAATGATGATAATGAAGATGAGGCTGAATTTAAAGCTAGACAGATTGAATCAATTGAACAGTTGAATAAAGATAAGGATGATTACTATCTAATGTGTTTACGTAATGATATATCATTCTATCTCGACGTTGATAGTGACATAAATATAATTAAAGACATTGTTGATACAACATTACTAGTTTTCGCTGGTAAAAATCCTGAATACTACATTGATTTTATGATGACAGCTAGAAATGATGATGTTACATATAAAAAGCTCTATGAATGGGGTGATCTTGAAGATGAACCATTATATATTACCAAGGTGCAACAAGATGAACTTGATTTTACTTACCACGATGATGGTACACCAAATGATAGGTTGGATTTCGATACATCATGTTATTTTGACCTTGATGATGATGACCGTGTTGATTTACATGATATAATTAAGTTTCATCGAGAATTATCATTCAAAAATGTAATGTTAACCCCTCAATGTGAAGTAGCTGCATCATTTGCCAGTCAATCTAATCACAACCTCATTGGTAGAACCAACGAAATGTACACACCAATTAAATACTATAAGTTGAATGACAATGATGATAAATTCTGGATTGACTTTTATGATAGAAATGAGATTACTGTTCCAGTTTCATTTAATGATCATCTTGTATTTACAATCGATATGGTATTCTTACAGAATCGTAAGTTAATATATACTTAATAACATTTTTACTTTGCATTGATCAAATGAGTAGAGTCAAATTCAATACCATTGATGAAGTCTATGCTAAGTACCCCACCAATTCACTACCTAAGTTCAAACGCATAGCCAATCGTTATGGTTTCACTGATGATGAAGCTAAACACTATCTCAACACAATGGTTGTACACGATCAACGCAAGCCCAAACCTAAGTTCATGCATATATATTCGAAGCTACCACATGCATTTCAAATGGATACGTTCATTGATCATAAAGCAGCAGGCCAACCTAACTACTTAATACTAATCAACATCAACACACGTAAAGCATATGCTTATATGATACACGGCAAGGGTGCTAATGAAATACATAGAGCACTTAATGAGTTCATCAAAGTTGAACCTCAATGCAAAGCCATTATGTCAGATGAAGATGCTTCTTATTTGTCCAACACAGTGCTTGACTTCATGCAACAACATAACATCATATATACAACCACAACTGATAACGATCATAACAAGCTTGGTATTATCAACCGCTTCATGAGAACAATACGTGATATGCGATTCAATCAACCAAAGCTAAGTGTACTACAGATAGTTGACTCATACAATGACATGCCACATGGTTCACTACATAACAAGTCACCCAATGATATCACTCAAGATGACGAGTTAACATACATACATGAGATGGAACATCAAGTTAATCCATATGATTTCAAACCAGGTGACAGAGTTAGGATAGTGTTTGATGCAAATCCATTCGTTAAACATCGTTCGAACCTATCTAAAGTTGCATACATAGTTGATTCTAATGATGGTAACCAATTCTTGATACGATCTACAGATGGATCTGTCAATACAATGCCAGGTTACAAACTCGTTAAAGCAGCTAACAACATTCCATTAGCAACCACACTTGATGATGGCAAACGTGGTGTGGTTAAATCAATCACATCATATAACAAATCAAAAGACACATACAATATCATATATGATCTAGGCAATGGTTCAACAATGAAAGACACTATCCCATCTAAGAACATGCGTGAAGGTCACCCAACTAAGCTCTCAACAATGGAACGACAGTACTGGCTTAAACGTAAGACCATACCAGATCACATTAAGAAGTTCATCTAATATCAAATGAGTCAACATAAAAACGTTATGAATGAAGTTAAACATCTTATTCAAGAGTCGTTACGTAAAAACCAACGTGATATTGAGATGGCATTGATTAAACCACTAAGTGAAGAGTATCCATTCTCATCAAATGGTATCTACTTTTTAATCGGTAAGATGGGCGCTGGTAAATCATTCTGGATATGGTCACACATCATGATAACTGAACGACTATTCGCTAAGCCATACTATAGTAAGATCATCTTCTGTTCAACGTCGGGCAAACTTGATAAGACAGCTGAAGTACTATCCAAAAACGTTAAGACACCCATTGAATACATCAAAGAAGAACATCTATTGCCATATCTCAAGCGTCATCTCAAACGCAAACTCAAGTACTATGCTATGGTTAAACATGTGTTATCAAAAATGGTTGACACCAATGAGGAGATGGCAAGAATCATTTCAAAGCATTCGTTAAGTGAGATTGAAGATAGGATTGCATACATAGCAAATAAGCTAGTTAAATATCAAACAGCTTCATACCCATACAACACACTGCTGGTTCTTGATGATGCAGCTGGATCACCACTACTTAAGAATGGCAACAGTGAACTATGTCGTTTACTAACTAAGACACGTCACTACAACTTAACCTGTATCATAGCAGTGCAAACACTTCGATTCGTTCATCTCAACGTTAAACGTTTAGCTACTGACATCATATGCTATAGTGGCTTCAGTAAAGAGGATTTCACATCAATGCTACAGCAAACACCTAACAATCTTGACATTAAATCAACTACAGAAGCATACCTCAATCATAAAGGCCAACACGATAAATTCATAATCAATATCACAGCCAATCAATCACACTTTGAAGTTTAATGAATTACAAACATGGGATTCAAAAGTTTCATTACCAGTGGATGGAACAGATTAAAAAGCGATATTCATCAAGGATTGACTGGTGCAAAGAATGCAGCTCACCACATATGGAGTGCCACTAAGAAGGGGTTGATTGGTGCAAAGAACTATGCTATGAACAATCCTAAAGCAGTTGGCAATATACTACATGCTATCACACCATTTGCAACAGCATTCAATCCAACGTTAGGTGCAATCACTACAGCAGGTGCCAATATATTCAGTCACATACCAAAGGGGTCGGTCACAGATAAGCTAGTTAAAATCAGTGAACAGTTTGCACGTGGTGAGTTGAAACCAAGTGGATCGCCATCAACACAAGCAGCAGCTGACTCACGTAAGCGAACACACAACGCAGTACCATTTAGAAGTGTTTAACGAGGTGTAAATGAGTTTCAACACAAGAACTAATGCATATAGATCGAACAATTCAGTTATCGTATCTGGACCTGGTACGATGTATAATGAAGTAACTAGACCTAGATCAAATACCAAACAATATTATGCTAATACTAACACCCATGATGTAACCGCACCATATATAAAGTCAAGTAATAAACGCAAATCATCACGTAAGTGAACATTATTGACTTTTTATTTTTGTGTATTTCAAATGTCCAAATATGTTACTGGCATGAAGCGCAATCAAATCATTCAACGTTGGTTGCAAGGCATTGATGATGAACAATATGAAGTGTTCCCTACTAAGAAAGAGGGCAAGTACATTGTTAAACAACGAAAGCAACCACTCATTCATAGAGATAAATCATCAGACAACCTCAATGGTATGCTTGAATCAAGTAGTAACTCCAATGTTAACTCAAGTGATAACTGCATCAGAGATGTAGCTGCTGGCAAAGTCAGTAACTCCAATGATGAACCACCATCACAACATGAGGAAGCACAACCTATGCATACACCAACACGCATACCTAATAGAGACAAGCAACATTCAGCACAACATACAACATCACCACCACATCAAGTTGCCACACATGATACAACCATTAACTTAGAGATACTTGAACAGCTACGTTCATTAGGTGAAGAGCTACGTAATGATCGCTTCAAGCGTGAACAAAAACAATACATTAAACATGTCGTTAATAAAGAATTATCAAAGCCACGCATACGAAGTAAGTACGTACCTGATCTATTACCAACTGATGATATACATGACCCACCACATGACCCACCTCATGACCCATCACAAGAACCACCTGATGTCATTGAATCAACACCATCGTTTAGATCGCGCATTCGACGATAGCTTATGTAATACATTCGTATTTTTAATACATCCAAATGACATTCAACGCAGAAGTCCTACACAAGACATCAGCTGAAGTTAACACTCAAGTCGCTAGCTACTTTGATGTAGTTGATAATGCTATTGCCATGTCAGATACCAACAAGAAGTACGTCATTGATGCACAAGCTTCATATAGTCCAT
Source organism: Tritrichomonas musculus (assembly GCA_039105265.1). Taxonomy (NCBI): domain Eukaryota; phylum Parabasalia; order Tritrichomonadida; family Tritrichomonadidae; genus Tritrichomonas; species Tritrichomonas musculus. The sequence goes on along the minus strand of JAPFFF010000005.1, from coordinate 2,351,912 downwards.
CTGCACCTATCCATGCAGGGTCATTCACCACATTCATCATCAGTCCAACATGTGATAACACTGCAGATATATATAACGGCTTCATCAAAGCGAAGATGAGACTTAGTGGTACGTTATCAGTTGCAATACAAGATGGAGTAAATAATGTTGATAACCATGGTTTTGATGGTCTATGGATTGGCTTTAAAGATGCTATGGATGCTGTTGAAAAATATGAGATCCTCGCTAATGGCATATCAATTTACACTCAAAACTTCGGTCCAGAAGAATCATTCTTAACTGCATGTGGTGATAACGAAGCAAGTAAACGAGGTGATATCTATTCTAGAGCCCGTCATAAGGATATATTCAAACGCAAATTTGATCAAGCACGTTGTGGTTGCTTCATTAAACTTGCTGGTGCTGGTAATAATATTGATAACATTAACATACCACTTAAGATTGACTTACGTCGTTTCTTACCATTGAGCAACATCAAATATCTACCTGCATTCGCTGGTAAGCTTGAACTCAAGATTATGTTTGGTGTACAAGGTCTTGTATATTGTCCAGTTGGTATATCAGATGAGTTGATTAATGATATAGTCAACTACAAAGAATTACTTGCATTACCACCAATCACTAATGAGTTTACTCAAGCTGGAAGTCAATGCACTACCTGGACTACTAAACCAAATGATCATCGGCTCGGTGCAGGTGTCACTACATTCATGCCAAGTCGAACATATGAAGTTACTGATTGCTATAGTGTCATACCTAACTTCGGCATTGACAATGATATATATCAAGCGCTCGTTCAACGTTACACGCAACAGGAACTCATCTTTCCAACGCAGATACTTACATTCACAACGATGAGTAAGCAATTAACTGCTGGTCATTGTTCATCAACTCAAACAATCACACCACGATTTGTTGATTCAATCTTCTTTCTGTTTCCATTTAATGCAACACAGCATACTGTATTTAAGAATCCACTGTTTACCAACTTCCAACTGCGATGTGGTGGTTATGGCGTAGTACCAACCATTCCATTTGCAACGAATGGTAGTGATCCAATGTTCATTGAACTATGCCAGAACGCTATGAATGTTAACGGTGCACAAACAGGTTTTAATAAAGAGGTCGTTCAATCATTAGTTAATACACGACCTTATGCTGAATCAACTGGTAGAGTCAGTTATGATCGTACATCATTCTTCATCGGGTTACCAACTGAGACAGATAACACCTTCCAACAAGGTCAAACATCAAACACGCCAATTACATATGAAATAGTATGTGACTTACCAGCTCAAGTACGTAATATTGATAACAATGGTGATGTAGCAAACACATATATCAACAACACAACACCACCATTAATGGCATTGTTACAAGACACTGTCATATCAATTCATGTTCAACCCAATGGCATGCCACCTGTTGTTGAGATGGGTTCGTATGACATTACAAGCAGATAAATGAATTAACTAAATCACATCATCATTTTTAACATTAATCACTGTTTGCTTTGATTCAAATGTCATCACATAGTGTTCAAGTCATGTCGTACAAACAACATGTAACTAAGCAACAACCCATCACACAACCTAAGTTCAAGCACCCAGCTACACATCATAAAGAGAACCTATCAGCAGTTGATGGGAAAGCTAATACGGTTAATGCAAAGCAATTAATACTGTATAAAGATGATGTCAACTCATATTAACTTAACGAAACATCATGAGTGTATTAACTTAACAGATTGTGTAAAAATGTTTTTGTTTAATTCAAATGATTAAGAAGCGACCACTAAACAATGGTGTAAATGCAAACGTCAGTCTTGAGCCAGCAGCTGCAGCACAATCAAACAACAATATTAACAACAACATATTCATCAACAAGCGTGATGATGGTAAAGAAGATATCGTTATCACACGTGATGTTCAACTTGATACACCACATGATAGTATTGATGTTGATGTTAAGTAACTCATACTTGAAACGTATGCTAAGATACTACTTGACAATGACAAGGCATTGATCAGCAATCTCATCAGCAAGCGCACTATCATCGTACCACAGCAAGCATTAGCAGCAATCATCAAGGCAGTCACTCATGGTGAGGTTGAGATATATGTCGATGACAACCCTGGTTGTTGTGTAGGTAAAGCATCACCCATTCAAAAGGTAGACGCCATTAAGGTAATCAAAGATAATGGTGAGATTGTTACTGACTTCAAACAGGTCTACAATAAAGAGTTCAATGATCTTGTTAATGTCTATCACTTATGTTTGAAGTATGTTGTTGTATAAAAACATATGAGTTATTTTTATGTTCACGACAATGAATGTATTACATTCTTAGTGTTATCTTCAAGTAAGATACCATTTGATGTGAAGAATGACGAGTTGATCAATATGTAATTAACTGTTGCATTGATCATGAAATTGCTACTACTTAATGGAAATTCAATATTGTTTAACCAGATCTTAGTTGGTTCACATTGATATTCAAACTTAGGTGAATTATTAACGTTGAATGATATACTGATTTTGATTTCGTTTACACTGGTAACATTATCTTTGGTTTCATTGTAAGTCAAATAGAGTGTTCCATCATATGTATCAAGTTGTTTTTCGAATTGATAATGAATGGTATTACTATTCGTTACATTGAATGTATAATTGATTCGTGTTAATTTATTCATTAACGCTTCTAACCTAGCTCTTAATGATTCATTCTCACGCTGTAGATTTGATATCTGACTGTTCATTGTTACGATTTTAGCAACATTATCACCTACTAACCTGGCTAGATCTTGATGAGATTTAGCATATGTATTCAACTCACTCTTCAATGCATATCCATCGAGATCATCTATAGTAGCATAATCATCTGGCATATCACTCTTCAACATGTACTCATTCAATGTTGATGTCAACTGTGATGTTGTAACATGATTGGTTGGTATCTCACTCTTCAATGCTATTTTATCATGCTTCAATATTTTTTCCGCTAATATTAATTTGGTATCGAAATAGTCTTCCCCGTTATCGATGTAAAAGCATAGACCATTACTATCGCTTTTATAATAGGTCAAGTAATAGGTTGTTCCATCAATTTCAACATCGACATTAACATCTCCATCTGCAGTAATAACACCATCATAGTCAAACATATAGTCAAACACTTTTACAAAGCCATCGTTATTTGATATTGTTCCAACAAGGTGAATTCCATTAGTCAATGTTATTTTGACTTCCCACGATCCTGAACTATCTTGTACGTTTTCAAATGGCACATCGACAGCATCGTTATATATCAAATCTGTCTTTAATCGATAATTAGATAAATCATTCATGTTAATCATATTGTTTTTTAATTCATCCAACGCTGTGTTAACCTCATCAACAGTTGGAAAGTCATTCAACGTTTTAGCAAGTGACTCATCGTTCAACTCAAGTTGAGCACGTAATGAATCAATGCTTTTATTCACTGCGTCAATGTCACATGTATATGCTAAATCATTCGTTGTAAGTGTCAATTGTCTAACCGATGTGTTTTCTTTAACAGTTATGCTTGTGACCTGTACGTTGTGTGGGTTGTTAATCGTAATGACGTTGCTACTCATCGTTGCCGCTGGAAATGTATCTGTACCAATGAACTCAGCCATTGCTTCATCCACAATGTTGATTGTAACATATTGTTCATCATAGTCAATGTCATTGAACTCGCTAATCGTTCTAACCATGAGTTTGACTTTAAGTACACCACTTGTGATTGGGTCTTCAGCTATGAGTTGAATCATTTTACCATCAACCTTGCCAACAACATCAATGGTATCATTACGTGCTAACTCATTCTTGTTAACATATCCATCCATCTGTACAGATACATCACTGATTGCATTTGCCAGTGCTTTGATGGTAGGCTTGAGTGTATGTCTGAATCGTTTACACATGTCCATTGTTGATGTCAATGTCATTGCCACTTTAGATGGATCATCGAGTTCATCACTGAAGTTCATCTCAGTTACTGGTATGTATTCTTCATCACACCATTGAGCTATTCTACTTAACGCTTCATCTTGAGTGACAGCTTGAGGTTCATCATAAGTGACGGCTTGAGTTGCTGTCTTAGCACCACCAACTAAATCACCGAAGAATATATCAGAGCCAATATCAGGCAGTTCATCAGTCAGCTTACCTACCATGTCATCCAATACATCAGCTCCAACATCACTAGCTTTAGTTATGGTGTTAACTAACTCACGACCACCTGATTTGACAGCTGAACCAACACCCTTCGTTGCAAATGATAATGCCTTACCAGCAACACCTATGCCAGTGGCACCTAACACACAGCCAACAGCACCTAACGCAATACCAACATTTGCTTTCATATCAATCTTATCAACTTCCTTCTCAAGGTATTTAGTCTTAGCTTGTTGGTCAGTCATCTGCGAGCCAAGTGCATCAACCTTAGATTGCACCTCCTTAACATCATACGATACTACATCAACGTTGTTAGTAACGAGATTCAAGTCAGATCTCATTGTAGTGATATTGTCTGCAGTGATTATCTTCGATGATGTAATGTTGAAGTCAGTGTATAGTGTTGTAGCTGAGTTTGGATTAGGTGACACTTCATAGAACTGTTGCTTGATGATGTATTCGAATGCATTTGTAGATGGATCCCAATTAACTTCATCAATAGGATCAGTATAATCATGACGAAGGTATAATGCAATATCACGTGGTGTTAAGCCATCATCATTGCTGGTTTGAGTGGGTGTCTTACTCCAAACATATGCCACTCTTTCGACTGTATCAAGTGCTCCACTTAAATCAACGTATCCTCTATCATATACATCATTTTTATTATGAACTTCACCAACTGTGAATGATAACCTCATGGTATGCTCTTGATGTGGCAACGTCAAGTCAAGGTATAGTGATTCAATGTCGCTTACTTTGAGTGTTGATGTTGAGTAATTATTATATGTACAACTCATTGCAACCAAATCATAACCATCCATCGTTGCACCATTGAGTATAAATGAATAGCCAATGTTGAGTTCATACTCAGATGCATTAACCAATCTACCATCGCGCAACTTAATCAGGACCTCATACTTGCCATCATTGCGGCATGTGTTGAGTAGTGAATATGCTAAGCCACGTGTTTTGTCTTCAGGTATTGCTCTGTAATTCAACGTATCACGCTTGACTGCAACCATACAACCAGTTGAACCATAGTTATCTTCCTTAGGATCACGTGTTTTACACTTGCTGATGACCTTGCTTTGGAACTTACCTTGAATACTGTCACCAACCCACTTGTTACCATCCCATGTCAATGCCCATGTGTTGCCAAAGCAGTACTCACTAAATTTGAACGTTAAGTTGGTTGGTATGTCATACGTTGATGGTATCTTATACACCATTCGATAGCACTCACATTCATACTCAAGTTGTTCATTCGCAAACATGTCAGTGTATTTAACATGTTCATCATAGTCAATCATTGATGGTCGATAGAAGTAATATGTGTCAGAGCGTTGTAACTTCAATGCATTAGTTGCATCTATGATGTCACACTTGATGGTTGGCTTGCATGATACCAATGCATCCGTTGAGAGTAGGTTGTGAATCACAATGTCACCATTCAAGAAGCGTATGTATGGTTCAATATTGAAGTCAGTTGCAAACATTATCTCAGGATCATCTCGTTTGCGTGTTGAGTATGTGCAACAATCACGTGCTACGTTGTGTGTCAACTCTGGGCAGATGAACTTACCGTCTTTAGCTGATATGATGAAGTCATTTAAGATGTTGCCTTGCCAATCGAATAATAACATGTTGCGTAAGTGAATCTTAAACACATCAACTGGTTTGGTAGCAGCAGTGAGTTTGTTTTTGAGTGTGGTTGGTAGTGTTATCTTCATGATTATGACTGGATCATTAACTGGATCATCAACACCTGATTCACTGCTAACAGTTGGTGTATACACTGTTATGTCATCATGCTTGACGTAGTAATTAGGATAACCTTCAACTGCATTAAACTCACCTGAACTTGGTAGCTGACCTGATGATTTACTTTCAACATCTTTGATCTTATACGCGAGCAATGCAAGTGGACCTTTGATGGTATCTCTGAATGCTTTACATATGTTTACACATGAGTTTAATGAGATTGCCTCATTTGTATCATCAGGTAATGATATATCAATGCCATTGTCAGTGCACCACTCAATGATTGCATCAAGACCATCATCATAAGTGGAGTATGTTGCATTATCAACTTCGGAAAGTAATGCAAGTGTTTCTTCACCTGCTTTGTGAATCAAACGAGGGATGTATAACAACACATCAACGATTGGAATTAATATGGATGAACCACGTCCAATGATAAGACGGTCAGTTAAATTAGGATGATCTAATAACCATTCAATTTTGTTGTTGATGCGTTCTATTCGATCAGTGATGTTTGATATGAAGCCACTTAATGTTTGACGTATTGTTTGCTGCTGTTCATCATGTTGACGTACCCATGCTATGTCACTATCAGTGAGTACGAGACTGGTATGTGGATTGGAAATGGTTATGTGATTATCATCTATTGATACTTGATTGAGATGTCTACGATCAATCACGCCAATGACGTTGTTATTATATAATACTTCAGTGTACTCCTCATCAGCATCATTTAACGTTGGAACATGTGGTCTGAAGCGTATTGCTGGATTCTCAATGGTTAACCTACGTCGTTCATACCAAACCATCTGTTCAATGTCAGCCAACGTGAGTGTTGTATTTGGAATTGTAACTGAGCCATCTGTAGTTGGTGTTAACTCATGAGTTGATACGACAACATTATGTTCGTTAGCAACTAACTCATGTACTTCATCCTGTCCTGTTGCATTGATATCACCTTGTTGCATACTGATGCCGTGTGAGTTGATCGTGATATTTGATTCAGGACTATGAATTGATATCTCATCACTGCTAACATCAGTTCTAACTGCTATTCTCACATCAATGACTGCTTGAATGGAACCATTCATGTCCCTCACTTCAGTCCAGCTAACTCCCATCTCATTATCAACGTTGCGTGTGAATATATACTCTGGATGAGCTGATTCAAATTGATACCTCTCATCTGGTTCCATGCGTTCGATCTGAGCTGCTGTATATACCGTACCATTGTCATTGACACTCCACATTGAGTTGGTATTAACGCTTCTCATTGTGCGTAAGCTTAATTGTTGTGACGTTAACGTGCTGCTTTCATTATCAATTCGTCTCATGTATATTATCTTATTAACACCCTTATCATTAACACGTGTTACATATATCAAGCCGAATCGATTGTCACCTACTCGTCTAACCATGATATCACCTATTTGTGGACCTTCAATTGGATCGTATGTGTTCAAATCAAGTAGTTCATCTATTGATAGGTTTGATAATGATTCAATGGTATGATCACCGAATAATGGTTGACTGAAAGCTGATGTGTTGGTAACTGTTTCATGAGTCAATCTAACGCATGGAAGATTATTTACTTCTTCATTTGTATCATCTTCATCTAACTCCATCTCATCAGTGTTAGTAATTGTATGATCGACAATGGTATTGTTGTTAGTTCGTTCTCTCCATCTGCGTCGCAACTCATGTATTGAATCAGTGAACGTTTGTAGTGATTGATATATCGTTCGTGTGTTATCAACTATGGTTGGTATACGATCGAATGTAAGTCCACCTGCAATTAATGTGGTAGTTGCGTTACCTATTTGAGTTAATGATTCTAATGCACTTAACACAAGTGCTGTTGCAGTTAATGATGATGTTGCTGCAGGTGTATCTGTTTGAGATGGTAGGTATCTGCTAAACTGTTGACCAAATGCATTAGCTGCATACTTAAGTAAGAACTGACCAACGATATCTATGCCTGGGAACTTGCCACCGCCACCACCACCACCTGAACCACCACCAGGAAAGTCAGGGAAGTGAAAGTCTTCTGTATGAGTTGTGTTTAATGCCATACTCTCACTGTCAAATGAGAACTCAGATAATGCTGTTGCAATTTTAATAGCACCTGACACAATGCTTAATACATTCTTAGTTATAGTTATATATTTTTGAAGGTCATTGACATAGTTATTGTATTTAGCTTGTAACCTCATCTGTTCTTGAATAGAATTGATGATTGCTTTCAAGATAGCGTAGTCGTATGACAACACATCAAGTGTACCACCAACAACGTTAAGATCACGTCGCATTGTCATGATGTTATCAGCCCATATGATTTTGGATGAGAATATGTTATGATCTGTTGTTAATGTAGTGCAGTTACGTGGATCTGGTGTTACTTCATAGAATTGCTGTGAGATGATTGTATCGAATGGATTGTAGTTTTCATCTGCGTTTTCAGGTAGTTGTTCGAAGTAATCTTTCTCAATGTATATGTTAATGTTCTTCTTAGTTGATGGTTCGATTATCTTATTTGAGTGTCTGACTCTACGTTCATATCTAAATGATTCAATTACAACACTGTCATCCCATGTGTTAATGAATGATGCATCGATTGGTGTAACTGGATGCATGTCCCATCGTAATGGTGTGGTAAAGTCGTCAATAACAATGTCAGCCATGATATAAAGTAAATTCTTACTCGATACTTTGCTTGTTAACTTGACAGAGAAGTAATGTATATCACATGGAACATCTTTAATAGCAATCTGAGATGATGATGTTGGTGTAATGTTACTGTTTGAATCATTCAACTCGATTATAGTTCCATCACCATATACCAAACGCCAGTTTTGAATGTACTTGCATAGTGCTGTTGCATAGTTAGTATCTGATGACACTTCTTCAAAGCTGCTTAACCATCTCGCAATACGTTCAGTGTGTTGTACATAAATATATGGTCTTCCTTTTTTACTTTCATATGTTGATAGCTTAGCATATGAGTTATTCACAACGTTATCACCTGTCCATGAATCACCATCCCATATCAATGACCATGCATGGTTGAAGAGATGATCAATGAAAGTGAAGTTAGTATGTAGTGGTATGTTGTAATCTGGATCAATGTTCCATGTCATGACGTAGTACTTTGACGTTTGACTTATTGATGATGGTTTGTATAGGTAAAGCTGATCTGATTCTTTGAGTGTGAATTGAGTATTGTCTTTAATGGTTGTTTGCATTGATTGTAATGCGTCATCGATTTCTTTCTTAGTATAGATGCAATTGATATGTACATCATCTGTTTTACCATAACGTGTTAATTTTACTTCGCCATTACGTATTCTCATATCATAACCTTTATCATTGAGTGATAGTGCTTGAGCTGCAAGTGGTGTTATCATTTACCATTGATAAAATGATACTTTCATTGAAGAGCAATGGTCCAGACTACAATCGCATACGTGCTAACATACAAATACCATGGAACTGTCAATATATTGAGTATTATGTTGCGGCAATCAATACAAAGAATGTGTTACTTATATCACGTGATGATAGTATAACATATGAGTGGGATGATAATGATTTAGCACATACACATCACGTCAGCACTATGAGCTTGGACGACAGATACTATTCATTGCCAAGTGATATACCTGATTTATTTAATGTGAATGATGCTAATGGGCGACCGATTATGAATGTACAATTGAATAACAATACTAATGTCATTAAGTTAACCCCACATGTTGACAACTTCACTATCAAATCAATGTCACATCGTATAGCATTGATAACAGGATTGTATAACACGCCACTTAACCAGCCGTTAGCAAATGGTAGAGCAACACAATGTGACATTCCGATAATAGACTACGCTAACAAGCTATACTTGATATCAAAGCAAGGTCAAGCTATACAATCCAACTTGGGTGATGTTGAGTATACACCATCAGTGATAGCAAGCATCGATCATATCATTCGTTATGGCTTACCAATCATGCAGAACTTTGAAACGTATGGTAAACCAATTAAAAATGTTGTTAATATCGATTCATTCAAACAGATTGAGTTGGAGTTGGTTGATTTTGAATATCAGCCAGTTAAGTTGATGTCACCTATGTTTGTTACGATTAAGGTCAACCCATGTGATCCACCTAAGATGAAGCTGTAAAAATGATTGATCTATTTTTGATCACTGCTAATGTTGGTTGTTACACTAGCTTTAAATGCACGCAACTCAATGAGCTCTTGCTTTTTACGTTCACGGTACTGCTTTTGTTGTTGTCTTCTAGCATTGATACGTTCTTCATCAGTGAGGTAAAGCTTTTTACGACCACGCTTTTTAGGTTCGTTATCAATACCCTGCTTTGATTTGAGTGATTTAACTACAGCTGTATCGTTAAACAATTCAGTGTTGATGCTTGACATTTGCTATGAGATAAAAAATCATATTATGAAATGTGATATGAAAACAAATGAAAAAAAATTTAAGTGTTTATAATGATATGCATTATGTAATGTAGTGGGAATGATTTAAATATCATATTGCAACTAACTAGTGTCTGGCCAGACGTGGTACAGTGGTTGAGTCATGAAGCGTGTCTCCCAGCTTCGGCGGCAGGCATGAGTTCGATTCATAGAAGTACCGATTTTTCGTGTTATTTTATCACACTTGTGATGGAGCCTGTAGCGAATCAACACCTAAGGTAAGCCATTGCTTGTGATATGTGTAACACGAAAGCATCTACCGGTAGGTGTATCTTTGTAATGAACGTGTTAAATCACGTTCCCCAACCATAGTGTGTGTAGTTCCTTTCCTGTGAGGGGTTGATGTACAATCCCGGGTACGTATGTTGATTCCTCATCGAATGCATAACACACTCACGAAGACGGTTGGTTTTTGCACTTTTGTTTTTACGTTGGCATGACATGTTGAAGTGAACACTTGCGGTGTTACATTAAGCGTACACTTGAGTGATACATTAAGCGTACACTTGAGTGATACATTAACTGCACACTTGACTGCACACTTGAGTGATACATTAACTGCACACTTGACTGCACACTTGAGTGATACATTAACTGCACACTTGAGTGATACATTGACTGCACACTTGACTGTACACTTAGCTGATGCATTGACTGCACACTTGACTTTTGAATGATGACTTGAATGATGACTTGAATGATGCATTGGAGTGGTAACCAAAAATGAATCGTTTAAACTACATCATTAGTAGCATCTCTCAACGCATCAACTGAGGTTTGTTCATTGAGTTTACTTCTGTATTCATTGATAGCATCATTTGCTTTGGTGTAGATTGATTCATAACGTTTCAACTCATGACGTAAGCATAACTTATCAATGTAATACTTGTAATAGGTATGAGTTTCATCATTAGTTGATGTGAATTGTCTTGGTGTTAAGTCAATGGTTAACAGCATTGGATCACGATATACTGTTCGATAACGATTCTCACGTACAGTTATGTATGGTACCTTACCAAATATGTTAATCAACTCATTCATATCAATGGTTCTGTTGCCATCAATGACTAGTAATGGTCGAACACTAATGCCAAAATCAATAGGGTATATCTTACTATCAAGATAGACAATTAACTTATCATCATTAGTTGGTTTGATTGTTTGAACGAAGCTAGTGACAGACATGGTTTGTGATGCGAATAAAAATTTACATTGATGAATTGCAATGTTTTTAATTGAATTACTGTAACGTTACTTGAATTGAACTGTCCTGGTAAATTGTAGTAGTGTTATTTGTTGAAATGACTTTGTTTTTCTGAAGCAGTTGCAACCATCAGTTAAGTCAAACGTGATTGCTTCACCTTTATACATACGCTCATACAGTTCTTCAACTGAGATGTTCATACGCTTGCACTTGTTGTAGATGCATTGATTGGGTATAGATTTCATTCTAATGTGGTAACCTTCATTACCTTGCTCATCAACGAGTATATCAAGATATGACTTCTTACCTAACGCAATGAGCTTACGTGAGTGGATCTTACCAACTGCACCAGGGAATGAATCGAAGTCACAATGAAATTGTGTCATAGCAGTACCAATCAAGTCTTTACCATACTTTGCTTTGAATAATGCAGCTAACTTATCAACATCAGCTTCATTTAAGTGAACGCTATCAGTATCAGTATAGTATATTGATATGCCATTCTGTTCAGCTGTACTAACGACTTGATTCATGATGTGCTTACTCCATGATAACACTGATGCACCAAACTGTGGTAGATTGAAATGATTGTTAATTGGTCTAATCATCTTGACAAATGCTTTGGTACCATCATTGAAGACAACCTCTTTGATGTAGTTGTAGTTGCGATATATGTATGGTATGACATCATCATTGTTAACGATCTTAACTTCATCTGTGATTGGCTTTAATATCGACTTGCCATAGATTGAGTTGAGTAACAACTTAATTGTCTTCTCAAGTGGGTTATGCTCTTGCTTGTATCTTAACCTCAAGTTGAAGAGCGTGTTAATGAAGTCATTGATTGATGTATTGAAACCATCATTGAAGTAATAACCACGTATGAATTCATATTCAACATCGTAGAACTCAATCAAATCCATTAATGCGACCTTGTCAATGTAGTAGTGGTCAACTACTTCGTTACCAAACAACTTAGTGCCAGCTTCATTGCGTTTAAACACTTGACCAAACCTATATGGATGCTCTGACTTAGGTGTTAAGCGTTTGATATTGATCTCGATGAAGAACGTATCATAGCACATGAGTTGTTCGTGAGTTGTGTTTGATGGTATAACTTGTGGTTTACCCTTTGGTATGCCTGGCATGATCGACATTGCAGATGGATATAAGCTGACTGCATCGAAGTCCTGTATCTTACCTTCAACATATTGCTTCTCATTGTTAGCTGTCATTGTTCTACCACCACTAACACAACGTTTGATGAAGTTCTGTGGCTTACCCGATAGTTTAAAGCAGTCTTTGAAGCAACCGTATATGCGTGCGAAGTCATAACCTATTGCACTGATTGATATGTACTGGTTAATGCCAGGGAATTTGTTGTTAGCTTTATTGAACACTTCATTAAGGTCATGATCAAACTTATGTACACCATCCATGAGTGTGATGCAGTCTTTGATGCAGTAGTACTTAGCATACTTCATTATGTCAATCATGTGTGTGGTTTCATCATATGACTTAGATGATCTAGCATTGACGAGTAGTTGTGCGTAAGCTTGTTCAAGTTCATCTGATGTCATATCATCAATGTGTTCATCACGATATTGATCTTTGAATTCATTGAATGGTATCAACTCACGTTTGAGGTTAGCTTCAGTGTAGAGTTTGTATGGTATGATTTCTTTATGTACTTTGAGATTGAACATGTTACCGAACTGTGAAAGTGGCGCTGGTATGAGCGAGTAACTGTTGCGGAATGTTAAACGTTTGATTCTCTCTTCATCTATGCCTTTACGTGGATTGTGGATGGTTTCACGTTTCTCCATGACTACTTGCAAGAGTGTGCCAGTACGTTGAGTGACTTGAACATTCCAACCTGGTTCATTAATGAAGAAGCATGCATCATACTTAAGGTTGTGGAAGTATGTCAATGAGAAGTTAGCAAGTGAATTCAAGAATCGCTTTGCAATGTCATTACCATAGTAACTCATTATGTTTTTACCATCGCATACACAGCATAGGTATGGACGATGTGGTGATACAGTTACGTCTGTCTCAAAGTCAGCGTAGTAAACCTTTGTCCAGTGTTGTTCATGCTTAGCATCGGATGACTCTGCTTGGCAACATAACGTTTCATCATAGTTGAGTTCAGTGTAATCATTCAAGTGGTTGTCAAACTCACATGTTGCTAATATATCTTGTTCACATTGATTGATCTCACGGAAGTAGTTGCATTCGAACATAGTTTCCATGACTGATAACATAGGTGCACCATTTGAAGTATCACCTCGATTATTGGTTATCAATTGCCTTTCATTCAATGGTCGATCTGCAAATTTAACATCAAGTTCATCTTTATGTTTGATGTAATAGGTAGTGATTGGTAATATTTCATTGTCATCAATCATGAAATGGTCTTTGTAAAGAAGCAACTTAACCTCTCTATTAGCAACTACCTTACTGTTCTTACGTGTGTTTACACTTGGTTGTTTGCGATGTCTTGACTCTCTACTTGCATCAAATCGATATACAATGAAGTGGCATTGCATGTTGATAGCTATTTCAAGTATCTTCTTATTAGGTACTGAACGTGTTTGCATCATGCCACGTAACTTTTGTATCTCATCTTCAGTGAATACACCTGACTGAATGCATGCATATACAAAGCAGTTGTCAGTATAGTTTTTGGCATCGACCTCATGATATATCTGATAACGTGTTAAGTCAAGCGATGGAATGAGGTTAACGTATGGAAAGAATGCACCATCAAGAGCATCTCGAAATGCATCAACCGATATGATATCTTCATCTTCATCATTAATCCTCTCACGGAATGTTGTTTTACCATCATGCTTAGTTGCTGTAATGAATTTAACAACGAACTTAACTGGGATGTAATCTAAACCAATTAACGTAGGATCAGTGTCAGAACCGTATGATTCAGTTGTAATCTCACCAAGTATTGATCTAATTACTACATCAATAGCTAACTCATTGTTTAATGGGAATGCTTTTGGTTTGATACTAGTATCGCTACGATATCCTAATACAAGTGGATGTGGCATAGTTGATTTGTTCTTACGTATGTATCTTAACACTTGTGTGAATGCATATTGTTTTTCACTGTCATCGTTAATGTCAACTTCAAATGTGTCATGCTTTTTAACAGCAGTCATCATACGTTTCATCTCATCATGATACTTAGTTGTGTCATGAACGTTCTCTTCATAACGAATGCGTTCAGCTGTTTTTGATGTGGTGTAGCCAGCATTGATATTCATAAGCGAGTCAATGAATTGGTTATCGTCAATCATTTGTAGAGTGTTAATAATCGTGGATGTAGCTATGAATGTGAATGGTGTATATTCAATAACGGCATTGGTAAGATCTGTTACGTGTTCAACATCATTATTTACAGTGGTGACATCAACATCATTCGTAGTGGCTTCGTAATCATCAACTAGGATTAACTTCTGATCATCATCTGAATCGAAATCAATAATATCATATGGTGGCATTATGTAATTACGACGGTATAACGTAAGTGAACCGCCTTTCTCAATGATAGTGATGGCATGTTTGTTGTCATCATCGTATTGATATGTTTCAACAGCAGCAATATCAAAGGTTTCAATCTCAAGGTCTGGTTCGTATTTGGACTCAGCATAGAGTTTAACGTCAATAACATCGCCTGTTTCACGTACTACCTTGTGTAGTTCAAACTTAACATCATTACCATCATCATCTTGTCCGACTTCATCAAAACAATCATCTTCAACTTCATAATCACATACTTCAATGTCGATGATGTTACCATTGCTATCATATGTAACTTCACATGGTTTAACGTCAATAGTACAATACTCAACTGATTCATCGACGAAATCAATAGCATCAACATTAACAATCGTCAACTTAGCGTGTTCATCAATGGGTTCGTCAACGAAATCAAAAGCATCAACATATTCAATCATCAACTTGGCATGTTCATCAATGGGTTCAACTACTTCTTCACTGTGTGTGGCGTTATTAAGTGGTTCATCAACTAGTTCAATAGCGTCAACATCATCATCGTCATATGATGCAGACTCTTCGCGGTGAAGGTTTTCAGCTCCATCCATGAGTGAAAGAATGGATTGAATCATATAATAGTATGCAACACGTTGAGCTATATCAACAAATTGAGAACAATCATAACCATCACATTCATGTTCAACATAATCATAGTCAACTTCATGATATTCATAGTAGTCATCATCAGCTGATGTAAACTTATCATCATATGGTGGTAACTCTTTAGGTGTTGCTTTGATATCAATAACTTCACCAGTTTCACGTACTACTTTATGTAATTCAACCTTAACATAATAACCATTATCATCACATGCGGTTAGGAAATCTGATTCACTAACTTCATAATCACATACTTTAACTTCGACAATGGTACCGTCACTATCAAATCTAACGTCACATGGCTTGATGTCAATAGTAACATTATGTAAGTCAACTGTATCAGAAGCAAGCTCTTCATCATGTTGTGTGGACTCTTCATTGTTAAGTGATTCTTCATCATCATTGTTAAGTGGTGCATCATCGTCATCGTTAAGTGGTGCATCGTCATCGTTAAGTGTTGCATTGTCATCGTTAAGTGGTGCATCATCGTCATCAAATATGGGTTCTTCTTCATCCGATGCTAGCTCGTCATCATCAAGTGGGGTTGCATCATCATCGTTAAGTGATGCATCATCGTCATCGTTAAGTGGTGCATCGTCATCGTTAAGTGTTGCATTGTCATCGTTAAGTGGTGCATCATCGTCATCAAATATGGGTTCTTCTTCATCCGATGCTAGCTCGTCATCATCAAGTGGGGTTGCATCATCATCGTTAAGTGATGCATCATCGTCATCGTTAAGTGGTGTTGCAATGGTAGCATCATCATCGTCAAATATAAGTTCAACATCATCGTTAAGTGATGCATCATCGTCATCGTTAAGTGGTGTTGCAATGGTAGCATCATCATCGTCAAATATAAGTTCAACATCATCGTCTTCGTCAAGTGATGCGGTATCGTCATCGTCAAATATGAGTTCAACATCATCGTCAAGTGGTGTATCAATGTTATCGTATGATGGGATGACGTCATTACTATGTTCGGATATGATGAGTGAGTCGTTATCAATGTATGTGGTTGTGTCCTCATCATAAGTGCAGTTTTCAATTGCGATTAATTCGGATATGGCGAATGGCATTTGTGTGGTGATAAAAAAATTGACACGCTAAAAAAATTAGGGTGAGCTTAATTGAAAAAAAGTAGTGTGTTTACAGTTGAACCACGTTATGTGAACCGTTGTGTGACGTGATATGTGGCGTGTGACATGAGGTGATGACATGAGGTGATGACGTGAGTTTAACGTGAGGTGATAACATGAGGTGGTGACATGAGTTTAACGTGAGGTGACGTGTTAAGTGGTGTGATGTAACAACTTTAAGCAGGGTTAAGTGGCGAAGCTACGAAACCCTGCTTAGCTTATCTACTAAGAATTATTTTCTTTGTTCAATAGCAATGATTTAAAATGAGAAAGAATTCTAGCTAAATATATATATATTTGGGTAAATTTCATGTGATTACTTGTTGCTCATATAAATTAAAAACAAAATTTTTTGAATTCTGATTAAAAAATTTCATAAACAAAAATTTTTAAAAAATTTTGATTAAAATTTTTATCAAAATAACAAAAATTTGATAAATTTTTTTTTTTTTAATCAGAATATATATATATGACCACATATTTTTAATAAATAATAATATAATAATATAATTCAACATTTTAAATAATTCTCAAATATCTTGTCTAAAATATAAATTTCTGTGTTTGAAGCATATAATGTTAAAGAAAAAAGATAATAAATAAAAAAACTAATGAAAAAAGAGACTAATAAATTATATTATCAATCTCTTTGAAACTCAGCTCGAAATCACCGTTAATGAATGTTAGGTTGGATATGTACTTCTTCGCTTCATCAGCGTAGTTCACCGTAGTTCCATCGTTTTTGATGTACTCAGAGAAGGTGTTCACCATAGATCTCTTGGTGATTGATGTGTCATCGATGACGTCATCAACACATTTGTGAACGAACGCTGATGTTGCTAGTGAAGTATCGTTGTTTACAGTTTCGGTACTCAACGCGAGATCGTTGACATATCTACTTGAATCGTTAGTGAACCTGAGTTGCTCTGCATAGAACTTACATCGAACGTAATCACCGTTCTTCGGTATGATTACGTTACCCGATCGATACCAGAACTGTGCGTTATTGATGCGATTAACGGTGTTCAACGCTGATAGAATATCATCATCAGTAAATTCAGTAGTAGTTGGGTCTGTACTCGGAATGATATTATCTTGATGAACGTACTTAGTATCACATTCACTCATGGTGTATCTGTTGTTGAGGGATGTCGTCAATGAATTGATATCGCTAGTATGCTTCGTTGATGTAACGAACTCGTTATCGGCTTCACTCTTTGTATACCTGTTGTTGAGGGAGTTGTTGATAGTGGATACCTTGTTATCGATCTCGCTCTTGATGTATCTGTCACTGAGTTCGTCATTGATATCGCTAACGGTTGTGGTGAATGATGATGTCGTTACTTAATTATTGAATTTATTATTCGTTAATGTGAGTTTATCATCAACTTCTTTCTTTGTATATCGATTTGTAAGTGATGTATTGATATCGCTTATCGATGAATCGAATGATGTCTTCAACACATAATCATCGAATTTATTATTTATCGGAATGAGTTTATCATCAACTTCTTTCTTCGTATATCTATCACTGAGATCTGTAGTTATCGATCCAACATCACCAATGAGCTTATCATTAATAGGTTTGAGTTTATCATCAACTTCGGATTTAGTATATCGTTTATCAACAGCAGTATTCAATGAGTTGATTTCATTAGAGAGTTTTTCATTAACATCATCGAGATCGACTTTACATGCCATAGTATTACTTATTGATGATATATCATTAGTGAGTTCATCGACATCAGTTTTCAGTTGAGTGATATCAGTTGTATTCTTATTGATTGCAGGTTCGAGTTCATCATCGATACAAGCATTGATATTCGTTATCATCTCAGTAGCTAGTGCCATACCATCATCGAGAACCTTAATTTTTCTATCATGATCGAGAGTAATCAGATGTAGTGTTTCATCATTAGTTTCGAAATGATTGAGTGATTCGTTAACGTGTGATATCAAAGTATCGAATACAGCATCGACATCTTCAGGAGTGAGTTCAGGGAGTTCTTCATCAGGTTGAGGTTCTTCAGTTACTTCACCTTCATCCAATAAAACCACGGTATCAGTGAGAGCAATTGTAGAGAGTGTATTCAATGCATTAACAACTTGTGTTGATGTATCATTATCGTTATTATTATTATTATTGTTAATTATATCAGGATTCTCTGTTAGGTGCTCATCAATAGTGTTTGATAATTTAGTGATGTTATCATTCACAGTTCGAAACATATCTTCATATCGATCATCAAGTGATCCAAGAGCATCAGCAACGCATTCAACAGCGTACTCATTCTTAACATCATTCTCTTGAAGTATTTTTATTGATACAATTTCACCATCAACAACAGCATTCAAATCATTTTCGAATACAGGAGTAGATTTAAAAGTTACACTAGCTCCATCGAAGTTCTCAAAACGAGTGGGTCCATCGAAAGTTGCATCGTGATACACATGTAATGTATTCAGTAATCCATTGATATCACCGGTACCTCCACCACCTCCACCTACAAGAGCTTTATCTATAGCATTCTGTTTCGTTAATATTCCAGTCATGTATGTTTCATCGATGTTAAAAATAGTAGATATGCATTCATGCTAGTGTAGTTCGCTTCATCCACGTAGTGGACTTTGCTTCGCAAATGAATCACTGATGAAAATTCAATATTCAAGTTTCAAGAAAAGCGTGAAATTATCAGGTTTAATCTCTTTACCCTCAGCATCAGTGAACCATACTTTAAAGGTATTTTTACGTGATATAATTTCGTACTTGCGATTATCATCAGGAGGTGTTAAGTTCGCATACCACACTAAGGAATCACAGTATTCATCACGTGGAACGAATGAGCAATGGACTTCAGTTTCACCATCGAGATAGTGTTGACAAGTAGCTCTACAGTATTGAAATGATATGTATCGATCATTCGATGAGTTAACGAATTCTGGAGGTAATGTATTCACATAATCGCGAGTGATGAAGTATGTTTTCATCGTTGGTTCTGTGGATTGATTGTAGTATACTTGACGTTCATAATCATCAATGACTCCATCACCGTTGATATCCATTGCTTCATCAAATGTATCACCTCGATAAGGATTGATGTTGAAACCAGTGATTCTCTTGATTGGGATTGAATGAAATTCTCGTTGCGAGTATGTCGACATGTGTTTCATTCTCGTTAAAATCGAAAAATATATCATTTAATGTATGTGTCGATGATGAGATTCATTTACTCATAACCTGTTGGAATGCCACGAGGGTGATACTTAACACCTCCATCGATATTCCAACTCCACCATGTATCACTACAGATCCACATCTCAGGTGCTGGTGGATGAACATCTTTAACGACAGTTCCATCATCGAGGGTATCTGGATAGAAATATGTATCGTTTTCACCTCCATGAATAGGTAATCCCTTGAATGTAACGGTGACTGAGTGACATCAAGTATCGATACCATCGAAAACATATCCACTATTTCCACGTTCGAGTTGGAAGTTGATACCGAATGATGAGTTATCAGCAGCTGATGATGATTTATATCGCTTACCTGTGGATTCATCATTGAGTGCGAGAGAGAAAGATCTAACGAGTTCATCAGTAGCTTCAATGAATCCATCGAGTTCGTTAGCGATGAGTTGATGTTGAACGAATCTTCCATCATATGTTGTTTCGAATTCGGTATCGGGGTACTGTTTCTTGTTGACAGTGAGTTGACAGTTGCGATACATAATGTTTTGGAAGCATGTGATATCACCTGGATGACGAGGGAACATGAGAGTGATATTAGTTGCGTTACGGAGAGGTATTGATTTAGAGACATCAAGTCCGCTATTACCCTTAGCTGAGCCCTCGAAAATCTCACGTGTGAGTTCTTGTGATGGGATGATGATTGGATTCTTTAATATTTCATATAATCCCTTCATAACTTCAGGTTAAACTCCGAATCCAGCACAGTTAGTTCTAGCGACAGTGATAGTACCTGTATTTGCAAGTTGAAGAGTATTGAATTTAACGGTCCAGATGTTAACTCCACCAGTATGTGATAATGAATTGAATTCAATGTTTGGATCATCGACTTTACTTGCATCTTCATTCTCACTAGCAACAATTTTATGAACTATCTTCGCAGGCATATCGATTTGTGTGAAGTGAGCTGTGATTGGGAGATACCATGGAGTGTTATATTCACCTTCAGCATCGTAATCCATGAATTTCAATACATCAGCAACTGCTGTAGGATTTAGTTGACACCAAACGAGTGCTTCTAATGATGTGCGAATTTCTTCTTCAAATTCACCGAGGATTCGATTGGGATAGAGTCTCCATGCTTGTAATGCGAGTTGATCTGTGAATGGGATGATGAGATCGAGTTTAACATCAACAGCTTTACCCCCTTCGAATTTCGATATCGGAATGTAAACACCACACTTGCATGGCATGTAATTCATAACGTTTTCCCATATGGAATGAGCATGAGGATTAGCTGCTTTAGCATCACGTGCTTTGATAGAGTTGTAAGCGAATGATTCGCGAATGATTTCATCTTGACGATATGTATCAATGAGTTTACCGTTAACCCAGAACCTGCAGTCTTCAATGAATTTGACAGCATCTTTAAATCCGATGAATATACGATTCAATCCCTTTTTATCGATAGTTGATATATCACCTTCTTTAATATCGTTTTGAAGTTTTACCTTGAATTCAACTGTTGCATTGATGAACCCCTTTTCGATTTGACTGATTGTGTGTCCGCTGTGTGTGAGCTTCAAACGTGTTTTAGTACCGACGGGCATGGGTACATCTTTATTCTGAAACTCTTCAGTGACGAATGAGAATGTATTATCCCCACCGTTTTTCTGTACGAGATTTCTGAGTGTATCGTTAAAGAATTCGAGAATATCACCTTCATCATTTCCGCTGTTTTTGAATTGAGCGTTCTGATATGTCATTTGGGTTCACATAAAAAAATCGGAAGTACTGTTGATGAACTAGCATTGAATAAATCACTTTTTATTACCAACTCAAAATATGGCGTTCGGAAGTTGGTTGAAGAATCTCGGTAAGAAGATAGTTAATGGATTCAAGAAAGTAATACCCATCGCAAAAAAAGTAGGTAAAGTCGTTAAGAATACCGTAGCTCCAATACTCGGAACTATAGGTAATGCTATCGGTGGCAAAGCTGGGAAAGCACTTGATATCGCAAGTAGCATCACCGGTACTGCAGCAGATAAAGCTCTCTCCATCACTGATAAAGTCGATAACTACATCAAAACGAATGGGCGTTCAGCGATTGATGATTGGATAGCTCATGAGAGAAACCTCTCAAAACACCTCGTAATCCCTAAATAAATGTGTTTGATAACGATTGATAACGATTGAATATTTATGACATCATTCAGAAATTATCATTAATAATTCACTATTTTTATTAACACTCAAACATGGATGTTAAGATTATAGAGCCCATCACGCATTACATTAAAAAATTCGATACGCCTAACGACTTCGATTCATGGTATAAGTCCCATCAAGAAGAGCTTGATAAACTCACCACTCACAAACTCAACAAGATGTATCACATCAACGGATATCGCATCACGCGTATCAAAGGTGTATTATCACTCAAGAAAGCACCTCGAAAATCAACTCCTAAAGATGATATCATCACTGATAATTCAGAGAACGAGCAGCGTTTTATAGCTATCGAAAATGAGATATCAGATATGTCTGAAGATATCAAGAATATTAAGATTGCTTTAAAATCTATAGAGAACTACTTCTCAAACCTCGAATGAGTTATAATTGAATGAATGTTTCGCCACCGTCAATCACTTGAATTACGAGATATGGATGAGAGTCGGGATACTCATTCTTTAACGACATGATATTCTCATATTTTTCATAGAAATCATCGAAACAGAGGTTAGAAGCTGATTGACTATAGATATATCGCAATTGTTGTTTATTGAAGCATGGGAATATGAATAACGTAGTGATTTCGTTTTTGATATGAGGTTTGAGTCCCTTCCATCCCTGAATCAAGAGAAAGAATGTCATATTTGTATGTCGACAACGACGTAACAATTGCGAGAAATACGATGTTTCATTCGTGAAGAGTTTGCTGTTACTGATATCATCCAATAACACAAGTGTATGAAGATACTTTTTATCGAAATCATCAATGTGTAATGTATTGAATAACCCCTCAATATCGCTCTTCGTGATGTTTAATTGTGGATCGTTGAGCATGTTTTCGAGATGATTATTCTTAATGGAGTAATACTCATTCTTCGATTTAATGATTTTCTCGATAGTTTTCTCAGCATCGGATTCACTCACGGTTATTATCGGTAATCGAGATTCTATTAAAGATTTCAATGCTAAGAAAGATCTATCACTTTCATTCCCATCTTTAGTAACATAAACGAGTAGATGATGAGTATTCATTAACGATATTTTTATCACCTCTTCCAGAGCTATCACAGTCTTCCCCTGCCCTTGTTTACCAACGATTACATTAACTGAATTATATCTCACGTTAATCTCAGGATGTATCTTATCGATGAATGCTCCACTCATATCTTTCTTCTTACTCGTTAATACCTCATTCACTTTATTTTTAACGATATCGTTTAACGATATATTCTCAGGTATCATGTTTATGAGATGTAAAAATATATATCACAACAGCATCAATTATTAACTCACTTACTCTTCAGGATAAGTAATTCCAGATGTTGAATAAGTAAATCCAGGCATTGGAGTATCGGGATCTATTGGGACATCTTCATCAGCGGCAGCAGCTAATCGAGCATCAATATATGTATCTGATGGTGGTGGAATAGGACGAGCACCGAATTGAGATGGTGAAGCATTACCTTCGAGATACATACTAGCATCGTTAGGTACAACTCTTACACCACCTACTACTGTGTTTATTTCGCTAACGATGAAATTAACGACTCCATCATAAGCATGAGTATTCGTGTTATCTTTAAATGCTGATATCATTGTGCGTACCATATTCATAGTAGATGCTTTACCGTTTTCACTACGTTTCAACTTATCGAATTCTTTCTTAGTGAGTGTGTTATGTGGATCTAATGCTGATTTAAGTGATTGATTCCATATCTTTGATGAGAGTTTACCGATGAATTTCAACTTCTCAGGACCCGTCAATGCACGTCCGATACCGGTTTCAACGATTGCAGCAGCATCATCAAAAGCGGGTTGGAAGAGGTATTTCTTGAAGATAGCGTATGCCGATAAATTCTTAGGTGCTGTCGATGTGTATCGCTTACTATTAACTGCATCTTTATAGAATGGGAAGTTCTGATCGTAGTAACTAGTATCGAGGCGAACTCTACCGACATTCTCAACTAAGTCTTGTGATGTAGCATCATCGTAACCGAAGTATTGAGGATTGAATTGATCGCGAAGGAAATCTCTCTTACTATATACTTTAACTTCATTTCCGTGAGCATCAACATGTGATTTACCTCGCTGATTTCTTACTTGTGCACGTGCAGCCCTTGTTGGAAGTGCTGTGTTATATACTAAATCGTCAGCCCATTCACTCTTCTTTGTAGTCCATCCGTTAACGATTAATGGATTACCACGTTTATCATAAACGATGACATCAGGGATATCATCACCATTAACATCAGTGAGATTCGCTAATACTGCGGGACCGTTGGGATCACGCTTATTCAAGTACCATGGCGAGTTAAGTGATGATTGATTGTGTTTCTGTATCATAACTTCAGTGTTTTGTGGAGCGATAGCACTTTTAACACGTTTAACATCACGTTTGATATCGAGAACTATATTCATCAATGAATCCATACCAGGTTTCTTCTCAGCAGTTACTTGCTTAGGAGTATATCGCAATTGAGGGTAATTTTGTTCTGTCATTTGAGTCTGAATAAAAAAACGATATCCCATAATCACATTCACTAACGATTATCCCACTGACCCCTCGTTTCACCATGCTCGTCAACGTGATTCACTCACGAATCTTATACTGTATAACACCTCTCAATATCTGGGGGTCCTCTCGATACCTATTAAAACACCATCAAATCTCCATAACTGATTTATCGCGTATTAATTATCACTCACGTCATCCTCACTCATATTTAGTCCCCTTCCGACATCTCTCCAGACGCCCGTAAACGTTGTTTTTGTATGGTTTTCATGCGTGAGAAACACTTAGGATCCAAAAATGAAAATCGTAAAAAAGGGGCTCAAAATGGGTATTTACACGGGGTTTTGGCCCGAGTAAGCCATACCCTGAAAATGGTCTAGTTGTCCTTGGGATTTGGGGTCATATTTGAAGCTCAAAATATCTAGGGGTCATACGCGCCTACCCTATACTACTGAGGATCGATACACAACCCTGTTGTTTATTGATTTTTAATATAGTGCATGATAAATAATTATATATTGTAAACTTTTTTGTTGGTTATTAGTATTTTTTTTTATTAAAAGCAAGGTTCCAATGAAAGGATCCTTTTTTTAATAGACTGAAAAATATTTTAATATATGTAAAAATGATTAATCATGATATTATTTCAAATTTTATAGATAATTATAATATGAATTTGGATTGATTATTTTTGGATTTCTTTGGGTTTAAAGCTGGATTCATGGGATAGTTAAGAACTTGCAGATTCACTAAGTTGGAAATCTTTCATTTAATAATTCAAATCCAATTCAAAAAGATAATTTAAAAAGAAAGAATTCATTTTTTTGTTTTGTTACAAAATTTTTCACATTTTTTCATGAATAGAATTAAAATTTAGCTTAACGCGACCAATGAATTATTCTCATATATTTGATATTTATTTATTTATAATTAATTTTATATATTTACCAAATAAAGGATGACCGCATGCACATTTTTAGCATCGTGAATTTATACATTTTTCCAAGGAATTTTAATCTTTTATTTAAAAAGTGCAAACGCTCAAAATAAAGTTTTATATTATGTTATTATAAAATCATAAAACATTCTTACCAATGAGAAAAATCAATTTGACAGTCCACTTTTTGAGAGGGCTTGTCCAAAATATTTCGTTGCAGCTACTCTACATAAACATAATGAAATAATAATTTATTGGCTATATTATCAATATTTAAATATTTTTAATTTATTATTAAAGGTTAAATTAAGAATTATTCAAAGATATAGTAAAACTTTTTGATTATGAAAATCGCCAAATAATCTATTCATATTTGATGTTGATGATATACCTATATACCCATGTGTTTTCTTTAAAGCAAATCATTGATATAAAAATTTTTGTAACTCATTATTATTAATTGGTAAGTTCTTTAATTGATTATTATCATAATTTTTTTTATAGTTGCATCTGAAACCAAGACTGTCCCATTTAAATTCGAAATTCCAAGATAGTAACTTTTGTCTTATATTCCTATCATTAGATGTTATTGGTAGCTCAATAACAGGTAAATCAAATCTGTCTTTTTCATTTTTGACTAAATACAGATGTATATTTATTTGTTTTTGATCTCTTTGTATGTTTAAATCAGAACCAGAAATTGTAAAATTTATTGGTTTGCACGGAAAATGATCACCTTTTTCAAATTTGCCATATAACATGGGATTTGAATTATCATTTATTGTATAGATTTCGATATCAGAAGGAACTATACGAAGAGGCATTGTATTATCATTTCGTGTAGACTCAGAATGAGGCTTCATTATTTCAACATCTTCATGACTATTTCTTTTTGATGAAATGGAACTATATCTTTGTTCTTGGTTTTGAGTTTCTTTTAATTCATTGATTGTATCATCTTTGACTAATGAATTTCCAATGTCAGGAAGAATTTCTGTTTTTGAATATTTTTCTTCATCTGGTCTTTTATATGCATAAGAAATACCATTTTTATCTTGAGTTAATCGTATTTTTAATAAAGGAGCATCTTGTAACCTAATGTCTTTTGATGGAATTTTATATATTATTTTGCCAATTATTGTTTTACTTTCATTTAGAGATTTATAAACAGGAATTTCAATATTCTGTTTGTTTTTGGGATCAATTTTAACATTATTATTGTATATCAATATTTCTTTTGAATATGGAATGTCAAAACCTTCTTCAATTACACCTTCATAATAATCTAGCCATTTATTTTCTTTTATTGTATCTTTTTTATATTTAACAATTCCAATTGTTGCAGTTACTGGAATTTCATTACTAGATTGATGATTAATAACTTCCATTTTAAGCAAAAACATATCTTTTTCATCTGTTTTATCACTTTTTTGATTTAATTCTATCATTTTTTGTTGAATATAATGTCCTCCAATTACACAAGCTCCAAAAGCAACGGCATCAAAAGCAGAAACTCCACGATTTGCTTTTTTATGTGTTAATTCAGATAGTTTATCCAAAATCATTGGTAAATAACTTGATCCACCAACAAGAACCAAACTTTCAATATTAATAAAAGATTTTTTTTTTTTGACTTCATTTAAAACTTTTTTAACAGGATTCATGCATCTATCAAATAATGACTTTGTTTTCTCCTGAAATTCTTCTTTTTTTAATACATATTCAAATGGAGTATTACGATATCTTGCAACATCCTTTTGGATATCAAAGTATATTTCATATTCATTTAAACTTGAAAGCTTGATTTTAGCATCTTCACAAATCTCCTTAACTTTTTTGATAAAATAAGAATTCTGTCTCCATCCTGTATGGCAATAATTATCAAGTTTTGGTGAAATAATTTCATATATGCTATTAGTAAAATCCTGGCCTCCAAGGTTAGGATCTCCATCTGCTGCCAAAATTTTAAATGAACTACCTTTGACTTCAACATATGAAACATCAAGTGTTCCTCCTCCAAAATCATAAATTAAAATGTCGCGAGAATTGGCAGATGTTAAATTATTATTTGTTCTATAACCATAGCAATATGTTGCAGCAAGAGGTTCTTTAAGAAGCTCAATGAGTTCAATGTTAGCATATTTGGCTGCTTTCTTTGTATCATCAATTTGTTCTTTAGAAAAATATGCAGGAATTGTAATAATTGCTTGATTAGTTTGATCATCTAATTGTGAATTCGCTAAATTCATTAATTCAATTAATATCATTCCAGATATTTGATATGGTTCATAATATTTATTATCAACTTTGATTAGTATTTCTCTTTCTTTTGATGGAACGATATCAAAAGTCCAACTTTTTTTATATTTTTGAATTAAAGGATCATCATATTTTTTACCAAGCATTCTTTTTGTATCATAAATTAAATTTTTTGGATATTTGATGGACATTTCTATTGCATTTTTACCAACATAAATTTTGTCATTTACTATACAAACAACTGAAGGAATGGATTGAGAATTTTCCATATATGAAACAATATTCAGTTCTCCCCTTTTTCTAGAATTTAATCGATAATAGCCAACGATGCTATTTGAAGTACCCAGGTCAATACCAAGGATTGGATTGAAACTTTGCTGTTGATGAGATATGGCCTTTGATGTAATATTTGCTTTCTTCATTTTATAAATTTCTATAAAATTTTTCATATATTTTTGATGTTCATTAATATTTTTGGTGAATTCTGTCTGATTTTTTTCAATGTTGTCAATTATTTTATTCATTTGATAACTTCTTTCACATTTTGATAAGTCAATCAAAATCTGGTTTAATTCATCAATATTAGAACGCAGACAATCAATTTGGGCATATAAGAGCTGATCTAATTCTTTCTGCATTATTAAAAATGATTTAACATAATCATTTCACTTAAATACTCAAAGAATAAACCTTTCATAATTATTGGCAAGAATTCAATTTCTAATTTTGCTTCTAATTTGAATTAAAATTTTTCAAGACTTGGGGCATTTTTGTCCAAATTAGCTCAAAAAAATTATTATTACATTTTGAAATAAAAAATTATTATTATATTATAATATACAATATTGTAATGCCAAGAGTTCAATATTTGTTCAAAGTTTAAAATTAAATAATTAATAATTACTAGGGCAAAATTTCCTGTTAAAATTTTTACTACTATTGGCAAATATATTATCATTTCATTTTTAATGGCTGTCTCATATTTATGTGCCGTTGGAATTGATCTTGGAACTACTTATTCAAGTATCGGACGATTTGATAATCAAGGCACTATTTTATTGTTCCACGATAAAGTTAATTCAAGTTCATGGATTCCTTCAGTGGTATCATATGCTAAATCATGTGTTAAAGTTGGCAATTTGGCATTAGATGATCAAAGAAAATATCCAAAAGAGGTTATTGTTGATGCAAAAAGAATGATAGGTAGATATTATAATGATAATATCATTCAAGAATTAAAACAAAAATGGCTTTTCAAAATCAGATCATCAAATGATGGTGGAATTGAAATTGAAACAAGTCAAGGACCTAAAAAACCAGTAGAAGTATGCCGAGATATAATTAAATATCTTCTTGAACTTGCTAAAGAACATTCTGAAAACAAGAAAATCACGCATGCAGTTATTTCAGTACCAGCTAATTATAACTCTTTTCAAAGAGAGGAAACAAAAAAAGCTGCAGAGATGGCTGGTCTTAAAGTTGTTCATTTAATAAATGAGCCAACAGCAGGAATCACATCATATTGGTTTAGTAATTGTGGGAGATATTTAGGTAATAATGGAAGAAAAACTGTTCTTACCTATGATTTTGGAGGTGGTACATTAGATATTTCATTAGCCCAAGTTGTGGGTGATAATATTGAAATTGTGGCTGTTAAAGGTGAAATGGAAATCGGTGGAAGAGATATTGATAACAATCTCGTAGATTATTATTTAAACAAATTAGGAATAACTGGATTACGAAACGAAATGAAATTGGAAGGAAGAGTTGGTGAAAGAGCAAGAACATATATGAGAAAAATCACTGATGAATGTCATAAGGCCAAAATATCATTTTCCAAATTAGATAAAGAATGCTCAATATATCCTGATATTGAATTAGATAGATATAAAGTTGATGATCCGGAAGTTATCATTACAAAACAAACATTTTATTCAATAAATCAAAATATAATTAATAAATTGACTTGCCCTATTGAAGATATCTTCAACGAAGCAAAAAGCAAAGGATTGAACATTAACAAAAATAATTTGACTGATGTTATTTTAATTGGTGGATCAAGCTATAATAAATTTGTTACTGAAAGTTTGTTGCATTATTTCAAAAAAATGCCAATTAGAAACAATGATCCAAGAAATGCTGTTGTAAAAGGAGCAGCAATTGATGCAAGAAGAAGATATGTTGATAATCATTGCTCAATGCCAGAATTAAATGCACTAGAAGTTCATGATGTTTGTCCACTATCTCTTGGTGTTTCTATTGTTGGTAGGAAAATGTTAACAATAATCAAAAGAAATTCAACAATCCCAATATCAAATGAAGTTTCTCTCTATACACTTAATAACTTTGAATATTCCGCAACATTTAAAATCCATGAAACAGAACGAACATTGACAACAAATGAAAGTTTAATTGGTACTTTAACTCTTGAAATTCCTTCAAAGCAAGCAGGAGAAGTAAAAATGATGTTAAAACTTTCTTTAGATGAAGATGGTATATTGAAATCGTCGGCCTGGGTTGATGGTGAAAGTTTGACATATAGTAGTGAATCAATAATTAGAGGGAGAAAAAAATATTCTCAAAGAGAAATTCGTCGTATGATCGATTTAGCAAAAGAAGAAGAAGAGAATGATATAAGAAAAACAAATGAAATGAAATTGCAAACAATGTGGGAAAGTCTTCATGATAATGTCATTTCATTTATCGCAAAATATAGGTCTGAAGTTTCAAAACAATCAATTTTAAATGCATTTGAAAGAATTGAAAACATAGCATACAACAAAAGAAATGAGACAATTTCAAACAAGTTTGAATACGATTCAATGGTTGATAAATATAATGCAATGTTTGAAGAATATAATAAATCAGTTTTATTTTTCAAACAAACTAATTTCTTACGACATTATGATAGCTAAAATCTATATTAAAAGTTAAATATTTTCCGAAAATTTATATTTATCATCATTTTATAAATGTGTAAAATCCTCAATCTTCTCTAGATAACTTATAAATTATACTTTTTTCTTTATATTGTTATTTCACTCATTCTTATTTTTTTTTTTTTTTTTTTAAAAAATAATTTTGATATTTTTCAAATATAAAAATGTGTAGGGACTCAAAAAATTTTTTGATTGGCTAAATATTGAATCTTTTTCTTCGAAATTTTATTTGTAATATAATAATATTTTATGTTTATTATATTTTTTAAATTAGTCTTTTTTTATATATAGTTGGTGGACATAATTATGTTTTTGGGACATAATCATGTTTGCTCAACTTTTTGAATGGTACACAAAAATAAAACACATTTTTCTCAATACTTTTTAAAGATAATTTGATAATATTATATACTTTATTAATGTATTTTATGTACATCATTATTTAATTAAATGAGCTATTATATTTGTGATTTATTTGAAATTTTGCCATTAATGTAAAAAAAAGTAAAAATGCTTATTTTATTCTCAATAATTGAAACTTGGGATTTAATAATAATATCATTAATTCATAATCAGTAATGATATAATTTTGTCAGATAATTGATATCTAAAAACTTTCATATAAGAAAATTTTGATGCACAAAATAAAGTTAAAAATCATATCACTTTTTTGTTTTTTTCCAATAAAAAATAAAAACTTTTAAATTTTTATTTAAATATTTGATATAATGCATATAGTATAATGATATTGAAAGAATAAAATTGGCGGTTCTACTCAAGATCTATTACCTTAATGAAAAAGAGTAACTTCTGAAATAACTTAAAAAGACTTTCAATTTTAGACATTGAGAAATTATTTTCATTTTTTTAATAGTTCTTCTATACTTACCTAATATTTATTGATTAATTGCTATTTTTAATGCTATTATAATAGAAAAAATAAAAAATTGAAATTTGTATATTTCTTAGAAAAACCTGAAATCTCGATGGGCAACAATGATTTTTAGAGGATTAATAATATATTTCATTGTATGTATTATCAAATAATGTAATTCTGAAATCATATCAATTATGCATGAGTGATTTATGAATGATTTTGAATGAAAAAAAGAAAAATGAAATTTTTCCAAGATTGATTCTTTTTCAACCATATTATTATATTTAATATATTATATGCATCATATAGATGATTAATACTGCATCTAATTTGAAATAAAATAAACTCATTTTTCAAAATTAGTAATTTTGTATGAATGATTTTTGTCATATTTTGAAAACACTTTTTCTTTTTATATAATTATTATTTCAATAATTTTTTTTCTAAAATATAATATATACATTATATTCTAAAATAATAACTATGTTAGAGCAAATTAAAACAACCTTTTTTTTATGGTAAAAGTATGAAATGTGATATGAAATGGGTTTTTTGAGTAGTGAAATGAAAATGAAACCATTTTTCTTAATTATCTATTTTATTTCAATAAATAATAATGATACATTTTAAATATAGATGAAAAGTAAATTATAATTTTTTTCAAATAATAAAAAAATATTCAGAAATTAAAAATTCGATATCATATTTATGATCAAATTTAGTTTGATAAAAGTGAATGAAAATCGGGGAATAGAATGTATCCAATATGATACTAATTGTTCTACAATTGTTTTTTTTAAAAGTCCAATTTGAATATATAGAAATGATGTGAAAACATAATTATGTCTCCAAAACAGAATTATGTCCACCAACTATAATAAATTGTATTATGAATATTAAGTGTAAATAATGATTTATTTGCAAATATTTTGAGTAGTGATTTTTGCATCAAATGAAGTTTTTTGAAGCAATGTAGACTTGTGCAAAGTCCTGGACAAAAGGACTAAACAAACTTAGTTAATTTAAAAAACATTTTTATCTTTGAATTAAGGACACATATTTGATATTTTTATTATATTTTTGTTTTAAAAAAATGCGTTAATATAATTTTTGATATTTTTTATTTAAAATATGCTTTTATTAAAATATTAAAAAAAGTATATGTTGATCATTTAATTCTGCCCGAAAGTTTTTAATTCTCATTATAACGGATAACCTCATATATAAGTTATAAAATCAGTAAAATATTAAGTGAACAATCTTTTTTTATTTATATATTTATAGATTTTTAAAAAAATCCATATTAAAAGGAAAAGTTGAATATATAGTTTTTTTCAATAAAATTTAATATGTCATTTTTTTTCTTAAAAAAAAAATGGTCCTGACAAAGTCCTAAGTCCTGCGGTTGTCCTTGAAAAGTTTTATTGTCCTGGACTTTGTACAAGTCTAAAGCAATGAATAAAATTAAATATTATCAAATCAAATATATATACAAGCATTTATTACCGAATATGAATTAGAATTAATAATTAGTCGATTCTTTCATAAAATTGTGAAATCGGTGATTTTTGTCACATTTTGGAAAAAATTTAGCAATTCAGTTATATTTTATTTATTATATAATATTATATATCTTTATATTTGTTTTTAGTCAATTTAAAAAAATAAAATTCACATTTTACTCGAGCATCACCATTATTTTTATATTTTATTTTTTTTTAGAAATTGAAACAAATATTTGGATTAATATGATGACAATAGCTATCATTTTTTTATTTTTTATTAATATATGTAGTATATTAATAATAATATATGCAAATAAAAATTCATTTATAATTATTATAAAAAGATATACACTCAAAAAATATTTGAATGTGATTTGAGTATTTTTGAATTATAAAAATTGATAAGTTTATCTTTTCTTTTTGTTTAGTTTATACGTTATTCTATGAATTTTTTGTAAAAATATAAAATTTATATCTAGAAAAAGTGAATGCTTTTTCAGGGGATTTTTCTCTTTTCTATATAACCGCTATTTTACATTAAAAATAAACCATACAAAATGGTACTCAGAAAATATATTCAAAATTTTGAATTCAAACCGTATTATTAAAAAATGTATTATCTCAATATATAACAGAAATATAAATATATAAATATTATAATAACATTAAAATAAATATTTAAACAATATAAAATCAAATAAATCAAATAAAAACACTATTTTAATATAAATATATTAGTATTTAAAATTTGTATTTTGATATTATTTTTTGTTATATTATTATATCTTATTGATGATTTAATAATATTTATTTAAAAATGAAATAAAATGTAAACAAATAACTATACAAATAAATAGATAATAATTATATTATATAACATATTAAATAATCAAGTATTTATTATTAAATAATTCAATGATATTACACAAGTTTTGTGAGATATTGGATTCTTTTCTCAATTTGTAAATTTTCATATTCTATAAATATACATAAATAAATGAAAACATACAAGAAATTATTTTTTTAAACTTACTTGAGATTATCATAAAATGAAATATTCACCCCTAAGGAGCTTAATTTTGAATTAACCAACAGAATCTAATCTTTTAATTCTATGTTTAATCGACAAAAGTCCAAAAATTCATTTCTTAAAACGCATATTAAGACATCAAAAGGCCTAAAACATCAGAAAAAAAGATAAAAATCCATGTTTGTTGAATCCAATATTTATTCTGGATTCACAATTAAAAGAAAAGAAAACTCTCTTTGAAATTCAAAATTTCAAAATGAACCATAAGCAATGATCGTTTAAAAAATCATACTTTGCAACTCTAAAAAGAGTTTTTAGTGAATAATCAAAACTTTTATGAGCCAATTCTCAAATTGAAAAGAGATGGCATTCCATTCAAAAAAGAAAATGATCAATTGCTTATGTAAACAGTTAAAACCCAAGAGTATTATAATAAAAAATACATATTTTATTTTTTTTTTAATTTTTTCAATGATTCCTATTAAAAAAATTCAATGACAACTGAAAAATAAAAACATATATTTAGCTGCGATCAACGAATAAATACTTATAAATAATTAATAATTCTAATTAATATTATATTATAAATATAATATATCAAATAAAAGAATTTTTATTCCAAACCAAACTCCACCCACCTTTAAATATAATCATCATTTTTTTGTACACAATCAAATGAATTCATTTATACGCTCAATAACTCATGTAAAGGTTAAATTTGTATAAATAAGCATAAATTTCAACATTAAAACTAAATCTTTTTCATTAAAAAAACTACTTAATTTGAGCACAATGATGCCAAATTAAAATGTATTAAAAATAGTTCATAATTCAATCAATTATTTTTGGTAAGAAAATAGTTGAAATAGAAAAAAAATGTTGTTTGAAATGACAGCTTGGTAATTTGATGAAGAAATGTAATAATTGGGAAAAAATTGTTATCTTTTAAAATGCATAAATAAGAATATAAATATATATATATTAAATTTTAATATCTGTAAAATATATAATTTTTCAACTTTTATATCAAATTTTTCCTTTGTTGAAGTGTTAAAATGAAATTCATTTGATTTACCAAAATTTGCCCATATTAAATCAATAGTATTCAATTTATCTAGGGCAATTTAAAAAATCTTTTTATATATTTATAAAATTTTATTCATTTGCATTTTTATCATTTTGTTAAAAAATGATGGAAAATTCAATCCGTCGTTTTGAACTCGATATTAATTACTTTGAAAAAGGGAAGAAATTGGGGAAAGGTGGCTTTGGACATGTATTTATGGCTCATGAAAAAATAAATAAAAGAATTTTAGCAGCCAAAATTCTAAATTACAATGAAAGTGATAAAGAAGCAAAAACATATATATATAGAGAAATTGAAATAATGATGTTTGCAAATCACCCCACAATTATTAAATTTTATGGATACACTACTAATGATTTTAATGATGAAAACAATGTTACAATACTAATGGAATATACAAAAAATGGATCACTTGCAAGTATTCTAGAAAAAATACATAAAAATGAAAAACCTGAATTTTTTACAAATACTAAAAAACAAATGATTCTTGCAGGAATAGTTTGTGGTATGAAATATTTACATAGTTGTAATATTATTCATCGAGATATTAAACCAGGAAATATACTATTAGATGAAAATTATAAACCAAGAATTACAGATTTTGGTTTATCTAAATATTTTGATCATAATCAATCGAAAAAGCAAACGATGCATGGTGGAACATTAGAATATATGGCTCCTGAAGTTATTGAAGAAGATCCATATGGAATAAAAGCTGATGTTTATTCATTTGGGATTCTTTTATATCAAGTAATAACTGAATTAGTTCCATATCCTGAACTAGAAAATGGAAAAATCAAACCTTTCAGATTTTCTCAATTAGTTGTGAATTATAATTATCGTCCAAAATTTGACAAAGCAAAAAATATCAAAGAATCATTAAAAAACTTAATGGTAAGATGTTGGTCAGCAAACCCCGATGAGCGTCCAAGTTTCACAGAAATTTTCAATAAATTAACCAAATATGATAGCAAAGATAATTGTTTTCTTGATGATGTGAATATTGATGAATTCAATGAATATATAAAAGCCATTACGTCAATAAATGATCCAATTCAAAATTTGATCAATAAGATTGAGCAAATCGAAAATGATAATGCAATTTTAAGGTCTAAAAATCTTAATTTATCAATTGACAAGAAGAAATTACAACAATATATTGACCAAATTAAAAATGAAAAAGAAAAATTACAAAGACAAATCACTAAGCTTCAAAGTAAAAGCAACGCGTCTTATGATTCATCTACATTTTCAAATTCATCAAATTCGGAAGAATTATCAAATTGTATTATACATCAACCAATTATAACAAAATCACAAATAATGGAAAAAGCTACAATTGATCGTTCTAAACCAATTCTTGGAATTGATCTAGGAACATCATATAGTACCATTGGTATAGCTAGAAATAATTTTAAAGGAAAACCAGAAATAAATATTATATCAAATTATTCATGCATTAGTTCTAATCTGTCAGTAGTATGTATAGTTGATGGAAAAATTTATGTAGGTGAGGAAGCTATGAAAAAATCATCAAAATATCCAAAAAATTTAATTTATGATACAAAAAGAATGCTTGGTAAAAAATATGATGATCCTTTAATTCAAAAATATAAAAAAAGTTGGACTTTTGATATCGTTCCATCAAAAGAAAGAGAAATACTAATCAAAGTTGATAATAAATATTATGAACCATATCAAATATCTGGAATGATATTAATTGAATTAATGAATTTAGCGAATTCACAATTAGATGATCAAACTAATCAAGCAATTATTACAATTCCTGCATATTTTTCTAAAGAACAAATTGATGATACAAAGAAAGCAGCCAAATATGCTAACATTGAACTCATTGAGCTTCTTAAAGAACCTCTTGCTGCAACATATTTTTACAGTTTTAAAAACAAAGAATTTAAAACATCAGATGAAAAAAGTGATATTCTAATTTATGATTTTGGAGGAGGAACACTTGATGTTTCTTATGTGGAAATTAATAAGAATTCTTTTAATATTTTGGCTACCGCAGGAGATCCAAATTTGGGAGGTCAAGATTTCACCAATTCCATATTTGAACTTATTTCACCAAAACTTGATGAAATTTATCATTCAGAATGGCAAAAAAACTCAAAATTTGTAAAAAATGTCAGAGAACAATGTGAAAAAGCAAAGATTCATTTTACTGCTTCAACTGATTTTGAATTTTATTTTGAAATTCAATCAAATCAGACAAAATCAAAAGAAAGAGCTTTCGAATATAGACTTTGTAGAGATGAATTTCATATAAAAGCAAAACCATTATTTGATCGTTGTATGAATCCAGTTCATGAAATATTAAATCAAATCGATAAAGATACCCATCAAATTGATGATCTAATTCTTGTTGGCGGTTCAAGCTATTTGCCAATTATTGGAAATAAACTCTATGAATTGACAAATAAACGAGCTTACCATGGTGTCTCGGCTGTTGAATCAGTTGCTTATGGAGCTTGCATTAAAGGATTATCATATTTGAAATAATTTTTTATTAAATATTATAAATTATCATATAAAAAAATTGCCTAATTTTAGTGAGACCTTTATGAAACTCTATTAACAGTTTCATCAATAACTTGATATATTTATGAATTTGATAAAAATGAATCCCATAATTAAAGCTATATATCTTTATCTTTAATTGCAATTACAATAAATATAACGTATTTAGAAATGATTTCAGTTTTTTGTTCCACTATACTATCTATTTTCCAGTTCAGCTACACTTACAGGAATCAGGATTCTTACAATTTTTCAATATATGAATGTTTCTTTTTCGATTATTCTAAAAGGCCAGATAATATGAATTGCACAGACAACTCTAAACGTTCTCATGCATACTATTTTTAAATAATCATTCAGCAAAATCCAAAAAGATGACCAATTGATTCAAAATTCAGGTGAAAAGATTCATCATCATTTTTGTCTTTAATATTAAGTAAATACAAACCATTTTCATGCTTTTTACTCACCAATATGCACTTTTCAAAAGAATCATTTTTTGCATTTTATATGATGTCTATTTAAAGCAAAAGAGTAAAAAAGTGTATACATGAAAACATTGATCCAAATAAAACCGATGCAATTTCAAAATCAATGGAAAAATATTATGATGACATTGCAGTACATAATCATAAATCACAATTACATTGAAAAATTCAGAAAAAAAAAAAAGAAAGAAAATTATATTTTACTTCATAATTGTATATTTTTCTTATTGTTTTGTTAGCATTTATCTAGTTTTTTTTTAATTGAAACACAGAGATTTTTAAAAATCTTGAGGAATTAAATCTTCCAAATTTCCACCAATTTCAACTCTAACTTTCAGTTCTCTTTCATTTTCTTCTTCTCGAATACAATAATTTGTTCCTTTCTGAATTAAATAATCGATCTCCAATTGTTTTTTCTTTTTTAAATGCAACTTCTTATCAAAATCATTAAAAATCTTAACAATTTTTTGAGTATCTTTATTAACCTGTTTGTCAAGAATATTAATATTTTCTTCGTAATTAACTGAAATCACATCTGAAGAAAATTTATCTTCTAAAATACTAAAAAACTCATCTTTTAAGAATTGGATATGACTAATTTTAATGTTTTCTCTTTGCTCATCTGACCATGTATATTCATTATTAATCATTATATCTAAATAATCCAACTTTTGTTTCGAGCTTTCTTTAAGTTCATCTTTAATGAATTTACGATCTTTCTTACCTTGATTCTTATGTATTTCGGTTAAAATTTCATTGCAATCACTTAAAAATTTTTTATCTAATGGTGGATATATCTTTACTATTTCTTTTTTAAGTTTTAAAATATTATTTAAAGCATCATCATGTTGATTATATTGTTTAATTGTTTGGAATCTTTGGTCTAACATTTCAAATAATTCTTTTTTATAATCATCTAACTTCTTTAATATAACATAAGCACTACTAAAATCGGTTAGTCTAACAGCATGGAAATTGTAATGAAGATCAGAATATAAAGTGCATTTATCAATCGATAACTTAGTTAAACTTGAAAGAAAACCTTCATATGTGTCTGCATTTTTTGCATTAATAAAGTGAACTTTACAGATTGAATCTTTAAATTGTGAACAAATTTTGGAGAAGTTTTTATCATTTTCTATTACATTCTGATTATCAAGAGCAACTTTTTCATCATTTATTAGGAAAATTGTTTTTGATTTCTTTTGAAATACATTATCATTTATTTTAACTAAAAAGATATCGCAATAAGGTTTAATATCTTGATTTTGAAATTTTCTTAGATTAAATCTTTGTATTAATCTTTCTTCATCATCTGAAAAATCATAATCATCATTATCATTTACTTCTTCTTGGACAGATGTTATCACTTCATTTTCATTTAATTTCTGAAAAGAATTCTTAATATTATGAACAGTTCGAATTAATTCAATTTGATCATTATAATAAGACTTATTTAAGACAACTATCTCGATATCGCTAATAAATGAAAGAAAAGCATAAATTTGATAAATAATTAATTTGATATTATGCAATTTTCTTTTGTTTTTTGGTACATGCAAAAGTAAAAAGATTGGTTTAATTGAACTTTTTTCTTTTGATAAAAAGTCAACATAGAAACTCAATACTGACAATGGCTTGGAACATAATGCATAAACGTAAATGTTTTCATCATCCAAATATGGATATGATCCATTGATAATATTGGAATTTATGCTAATTAAGTCTTCCTCATTTGAATTTGTAAATAAAATTATAGGCGTCTTTGCATCTCTATGATTAATATGTTTATCTTTTGATAAATTGGTAAATTCTTCATTGTCGTATCTCCACTGATTACTTATTTCATCATAATAAAATATTTTGTAAAGTTTTTCAATAATATCTCTTTTTGAAATTGAATTGAATTGAACTTTAGAATCTTTATTTACATTTTTGTCTGAATTTATACTCTGATGAAGAAGAAGATCAATAGAATCTTTCCATTTTTTGGTGTATTTTGATTGATCATTTTTCTTATTAAACAAAATTCCATTCTTAAATACGAAATTATGTTTTTCACGATTCCAAAATATTTCCTCATCTTCAAATTCATCAGACTGGCTTTTATTAACATTGAAATAATGTTGTCTTTTTTCATTATGACGTTCTGAAAAAGTTTTCAGTTCTGGAAGAGCATTTCTCCTAAATGCATCTTCAAATAAATCTCCAAAATAATGATCATAATCACCTTCTCTTTCAATTTTTTCTTCTTTAATTTTGTTTTGCTTAACTGCTTGATTATAGCTATTTCTTTGCAGTATTTTTGATATATTGATTGATCTTATATTTGACAC
Source organism: Tritrichomonas musculus (assembly GCA_039105265.1). Taxonomy (NCBI): domain Eukaryota; phylum Parabasalia; order Tritrichomonadida; family Tritrichomonadidae; genus Tritrichomonas; species Tritrichomonas musculus. The sequence continues at coordinate 2,311,012 of JAPFFF010000005.1, read as the reverse complement.
AAGAACGTCAAAAGGTGGCACTTTAATTTTTTTTATTTTTTTAATTATAACTAAAAAAAACTCAATAAAACGAGGTCTATTTTTGCCAGAATCTAAAGCATTTAAAATAAACTGAAGTTGGAAATATATCTCTAATGGAAGGTCGTTATCTTTTGAACAGTTGTCTAAAAACTTTTTGTTTACAATTAATGGTACACTTGTAGATTTAAAATAACTTTTTGGTAATGCTTTTATGTTTTTTGGTATTAAGTTTGATTCTCCTTCTTTTATGAAATAGATTAATGATTTATATGTCATTATGTTAGTTAATATATTTATTTCATTTTGTAGAATTTCATCATAATTTTTGCTTTTGACATATAAAATTGTAGCACATCGTTCAAATAATTCTCTTTTTGTTTTCTTTAAAAATAAAAAATTAAGACATGTTGAATATAATAATGATGCAGATGAATCTATAAAATCTTCACTTGTAAAATCTAAATTTAAATATTGGAATTTACGATATTTATAACTAAGAAAGTTTGTTATATCAGAAATTGCTTCTTCAGCTGTATCGCAGTGTGTTAATAATTCTTTAATTTCTACTTTGGCACTAAAGTCATCTTTAAATAAATACATTATAATCTTATCAAAGTTTTCAACGGCTTGAAATAAATTTCCAAAATGTAGATTTTTATTTGATGCTATTATATTTATTGCGTTAAGAAGCACAGAATTTTTTAATGACTCTTTTTCAATATCATCATTCATTGTATAATCAAATTTTTTTAATTTTTGGAATGAAAAATGAAATGTTTTGATATTTTTTTTCTTATTTTTTAGCGACTGATAGTCAATATTTGACATTGACTTTCTTCTTTCACGATATTTAGAAATATAACATGTACCATGTAATGAATCATCATCAGAAGAATATTCCTTGTGATAAGACATTTTCAAAAAAATAATATTATTTTTTGTATAAATTGAAATTTTGAATAATATCATAAAATTAACCATTATTTTGAAAATTTTTTTATTTCTTGAAAATATTGATAGATAATACTATAATAGAACACATTTTAAAGTAAAAATTGGCAATTCTTTTTCTATTTAATTCATTCAATTATTAAAAGTATATTTATTTTGGCTATTTAGAAAAAAATAATTGTTATTTTTAAAATATAAATTAAGAAACAAAAAAATACGTGTAATTTGATATTAAATATTTATTTATCAAAATTCTAGAATATATATATATATATTTTTATATTCTATTGAATATATTAAGGGTGAGCGAAAAAAAAAAAGCTTTCTGTTACGTTAAAATACATGTTCTAAAAAGCTTAATTTAATTATAAACCATATGTTGAATTTTCGTTTTCGCGGAGATGAACTCGATTTAAATCTGACTTTTTCAATACTTTTTAAAACTTTTTCAATACTTATTAAAAACGAGTTCATCTCATCCAATATCAAATATACTGTTGTATTATATGTTCCCTCCGCATCATGGTATTTTTAAAAATCATGTAACAGAACGATTTTTTTGATTATTAGACCGTACGAAAATAATAATATTAGATATTCATATTAAGTTTGGAAATTCATTATAAAATTAAAAAAGTAATGATAAATTTCTTTGGATATTTCAATTATCATGAAATAATTAAACAAAAATGATTATTTTACGAAAAAAAAATTGAGTATTGATTTTTTTAAGTAAAATTTTAAATTTTTAAATATATATGGGTGGGACACTCTTTTTTTGACCTCAAAAAGTTTCAAAATCTCTTCGAATTTTAGGTTTTATTTGGTGATTTTAATAAATTTTCTTACCCATTTAATAATCTTTAAATTGGTCATTGAAACCAATCAAAAAACTTAATATTCATCAAGTTTTTTTTGACTTCACATACTAATAGATCTCTCTTCGTAAGAGATATCCTTCAAAACTACTAATACTATTTGATTTTATACATATGCATTATACATTATAAAACATAAATATTTATAATTACTTTGTAGTTAGTCCAAAAAAGTTAATATAATAATTATTTTTAAGTTTTTTCGATACATGATCTTTTCTAACTTTTTATTTTGTAATATTCGATTTCTTCTTTTAATGCTCAATAAAATGATATATTTTGTTTGAACATAACTTCAAAGATAAAGTTTAGTTTGAAAAATGAATTCAAAAAGTTGAATTAATAAACGGAATGATTCAATTTTCGGCGGTTAGAAAATTAATTTTAAACGATCAAACTCAATATTTTTGCTTTAAAATATATTATAAGAATAGGGAATATTATTTAAAATGAGGTTCCGCCATTTATAAAATCAAAAAATTCAAAATGACCATTTTTTACACAAATTATTTTTTATGGAAAATAAAATGCGATTATCTAATTCACCTTTGATGATTTTGATTTTTTAAATAGTAAATTATATGTAGCTATTAAAAATCTATCTAAATATAAAATAACTGGAAAAAGTCTTGGATAGCTTACACATAAATATATTAAGGGTGAGAAAAAGTTTATGAATAAATATTTTTTTTTGAAAAAAATAGGAAAATATAGTATAATTTATTATTTTAAATATATTTAAATTAAAAAATTTCATTTTCCTTAATGTTTTTTAAAAAGATAATAATTTATGTTATCAGGTAGTTGAAATTGGGAAATTAATGATTTAAATATACAGTAAACACTTTTTTCTATATAGTTAACAATATTTTGCTATAAAACGGCATTCATAAGACGAAAAGGATCGGATTTAAAACTTAAAACAATTTATATATTTTCAGTGAAATTAACAATTAAATCAAATTGTTTTAATAATAATTCAAAGTTACAAAATATTACAACATCAATTATTGTAAACAACTTGAATTCAGAAATACAAATCAATTAACTTTTGAATCAAATGATTTTTGTAATTTGTCACTTTTTGAATCTAATGATCTAATTAATATTGAATTTCAAGCACTTGAAAAGATTTATATTGGACCTAAAAGTTTTTATAAATTAAATAAACTCGAAAAAATTATATTTTTCCGTAAACAAGTCAAAATTGAAAACGAATCATTTCAAAAATGTACATCATTAAAATCAATTCATATTATCTCGAAAATAGTAATCAATCAAAGCCAAAATATTACCAAAACAATGGAGCCTAAGAGAGAAAAAATAAAAAATGCTTTCATTGGTGAAAAGTCATTTAATTTATGTGAAAAATTAGAAGAATTAAATATTACTGCAATCAATGAAATTCATTTTGGTAAAGAATATTTCTATGATTTACCAAAACTGAAAACAATTAAATTAAAAACATCAAATTACAAATAAAAATTACGGAAAATGATTTAAAAGCTCCAACAATCAAAAATTATTATAAATTTATTTATGACCGCATAAAAATGCCTAATAAAGAAGGGCAAAGAAAAAAATTATCTGGCAATTCTTATGTTTCAACTGATCCATTTCATACTCGATTTTATAAGCCAGATATTTATAAAAGTTTTTTCCATAATTGGTTTTTGACCGATAAAAATATGGCCATATTACGACTAGATTTATCAGTAAGCGGAGTTATAGATGAATATATGCAAATGATTAAATTTGAAACCAATATAATGAAAGGTTCTGGCTACACTCTTGTTTTATGTGTCAAATGTGATCTCAAAGAATATTTAAACTTTTTATTTGAGTTAATTCAAGATGATCAATTTGCAGAAATTCATTTAAATATTATTGATAATTCTTTTGTTTCTACTTTTTTACATGAATTTAAAGCCAAATATCAATTTTCTCTTAAAAGTTTCATATATTTATACTGTCATTATATTGACAATAAGCAAACTGATGATAGATCAATTTATAAAGTATTGAAGAAAACTTTTCGATTTAAAATTATTTCATTTGCAGGAAATGCAGATGAATTTCATGTGAAATATAAGCTTAATAATGTTGTTCTTTTTCCATTTTGTAAAAATGGTTTTAACAAACCTTTTCTTCGTATAAGATTATCAAATATTCCACTTTATGATTCAGAAAAAGATACTTTTTATAGTTTGCCAACAAAAGTATCTGGCCTTGATATTGGATATATCGATGCTAAAGATTTTTTAATATGGAAAGATCAATTTATTAAGATTGACTTTGAAGATGAAGAAAAAAATAATGATATAGAACAAATGTATATAGAATTTGATGATATTCATAAAATACGGCCAGAATTATATATAAATAATCAATTACTATTATCCAAAATTCAACAAACCACGCTTGATAAAGTTAAAGAAATAAACAATGATATTAAAAAAGTTAAAGAGAAAAATAATAAATTTTCAAAAAAAATAGTATTTTCTTTGTTTAATGACAAAAAGATTAAAAAATGGCTTGAATATGTTGCAAATGCATATATTTATACACTCAAGCTTTCAGGCATTGATTTTTTCACCCATCAAACACAAATATATACTGCATATGAAGCATGCAAACAGTTTATATTGAAAAAAGAAGATTCAAAAAGTAGAGGGATAGTTTTTCAGGTTGAAACTGGTGAAGGGAAAACATGCATTGTTTGTTTAATTGCAGCTGCTCTTGCATTGATGAAAAAGACAGTTCATATAACATCATCAAATATTAAATTATCGATTAGAGATTATGAAGAATCTTATAAATTCTTTAAGTTACTTGATCTTAAACCAGCAATTTTACTTCATTATGATGACCTTCCCAATTCAGTGAAAAATAATTTAAAACAAATGAAAATAGCAAAGAATTCTAAAAAAGCTTTTAAAAAAACTAAACAAGAAAGCAACGATAATAATACTCAAAAAACCGATGATAATAACGAAGAAAATTTTCGTCATATTTTTGAAGATTGTTATCAAAATGACTTTGATGGATTTTTCAAATATAATGAAGAAAAGTATTTACAAAATAATAATCAGCCTAGTTCAAGCAATGATAACAATTGTTATACTCTGGATTTTTATGATCCAAATTTATTTAAAAATTCTTCCAAAATGAACTTTTCTATTTGTGGATTGAATTTAAATGAAGATGATGACAAATCATCTAAAAAAGAAGCTAATGTAATATTTTCGACATTTGTTTATTTTGAATGCCTATACTTAAGAATGATGGAATTAAGTCCAGGATCTGTTCAAAAGTATTTCCAAAACTGCGGATTATTAATAGATGAAGCAGATTCTATTCTCATAGATGAAATTACAAATGGAACAATTATTTCACGTACAACAAAATCGAAATTAAGGAAAGTATTAGAATTTGTTTATGATTCTAAAATGAGTGGTGAATCAGCTGAAAATACATTGCAATTAGCCAAAGAAAAATTTCCTAGGGAATGTCATGATTTGAATATAAAGCATATAAATCAAATGTACTCTGAAATAGATTTGGTCAGACAGCCCGAATTCACAAATGGCAAAAAATATTCTATTGAAACAATGGTAGTTAAGAACAACAAAAAACGAAATCGTTTGATCAAAAATGTATTAAATTTTATTTGTGATGTTGGTTTAGAAGTTGGTAAAGGATTAATCAAAGAATTTACAAAAGATGTTGATGACGAAGATAATGATGATGACGACGACGATGATGACGATGATGAAGATGATGATGAAGAGGAGGAAGAAGAAGATATGGCTCATCCTATAGAATTCCATTATATTGTTCCTTTCAGCTATGATTCAAATGGAATCTTAGAACCAAATAAAGAATTTAATGGTTTTATTCAGCAATTCATTGCAATTAAAGAGTGGAAAGAAAATAATGTTCCAAATATTATTGTTCGAGATATGTCATTGAGCTATTTATATGTTTCTCATCCTATTTTTGTCAAATTATATAATTCTGTTTGCGGTTTTACAGGCACAATAGGAAATAAAAATGACAAAAAAATTTATAAAAAAGAATATAATCTAACCACCATAAAAATACCAAGGCATAATGCAAATCAAAATGTGGAATTTCCAATGATTATTTGTGAAAATGTTAATAGTCAAAATACAAAAATAGCAAACGAAATAAGTTCATTTCATGAAAAAGGATATCCTGTTCTTGCAATATTTCAAGACTTAAAAGATATAGAAATAGTTCAAGACCTTCTTAGGAGGCGTAAATTAAAAAACATTAACATATTTGATGGCAGAAAAGAAACCGTAAGGCCAGATTTTATTGCAGGAAAAGAAGGAGCAATATCTTTGGGTACAAATGTTTGTGGTCGTGGTACAAATATTAGAATTAAAGGAAAACCTTTACATATTATTGTTGCTTATTATTCATCTAACATACGAGTGATGCAACAAGCTTTTGGAAGAACTGCAAGACAAGGTCAAAAAGGAAGTTATCGTGTAATTTGTTTAGCAAGTCAATTTTTCAATCCAAAAAATGAATTAAACAAAGAAATAAATAATGCAATGAAAGACTTTTCAATTAAAAACAAGAAGCAAAGGGAATTTGTTGAACATTTTAAAATAAATAGAGATTGGGTTTTTACAGGTTATCTTGAAAAACAGATAATTCAAGAAAAAGACATTTTAAAATTAAGAGAAGCAAAAATTAATGTTAATAGAATTGTTGCATTCAATTATGAATTTCCTGTTTGTATGTCAAATGAAACATTTTTAAGAATTCAGATACAAAAAATATTTTCTATTTTAAATTGTCCAAATTCTCAATTTACATGGAGACTGTTTCAAAGATATATTCGAGAAATGATTCTTCAATCATGGTCCTTAATGATTAATGAACTTGATCAAAAATATATGAATAAGAAAAAAGGCACTAAATATGAAGAAGAACTAAATAACAATATTAGCAATCTATATAAATCACTTGAAAAATATCTTCCAAACCAAGATTTTTCAATTGTTCAAACATTTTTCCATATATTTAATGAAGTTTTAAATAAATACCAGGATAAAGTTATAAATGGCTTTTGTCAAATTGCATCTCCATATTTACAATTTAATCCATCAGAATTTTTTTCATGTCAAGCAGGATTTAAGCCATATTCATTATTAACTAAATCAGGTGCACGAATTACAAATAAAAATTATAAGAAAACTAATTATATTCATGATCCTGAATTAAAATATGAAAGAAGAGAAAAAACAAATAAGATTACTTTATTAAGTATTACACAGAAAATAGATGATATATTTGATAAAATATTTCAAAAAGTGAATGAAATTCTTGGATCAAAAACTTTCTTAAAGTTTTTTTTAAGAAGAACACTCGGCGGATGTGAATTTGGAGTGTGCTTGAATTTAAACATAATTAGAAAAGAATTTGGAGATGAAGAAAATGATGATGATGATTTTTATTGTATTGTTGATAAAGATCCATTACTTGTATTTACAATATTTGTGAGAAGTTTGATTCCTGTTCTTGCAACAATTTTAATATGTGTGCTTGTTTATGTTGCATCGATAGCAAAGAAAATTGCAAAATGGTTTACATTCCCATCAAATGCAAAAGAAGCTCTGAAAAAAACAGTAAGTGTCGTTGTAAATATTGTTAGTTCTACAATATCTCAAAAGCTATTAGACAAAATTATCGAATTCTTAGAAAATACATTTAATAACCAACTTCAAGATCTTCATAAATTTGGAAAAACGGGTATATTTACAGCAGATATATTGAATAAATTGAAAGGTCTTTTTGATACTAATGCAGCTGTAGATATTACAAAAAATGTTTCTGAGCATTTAGGTAATCTATTCCAATTCAAAACTAATTTTGATAAACTTGTTCAAAATTGTTTAGATCCAGTTAGATTAATGAAAATTAGCGTCCTTATTCTTCTTTGCATAGCCACATTTATTATTAATTTTAGATTTAAACGAGTTTCAATTCAAGATTATTCTAATGATGCCAAAGAATATGATTCAAATTATGGCAAAGAAAAAATGAATGAATTAGCTAAAAAGCATAAAAAAGACGTTTCTCTTGACCATAATTTAAATCCAATTGACCCAAAATTAGATACCAAAATTAATGAATCCTATGAAGATTTATCAAAAAGTTATAAAAATAGAATGAAAATATGTGAATTTTTTGATAAAATTATTCAAATAGCTGATTTTCAAATTGATAAAAAAGCAGTATTTGATACTGGTCTTGCTGTTGTTCAGGATTGTTTATTAATTGCAGAAAAGAAAAAATGCATGAGAATGTCATATCATGGAACTAAAAAAGCATTTCTTCAGCAAGTTCTTTTTTATTCAACTAACCAATTTCCTTCAATTGTTTCATTTATTGGTTATTGTTTTGATAAAAAGAAACAATACATATTTCTTGAAAAGAAAGAAAAAGGATCTTTAGAAAATTACATCAATGAAAAATCTGAAGCAAAATTAAATGCAACTCAAAAATTGATAATTGCATATGGAGTTGCTCGTGCTGTTGATTTTATCCATAAAAATGACATTGTCCACAGAAATATTAATCCATCCAATATATTTTTGGATTCGAATTTTTATCCTTATCTTTCTGATTTTTATTATGCTAAGCATATTGATATTGAGACGTCTTATACCTTGTATAATACAAAGGTTCGATATTCAGCACCTGAATTCATTGAAGATTATAAAAATCATCAAAATTCCAAAAAAATCGATGTTTTTTCGTTTGGAATGACTCTTTATCATATTTTCACAGAAATGGGGCCATACGAGTTTGATTCAGAAACAGCTGCTGCAATAAATATAACCAATGGTTATTTCCCAAGTTTTTATGATTCTGATATGCCCGAATGGGAAAAGTTGATTGAAAGTTGTTGGGAACTTGATCCTCAGAAAAGACCTAAATTTGACAAAATTTGTTGCATTTTAGAATCAAAAGAATTTGTAAACAATAAAATTGACGCTAATGCTTTTCACATTTACAAGAGCAAATTTGAAAAAAGCATAAAATAATAAAGTGAAATAGTAAGATTTAATCATTGAATAATAAAATAATTATATTTGTAGTTTTATCGTATATTTTTTATAACAAATTATATCTAATAACTAAGCTGGAATAAGAAATCAGTGGTTTCCTTTAGGCTTGTTATATTGAGAATCAATTCTCAAAAATCCTTTAGTTAAACTTTGTTCATTGATATAGATATTCAAGCCCCAACAACCAAAATTTAAGTAAAAGAAGTTTTCAATTAAGAATAAAAATGTATATATAGAAATAAAAAAAAATTATTTAAATTTATTTGGTAATTCATATTCAATTTCTTTGTATTTGTAAGTGATTTCATATTGACCATTAGTCAAATATGCAATCAAATCATTTCCTTCTTCCATTATTTTGAAAGAAGATGTAACGACATCGTTTAACTTTAAATTCAAAAGAACCAACTTTGCTTCAGAATTAAAAGGAATTGAACAAGAATACTTCACATTATCATTTTCAATTTTCCATCCACATTCATAATGACCAATTGGTGATTCAAAAGAAGCCTTAACAAACCCAAATCTTATATCAGGATGAGGTCTAAGCAAAACTTTTTTAAAACCAGGAAATTTTTCAATCGGATTTAAACCACAAATATCGCAATAAATCCATTCACAAACGGATGCATTAGCGTAATGATTAAATGAATTCATTCCTTTAGGAGATACTTTTCCATCAGGCTGTAACGAATCCCATCTTTCCCATATTGTTGTGGCACCCATTGTTACAGGATAAAGCCAACCCGGGCAATCTTTTACCAAAAATGTGGTAACTGCATCATCTAAATTTCCGGCCTTTGTAAGAGCTTCGCATAATATTTGAGTTCCAATAAATCCAGTGCAAAGATGGAAATCTCTATCTTCTAACAACTTATGCAGACTAGCAATTGATGTTTGAATTGTACCTTCTGGTTGCAAATCATGAATAATTGATAATGAAAGAGCTGTTTGTGTTTGAATAGCACATCTTCCACTTTTTGTAAAATACTCATCACGTATTACTTTCAATGTTTCGTCTGCAACTTTTTGATATTTATCATAATCTTCTTGATATCCAAGAATTTTAGCAGTTTTAGAAGTTAATAATAATGAATAATAGTAATATGATGTACAAATGAAAGTTAGTTCTGTTCCTCCAAAAGTTCCCCTTCTGTTTTCTTTATTTTGTGGACCATCTAAAGCAAGCCAATCACCAAATTGAACATAAGTTACATCCCAAAAACCGTTCTTAATATGTTTACTCATTACTTCAACCCACATTTTCATTCCATCATATTGATCTTGAAGTATTTGCTTCTTACCATTCATCAAATAAATATTCCATGGCATAATTGTCGAAGCATCACTCCATCCAATCATTCCATCTGTTGAAAACATAGGGATTTCATAACTTTCCATTATTAGAGGACAGAAAAAAGGAGGAATTCCATCATCCCTAAGTTGGTGAAGATAAAGATCTTTTAAAAACTTCCTATAAAATGCATAACAATTCATATGAAACATTGCTGTTTTACAAAAAGTTTGAGCATCACCAGTCCATCCTAAACGTTCATCTCGTTGAGGACAATCAGTTGGAACATCCAAAAAGTTGTCTTTTTGACTCCATAAACTATTCAATAAGAATTTATTAACAAGTGAATGACCGGTTTCAAAACGACCAGCCATTTCAAGATCTGAATAAACCACACAACCAGTAAAATCATTTATATTTGGTCGACCTTTCCATTGAGTGAGACGTGCATAGCGAAAGCCATAATAAGTAAAATGAGGATGTACAATTGCTTTTTTTCCATTTGAAATATAACGAAATTGTTGAAGTGCAGGTTGAATATTCTTATTGTAAAAGTTACCATCTTGCAGAATTTCACCATGTTCAATAATAACTTCAAATCCTTTTGGTTGTTTCATTGTGATCTCAATCCAACCTGCAATATTTTGGCCCATATCTAATACAATTTCGCCAGCTGGAGTTTTAATTATTTCTTTCGGTTTTATGCGTTCTTTAACTACAATTGGAAGAGAATATCTCGATGTTAACTTTTCTTGAAAAGGTTCTTTCACTTCATTACATTCAAACCAATCTTTTTCATTACAATTGTTTTCATTCCAATTGTTTATAATTAAGTTTGAATCTTGAAGTTCGCCGTCATAAATATTGTTAATTACAACATGACTCTTATGGCATAGCCATGTTTTATCTGTATTGATGACTTCTGTTGTGCCATCTTGAAATAAAATATGCATTTCAAGTAGAAATGCATAATGATCAATGGTGTAATCAGCATAGTATCCTCTTTCTTTATTTTTGCCTGTGAAATCAATAGGAGGTGTTCCAAAGCCAACTCTGCCACGTGCCCAGCCATCTCCAAGCAATACAGCAATGGTGTTTTCATTTTGTTTTATTTGCTTTGTTACATCAAACGTTTGATATTGAAGCCACAATTTGTAATTGTTATTGAATGGCAAGAAATATTCTGAAGTAGGCTTAGATCCATTGATATATAATTCATATAGACCTAAACCTGTTGAATAAACACGTGCTTCTTTTATTTTCTTTGATTTTAGGATTGAAAAAGTTTTGCGTAGATATGGTGAAACGTTTTTTCCAACTTTTTCTGTTGAAATCCATTTTGCTGTCCATGGTTCGTCAAGTTTTGACGTTTCAAAGAAACTGATTGGCGATTCAATTTTCTCATCAAGATCTGTTATAACATATACTTTCCAATAATATCTTGTTCTAGGTTTTAAAACAGATTTTATATCCAATTTAGGATCATAGTCAATTGAATTGATTTCGCTTGATTCTCCAGAATCATGAATTATTTGATCTTTTTTATCAATATTGCATTCTGTATCTGTCGATATTATTAATCTTGCTAATTTTTGAAATTTTGATTTAGTTCCTTCAACAATCCATGAAAAAGAAAGTGAGCTGACGCCATATCCAATTGGATTTTCAATCCCATTTAAAGACATTTTAATGATTTTCACAGTCATTTTTATAAAAATGCAAAATATTTTCCAAAAATTTTCAAATGGAAATAATGAAAAAAAAAAATACTTTTTGAATCAAATATTAACATCTGATTTACAAACAAACGATTATGAAAGATTTATTCTTTTGATAGGATACTGGAATTTTTATAATATTAGCATTGAAATTAATAAAGCCGAAATAAAAAAAAAAAAAAAAATCAAGTTCTGATGTAATTCTCAATGGTTAATATTAAATAATGGTCATCCTCTGTTTATATTCAATGAATTTTTTACGGTATCCAACTTCCCTTTCTTCAGAATCCTACAGTGTCACTGAAATCAAAACTTTTAAAAGCCGAAAAAAAAAAAAAAAAAAAAGAAAAAAAAAAAGCTTTTTAAAAAGAGGTTTTGAAATTTCTCGTCATTCTTCAGAAAATGATGTGAGAAATAACAAAACTTCGAGAAATATATTAAAAAATAAACAAACAATAAAGAATTTAACAGTAAAACAAACATTTAATACATATTAATATATATTATATATATAAATAAAATAAATACTATTATAAATGATTTCTAGAAGTTGCAGGTCTCTGACTTTTTCGTAAAGACTTCTTCGTATGAGGCTTGAAAATTGTTTTAGATGAATTCTGACGAGCTGATCTGACTTCAGGCTCTGCCATGTCGTTTATTATCTTCTTCCTTGAATCGGGCAACTCAGAAATCCGTCTTTCCAAATCCATAATTTGGAATTTCAAATCATCGTTTTCTGTTTTTAAGTCTTCATTTTGTTCCATGTACTCATTAACTTTCAATCTAATCTGTTCAGCGAGAGACAATTCATTATTAGCGCCAGTTGATTCATTTCCAAAAGCATCATTTTCATTTGTTCTATTTTCTGCTTGTTGATGAAGTCTGAAGTATCTTTCATCAACGTCTTGACCTCTTCTAATTGTCAATTCTCTTCTCATTCGATCAAGCTTCATCATTGGCTCTCTAACCTCGTAATAAAGGCACTCTTCCATCTGTTGTTGTTCGAACAATAAATCTTCAAGTTCTTCTTGTTTTTGGCCTATTTTTTTGATAAGCTTTGATACATTTACATCTGTGCTGTAGTTCAATTTTTTAAGCTCTTTATGAAATTCTTCAATTTGCCTAATATTGAATTCTTTCATGTGCAACAATTTAACATTGTTTTCTTTGGTTCTAGAAATTTCTTCTTGTAATGATTCAATTTGAGAATCTGCATCATTGAGTCTTTTATAGGCTTCTTTCAGCTCCATATTTTTCTCTTTCAGGTCTTCTTCAAGAAGCCTCCTTCCGCGCCAAAGAAGAGCACTGTATCCTTTCTTTTCTTCGGCAACTTTTTCAATCATTCGTGTGTAGATCCCTTTGACAGCAAGTGCTGACAATGTTGTCGATATTCGCAGCTTCTTTCGATATTCTTGAAGCTCTTCGATTTGCTTCTTTGTTTGCTCGATTCGATCGGTGACATTGTTGATCATTTCACGAGTCTGTTGGTGGTCTGTGTCACTCGCTTCGGACGCATCTGAAAGGGCACTGGTTGAGGTCATTGATGACGACTCTGGTAATTCAGGAGTGACGGTTAAATTGTCGGTTACAACAGTTGCTTTGTTTTGTTGTTTGGACTTCTTCTTTTGCGACTGAAACTTGCGAAGATTGATGCTTCGTCTTGCTGTTAACGTTGCATTCCCAAACGTTTTGGCGAGCTCGCTATTTGCCTTCGGATTTGTTGATGAACTTTTTCTGAGATTCAAACGTCTAGCTCTGTTATTTATATTATTTTGAAATATCAAAATATCTCTCATCAATGTGATTTTTTTATAAATGGTCCAAAAGAACAATTGTTATTGATGTTTTTTTATTTTTTTTTTAACGGACAAAATAAACGGCCTCCGTTTACCTTTCAATTTTCCAATAAAAAAAAAAGAACGGCCAAATTTAAACACAATTTTTTTTGTCCAAAAATATGATGTTAAGAAACAAAACAAAATTCTTCGTAACCAATTTTTTATATCGTGTTTACTGAATATTAAAATCAAATTATCATTAAAAACAATTATATCTTTGAATATAATTCAAATTATTTGTGACCATTGAAATACATTAATTTGGATAATGAAATTAATTTGTTTTTTATTCTGCCTGCAATAATATGCTTATCATTTAATACAATTTATGGAAAAGATTTGAAAAAAATTTTATCATATAATAATATTGATATTCTTAATGAACTTGAAAATAATGAAAACAATGAAGATTTATGCAATAAATCAATTGATAACATAAAATACTTCATTAATATTAGATAAGTAAAAATGATCAATAAAGATACATATTATTTTTTACAAAATTGAACACGACTTTTTTCTTTTATCTTTTATATAACAGCATTTTTTTTATTTTTTTTATTTTTTTTGCTTGCTGTTATGAAAATTTTATCATTGAATAAATTCTTTCATTTAAAGATTTAATTCTTTTGTTCAAAAAAAAATTTCGGAAAATTTTTCATTCTCACTTTTTGTGATCGAAATTTCTGCGTCAAAAATTTCTTTCATGAAAAAAATTTATTTTTTGGAAAATTTTTTCACATAATTACTAAAATTCTTCCTTGAAAAAAATACGCAACTCTTTTTTTTATTTATGGTTTTGATCATTTTTTCGTGCTAGCCCTATAGAATAATGCATCTGATAATTTTCTCAAAAATTGTTTTTTGAAATTATTTTTTCTATCATTCTATTTAATTACAATTTTTAATATCAGAAAACCTTTTTTTTTGAAAGTTAATTGATTTTTTTTTGTATCATATTTTTTTCTGATTTTCATTGTCAGTTAATTTATTGTTTAGATGACTTATGAAAAGAGAAATTATACAAAAATTTAAGTTACGTAATATTTTTTTATATTAAGCTTTGAAATCTACAAATTTAAAATAATACAAACTATTCATTTACTTGTTTTATATTTTTTATCTTTTTTTCATAGTTTATACTATGCATTTTAGTTCATTTTGCTATTAATTAATGTTACTAATCACTTATATAATTAAAAAATATTGGCATTTGGTTTTTTTATTTCATGTTTGAATACAATATTAAGATATATTAATAACTATTTCAGAGGGGGTTTCACTCAGGTGTCAAATCCGCTTTTCCATTAAATACGAGAATTTGAGAGTTGATAATTATATTTATATACTATTACATATATTTAATAATAATAATACTAATTTCGTAAAAAAATATTTAATATTTATGAATATATATATGTTTAGTTATTTTATTTTTGAGAGAAAAACTGCTTTTTCTTCAGAAAATTAACATCTTGATAGTGACTTAGATTTCTATACGATTTTATATCAGGTTTTTTATATATTGTAATATCGATTGAAGATATTATATCCAAAATATTCTTCCAAATCATATGGCCAATTTTTGTATATTTATGTTTTCAATTTTTATAAAATTTCTGATATCAGAATTTTTTTTTTGAATATGACATGTTAGATGAAATGATTATTATCTCTATCAAAGCTTTACTGTTCTCCGCCTTTATTTTTAAATAGAGCCACTAAGTCTTTTTTAAAAAAATACCGACAATGTTTTGCTTTCAAAGAATAGCATTTTTTTGTCTAGTTATTATTAATTAAAAATAAGATTCTTAGATATCTCTTGAATTTTTATCATTTATAGAGCAAGCGTTAATAATAATGGTATTATTTTACTCGGCGGCTTTTATCTATTGCCCTTTTACAAAATTACGAATTCTCTATCAAATATCTACTATTTTTAATCAAAAGATTTAATTTATATATGCAATTATTAATAAATATCTAAATAAACTGAATTATTCCAATATGTTAATTTTTATCGGAAAGATTTGTATAAATGCATTTGAAATAACTGCATTCCCATTTATTTTTATTCAATAATAAACAATTCCATCAAATATTTGTATGTGGTTTTTTTTGACTCTTTTATACATCTTTTTTGTGTTAAATTGCTCATATTTTTCTTCTTCAAAACAAATTTCATCTCACATGTCCTTTTCAAAATGATCATATGTAATATTTCAAAATTGGCCATATGGAATAGATTAAAAATAATAAAAACCAATTATCTGTCCATTAATAAAATAAATATTATAATTTTAGAAAAATCCTATAGAGATTTGCAGAGTGCTGCCCCTTCTACTATTTCATATTTTAAAAGATTATCCTGTTTTGACAAACTTTTACTTGATTTTCAAATAAAAAAGTCTTTTCTAAATAAAATTTGAAATATTTCATATAACAAGTCATATCAAAAAATTTTGTTTTCTAAAAACAAAAATCACTTTAAAAAAATACATGAATCAATAAAAAATTAATTAGAGAACATGGTTTTATAAAAAATAATCCAAAAAATACATTAGAAATAAAAGGGTCAAACGCGAACGCTTCATTTAGTGGTCGGGTTAATATTTTAGGGTGACCTTTCGAAGGTTTATGGCAACTGTTAAAATAAGTGTTAAAAAAAATATGTAATATATTCAATATATACTACTATAATTTATAATAAATAATTAATTAAAAATCAGTTTATGCTATTTTATTTCGTTCTAATTTTTTTAAATATTACATTGAACTGTTATATTGAATTATAAAAATGAAAAAAGATTCTTTCAATTTTCATAAATTGTGGAAAGTGGTTTAAGATGAAATGAGAATAAACGTAATTTTTTATTATTGTAAAGAAAAAGTTGAAAAATAATCATAATTACATCACTTATGATAAAGGAAATAGAATGTCCAAACACAAGCCTTTGCTTGTCTCAAAAAAAATATTCAAGATTTGGTTCCAAAAACAGAGGTAGAAAGAATGGCCCATGCAGATCTAAAGTCTGATGAGAGATTTTTAAATGCGTTAACATTTCGTGAACAAATTGGTGTAACATACGAGAATTTAAGACAGGTTAATTGGATGGTTTCCTATCAACGAATAGGTTCAAAGTTTTTGTTAATAAAGCTATTGTGAAGGATCAGGAGACTAAATATAAATTCGGTGTCCTTCCAAATGAGCGACGTCCATCATTTTCAAGTGAAGAAGTTCAAGAATTATTCCAATATATCGATTCCCTCATATATAATGAAAGCTTAACATAATAAGATATTAGCGAGTATGTTTACTTAAAGTTTTACAAAAATGTGTGCAAGGACAAATTAAGACACTTCATTTCTAGAAGATTTGGCACTGATTTTAAATAAGTAATTGGAATTCCAATGGATTCCAAACATTTATATGTAAGTGAAGCTGATATTGATCATGAACACAAAATACAAAACACCCATCTATACTTCGAAGTATAGACGAGGTCGTCCAAGATTTCCAAGATGCTCCTCAAGAATATATTCTCATGAAGAAGAACTATAACAAAGCCGCAGCCTACTATCAAGAATATATTCTCATGAGGAAGAACTATATCAAGAATATATTCTCATGAGGAAGATCCAGTAGATTAGCTGAATCAATAGATCCTCAATTGACTCAGAAATTCATTGCATTACTCCATCTGACAAATACTACATTGTTCGACAAACAAAAGGCTTTCTAACTACATCAAATCTCAAGTAATGGCTTGAAAAAATATTCATACCAGAACATAAATTAAAAAGACAAAAAATAATTACTATGGAAAGTGTTTATTATTGATGGACAACTTTATATCGCATCAACATACAATGGATATTATTAATTTCGAAGAATATAATATCAAAGTACTTTTCATTGTACAACACGCTAGCGACTAGTTGCAACCATTATATTTGAACATTTTTAAAAAAAAAATTTTCAAAAGTATTCAAATTTACCGGGAAAAAAATACAAGTATTTTTGCTTTTAATAAAGATATCAATTCTCAAAATAACATACCACCAATTATCTTTTTGATTAAAACAATTGCAATATTGTTCTTCAGTTTTTTGATTTAGAAATGTAATGCATACTTTAAAAAGTTGGAATGATTTAAAAACGATTTACTCTAATAATCCTTCATGAACAAACAGTAATATTTGTTTTTCTTTTTTTTCAATGCGTCATTTAAGACCCTAACTCAACTCTTTAATAAATAATAGTAAACCTCATAAAATCATATTATACAACTTTAAAGCTTATCAGTCAGAGCGATAATAAATTTTGTCAAAATTATTATAAAAAAAATAAAAATAAAAATTTCTTGTTTTTCCGTATAAAGAATATCAATCAGTGAAATAAATGGTTAATGTATTTCATATGAGCATGTATTTATTAAGTATCATAATTAAAACAATTGAAAATAAATAGGCATTTTGAAAAATTAAAAAACAATAAAACATTTATAAAAAACGAACGTTTATTTTTTACACATTTCTGGAAAAACGTATATTTTTTGCGCATTTCTGGAAATACGTTACATAATATATATATTTTTCTATACAAGATCGTAAATAAAGATATAACCTGGAAATTGTCATGGAGAATAAGAATATTCATTTCATCTATAAAAGATAGTTTGTTTCATATGAGCTCTGATTTCAAACTAAAACCATTTTATTATGGGTGAGAATCAGAGCAATATAAGATGTTGATGTGAAAGCTTCAACAAATTTTTATCAACAAAGATCTGAAACAAACTAATATTGTGAAAGAATTGGGTACTGATTATTCAAATAACTGGAGAAAGCTATGATCTTTGATTGAATGAGATTTATCCACAGGCAATAGGAGGCCACCATATATAAATATTAGTCATGGTCCAAAATTGTTGAGTGCAGGCAAATAATTATCACATATCATGGGCACGCCGCATAAATGCAGCAGCCACTACTCTGAGATACATGTTTGTTACAACACGTAAAAACTTAGGCTCAGATTTCAAGAAACATTTTTGCCCTATTTTACATTTCCTCCAAAAGGATACCTTAATGAAAAAAAATGATCCTGTTGATCCAAGATATATTGATACCAAATGTCTATCAAATTCAGTCAGAAATAAATGACGATAAATGAATTGTTCATCCTGCCATTTTGATTCTTGACAATTTACATCAACATCTAACAAGTGATGTGAAAAATGAATTGGACATAATTTAACCCAATTCTTTAATTCCTTAATCTTTGCTTGCGCATAGTTAATCTAACCATGCGATTCTTATATATTTGGAGTATCTAAAACAAGATATAACCAACTAAAGTGTCCCTCAGGTTACATGCAATTCACAGCAAATTATGTGAAATGAAAAG
The DNA here is from genome assembly GCA_039105265.1 of Tritrichomonas musculus. Taxonomy (NCBI): domain Eukaryota; phylum Parabasalia; order Tritrichomonadida; family Tritrichomonadidae; genus Tritrichomonas; species Tritrichomonas musculus. The sequence goes on along the minus strand of JAPFFF010000005.1, from coordinate 2,291,793 downwards.
GGCAATCGAATAAGCTGTTATGCCAGAGAACATTCTTGCACCATGGAATCATTGTGGCTTTGAAATATGCATTATTGATGAAAAATGCTCCAAAGTTTCATTCTCAGAAAAATACAAAGAGGATCTCAGAAGCGTGGGATGCATAGAAAAAGGTGATTGAGATTTTAAAAACTAAAAAAAAAAAAAAAAAAAAAAAAAAAAAAAAAAAAAAAAAAAAAAAAAAAAAAAAAAAAAAAAAAAAAAAAAGCTTTTTTCCTTTAAATTTATTTATTTGTTATTCTTTGGATTTTGGTCTTAATTGACATCAATCAACATTTGAAACATTTTTCCCCAATTCTTTCCTTCATGATCTGGTGATGCGGGCATATTATTAAAAATTTAGCCTGGCTGTATGCTTAAGTGTGGCTCTTCTTGAGGATTTGATTTTGCATTTGATTCTGTATGATTATATCGAGATTTCTTTCATTTATTTTATTTTATGGAACATTCGATGTTACCCCAGATGGATCTGAACAGATTTTGGTGCTTTTAGGACGAACTGAACACATGAATATTCATTTAACTCATTTTTTATTACTAAACAAAGAACAAATATAAAAAAATTTTCAAAATGGAGCAACTTTCATCACAAATTATGATCTTGGTGAATCGAGTGCAGTCAAAAAAAATTTTGATGAATGAAACTCATATTTTCCAGTTTTGCTACTTTCACTTCTCGCAAATAATGAGAAGATATTTCGATAAATATAGAATATTGAATTTCTAGATAAATCAGAGTATATTTCTTATTGTTGCTACCTTTTATTTCAGAAAAAATACTAAATGCAGTTTTAAAAGTATTATCTCGATGGGGGATCACTCATCAATTCTCAATTGATTTTGAGTATGATTTTGAAAATAAATATATATTCAATGATTGGAATGTTTTTTATAAAATCAATTAAAATATAATAACCAATAGCGTAGCCGAAAGCCATAATGCAAGATTGAAAACCCGAATTGGTAACGGAAAAAATGATCAAAGATTGGATTATGAACTTTTATTGAATGATGAAACAAAAGAAATTACAGATATTAAAGTAGTAGAGGATACAGAAGAAATAAACGAAATCGAAAAAGCTCAGGAATTAAGATTAATTAACAAAGATTATTCAATACCAAAGGTTCACATCAAAACAATACTTATTGAAGCTCAAAAAATACTACAAGAAAACAAAATCCATTATTGAAATGCTCCAAGGTAATCAGCAGAACGAAAAAGAATATTATTAGAAACAATTACCAAAATAAAAGAAATATCACCGAAAAAAACAAAAATTCAGATTCGTAGTTGGTTTAATAACAATATGAATATGATATAGAATTCATAATTTTTTATAATATCTTTTTTTTTTTTTTTTTTTTCCTCCTTTTTATTTTATCCCCTTTTATATTTTATTAGCATTTTTACGATTTTGATAGTTTTTATAGTATTTACTTTTTAATTTAGCCATTAATAGTATTTGGAATGATGTATGTCCTGCGGACAAACATCCCTCCAACCACCGCCTTTTAAGTTCACTTTTTTTTTTTTTTTTTTGAAGATTGTTATATTCAATATTCTTCAAGCCCCCAAAGGGATCAGGGTCTACGACGGCAAGGGATGCGAATGTCGAGGGCGACCCTGAGCTCATAAATTCGACAAATCCGTCTCTGCGAGCCACTACTTTGTAGTGGCTAAAAAAAGCTAACAATTACTAATTGCATTTACAAATTTTACCTATCATATACAATTTTCTTAATAAAACTAATCATTAAACTTTGCTAATTCCTTTTTTTTTAGTTAGTGTTTGAAAATTTGCATAAATCTTAGATTTCAAATACCTATTTAAGAAATATTGGAATTAGGCTAATTAACTTAACAAAGTAAGTCTATTTTCACCTTTTCCCGGCGGTTTTACTGAAATTCCAATACAAATTCATCCCAAAATTCGATTTTTTTGTAAATAACGGATTTATTCAAAATAAACGGCGAAAAATTTGTTGTTTCAAAAGTTTATTTTTTATTTTATAACGTATTTTTTCACAAAAAATTGGATGTCGTTTGTTATAAGCCTAGAAAATCAATGAGTGAGATAATACATCATATTCTGCTAAAAATGGATCAATCAGTTTTATTTATATTTATTTATTTTTTTATAATAAAACAATGACAATATATGTTTCTAAAATAAACGGTTTAAGGTTAGAAATAGCAGAAAATGATAATGCTATAATTGAGAAAATCAAAGAATATCCTTGATGGAATTCAACTAAAATAGAATATAATATTCATCAAAGTGTTATGAAGCTTTTAAAAAAATTAACATTTAATAATTTTAACCATTTACTCAAGAAATTTTAACATATATCAATACCATTCAATTTTTCTTTGAATTAAAGACAATAGAAAACTAAAAAGACATTTTTTTTTTGACGATAATTTTCAAATAAATATTTCTTTGACAATGTTATCAAAAAGATTTACAGGAAAAGTGACACTGTTATCCATTCTTTTTCATAACTAACAATGTAGTTTACAAGTTAAAAAGTGATTCAAAAAGCTTATGAGAACAACTGTTTCATACACATTATCTACATTGAATCTAGCCACCTTGCTAGCAAAGATTCTTGATATGGTCAATATTTCCTTCTTTTTAAAGATTGTATAGTTGAAGGCTCAATGAACAACAGTTCATAGAAACTACTGAATTCATAATGCAGCATTTCATTTTTGAATTGATCAATTAAGCTAATTTTAGGGCTCTTTATTATCGATGATTTAGAACTCTCAAAGAATAGCTTCAAATATATCAATATTATTGACTTTTATCAAATATAGTTCAAAGAAAAATCACAACTGGAGACAATCAATAAGCCAGGTTTTGAATATGAAGAATTTGAGTTTCCATCAACAGATGATCTTTAAAAAAAATAATTTGATTCTTGGCCTACTTAAATGAAATTATAGCTACATTTAAAAATCTCAAAGCAATTATTATTTTCTCCTTTTCCAATCCATTAAAACAAGCCACAACAAAAAAGAAAGATGAAATTCAAGTAAAATTCAATATTTAATATCTTTTTGGCTATTACTATATTCAAAAGTTGGAAGTTGAATGGCTTCAAGATCATATTTTAGATATTTTGAAGAACTTTAAATTTCATACTGACTATTTATACATTTTATAATATCTCTACCTGGCAGCACCATACTAAGATTTTGGTTTTAATATATATTCATGCCATGGTTTTAGAATCAACAGCTCTTTTTGAATTTGAATGAGAATTTACATTGAAAATAAATCAAATCAATTGATTCCGAAACTATAACCAATTTTATACGAAATAATCAATTGTCTAAAAAAGAAGTCATTTTAATATATATTGATTGAAAGATGCATTAGACATTGTATTCTTAATAATTTTTAAAAAAGTTTAATTTTTGGACTTTTTTAGTGGACTTCTTAGATTTTTTGGACTTTTTAATTTATGAAATTAAATGCAAGATTTTGAAAGAGGCATGTCAACCAAAATTCTACTCGATAAATTTTTTTGAAAATGATAATATAAGATTTAAATGATGCATATTAAAATTTTTCCTCTTGAGCAAACGAAAACTTCTATACAGTTTTTAGTTTTCATTCAAATCATCATTTTTGACTCAATATCTTCAATTCAAAAAGTAGATGTATTCAAATTTGATATATTGAAAAATGAATACTCTTTCATTTTTGATAAGTTCAAGATTGAATACCATTTCAATTTGAGAGAGATTAATTGAATGTTCTTTCAATTTGAGAAGAATAAATAAGTCTTATTTATAACTTGAAAATTGAATTAATAAAAACTTATTTAATGATATAAATATATTTAGATATTAATTATGAATTTATAAAAGTAATTTGATTTGCCTACCACTATTTTGAATGATGCTTTTTTGGTAGATATGCCTCTATTTTGAATGATGCTCGTTTAAATACGTTTTCATTCAGAATTTTTTCTTAAAATCGTAGCAAATTAGGCCAATTATCGCATTTAGACTCCCAAGACCGATATCACCAAATGTACATCCGATGTATTATACCATGAATTGCAATATTTTTCCAATTTGTTCATGCTTTTATAAAATCGCATATCTTTGAAATTACATTGTTACTTGATTTTCTTACCTACCTTATTTAGTAATCCGACAGAAAAATAGGAAAGCTTTTCCTTACAACTAGTTCCAACTAATACTATTATAGATACAATACTATTTTTAAGTTATTCTCCTCAAGATCTTTTTTTTTTTATATAACTTAAAAGTCAACACACATATACTAAATTGAAACTTAGGAAAGAAAATAAATTACAGTGTTAATAATTAAGATAATTAAGATATATTTTTTTTATTTTTATAAACTTTTTGAAGCGGCCAAAATCTCAGTAACGTCGTTTCAATAACCCTGTACCGATAATATTTACTATGTACCAGTTCAGAAAATTTCTGATACATTCAAATAATTGAAGCATAGCATTAACATATATTTTCTCAATTATAGAGTGGTACAATTCTCAATTATAAATTCAATCCATTGAATTATAAATAAATAATAAAACTTTATGATAATTTTATAATTCGGTTATCACTTAACATCAAAGCCAAACAAAAATAACTAACCTCGATTTCTTCCAAAGATCACCATTTTTCTGCCAAGTCCTTTTGCTATTCTTTCAGAAAAATGGTGATCTAGCAAAATAACTTAAAAAAACTCAAGATAAAGTCATTAAATAAGTATATTCAAACCATTTCAATTACAGAAGGCTGTTATCAATGTTTTGTTATTAAGATTTTCGTCTAAATCAAAGTCGAATTTCCTCAAATGCAAACTTCTTATGTTACTACAAGCAAAACATTCAGTAATTTTATCATATTATTTGGTTTATCCTTAGAATTATATGATTATTAAATTATTTTTATTTATATTTAAATTTCTTTATCTTTAAATAACTCAGTAAATCTGTTTAATGAGTGATATCGTAAAAAATCATATAAACTTTTGTAACAAACTTTTTCTAATAAATGCAATAGTAAAACAATTGGTATTCAAAATATTGAATGAGATAATTCAAAATCGAATATATTAATTAAAAAGTTTGTTTTTTTATGATAAAATGGGTTTTATATTAAATAATTAAGATATATCGTTATAATATTTTAACAGATAGTAACAAATAAATAAAATATTAAATTAATAATTTTCACTAGGAAATAAAGATGAATTGATATATTATTTAACTTTTTGATAAAATTCAGAGGATGTAAAATAGGTACAAAGTTAATAATTCGGTTCAATATTATTGAGACGACGTTACCAATTATTTTCACTTTTTGAGAACTTTGGTGGTACTGAGTTTTTGGTTCCAGATATTGAAAATGAATCAATAAATCAAAATTATTAATGAAAAAATTAACATTTATTATTTATTATAAATTAAATGAATAAATAAAGAAAAATAATCGGGTAATACTTAAACACTTCACTTGAAAGGTGGGTAATTACCTTACCCGGAAAAAACGGGTCGGGTCCATTTTTTTAGGTTACCATTAGAAGGTCTATTGGTAGGGGGGGGGGGGGGTTTACTCTAGACTATAAAACAAAAATCTTTCATTCTTCAATAAAAGTAAAAATTAATTTAAGTAACAAATATATTAAAAAAAAAAATCTCTAAGTCTTAATTTTTGACGAATTATTTGTGTTTTGACTATTTTGAATACTCAGACTGCTTTGACTATTCTGACTGTTTTGACTATTTTGAGTATTTTGCGTATTTTGCGTTACTTGAGTGTTCTGTGTGTTGTTTGCAGAGCCAATCATGATGCTGTTCTGCGTTCTTTCGTCATCTTCAGGTACCATGATACTTGATGGCGCGATCGACTGGTTGCTGACCTGTGGATTCAATCTTGCGGTTGACGGGAATCTCGGCAATCTGAAAACGCTTCCAGACCTGAAGTAGTCGTTTGGCTCTTCGACTTGAGTTGGATGCACTAAATATGTCAACTGGTTTCCTTTTCCCTTTAAGAATATCTCTCCTCTTTTTTCAATATCGAAGCTCTTGTCCTTCACTAGGTCGTAAGTTGCCTGTGAAATCTGTATCTCGTTTGGAATATCCGTTGATTGTAATCTTGACGAAATGTTGATTGGGTCTCCAATTATATCGAAAAGTGGTTTGTCTATTCCAAGGACACCAGCAATGATCGGTCCACCTGTGTTTATACCGATTCTAACGGATAAATTTGCATCAAGTGAAGCATTGATGTCTTCCAGTGCACGGACTCCGTCAATGGCAAAGTTGATCATCTCAGAGGCATGAATACTGGGTGACATTTCAGGATTAAAGAGTCCTGCTGCTGCCATGTAAACATCCCCTATCAATTTGATCTTAATGATGGTCTTGTATTTCTGAAGGAGATCATCCCAATTCTTGAAATATTTGCCAACATTTTGCATGATCTGTTTGGGTGTCAATGTCGCCATGTAATCTGAAAATTTAACAACATCGATGAAGATAATCGTAGCTGATGGAACAGTAAATGAAATATCTTTTTCGCCTCGATTCATACGCGTTACAATATCGCGTGGTAAAATTTGATATAGCAATTTTTCAGACTGCTTTTTGGCTTCTTCAACTTCTTTCTGTTGTCGGATTTTAGCGGTCTGATCAACAGCTATTAAGGCGAAATATTGCCCTTCCTTAATGCCAATTAAAGTAATCTCTAAATTAACTTCAGTATCGTCGTCTTTAAGACCAACAGATTGACAAGAATAGGTCATGGCTGCTTGGTTGGCCTTCATAAGGGCAAATTGTCGATAGAGAGATTCTGTCTTACCATTTGAGGAAGTATTAGAAGTACTTTCGTTCTTAGTGCTTTTGTGTGTAGTTCCAGTCTTTTCTTGCTCGTCTTTTTCATTGGATTCACCAATATCTTCTAAGTTTATCTCTTCAATACTATTGTCATCGTCTTGATTAGCAATCTGATTTCGAGGATTAGCTGCTTTGGCTTCTTCAGGATTTGGTATTAAAGCTTTTAAGGATTGCCCAAGGATTTGCTCTGGGGTATAACCGAAAATTCTACAGGCTGCGGGGTTCATTGACTCAATCGTGCAATCTCCATTGAGAGCGAGGATAGCATCTGGAGAACTGTCTATAACGGATTGAGCAGCAGACAATTGCTTATCCCGTTTCATTTGATTCTTACCAATAATTAAATCAAGTAAGTTTTGGTTTGATATTACAGCATTTGGTGGAAATCTTGCAATCAAAATTTTGAGAGTATTTATGGCCGCTTTTAATTTCAAATTGAAAATCCTCTCAATTGCAAATAGAATTAAAATTAAGATAAAAGCAACAATAAGCAATAGTCCATTGTAAAGATTTGCCCCTGTTATAAGATCTTTACAGCTATCTGATAAAATTACTTTCACTCTTTGAAGATTAGGGAAAAGATGATAAAAAACAAGGTGCGAAAGATGAAGGAAATTGTCAGTTAGACCAATTAAATTAGTATAATTTTCTTGAAATCCGGCGAGCAACTCTTCAATAAGTGTCGAAAAAATCATCATCAATTGATCAACTGATAGACAATTATAACTTCCATGCAAGCCTATTTCTTCAATTTCTGTTGTACAAGAATCACCATAATGAATTTCATCTAATTCTTCTGAAAAACCGTTACAAGAAGGAATCTCATCATTACCAACAAGAAGATCTCTATTCAGTTTCATCACAGTATCCAAATTTTGCTTCAAAAATTGCATTGATTGCAATGCTGACCCATATTTTACATAATTAGCTACTTGGAAATATGCGAGTAAATAGGCATTAGATAATGCTTCCATTACAGTTGGACCTCTTCTTGCCGATGTTTCCAGCCAATAAGCAGCATTCATAAACCTGTTATTTGTAGTTCTTATTTGATGCATCAACAAGACGATAGCAACAACTGATATAATATTTGCGAGCACGACAACGAATGGGATTCCAATGCTCGGGAGCCTATCTAATTCTATAGAAGAAGCTACAGTTGTTGAGTCAAATTCACTTTTAACAATTGGCTTTGATGCTTGAATAAGGACTTCTTTAGGAAGCATCATAATAGCAGAAAATACTCTTTTCATGTATTTGCTAAGCATAATCATTGCAATGATAAGTGGCACTAAAATCAAGATAGTCAAAGCAATAGGAACAACGATAAAACCAATATCTAATTGTTTGTTTATTTTACTAGCCGTAGCTGACTCTCTTTGAGTAAAATCAACAGTTGCTTTGTCCATATTATTTTGAAATGCAACCGCATTACCTCCTAATTCACAAAGTACACTTGATTTAGTGATATTTTGTCCGTAGAAAAGTAAAGCATGAGCACTTCGTGGGAGCATTGAAAGTAGATAATAAGCCATTGACCAAGTAGAAGAAGGAGTTGGCGGTAAAAGTGTTCCATTATCAAAACAATATTGAATTTCACCATCAACAAGGAATGATTTAGCAGTCTCGGCTATTGAACTGCCATGTAAAGAAAGCATAGAGCTAAGATCTTGAAGTGCCCTAAGACCATCCATCGTACTAGATAACATCGCGAGTGAAGGATTTTGGAAGATATTATATTCCGTCGTTTCTTCAGGATAATAAATCATTCCAATAACCTTAAAGTTACTTCCAATCAATTGGCACAAACATGTCATTCCAATTAAATATGTTTCTCTGATAGTTGCAACAGATTCCATCAAGATCGTATTATCAAGTCTACCATCAAAAAAGTTATAAAAACAAAAGAAAAGAAGAAGGAAAATTAAAAGTGTCAAAAATAATCGGACAAAGGAAGCAACAATTAAAAATGATAAAGGAGGACATTTCATGTTATCTACTGCTCGTTTTAAGGCAAAACGAAGACGCGGCTTATCAAATATTTTTTCGGCTTCTTCTTCGTTTGCTTCATCATCAAGATCAAATTTCTGTCCTGTCATTGACGAATTTGAGGAATTGCTTTGGTCCTTCTTGGTTTGAATGATCTTCTTCCCTTTGTAATCAAGAATTTCTTTCTTTAAGTATACTGGAAATAGATTTACCATAGCTCGGAAAGAATAATCAATGACAGTATGCTTTCCTGAGTCCATTAGCTCTGCTTTATAATGCCATGCAGCTCCTTCTTTAAATTGAGCATGACATTCAATTAGATATTTTGAATACTCGTACATTAAACGAGCTGAATTAGGATATTTATCAATGGCCTCAAGACAAATTGAATTTGTCTTTCGGTTTAATTTTACAAGGCCAACTAAAGTTTCTATCGAAAGATCATTATTTGATATGAAAAATTGCGAAAAACAAGCTATCATTTTTGATGTTGATTTCTTCACTTCTTCAAATTCATAGTTGAAAAGTTTCGTTGCTGAAGACTGACGAAGAACATGAACTCGTCTAATTTGATAAAATAAGAATCGTTCGTTAAGCTTTAAATCACTTCGTTTAGATATTAATGCTACATACATGTTTAATAATTGCGATTCTGATGGGAAAAATGATAAAATTTGGGCTGTTCGAACCAAAATATTAGTAGTTTGATGGCGTGTTGTAATTGAGCGAACTAATGTCCAATTGATAAAAGAATTAGGATCGTCTGATATGCAAACATGCAGCGATCGTAATGATTGAAGCTCATTTTTGATTTTTGGTTCTTCTACGACTTTCTTCCGAATATATTTAAAGACATATTTGTAAACTATTACAGATATTATGAAAATAATTATAGGTATAATTAATCGCACTACTGATAGTATCGGACAAATGGCTAAAATTGAGCTAATTATATTAGTTGTGTGCATTGACGCCATTATTATGTTTGAAGTTTGATTAACATAGGGGAAGTAAAAAGTGGCGAAAATTAAACCACCTGATGCAAAACAATAAACCACAACCAAAAAACATCTCGTCCATTTAGGGAAATGAAAAAGGAGTCTTGATGAAAAAGCGGAAAAGCCTTGAATGAGAACAAAATAGAAAAAAGGATTACCATCCCACATAGAAAAACATGACTTTTCTAAATATGGTGTTGATGAACGAAAAATTATATCTAAATAAAAAACGAAATAGATATTTAGAACTAATATTGCTGAGAGTACAGTTAGAACTATATATGCTGTTTGATTTTTTTCTTCTGTAAATATTGCATTTAGGTTAAAGCCAAAAGAGTACATTATTGGAATCAGTAAAACAGGAACATTATAGCTAAATATAAAGCGGCTTATAAAAATTGTTTTTCTGTTAAAAGTTTTGTTAGCTTGATAATACGCTAATAAACAAATAAACCAAAGATAAATAAGAAATGTAAGGCAAATTATAATAATGGAAGGAATGAATGAGTTAAGGATACTTTTATCTGCATTTCCAAAATCTAAAATATATGATATATATCTTAAAATTTTATCAGAGCTTTTATCAAAATCCCATGTGTCAGGAAGAAAGGGGAAATATCCACATAAAAATGCTTCAAATAGTATAATAAAAAACATTATAACAGAAGAGCCTGATTTCTGAGGAGCAACTCGGGTAATTTCATCGTATAGGGGAAAAATTAAATCAATTGAAGAAGTTAAAGCTGAATCGGAGGCAACATCAACTGAGACTGTCGAAAGAGACATCGAACGTTGTGATTGACGTGAAGGATCATCCACAAGTTGGATGGTCATTTGTATAAATCAAGATTCTTTATATTTAACGTTTTTACGATTCCTTGAATTTTGTAAACAGAAAAATATAAAAGCCGCGCTCTTTTCCTGAAATTGATACAAAACTATTTGTGATTTCTTTATACTATGACCTTCTTCTTTATTATCATGCTCTCAGTTAAAATATTAATAAGACTAAATTCATAAGGATAAAATTAAAATCATTTATTTTCATTGGAGTTTATAGATGAAATCAAAAGATTTTTTTTTGAATTTCTTCTATGAATATGCTTTATAATGCTATAACCTCTTTTTTACTTGATATGATCAGATAATTAGGATTTTTAATGATATACATTTACAACTTATATTTATTAACCATTCATAAAATCGTTATTCTTTCAGTGATTCCTATAAAAATATCTGAGCTTTTCAAACTATCAATATTAAATTTAGATGAATTTTTTATTTCTTATCCAACCGATTTTGGAAATGAATTCAATGAAGCAAGGCATTCTTATAAAAATATTACATCTACAAATTATGTTAAAAACGTTAGTTTAAACCATTCAACAAATTATTTTAATACTAATTATTCCTCTAAATATCAAACTAAATATCAGAAATAAAAATTATAGCAAAGATCCAAAAATCCAAATTGACGAAAAATACGGATTACTTGAAAATTAATAGCCAAATTATCAAGGATCAAAAGACTTCGAAGTAATGAATGAAATGACTTTTGACGAATTTGCAAAATTATTTGGACCTACAATTTCAAAATCATTTGAAAATTTACCAAATGAGTTACATCATACATTACTCACCGAAATGCATCATCAAACTCAGAAAACTTTATGAAAGATGTTAAAAAGCTAATAGCAATTTAAAATGCCAACTGACGTTGTTAATGCATTACATTGATAAGAAGAATTACAGACCATTAAATGCACGATATTCTAGATTTAAAGATCAAAACAAAACAAAACATGCCAAGAAATTTCAATATTATTTATTGTGTATGAATTCAAAAAATTGATTTTTTTTTTTTGATAAAGCTACGCTTTTTTTAATTCAAATATCTGCTAATTTTTCAAAAAGTTGAATTTCCTCAATTTTAAATTTACTAAAATTTTCTTCACTATTACATGAAGAAAATAAGATCCTTTCATTTAGATTCAAACAGTCCTCAAAACCCGCCTATTGCAAGACCATATAATGATAGTAAAGTAGCTCCGAGAGTTTCAAATATTAATCCAAATCAAAAAAGTCCTCTTCCATTTCTTAATCCAAAAAACAAGGGAACACCGTTTTTATCTCCTGTTCCTCGTGTACCACAAAAAACAAATCCGAAAGTTAACTACTTTTATAATATACCATCAAAAGAAGAAATAATCAAGCTCGGGCGTGAAAATCCACAAATAATTCAATATGTAATGATGCAGATTAAAGTACCTGTAAGTTCAATTCAAGATTTTGAAGCCTATGTTAATAGTATTCAGCCAAACAATGTTGTAATCCTCAGAAATCTCCAGGTACTCTTTCATCAAGCCATCAAAAATAACCCTGATTGCAGAAATAATAATTTTTCCTTTAAAGTAGCGGCTTCACCTCCAGTTATTCAGAAAATAGAGTATCCTTTTATAGATATTCGTTACTCCAAAGCTTCAGTCGAACAACCAATGTCACTTCAACCAATACTGCTTGGTATGGCAGAGGCTGATTTTTCAATTGATATTCCACCAATTACTTACGGAAATCGAATTATCCTGCAGAGTTTCATGGCCAATGTAAATCCACCAGTTGTTAAATGGCCTCAAACACTAGCAATATTTATTAATAATATTCTTATAAAACCACCATCAATTGTTCATTATTCATTAATAGATCTTTCTTGTTTTGGACAAGTAAAATCTGTTCGACTTTGCTGCTCCCCAGAAAAAGATTTATTTAGTATAGTTATCCGAGAAGCATCTTACCGCTCATTTGATGATATTGTTCAAGAGCTTTATAATGCTCCTCCATCAGGAGAAGTTTTTAATGAAAATGAATTGTGCCTTCTTTGTCCTCTTTCTGGAGAATTATTAAAAGAACCTGGAAAAGGAAGAAATTGCAATCACACTCAATCATTTGACTTAAACACTTTTCTCCATATTGCGACATTTCAACGTAGATGGACTTGTCCAATATGTTATCAAAATCTCAATTTTTCTGATTTAGTTTATTCTCATGAAACCAAAAAGAAAATCGATATGTTTAAACCATTTGATAAAGAGGAAACGTTTTTCAATGTTCAAACTGATGATATGTTTATTTATAATGATAATGATAACGATTATGATATTTAAGCAGCCTTTTATGCTGATTTTTTTTTTTTTGTTATTATTACTAAATGTTAGATTTAAAATTAATTTTACTCATATTTTTTAATCATGTATGATTGCCAGTTTAACATAATAACCAGTATAAATAGATAAGATAGAAATAATATTTAATCAGAAAAAATTTCAACCGCAACATAAAAAAGATCGATAATACTTTTTGTTAGAATATCGATATGATTCGCATTTACATTAGAAACTTTAACTCTTAATAGAGCTCTAGATTGATATGATACTGTTTCTACATCAAGAAGATTTGTCTGAATGTTATTCTTCTTAATTAATTTTGGAATTAATATCATTGCAAGTTGTTTTTGAGCAGACAAATAATCGTCCAGTATTCCATTTTCATCAAATGAAACAATTCTTAGTGAATAGTTGCTGATCTCATTTGATGTAGGATAAATACGTTTTAATAATTTTCCATATCTGAGGATGAGTCCATCAAGAACAATAACACCATCACAATTTGCAATAGGAATATGAGGTGGTAAAAAAGCTTTGACTGTTTTATCTGAAAGCTCAACTGAGAACCATAAGTTGGGCTGATTTCCTGAATTTGATACAACTTCTATTGATGTATTTCGTCTTTGCGAACTTTTATTTGGGTATATGAAAGAAAAACCTGGATCAGTGTTCCTTCTTTGAAAAAAAGAAGTAAAATTAATTTGATCAAATATATACTGATTTGGATCTAAACCAATTTGATGTATAAATTCAACAGGAAGTAAGTCACTTAGTCTCCTATTGGTAAAAGACTCATCCTGCTCATGAAAATGCAAATTATTTTCAACAATCATATCATTAAAAAAATATTTCAATTAATTATTTGAATCAAAAGAAGTTTTGTGAGAAATGTCATAATTGATTGAAAATAATATTCAAATTAGTATTCAAAAAATAATGTAAAGTTTTTTTTTTCAATTAATAACCGTTATGATTATTTTATCCATCATTTTATATATTGTATTATTGATGAAAAATGAATGGACCATCATCGAATTAAACACATTTTCATTGTATTAAAATACTCAAAAAACCGAAATATAAAACATTCTTTTTTTTTTGTTATTACAAAATGTTAAAATACATAATAAAGTATTAAAACAGGAAGTATGAAATAACATTAATATTAATTTCTTCTCGTTAATGGTAAAAAATGCTTTTTTATTATCGAAACCTTCATTCAAATTCTATCGTTAACCTTTGAAAAAATAATGTTAACCATATGACAAATTCGTTATAAATAAATGATATCATCAATTATAAAATAATGAAATTGGTATTGAAACCATCATTTCGGATTTCAGTATCAAAAACTTGTATAAATGAATAAGAGAGGAAAAAAAAAAAAAAAAAAAAAAAAAAAAAAAAAAAAAAAAAAATAAAAAATAATTAATTATATTTGAAACACATTTAAATAAGGCCAAATCCTTCAGCATTTGAAGAACAAATTTGGAGTGCTTCTTTCATTTTTAATTCATTTTCATAGTCAGGTAAAACAAATGTATTAAAGCAAGTATGAGATGTTGGTAACTTGCTTACATCACCACTTCTTTGAATAACAATATTAACTGCTTCCAAACCACCAGCTGGCGCTCTTGCACATCCAGTTATAAATTGTAAAAGTAGCCCTTTTTGCTTATCATCTAAAGAATCGAAAATTTTCCAAAACATAACAACTGATGGCGAATTTGCTGTGAATCCATTTGCATAGGTTGTATTTGTCTTTAAAGCACTCCAATTGAGGACTTGCGTTCCACTGACCAAAACATCAAGATCGAAATATTTGAAAGAATTCAAAATCTGCGGCATACTCATTTTGAAACCTTCCTTAAATTGCTGGAATTCTTGTTTAACGTTTTCATTCAATTCAAAATTGATTTTGGCATTAATAAATTCTTCAAGATTACTCTTTGTAACTTTTTTATTGAGACCATCTGGAACAATAGGAACTTCTCGATGGGTCACATCATCTGTGGTTGTAAAGTAAAGTTCAAGTCCAAGATCATCAGCTTCTTGGTCATCTTTAACACCATTGAAAGTTTCGCGTAATTGATTTAATGATTGGGCTGTTTCTGGATAAAGTTCTTCAAAATCATGAAATGTTAATTGTACATCGTATAATTTTTTGTAGAGAACCAATGGAAATCGAACAGGTAAAATAATTGAATTACTGAGCGAAAGACCAACAATAATACCAACGTACTTGTAATCGGTAAATTCGTCTGCATGTGGCCTTTTCTTATTGAACCAAAAAATGCCGCCTGTTTCATTTTCAACAAACAGATTTGATTCAGCTGAAAAGAATTTATTGAATAAAAGGAAGAAAAATTCACGTGAAACACCTCCCGAATCTTGTGCATTTTCATTTTCGAATTCAATTTTAATGTGCTTCTGTAAATCTTCGGAGTCAAGTTTTAACACTTTATTAATTCCATCTTCAACAATTGAATCTCTACGAATAACAATTGATTTTTGGTCCATTTGACGGCTATATTGTCTTAATAAAAGACTCTTAAAACTGACATCAAGAATTGATGGGGTTTTTAGATAGCTAAAAAGTTCTTTCTTGTATAATTTGTACTCAAATTCAGGTAAAATTCTTTTGTTAAAAGAGGCATTAACAAATTCTGATGGGTTAATTGGATTTTCACATATTGAATTTGCTTCAGAAAGAAGTTCAATAATTGTTGATGCTGTGTGCATTTGAACTGTATGCGGATCTGGCACTTGATCGTTTATGTATGATGTGAGCACATTTTGAACAACTTCATTAAGATATCGAATAAATATTGGGTTGCATACAATTGCGTTATAAAATACTTGGAACGCAGGAACTGACATGTATGTTATTTTTTCAAAAAGTTTTGAAAAAACATGATTGTTCTCCTTTGTGAAAAACTGAAGCATTGGTGAAAAAACAGATAAAATAAGAATTCCACGAATCCAATGTAATGTGTCTGGGTTAGGAACTTTTTCAAAAGATTGAATTAACTGCACAAATGAAGGTACAAATTGCTGAATTAAATCAGATCTCCTTTTCAAAGCTTCATGAAATTCTGAGCAAAGATCGGCGTTAATATGCAAATCTTCTGGCTTCAAAAATCCATCATTTGTAAGAAATATATGTGAGAAAATATCATTTTTTAGAAAAGCTACATTAAAATCTTTGATACAATTGTCAACCGGCTGATCGTGAATGAATTTTTGTGCGAAATCATTAAATTGAATTAGCCTTAACGAATACTTTGGATGAAGAAGAATTGGCGATAAGTTTGGACAAAGTGTTTTTTTGTTATTCTCATAATCAAATGCAAGTTGGGTACATAAAAGATCAATATCAGCTTTTTTGTTATCTTTATATTTGAATTCTGAGCATGAACGGCATTCTTTTGTATGACAGTTAAGTCCGTTGCATCCGTGGCATAATTGAGAATAGTATAACGGAAGAAGATCTTCAACTGTGTAAGACATTAGATTAATAATTTATAAAACAATTTTGAAAAACAAAATTTTTCTCAATATTGAAAAAGTGGATGAGTGATTTAATTGACAGATTATCAACAAGTAGATATGATGAATAAAAGGTCGTACAACTAAATTGAATAAAAAATAAAATTAAATAAATTTATATTTATCTTAATAAATAATTTATTTAATAATTATAATATATAATTTATATATTATATATCCAATATTATAAAATGTAATGGTTGAAATAAAGACTTTAATTAAAATTTAATATATATCGATTTCTTATATATTTGTATCATTTAAAAAATATAGATGTCATTTGAATGGGTATACTATGTGTTATACAAATAATATTTTACTTTTTGACGAAATCCTTCAGTAACTGAAATATTAGACTTTTTATATTAATGAAACCAATCAACTAAATCTGCATTTTTAGAAAAAACTGATATTTGATTTGGAATGAAATTCAAATATATTAGAAAGTAAATGCATATAAATAAAATTATAATCTTCATTGGACTCCTGCAACGTCCAATTTTTTTAAAATCATCATTTAATAATTCAAAAAATTCAAATTTTCTGAATTTTTAGCTAAAAAAAGAATTTTTTTTCAATAATAATAACCATTTTTTTTATAAAACTTAATGTTTTAAAAGCATATAAAAAGATATAAAAAGAATTAATGATTAGAATAAATTATATAAAAAGTTATCGCTATTCTAAATTTTTATAAAGTGTTATAAAATTCTTATCAAAAATAATTAAAATAAATTGAGATAAAATACTCAAATTTATTTTCTGAAGAAATTTAATATATACTTATATCCTTTTAGTTTTTATTTTAATTTAAATTTTTTATGATGCAAATATTTATAAAAGTGATTATTATTATTATAATAAAATATAATTAGTTTAAACAAACCAATCATTGAGTTTTACTGTAAAAATTCAGTTGTACGACCTTTGATGAATATCAATATTTTAAGGGCATAGTTGGTTCTTGAACTTTTTCAATGAATAAACTATTCAAAAATTAGTAGCCAACTATACCCATAAATTTTGATATATTATTCAGAACGTAGGAAACGATTTGACTTCCGACTACTCGCATATATGGAATATTTATTTATTATTAATAATATATATATAGTTGGTGGACATAATTATGTTTTTGGGACATAATCATGTTTGCTCAACTTTTTGAATGGTACACAAAAATAAAACACATTTTTCTCAATACTTTTTAAAGATAATTTGATAATATTATATACTTTATTAATGTATTTTATGTACATCATTATTTAATTAAATGAGCTATTATATTTGTGATTTATATGAAATTTTGCCATTAATGTAAAAAAAAGTCAAAATGCTTATTTTTTTCTCAATAATTGAAACTTGGGATTTAATAATAATATCATTAATTCATAATCAGTAATGATATAATTTTGTCAGATAATTGATATCTAAAAACTTTCATATAAGAAAATTTTGATGCACAAAATAAAGTTAAAAATCATATCACTTTTTTGTTTTTTTCCAATAAAAAATAAAAACTTTAAAATTTTTATTTAAATATTTGATATAATGCAAATAGTATAATGATATTGAAAGAATAAAATTGGCGGTTCTACTCAAGATCTATTACCTTGATGAAAAAGAGTAACTTCAGAAATAACTTAAAAAGACTTTCAATTTTAGACATTGAGAAATTATTTTCATTATTTTAATAGTTCTTCTATACTTGCCTAATATTTATTGATTAATTGCTATTTTTAATGCTATTATAATAGAAAAAATAAAAAAGTGAAATTTGTATATTTCTTAGAAAAACCTGAAATCTTGATGGACAGCAATGATTTTTAGAGGATTAATAATATATTTCATTGTATGTGTTATCAAATAATGTAATTCTGAAATCATATCAATTATGCATGAGTGATTTATGAATGATTTTGAATGAAAAAAAGAAAAATGAAATTTTTCCAAGATTGATTCTTTTTCAACCATATTATTATATTTAATATATTATATGCATCATATAGATGATTAATACTGCATCTAATTTGAAATAAAATAAACTCATTTTTCAAAATTTGTAATTTTGTATGAATGATTTTTGTCATATTTTGAAAACACTTTTTCTTTTTATATAATTATTATTTCAATAAATTTTTTTCTAAAATATAATATATACATTATATTCTAAAATAATAACTATGTTAGAGCAAATTAAAACAACCTTTTTTTTATGGTAAAAGCATGAAATGTGATATGAAATGAGTTTTTTGAGTAGTGAAATGAAAATGAAACCATTTTTTCTAATTATCTATTTTATTTCAATAAATAATAATGATACATTTTAATTATAGATGAAAAGTAAATTATAATTTTTTTCAAATAATAAAAAAATATTCAGAAATTAAAAATTCGATATCATATTTATGATCAAATTTAGTTTGATAAAAGTGAATGAAAATCGGGGAATAGAATGTATCCAATATGATATTAATTGTTCTACAATTGTTTTTTTAAAAGTCCAATTTGAATATATAGAAATGATGTGAAAACATAATTATGTCTCCAAAACAGAATTATGTCCACCAACTATAATATATAATACATTTAATAAAATATTAAATTTTCTAGCGGTACATTTTGAGATATTATCAAACATTTTTAATCCCAAATTTAACCCAAAAACTAAAAATTCAATGGTTTATAATAATTTTAATGCGAAAATAATTATAAAAATTTTTGATATAATATCACTTATTACAAATCACCAGTTTTTTTTATCATATTATTCTTTTATTCTCAGAAAATTCATTTTAGATGTATATAAAGTACAAACAAGGAAGATAATGCCGTTTAAAGCCCCAAAATAGGTGCTGAATTAATACGTTATTTGGGCCTATTTGAAATTGCAATTTTGAGAAATCTCCAAAAAATGTAACCACACAGGGCCGATTTGAAACTACATTGATTAAGTGTCATAAAATCAGTGATATGATAGATAATAAATGAATATCTTGGATTTAAAATTATTTATATAAAAGATCATAAATAATATATAATTATTATTTAATTAATTATGTATAGTCTACTGGAAAACCCCCTACCAATGGAAAACCCCCTACCATTTTTATTCACCTATTTTTGGCCTTTAATGGTGGCAAAAAGTACGTTGGTTGAAAACCCACCTACCATATTCTATTCAATTTTTCGATAAAAAAATTGAATAGATTGCATTTTAAATAATAATATCTAAATATAAAATAAACATTTTTTAAATAATAATAATTATTTTATCAAATGAACATTTTATCTATATGTATATATGATATTATGATTCTAACTCCTTTATATAGAGATTTGGTAGGGGGTTTTCCAATTGGTAGGGGGGTTTTACTCTAGACTATATATTTAAATATACTCTTTAAGCTTGGAAATTTGGTGAAATAAACGTTTTTTGGGTTTTAAAAATCACCAAATGTAACCATA
This sequence comes from Tritrichomonas musculus, assembly GCA_039105265.1. Classification (NCBI taxonomy): domain Eukaryota; phylum Parabasalia; order Tritrichomonadida; family Tritrichomonadidae; genus Tritrichomonas; species Tritrichomonas musculus. The sequence continues at coordinate 2,271,701 of JAPFFF010000005.1, read as the reverse complement.
TTATTGTCAAATAAATTTTTATTAATATTTATTATTGTCATAAACCATTGAATTATTTGAAAGAGGAATTAAATGAGTTTTATCAAAAGTCATATTAATAATCGATAAGATTTTCTCAGTAAAAAAATGTTATTTTTTGAATATTACAAAATAATTGTATGATTTTTATAATATATCATATAAAATAATAATAAAAAGCTCATTTATATTGACGATGAAAAGCCAAATAACCGATTTCACCAAAAGCCCAGGTCTTGGGCTTTTGGCGACAGCATTCAATTTTGAATAGTTTACATATATTTTGGAGATCACCAAAACGGTTTTTTTGGCGATGGTGATTTGTAAAGCTTTCAAAATATCAGATATAATAAAATCAATAAAAGCATTTTTTCAATTGAAAATAAATTTTTTTCATTTATATTTGAAATATATACCGATATAAAATGTATTTAAAATATTAATAGTATTTATATTTTTATGAATATATATAGCCAAATAAAAAATAATGCATTGAAATAATGCATTGAAATATTAATAGTATTTATATTTTTATGAATATATATAGCCGAGTAATTAAATAAATTCATTGAATTTATTGAATGTTGATTCGTAAATTGAATTATTATTTAATCAAATATCTTTTAATTAAGGTTTTGAGAAACCGCTCAAAAATTCTGAAATTTGAATCCCCCTTTCAAATAAAACTCAATTATTTGAGAGGGGAATGTAAATGCCTTCTAAAACGTTCCAGTAAATAATTAAGATAATATCATTATTACCATTATATTATTTACTCCAAAGTGGAAATGATATATGATATCTTTTTGAGTGAAAAAAAAGAAATATGGCTATTATTAAGATTATTATATTAATTTTCACTAACCTATAATTTTCTAATCAACCTCAAAATAATGATATATTAACACCATTCTTATTCATTTTACATATTTGCTTCAAATTTTTAGCTTTTATTATAATTATTTAATACTTTAATTTATTCCAAGTTTGATATTTTATGTATAAAACAGTTTTATTACTATATAATGAGTACACATATATGATATAGGCGAGTTAAAAATCTTATTATACATTAAATTATAGTAAAAATAAGAAATGCTTCTTATTTAGTCGATTACTTCTATTAAAAAAGAGATTTTTAAATTTTAGCACAGATTTATCAACTCATATGTTTTGTCGAAATATAATAGCTATAAAATAAATATTAATATTTAATTCAGATAAGAATTAAGTTTTGTATAATTTGTTCAATTGATATAATTTTCCATAATATTTTCAAATTATTTATATTATTATATTACTAATATTAATAATTTATTTTTAAATGTAATAAGCTAGTACAAATTAAAATATTTAATAATATATAAAATTGATTTTGTATATTTTACAAATTATATTTTCAATTAAAAATCGGTTATTAAAAACCCTACTTTTAATCATTTTATTTTAATAATTCATAAGAAATAACTTTTTAAAAGATTTATTAAAATCGCCAAAAGACCAGAAAGAATCACCAAGACCAGGTCTTTTTTTTACATTTGGGTATATTTTACAAGCTTATACTCTTCCTGTATTTCAAGAAAATCTAACAAAAAAGGTGAATTAAAAATAACAAGGTCAATAAAATCTAAAAAGGTGAAAACTTGATCGTCTCATGATATTTTAAGTATAAGAAAAAATAATATCGATCTCATATTGCTATATATATAATAATTTTATAAAATACAAAACGAAATATCATTTATGATATTACTTTTCTTGTTACATTTATCTAAAAGGTTCTCCTTCCCTAAAAAAATGTAAATGATTTAATATTGAATTAACTCATAGAATATAAAATTCAATAGAGCATTTTTTTGAAAAAGTTTTAGTTAAAAATATAAAAAATTGACCTTAACTATTAAATCTTATTTTTTTTCAAATTTTTATTGATTTTTTAATTTTATGATTTCAATCTGTAAAAAAATAAAATCGATAAGATTTCATGAAAATGTTTTTATTTAATAAATTAAAATATATATCTGTGTTAATATTATATTTTAATTCGTTTTTAAAGACGATATTTATTCATATTTTATTTGTGAAGTTTAATCTTTTGAATTTGAAAGGAGAACCTTAATAGGCGAAAAAAGCAGTTATAGGTGAAAAAGACAAAAAAAGGGCATATTTGAAACTGCATAGCATTTAAAAAAAAAATCAAAATCATTTTAACGTGCATAACTGTCGCTTTTTGGTCGAAAAAACTACTCCTATCGTTTTTTGGGCCGATTTGAAACCGTAAATGGGCCGATTTGAAATGCGCAGCCTATATATTAAAGATTTTGATATGGTCAATTTTACAAGCTTCTCTCAAATTATACGTTTTTTTGTTTATACCATTTTGTTCCATCAAATATTGTGATAAAAAAAATTGAAATAATTATTAAAAGAAGAATATTGGGAATTGTTACGCATTAAAAGGAAACATTATTATATAAATATATTTTCAATAAAATGATAATTGAAAATATTCAAATAGTAAAATATGTTTATCCTTCATTTTGTTCTTTTTTTAATTTTATTTTTCAATGCTTTTTTGACGATAGGCATTGAATTTTCATTTAAACTTTTCATTTAATATTTCTTCTTTAAAATGATACGTAATGTAATTAATTTAAATTCTTTTAATTATTTATTTACTTGTAAAGATACTTATTAATATGCAAGTGAAATTGTTTTTCAAATCTTTATATATTCACCTAAGAAGAGTGTTTTTTGTTTTAACCTATTTAACCGCCATAGTTTCCTACGTTCTTATTATTCAAATTCATATTCTTTTTTGAAGTGGAATAAAGGATTTTGCTTATAGATTGTAAAATGACCGATATCACTAAACAAAAATGGAAAGAACAAATTTTAGAACAAAAATATTAGCAAAAATATATTAATCTAATGTAAAAATGAAAATTTTAAAATATAATAATATCATATATATATAGTAAAATATAATAAATATGTAATATTAAAGAATTACCATGTAAATTTCAAGATCTTTAATTGATAATTTTTAAGTAAAATTAAGGGGTAATACGATTAATAAAGAGCACAGTTAGGTATGAAAAATGCAGGATGATTTGAAATATTATTATATAATATAAAATATAAGGAAATAAATATATTCCCTAAATATAAAGATTAAATTGACGTTCAATATAAAAAAAAATATATTTTAATTTTTTGAAAAAGAAAAAAAAATTGATAAGTTTATTTCAAATAAAATTATCAATCCATGATATAAAATTGAATTAATATTCTTTGAGAAAAATTGAAGTCTAAGAAAATTGATAATGATTTTCTGAGTTGTTTGATAGTTGTAAAATATTTTTAATTGAAAATAATTGTGAGAAAAAAGAGATTTCTGAGGTGTATAAAAAATAAAGTACTCAAAAAATGAAATCCAACGTCACAATTCCAGATTTTGTTATTTATTTCATATTAAGATTTCAAAATAAAACTAGTTGATCAGCTTTTTTTTCCAACTTGTGCCTATTGATCTAATGAATGTTCCTTATCATATCTTCATTCTTGGAAATATTTATGAGCAAGTAAACATGGAATATTATAACTTATTGTTTTTTATCGACATTGCTCCAATCAAGATTTTTTTTAATCATGATATTAGTTATAAAACACTCATTCTTTCATTCACTTTTTGAAAGATTTAAAATTGAATACTTTACCTTAATGAGCTCTGAAAAAAATTCGAAAATAAAAATGAATATATATTAAGAAATTATTGATTTACCTTTGCACAAACTCATTTTAAGTCTATTTCATTTGTTTATTAGTGAAAAAACATTATATAACTAATGTCTTAATAAATGATATTTATTATTTCAGTTTGATTTTATATTTTTTTTTAATATTTTGAATAGAAATTTACTTTAGTCAAAAATTTTGGTAAATTGAAAATTAATGGTCAAACTAATTGAATTTATTTTTTAAACATTTAGCAAAATGACTCAAGAAGCAGTATTCCATTCTGGAGTAGCTTTTGATCAATTAGATATACCATCTGCACTCAAACAAGATTTATTTTCATCAGGTTTTGATGAAGCTTCAGAAATTCAAAAACAATCAATTCCAATTATTATTACTCCACCTTACAAGTCACTTCTTGCACAAAGTCAAAACGGTACAGGAAAAACACTTTCATTCGTCACTGGCATGCTTGCACGAATTGATGTTAATGATCCAAATCTCCAAGCCGTTTGCCTTTTTGCTACTCGTGAACTTGTAATTCAAACATACACAGATTATATTAAGAAACTCACAAAACATTATCAAGTTAACACTACTGTTTTAATTCGAGATCCACCTATTCCATCAGACGTCACAAAAGCTCAGCTCATACTTTCAACCCCAATGCAACTTGATCAAGCTATAGACTCTAATGAAATTAAACTTGCTTCTGTAAAAATACTTGTTATCGATGAAGCTGACTATGTTTTGGAAAATAAAACATTTATGAACTTCTTCAATATGCTTTTCCAAAGGATGACCAAAAATAAATCACAGGTTCTTCTATTTTCCGCAACAGTAACACAACAAGTTCATGATTTTGTCGGCAGATTTATTCATAATGAAAACTTAGTAGTTATATCTGTGGAAAAGAATATGCAATTTATTCCAACTAATAAACATTTTTATTGCAATTTGAAATCAGAAGATGAAAAAATTGATATGATCAAAAAAGTATTTAAATACCTTAGCTCTTCTCACACTTTCATATTCGTCAACAAAAAAGCATTTGCTGAAGATCTATGCAAATCATTAAAAGAACAAGGTTTTGAATCCCAATTCATATCAAATAAACTTTACAGAGGCCAACGCGACAATATCGTTAAACAATTTAGAGAAGGATTAATTAATGTTTTAATTTGCACAAATATGGTTGCTCGTGGTTTGGACATTCCAGTTGCTCGTGCTGTTGTCAATTTTGACATGCCTTGTAATGATAAAGGCGAAGTTGATCTTGAGACTTATATGCATAGACAAGGAAGAACAGGACGTTTTGAAAGAAATGGTGTTGTTATCAATTTCATTTCAACTGCTAATGAGAAAAAATTCATTACTAAATTAGAAAACGATTATGGATTAAAAGTAGAACCACTAGAAAACAACGAAGAAAGCATTAGAACTGTATTTGAGGAATTAGAAAGTATAATAGCTCAACCTCTTACTTCAACAGATGAAAATAATACAGATAATAACAATAACAACTAAATAACTTAATGAATCGCATTTTAAATAGACATATTTTTTTTTTTTTTTACTATTTTGAACAGGTTATTAAATAATAAAAAAATATCATATTATTTGTTTCATTTATATAAATGGGCTTTATTAACCTAATAACTAAAACAAATTGCAAAACATAAATGCGCTTTCTTGAAATTGATTTTTATATTGTGTTTCATTTGCATATCTTATACAATATTGAATTTTTTTAGATATTTTGTTTCACTTGCATAGTTATGTATCTAATACTACGTTTTATATCATAGAGAATAAAGAGGGTAAAGAAAAAGTTATCAATATATTATCATTCAAATAACATTATTTAAACATTAATCAAATCACGAATTTCTTCAAGAGTTAAAGGCCTAGTAGATTCAATATTCTTTGGAATCTCACGATCTTGTGCAGTTCTTTGATGTGTTGATGCTCGAGAAGCTGCAGCATCACCTTTTTCCTCAGCAAGAATAGATGATGGATCAGCATATCTTACAGCATATTGCATTCTAGCTTTATCACAAGTATCTCTCATCATTTCCATCAATGTTTTTTCTATTGTTGTCATCACAAACATTGAATTTGTTTGAGTAATCTGTTCTTTTTCATCCGGCGAATTATCCCATGAGCAACCAAGTGTATTAAATAAATCTTGAAGTTTTTCGTAAATTTCATTGAACTCAGCTAAATCTGTTTGATGTTGCTGTTTCAATTCTTGGAGTTCATTTGATGTTGTATTGATATCTGATGTTATTTCTTGGAGCTTTTCATTTAGTTGCTCTTCTGTCATTTCTGATTGGTCAAGCAATTCTTTTTCAGTTGCATACAATTGATCAAGCTGATCTTGAAGTTCTGTTCGTATGGCAGCATTTTCAACCACAAATTTATATAATGAGAAATTTTCACTTTCAAGCCTTTGAGCCTCTTTAATTAATTCATCTACATCTTTAAAACCTAAATTATCAAGTGTTTGTGAAGTTGTTGTTGTCAATTGGTCAGTGAGAGCAACTAGTTCATCTTGACCATCAGATGTGGATCCAATTTGGCTATCTCTTGACGGAATTGGCTGGGCCTGATTTCGTGGATGATTTTGAGTAATAATTTGATTTTCAATCCTTTGTTCGCATCGTGTAAGTTCAGCTTGAAAAGCTTGAACATCTTCTTTTTCTGCTGATTTGAGTTGAACAAGCTCCATCATTAAGCGATCTCGATCAGCATATGCTTGATTTGAATTAGTAATAAGACGGTTCATTTCGTCATCTTTCAGTTGCCTATCATTGTACGCTTTTCTTATAACTGCTCGAAAAGTATTTCGATCTTTTCGAATTTCATCAATTTGCGATCTCATAGCTGCAAGCTTTGTTAAACTGCTATTATAGCGCATCAAAGCTTTATCAAGTCTATTTTCCATCGTATGAAGATCTTTTAAAAGAGCTTCATTTTCTCTGGCTTGTGCAAAAACTCCACCTGCTGCCGATCGAGCTTTAGACACTTCTTCTTCTAATCGCTTTCGTTTTTGATCTTCTGCGGCAAAATCTGCTGATAAAACGCTAAGTTTATTTGTATAATTTTTTTGAAGAGAATTTAAATGAAGAAGCTCTTCATTATTTTTATATTGATTGGTAAGTTGCTCGATTCTGCTGATTTGAAATTCATATTGCGCAATTTCATTTCTGAGAGTTTCATTCGCTTGCCTTTGTTTTGCAATACTTCTTTGCTGCTTTCTTACAAGATTTAAGAACTTATCTTCTTGTGAAAATTTGAGCATCCGCAGCTTGTTGCGAAGTTCTTGAACTTCTGCAGGATTCTCCATATTATATGTATTTTATTTTTGAATGATAAAATCTTAAACGTTCTTTTGAAAAAAATACGTTAGTTTATAAATTTTAATTCTAACAATGATTCATTTATAAAAGAATAATAATAACAATAACAAATGACAATATTAATTATCATTTCTGGAATTTTTTTTCATCAAAAAACTCGTCTGATGATCTAATATGAACTTGTTTTAAGTTTAATCCTCTAATTAATACATCTTTGTTTATCAACTCTTTTGAAAGCTCATTCTTCATTAATTTTTGCCATAATTCAATTTCTTTATCATGCAATATATCGCTAGGCTCGTCGTAGGCTCGTTGCTCCCAATTTGGAGGTATTTGATTTCTACATGTATGAATTTTATATTTTCGTTCAAGTTTCATTTCTTTATTTGTTGGCAAAATTTTTAGGTCTATAAAGATATGTGAAATAACAACATTGATTGGTAAATTAAGCTGATGTTTTTGAATTCTTCTTTGAATAATTTCAATTTCAATGTGCGATTTTTGACGATTTGATTCAAATGAAAGCATTTCATTTTCAGCTTTAGAATTATCATCACCTAAATGCGCAAAGTGATTACAAAGAGTCCACTGTGGAGTAGGAATTAAAGTGTGTATAAGCCCTTTTTGAGGAACATATTTCGGAATTAAATTAAGGTCGTCAATTGGATTGGCAATATTTGTGCTTTTATCCTTTTCTGGTGAAGAGAAAGATGAATCATCCAACTCACCGTTAAAGTCATTTGTTCTATGAGGCTTCAAGAAATCATAATTTGCTTGGTTGTCATCTTCTTGAAAATAACAATCGGAGTCATTTTGATTAGAAATTAAAATATTCGATTCTTGGTCATCATCAGATTTCCAGATAGGAGTTATTGGAGCATGAGATGAACTTATTAAAGATGAAGGATTTGAAAATTTCTGATATACTGGATCTAAAGATACGTATTGTGGAACATATGATGGAGGAGGCCTGGTCCTAGAGCAACATTCAAATTGCTTCAAATCATCATCATTTTTTCTATTTTCATTTGCTAAATTATAATTCAATTCTCTTATTTTATTTTCGTGTATGCGTATTTTAAGTTCAAGCCACTTCTTTTTCCAATTTGATTCTTGCCCATAAGTAAGAAAAATTACTTGGTCTGGTTCAAATAATGACTCCATTCATTAAATATAACCACATTTTGCGAAAATATCAAAGACTTGAAAACTTCTTTTTATAGAAGCGATTCAGTTTACTTCATATGTTAATAATGGTAATTAACTTAAGATATCAATCTTTTAATTTGCATATATATGATACATCAAATTTTTTATAATATTTGATAATATATAATAAATTATAAAATATTATATAGAAGCGATACAAGCTTGCTTTATCACGCGATATAATTTCAATCAATAGTATGCAATCAAAAGAAAATTTATTTAAATAAAAGAAACTATGTTAAGATACGATTTTCATATTTACTTAGTTATTATTTAAGGTCAAATTCAAAATATCTTACTGCATTATAATATGATATGTCTTTCACAATTTCTGAAAGAATCTCTTCATCGTATGGAAATTCTCCATTTTCTACAATTTCACCAATGACGTCGCATAAAATCCTGCGGAAGTATTCATGCCTTGTATATGACAAAAAGCTTCTAGAATCTGTGAGCATTCCAACAAATCCAGAGAGATTACCCTCGTTAGCCAAAGAATGAAGTTGATTCCTCATTCCAAGCTTGTGGTCATTAAACCACCAAGCGCTTCCCATTTGAATCTTTGATACTGTAGGTCCTTCCTGGAAACTTCCAATTGCAGATGCTACTATTTCAAAGTCATTTGGATTAAGGCTGTAAACAATTGTTTTTGGAAGTTCGTTTGTAATCTGCAAAGCATTCATAAAATCGAGTAATTGTGCAGAAGGAGTATAATTGCTGATGGAATCGTAACCTGTGTCAGGGCCAAGTTTAGAGTACATCATTTGATTGTTATCACGCTTGGCACCGTAATGAAGTTGCATTACCCAATTAAGCTTATGATATTCACGGCCTACAAATATCATAAAGGCTGTCTTGAATTTGTATTCTTCTTCTTGAGTTATTTCTTTTCCACTTAAACGTTTCGAAAAGATGGATTCAATTTCTTGTTCTGAAGCAGGATGATACATTACAAAATTCAGCCCATGATCAGAAACGCAGCATTTTTTAGATGAGAAAAATGCCATTCTTTTTTTCAGAGCTTCTTTCAATTTTTCAAATGATGATATTGCAACTTCACTAACTTCTGAAAGCTTCTTTAAGTAATCAAGATAATCTATTTTTTCAATATTCATAGATTTATCCGGACGCCATGCTGGAAGAACTTGTACATCAAAATTTTTATCAGCAGCAATGACATCATGCCATTCAAGAGAATCAACGGGATCATCAGTTGTGCATATTAATTTTACATTAGACTTCTTGATAATATTTTGGACACGCATTGAATCTTCTGCCAGTTTTGAGTTGCAGAGATCCCATACCACTTCTGCGGTTTTTTTGTTTAATATACCATGATAATCAAAATAACGCTGCAATTCAAGGTGACTCCAATGATATAATGGATTTCCGATTGCTTTTCCAAGCACTTCAGCCCATTTGAAAAATTTTTCTTTGTCGCTCGCTTTACCAGTGATAAATTGTTCATCAACACCAAAAGAACGCATTAAACGCCATTTATAATGGTCACCACCAAGCCATACTTGTGTAATGTTTTCAAACTTACGGTTTTCTGCAATTTCTTTTGGACTAATATGGCAATGATAATCTATAATTGGTGTATTTTTAGAATATTTGTGGAAAAGGGTTTGAGATGTTGGTGTGGATAAAAGAAAATTTTCATCCATAAATGGCTTCATTGTATGCTTACTATCAGTCATTAATTATATTTGAGAGAATTCAATTAAAATATAAAATATTTTTCTCAAAATTTATTGAATTTTTATTGATGCCATTCAATTAAAAGCACAATAATGAAACACATAAAAAAACAATTATTTTTTTTTTTTTTTTTTTAATAAAAGAATATAAATAGGCGCTTTGTAAAATTTTATGTACTGCTATGCATGCTTCACACTATCGGCACAAAGAAGATGTATAGTATAATCTTTCGTTTTATTTGATGTTTTGGAATTTACTTTCTAATGATAATTTTTTCATACCACACATATTAAAATGAAATGTATTCTGATCTCATCATTTAAAAAAAATTGGTCATTGATAATATTTTTTGAATACATTTATTCTTAAAAATCAAGAACATAAATGAACAAGCCGGCTGAAAACACCGCTTTTTTAATGTTTTTGGATTCAAATAAAATATTAGATCTATGAAAATTATGTTATATTAAAGCAAATCTTAAATGGCAAATGAATATTCATTTTCAAATTTAATGCAGCACAATCCCAATAAAATATGATTTTATCTTGACAATAAAACTTTTTTCCTCCATATTGAAATTGAAATGAAAATAAGAGATAAAATAAATAACAAGCTTAATAACTTTAAACCATTAATAAGTTCAACGTTATCTTCTGGAATACATGATGATATAGTTCCATTACCCATATTTTGAAAAAATCCTGTTTGATGGCACTTCTCATATATCAAAAAGTCATTATAAATGCATTTATTGCATTTTAATGATGACAATGACGCTATTGTTGAAAAATGCGGTTCTTCAGCCAATGCAAATACCAAAAAGAAATAAATAAATTTCATTTTAAAATTTCAAGAAAAATACCTTATAAAATTGACCAAATAAAAGTAAATTGAAAAGAAGTTAAATTCGTTATTTAATCTTTGTAAAATCATTTTTCCAATGAAAACCATCCCGATTATAACAAAGCCAATTGCACAAAAAGATATTTTCGTTGGAACAATGAATCCAAACGCCTTATCGCGCCCGTTATTACAACGAAAAACAGTACATAAATCATACGAACAGTTTTCTCAACTTAGCGAGCAGTTAGAACAAGTAAAAAACGAAAACGCAGTGCTTCAAGCTCAATTGGATTCAATGCTAAATGCTGAAAAGCCCACTCCTTTTTGCCAATTTAAAAAGTGGGAAATTGATTTTCAAGATCGATTAAAAGAGCGAGAAAAAGAACTTCAAGCATTTTCTCGTTATATTGATACTTTTCGAACTCAGTCGCAACCAACATTTGTACGAGTCGATGCTGCAAACGTTAGACGACCAGATTTCGATTCAATTTGTGTTTCTTTGCTTGTTTCAAATCCTGAGAAATATTTTTTTAATAAAGATGATTTGGTTCAAATAAATCAGCAACTTACAATTTTAATTGATCAACAAGCCGATGCTTTAAAACTCTTATCTGCTCGTTTGAATTTGTTTACACAATTTCAAAGCAGATTTGCAATTCAAACAACAATAAACTCTCTTAGAAACAATGAAGCGCCATCTGCATTATTTGCAGAAGCTCCAACAAGAGCATTGGAGCTCAAAACAAAGAGAAAAATGTTAAGTGCTGAACTTGCTGTCTTAATTAAAGCTCGTAGAGAACTAGTAGCAGAAAAAATGGAAAAAAGGATGAAAAAGAGGAGAAAAAGGAATCGTATCAAGATGTCAATTAAGATTAATAGTGTTATTCGAGGCTATCTTGCTCGACAAAAAATGAAGAAACTACATCAAGCAGCTGTTAAAATTCAAAAAGTTTGGCGTGGTTATATTCAAAGATGGCGACAAAAAGAAGCTGAAGGCTTTGATGGAAAGAGATATAGGATGGTCAAAATATTCAAACATAGGATCAATCCCGATGGAGAAGAACAAGAATATTATGAGTATGAAGAAGAAGAAATCAATGACGTTTTGATTAAACCTACAAAGAAAAAGCATAGGAAGCATCGACATACGAAACACAATAAAAACCACCACCATAAGCATAGAGGAAAGAATGAACATAAGCGAATGAAAGCACATAAAAGAAAGAATGATGACAAAGAAAATAAAGATAATGTCGAAAATAAGGAAAAAATTGAGAATATTGAAGAAGAGGAAAAGAAAGAAGAAGTAAAAGATGAAGAAGAGAAGAAAGAAGAAGTAAAAGATGAAGAAGAGAAGAAAGAAGGAACAAATGAAGAGGAAGAAGAAAAGAAAGAAGAAGGTAAAGGCGATGATGAAAAGAAAGAGCAAACAAATGAAGAAGAAGAAAGCAAAGAAGAGAAAGAAGAAAACAACGACGAAGAGGAAGAAGAAGAAGAAGAAGAGGAAGAAGAAGAGGAGGAGGAGGAAGAAGAAGAGGAAGAAGAGAAAAATGAAGCAAAAGATGAAAATATTAAAGATGAATTTGAAGATGAAAATGATGTTGAAGCTGAGAAAGAAGAAGAAGATAATAACAATGAAAATCCTACAGAAGCAGCCGAAGATCAAACAACCTTAAATGATGAAGAGGATAAAGAAAATGATGATACTCCTCAAGATTAATTTAAATTGTTTTGTATTTATTATTTTGTTGTATAAGTAAATAGAAATGTTTTTCATTTCATTTTTTTATTTTTTTCATCAAATAAACTGATTACCTCAGGTAATCAGCAATTTGCGACAAAAAAGGATGGCTCATATATCAATTTGCAACATAGAGGATTATAATGCTAATTTATATTTACTTTCTTTATTGTCAGCAAATTGCAAGTAAAATTTGCTCTCACAATTTTTAAATATACAGAAACTCAATAAATAATAGGATATATGAAATATTACTAAGTATTTATTGTATAAAATACAAAAAAACTATTATTTGATGATTATTCATTTCAGAAAAGAAAGAATAACTGATGTATTTATATCGATGTGTTATAATAAAACGGTTTTTTATAAATTTTCTAAATATAGAAAATTTAGGTAATACGTTATATCTTAATAATGACTAGTACTTTTGCCTTCAAAGCAGGGGCACGACCTGTCTTTGCTCAAACTAAATTTAAGCAAGAATCTGATACAGACCGTACTGCATATCATATTACTGTTGATCCTCGTGTTGCTAGAGGATCAGTATATTCTCATCATAAACCGCCTACAGATACTGTTCAACCAATTCGTTATCGACCACGCCCTATTCCTACGCATGAAAAAGAAGAATATCAAATGGCAGACAATGAAGAAGAAGATTTATTGGATAAAATAGCAGAACCAACTTTATACGAAATTGATGATCGTCCAATCGAGGATGATTTAGCAACAGCAAATGAAACTTATATCGAACGACCACCAACACCTCAATTTATTGAAGACGAACCAGGAATTGATGTCGCAACTCAAGTTGGTGAAAATGATTTATTCGATTTTGATCGCGAAGTTAGACCAATGATAAAAGTTATAGTTCAGCATACTCTTCTTCGTGCTCTTGCTGAAGTTCATGAAGAAGTTGAAGTTGAAAATATATCAAAACACAGAGATAGATACGAATTTGAAAGAAATACAATTTTGGCTGAACTTCAACGTCTTGAAGCTAAAGCACAACGTAAATTCGAAGAAGATAAAAGACGTCGCGAACAACGTGAAAAGGTTCAGAAAGAAATTTCTGAACTTAATCATGATTTGTCATCACGTGGGTTTGCAGAATTTTACGCAACTGACGTTGTACTTAACGCGATGGATCTTCTTGAAGAACGTGGATTCTTCTATGATGAAGTTGAAAGAGAAGTCAGTGAGACATTCTTACCATGGCTTAGCCAAGAACTAGCTGGCGCTCTTGCTGTAAAAGAAACAATTGTAGAAATTAAGAAGAAGACAATAGTTAAAGCAGATGAAATAAAGAAAAATGCGAAAAGAGATCTTAGTAATCAAAATAACCAACAGAAAGAAAATGTTAAACAGAAGAAAGATGATACATTGAGAAAAATGCTTATAGAAGATAGAGCCGGAACAAACATCAGAAGAACTATGAAAGAATATCATGAAAAGAAGGCAAAAGAAGAAGAAGAAAGACGACATCTTGAAGAAGAAGAGAAATCACAATCAAATAGAGAAGAAAATCTAAGCACTAATTACGATGAGGAATCATCTGAAGTATAAAGTTTTATTTTTATAAAATGTCATTTTAAAATGATCTTGTTTATATAATATTTATATCTGACATTATTTTATATTTTAAAACGAAAATTTATAAATGATTATAATATTGATGGCACATTTTTATATTATCAAAAATAACATCATCAAAATAAAAAAAATCCATTAAATCAGGATTTTTTATTTAAACAACAGTAAATTCAACTATTTTATTTTATTTATGCATATATTTTTTTAAAGCTATTGTATTAACGTGTGTATGAATAATATTGATTTTGAATGATATTATATAAATAAACTTAAGTTTATTTTTATTTCATGAAAATCTTAGGAGAAAATAAATAATATTATATTATAATTTTAGATACCTATATAAACATATTATCAAATCAAATAAAATAATAATAAACCATATATATATATGATATTTATAAATAAATATAAACAACTGCTTTTCATTTGAAATAAAATTGAATGATTTTTTAATTTTATATGATTGAAAAATTCAAAACATTCAATTAAGAATAAAAAATTTAAAATAAATATTTCTTTCAACTTGATATTAAATATAAACATTTTATTATGCAACCAACAATAAGTTTTATAGAATACTAAATAAATAAAGTATAAAAGGAAAATAATAATTTTTGGCTAATCAACTTCAAAGAAAAAAATTCAAATTATATAATTACATAAATATTAAGATTACAATTAGTATAATTATTATATATAAAATAATAAATATGAAAATATATTATAAAAATGTATACTATATTAATATAGATGTACTTATATATAAATAATGATTTGAATATATGATTTCTATTTATATAAAAAAAATTGTGAAATGAGTCACAAAATATTGAAATATTATTTAATTTTCATTTTTTCATTTTTGAATCAATTGTTAAATCTTTGAAAAAATAGTAAAAATTGAATTATTTGGCTCTTCAATAAAAAAACTTTGGTGAAATAAATTCTATAATATAAAATAAAGACTCCAAAAAGATTGCTTTCTATATATAGTGCGGCTTTCTTTTTTATTTACTTTGCTTTGTCTAAATTTGAAATTCATCTTCTTAACGGTCGTCAACGGTTACAAAATATTATATTTACGAATGGAGCATAGAAAAACTATATTGGGATTAAAAGCAGCTCCTCCACAATTAATAAATGATGAAAGTGAAGATGACGATAGTATTTTCAATGATAATGATGGAGATTTACTACAATTACCACTTCAAACTTCACAACCGAGATTACCTATAGTTGATTCTCCAGAAGAAAATCAACAGAATACAGTTTCAAACAGAATTAAATCATTTGATGAAATACTTCCTCGAATATCGCAAATAATGAATGCTTTTGAAGACCAAACTTCTCTCCCAACTCAATATACAGGAGATATTTATTTTATTCCTGAGCATATAGTTAACGATGAATATTCACAAGAACTTAATGATTTTATTCAATCTACAGATCCTGACGCCGAATATCATTTTCCAGAACAAGATGATATTGCCGAAATACATCCAAACATATTGGCGCAAGTTGATATCGTAAAATACACAAAGAAACAAAAAGTTGATTTGATGAAGTATACAAAGGATGCTTTAGATTCTCGAATTTTATCGTTGATTTATTTTATATTATCAAAACAAGATGACAAAGAAGTTTCCTGTTTTTATTGCGCCCAAACGCTACTAGAAATAATCAAAACCTTTGAATTTGCCCCAATTTCAAGTTTGCTTCAAGATTATACAATTCAATATATTTTTCATCAACTTTCAATAGATTTAGTAACGCTTTTTCCTCACCATCCGCTACTCGAATCAATTTTGCATAAATTTAGTTCATACGATTCAGCAGCTTTAGATACTTTAGCTTTATTACCAAACGATACTGATGAAAGTGATTCTTTTGATGACGACTTTTTTGCTGACATACAAGCTGTTCAATGTCAAAAACCTACAATAAAACTTAACGATATTTTCAACGATTCTTCTATAATCAATCCTCTTGATAATAATCAGCCAGCAACACAAAATATGGTTACAGTAACGATTCTTGACCCGCCTTCAACTCTTACTTATCAGTTTTTTGATGAGTCTACACAACTCTCTCCTACTGCTTTTACAAATTGGATTAATTCATTAAACGTTCAAGGTCAAATATATAGTAAAC
Organism: Tritrichomonas musculus; assembly: GCA_039105265.1. Lineage (NCBI taxonomy): Eukaryota > Parabasalia > Tritrichomonadida > Tritrichomonadidae > Tritrichomonas > Tritrichomonas musculus. The sequence goes on along the minus strand of JAPFFF010000005.1, from coordinate 2,255,338 downwards.
TAGAAAATGTATCTTATGAGATCCCTGCCAGTAGTGATAATGTATCAGGCTCTGTTCCCAAACAAGAAACATATTTATCTGCTACAACCCCAACAGTTTCTTTTAATCTTCCAATCAAAATAGAATCATCACAAGATGTTGACAAAAAATTACTAATAAATTTAATTCAATACATTGATCAACCAAATACGTTACTTTCTTACTTATCTTATTTTCCGAATTCATTAGATTTGCAACTTTTCCCATATCTATTTCCTATATTACAGTCTGTTAATACGACCTCTGTTACTCCTTTAAAAAAAGGCTGCTTATATCCTAAACTTATTGTTCATGAATTTGATGCATGCCAAACCCTTATTAACAACAAACATGATAAAATTGTAGAAGTGTTAAAAGATATGGCAAAAAAAGTTCCATCAAATTCAATCAGATCTGAAATTAAGTCTTTAGAACAAAAAAGACATTTTCCAACAACAGAAACACCATGTCCTGAAAATATTGTTGAGATTATTTCGCTAAGTGATATTGAAATAGTTTTAAATGGCCGTTCACCATTAACTTTTGAAAGAGTTTTTCGTGATCAGATATTAAATCCGCCATTTGAGAGAGATTGGAGGGCAGAAGTACTTTATCATTATTACACAATCCAAGAGTTACCACCCTATATTTGTTTTCGAGTAGCCTTTGCACTTGCTCTTAATCTATCAGAAATGCAACCAGATAGAACTCAACTAGCTATTGATATACTTTTTGAGGGATTATATGGTTTATTAAATGCATTACCTAAAATGGCATCTTCTTATTGCGTTCATAATTCACTTCTTTTATTTGGGGAAATGCTAGATCGTCTTGATCGTTATTATTACAGTGCACTTTTATTAGATGCTTATTTCTTAGGCAACGCTAGTTATCAAACATCGAGCCAAATATCACCAATATGTCAACATCGAGGAGATATGGTTCGTTCTGTCTTTCATTTCAACCAAACAATGAATTTCTTTATTCAAACAAATCGCTGCGATGAAGCCCTTTATGTATCACAAGTAATTTCCTCCATCTATGATGATTTTGGTCTTTATTATAATTCGATTTCATTATTAACGTATTTACTTAGGAAAACATATAAACTTTCCGTTGGTCGAAGCATCCAAAAAGTATCTATTAAGAAAACAAAAACGATGCCTCCTGTTAGACAATTTCCAGCTTCAAACAAGATTGTTTTTGCACCAAGTCCATCTGGAACAAACACCTTATTAAGTGGTATATCATTAGCTACTTTATTAGTTAAATTTCGTTATTTTAAATTATCTAAAGAATTACTAGAAGCATTGAAAAAATCATCAAATAGTAGAGTTTATCTTCGTCTGATCGAATTTGTAACATCCAAGAGACTTCTAAAAAAGAACAAATTCATCAATTTTTTAAATTCTTTACCTCAACTTACAATTAGGCAAAAAAGATCGTCAGCCGGCTCCAGATTGACCAGCTTATCAGCATCTACGTTTGACACCGTCATTGCATTAATAAAAATGCTGATGACTGGCTTTTTGAATCGAAATTTGCTCGGACAGTCCATTTTTTGGAGCGAAGTCATTTTAAATACACAGACCAAGTTCAATCTCAAAGATATTGGTGGAGCCTTCCTTATTCGTGGTGAATGCTTCCTAAGATACAAATGGCAAAGCAATGTCACCAACGGTCTCCTAACTGTTCATGTTCCATTGAACCAAGTCATGACAAATGTCGGCGAATACCGCGATAATCACATTTTTAAGAACCAAACTGAAATTACACAAGAAGCAGTAGCATCTTTAAAAGCCGCCCGAATATGCTTTGAAAAAGTGGGCTGTCAAATGAAAATGCTTTTATCGTCCATTTTGTATACATCAGTGATTCTTCAGCATTTCATTGATGAGCTTGGCTATCTTAATGAAGAACCTCTAGAAATAAAGACTCCCCGCCTTGAAACCAAGTCAAAAAGTGGATCAAATCAACAAGTTGTCACTTTTGAGCCATACAAAATAACCCTTCAAAACCTCGAGGAACACCTGAGCATGCTTTGCCAGTCAATAGAGACCATGACATCACGTCTGATGAATCCATTATTGATCATATTCAGCGAGATTGTTGTTTCAAAGTTCAATCTTTTTCAGAAGAAATTAACGTCTTCTAAGAAAAGGTTTGAATATGCCTACACTAATTTCAAAAAGCTTTTCAGCTGCGGCGGTTATGTCATTATTCAAGACTTGTCATTGAATTTTGTGCGAATTGTTCATTTGATCCTCCAGTACATGTGCCAGATGCTTCTTCTGTTTGACCAAGAATTCATCAATAGCCACCTCATCGCATTTGACTGGTTCAATGACTGCGACACTCTTTACCAGAAAAAGTTGAGAGTCTTTCGGACTGAGAATAATGAGCCTATCGATGCTTCAATAAACGTCTCCCTGTACGCCTTGAAATCAATGGTGAATTACCAGTTCCCAGACTTCTTTCCGACGCTTGATTCAAGCCAGGCCGAAATCAGCAAAGATCCGCCGATATACAAGGAGACGCTGCAATCGTACATACTGAGAATAAACGCCAACATTAAGCTGCACGAATTACAAAAATTGAGTCAAAGTCAATTGCATGAGAATAACCGTTCTTTATGCCTTTTGATTGAAAATTTGGCCGATTCGTATCGTCATGAGCATCCTCATTTAATTCCGCCTGAAACAGACTACAACTTCGCTATCCGTCCTCCTTCAATTGCTTCGCAGGCGGTCCTCGTGCAGCTCCTTTTTGACGGCATCTATGTTTACGTCCCTTCAACTGGCGAGAAGCGGTTTTGTCCGTTAATTCCACCTTCAAGTTCGACCTCTTCTCAGTATCGTTCGCATGCGTTCTCGTATCCAAAGTCGGAGTCAATACCTCAGCTTGTCTCTGACAACAGCAACAACAACGTGAATGACTCATCGGAGCTCAATTCAGATGAAGTTCTCGACAATCCAAACGAAACACAAATTCCGAATGAATTCAAGGATGTGAATATTAATATTAATGTTTGTGAGGATAACGATCAGATAGCGAGAATTTCACCTTCATCAAAGGCCGAATCTGCACCTGCTTCTATGTCACCACTTGACAAGCTTTCCGTCTTCGAAAACTACTCCGACAACAAGATCGATCCGAATGATCAATCGATACTTCTAGGTGAACCGTTTTCAGACGACGATAGCCAACTGAAAAAGAAAGAAAAAGTGACAAATTCTAGCAAGAGCAAAGCTGATGAGATCGTCGATGACGAAGCGAATCAGAAGCAGTTACAAAAAGACTTGAATAATTTCATTAGCAAGTATTTTGTGTCCTTTACACTTTCGCCCAAGAAGATGCAAGACCAAACGTTCACCTCTTCATCGGGACTCTTTCCCTCTCCGCTTTTTGAGTACATAGCATGTTTGATAATGCCGGACAAGAGCAACAAGAAGTTTGTTTCAACAAACATTAGCCAGAGGACCAAATTGAAGTTTGCACAACGTTTGAGGAAGCAACTTTTTGATGACATTTTGTTAGAGAAAAGCATCAATGCCGATGAATGGGTGAAGAAGCCAGACAAGCAAGTCTTTTACAATATTAAAGCATCAACTAATAAAGGTGCACTTGAAACAGTCCACAAGGCACCACGTCCAATTGTTCTTGTTGTTAGCAATTCACTTAAAGCAGTGCCTTTTGAACTCCTCTTTCCAACACAGCTAGTCCTGAGGTGCTGGAATTATTCACAGTTAATTTTACCAGGCAAGTCATCAGCTTCTCCTTCGTCGCCAACAACAGGAACTTCTTTGAATCCAATTCCAAATCCAAGCCACAACTTAAACAATAATAATAATAATAATAATAATAATAATAACCACGAGTCTATATTGACGCAAAATGTTAATTCTGACATGGATTCGGATTCTTTTGAATTAAGGGTTCCTCAGTCGTTTAGTACCATTTATAGTTCTAAACTTCACAAACCAAAAACTAGAAAATCAGCTTCGAATTTCGAGTTTAATTCGCCAGGCTTAAATCTCGATATTCAGTCTCCTTCTACAGATAATTCAAGTATTAATTTTGATGCTTCCGCATCAAATTTAGAAAATCAAACAATCAATACAGAAAATTCAAAACAAGCTCAAAAGCACAGAAGATCAAATGCAGATAGTCCAACACCTCTTTTAAGGAATAAAAGACCTGTTTCGGAGTTTGAGTCTGTCATTGCCGAGACAGATAGCAAGATGGCATTGAAACATACACCAGTCATCTCGAAAAAAAAAAAAATACCTCTACCCAAAGATGATCCTAAGATATCATCAACACCAAAGCCTTCTAGATCGAGCTCATTAGTTGTTGTATCGGCCCAAATGACTCCTCTCTCTTTCAACTACCAGTTCGGAGTGAGTCCGATAATAATACGAAAAAGAGGAGACTTTGAAACATCTACAATGAGAAGTATCGACCTTCTTAGATCAATCATTATTTCTTGCGGCGGTGCCTTTCGAACAGCTCCTGAATTTGTCCCCAAATACGAACGCGATTACCTTTACATGTGTCCTGCTTTCTTGTCAGGAAAAGACACGAATTACTACCAACAAAAGTACCCTTTTTGCACTATTTATGAACATGAAAGTATCACCGACGAACTAAATGTCGCTTCGACTTTGTTCTTGCTTTCTTACGCAGATTTGGCCGAAAATCATGATACTTTGAGAAAGTTGTCAATGGATTATCCTTCTTCTTTCTTCATGTTCATACCTGGACAGGTCTTCAAAGAGTCATTAAAGACAATGAAGCTCATCTTTGAAAGACAGAAGAAAAGAAAGGCTTTCACTCTAGGTAAAAAAGACGATATACATCTGGCTGACCACGTGCGTCTATCAAAGGTGCCTTTCGAGTTCATTACATCTTTACAGCTAACACTATCAAATGCAATGAACTGTCCTATTCCACTGATTGGTCTCCCTTAGGACAAAAAAATAGTTACTATGTTATATTTTATTATATTATTATGAATCATTTTTTTTTTTTTTTTTTAGTTTCTTCACCATTCTTAATGTACGGATAATATTATTGCAACAGATATGATTTATATTTTATTTGTTTTTATTTAAATATTCTTTATGTTATTTTTTTTTTTTTTTTTTTTTTTTTTTTTAACTTTTTAAATATTCTTTAATAAAAAGTTTGATGTTTTTATTCAAATTTTTCTTATACAATATCAATGGTTTGCTGCCTATTAATTTAAATATATCATTGCAAACTGTAAATATGTGGTATCAATTTTATTTGAAAATGCAATCTAATAATGTTCAAAAAATAAAAATTGTAATAAAAAAATTAAATTTTATTATAATATCAAACAATTGCTAAAACACAAAATAATAATAAAATATTCGGGAATTAATCAATTAATCGTCATTAGTAAAATGAACCCCTAAAATTTTTATTTGAAAAGCTGATTTAAAAATATCAACTTCGTCCATTATATATAAATTATCACTGTATGAATCAGATATCTCGTCAATTTTTCCCATAATATTATAATTATCAATCTGCGCTGCCAAAAATTGAGAAGGTGGAATAGAAGGATCAGACTCAGAAGATGCTCTTTTTACAAACTGATTACAACTGTAAACTAACCTCGTTAAAAATTTAATGGAATCACGAACCAAATAAGCTTGATCTAGATCTAGAATATCATACAATAATTCAACAATTCCTTGGTATAGTAAATATATTAAATCTGATGGATTCAATCCATCATATAAAGTAGATATTATACCATAAATGTCATTTTTAATTTTAAATGGTGATTCTGTAATTATATTTTTACATAATTGAATAAAATTGTCTTCAATAATTTTGCCTTTTTTAATTTTAACAATCCGTGAAAATAGTTGCATTGCTACTTGTACTAGACTTTTATAATTCGAGGAAAAAAAAGGTAAAATTAAGTTAAAATTAAATTCCTCAATAACTGGAGGTATCGGCTGGTCCAAAGAAAGGTTAGAAATAATATCTGAAAGAAGTTTTAATTCGATGTATAAAAAATTTTCTCTTTTTTCAATTTGAATTTCAGTAATTAAATACTCTATAAATTTTGCGCACTTTTTTGAAAGATTAGTTGGCTGAATTAGTGAATAATGCAATCCCCAAAGACAATTCATTTGAACGTCTGGAAATGTCGTGCTGGCTTCCGTTTTTAATAAGAAATCAAATAAGATTGGAGAAACTGGAGGAGCTTTGGAAAGGTTCATTAAAAGATGAGATAATTTTTTCATAACTATTTCGTCATCGTCAAATTGAGATGAAATTGATATCAAATTTTCAATGGGAATTATATTCAGTATGCATTTTCGATTTGAATTTGAGCATGCAGCTATATTTGATAAAGCAGTGAGAGTTGGAGATAGAAACTGAACTTGATTCATAAAAAAGGCTGCTTTCTTTATAAATTGATTGTTAATAAAATAATCAGAAATTATATCTTCATGAGCAAGACAGTATGAAATACATGTCATCGTTTCTGGCGTTTGATCAAATTGCAAAAATTGAATAAGATGGTAAGCTAAATTATTGTTTTCGAATGCTTTGAGAATCGGATTATCCTTTTGACGAGCAAAATTCTTTATTTCTTCTATATTGTTTTTTGACTCAACTATATTTTCCGTTTTGAAATTTTGTACAAATTGTTGGCATAAAACATTAAAATTTGTTTCTAACATAAATTTTATGTCGTTATCTGAATTAATTTCTGTTTCCTGGCTTTTTTCTGATGGATTAAGCTTATATAAATCCATTTTCTAATATAAAAATTTTGAATTCAAAAATTGAATTTTATTGAAAATTACCAATTTTTGATAATGGAACTTGCCTTTCGTCATATTTCAGGAAAAAGCTATAAAATAAATGAGATTGACCCTCAATCAACTGTAGGTAATGTTAAAAACATCCTTTCAAATATTTGTGGAATAAAAGCAAGTAATATTGAATTTACGCATAATTCACGACGAATTCAAGATTCTGAAATGATTGGTAATATTATCATGACTCCTGACAGCTTTATTCTATTTTATGAATCAATTCCAGAATCAGAGTTAAACACAGTATCGGACAATATCTCATCATTTCCTCAACTTTGTCATAAAAAAGGCGCTCCTCCATTATCATCACCTAATATTATTCAAAGTAAAATTAGTTCACTCGACACCAGAAAAATGAGATCACCAGATTTTTTTGCCGATCAAGAACTTCAAATACTTACACCTTATCTCAATGAACCAATTATCTCCCAAATCCATACTAAACCCGATATTTATTCTTTTGTTGATCCAGAATTAAACAGAAGTTTTTCAAAAGAATTCAAAGTCAAAGAAGTCCCTATAGAAGCTATGTACTCAAAAAATTTTGTCGAATTATTAAAACCAAATTATCCTATTGTTGAAGTTTCCGAAAAAATCATCAATTGCGTTGATCAGGAAATAAAAATGTTCAATAATAATACAGATTCTATTCAAAAAGTTCAACCATCAATAAATCCCTCCAATTTGAATGCAAGTCCTCCTTTAAATTCTGCAAATCCAAATTTGAACAGAGGTTCTCCACCAAATTTAAACGGAGCACCAGCACCTAGCTACTTCGCATTATATCCAAACATGGCAATGGCGGGAAAGATTTTTTATCCTTCTCAGAAAACTTGAAAAATTTGTGTATTTTATAATTTTATTGTTTTATTTGTTTGTTTGTTAATTTTTATGAAATTCATTTTTGATATACTAAATAAAAAAAATGTCTTTAAAAAGGTTTTAAAGCAAGATATTTTTATTTATTTAATTATTTTTTGTTTCTTTCTTAAACAAATGAGCATCATCTTTTTTTTTAATTCTTTATATCAATGAAACTTAATTAACTAACGCAACTAAATGACTTTTTGTTTTGTTTTGTATATAAATTATATACAATTTATTTAATGATTTATTCAATTCTATTGGAGCCAAATATAATCTTATTAATCAATAAGATTAATAAAAATAGATAAAATTGTTTTAAATTCCGATTTATTAAATGCATACAATAAGCATGTTATTTAAAAACATGTTTCATGAACATTTCAAGTTTTGTGTCTTCGAATGCATCATCTTCAACAAATTTTAATTCTGATTTTTCATCTTTTTCAATTATCTGGAGCTCACTGCAGTGTCCAAATGCATAACTTCCAATCATTTGCACATTTCTAGGAATTTGAAAGCTTCGAATAGCGCTGTAAGCAAAAGCACCTTTACCAATTTCTTTTAATTTAGCTTTTTCATGGAAATCAACAATTGTGAGCGACTTGCAGCGCCAAAATGCGTTTTCTTGTATTTGGATCACATTTTTTGGGATTTCAATGCATTTCAGCTTTGAAAATGCAAATGAACAATTTCTAATTATTTTTAATTGCGAATTTTTTTGAAATTCAACATGTTCCAAATGTGAATATTCAAATGCATATTCGCCAATTTCAATGAGTTTCGGTGGCAATGAGATGCTTTTAATGTTAGATCTAGAGAAAGCGAATATTCCAATTTTTTCCAATTTACTGTTTTGAGCAAAAATAACTTTTTTGAGTTTTGGACAAGAAGAGAATGCAAAATTTCCAATTTTTGTGATAAATGAAGGTATTTCAGCAACTTCTATGTCTGGCCTAACAAAAGATATTGTGTCGAACTTATCCGAGTAGATATCTGACCTTGTAATGAGATACTTATTATCATAACACTTTATATTTTCATCGCTTCTTGGAATTATTTGGATTTCATTAATATTTATTGCGTTTTCACACCAATTTGTGAATATTTGGTTGACATCTGATGGTATTTTAAGGCAATTGACTGAACTTCCTTCAAATACATACCAATCCATCTCTAATAATTTTGGAAAGCAAACGTTTGATAAATTGGGACAATGTGCAAATGTTCTGGATCGAATGTCTACAACTCCAGGTGGTGTTGTTATGTTTTCAAGCGAAGTATATTCAAATGCTGATTCTCCAATTGTTCTTAATTGTGAATTACATTCAAATTCAATCTTTTTGAATTTAGAGCATTCATAAAAAGCTCTTTTGCCGATCTCAGAAACGTTTTGTGGTATTTTGATATTCTTCAACGATGAACAGGCGAACGCTTTGTCTCCAATTATTTTCAGTTTGGAGTCTCTTGAGAAAAGAATTGCACTTAATTTCTTACAATTATCAAAAGTTGATGAATTTATTTTTTCAATAAATGAAGGAATAATTGCGACACCTATATCTCTTCGTGCAAATAAGAGGACATTGTATTGCTTGTTCTTTATGTTTGACTTTTGAATCAAGAATTCATTTTTGTAAAGCATAACTCTTCTTTCTCTGCACTGGAGAACTTCAATTGTGTTCAAATTCGATGTATTATCACACCAATCATCTTCGAATTTCATGACACTTGATGGAATGGTTAAACTTTGAATAGTTGATTCAGTAAATGCAAATGATTTGATTGTTTTCAATTTAGAATTTTCAGTAAATTTAACAGACACAAGATTTCTGCAGTTACTAAATGTGTATTCGTTAATTTCTTCAATATTTGATGGAATTGTAATTTCTGTGATTTGTGTTGAATTGAATGCATGCAGTCCAATTCTCTTTATCATTAAAGGATTGGAAAAATATATATCTTCAAGGCTACTATTTCTGAATGCCAAACTTTCAATTTCAGTAACTCTTTCAGGAATTGTGATGCTTTTTATTGAAGTACGTTCAAACGAGCCTTCTTCGATTATTTGTAATTTTGATTTATTAGAGAATGTAATGCTTTGAAGCTCTGATTCACTAAAGCAGTTTGAATCGATTTTTAAAACTTCTGGTGGAATAGTGATGCTTTTAATTGAAGATTCCGTAAATGTAAAACTTCCCAAAGAGTGAACTTTTGAATCATCCGCAAATTTTAATGTGTTCAAGTTATTTTTTCCTTTGAATGAATAGTCATAAATTTGTGTTACCAGGTATTCTTTAGATTTATGATGAATTGTTTTTGGAACGTAAACATCATTCACCATATCATCGAAGCCTGTAATTATTGCTGTATTATCTCTTTCATTTAATGAATAAGTTAAATGATCTATGCATATCTTTTCCTGCAAATAAACTTCGATAAATAAAGTATTTTCATCTTTATATATCCGAGATAAATCATATAAATCTAATGAAGATGCACTCAATGCAATAAATTCATCGGAACGAAACAAAAGGCCGTTTATATAAGAATATTCATCTTGAAAATTAGCAAAATAATCTTTCTTTTCTTCGAGTTGGATTTTGTTTTTAATTAATCGAGAGTATCTTTCGCTTCTTAAGATATTCTTTTGAAATGTCTGAACTAGATTCTTCATCCAATCGAATTCATTACTTAATTCTTCAAATTCTGATATATTGTAATTTGTAATATTTGGTATTTCATTATATAAAAGATGTTTGATAAAAGATCTAAAAACATATTCTTGAACATCTGATTGAACTTCGTATTGGTGTGTTTTAAGTAACTGGTCCTTGATTTCCTCTTTAATACAATTTAATGATTCAAAATCTGAAGGAATTGGGAATTGCTTGCAATTGAATAGTAAAATAAAGCTAGATTGCATTGCGATTGTTGTACTTGTTGATAAATGAATTGGTGATATGACTAAAATTGATGCATTAGAAATCGATCAAAATTGAAAAAAAAAAATTTTTGGCTTTTTTTTTTTATTATTATTCTGTTAGTTTTGTTTGTCATAAATAATGATAAAATTTTGCTCTAGTTTTAATTCAAAAATTCTTCTTCTTGAAATTTTAGAACTTTTTCATAACAACCGTAATATTAAAATTTTCTTCAATGAAATCCTTTCAAATATATATGGTCAGGCAATATTTTTAATATCAAAAACTTGAAATATAATTTTTGCGTTTGAACCATATATCATCGTCGGGGTACTTTTGGCAATTTTTATGATGAGATTCCAAATTCATCAAAATTAGGAAAAATTTGATTTATCGACAAATAAAATAGTAAAAAGATCAAATTGTTTTATTTATTATCATAAAATTTAAATAGCTTTGTTACTTTTTGTTTTAATTTTGATTGATGTTGACTAAATTTTGCGTACGTTTATAAAAAAGGTGAAAAAATCAAAATATTGGCCTCTTATCGTTCTTAAGTAAAAAAAAACGTTTTTTGTAATATATTTATATAAAAATGTCTGAGAATTTAAGAAGGGCATTTTTAGCATGCACAAGAGGAGATTTTGCAGTTTTAGAAAGTTTAGTTCCTTCAAAGGTTAAAGTAAATGAGGCAATTTTTCAGTTTTAATTTTATTTTTTTGTATTTATATGGTCTGTTTCATCAGTTACTTGTCGTCACGCACAAATGATTCATATTGCGTCTGGCTGTGGTAAGACGAATTGTATTTCATATTTACTTCATCTAGGTGCAGATCCTAATGCGATTGATTTATTGGAAATTTTTAAAATTATAATTTTATAGGACATCTCTTCATTATGCAGTACAGTTTGGAAACAATGAAAGTATGAGACTTCTTCTGGAAGCAGGAGCAAAAGTTGATGCAGTTGATGCAGCAGGAGTTCAAAATATTTTAATAATTTATTATACATCACTTCATTTAGCTGCTAATGTTGGTGATATTTCTAAGTGTGAGCTTTTACTTCAAAATAATGCTAACATAAATGCAGTAGATGATACTGGATTGACACCTCTTCACTGGGCAACAACAAGCCAACGTTTAGAATGTGTTGAATATTTATTAAAAAAGGGAGCGAATACAGATATACGTGATTTAATTGGTGTTTTGCATTTGTAATTTTATAGAACTCCTCTTCATATTGCATTTTATTTGGAAAACAGAGGTATTATTCAACTTTTACTTGATTCACATGCAGATTTATCAATTAAAGATGTATTTTTTCTTTTTTTCAATCTAATACCAGAATATGGGCAGAAAACCAAATGAAGTTAGTGGAGCTAAATCCATATAAAGTCATTCATTTTAGTATATTTGATTGTAAATTTACGAAAATTAAGCTATTTAAATAATTTGTTATAAAAATAATGTAATTTACTAAAAATATTATTAAATACTTTTATTTCATAATCTTCTAATGATTCATACATGTAGTAAACATCAATTATTTTCCCGAAAGGTCTATATATAAAATGAATGATGAATTTATAAAAATCATTTTGGAATTCCTGAAATTAATGTCTTCAAAAGATGATTCAACACTCTTGAATAAAAAAATAATTGTTAAAGTAGCCAATAACAAAATTGGTTGATATTTTAAAATTTTGAAAAGCAAGGTAATCTCAATCTCAACAAATGAAGGTTAAAAAAAGTTTCATAAATACAGCATGAAGTAAAACAAAGTTCAAATTTATTAATAAATACAAAATCATCTATAATTATGAAATTTTGATTTCATCATTTTTTTAAAATTTTCGAGATCAATGATTATATCTTGATCACGCAACCTATCCAAGCAATAGGAACTTCTGCAAGTATACTTACCTTGATAACATTTGATCAGCATTTCATCAGGCTTGTCAATATAAGCTTCTTTTTCACTTTGAGGGTGATATGCAATATAATTAACTTTGGCAAGTAAACTTGCTTTTTCGTACCAATCTCTACATGTGAACTTATATGGGAAAATTTCTACAAGAGTTGAGTTTTCTTTCATCCAAATAACATTAGAAAGTGCACTGCCGTGGATGCCGATTAGCACATCAAAATCTTTTACAGCAAGAATTTGATCTTTGGTTGAAAGGCATTCGAATCCTTTATATTCAACTTCATCATCTGGGAAAAGTTCCATTACAGTGTTAATAAATTCTTGAATATTTTTTATTTTACGTTTTATAAAACGAATTATTATTAATATCTTTAATTTTTTCTTTTTAGGTATCTGATCGATCATATCATTTACTTGTTTCTCGTTATCTTGATTATTATTAACGCTTTTCTCAAATATATCATTTTTAACAATTTCATTTTTATCATCTTGTTCTTTTTTGTCTATTTCTTTTGTGTCATGGTTTTGTTCTGATTTAATAGTATGATTATCGTCGTTGCTTGGCTCTTCCTCTTTAGTATAATTATTATGAAGATCATTTTTGTTTTTAGTTTCTAACAAAATATTTTGTATTTCGTCATTTTTATTTTCTGATATATTAAAAAATCGATAGATTTCTTTTTTAAATAATCTGAGAGAAACATTTGGGAAATCGTATGGAGGGTCAATTCCATTTTTCGTTGAGTTTGTAACCTTGACCATTCCAAGTTCCAAATCTTCGAAACAAAATGGTCTATCCAAACAAAGAAGACGATGATTTGACAATGATGTTATAATATGAGGAACTTGATTACAAAATGATAGAAAGAGAAGGTGATGATTTTTAAAGTCATCATAGCCATCTTTTGTTAGAGTCCAAAATGTAGGAATTAGAAGATCGTAATACAAATGCCATTCTTGTTCCATGTGATGAAAAATTGAGAGTAAATTTGTTTTATTTTTGAGGTATGGAATACCTTGTGGAAGGCTTGACTGATACTTAAAACGATTGGATAATCTTGAAAAAGTAAAGTCAACTGGGGGTGTACGAGATCCTAAAGTAAGCATATTTTGATCAAATGATATTGGAAACGGTGATGTCAAAGCAAAAATTCCTGAATTATAACAAATATTTTTTGCATAACACATTCTATCTTCCCAATTTGGTGATGTGCACGTAAAATTTAATCTTGGTAAATCTAAAGTTTGACTATAAATATTTTTTTTGGAATCTTTAATTGTAAATTCTACATGACCACCAATAAAAAGAGGAATTGAACAATTTTTTTTAACGCAAAAATTACTTAATTTATTTTCAGTTTTTGCGCCATATCCAATAATCGAAAAATATACATTATTACCTGGATTTTTGCGAAGTTTAAAATGAATTGTTGATTTGTCAGCTGATAAATATGGGATTGTTTGAAATGTGACAAAATATGGAATTTCTGAAATATGGTGACAATAATAAACTTCAGCAAATGAAATTAATATAATGAGTAATTCTACTATGATCAATTGACATGTTGTTGGGAATGTAGAAGGTATTTTACAAAAAGTCATACCATTTCAAAAATAAAAAAAAAAAATGGTTACATTTATTTATTTATCATGAAAATTTTTACTAAAGAATTATATCATATCTTGCATTACATTCATAAATAATAAGTTTATGTTCAAATATGTGATTTTACAATTCCTTTTTTATGCTAATATTAGAATTATTGGTTGAAATAATAACTGGTGGAAGCGTTTTGGACTTTTCTTGGATCATTTTTGCAATATCATACGAAAGATTTAATTTTTGAAGTGCAAATTTTGTTTTGAAAAAGTTTTCAACAGTAATTTTAGGTCGGTAATTCATAGAAGTCTGTAATAACTTGTAAATCTGTTGAATAAAAGCTAAATCTGTTGCAGTTTGAAGTGTATATCCATTTTCAATTATCCAATTTTTAACTTGTGGTGAATATTCAATGAAAAAGAAATGGAGTAATCTTAGATACATTCCTGGGTCACCAGACATTATTGACTTTTCGTTCCATAAGCTAGCATATTTCATTGTTCGTAACTCTGTCCTAAGAGCTCTGCATTTTGATTTAAGAGCAACTTCACTCATGACTTATAAATAATCTATTTATAAACGTAAAATTTTATCATATAACATGTCATTCACGGAAAATGAATGAGAACGAAATCATTTATTTTCCAAAGGATGAGCCTGATTATTTCGAAAAATTAATGATTGATTTTACAAATCAAATCAATATTAATCCATATCAAGTGAATCAAATAATAAATTATATTTTTTCAATTGATCGAAACGAAGTTTTACATTACCAAAAATTCTTTATTTCATTTTTAGCTAATCCACCTCAATTATCAAATGAAATTTTAGCATCATCAGAAATTTTAACATTAGTAGCTATCGCTTTGTCATCATTTCAAATATTATATCTGGATAAGCCAATTCATGATTCTTTTATTCAAAGTTGGACTAAATTTATGGAAAATAACGAAATTGATGTGAATATTATATTTAAATTATCAATCATTTTTCGACATTTAATTTCAATCAACGACATTCCTGAAAAGCAATTGATTGAACTTGCATCAACTCTTATTCATTTTTTAGAATTAGATTGTTTTTCGAATAAATTAACAAATTCATTAATTTCCTATATATTAGATACACTTAATTTTTTTTTTCAGAAAATTTCAAATCCTGAATTAACAAGAAGAGTTATTTCTGTATGTAATCAATACATTCATATTACCTTTCAACCAATCAAGATGATAATTGCCGCAAATTTTCTTATTCAAAATTATGATCAATATAATGAATGCCTTCAGCACATAACTCAATCTCTTCAAAATTTTAAATTATTTCATGAAGATTCTTTATATAAAGCTTTTTCATCAATTTCAAAAAAGCTAAATCATAATTTAAAAAGTTGTTCACCGTGGTCAATATATGATGCTTTTTCTATAGTTACAAGTTTTTCTACATCAAATTTACATAATCAAATTACAGAACAGCAAGTAAATGCTATACTAGCTCTAAATTTTTTTGGAGTTGAAAAAAAGATTAACAATGAAATGGATTATTTTAATTCAGCTATAAATTTTCTAGCCAATGAGAAGGAAGAAGTTCCATTACTGCAATTATGTGACTCATTTCGCTTCTCGCCAATAATTAGTATCAGAAATTATCAAATTTTCACAATTTTTTTTATTTATTCAATTAAAATCGAAACTTTTTTACTAAAACTTGACGATGAATCGAATTCAGACAGTCAAATTTTAGATTTAATCGAAAGCTTTGGACGAAATTTTGAATATTTCAAAACGATTGTTGATTCGATTATTTTTTTCAATCATGAAATAAAGAACGGAATGTTCGCCTCATTAATAGAATTGAAGAAACCGATAGTAAATCAATTTATCAAGACAATGATATTATTTTTCAAGTTTATCATTAAATTTACTTCAAAATATGAGTATCCGAAGGATGAATGCACAGAATATGACGATGATTGTTACGTATTACTTGACAAATTTAGTTCCCAATGTAAAAAGATAGTCATCATTAGGAAAGCCTGGGAAATTGTAAATTATACGAGTCGAAGGATATTTGAATTTCTCGGAATTTTTCCGACCAATTTATTATCGGTTTTATATTCAAAGTATGTCGATCAACTTCTCTCTGAAAAAGCGAGCCAGCTCTATGTATTCGTGATTGTTTCCTTTTTTACAAACATGAAAGTTTTTCAGAACTTTTTGAATGCTCTCTTTAAAAATACGTTAATGAAAATTGAGGATAGAGAATTTGTGAAAAATGCTGTTATATTTCTTAAATGGTCGAATCAATTATTGTCAAAAAATCCAATAAAAGTGATTTGTGAAGACTGGTTTATTAATTCGACAAAAAATTTTTTCATTCAATTTTTTAGGTTCACTTTTTCAACGGCCTATACAATTTCACTTCACTCTAGTTTAATTCAGAACTTGATAAAACTTATTAAAAAATTATTTGATGAGAAATATTTGTTAAAAATCATTCCAGCCGATGTCGTCATTCAACTTTACTTCGCCGTTCCTTCATCGAACAAGGAAAACAAGCATTTGTGCCTCTTTTTGTTCCAGCTCTATCAATCCCATAAAGCGGTTTTAATGAAATTTGAATGGTATCAACGGTTACTGTTGAAATATGCCATTCTTAAGCCCAAGTTTGCAATCAATGCAATCAAGGAGAACAACATGATTTACGACTACAAAAACACACCTGAATTCAAAAAGTTTGCAACTGACTTATTGACCATTTTTGACTCCTACTCTTCAAATGAATTGAGAAAAACCGTTCTCGAAATGATAAGCTACATTCCTGCGAAATACACAACATGTCCAGTTCAGCCCGTTGTTGACATTTCTCATTATTGCGTGACTGCAATCGTGTCAAACGAGAAATTATTAGTTATAAACGGTCGCCAGCTTCTTAACTACATCAGAGAAATCATCACGTGCAGCAAGCCTGACAACCCATTTGAAGACTTTGTCAATTTTGTCAATTATCACTCAATTGACAATGATGATAACGGTTCACAACCGATTTCTATTGAAAAAGATTTGAGTAATTCTGACGGTTTGTTTGGAATTTTCAATTTTCTTGGATTTTTGGCAAATTCTGTCATTGAAAAATGTGAGACTCTTGATCATTTCCTCTTCATACAAGATGTTTTCACATTAATCATCCAATTTAGTAAAGATGTTTCACATTGCTTACCTTCTTCTTTGTCTCCTTCTTATGTTGCACATTTCATTGTTTCGCTTGCAATTAATTCAAAATATTTTGACCTTAATTTGGGCATAACCGATTCACCTGAATACTTTTCAAGTGTTCTTTCTGAAGTTGAAAATGTTCTGTTCAATGTTTCTTATCCATGTTATCGTCATGCCACTTTTGTTGGCAAATATTTGATTGAGCACTTCTCAAAAAGTTCAATCAATATTCTACAGATGACCAAATATGTATTGAATTTTATTTTAAGGCAGCTTGATAGCCAACTCATTCCTTCCCATCATGTCGATACTGACGATGGTGTGAAATTTGACATTTGTCACTTTTTGCCTGAAGAAGTCTTTGAAATTGTTCTTTTTTTGAAAGAGAACGTTAATAATTGTGAGGCTATTGATTTTATCCCACTTTTTGAGGTGAAACTTCCTTTCATTGCCTCTTTTTCATTGTGCGAAATCATCTCGAATTCGCAATTGAACGGAATTGACGATAAAAAGGAAAAAGATTTCTTCGATGATGAAGAAAAGAAAAGTTTGAGTGATTATTTGAACGACTTTGCTGAAATTGACTTGCAACAAATTGTTCCTTTGTTGCTTCTCTTTCCGAGTCATCAAGAAAAGTTTCTTGATTTGTGCTCCGAGTCAATTAAAATTTCAATGCCAAAAAGTAAGCCGAATCCTTCAAAAATCCCTTTCGTTTTCTGCCTCCTTGGCCTTCCGCAGAGCTCTTTTAAGTTGTCTCTCGATGTCCTCAAGACTTCCTTCATTAACTCATCGCCTGCTGATTCAGTCGTAATCGCAGAGTGCATAAAGAAGGCTCATTCAGTTCTTCGTTTGGAATCAAAGAAAAAGTCGCCACTTTCAGTTTTTGTTAGGCAGGTTCTTTCAAATAACGGTTTTCACGATGATTTCTTTGTTTCAGATGATTTGGCTTCATTTAAACATCTTTTCTCGTTGTTCGTGCTTCAGCCAAGTTTGGTCATAACCGTTATAACCGATCAATTAAACCTCCTTATTGAGAAAAAGTACAAAGACTCACAATTAATTGAAAGCAACATTCAATTTCTTCTTGATTTTCTGACACTGCCGGCGGTTATTGGTCATCTTGTCAAAAATAACGAGTACAAGAAAATCGGAAAACTTTTTCTGAAGATTTACTTCACTTTTTCTTTGAATGTGGCAGATTTGATGATCTCTTATTTTTCTGTTAAACCGAAAATATGGTCAAATTTCTTGGTCAAAAATATAACAAAAGAAGAGTACCTCTTCTTCTTCTTTGAAAATATTCAAGCAGAGAAACTGTCACAGATTGTCATCGATATAAAAGAAAACACTCAAGTTTTATCCGACCATTTACAAATTGAATATATTCAATTCTTTGCAATTGAAAATTCAGACATTCCTTACAATCAAATCAAGGAGGCTTTCTTGTCTTACTTCACTCAGAAAGACCGTCACTTTTTGCAAGATTTGATTGCCTATTTGGTCGATAATGGCGAAATTTGGGATTTGATTCTATCGTTCTTAAAGTCAAATAAAAATTACTTGCTTCAATGCTTGAAGCTTGAAATAATGAAAAATGACAATCATGATTTTGAATCACTTCCTGATTTTCTCTCAAAAATTTCAATTGAATATTTTTCGTCATTTTTTGAGTTCTTTTTTGAATGCTATCGCGAGTCGGTTGACATTGAATTACTGCAAAATATTATCACAAATATTGAATGCAACCGAATTCCACTTTTTGAGAGAGTTCTCTCAAAATATTCATTTAATTTTGAATTTGATTTTGATCAACTTTTACAGAACAGAAAAAGTGAAAATGATCTTTCTATTGAAAAAGAACCACTTGAATTGATTGAATTTGGAAACAATCTTTTAAACCTTCATTCACATGATAGTCAGAAAATTCATTCAATTCTTGAGTCAGTTGACATTGACACTCCTTCTTATGTTTTTGAAGAGATAGAAAAAGTCGTTCTTGATGAGAATTGCGAACTGATTCGTTCCTTGATGATGCGATTTGTGAAGCAACGAAAGCATTTCCTTTCAATTTTGAAACTCATTCAAAATAACAGATCAACTTTTTCTGAGGACATTTTTGAATTGTTTTCAAATGAGCTTGTTTTGTTTGCTTCTTTGAACCTCTTCAAAACAACAGAAAAAAACGTTGTTTTCAATATTGACTGTTTTAATGTTTTGTGCTCTTTTTTGTCTCAATCAAATCAATGTAACGCTTCACATTTGCTCTGGGGCAAGAAACTGTCAGAAATAGCAAATTTGATTTTGCCAGTTTTTGTTAAGGACGATACGTTCTTTCACAAAAATTATTCTGAATTCAGTGACAATTTGGTCCTACTTGTGTCACTTTTTGGATCACAATGTAAGTTCATAAAGACCTACTTTGGGATCATCTCCAAATTTTACTATGAGAACGACTCATTAATTCTTCATGAACTTTTTGAATGTGTTCCCAAAATCATTCAAAATTTAGAAAATTTGAATCCATCTGAATTGAATCCGTTTGTCTCATTATTGTGTGAAATGGTCAATGTTAACAAAAATTTGACCTTCCCTTATGCTCTTCATGCCTTGAATCTTCTCACGCAGAAAGGTTTCGGTAACATTAAGAAAATAACGGGTCCTTTGTCATTGATTGTCAAAGGAGAATTGAACGAAATTCCATTTTCAAAGCTGAATTTTAATTTTGATTATTCTTTTTTGAATTCACTGAAGAATGTCTTCTGCCGTTGGTTTCTGAACCCTCTCAATACTGAAGCTTTTTCAAAGGTTATTGAAAAAGTGGATACAAAAAGTGATCTTTCGAACTGGCTTCTATTTTCGCGAAGTCAAATTTCGAACGATTTCAATGTTGACTTTAAAAGTGACAGTGAGTATGACCACTTTTTCAATAACATGCCCTTTCAAATTATTGAGAAGCATAGAAATTTGATTGTCAATGATTCGTCGGTTCCTCTTTACTATTACAAGCTTCTTTCGTTCTGTCCCAAAGTGAAGAAGAAGGACAAGAACAAAGACAATATGAGCAAATTCAAATCGTTCTTCAAGCTTTTCTCGATTGACTACTACTACAGGCACATTCTAGCGAACACCGAGCACAGAATGATTGTATTGAAAGGAGTCACTGACCAAGAATCGATTGAATCATTAAACCTTTCAAAAAGTGGAAATATATCATTTTTTTCAGGTGTCTCTGCTTGTCTCTATCCACCTGATTTTACATCCAAAATAAACGTTAATAAAAGTCCATCTTCATCGTTCCAACTTCTTCAGGATGCTCGCGGAATCATTGGAATTCCGAAGAGTTATCCAAACCAGATTATTGAGCGGTTGAATCGAGCCAAAGATTTAGCCTTTCAATCATTGAAATCCTCTGAAATTGTTCAATTTTTGTGTGTTTGTTCGTTATGTCATAATCCTATCGTTCCTCCTTATTTTTCACGTTATCATTCGATCAAACTTTTTGAGGACTTCAACCGAATTCTTCAATTTGCCACTACGAAGGGAATCAACGTTGATTTCTCGCCACTTGACAAGTCGGAGTCATTCATTACTCAATCACAATGTGATGTGAATAGTAGTGAAAAAGTTACAACTGTAAAAACTAAAGAAAATTTCTTAATTTATGCAATGAAGAATCAATTTAATAATCCTCGAATTTGGTCTGATATGAGTGCAATTGAGAACGATGATATCCTTTATTTGTTTTTGCATTCAAACATTCTTCCATCGAATGCAAAAATTGAAGTTTTAAAGCAAATTAAAGAATTTCCGTTTCGTTGGTGTCAGATTCTTTTTAATGATATTAAAAAAGGAGATCTGAATGAGTCTTTTATTTCTCTTGTTTCTGATGTTTTTAGAATTGATTATTCGTCTGTTTTTTCATGTGTAACGAAACTCGAAGAAGTTTCAAAACTTCGAACAAAATCATTCTTTGAATCACGAATTATGGAAGACGAGCATCCGTCTCATAATTTCACATTTGTTGTTAATCCAACAAAGCAATTCTTTTCTACTCTTCCGATTTGTGCACCTCTGTTGCCAAATGGGCCAATGTCGCCGTATAGCTATCCGATGCATTGCGTTTATCTCTCAATCGATAAAGAAAATTCATCATTCGGAACAGTTGAAGTTTGTCTCGCTGATGGAACGCGAGTTAAGTATTTATTGACTGCTATGATTGGCACTTTTTGTCCTGAATTAAATATCCTTTCACACATGATTAACAAAATATTGATGAAAAGAGTCTATTGTCGTTCAAAAAATGTTGAATTGTTTAGTCCTCAAATTCAACTCATTACTTCTGAAAATGAGGTGAAAAACGACAGTAAACTTTTCCTGGTGAGAACAAATGCATTGCCGATCCTTCGTTATTCGATTTATGATCATTTGCTTAAAGTGAAAAGAGAAGGAAAGTTTCCTGACTTAAAAAACTTTAATCAGTTCACTGAATTCAAATCTTCTAAAGATTTTTATAATTGGGAAACCGCTTTTCTTCATCGTTTCGCTGCTTTTTCATATTTGCAAGTTGGTCTTGCAATGAAAGTTGTTCTTCCTTTTCATTTGCTCGTTGATGAATCTGTTGCTTCTCTCGAATTTTTGCAGTTAAGAAAACAAACGGTTATTAACGATATAAATAATGGTGACGGTTTTGGCGGTTCAAAATTGAGAGTGTTTGGTGAGATGATCAAATTCATTTCACCAAAAATTGCTTTGGCGGTTTTGCCAACCGCTATGGTCAATATAGCAACCGCTTTTAAATTCAATGACGAAAGATTGTCTGTGATATTGAATAATTTGATCGGAATCGGTTTCTCTGAAAAAATGGAAAGATTTAATAAATCTCTCCAATCAAAAGATGGAACTAAAATTGTCGAAAACTTGATTTCTTCTTCTTGTAATGATATTTCTATAAGTGACATTCCTTGGTTTTAACTATTATTTTTTTATCTATATATATTATAATAAAATAAATATATTATGTGTTTTAATTTTCAATTTAACTGTTGTTTATGATCAATTTAATATAAACTGCGAGTCATTTTTGCATACAACTCAATTTTTCTGAATAGTATTGAAAAATGAAAATAATCAACTCAATTTTGAAATAAATAATTATAGGTTTTCAATGATAAATTGAAAATTGAGTTGAATGCAAAAATGAAAACCAGTTTAATGTCCAATTTCATATAAATCAAACGCTCTCTTTTGGTTTCAAGGTTCGGGTATGATATGAATTTGTTTTCTCTTGAATCAAATGGTGAAATTTTAAATGATAATGAAACTTTGGAAAGTGATTCTTTAGTTTTAGTTGACAAATGGCCTGATTGGCAATATTTTAATGGCAATGATGCTGAGAATGATGATAATGGTCTAATAAGGCAAGATAAAAAAGACTCTAAAAATAAAGTCATTTTCAAATTTAAATATACTAATGATGATGATGGAGATGAATTTGAACTTTCTCTTCCAAAAAATGCTACGGTTGAAGATGCAAAAGAAAAAATTAGTACAATGAAAAATTTTTATTACCAAGATATTTATTTATTCATTGGAAATCAGGAATTGGTTGATTTTCAAAAACTAGCAAAGATAAAAATTCCAAAAAAGGTCAACTTTTTCAAAATAAATTTGTCAGAATTAGGTAGAAAATAGTCATAAAAAAAAAAAAAAAAAAAAAAAAAAATGATAAAATAAATGATTGTTTATATTTCAAAATGATTTCTTGGAAGAGATATAATTATTTAAAAAATTATACATCTATAATTTAATTGAAACATAATTTTTAATAGCATTTTAAACTGCATCACAACGGTTGTACCAAAATTTGAAAGCAATTCAATTGTTTACATTTTATCTACTTTCGAATATTCTATAACTTGGTACAACCGCTTATTCCTATTCAAAAAATTTATAATAATAATAAGTTTTGTACCAAGAATTTTTATTTCTTGTTATAAAACAGTTGTGTATTGATATAATGTATCCATGCATTATGTTTCAATCTTGTTAAATAGAGTTATTTTGCATATTTCTTAATCACCTTACTAGTGCAATGCAAAAAATGATTGATAAATTTTTGAAGAATTTACATTTTAAATATTGAATGAAATTGTATTATCATTTTGTGTAAGAAAAATCTTGGTTTTGATCTCAAAAATACTTGTATAACCGCTGAGGGCGAGTTTAGCATTTTAGTCAAATTCACATTCTGTTCGATCTATTTCGAAATGATTTGATTTCAAAAAAAAAATCCTTGAGTCTCTATCAATCTTCAAAATACGTAAGAACTTCCTTAAGTATTAAATTCAATACTTGTTTAATTCAATTATTCAGCTTTATAATGCAATCCTAGATAACAATAATAAGCTGCGAGTCATTTTTGCATACAACACAATTTTTCTGAATAGCATTGAATAACGAAAATAATCATCTCAATTTTGAAATAAATAATTATTATGAATTGTATGCAAAAATGAAAAACAGTTTATAAAATATTAAACTTTGATTCCAGCTGACTTGCAGTAATTCTCGAGTTTTTTGACAATTTCGCGCATTTCTTTGACAGAAACGTCGCTCTCAACAGCGAATCTCGCCTGGCTGATCATTTCGCCAACTTGCCCGTCACTTTTCACGTCCTCCAATGACTTCTGAATAGTCCTCAATAAAAGGTCAATTTTTGACCTTAAGTTGCCAATCATTTTTTTCTGGTCGTCTCCATTCAAAACAGCTTGCACGAACTCGTACTTCTTCTTGTTGTCGACGTCTGTCAGCGGCGTCTGCTTCACTTCGATGTCTTCGCACTTTTCATCGTCTCTATTGAATTTGCCGATTTCCTCTTGAAATTCTTCTTTCAGAGGATTCGCACACCAGACGGCGGTTATGACGGTTGGTGAAGGTGAATCCAAAGCTAAGATTCCATTCAATTCATCTGTCAGATCATATGAAAATTTTGAAATATTTGTGAGTGAATATTGACCTATAATTTGACCACAACCGTCAGGAACTTTATTTTTGTTTTCTCGTTTTTTACGCGGTTTGAGTGGATTTGAAGACTGTGATTCGAATTCTTGGTTGTCTTCGTCTTCTGCTTCATCAGTGGCAATGAAAAGAAGCTTCTTGCAAATTGTTGAATGCATTATTAGATAATCTGAACAATTTTTGTTTCGAATGCAGTAATCTTCTAAAACGCCGCCACATTCAATGGATGTAGTATATATTGGCACTTTGTTTATGTCAACCATTTTGTATTGGCTCTGATTTAAGAGTGCATGTAAATAATATAATGAGCCTTGGGCAACGGATTCGGATGCAGGTAGATTTCGTAAAACTTGGACACTGTCATTAATATATTTTTGATTTATTTCAGATTCTAAATCTTCGTTTTTACCGAAAATTTTTTGTTTTAAAATTTTTAATGTGTCACTTTTTGAATCAAAGTTTGATGTTGTATTCGAAAATATTTTTTGTATGACATCTTGAATAAATAAATAACGAGACGCCGAACCAAATATTTGAACTTCGCTTATTTCTCCATTGCAAGCTTCTTTGATAACGCGTACAATTTCTTGAATCTCGTCTTTCAGGGCGCTTTTAATAACATTATCATCAATTTTCTTATTAATCAATCTTTTTTGAGCTTTTATTTCAGAAATTTTTAAAGCTTTTGAAAGTTTCGAATTAAAAGCAAAGCCACCTGTTTTTTCACTCCAAATATAACTCGTTTGATTTGCTGCAGGTTGATTGTAACGGCCTCCATAACTGAAAAATTCAACACGGTATGCACGAATCCCAGCAGCGCCAATATCAACAAATAAAACGTTCTTCTTTTTATTTTTATTCAAAGTTAGAAACTTTTTTGCGAATTTTACGTAATAAAGTTGAATAATTGCCGAATCGTCATCATAAATTCCTAAAAAAGGGAGCCGAGCAAGATACATTGATTGTGTTAAACTTTCTCGTTGTGAAAGTGTATAATAGCGCGGTAAAACTACTGAAATTCCTTCAAGTCCAGCGTATTGCTGATCCATAAATAATTTTGTTAGTATTAATGATAGCATTTCTGTTGTATTCGCAATAATTGGTGGATTGTTTGATCCTTTATTTCTTGTAAATTTATATCTTCCAAGAAAATAAGAAATTCTATCCGTTCCCGATTCTGGATGATTTTTTAGATATTTAATTGCATCATCTCCAACTTTAAGAGTTGAATTAAATCCTTCTTCTGTTGTCAAATGACGATCTTTAGGAGTGTCTTGCATTTTAAAAGCAATTGCGCTTGGGGTTAATATTTGATGTTGGTGATTTAAAGCCATTGTTAACTCGGTTGAAATTGAACTAACAGATATACGAATATATTGAGATCCTAAATCAATTGATGCATATTTTGAATAAGTGAAAGTAAAGAATAAAGAAAATATAAACATGATATAAAATTTTCAAATGGAAAGGTGAAATTATCATTCAATTGTAAACATAGGCTCCTATGTTTTATCATTAAATTCTTTAAGGAAATTCATTGACTACTCATATATATCAATGATATCGAAGTATTTTGTTATTAACTAAACTTTTTTTCTACATAAATAATAAATATCAAATATAAAATTTGAATCCAATAATAAAAAAAAACAGCATAATAGTTAACAAACCCTTAAAATTTATTATTTCTGATAATCATGGAGACATAAAATAAAAATAAAATAAAAAAATATTACTGATAATCCTCATCAGCTTGTTGTTGATGTTCTTCAATAGCTTTTTTCACTTCTTTCTTTGTTCTTGGTGGAAGTCCATCGATATATTTATAGATAGCTGTTCCAATACATTGTTCAATTGTAACCATCATCTCAATAACGGCATCTCTTACTTCTTTTTTAGGTGATTCAAGAGCAGGTAATACACAATTCATTACTTCCTGTGTACTTAAACCAGGAGTTGAGTCAATTCCATGCATAAATAATAATTCGTGCAAAGTATTGATTTTTGCCAATTGAGCTTTCCACTGAGCTGCATTTTTCACTGGTTTCATAACGATTGGTAAAACTACATCAAGTGCTCTTTTCTTGCTTAACCAAATCAAAAACTGGCAAACGCCGTCAGTCACTGCTTTTTGAGACCCTCCAATTTTTGCCACTGCATGATTCAAGAACTGCGAAACTCCTCTTGTCAGCTCTGGTGGTTCAATTTGATGAGTATCGGCAATCATCTGTACAGCATTTAATGATGCCAAAACAACTTGCTTTTGAAGTTCTTGAATTCTGTGGCGAAGAATATAGCAAAAATTTATGAAAAGTGGGACATAGTCAGCTGCTAGACCACTTATGAGATCCTGTAACATATGAATACCTTGAAGACGTAAAGCCCATGGCTTTGAGAAAAATCGTTTGACAGGGTCTTCACCAAATTGGTTTATTAATGGTTGAGCTTCTTGTTTGTCGCCAGGGGTCAATTCATCAGGTGGGTCATCACAGGTTGGTGATTCGTCTTCTTTAAACGCAGGAATTGTTCCAGCAAGATTATCAATTTTGAAGCCATGGAACATGTCATCTTCATTGTATTCAGATGGTCGTGGATCAACTACATTATCATCATTTTCAGGATTTTCTTCATAATCGTCGTTGGGAAGATTTTTGGCTGGATTGATTGGTCTGTCTTCGCTTAGATCTGCTCCATTTGTCTTTCGAATAGGAGGATCAGCATATGGATCGTAATCTGTTGCAATGATATCACGAGTTTTCTCCTGGAGTTGAGAATTCGATTTTTGCTTTGAAAAAGATTGATTTGTATAATTGAGACTACTGTCTAATTCTTGTTCTGGTTCTGGTGGTGGTTGAGTTGGGCGTGTTTTTGCTTTGCGTTGAGATTGTGGTTGTGATGTTGGTTGTGATATTGGTGATGATTGTGGTTGATTGGATGTACGTCTTTGTGGCTTTGGTGATGTTGGTTGAGTTGATTGATAATTGGGAGGGCTATTAGTATAATTGTCTGTTTCTCCATTGATTAAACGTTCTATTTGTTCTTTGTAAGCACTAGCTTCTTCGAAATTTTCGTTTTCTATCGCTTTTTGTTTGGCTCTCTGTAATTGAACCAAGGAATCACGTTTAGATTTGAGTGAATCAATCTCTTTCTTGAATCTTGCAGCTGCCTGAAAGTCTTCAGTAGCGACAGCTTGCTGTTTTTGAATTTCGAGGTTTCTAAGTTGATTGTTGATTTCTGATTCGTATGCTTGAGTTGTTGGACGGCTTGATTGGGGTTGCTGGAATGTTGGGTTTCTTGGTGAATTAGGATTTTCTTTTCCAATTGCCTTAAAAGACACAATTCCGACTTGGTTATTTGGATTGTTTGGATTTTTATGACAATTTGCAATCGATACTCGTATAAATCTCGCAGAAACACGCTGTAAGTTAGCACTTTTCAATTCACGTGCTGAGAAACGAGTATGAGAATTGTCTGAAAATTGAAAAGACCCAAGATGTTTAAACTTTGGAGGCTGATCTCCAAAATATAGATCAACTTTTGCTGGTATTTTTGATTGGTGACTAACAAATTGAAGTGTTTCAAGGTCAACTTTTGAGCCAAAATCGATTATAAACGAAACTGGATATACAGGATTATTTGCGGATTGCCATCCACTACTTCTAATTGATGCATTTTGAATTGAATCAATTGGATAAGTTGGATCTTGGCTGGAGCATGAAACAATTGTGTAAGGAAGTGCTTTTGAGCGCATTTATATTTTATAAAAAACGTTCCGAAAATTTGAATGCTCATAGAAAATCATGCTTTTGAAATTCATTGAGTTCTTTGATGAAATGGTGATTCATATTAATCAAGATATTATAAAATTTCTATTGTAATTCAAATGTTGTATAATTTGATGTGAAATTTTGCTCAATTTAAAAAAAATTATTCAAAAATCAGGTATTTTTTAACCATTTTCATAATTATCAATTAGGTTTCTTAAATTTAATTGCTGAGACCATTCATTTTTCTTTTATATTAAGAGAAGATAATCATAAATAAATTTTTTAAATCTTATAATGATGATATTTATGTAGCGTCAAGCTCATCTTTATACAATTCTTAGTAAATATTAAAGTAATATATATTGAATATATTAAAATTCCATAACAAAATTTAATAAATTAATCCATAAACAAATTGTATTTTTATTTCATAAAAAAGAACAAATAATAAATAGATTTACAGATATTAAAATCTAAATCTAAGACAATTGGAAAGAGTCCTGGCATTCATTAATTGCCACCATAATTTTCTTCTTCATTATTTCTTTGGTTGAATATGGAGGTAATTTGAAGTAGTTAGTGCAAGTCATCACACTAGGTAAGAAATCATCTGGATGAACTTCATGATTATTGTTAAGTTCAGGAACTCTTTTTGCGATTGTCAAAGGTGGATTTAATCCGCTCAGACCACCATTTGGCAATCTGCTACATCCGGTCACAAATTTGCAAAACATTCTTTGATCTTCGGGAGACATTTCTTCAATTATTTCAAAAAGATTGTTAATTTCGGGAGATTGTTCAGTATATCCATGTTCAATTTTTGTATATTTAAGAAGTTCCTCTTTAGAAAAGTGAACTTCACTTCCGCAAATAATACTCACAATTTCATCTGGTGTAAAAAGGCATAAAGAATTTGGAGGAAGATTCATCTCAAACGTTTTAATGAAATGAGATATCTTCTTAAGCATTTTGGAGCCACAAGTAAAGTCCTTCAACAATTGGACATATTCTGCAGCGTTATTTTCATCAACAAAAATAGAATTTCCGCCTTTTTTCAATTCTACATTTGTTCCAGGATAAACGAATGGTAAATCGTAAAATCCTTCCGGATATTTAAGCGACTCAGCCATAATTGGATCTACTTCTTCGATCGAAATTTCACCTTTTAAGATGAATTTGAAAAAAGAAGAGCTAAATGGAATATCAACCAATTTCTCCATTATGACAGCCTTTGAGCAAAGTATGCCTAATATTTCAAGAAGACCATTATCCGCATCAGCTGATGGGAAAAGACCGCCTTCATATTGAACAAATTCTGATTCAGGATTAATTACACTATTATCGCGCCACATCTTTGCTTTACGCTTGCAAAATTCACGAGACATGACTGTAAAGAATTCTTGTGTAACGCCTGGACCAAATCCAAGATCTTGTTCAAAAACGAAATCAGTCCTTAATCTTCCAGGACCAATCCTACTCAGCAAAAAGCAGCCGTATTCAAAAGTAAGATCACGTGTTATTGTGCATTTTATCGATGATATTGAAACTTTGCACTTTTTATCAGCTTCTCCTGGAAAATTGTCATGAATATACTTAAGGCCAAATACCGTATCAAATGCAACTGTCTTAAATAAAAAGCGACGCTGTTCATAAGAAAACAAAAATGGGGCTTCATACATCATCTGAACCGAAGGAGATTTTAATGTAAGTGTCATTAATGGATTATCTAGCTTTGAGTAGACGTGTTTGGCAAATTTTTCATTTTTCATTCTTGTATGAATAGTCTTCATGAAAGTAATAACTTTTTGAAGTGATGGATCATTTATGTTTTCAACTTCAAAAGCAGAGCGATGAGCTTCTTCATGAATAATATTCACTTCAAATCGAGTTGAACTTAATAAAGATATATCTGGACAAACTTTTGATAACATATACGTCAAGTTATCGTATGCTGAAAAAGTTTTATTTGCTATTTTAAAAGAACATTTATTATAGCCGTCTACTTGAAAGGCTCGACTGAATATGGCAAATCGCATGTGTGATTTTGTCAAATCTTCATCGATTTCAATCATCATTTGAAGAAGGTAGTTGTCTTGTATTGCTGTTTTTAAGCGATCCACACAACCAGGATTATATCTAAAATTATACCAACCTTCAATCATGAGGAAATCTGAGTGGATAGGAAGTTGACATTCACTTAATGGTCCTCTTGGACTGTTAACTGAAAATTTTACAACCATTTTTGAAACTGAATGTGTATTTGATTTAATATCGGTTTTTGGAAATTTAAGAAAATCAAGACAACGAATGCCTAATTCATCAATGTAAGGTGATAATTCTATCGGGGTTTGCGCATATAAACTTGTAACTTTTTCTATAAGTTTTGATTCGAAAAATTCAAAAGGAAAAATTTTCTCTTTTTCGATGTATTGGACAATTTCGTTAAGATTTTTGCTTTTCAATATAGATGATGGAATTGTTCTCGCAAAAGGTTTGCATTGTTCTTTCAGCTTATTCAATTTCTGATGAAACCATGATGATAATGATTTTTGAACTTTGACTGATATTAAACTTTTGAGTAAACCACTTCGAATAACATCTTCTTTGGATTTAATACTTGAAGCAATTTCAATTATATAAGGTGCACATTTTTGGCTGTAAACTTTATGAAGCAAAATGTTTAATAAAGCTGAATCGCATGAAAAAGAATTAAGGATTGATGCACATGCTGCTAGTACTTTAATACTATGATAAACATTTGTTTGTTTTTCACATATATATATAATAATGACCGGAAGAATTGTATTTACAATTTCCTCCTTATTAGAAGAGCAATTTGATGTATGAGGCCATAGTTCTTTTGGCAAAGGAGGAGTTGGAATGATGGAAATCAAAATGTCAAGTACATTAGATTCACTCTTTGCATCATCATATGAAAATAATAAAGTGGTTAAATCAGGTAAATATTTGGACACATAAACTGCATTTTCAGGAGTTTGGGAAATATACCGAAGAACTTGAATTAGCGTAGAATACGATTCAAAATTTGTAGCTGATTCAAGTTGGTCAGATAAATTTTCAATTGCTTTTTCAGGCAACTGAACATTTGGTAGTGCAGTAATAATCGAAGCAAAAATATTCAATGATTTTTTACGAATAAAGTCGTCATCATCTTGAATAAATTTAATCAAAAAAGGAAAAAGTGGAGCTAAAGATCCTGTGTGTATGTGAGGTGTAATGTTAGCGAGAAGAGAAATGCATTCTCGTTGATCAACCCGGGAGAGAATAGGCATAAATTTCATAAAGCAATGAATATCGATTGAATTTGGAATCAATGCTGGTAATTCTTGAGTATAAAATGAGAGAATACGAAAACAATTAGCCCCTGCTTCAGCAGAATCTGTTTGTATTAGAATTTCGTTAATGAGTCTAAGTAATCCAAATCTTAAAAAAAACAATGAGGCAGTAAAATCGATTGGTAAAATTGAGTTTATGCATTGTAATGTTAATATTGTGATATTTGTTGATGGCTGTCCTTCAAGAATAGAAAGTAAAGAAAAGCATAATTCTGGTAAAGGTAGCCCTTCCATTAACGAAGGATCACCAAAAATGAGTTTTTCGGATAAAATTTGGAGTGCTTTCTCCTTCTCTTTTTCACTTCCCCTAAGCCCTGCAATCATTTCTGCAAAGCTTTGAGGATATGAGTCAAAAAAATTTACGTAATTGAAATTTTTTAAAAAATAAAAACCAGAATTTACTAATGTTTAAGTTATATTTTTCATATTTTTCCAGAATATTTTATATAACATTTTAATTGTAAATATTTTTTAAAATATTTTATATAATTTAAAACCAATATCTTAGCAAAATTATAAAATCATATCATTATAAAGTTGGTCAATAATTGAAAAAAATATTCAGAAATATTTCACAATAAAATATATTCAAATTTATTTCTACTGATATTTGGTCTTCTTTACAAAAATAATATTCAAAAAAATTGATGAGGTTCAGAAATCTTTGAATTTTTTATATGAATTTTGAGAAGAAAAAAAAAATAGAATATATCAAATGTAGCAACAAATATATGGTATTTTATTAAAATTATGATTGTTTGTTTATAATTATAAAGTGCCAAAAATTAAAATAGGTAAACTTTTTAAAAAAAGAGATATAAGTATTTCGAAAAAATAATGATATTTTTATCAGGCGATTGTTATAGTATATATATATATATATATAATCCTGTCCATTTTGGATTTTATCGTAGGATAACCGTAATCCTGGATGGAAAAAAAATCCAGCTTGGATTTTTCATTTTTTCATATAATAAATCAAAAGTTTTAATAAATGGATTTTTATTCTCAAAAAGTTCATAATGTAAACTATAGAATGGATTTTTTTTGAATATTGTAAACCATTGAATGGATTTTTTTCTGAGAAAATCCAAAATAAACCATTGAATGGATATATAAAAAATCCATTCTATAGTTTACATTAATATTTTTGGATTTTTTGTAATTTCTGGCATTTCCTTTATTTTGCATCAAAGAAAATCAAAAAAACCAATGCATAACTAATTTAATTAACAACAAATGCACAAAAATATGCAAAAATAAAGAATTTATTGGGTTTTTTTAATAATTCTATATAGACAAATAGTAATTCAAAATAAAACCGTTATCCAAAATTTAAAAAAAAAAAATCCAAAAAACGGTTAAAATATCCAATTTGGACACCCTTAATATATATATATATATATTATTTTGACTGTAAAAAAATATAAATTTGGAATTTATTGGTAATTTTTATATGTAATGAGATTTTTATGTAATTCGTTATTAATCATAGCAAGACAAAAGCTTCGAAAAAATTTATTTCACAGATGACAATAATAATAAAAACAAAATAAAAATAAAAAAAAATTCAACTTTTGGAATATTCGTCAGCATATTAAGTACAATTGTATTAATCATAAAATTATGAAATTTATTGAAACAACAATATTATATAATAACACATTTTATATCATTCGTCAGAATTAGTTTCTTTTTCAACCGCAATTTGCATAATAACAATAGTTTCACTTGAATTTGCAAAAGAAAGTGTATCTTTATGTTGTAATTCTACAAAACACATTGGAGGAATTCTTTCATTATTAATAAAAGTACCACCTTTTGATGATATATCAAAAATATAAGGCTTAATAAAAATTTGAGGATTTTCTTCATCTTTTGAGCGTACACTTCGAAATTGAATTGCGCAATGCTGACGACTTACAGTAGAATCTTTTAAAACTACATCGCAAAAGCTTTCTCTTCCAATTAATGTTGATGGTAACTTTAGTTCGAACGTTTGTTCACCTTGGTCTTCAAAAATATATAATTGCCACATTTGATCTGGATCAACTGAATCATATGGAATGAAAAATTTTGTGAGCTTTTTATTTCGAACTAATTGTCTATCATTATAAAGAGATTGGATATTCCAATTTGGTTTTTCAATTGCTGTTTTTTCTTTGATTTCTCTAGGAAATCGCGAAATTCTATTCATATATGAAATTCAACTGATAATTGGTCAAAATAAAATGATTGAATAATGTAGCGGTTACTCTTGGCCTTTTAGCAAATGCCCCAAAAGAGAAGAAATAATGGTCGTTCCAAAATGAACGCTGGACGTAAACAAACTGTTAACTGTCTTAATTGTGGAAGAATGGTTCCACGCGATAAAGCTATCAAACGATTTATGAGTAAAAATATGGTCGATTCATCATCAGCTAAAGATGTTATGGACGCTTCAATTTATAAAGAAGTAGAACTTCCAAAATCATACCAAAAATGTTTCTATTGTGTATCATGTGCATGCCATAGACGTATTGTTCGTGTTCGTAGCAGAATTACAAGACGTATTCGTGTTCCTTTGTTTTTGAAGCTTCAGCGTGAGAGAGCCGAGCAACGCCAAAACCAACAGCAACGTAAAACTGAATAAATAAATATATAAGAATATAAATTTCTCTCTCTCATATAATATTATCTATTTTTAAATAGATCCTCTTTAAAATAATTTAAGTTTTTTTCCGTTTTGTTTTAATCTAAATTAAATTAATTCATAAAATGAAAAAGCATTTATATGTGTAACATTTTGGTTTAAAACATACATCAAAAATAATATGTTATAAAATACACACTCTATTGTTTATAAGATTTTAACATATAAATTATTACATTTCTTTAGGGCCATCATTATAAATGCATTTTTCAATCATATCACGTAAAGTTGATCTCTCAAGTGCCGCAAGGCATCTTTCTTTATCACGAAGTTGTCTATTAATAGATTCTTCGTTTTCGTGCTTCCCTTTAGCTACTGAGATATGTATTTTTGAATGAAAGCGGAGGGGTAAAACACGAAGAAGTTTTTCTCTGATGCAAAGTCCAAGGATTGCTGGTAGAGAGCAATTAGGAACCGTTGGGGTAAAAATAACGTCAACTGAACCGTTTGAATCATCAACATTAATGTCATCTGGAGTAATAATATGGAGTTGTTCAAGGGTCAAAGGATGTTCAGGATCAAGAATATATCTGATATGATTATAAATTTCAAGTGAGTCAATTGGTTCGCGATCTGGTGAATCAATATCATCTGGAGTTTGTCTGGTATATTCCCCTGCCTCGTAAACAATGGGATTTGGATTTGATTGCATTAATTTTTGGGCTTTTATTCTTTTTTCACTTTTTGTAAAGAAAAATTTTTATTATATATAATGGACTCTACTGATGAATCGACCAATAGTTTCTTTTTCCGTGACGAAAAATTCATCAAACAGTATCGCTTGACAATTAGAAATATCATGCCTTATTTTCGACTCAGTGGATTTTATGATAAAACATCTGTAAATGAGTTATTAATAATGCAAAACAGGCCACTCGACCAACTTGATAAAAGAAATGGTATATCATTTTATCCTTCATTTGCAAGTCTAAGAAATGGACGAACATTCGATAAAGAAGAATTAGAAAAACCTGAAAATCAAGTTGTCATTATTGAGCAAGGACTTGTAATTATTGATAAAGTTGAGCGGTTAGGAAACGAAAAAAGTACACTTGCAAAATATTATATTCTTGATGGTTCAATATATCAAGCGCCTGATTTGTATTCAATTATGAGTTGTAGAATTAGATCAGCTATGTTTCATGTCAGAGAGTCTATTCGTGAAGTTAAAAATATGTTTGAGTGGAACCTTCAAACAGGATATCGAAAGAAAATTGCAGCTGACGAAACAGAAACGCCTTATACATTTAATCAATCAGAAATTAAGAATATAAATGTAGAACTTGGAGATGAATTTAAACTACAGACTAAACTGCTTGATGAGTTGTTATCACAAATTGGAATTACGAAAGTTAATCAATAAAATTTTAGAATTTAGTAAAAGATCTTTGTTTAGTAGTTGCATTTTTAATTAATGCATAACATAAATCAACTTACAAATTATCTTATATCCTACTATTTATAAGTTGATTTATATAAGTTGATTTCACATTGACTGGTATGATGGTCTTTTTTTTTTTTTTTTTTTTTTTTTTTAGTATTTATTGTAGGGGAAAGAATATTCTTTCAAAAAAGTTTTTACGTTTAAAAAAATCCTTTCAAGGAATTTTATGGATTATAAAAATACGTCAATTGACCAAGAGAATGAAGGGAATAATATAAAATTCATCAAGAGCCAACATGATGGAAGTAACCAAGGTATGAATGAATATGATTGGGAAATTGATCCTTCTATTTTTTTTTTTATCGAAAATATTTTAAATAGAGACTATAACCTACTTCCAGTTATTCCAGAGACTAGAAATATTTTTTATGAGCTTATTCAAACTCTTAAGGATTTTGAATTGGCTTCGAGGTATATATCACGTACTTATCTTCCAACGTTCAATAAAACAAAAGTTCCATTAAATCTAGTTGAATTACTTATTAGTCCAATTTTCGAAATTTCAGACTATGCATCTCGTATTATTTGTTCATTAATTACACCAAAGTCTCCTGAATATGCTGATGATCTTTGCGAAAACGGATTTTTACAGCAATGTTCTCATATTTTATATAAGGGGATTTCACAAAGGCCATCAGCATTTAATTTTTCATCAATTTATTTCATTATTATGTCTTTATTGAAATTGGCAAAGTTTTCTTCTGGCAAGTGTGATTTGATACTTAATTATATATCAGTGGATATTTTATCATTTTATGCTCAAACAAAAATAATTGATCAAGGATCTCATGATGCCCTTTTACAGCTTTTGATTGAACTTTCTTTAAATAATGGTGATGAATCAATTACATTTCAATTAATTGAACTTGTACAATCATTGTTTTTTAATTTTATTAATAAGTCAACAAAGAGTGGTTATTATGTTTTAATACTAACTTACATCTTTTCTGATTTTCAGCCATTTTTTGAAAACATTCAAATTGATAAACTAGCACAGCAGATGATAAAATGTCTTTCGTGTAATAGTCGTAATGTCAAAAAACTAATATATATAATTCCAATTTTGACTAATATTTTAAAATTTACCAATTTCCTTCTTGATGATCAATTACCCCAAATTGTCAATTTCCTTCTTGATGATCAATTATCAATTACCCCAAAAATTGTTGCGCTCTCTTGTAAATTTATTAGAGTTTACATAAATAAAAATCCATCAATAAATGAAGATACCAAAATAATGATAATTAAAATACTTATGAGCATTTTGCGTAACCATAGTGTAAAGTTAAGTTGCGAAATTTTATATTGTATTTTAGATATTGTGTCATTTGTTAATTTAGATACTCTTTCAATCCTCATAGATCAGAATAATTTGTTTGATTTCTTTATAAGCGCATTAGGAACTGATGATGATGATCTTGTTTCTTATGCCCTCCAAAAATTGTATTCAATTTTTTCAATAAACGACAGAGTATATTTCTTTAAGGAGAAGTTCATTGAAATAGAAGGTATTGATGCTTTAAATGAACTAATTACAACACCTAATATTAATTGTCCTCAATTATCTCAAATGGCTGAAGTGTTTTTGAGTAATTATTTCAGTGAAGATTAAAAATAAAGAAAATGAAGTCTAATATATATATAGTTTTTTTGAATTAAAAGAAAGTATTAAATTAATAAAGTAATTAATGTTTATTGGGCAGGGGCTTCAGCAGGAGGTGCGTCATCAAGAATATCTAAATGTACTTCTTTTGCATGAAGTGGTTTTGTAACAGTTGAAATAACTTCGACAGTTCCGATTCTAGAAGGCATGTTCATTCTGAATTGCCTTTCATTTGTTACACGGTAATGTGATATATATTCGTGTCCTGTATTTTTAATAACGCATAAGTTGACGCAAGAACCAGAACCAAGATCATTTGTGATACCGGCTTCAATAGCATCTGCTACAAGTTCTTTGCAATCGGCTTCTGACATTTTAGACCTCCATCTTTGTTCGAGGACTGAAACAGCAGCCATTGAACCACTTCCTAATGTTGTGAATGGAGACTTAGAGCAAGAACCATTTGCATATATTGTATAAGCTGAAGGTCCTTGGAAATCGACGCCAGCAACAATAAGATAAGCGCCAATATAACCCATATATTTGAACAAACGAGCTGCGAGAATTTGAGCGCATTGGTATACACGTGGTTGCATACCTGTGTTCATTGTAAAGAGGCGAAGTTTTGATGATATAAGTCTGGTAATTTCATCATTATCTGCTGCTGTTCCAGCGCCACAGCACCAGATGTTGTCGGAGATATAATGGATTTTGTATTCATCTTTAACTGCAACGACGGGTCCTGCAGTTGCTCTGGTATCTGCGCCTAATACAACGCCACCATCGAAAACAGCAGCTGCAATTGTTGTTCCGGTCTTGAGGGTTTTTGGTTGGATATCAAGCTTTTGATTACGTGGGTAATTTTCGAAATCGAATCCCGTTTTATTCATTTGCAATTTAATAATTTTACACTTTTCAATTGAAAGAAAAAGGTTACATTTTAATGAAATAGTTGGTCGATCAATTTTAGTTTCCTTATATTATGAATAAGGTTTTTATATATTATTATTTTTGAGTAAATTTGTTTCATGTTGATAAAATATTTCTTTATGAATAGCAGCTTTATTTCTTTCGCAGGTAAATGAGTTAACAAAAAAAAAATATTTGAATAAAAAAAATCCTTTTTATTGAAATAATAAATCAGTAATTGCTCAAATTAAGAAAAGTAATAAACTATATTTGAAAACATAAATATATATATAATAATTTTCAACATATATACAATATATAAAATTATTTATTCTTAAGAATTTTAAGAAATTCATGTTTTTTGATATCAATTTAAATACATTCAAATTAAAAATCCTTTTTAAAATTCAATACTATTCGATCAGGATTTATATAAGATTTTTATTTGGGTGCTTTTCACTTTTTCCCACTTTTTCAAAAAAAAAGTTGATTTTTTTCTGAAAACATTTTTTATTATGCATTTTTTTCAAAAAAAAAATAAAGTTATGCATTTTTTTAAAAAATTTAAAAAAATAGTTGAAAAATTTGGTTAGGCAATTTAGGTATTCATGGAGGAAAAATCCCCAAAAAATATATATTGATCACTGTATGATGAAAGTTATAATGGCATAAATTTTATTCGAAAATTTCATTTCCACTCAAGATATCTAATTTGATTTCGATAAAAAGTTTCAATAAAAAGCTACAAAAGTATGCAAACAATGCACAATCGTATTTCAATTCACTATTTATACTCTTATTAATCAATTCTTAAATTTGATAATTATCAATTTATTTCGAATATTCAATATTTTTATTACTCTGTTTAAGTAATCCACTTTTCCGTTATATATAAGATTTTTCATCATATTTTACATACAATAACTCCAGTAAATGCTATGAATTGCATTTTATAATTTTTATATTTATCAATGATATCCAAAAATCCTCATAGATAATATACATAAATTTGTATTAAATATATATTAAATTAAATGTATATTTATGTTATACTGCTTATACTTCTTTATTTTCTTTTTTCATCGAGGAAAATCCGATAATTATTCATAAATATAAACGTATTATCAAACGCGCATTATGTAAAAAATCAAATATTTCTAAAATATGATGAGGAAAATAATATTAATTTTATGAAAAATGTAATTATTAAATTAAACTTTTCATTTTACGCAGAAAATAAACAGATTTAAATAAAAAAGTATAAATTAAAAATGATTTTTTAAAAAATGCTTTTTATTCATTATTTGCTCATTATGAATAAATCAATTATGATGATGACAATTGCAAAAAAGATGATAACTGAAGAGACGAAGAGGAAAAAAATGATGATGAAGATAGCGAAGAAAAAGAAGAAGAAGACGATGATGATTTCATTGAAGAAGAAGAAGACGATGATGATTGCATTGAAGAAGAAGAAGACGATGATGATTGCATTGAAGAAGAAGAAGACGATGATGATTGCATTGAAGAAGAAGAAGACGATGATGATTGCATTGAAGAAGAAGAAGACGATGGTGATTGCATTGAAGAAGAAGAAGAAGAAGACGATGATGATTGCATTGAAGAAGAAGAAGACGATGATGATTGCATTGAAGAAGAAGAAGACGATGGTGATTGCATTGAAGAAGAAGAAGAAGAAGACGATGATGATTGCATTGAAGAAGAAGAAGACGATGATGATTGCATTGAAGAAGAAGAAGAAGACGATTCTGAAGAAGAAGATGAAGACGATGATCATTGCATTGAAGAAGAAGAAGAAGAAGATGGTGATGATGAAAAAGAAGACGATGATGATTGCTTTGAAGAAGAAGAAGAAGAAGAAGATGGTGATGAAGAAGAAGAAGACGATGATGATTGCTTTGAAGAAGAAGAAGAAGAAGAAGAAGATGGTGATGAAGAAGAAGAAGATGATGATGATTGCATTGAAGAAGAAGAAGAAGAAGATGGTGATGATGAAGAAGAAGACGATGATGATTGCATTGAAGAAGAAGAAGAAGATGATGATTGCATTGAAGAAGAAGAAGAAGATGGTGATGAAGAAGAAGAAGAAGACGATGATGATTGCATTGAAGAAGAAGAAGACGATGATGATTGCTTTGAAGAAGAAGAAGAAGAAGAAGAAGATGGTGATGATGAAGAAGAAGAAGATGATGATTGCATTGAAGAAGAAGAAGAAGAAGAAGATGGTGATGATGAAGAAGAAGACGATGATGATTGCATTGAAGAAGAAGAAGACGATGATGATTGCATTGAAGAAGAAGAAGAAGATGGTGATGAAGAAGAAGAAGAAGACGATGATGATTGCATTGAAGAAGAAGAAGACGATGATGATTGCATTGAAGAAGAAGAAGAAGATGGTGATGAAGAAGAAGAAGACGATGGTGAATAAGAAGAAGAAGAAGATGGTGAAGAAGATGGTGAAGAAGAAGAAGAAGACGATGGTGATTGCATTGAAGAAGAAGAAGAAGATGGTGATGAAGAAGAAGACGATGGTGAATAAGAAGAAGAAGAAGATGGTGAAGAAGAAGAAGAAGAAGACGATGGTGATTGCATTGAAGAAGAAGAAGAAGACGATGATGATTGCATTGAAGAAGAAGAAGAAGATGGTGATGAAGAAGAAGACGATGGTGAATAAGAAGAAGAAGAAGATGGTGAAGAAGAAGAAGAAGAAGACGATGGTGATTGCATTGAAGAAGAAGAAGAAGACGATGATGATTGCATTGAAGAAGAAGAAGAAGATGGTGATGAAGAAGAAGAAGACGATGATCAAGATGAAGATGAAGAAGAAGACGATGAAGAAGAAGAAGATGATGATGAAGACGATGAAGATGATGAAGACGATGAAGATGATGAAGACGATGAAGAAGACGATGAAGATGATGATGAAGAAGACGAAGAAGAATGCGATAATGATGATGAAGATAGAGAAGAAGACGACAATGAAAAAACGATGATGATGATGAAGATGGAGATGGAGAAGAAGACGATGAAAAAGACGATGATGATGATGAAGATGAAGACGATAATGATGATGATGAAGAAGAAGAAGACGATGAAGAAGAAGAAGAAGAAGAAGAAGACGATAATGGTGATAATGATGAAGATGAAGAAGATGATGATGATGGAGGAGAAAAAGAAGACGATAATAATGATGATGAAGAAAAATATGATGAAGATGATGGAGAAGAAGAAGATGATGATAGTAGAGAAGAAGAAGAAGACGATAATGATTGCATTGAAGAAAATGATGATGATGATGAAGAGGAAGAAGAAGAAAAAAAGGATCAGAGGAAGATGATTGAAATGAAAAAGAATACGATGGCAAAAGAGGAGAAAGAAAGATAATGATGATGACTATACTGATAAAGAAGAAAATAAAGAAATTTGGCAATGATAATAACTATTTAAGTATTTTTATGGCACTTTGATTGTTATTATTAGCGCTTGAGATTGTTAACAGAGTTATTCAAGATATTAATCTGCAATTATGTATTTGCTTCAAAATATATATAGCATTTTTATGTGATAAATTGATTTAAATTATCTATTTTAAAATATTTAAGATGGTATTGTTATCAATATATAGAGCATTTTGATATAAAAATGGCAATATCATACTGTCTGAAATGTGAGGTGAAAATATGATCGAAAATGTAAGGGCGAATGTTTGATTATCATATTTTAAATAAATATAGTAATATATCATTATGCTAATGTATATATACTTTACAATTATCCTATAAATGACTGAGATATCGATTCAAAACTGAATATAGATGCACAAAAATATTTTTAAAAAAGCAGTCTAGACTTTAACATTTATATAAGACTATTTGATTTCATGTACCAGTATATCATATTAAAATCTTCATTATTTTTTGATATAAAAATAAAACCTGCAAGATCCACTGATATTAATACCAAACTTCAGTATTTATATAGATTGAAGGAGAGATATATAATTTCTACAAGCAAATGAAGTCCTCAATGTTAGGACTCTGAATAAGATTCTCTTTTGTTTGTGTGGAAGATATATGTTTATCTCTGTGAGTTAGTATATTTACGAGATGCTATGATTTATAAACGATCATATTGAAGAAAACTCACATGCTAACGACGAAGAGATAACAAAAATATTGAATACTTATCTCACTGTTGATGAAACAAATGGAGCTTTAGATATACTTAAAGGCAGAATTGAGACATTTGAGGCTGAGAATACGAGTTTAAAAACTACGATAGCCGTTTTTGAAGCCAGAATTGCAGCTCTCGAAGA
Source organism: Tritrichomonas musculus (assembly GCA_039105265.1). Classification (NCBI taxonomy): domain Eukaryota; phylum Parabasalia; order Tritrichomonadida; family Tritrichomonadidae; genus Tritrichomonas; species Tritrichomonas musculus. The sequence continues at coordinate 2,212,804 of JAPFFF010000005.1, read as the reverse complement.
GAAAAATGAACTTGTCAACCCAAATTTAATAGAATGTTGATTTATCACATGTTCGGTCAATGTTGGAAAGTTATAGTGTACATAATAAATTAATAAATATTATGCTAATTTATTCTATCCATATACTGAAACATATCAAAACAAAACTTCTGAAAAGAGAGTACATGTTTATGTTGAATGTGATGATGCTAAAAATCCTAAAATTATGTATACTATAACTTTCCTCAACAATTTATCTTAATAATGAGGCCTTTCTATTCACTAGTTCAAATACACAAATTAATGAAAACATAACTCATCTTACCATAGCAAGTGCCATGTTTGATAGAGGTATTGAAATGGTTGATAATGAAGATAATGAAATTATTTATGACGACTAGAAAAGTTAGAGTTTTTTTTTTTTGTAGAAAACACAGTGATATCGTTGGTGCGGTTAGGTCTAGGTGGCAGTTTAGAAACAACAGCCTAAAGTATACTACTTATTATACTTTTAGTAACAATGAAATTATAATAAATATTAAAAAAGAAAAATAAAAGATAAATATTTTTGTATTCTTCCAGGATAAATACTAACAAAATAGAGGTCTAATTGTGATTGTCTCGAATATTCATTAAAACTTTATATCATTAGTGATTGCATAAATAAAACTAAATACAAAGTATTTGATCAATAAATATATTTATAATATAAGAAAGGAGATTTTTTAGGCTATTATAGGACATTAATTGATGGTAACTCCCAATATAACAATTAAATATGAATATTTACTAATAATTTGTAAATTATCTATAGTAGTATAGTAGTGTACCTAGTATGTAACCTGACATATTGGCAATGGTGTCAACTATGCTAAATATGTAGATATTGTGTGAATTTGGCACTGTTGATATCAAATTCATTTGTATTAAAACATACCTGATATCCCCTTATCTGTTATTCATTTTTTTTCTCAATGGAAGCGCAAAAGCTTAGACTGCTTTTTTAAAAATATTTTTGTGCATCTATATTCAGTTTTGAATCGATATCTCAGTCATTTATAGGATAATTGTAAAGTATATATACATTAGCATAATGATATATTACTATATTTATTTAAAATATGATAATCAAACATTCGCCCTTACATTTTCGATCATATTTTCACCTCACATTTCAGACAGTATGATATTGCCATTTTTATATCAAAATGCTCTATATATTGATAACAATACCATCTTAAATATTTTAAAATAGATAATTTAAATCAATTTATCACATAAAAATGCTATATATATTTTGAAGCAAATACATAATTGCAGATTAATATCTTGAATAACTCTGTTAACAATCTCAAGCGCTAATAATAACAATCAAAGTGCCATAAAAATACTTAAATAGTTATTATCATTGCCAAATTTCTTTATTTTCTTCTTTATCAGTATAGTCATCATCATTATCTTTCTTTCTCCTCTTTTGCCATCGTATTCTTTTTCATTTCAATCATCTTCCTCTGATCCTTTTTTTCTTCTTCTTCCTCTTCATCATCATCATCATTTTCTTCAATGCAATCATTATCGTCTTCTTCTTCTTCTCTACTATCATCATCTTCTTCTTCTCCATCATCTTCATCATATTTTTCTTCATCATCATTATTATCGTCTTCTTTTTCTCCTCCATCATCATCTTCTTCTTCATCTTCATCATTATCACCATTATCGTCTTCTTCTTCTTCTTCTTCTTCTTCATCGTCTTCTTCTTCTTCATCATCATCATCATCGTCGTCTTTTTCATCGTCTTCTTCATCATCTTCTTCTCCATCTTCTTCTTCATCATCATCGTCTTCTTCATCGTCTTCTTCTTCTTCATCATCATCATCATCATTATCGTCTTCATCTTCATCATCATCACCATTATCGTCTTCTTCTTCTTCTCCTTCTCCACCATCATCATTGTCTTATTATTCTTCTTCTCCATATCATCGTCTTCTTCTTCTTCTTCATCATCATCATCATCGTCTTCTTCATCGTCTTCTTCTCCATCTTCTTCTTCATCATCATCGTCTTCTTCTCCATCTTCATCATCATCGTCGTCTTTTTTATCGTCTTCATCATCATCATCGTCTTTTTCTTCGTCTTCTTCTTCTCCATCTTCATCATCATCATCGTCTTCTTCATCTTCTTCATCTTGATCATCATCATCTTTTCTTCATCATCTTCATCGTCTTCATCATCAGCATCGTCTTCTTCTTCTCCATCTTCATCATCAGCATCGTCTTCTTCTTCTCCATCTTCATCATCAGCAGCGTCTTCTTCTTCGTCTTCTTCTTCATCATCTTCATCGTCTTCTTCATCGTCTTCATCATCTTCATCGTTTTCTTCTTCTCCATTTTCATCATCTTCATCGTCTTCATCATCTTCATCGTCTTCATCATCTTCATCGTCTTCATCATCTTCATCATTTTCATCATCTTCATCGTCTTCATCATCTTCATCGTCTTCTTCTTCATCATCTTCATCGTCTTCATCATCAGCATCGTCTTCTTCTTCATCATCTTCATCGTCTTCATCATCAGCATCGTCTTCTTCTTCTTCATCTTCATCGTCTTCATCATCAGCATCGTCTTCTTCTTCTTCATCTTCATCGTCTTCATCATCAGCATCGTCTTCTTCTTCGTATTCTTCTTCATCATCTTCATCGTCTTCTTCTTCGTCACCATCGTCTTCTTCTTCTTCAATGCAATTATCATCGTCTTCTTCGTCACCATCGTCTTCTTCTTCTTCAATGTAATCATCATCGTCTTCTTCTTCTCCATCTTCATCATCAGCATCGTCTTCATCTTCATCGTCTTCATCATCAGCATCGTCTTCATCGTCTTCATCATCAGCATCGTCTTCTTCTTCTCCATCTTCATCATCTTCATCGTCTTCATCTTCATCGTCTTCATCATCATCGTCTTCATCTTCTTCTTCAGAATCGTCTTCTTCTTCATCTTCATCTTGATCATCGTCTTCTTCTTCTTCTTCTTCAATGCAATCACCATCGTCTTCTTCTTCTTCAATGCAATCATCATCGTCTTCTTCTTCTTCAATGCAATCATCATCGTCTTCTTCTTCTTCAATGAAATCATCATCGTCTTCTTCTTCTTTTTCTTCGCTATCTTCATCATCATTTTTTTCCTCTTCGTCTCTTCAGTTATCATCTTTTTTGCAATTGTCATCATCATAATTGATTTATTCATAATGAGCAAATAATGAATAAAAAGCATTTTTTAAAAAATCATTTTTAATTTATACTTTTTTATTTAAATCTGTTTATTTTCTGCGTAAAATGAAAAGTTTAATTTAATAATTACATTTTTCATAAAATTAATATTATTTTCCTCATCATATTTTAGAAATATTTGATTTTTTACATAATGCGCGTTTGATAATACGTTTATATTTATGAATAATTATCGGATTTTCCTCGATGAAAAAAGAAAATAAAGAAGTATAAGCAGTATAACATAAATATACATTTAATTTAATATATATTTAATACAAATTTATGTATATTATCTATGAGGATTTTTGGATATCATTGATAAATATAAAAATTATAAAATGCAATTCATAGCATTTACTGGAGTTATTGTATGTAAAATATGATGAAAAATCTTATATATAACGGAAAAGTGGATTACTTAAACAGAGTAATAAAAATATTGAATATTCGAAATAAATTGATAATTATCAAATTTAAGAATTGATTAATAAGAGTATAAATAGTGAATTGAAATACGATTGTGCATTGTTTGCATACTTTTGTAGCTTTTTATTGAAACTTTTTATCGAAATCAAATTAGATATCTTGAGTGGAAATGAAATTTTCGAATAAAATTTATGCCATTATAACTTTCATCATACAGTGATCAATATATATTTTTTGGGGATTTTTCCTCCATGAATACCTAAATTGCCTAACCAAATTTTTCAACTATTTTTTTAAATTTTTTAAAAAAATGCATAACTTTATTTTTTTTTTGAAAAAAATGCATAATAAAAAATGTTTTCAGAAAAAAATCAACTTTTTTTTTGAAAAAGTGGGAAAAAGTGAAGATTTCCCTTTTTATTTCATTAATTAAACATTCTTTTTCCCTTCTAGATTGAATATTTTAACTCCAGAATACGCAGATAATCAGAATTATTTTAATGAATGCCCTTCTGACGATTATGATGAATATGATAATCCTCAAAACGACTCTTCAATTTATATTTTAATGAAATCTTTTTCAGAACGCATTGAATTGTCCGATTCTCCTCAACAACTAAATCAGATCTTAAATTGTATTGATAGTTTTTTTTATAGTTATAAAAAAGAATATTTGGCTCAAATACTTAGCAATAATAACGATTTCTTTTCAAATCTAAGAGTAACTTGCGATAAACCAGATTGTTTTATCACTGTTAAAAAAATAATAAAAACAATTGTTCGCAAATCTTTGGAAAATACAAATAATTCTCTTATTCAACTCTTAGAAAGAAATGGTATAGTTGAAAAACTTTATTCAATTTGGATATCGATTGCTCCAATTGATGTAGATATTTTATATATATTCTCTAAAATTATTAAGAAAAACCCAGAGTATAAACAATTTTTCATTGATAAAAAGATTCTTATTGATCTTTTTCAATTTATACAAAATTATAATAATAATAATAATAATAACGTTGATAATGCAATTATTACTTTTAATGTCTGCAAATTTTTTGCCAATTTTTTTCGAAACAATAATTGTTCACTAATTGAGTATGTCAGTGTTATCAAAGAAATTACAATATTATACGATAGGGCCTATCTTTTTTCGTATAACGATGACAAAGATATTCAAAATGAAATTATATTAAAGTTGTGGAAGAGCTGCATTAAAGCAATGGATAATTTTGTAAATGAACCATCGAAATCCCGTTCATTAATTAATTTGAACTTTCCATCATCATTATTTCGAGATTTGAATTCAAATGATCTTTTTAGGTTGCTCTGGTCAAAAGCACTCCCATTAATATTAAAAATATTCCGGAGTGAGCATGAAAATTTAGATGAATTGGCCGACAAGTATATTGATCTTTTTGTTTTTCTGACAATTATAGAAGAAAAAATACCATCTTACCTCATTAATGTATCTCAAATTTTGATTGCATTGATTGATATCAATCCATCTAAATACTCACCTTTATTAATATCGAAAGGGATAATGAAAGAAATTTTCACACAAATTAACGATTTATCATTCAAAGAATTCAAAACTATTACTATACTATATTACAATGTTTTCATGAACGTAACAAGAAATGATGCTTTTACACATTTACTTGATCAAGATTTTATTGAAAAACTTGTGGAAGTTTCAGGAGTTGAAAGAGATCCTCAAGCAATCAAATATTTGAAGGAACTTTTGATTATTATGTATGAAATAACAGATAATACGCCAGAAATCCAAAGCATTATTGATGCAGCTTTTGAAGAAGATGGAATTCTATATAAAACACCTAAACCTTTATTGATATGATATAAAAATGAACTCTTTAATTTAATGAAAATTAGTATTATTATATATTGATATTTAAAAATATTTAAATATTCTCTTTAAATTTTTTCACTTTTTGATTTGAACGGTCCAAATATGCTTTGAAAATTTTAATCATACTCTTTGTTTCAAAATATGATTGAATCCCAATTTTTAAAAAAAAAAAATAATTGGAAAAATTCAAAATGAAGCTAATTATCCTCGAAGTGAGAAAGATATTGAATCAATGAGTAAATGTTTATTTTCATTATTCATAATTTAAATATTGAATCAATTGATAGATCATGCTTAATGACGATCGTTTATGAACCGCACCTGCAGATATGGAAGAACAATTACTGATATATCATTAGGTGAGATTCTTTTCGTTGTTGTATATCTAAAAAAATCGATGTTTTATCTATTAGCTGTTGAATTTATTTTTCTTTATGAAAGATAATAAGATCTTTTGATTTACTTTAGACACTGTAAGATTTTGTGAATTAGATATGTTTATTATCTCTATTAAAAAAACTAGCAGATTGCTGTATATTCTGCTTTAATTATTCTTTAGTACATTTTTTGATGAATTGAAAGTATTAAAATCTTTTTTATGTTCTACATATACACGCAAATATGACATATAAAATATTAAGCATAAAAACCATATTAATTGTTTCAAAAAATTAAATAGAAGCAAACAATCTGCTTGCTTATTTCATTAAAAATTTTAGGATTACAAGCTTTTATCCATCATTCTTTCCTGAATTTGAGTTGAGTGGAGCTCCATACCTAATAATTAAATTAGAATCTCTAGCTGGATGAATTAGTTATTGATGTAATATCTCGATTTAAATGTATATATATCACTCTGTTTTGGAGATTTACTTTGTGGAGTTGTTTGTTTGGATATAGTTCTGGAGATTCACTTTGTGGACTTTGAGTCCTGTACACAATTAGACCTAACAATATAGTTGAGTTTCACTAGTTTTGGAAAACGATGTTACTGGGCCTTCTGGTAAATACATGCTTCTGGAAAGCAGGGATATAATTATTTGAATTTCAGTAATGGATTATCTATAATGAAAATCAGTTTCATTATGATGTCGTTTTCATCAGATTCGGTAGGGATCTTCCAAAAAACGATAAAGACACGTGAACGAAGCAAGATTCGAGCACTTTATTATCTGACCTCATAAAATTACTACTAAAGATTCTGATAATAAAATGAATGAGGACTAAATTGATTGATAAATTAAAGGACCAAATTCGAAATATCTGATCTTTACATCATTTATATCAAGTATATTTGCAGCATTTGGTTTTAGAGCTTGATATTAAGATGAAAAATAATGAAATATGCTAATGATTGGTATAATTATAATACGCTAATAATCTTGCCAAATATTGCTAAGTATATTGTTAATTGAACCATTAAAATTCTTGCTAATTGGAGAAATTAGTTATTGAAAAAATTGAAGAATTTAATTATTCCCTGTTTTTCATTTGAATTGCTCTTATTTTCATAATTATTTGTTTCTATGGCATTTTATCATATGTTTTTGGTTTTAGATGGTTTGAACAATTTAAACTCTATAGGAATAGTTTGAGTATTTACTAAGGTTCTTCAGAAGTGTTTATCTCTTTATAATGTTCAATCATGAAATATATATTCAGGTTTTTTTTCAAAATTAAGTAATTTCAATATATATTTGTAAATGCAAGTGGTTGTATCGAAAGCTGAAAAATCAGCAAAGTTATCAATTGTCCATTCACCATTTTCTGATAAATGATAACTTTTTGATTATATTATCATATAGTATATTTAATTTTTTTTTGTTTATTTTGATTTTTTTTCGGTCAAAAAGTTTCCACAATTTGATAGAGTGAAAAATAATCATGAACTTTTTCTTGGAGTAAAAAATAAAACATAACTTTTTCTTAAAGATAAAAAATAAAATAACTTTTTGATGCAAAATGTTTATGACAAGAGAAACCAAATTGACCCTCAATTATTTTTCTATTTCTTTTAATCGTTTGTTTTTATAGAATACTTGCTTAAAATAGAACAATGTTCTTGAAAGAAAAATGTATTATTATGCCATTATTATCTAAAGCATAGACACTTTTTGAGCGAAGCTCAAAAAGTGGCGTTTCTTGCAATTTCCTCAAATCAGATATTCAAACATCAAAACCAAGTTATTACATAACCGAAATGAATCTTATGCTTGGACACTTTTTGAGCGAAGCTCAAAAAGTGGCCCTTTATTATTTTCAAATTTGATTTCTTTTCAAAACTTACATAAATCAACTTTCATGAAGAAAGCAAATGAAACATTAAACCTAATAGATCTCAAGAATGACAACTTTTTGAGCAAAGCTCAAAAAGTTGTCTTTAAATGATACTAATTATTAATTGAATTTCAAAATACAAAAAGCATTTATGTATGTTCAATGATTATTATTTATTAAATGATTTATGATTATATCGCGCGTCAGTTTTCTTGTTATAATTTATATTATATTTGAAAGTTTTTATTTTTAATTTCAATTCATTCAAATTTGTGTTAAAATTTCGAAAAAGGAATTCCTTTTTCGATTCATTCAATACAAATAGATGAATTAATTGTAAGCTAATTTCGTTGCATTTATTGCAATGATTTATATCAAATTGGTTCAATCATTCGATTATCTGTAATTATTTACACAATATTAATTCAAGCATTAAATCATTTAAATCAACTCGACCGCTAGATCATCTGTAATTATTCGCTACAAATATATATAATTGATACAATTTGAATATATAATGTTGAAAATGACTGTTTTTACTTTCATTCAATCACTTGATCATCTGCAATAATTGATTTTGAATCGATTCAAAGACTTGCAAATTTAAAAATAATACTAAAATAATGTTTAATTGATTAATTCTTTATTTATTTTTTACTTGTTTAAATGAACCATCATCCATTTGTCTCTACCAATCGATGCAAGAATAATTGTAAATGGAGATATCGTTATTCTTTCCTTTTTAGAGTTTTCTTTTAACTCGGCGATGAGCTTTGAAAGATCAACTATTTCATCTGGTTCTACTATTCGCCCGATTTCTTTCATGGCTAATTCATTTAAAAAATCCTCATCAGTGAGGAGCCGAGAATTGATTGGGTTTGTTGTTTCAGGAATATTCTTATTAAAGTCTTCAACAGGAACAAATTTTGAATTCATTGCTTTTGAATCATCAAATAAGTAGAAACCTGTTTTTTCAAACAACGCACTTTCAATGTTATTTGGAATCGCGGCCTTTTTAAGCGCATTCAAAAATATAGTTGTCAGCATTTCACGAACCTTTGCTTTACACCTTTTTTGATCTGGCAATTGTTTTGTTCTTATAAAATCATCCATGGATTTCAAGCTGTATTTTTGTAATTCTTTTTCTATATATAATTTTAACGGCGAAGTTATACACATATCAATTGGTTGAGTTATATGTGTTGAGTGCTCAACTGGTATTAGCAAATCTATATCAAAAGAATCCCATCTGAAATTACTAAAAGCATTCCTTCCCTGAGTTCTGAGTTGAGCATTCAAAAGGTTTAAATGTCATAAATCAGATTTATGAAGTAATACAAAAATAAATCTGATGTGTTCCACCCAGTGGAGCTTGTCGTAAACATTTATGAACTATTGAATTTTTTTTTTTTTTTTTTTTTTTTTGGTAAATTTTGAAATGCACAAAAAGTGCCCAAAAAGTGAAAAATACTGAAAAAGTTTCCCAAAAAGTGCTTTTTGTACAAAAAGTGACAAATTTGGAGAAAAAAAAAACTTAAATAAATCATAAATAGAATTAAAATGTTTTTATAAAAATTATAATATAAAATGTATAAGTCCATATGAAATAAAAAATGGTATAAAATTGAGAAATGCAAATTATCCTATATATTTCATATATTTGATCTAATATTGTGAAAAAGGCAAATTATCATTTAATGTAGCTTGTATATTAATATTTGCGTGTCATTTTCGCGATAATATTGATACTTCAAATATTGATTGATTTTCTAAAAATAAAAGAAAATTACTTATTTGAAATTATTTAACGTTAATTAACAAATTAGTCATCACCATTTTTAATTTAATAATGTTTTTTATGAGATAATTTTATATTAAATGTGAGATATTATTTTCTCAGAAAAAAAACAAAATAAAGTGACCCAAATAACCAGTTCCTAACCGCTCAAAACCAGTTCCTATTTTTTATTTGAATTGTTTATTTTTTATTTTTTGATAGACAAAATAAAATTTGAAAAGTTTACATTTGTTGAAATTCAAACCAGTTCCGAAAAATTTTTAATTCAATTTTTTAATTCAATTTTTGAATACATTTTGGCTGATTGGCTATTTGTAAACAGACAAGTTCTTATTCAACAGCTCTTCAACAGATAGATATCCATTTCAGAAGGCATCAAAAAAGTAAACATAGACGGTGCACAACTAAGGCTGACACACACTCTGCGCTTTGTTCAATTTATCCCAAATATTTTTATGAATGTTCTACAAATTGCTACAAAAAAGAGAATTTTAAATAAAAATTAACACATTATTTAGTTTGATATTAAATTTTTACTCGTTTAAAGTATTTTAGTGTTTTAATAAAAGATTTTTACTTATCTGATATTGTATCATAATCACTGAAATAATAAAAATATGAATAATAAAAGAGTTAATTAGCAATTTAGAGCATATACGATTTTATTTTATATTCTCATTCATCAATATTTAATAGTTTTTTATGAGTTTGCTAGGAACATCTTTAAGTTCCTCTCAATTTTACACTAAAGTATTGAAATTATCAAAATATATATTGAAATTTTCAATGATAAAAATTTTAGGAACTGGTTTTTTTCTGTAGGAACTGGTTTTTTGATCCACTTTAATTAAAATTGATAATAAAATATTGAATGGCAATAGAAAAATTATTGAATTAATTATTATTATATTTCATATTTATTTATTTTAATATATTCATGCTCTATACGGATATATAAACTTTATTCTGCTTATATAATATTATTAAACATATATTTAGTGGTTATTTTATATGATATAAATGTTATATTTCATAGAATTCATATTTTATATTTTGTGAATAAAGTATAATTTTGAATAAAAATAATTATATATTGAATGCATTGAAATATTTATTTTTATAAACGGCTCTTTTATCTTTTATCGATTTATTTTACAATAGAAAAGATTTTTAATATTAATAATATGATATAATTATTTAGTATATTGTTCATTATTTTGGAGTTCCTGATATTTTCCTTTATGTGGTGAAAATTGAACAATTTGATGAAAATATTATATCTTCTCTTAATCCAGTTACATAAACTAGCAATAAACGATATAAAGTAATTTAATGGTTATTATAGTTGTTCATTCTTATTCTTTCATTTGTTTTCATAGAATCTTATTTCAAAATATTATATCTTCTCTTCATCCAGTTATATAAACTAGCAATAAACGATATAAAGTAATTTAATGGCTATTATAGTTGTTCATTCTTATTCTTTCATTTGTTTTCATAGAATCTTATTAAGAAATTTAATATTTTTTTTTTTTTCCCTCTCTCTCCCCTCACTATTTCATTTAGTATATATTAGTATATAATAAATTGTAGTGTTATCTGATATTATGATAACACAAATACTTTATTTATTTTATGCTTATTTCATACAAATCATCAATTTTCGATTTTGAATATGCTCATTGAATTATTTCAATGGATAAAATATAAAGAAATGATTTTTTAATTTCTAACTAACGACAGGTTTTTTGTTTTAAGTAATCAAATTATTACAATCAAGGAGGTCTTTCACGTTAATATTAATTTAATTTTTCATTGTTTGAATCAACCTTAATATTTATTTTTATATCGTCGTTCTCGTTTCTTCTATCATTTTTTTACTGCATAAACAATCATTATTATCACTCATTCTATCATTATTACTAATCATGCGGTAATATCCTAAAATGGATCAGGAGAAAAAATCTTTATCCGAGGATAAGTTATCATTATTATCATTCGTTCAATCATTATCCTAGTATATTCATCATAATTCTTACTTATATATTTAAATTATCACTCATTTTATCATTATTCTTTTCATTCTATCATAATATTTACTTGTTTATTATAATTGTTATTTATTTAATCATTATTATCAATCATTCTATCATTATTAACTCTAGTTCAATCATTATTCCAGCTTATTCATCATAATTCTTACTTTTATATTATAATTATCAATCATTTTAACATTATTCTTATTCATACTATCATAATTCTTATTTGGTTAATGCAATTATCACTCATTTAATCAATAATATCATTCATTCTATTATTATTTTCATTTAATACATCATAATCCTTATTAATATACTTTGATTATCACTCATTCTACCATTATTCTAGCATATACAGTAGTTATTATAAGAGGCGTAGCTACACTAAAATAATTCGAGATAATAACACCGAGATAATAACGGGATAATAATACCTGGATGATAATTCGAGATGACAGCACCGAGATAAAGATACGTGACTATGCTCTTGAAACGTGATTAACACCTTAGCATATTTCTATAGACTCATATCTGATCCCAAGATAACTATATATAGTATGTTAATTGTTTTAGCGTGTCTACACCTGTTATAGTAATTAAATATACATCATTATTCTCATATATCTATTATAATTATCTCTCATTCTATCATTATCCTAGAAGTATACGTTCTGCTGTGCATCATTTACTGATTCAGAGACTTAACGACACATATTTTTTATATCTTTGACGATTTCATTCTTTTCACGGTCAATTTATGGTATTACTTTTTCTCATAAAGTAACTCCTGCGGTGATTTGCATTAAAATACGCCTTTGTCAACCAAATAACAAATATATTTCCAATAATTTTCCAATTAATTTGTACATTAATAATTTAATGAAAATCTTGGGAGAATTATGACATATATTTTAGAGTGATGCTAACCTGATTAGTAATTATATTAAATAAACGAGTATTATTACAAATCAAATGATAATAATGATAAAAAGTGTGATATTTATGATTTATAAATGAAGATTTTGATAGAACGAATGATAATAAAGATGGGTTGAGTTGGATTAATGATGGATAGTTAATATATATTAAAAAATTAAATGTATAATCATTCATATTGGGATCTGTTCTATCAATCTTTTCAATATTTTGAAAATATTTAAGAATTCACAATTTTAGGCATTTAATTAAAATATGATTGTTATAATATGTAATATTAATGTAAATGAACTCCTTGATTGTAATAATTTGATTACTTAAAACAAAAAACCTGTCGTAGTTAGAAATTAAAAAATCATTTCTTTATATTTTATCCATTGAAATAATTCAATGAGCATATTCAAAATCGAAAATTGATGATTTGTATGAAATTAGCATAAAATTAATAAAGTATTTGTGTTATCATAATATCAGATAACACTACAATTTATTATATACTAATATATACTAAATGAAATAGTGAGGGGAGAGAGAGGGAAAAAAAAAAAAAATATTAAATTTCTTAATAAGATTCTATGAAAACAAATGAAAGAATAAGAATGAACAACTATAATAGCCATTAAATTACTTTATATCGTTTATTGCTAGTTTATATAACTGGATGAAGAGAAGATATAATATTTTGAAATAAGATTCTATGAAAACAAATGAAAGAATAAGAATGAACAACTATAATAACCATTAAATTACTTTATATCGTTTATTGCTAGTTTATGTAACTGGATTAAGAGAAGATATAATATTTTCATCAAATTGTTCAATTTTCACCACATAAAGGAAAATATCAGGAACTCCAAAATAATGAACAATATACTAAATAATTATATCATATTATTAATATTAAAAATCTTTTCTATTGTAAAATAAATCGATAAAAGATAAAAGAGCCGTTTATAAAAATAAATATTTCAATGCATTCAATATATAATTATTTTTATTCAAAATTATACTTTATTCACAAAATATAAAATATGAATTCTATGAAATATAACATTTATATCATATAAAATAACCACTAAATATATGTTTAATAATATTATATAAGCAGAATAAAGTTTATATATCCGTATAGAGCATGAATATATTAAAATAAATAAATATGAAATATAATAATAATTAATTCAATAATTTTTCTATTGCCATTCAATATTTTATTATCAATTTTAATTATTTTGTTTTTTTTCTGAGAAAATAATATCTCACATTTAATATAAAATTATCTCATAAAAAACATTATTAAATTAAAAATGGTGATGACTAATTTGTTAATTAACGTTAAATAATTTCAAATAAGTAATTTTCTTTTATTTTTAGAAAATCAATCAATATTTGAAGTATCAATATTATCGCGAAAATGACACGCAAATATTAATATACAAGCTACATTAAATGATAATTTGCCTTTTTCACAATATTAGATCAAATATATGAAATATATAGGATAATTTGCATTTCTCAATTTTATACCATTTTTTATTTCATATGGACTTATACATTTTATATTATAATTTTTATAAAAACATTTTAATTCTATTTATGATTTATTTAAGTTTTTTTTTTCTCCAAATTTGTCACTTTTTGTGCAAAAAGCACTTTTTGGGAAACTTTTTCAGTATTTTTCACTTTTTGGGCACTTTTTGTGCAAAAAAACTAGTACCTTTTTTTTTTTTTTTTTTTTTTTTTTTTTTTTTTTTTTTTTTTTGATAGCAATATTATCATTGGCTTAAGGCATGTTCCCTCTTCTCTAATGCTAATCAAAGCAGTGAGGTGATCAGATATTTTAACAGATAATAGAAAGGCTTGTTGATTTTTTTTAATTATACATTTAAATTTCCGGTTTGATTGAATTTGGGTTTCGTCGATATTTATAATTCTTCTTGGATCTGTTGGGATAATGCTTTCAAACTCAGAATAAAAATATGCAATTGAAATAAGATTTGCAGGTATTCTTCTAATGTTTTCGAGTTTTTGAGTATTTACAACTGTATAGTCTCTGTCTGTTAAAAACTTAGTCATCCATGTTTTGCATGGCTCAATGTAGATGGCAATATTGCTCGAAATATTTTGAAAATTTTATTCATGTAAATATTTTTGAGCCTCGTCAATTCTGACTAGTTTTATGGTTTTAAAAACGTCTTTGCCTATTAAAGTTGTAATTCAATTCAAACTATCTGATTGAATATTTGCAATTTCTTGGAATGTTTGAAAATCTACTGGAGAGATATGCGGTCGATTCACATACTGAACTGTTTTTTTCTCCCATTTTAAAACTAGCGCTGTCCTTTCAAGGGATGTTATGACGGATTTTTTTGATATATTCAAACGATCAGCAATATGCTGTTCAGAGCAACCTTGGTATTTCATGATAACCACATCCCATTGATCTTGAGTAAGAAAGCAATTTTCTTTTTACTCTTCAAATGTCTGAATTATATCTGATAAGGTTTCATTTCTAAAAGGAATGATCAAAGCGAACGCTTTCAATAAAATTGAATAGAAATTTTTCGTTATCATTCAATTTTCCGTCGAAAATAATCGTTTTTTATTCGATTTTTCTCTATCCAAATCGCATTGAAAAAGTTTATTTATTTGACGCTCTAACGTTATGACAATAAACCATTCATCTCAGAAAATGGTGAATAAATATTCAATATGGTGAATGGTTTTTCAACTCTCTGTATTTCAATCGAAAATTATATTAATTTTGAATAAAAACTATTTTCTATTGTATAGGTCAAAAATGCTCAAAATCATATTCTATGAGGTTATTCAATATTAAAAATGGAGAAATTTATTATAAAAAATATAATTAAAATAGTTAATATATTATATCTATGAATTTTTTTATGAATTAAATTCACTAAAAAATAGAATAATGAATTATAATTATAATTCATTGTCAACAAAATCATATTCGTTGCTTTGGAGTTCTTCGTTGAATAAAAAAAATTGTTGATTAAAATCAAAATTTTCATCGTTGAAACATAAATCATTTCCTTCTTTTTCATATTCACCTTTTGTATTTGCATTCTTAAATAAGCTGCTTTTTCGTGAAACTGAATAATTGTAACGATTTTTAATATCATTTGCAGTTCTATAGGGAAAGAATTGCCTAATTTTTGCCCATTTTGGTCCCAATAATGCAAATTTTTCCGCCAAAAGTTTATCTTCATCTTCTGTCCAGTCAGAATGAATGAATCCTGGAGCTAAATAATTTGAATATCTATCTCTGCACTGCCTTGGTGTTCTTCCAGGAATTAATGAAGATATTAATCTCCAATTTTTTGGGCCAAACATATTCACAATATTTTTTAACATTTCATCTTCTTTTACAGAGAATTTTCTATGACGAGAATCTATAATATCTTCAAGTGATTCAATTTGAAATTCTTTAGATATCTTCGAAGTTGATTTGGATTGACTTATCAATGAAATGTTGTTCAAAGAAAACTTGTTTTGACTTGATATTTGAGGGAAATTATTCATTACTTCAGAATTATAAGTTTTCTTGTTACTTTTTTTGCCATAATGACAAAATACAAATGAATTAGGAACATAATCTAACAAATTATTTTGTATATTTTGGTTTACTTGGGAAATATTATTACAATTTAATTTCATGTTGAAATTTGTGAAAATTTGATTTGGCTGTAAACAACCAATTTGATTTGTTATCACACCTTGAAAATAAACAGGATTTATAGGTATTTGGATTGATTTCAAAGTATTTGTGTTTTCATTGATGTTTGGTGTTGAAGCTGTTTGGGATAAATGTGTCTGTAGACATATATCTTTGATACCATTCGCTGCGATACTTGGTGCAAAACCTTGTAATGGAACTATCATACTCATTGATATATTTTGCAAATGCAAATAATAAATTTTCAATTGCTTTTCATTTTGAGAAAATTATATTTTATTGAATCTATTCAAAATATAAAATATAATGTATTATTAATAATGTTCAAAACTTCAAGAAATGATTTTTTTTCTAATATTAAATATTAATTCATATTAAAAAAAAGATTATTATAAAAAACGGTTATATTGATATAACTTTTTGTGAAAACTATTAGCCATATTTCTCTAAAAAAGTGATAAAAAAAATTCATATAAAAATTGAGAAGATTGAGAGTAATGTATTGGTGGATGTTTTCAGAAAAATTAAAATTTATCTATTTTATTTTTTTTCTTGCTATTTTTTTAATCAGTTGACTTATTTCTTTATATATATTTACTAAATATTTTTCTTTAAAAATATGGTGGTTTTTTTCATGATCTTAAAGAAGTTTTTATTTCAAAAAGTGGACAATTTGGTTGCAGGTGTTTTGAATTATTTGACAAAGACTATCCCCAAAGTACTTGATATTTCCTTTTGAAATCTGAAAACAATCCTTTTTATTGCCATATTAATCAGCAATATATTTAATTACCGAAAAAAACTATATAAAATGATTCAAATTTTTCAGCATCATCACAATTTATGGCCAGATTTATGAGATCCTTTTGCTAAACAATAGAAAAAGTTATAACAATCTTTCGATTTTTCAAGACTTTGAATGAATTTATACCTTTTTCATCCTCTCAAATTTGTGAGAATGCAAAAATCTTGTTAAATTTAATCGCTAAATTATGTAACATTCTTTCATGAAAGAATTTTTGAATATCAAAATCAATTTATCAATAAAAAAAAATATTAAACTTGGTGGTCGGCGTTTAATGTTTCAAATGAAACAAATGTTTATTTGAAAACAAAAATTTTTTGGTGATTAAATTAGTGGATTTATTTTCAAAAAGTTTTAAATTAAAAAATATAATCGACTTTTTCAGAAGGACAATATAGTGTTCCTAAAAAATATTGATAAGAAATGAATTCAATAGTTAATTGTCGTTAACAAAAGTTATTTTATTTTTAAAATTTTTAATTTAAAAAGTTAAATTTCTTATCAATATTTTTTCGGCAATTGAAAAAGTTGATTTTTTATTAAAAATTAAAATTAAAATCTTACTTGATTGCCTTGCACTTCGAGGCATTGTTTCAATTTCTTTGGAAAAGAATCAATCAAAGAATTGTTTGTTGCTAAAATTAGATTATTCCATATAAAGAATAAAAATTGTGTTCAGGAAACATTTGCCATTTCAGCTCCAGGGATTTCAAGAAACATTATTGCTTTAACGCATATGAAATACTTGATTTCATTTGTTAATATTTGTGGTCGGCAGGGTTGTGTTTTTTCTGGTCTCCCTTCATCAATCTATTTAGCTACTGCTTTGACGCAATTTAACGAAATACTTAATGCATCAGCTGTTTTGCTTTTATTAAAATTGTGCGATTGCAGAACCACTTGCGATTAAATTATAGCGTTCGTTTGTATTTTTTGGTAAAGAAAACATATAAATAAAAGGTCAAAAGATTGACCAACAATTGATTCATAAATTCATGAATAGGTCATTAAATTTGAATGAATTTGAAAGAAATTTTAAAATTCTCTCAAATTATTTTTAAATAAATTTTCTCAATTTTTTCAATGAAAAATGAAAATTTCTCTCAAATTTCTTATCAATATTTTTTAGGACCACTATAGTTTCATTATCAAACTGTGATATTTTGATATCTTGTCAATTCAATTTATTTACATGAGAAAAATATTAAAATTGATGAATAATAATAACGTTTGGATAATTTCTGTAAAAATATTCCTAGAGCTCTTGTAAAACTGGAGATCTTAAAAATGAACAAAAAGTAATTGGATAATTTTTCATTTATTGGCCAACTTTACACATAAACAGTAAAATATTCTTGAAACGGAAAGATTTTGATAATGAAGAACATTATTTTTTGCGCATTTATTTTAATTCATTCAGTATACGGAATACCAATTTTGAACAAGTGTGAAAAATTTGTAAAACAACAATTGTATAATGACAGGAAACATATTTATTATGAGTTAAAATCTATTAATTTTCATAATATGTTGGTATTTCGTTTTTCATCTAACATGTCAGAAATCAATCAAATGACTATAAAACAATCATCTCTGCACCTTTATTTTTTTAATTAATGACAATTGCTCTGAAAGAACAAAATAGTCAGATATTTACAACAATTTTTAATGAGTAATCGTATTTGTTCCCAGACAAACCTAGTCAAATTTGTTCACAAGGTCAATTAAATTGAACTATATAGTCTACTGGAAAACCCCCTACCAATGGAAACCCCCTACCATTTTTATTCACCTATTTTTGGCCTTTTATGGTGGCAAAAAGTACGTTGGTGGAAAACCTACATACCATTTTCGATAAAAAAATTGAATAGATTGAATTTTTAAATACTAATATCTAAATATAAAATAAATATTTTTTAAATAATAATTATTATTTTATCAAATGAACATTTTATCTATGTGTACATATAATATTATGAATCCAACTATTTTATATAGAGATTTGGTAGGGGGTTTTACTATTGATGGCGAGGTCTAATGCCGACTTTGGGAAGTAGAGACACTGGAAAAACTATTGAAAAACATTAAATCTTTCTGCTTTTTTTTTATTCGATAATTGACCTTGAGAACAAATTTGTGCAAATTCAATAAATTCAATGGAAAAGCATTTCAATTGAAAAAGTTGAATTTAACAAAAATATCATTGAATTTGTACTTTGCTTTAAATGATGAAAAAAATATAAGCCAAAGTACACTTTTTTTGAATATATTTCATAAACCTTTTTTTTTAAAATTCAATCAAATATTCTTCTTAATTTTTCATTGAGTCTTTTCAAAAAGTTAAGCTTCATTCTCAATATATTTCAAATTTCAAAAATGCTCTTATCTTTTGCAAGAATGGCCTCATATCAAATGAGAAGAAAAGATCGTCAAATTATATCAAAAGATGAACTTTTCTCACTAGCTAAGTCATGCAAATTTGCATCAGTAGGACTTGTTGACAAAAGTGATCCAAATAATATCAAGCCATATGTTGTTCCACTTTCATTTGGAATGAAGTGGGAGAAAGAGTCAGATAATCCATCATTTTATTTTCATTCAGCAAAAAATGGGCGAAAAATTCAATTACTTAAAAATAATTCACATGCATGCATAACTTTAGTTAAATCATGTAATATTAATCCTGTTGAAAATATAGGACAAAATTCAGATATTTGTGAAGCATCAATAATACATTATGAATCTGTTATCGCAGAGGGCCAATTTGAAATAATTAAAAATGAAAAAGAGAAGCAAGAAGCTCTTTCTATAATACTTGATCATTATGATCAACCAACTGGTCCCATGAGTATGCAAACATTGTCTCAGACTTGTGTTTTTAAATTAACCACTGAAAATATTTCTGGAAAAAAAAATTTTCATTAAATTTTTTTTAATAAAAGTTAACATCATAAAAAACGAAAATCTTAACCGATAAAATAATAACGTGTTTTCACTGGGTGTTCAACTCATAAAAAATGAGCAAAAGGAAATTGGAAAGCAAAAAAATGTTTTAGAGAATCGTGATAATATTATTATAAAACGCATTCGATATTCTGTCTCTAAGGTTTTTAGAAATCAATTGAGATATATATGAAAGTACAACGATCATTTTGCATTCAAAACCTTAATAAAAAAAACTATTAAAATATCTCGAAATAAAATTAGTATCTTTAATAATTAATAATAATTTTTAGAATTCCTTAAAAAACATTTAATTATAAAAATAATATTTTAGAGGAAAACGCATACTTATAAAATGATGATTAATTATTATTGTAAATATACTAAGCTTGGAAAATTATTCTTGCTTTTGGCGGAGTCTCGATGTAGTCATACAGCCAGATGTATTTAAACTTTCAGAAATTTCAGGTAAATCATGATTCTCCTGTAAATCATCAAATAATGAAAGCATGGAATTAGTCAAATAAATTAAATAATGAACAAATAGGAATGTGGACATAAATATTTCGAAATTCATTGGCATCCAAATGTTTATGTTCCATCCAAAAAAAAAAAAAAAAAAAAGAATATTTGTTAGGATTGGTTGTGCTTTTATCTAGTTGAATAATATTTTTATCATTGGATGAAAGAGACAATGTTCTTCCTCCTTCAAATGAAGCTTTTGATGTTTGAAAATCAAAACTTTGTTCTCAATTATTATATGCTTTGATTGAAATCCGAGGGTTTTTTTTGCACCTTCTGCAAGTGCAATTGTAAAAGTGGTTGTTTAATTACATTGTAAAGTTGTAATTTGAAACTGAACTGAACTGTCATTATTTAAGAATATTTGGCTCATTAAATTAGCTTTTTTTATTTTTTACTTTTATTATTATTATAATTTTCATTGTCACTTCTATGAATACTGTATAAAATTAGATTATGATATGCTCCAAATTTATATGATTAATAATTTAAACATAGTATTTATTAGAATGATATAATATATGCAACTATCATCATACCTTTACTTGCTAAAATGATTTCATTCAGATAATTTTCTTAAATAATTATTTTTGATTACTAGAAATAAAAAAATCTTAAGAATATATTGAATAATATGAACATTATAAATTGTATAAAAGATTTAGTGCTAATTTTGTCTTGTATATATTAAAATAAAGTTCAGTTTAGGCTATTTTCTTACTTAAAATAAAAATAATTCTTTCAAAATTTAATCAATATCATCAATCATCATAATAATATAATATATATATAAGGTATAAAAAAGTTACGGTGAGTTCTAATAATTTGAGGAACTTCCCAAAAAAATCAAAATAATATATTTTGGCATATGCAACCAATTTTAAAATCATTATATCATTTGAAAATATAAAAGCAATTAACAATTTTGTTCCATAAAATGGATAATCATTTTAATCATATTTTCTAAAACAAGCTTATTTTAAAAAACGGTTAGAGTGTCAGATTTGCTTTTTTTGGATAACTCAAAATAACTCATTGAATAATTAATGAATCATAATAAAAATATATCCAATTCACAGAGAAATAACCATTCCAAACAGTTACGATGCAATTTTTAATATATTATTAACATGTCATAAATTAGAAATAACATTTTGATGATTTAGTTAAATTGAAAATAAATATTAAATATATAAATATTTTCATATATATACATATTAAATAATAATTCAATCAAAAATAAAATATAATTTATGATGAGATATTTATGTTTTTTTTTTTCGTTTAAAATTGAGAGGTTTATCGGATATACCTTAAGAGAATAAAGTAAAAAAATGATTTTTAAATCTTTTTATAGTACATTATGTTTACCAATTCTTACCGCCATCCTTACCACTTTAATTTCGCTCGACACCTGCTAAACGGTAGTTTCTTTAATTTGAATTTATTCAGTCAGAATTATATCGTCATTAAGATTAAAAACATAGATTCCATTGACAATAGTAACAATTATTGCATTTATTTTTACCCAATAGTAATGAAATGAAAATGTGTTGAAAAAAAAATTTAAAAGAAAAAGTGGCATTCTTTTACATAAATCATCCAACACCCTTTTAAAAATTTTCCAAATTAAAAGAAAAATTCCATTATTGATATGCTCAATAAAAATCATGAAGAAATAGTTATTAATGATGATAAAGATAAAAATGCGGAGTTTATTCATTTAATTCACTCTCAAATCAACGAATGCAATAAATTGTCGCCCAAAATTCAAGCGCAATTTTCACAATCAACACTAACTTTTCAAATACCTTCTAATTTTTTACCATTATCATTAATGTTTGCATGCAATTTTTATTTATCACCAAAATTACTTGATGTGAATATCATATTTAAAGATCTCTGCTGGACGAAACAGGTGGCAAGCATTAAAGCATTGCATCCTGTATTTAAACAATATTATGTTGGAAAAAATTTAGTAATTGATGTTATTAATAAGTTTTTCACTTCTTCATTTTCTCCTAAAGACAAATATCATTCAATTGAAAAGATTTTTGGTGAATCTATAAACATTGATTATCAAAACAATCAATTATTTAATCTCATACTTGAAATATGCGACTGTTTCTATGATATTCAAAATCATTGTTGCATTTGCCATCAAAAACTTCCTCATGGTGAAGTGAAGCCATCTGCATGCTTGAATGAGTCATGCCAATTGACATTTAATGAAATAGATTTTGGTCCTTCTGTTGCACATGAAATCAAGCGTGATTATCATTCTGTAGATCTTTTATTATCCATGTTTTCAGCAACAATTAACAATGCACAATATATGAAGCCAAAACCTCCAGATGAGACACTTCAAGCTGCAAGATCTGTTCTTTATGAAATACCTTCAATGAAAACAATTTCAGAAAATTGTCAAAATGATTCTGATATAATAAATCAATATGGCAAGAAAACGCTCGATTTACTTCGATGGATTTTATTTTCAAATAAGTCACAATTGATTAAACTTCCTTCTGAACTTCATTTAAAGGAAGCTCCTTTTGATACACAATATATGATACTGTTTGAATCACCTGAAAAAGAGAGAAAATTCCTAGAAAAGAAAGAAAAAGTTAAAAAAAGCTATTTTAGGTGGTATGGAAATAGCGGTGAAAAGTGGCATTCAATTATGAGAAACGGTTTGAGTGATATGAAAAACACTGAATCAGTGAATATTTTTTCTTCAGAATTGTCATTTTCATTGCATGGCTGCTCTTCTACCAAAAATTTGTATATGAATTCAGAATTCGGTAGTGATTTGGCTTTCATTTCACTATGCGAAATTGTTCCTGTTGACGGAGAATTTAACGAGTCTGGTCAATACACAACAATAATGGATGATGATGCAATAATTATGAGATTTATTTTCCCTGCTTTAAAATTTACTCCATTAAATGAAATCAGGTATCCAATTCCAACGCCTGACGGCAGAATGATGCTACCTCGTCCAGTTCCTTTGTTTGGCGAACAATATAATGAATTTCAAACAATGCCAAAAAATTTGGGAGATCAATTTATTGTTCAATCGTATAAGTATGGAATACCAAAAATACCAATGATTCCTGAATCATGTTATATTGACGATCCAAGCATCCCTTGGAAAGATAAATTGGCTAAACTTAAAATTCATAAAGTTGAAACAATTTTGGAGTTTTTAATGGAAAAAGAACAATGAATTTTCAATGAATTTTGAATTATATATTTTACTTTGTATTTACAAACATTGAAAATATATTTATCTCAAATAGACCTCTGGACGAAAAGAATTCATAAAATTGTATTTATTCCTAGACTTTTAACAAATCTAATTTCAAAATTGAAAAAGAAAAATTAAAAAAAAAAAAAAAGTTTGAATTGCTCTTTTTAGGATATTTTAAATATTTCATGTTGACAAAAGTCTATGATTCTAGTCAGAAAGTAAATCTTCAGGAAGCTGTGCATACCTTATGACTATTTTTCTAGCGAGAATATAAATAGGATGAGAATTGGCGTCTGGATAATTTTTCATTTTGGTCAAATCTCGTGAAAGCGACATAAGACTTGAAGACAGTGAATCTGGTTCATCTAACTTGATTGCTAGCCTACTTAACAAGACAAGTAAATCGCTCAATGTTTGTCGAGAATTATCATCGAATTGAGGATCCAAGCAAAAATTGCTTAAACTCTTTAGCCTCTTAGGTGAAGATAACAAGACTGCCGCATGACTTAAGTCTGAAAACACAGAAATATTATTATTCTCAAGCAGAATTGATACATTCTTGCGGATAAATCTAAACAATTCCACCCATTTTTCTGGAGTCATAGCGCCAAGAACAGCAAGTCTATTAGGAAGAAATCCTAGACTACATCGGGAGAAGAGTCCATCTTCTTCGTTGTCCATTCTGTTATTAAAATAAATAATAATAATAAAAAAATAATATTAATAATATCAATAAGGAAAATCTACTTTTTATGAAGATGATGCCAAGTTTATAATTCATTTTTAAAATTTTTTTTTCAAAAAGTGAATTTTCTCACTATAAACTTTTTCAGAGAACAATCTATTCAAATATTAAAAAAAATTTTTTAGACATAAAAAATTGAAAGGATTGGCTCATCTATTGTAAGAATTCTATATTATTTATTATTGTGATAGAGAAGACGATGGCAATTTATTACTCAGGTGAATATATCCAACAAGATATTTATATAGCAATTCATTATTATTCACTTGCTGCTAATCAAAATTATCAACAAGCACAATAAAATCTTGGAACAATTTACCAGTTTGAATATTGTAAATATTTTTTAAGTAATTTCAATTTTTTTTCTACACTCTTGAATAGAGCTCCTCCATTTTTTGTACCTTTGTTTGAAATCAAATAACAGTTATTAATTACTACATCTGCTGTATCTGTAATGTGGAAAGCACCTGCATTACTATATGAACCTATATTATTGCCAAATATGCTTTTGAATTAAACAAAATTTTCATACATATAAATATTTAAGAGTTAGATTAAAACTAATTTTCTTTTAACAGTATTAAATATGATGATTATTTGACTTTATTTCATTTAATATTTTATTACTTATGTGTGAGGTGAGAAAAGTATATTTTCAACATCTTCAAATGATGATGAAATGGATACCTCTTTTAATGATGAACAATTGCAAAAAGAACTTACCCCAATTCTTTTTACATTGGATGGAATAACAATTTTCTTCAATGAGATGCAATTCCCGAAAGCGAATTCTTCTATTTCAACAACTGATGAAGGAATTAAAAAAGTTTCCAAAG
This sequence comes from Tritrichomonas musculus, assembly GCA_039105265.1. NCBI lineage: Eukaryota > Parabasalia > Tritrichomonadida > Tritrichomonadidae > Tritrichomonas > Tritrichomonas musculus. The sequence goes on along the minus strand of JAPFFF010000005.1, from coordinate 2,187,413 downwards.
ATTCGCAGCCATAAAACATGTTATCTTCAATTGATAGAATTGAATTAGGAAATGATACAGATACCAGAGAGTTGCATTTAAAAAAGCAGGAGCTTCCAATTGAAGTCACTGAAGGTGGGATTGAAATTGTTAAAAGTTTGGAGCATCCAAAAAAGCAGTTATTTCCGATTCGCTTTAATGAAGAAGGAAAATGGATTCTTGTCAAAGAAGTGCAGCAGGAGAATGTGTAATCATCTATTGATGTGAGTGATTCTGGTAGAAAAATTTCAGAGAGAGAATGACAGCTTGCAAATATGTAATTGTGAAGTGAAGTGATTGATGGTGGGATTTTTATTTTTGTGAATGACAAGCAGGAAGTAAAGCATGATTGACCTATATGAGTAATAGATGATGGAATATCTATATTTAAAAGTGATGAACATCCATGGAAAACTCCCTGTCCAATTTGAGTGATTGATGAAGGGAGATTTATTTTTTTGAGCTGGGTGCACTCAGAAAAAGCATTGTCTCCAATTGATTTGATTGAGCAAGGAAGAGTTATTTCTGTTATCATCAAGCAACCATAGAAAGAATTATCAGATATTGTCTGTATATTAGATGGAATTGTGGTTCCTTTAAAATTGCAGGAAATATAAAAAGCATATTCAAAAACTCCTTTATACTTAAAAAATAATTGAATAATCTCATCATCATTTTTATCAGCTGCTATTTGTAGTGCTGTCTTTGTTTTTATCATTGGATTTCTACTTTTATTATTGTTAGAATTAATAATAATTAATGGATGTGAAAGTAAAGATTTAATTATTTCTATGTTTCTATTTTTAACAGCAGAAATGAGTGGTGTTTCATTAAAAAAAAAATTAATAAAAAAATTTCGTATATCGGCTCGATTTGATTCACATTTACTGACTGATCTCTTAAAAGTAGCTTTACAATTGATGTATATCCATACCTACAAAAATAATAAAGATAGTTTTTCAAAGATTGATTTCTTGGAAAGAATATGAAATTGCAATGCTTGATGCTTTCATTTGCAATTTTTTTGTCATTTAAAATATTCGGCATATTTTCATCAAACAAATTATTGCAAATGTAGTTAGTAACTTCAATATGATGACATTTAATTGATTCATTGACAATATCATATAATTGTTTATCTTGAGAAATAATCATATTTTCATTTAAAATATTAATTATTTCCTGGCTTTGGCCATGCATTGAATATAACCACAATGATGAGGTCAATACAACTTTATTTTGGTATAAATAACGGAATATTTGAATTGATCCAAAAAATGATGAATATTCAATTAATGTTGGATTTTTATCAATTAAAAATGAATTTGTTTCATAGATTGATGACTTGATTGTCGTTGATAGGTTAATACTATTTAGAGTGATAAATGAAATGAATTCACCAATATTATCATCTCTTATTAATTTGCAAATATAATCGTCATTTTCACCTACATGTCTTTTTTCATTAAATGTTTCAAAATCTTTTTCTGCATTAAATGAATTGTGATCTGAAGACAATTCTGGAGCAAAATAATTTTCGAAGTTTTTGTATTTTTTCAATGTTTCAATATTTTTTTCATTCAAAGTTATGATCTTTTCTTCAATTAAAAATAAAAGAATTCTGCGGTTTTGTCTAAATATTTGGATTATTTCATTATTTGTAAAAAAATTTTGTATTTCATCTTTGAAATATAAAATGATTTTCTCGATCTTGCTGAAAAATTGTGGATTTTTGCAATGATTTTTGGATATTTTATTAATCATTCGAAGGAATATTTTCAAATCATCATAATTTTTATAAATTTGTTGATCAATCAAAAGATCCATTAAATTCATTTGATTTTCTTCATCATCATTGCCCTCCAAATAATCAATGAAAGATCTTTGAAGGTTCTTTTTTGCATCAATGATTTGTTGAACATCCATTTTAATGGCATAATTTTTTTTCAATTATTTTATTAAGTGTCCTACTTTTATATTGAATTTTTTTTCATAAAGATTTTTGATATATTTTCTTTTTGTGTTGGTATACCTAAATATTCTTATTATTTTTAAGTTTATCTTTATGATTGCTATGATATAAAATCATAAGAAATAAAATTGAATTGAAAATGATAATAATTTATTTTTATAATTAAGAGTAATTTAATTACAATATACATATTATAAGCATTATAAAAACAAATTCAGTAATAGGTAAGATATTGGGGTAATATTAAAAGCTCTGATAAAAAAGAATCTTATCTAAAAAAATTATCATTAAAAATTCGTGATACATTAAATTTTCATCCCCAATCAATGAGGTATAATACATCAATGGATGTTGGGCATAAGATGAATTATTCTCGATGAATAATAATAATAAAAAGGATATTGGTGATCAAGGCTGCTTCTTTCTTTTTCCAAGAAGTTATTTAGAATATAATTGGCCACATCATTATGATGACATTTAATTGATTCTTTAAGGAAATCAATGTAATTGTTTTGTGTTATTTGTGCAACTTGTATAGAGAAAAAACTTTTCTCTTTAATTTTATCTTTGTTTTCTTCAATAAAATGAATAATTTCAGAATTATCACTATGAACAGCAAAATTCCACAAAGATACACGCAATTCAGCTCCATTCATAAACAAATATTTAAATATTTGTGTTGCTCCAAAAAAAGCGGCATATTGAATCAATGTTATATTTTTGCCAAGTAAAAATGTATTTGTATCATAAATCGATGTGTTGATATCACCTTTTAATGACATATTCGTTTGTTTAGCACATGAAATGAATTCATCAATTGAATCTTTTCGAATCAATTCACAAATAGGATTGTTATTTTCACCAATGAGTCTTTTTTCTTCATAATTTTCAGGAAGTTCTGAACATTTCTGTACATTCTTTTCATCTTTGATAAAATTTTAAATATCAGGATAAAAATATTGAGGATAATATCTATTTTCATATTTTCCTTTTATTATCATTTTCACCGTTATTTGATCAAATGAAAATAACTCATTTTTAATAAGAAATAGTAGAATTCTTTTGTTACTTTTGAAAATGTGAAAAATTTCAAAATTTGAAAAAATTTTTTTTAAGGTCGTCTTTGATCGTTAGAAGAATTTTGTCAATTTTTTGGAAAAAATTACTTGTGTGGAAATGATTATTAGAAATTTTTAAAAGTAAATGAAGGAATAGTTTTAATTCTTCCTTGTTTTCGCAAACATCATTTATTGCTGATATGAAATTTTCATATTTTTCTTCAACATTGGCTTCACTCTCAATGTATTCTAAAAGTTTGCTTTGTATGTTTTCAAACTTTTCAAACCATTCTTTAATACTCATTTTGGTTAAAAAAAAAAGTGAGAATTATTGGTCAATTCATAATTCAAAATTTTATATGAGCTTATTGAATTATGATAAAATGATCAAATAAAAATATCCTTTTAAATTAAAAAAAAATTCTTTTATTATTTATAATAGAGACTAAGGAAAAAGTCTTAGCTTTTTTAAAATTCCATTATTTATATATTAAAAACAATTTAATTTTAAAAAATCCTGAAAAAACGCAAAAGAAATCTCTATTTAAAAAAATATTTGTTTTTTAAAATAACCATTTTTTACGATTATTTTGAAGTGAAAACAAAAAATCGAATAAATTTTGAATAAATTAATTTATTTCAAAAATAAGTATAATTTTGAAAAAACTTGTTTTTGCATATTTGCAATGGTTTTTGTTATAAAAAAAATAAATTCAAAACAAAATTTTTTTGCGTATATTACAATATACTATTTTACAAAAACCAACAAGGTTATGAATATTTTAATAAATTGAGAAGAATGAAAATTATCTCTAAAACTTTTGAAATAAAAAAGAACAACTCCTTGGTTTATAAGAAAGTATAATTATATGTGAGCACGACAACCAATCATAGCAATCTTTTAAGAACAATGCTTTTTTCTTTTTAAATATTTTGTTTCTATTTTACATTTTTGTAGAACACATATCCTGCAAAACTCACAGTAACAATAAAGTTATATCAATTTTAACTCATAATTACATCTAATTTATGAATAAAAGCATTTAAAAATAATTGCAAATAATTTGTAATCAAAATATAAGAATTTTCTTTAATTTTTTACAGGGATGGCTACCGAGATCAGTTTTTACCGTTTACCGGAATGTTACTGGTAAGCAGTAAATACTGGTATTTTTTTTGGAGTATTAAGTATGTACCGGTAAATACGTTTAAAATAACCGCCGGTAAAAATTTCGTACCGATTTTTTTCATAAAAGTAGTAAAATGTATTTTTTTATGATTACTGGTAATTACCGGTAATTCCATATTGATATAATAATTATAATTTTGAGTTAAAATTTTAAGCTATGACATTTAATATTTTTTTAGGCTTATAGGTAGGGAAAATGGTCGGGTGGTCAATTGAAAAAAGTCGGGTATTGAGCGAAAAAAGTAGAGTATGAATGGAAAAAAATAATTCTTTTTCAGAAAAAAGTAAAGTAATCTTCAGAAATATTTTTTACTTCTTCAGAAATATTTTCTTCTTCTTCGGAAAAAGGTCGTTCTTTTTTAGAAATATTTTTTTCTTTTTTAGAAAATGACGAATTCATTTTTAGAAAAAGGTCCTTCTTTTTTAGAAGTATTTTTTACTTTATTAGAAAAACGTCGAACCATGAATAGAAATAAAATTTGGGCTTTTTTAAAAAATACCAGTTTCTCAACTATAAAACTAAATATTATGTTTTAATCGATCACCTGATCAGAAAAATTGCTTTAAATATCATTATTATTTTAGGGAGGACGGACAAAAAGTCTAAAATTCAAAAGTAAAAATTCAATGAGTTTTCACAAAATTAAAATAAGAAAATAAAAAGATTTAAATATTATAAAATAAAGTGTAATAATAGTGTATTTTAATAATTTATGTATTATGCATATTATGTGCATTAAAAAATTATAGAAAAAAATATCTTTATAGGCAAGGAAAAATATGCATATCAATTATTTTTTTCATTCAAATTTTAAAATTTTTAAAAATTTTATTATTTGTTATTAAATAATAATGATATTTAAAGCAATTTTTCTGATCAGGTGATCGATTAAAACATAATATTTAGTTTTATAGTTGAGAAACTGGTATTTTTTAAAAAAGCCCAAATTTTATTTCTATTCATGGTTCGACGTTTTTCTAATAAAGTAAAAAATACTTCTAAAAAAGAAGGACCTTTTTCTAAAAATGAATTCGTCATTTTCTAAAAAAGAAAAAAATATTTCTAAAAAAGAACGACCTTTTTCCGAAGAAGAAGAAAATATTTCTAAAAAAGAACGACCTTTTTCTAAAGAAGAAGAAAATATTTCTGAAGAAGTAAAAAATATTTCTGAAGATTACTTTACTTTTTTCTGAAAAAGAATTATTTTTTTCCATTCATACTCTACTTTTTTCGCTCAATACCCGACTTTTTTCAATTGACCACACGACCATTTTCCCTACCTATAAGATAATTAAATATAAAATAGAATTTATATAATGAAATAAATTAAAATTATATAATTAAACTGGTATTCTAATTTGACATTATAACAAGCCTCAAACATATTTAATTTAGAATGATTTTTTGAAAAGTATGTTATAATATCATCAAAAAATAAATACCGATGTTTTACTGAAAGTTTCACTTCATTTCCGGTAACATTTCTCCCGGTAAATCGGTAAGTGTACTGGTATTACCATATACTGGCAGTTTTAAAGGTAATACCGGTACGGTAGAGAACGTTTAAATGTTTACCGATTAGTAACGGTAACCATCCCTGATTTTTTAAAGTTATATTTGCACAAAAAAAAATTATTTTAAAAAAGATATTTAAATGGCAAATACTTTTTGTAATCAATAAAAAAAGTTATTTCAAAAAAATTGCAAAATGAAACAAAATAAATTTTTTTGTGAAAAAATTAAATTTTTCAAAAGATGACAACTTTTTTGCAAATGTAATTCTTTTTGGCCAAAAAGTTATTATCTGAAAAAACTCGATATAATTGAATTATTAGTATTTTTTCTAATAAATACATTTAATGCAAAATATCGTTTGAATTTTAAAATTAAAAATAATTTTGATAAGTCTCTAATATATGATTAAAAAATGTTTATCAATAATTAAAAAAAATGAATTAGTAACAATAACTATATAATAGCATTTCTGAAACAAATCTTTTTAAATGGATCTGAGTGGTTGAATATTTATCATTAAAAAAAAAATGAGCATTTATTTTTTTAAGGTTTTTCTTTTGCATTCTTACAAATACGATATGATGAGATTCGTATATAGAATCCTCTCAATAATTCAATATTTCAAGTTAGCAGCTGACAATGGAAATGCTGAAGCCATGACAAGTTATGGTTTCATGATTGAAAAATGGATTGGAACATCAGTAAATAAAGAAGAAGAAGCAAAATATTACAAAATTGCAGCTGATAGAGGAAATGTTGAAGCTATGCTTAGTTTTAGTATCTTTATTGAAAACGGAATTGGAGCATCAACAAATAAAGAAGAATTTTCAAAATATTATAAAATTGCTGCTGATCTAAGAAATGAAGATGCAATACATAATTATGGATTAACACTCGTCTCGAATGAAGGAAATCCAATGAATGAAGAAGAAGTATATGCACATATTAAATCTATGCATAATTGTGCATATATGTATGAAAACAGAATAATATTTAATTAATTCTGAAGAAGCATTTAAATATTATAAATTGACTGCTGATAATGGAGATATCAAATCAATGCTTGATTGTGGTCGTATTATATCACAAGGAAATGGAATTCTAGTTGATAAAAAAGAATCAGCCAAGAATTACAAAATGGCTGCTGACGACATAATGAATTATTCTTGTTTCTGGTGATGGCGTTTCTGTCAACGAAGAAGAAGCGATAAAATATTTCAAACAAGCAGCTTAAAAAGGAAATTAAAGATCGATATGAGTCATACCAATTTCCATGAAAAATTGACTCTTCAAATGCAAGATGCGGTTTTTCAAAATCAGACATGAATTTCATGTTTGTGTGTGAAAAATCAGCATGATCAGCATTGATTGGTTCTTTTGATATAAAAAATATTTTTCAACGAACATTTAGATGAACAGTTTTTGAAATCTAAAATTTACGATGAAAAAATTGGATGAAAATCAGGATTCTTAAAAAATTGGCAATGATGAGCATTTCCCACGAATTGCTGAGTTTTTGCAGCTTTTGAAATTATATTTTATCAAGAATGAGAATTTCTTGAGAATCCAAGTTTATTCAAGTATATGAGAGTTTTTATTATATATCTCATGTTAAAAAAAGCTGAGAATATAGTTAATAATAAAAAATATTAATGATAGGTGGCGTATTTGTCAAATTCTTTAAAATCTTTTCTATTTTTAATATATTTATCTCCTATATATATATTAATGTCTTGTTTTATGATGGATTTAATGATCAAATGAAATAAATTTAATTATTTTAAACAATAAATTGATAAACAGCAATCGTTGACAACTTTCACTTCGTTTTTTCAACATAAATATCATAAATAAATGGTCGTTGAGATTTTAATTGAATTTGATCGTTTTTAACTTTTTCAATTCCAATAAAAAATCAGCCCATATTTCATGAATTTTATAAGACTTCATTTAAAAATATGAATCATCCTAATGTGGGAAAATCACCAGAAGAATTTTTTAAAAGAATGAAAGATTTGGAAGAAAATTTTATCACATTTCTAGAAAATCAAGATGAATCTAGTGCAAGTTTTGCAATGCTTGACGAATATTTACAAAATCAAAAACTTTTAGAAAATAAATATGAATTAAAATTATTTTTATATCTTATTAATGCAATTTCAAACAATTATCATCGTCCAAAAAACTTTTTAACCAAAATAGAATTAATATTTAAAACTTTTCAAGAAGAAATTCAACAATATTTCTCTAGTTTTGAAATTTTTCATATTTTCCAAAAGAATAAACGACTTCTTTTATTACTATTTCAATTAGAAATTATATCACCTACTGAAGATATTTACAACCTTATTATTAATAATAAGAAATACATTGATAGGAAATACCCTGAATATTTTTACCCAGAATTTGAATCTTATATGGATGAAAAAAAGAAAAATTCAATTCAAGATCAAATCCAAGATTTAAAAGAATCAATTAAAGAATTTAACCAAAAGAGAGAAAATGGTGAAAATGATAATTATATATGTACACTTATTCAAAATGATTCTGCTGTTGACTTTATTTCTTATATTGAAAAAAATAATATTTCATTACTTTCTACAATTCCATCATCAATATATGAAACTAATTTATTTTTATTCAATAAGAATCCCACATTAATTGAATATTCAGCTTTCTATGGATCAATTCAAATATTCAAATATTTATATAACAAAAAAGTTGAAATAAAAAATTCAATATGGCCATATTCAATTCATGGCAAAAATGCTGATATTATTCATTTCCTTGAAGAGAACAAAATCGACACACTTAATAATTCTTTTCAATACCTTATAATTGAATCAATTAAATGTCATCATAATGAAATAACCGATTATTTTAAAATAAATTTCTGTGAAAATGAAAAAATATACGATTACTATTTATATAGAAAAAGTCTCAAATATTATAATTTTATATTTTTCACAAATGAAATAATAAGTTCTTTAATTGATTCATGTAATTCCAATCAAAAATTAAATATTCCATATTATTTATGTAAATACGACTATTTTTTAATTGTCGAATTTCTTGTTAATAATGAATCTAAATTAAATTTAAATGAAATATATACGATATATAAACCATCCAATGAATTAACTAATATTGTACAATGCATAGCAATTAAAAATGGAGTTGTTGATCAAAAATCAAAAGAAGATGAAGAATTAGAAAAAAAAGATAAAGCATGTTATGATTTTATAATGAGAAGAAAAGAATATACAACATATGAATATGATACTGAACAATTAACATTATTAAATATTGCTGTTAGAAAAGGAAACATTGATATAATTCAACTTTTATTAAAATTACCTGGAATAAATACAAACAGTGTATCAATAAAAAATTATAAATTGAATCCAAATGCAAATGATAGTTATGATTTCTACTTCAAAGTTAAAGATGAAAAAACAATATTATTTGAAGCTGTTGAAAGCGGATATTTCGATGTTGTTCAATTTTTATTAAAAAATATTAATCTTGATGTAAATTGTAAATTATTAAATAAAAAAGTTCATCATGATTACTTTTCAACTGCATGCATGCATTATGAATTTACTTATGAAAAGTTATTATTACATCAAGCAATTAAAAAAGGAAATACAAGTATTATAAAATTGTTATTGTCGAATCCAAATATTGATATCAATTTGGAATCATCTGAAAAAATTTTAGAGGCCGGTGGTTGCATTATGTATGAAAAAAAAGAAACTGTAATTAAAAAATCTTCATTATATTATGCTATTAAAATTGGAAATATAAAACTGTTGCAGCTTTTATTAGAAAAACCTAATATTGATGTCAATTTGGGAATAAAAGAAGAATTTTCAGAATATAAAGGTACTGAAATTGTTCAAGAAAAAACACCTTTATACTTGGCTGTTGAAAAACAAAATCTGGAAATTGTGAAACTTTTACTAGAAAACCCTCAAATTAATATAAATTTTGCATCAACATATTGTAAAGAGAAGATGAGATATAATAGAGTAATAGAAAAAAAAACTGCATTAACATTGGCTCATGAACAACAAAATATAAAAATATACGAATTGATAAAAAGTAAAATGGACAACACAAATGAGATTCTTGATTTTTCAGGGCTTCATTAATTCTTTATTATTATTATTATTATTTATCAGTTTTATTGTTTCATAGTTCCATTTACTCCTTTCTGAAGAGGGTCAATTCTTTTAATGGATGATGAATAACAATATGTTTTATATTGGAGATGAATATCATCTAAGACTTGGCATTAATTACTTGCACTTCAAGCAGCAACGAACCTGAATATTAATATTAAAATTCGGTCAGCATATGAAATTCATCTTTTATGTATGAATGAAATGTCATTGATTAATAATGCTGCTTTTTTCGGTGCTGTTGACGTTTTCAAATATTTGCTATTGAATGGTGCAGTTTTGTCTGAAAATGTAGCAAGTTGTTCTGTTACAGGTGGCCACTATGAAATCATTCACATTCTTGAGCAAAATAGAAAAAATTTAATACAAAGAAGTTGTTAAAAGTGGCTATTGAATACCATAGAAATGATATTGTAGAATACATCGTTGAGACACTTGAAGTTGATTTTTTAACTGAATAGTTGGTGAAGTTTTTGAATTGTTACAATATTTCCGTTTTCTTTGAGATAATGAATAAATATGTATTGAATAAATTATTAAACATGGCTCTTTTAAATCGAAGATTTGATGTTTTAAAAGAAATACATACAACAATGAATAAAAATAATCATACAATTGATAATAAGAGCTTATTTATAAGGGCAGGAAAAATTGGTCATATTACAATGTTGAAATATTTGTTGATGAAGATTATTTCGAATTTAAAGATGGCCTCAAAAATTCAATACTAAATCTTGTTGTATCGTATGGTGATCTATATTTTGATAAATATTTAATTTCGTTAAATCTGACTGTTTATCAATTGAATAAAAAAATGTTTAAGGTATTTTTCGATTTATTTTTACCTTATGTTCCACTTTTTATTGCTGGAATGGCTGAATATTATGATGTTTTTAAATATTTGTTTTCTTTGGATGGTGTTGATGTAAATTGAACTGATTGTTCAAAAATAACGCCTCTACATTATTGCGCAAAAAAAGATTTGATTTGTTTTGTCAATATTCTTCTAAAACATGAAAGAGTTATTTTAAATCCTAAAGATATTGATGGTGTTTTATTTACCTCTTTTTATAATACTCCTCTTGATTTATCTCGAGAAGCTTTTCATTCAAGAATGACTAAATATTTTATAAAATATATTTTCATTAAATAACCTATTTTTAATATCTCGAAAAAAGTTCATTTTTTTAATGCAATTTATTAATCTTGTGAAACAAATTAATAAATAATATATTATAAAATTTCTTCTTTTTAATATCAATGCTGTATAATTGTTGCATCTCCCTTTGTAAACTTTTAAAATATTTAAAATATTAATTGTTTTATAAAAAATATTAAAAATAAAATATTTGCTAATATTGTTTTATGATCTAAATGCGGATATTCCTTTTTATTTCAATGATAGAAAAACCTATCGTTAAAGCTAGCATGCAATAATATAAAATTAATACTTAATAAATCATTATAATTAAGAAATCTAGGATAATTTAATTTCATCTTTATTACAATTCAAGAAAAAATGATTATTTCAAAAAAAAAAAAAAAAAAAAAAAAAAAAAAAAAAACGATTTTTTACATCTCATGAAAAATTTATAATTTCAATAATTTCATTGATATCCCATAATTTATTGAAATATTTACAAATATAGTATAAACAAGTATAATAAACATAAAGAATTAATTTGGGCCATAGAGTCAATTTCAATTTGTTCTTTAGTCAAAATTTTTTGTATTACAAAATGAAAAATACATCAAAAATTAAGAATTAAAATAAGATATATATTTATTATATAAAGATTATATTTAATTAATACTATTATATTAAAAGGATATATTGAACATGTTTTTCAATCATCCAATTTTGAGAAATTGAATAATTAAATTTTCAATTTATCACATCATTTTTTCGATGTACCAGCGGTTTTATGACCTAAAACCTATATCACTATAATATGTTATATTAGTTCTATATATACATAATTTGTAATTTGTCAAAAATCATTAGAATAAAATTTCGAACACCTCTGCATTTTCTTTGATTTATGAGGCAAAAACACAAATCTGTGATGAAACTTGTAAAAAACTCATACTCAAAAGTGATGAGGTTCTTCTAGCGCCAAACGCAAATAAAATGATAGAAAAAAGACAAAACTTTTGTTTTTCATTGAATACAAAATGTAAATGGAAATCAAAAGAAATTGAATTACTCATTCGTCTCAATCACGATTTGAACAGAAATTTACTATTAATACATCAATATTTTCTGAAAAGAACAATTCTTTCTGTTGAACTCAAATTAAAATAAAAATTTGCTCGTTAAATTTTTTTATATTTTTTGTATATGTTTTTACTTAATCTGAATTTTTCAGATGAGAATTGAATATATTGGATATGCGCTCATTTTTGAGAAATGTTGATTTTTCTTTATATTATTAATTTTATTGGTGCAAAATGCCAAATTCAAAAAATGAGAAAAACTTTTTTAAATATTTATGTTATCTTGAATTAATTGTGGTAACCATAATTTAATTACATTGAATAATAATTAAAAATAAAAAAAATCATAGTTCATTAATTATAAAACGCAAAATATTAGTTATAAAATTATAATTTTTTACGATAATTTAATTCAATTCATATGAAAAGTTTCTCAGTTTATTATAGTGGGCGCAAAAAGTTTTGAAAGAAATCAAATTCAAAAACTATTTATGACACTTTTCTGCATTCAAAAATCCGATCGTTTTTTATTAAAAAGTTTCGGTTTCTTTCAAAACTTTTTGCGCAATTTAAATAATCAAAAAATAAATAAAAATATTTAATAAAAAAGATTTCTAATTCTAATTAAAGCGTACTTCATCTCCATTATTTTCAATACATTTTTGAAGTCTTATTGGAAATGAATCGACAAGACAATCGATTGTAAAATAATCCAGTTGATTCCATACATAACTAATGACTTGCATTAATTGTTGCAAATTGGTTGGTTTATACTTTTCAATGCGCCTCTTCATAATCGCCCAAATTATCTCAATTGGAGATAAATCGGGCGAATATGGAGGCCAAATTGGTAGTGTATTAATTTTTAATTTTTTTAAACAATTTTGAGTATGAATAGCTGTATGAGGACGAGCGTTATCCTCTTGTAGGAGCCAATTTTGAGGACCAAATGCTAAATCGGCTCTATATTTTAAATGTGATCCAACAATTGCTTCTTTTATATAGGTTTCTGATGTTACACCTTTTGTGAAGAAGATGAGATCGGTTTTAAAATTAAAACCGATCCCACCCCAAATCATCACTTTCGGTGGATGTGCGTCACTTTTTTGAGTGACAGAATTATAAAATTCACCATCCAATCTCCATACATAGTAATTATTAGGACCTAATACGAACCAGCTTTCATCGGAATATATGATATTTCGATGATTGAGATGTGATGTAAAAAACCAATTGCAGAAATTCAGACGATTTAACATTGATATTTGATTTAAAGGAAGTCTCAATATTTTTGGGCCATACTTAAATTGCATTTTATGCCTTTCATTTCTGATTGTCGTTTCACTAATTTCGATTTGAAAATTATTTCTAATGTATGATGCAAGTGTTTCGCATGATGTTTCAGGATAAAATATTGTATTTATTGCTATAAAATATTTGATGTTTGGTGTTATTTTGGTGGGCCTTCCATTCTTTTTGAAATCTGGACGGTTATTACTAACCCAATTACGAGCATTTCTGACTGAATTTTCAGAGATTTGTAGGATCTTTGCTGTTTCTGCAATATTTCCTGTAGATGAAAAAACGTTATATATCAATTCGTACCTATCTCTAATATTTGATGGCAATTTAAAACTGTACATTATAAAAAAATGATTTTTTTATATAAATTTTATAATTGAATAAATTCATTCAATAAAGGATGATAAATTTATCTTATCTCAAATGTTTCAAAATTTTAATTCATATTTATTTTATAAAATTATTATTTGTATATATTGATACTATAAAAATATGCATTCAAAAATACTTTAAATCGATATATATATTAAAATCATTCTTTTCTCCTTTGATTCACGATATCAAAACGTGCCAAATTTGTTATGTTTATTTTCTTAAACTTTTTATGATAAATAAAAAATAAACTAAACAAATTCTCTTTCAAAAGTTTTTGCGTCCACTATATTATAATAAATAATTTATATGAAATAATTATTCTTAAAATATTGAAAAATAATTATATCTAATCTACACATTTCTTAATTATAAACGTTAAAAATGTAAATTAATTTTAAATATAAACTATTAATATATATTTTAACTAATTTGAATATTAATATGCACATAAAATGCATATTTTATGAATAAATAATTATATTTTAATTTTTCTATTTAAACATTAAAAATTCAGAAGTATAGTTATTTGTACTCACAAAAATATAATAAATTCATATCTTGAAAATGGAAGCACAAAGAATTATACAAATCATTATATAATCCAATTACAATATCTAAAAATATAAAATGTTTTATTTAAAATTGTATCGACGAATTCTCTACATGAATACCTCTTATCAAATCAGAAATGTTATATAAAAAATATTTTTTTATTTACTGGAAAACTTGCAAATGAATACCGATATATATTTTAAAGAGATGAAAGAAATACAAGATAAAATCATTAATTATCTTGATGAAAATACTAGCATTGAAGATATTAATAACTTTTTTGATGATATTAAAATCCATGATAATGGTCGTAAAGTAAAGTCAGTCTTGAGTTTTATTATAAAAATTTCCAATAATTTTCATCGTCAAGCAAATTTTTTCAACAAGATCGATCAAATTTTACAACTGATCAAATTAGATATTAAAAAATATTTTACAAATTATGAAATTTTCCTTTTTTGCAAGAGTAACAAAAGAATTCTTTTATTTTTTATTGAAGAACAAATCATTACAATTGACGAAAGTATTGCTAAAAAGTTAACAACATACAAATACATAAAAAAGAAATATCATCGATATTTTTCACCAGAAATCCGACCATTTATACACGCAAAAACTGTTCTCAAAAAAGAAAGTGATGATGAAATTAATGATAATGATGATAATGATGATGATAATGATGATGAAACAGAAGATGATACATATGAAAATGAAGAAGAAGAAGAAATTGATTTTGATGAACCGTTACCTGAAAATTTCTATGAAAAAAGAAAGATAGGTGAAAATGATAGCGTTATTTGTGAATTAATTCAAAAAAATTTAATCGAAGATTTTGTTAGATATACAACTCAAACTTCTTACTCGCTTAATTCAACAATAAAACCATCAATTTATGAAACAAATTCATTGTTGCTGAAAAAAGAAGATGTATCGTTAATTGAATATGCAGCATTTTATGGATCAAAAGAAATTTTTGATTATTTGATATTAAATAATATTAATTTGACACAGTCATTATGGGAATATGCTATTCATGGCAAAAATGCAGATATAATTCATGCGCTTGAAAAAAATAAAATTCAGCCAGATGGATCATATGAAATAATATTCAAAGAATCGATTAAATGCCATCATAACGCAATCGCTGATTATATTGAAATGAATTATTTGGAAAAACAAAATTTAGATGAAACTTTGATTCATAGTTTGAAATATTACAATTTTTATTTCATACAAGCACAAATGGTCGATGAAAAAGTAATGCCTTATTTAATCCAATATGATTATGACTTTCTCGTTGATATTTTCGCAGATGAAGAAGGTTTTGATGCAAATATGAATCTAATTCATATATATCTTTTTTTAATTCAATTTTAATTGACAAATACTTATGCTATTTAATATCATGTATTTCAACTATATTAAAAATTATATATTTTAATAAAATTCAAGATTCACATATTTCAATGAAATTTGAAATTATTTATTTTGATGGCATTCAAAATCATATATTTCAATGATATTCAAATTATATATTTCAATTATATTTCAAAAAATAGATTTTAATGAAATTTATTTTCATATTTTTCAATGAAGTTAATATAAAATAAATTCATAAGTCAGCATTATATTTGGCAGTTGAAAAAGAAAATGTTGAGATCGTTAAAATTTTATTAAATAAAAATGAAATTGATATTAATCTTCCTTACATTTTAATTATTTTTTATTCATAAAATTAAACATATCTCATTTTAATAAAATTTTTCAACATATATTTTAATACCATTCATAAACATATATTTTAATACCATTCATAAACACATATTTTAATAAAATCCAAAATTATATTTTTCAATACAATTTTACAAACATTTATTTCAATTCCATTCAATATTATATATTTTAATGAAATTTTAAATCATATAATTCAATGATATTCAAAACTTTTAATTTCAATAGTATTAAAATTTAAAATCATATGTTTTACAAAATTTAACAAAACAAATATTTTAATGAAGTTTAACAAAAGTGTATTTTGATGATGTTTAACAAAAATGTTTTTTTGATGGAATTCCAAAGTTTTGATTTCAATAAAATTTAAAAATATAAATTAATGAAATTAATATAAAATAAATTCATAAAACAGCATTATTCACTGCCATTGAAAAAGAAAATGTTGAAATAGTTAAACTCTTATTAAATGAAAATGACATTGATGTGAATTTTGGATATATTTTTATTATATTTTTTTTAATAAAATTGAATATAATATATTTCAATTGCATTCAAATTTTGCATAATTTAATTACATTCATAAATATGCATTTCAATCATATTCAAAAACATTTATTTCAATAAAATTTGAAATTATAAAATTCAATTACATTAATAATCACATATTTTAAATCATGTTGAAAATCATAGGTTTAAATGAAATTTAACTCATATTTTAATAGAATTAAATTTCATATATTTGAATGAGGTTCGGAATCATATATTTTAATTACATTCATTAGCATATATTTCAATCACATTTATAGGAATACATTTCAATGATATCCTACATTTTATATTTCAATATCATTAATATTTAATAATTTCAATCACATTAAAAAAAATATATTCAAATGGCATTAAAAATATATATTTCAATGGCATTGGGAAATTTGTATTTTTATGTAGTTCAAAAGTTCATGTTTCAATTACATTCATAGTCATATATTTCAATTACATTTGGCATATTGTATTTAAATTTCATTTCACAATCATATATTTCAATTTCATTCTGCATTTTCTTTTTTTATAACATTCAAAATAATATATTTGGATCACATTTAAAATCATACATTTCAATTTCATTGAAATATATATTTTTCAATAAAATACAAACAACCTTTTTTTATTCTATTTATAAAATATGTTTTTTTTATAAAATTCATAATGATATATTTCAATTATATTTCAAAAAATAGATTTTAATGAAATTTATTTTCATATTTTTCAATGAAATTAATATAAAATAAATTCATAAGTCAGCATTATATTTGGCAGTTGAAAAAGAAAATGTTGAAATCGTTAAAATTTTATTAAATAAAAATGAAATTGATATTAATCTTCCTTACATTTTAATTATTTTTTATTCATAAAATTAAACATATCTCATTTTAATAAAATTTTCAACATATATTTTAATACCATTCATAAACATATTTTAATAAAATCCAAAATTATATTTTTCAATAAAATTTTACAAACATTTATTTCAATACCATTCAAAATTATATATTTTAATGAAATTTAAAATCATATAATTCAATGCAATTCAGAATTATATATTTTAAACTTGTTTGCAATTTTCTATTTTAAAAGAATTAAATAACACATATTTCAATGAAATTTAAAATTATTTATTTTGATGGCATTCAAAATCATATATTTCAATGAAATTCAAATTATATATTTCTATGAAATTCAAATTATATATTTCTATGATATTCAAATTATATATTTCAATTATATTCAAAATCATATATTTCAATGGTATTTCAAAATATGCTTTAATGAAATTTTAAATCATGCATTTGAGTGCCATTTAAATCATTGAATTTAATGACATTTAAAAATATATATTTCAATATAATTTCAATATTTTATGTTTCAATTTCATTACAAATCATATATTATAATGTAATTTGAAATATTAAATTTCAATACAATTTCGAATCATACTTATTAATGTAATTCAAAATCATATAATTTAATGACATTCAAAATTATATTCTTAAATAGCATTCAAATGTATATTCTTTTATTACATTCAAATATATATCTTCAATAATATTTCAAATTATGGAGGTTAATGAAATTTATTATCTTATATTTAAATGAAATTAATATTAAAATAATTTCATAAATCGGTATTATGTTTAGCAGTTGAAAAAGAAAATGTTGAAATCGTAAAAATTTTATTAAACAAAAATGAAATTGATGTTAATCATCCATATATTTTAATTTATTTTTATTCATAAAATTAAAATTGACACATTTTAATAAAATTTTAAAACATATATTTCAATGTCATTCAAATTTGCATTTTTCAATTATATTTACAATAATAATTTTAAATGAAATTAAAAATTGCATATTTCAATAAAATTTAAAATTATATATAATAATACCATTCTAGATAATAAATTTAAATGGTATTTGAAATTATATGTTTAAATTACGTTCAACAAAATATATTTCAATGAAATTAAAAATCATATATTTCAATGATATTAAAAAAAAAATATTTTAATGACATTCAAAAAAAGATATTTTAATTGCATTCAAAGAAACGTATTTTAATGACATTCATCATCATTGTATATTTTAATAACATTCATAATCATGCGTTTCAATTTAATTTAAGATTTTGTATTTCAATGATATTCATAATCATTCATATTTTAATGAAATTCAAAGGTAAGTTTATTTTAATCATATTCAAAAGCACGTATTTCAGTAAAATTTAAAATGTGATATTTCTATCATGTTTGAAATTATTCATTTAAATATAATTTTAATATACTCATTTTAATGAAATTTAAACTTTATAAATTAATAAAATTCCAAAGCATATAAATTAATCAAATTAATACTAAGAAAGTTATAAATCAGCATTATATACAGCAGTTGAGAAAGATAACATTGAAATGGTCAAATCTTTATTAAGCAAAAAGGAAATTGACGTTAATCTTTTATATATTTTAATTTATATTTATTCATATAATTGAATATCACACTTTTCAATAATATTCAAAAAATATATTTTAATGATATTAAAAGTCGTATATTTCAATTACATTCATAAATATGTATTTTAATATGATTTAAAAGAATATATTTCAATAGAATTAAAAGGAATATATTTGTATCATATTCAATTATTTATATTTCAATGGAATTTATAAACATAAATTTCAATCCAATTCAACGAATATAATTCTAATTACATTTTAAATTACATATTTTAATGAAATTTTGAAAAATATTTCAATGAAATTTGAAAACATATTTTTCAATATCATTTCAAAATTATTAATTTCAATGACATTTAAAATAATATCTGATTTTATTTAGAATATAATAATTCATTACATTTTAAAATCATGTATTTTAATGAAATCAAAAATCATATAATTTAATACAATTTTTTTACAAAATTATTTGATAGAATTTCTAATTATATAATTTAAAACAATTCAAAAACATATAAATTAATGTAATTAATATAACATTTATTCACAAAACAGCATTATATGCAGCAGTTCAAAATGGAAATGTTGAAACAGTCAAACTTTTATTAAGCAATGATAACGTAAATGTGGATTATCAAAATATTTTAGTTTTTTTTATGGATGAAATTGGATATCATATATTTCAATCACATTCATTTTTTGAATATTTCAATTACATTTATAAATATATGTTTCAATAACATATAAAACATATTTCAATAAAATCTAAGACAGTATATTTCAATGAAATTCAAAAATATATTTTTTTAATAGAGTTTAAAGTTGCTTATTTCAATCTCATTAATAAAATAGATTTCAATCTCATTAATAAATTAGATTTTAATAGCATTCATAAAATATATTTTAATGTCATTCATAAAATAGATTTCAATTACATTAATAAAATCTATTTTAATCAAATTCATAAACATAGATTTTAATTCAATTAATAAACATTAGTTTCAATTGCATTCATCTACATAATATTAATGATAGAATACATATTCATATATTTCAATGATATTTAAAATGACTTATTTCTATAGAATTCAATATTTTAAAATTTCATTATATTCAAAAGCACATTTTTCAATGAAATTCAATATTTAAAATTCAATTGTATTCAATTTTACAGATTTTCAATGAAATTCGAAATGGTATATTTTAATAAAATTAATTAAATATAATTCATGAAACAGCATTAGATTTAGCCGTTAAAATCAAAAATGATGAAATTATAAAAATTTTGAAATCCGCTGCTAATCATTGAATTATCCTCTTAATTGAATAAATAATTTTAATTTTAAATATATATATATTATTTTTTATTCCAACTTTTTAATAATAGAGTGGGAAAAAAGTCCTTATCCTCGATATATAAAAAAAAATATATTATATGTAAGGAAAATGGTCCGGTGGTCAATTGAAAAAAGACAGGTATTGAAAGAAAAAAGTAGAGTATGAATGAGAAAAAATAATTCTTTTTCAGAAAAAAGTAAAGTAATCTTCATAAATATTTTTTACTTCTCCAGAAATATTTTCTTCTTCTTTAGAAAAAGAAAATAGCTCTTTTTTAGAAAATGATAAATTCATTTTTAGAAAAAGGTCCTTCTTTTTTAGAAGTGTTTATTACTTTATTAGAAAAACGTCGAACCATAAATAGAAATAAAATTTGGGCTTTTTTAAAAAATACCAGTTTCTCAACTATAAAACAATATATTATATTTTAATCGATCACCTGATCAGAAAAATTAAAAAGGTTTTATTGGATAAAAACAAAAAGTGATATGATTTTAAACTTTATTTTGTGCATAAAAATTTTCTTATATGAAAGTTTTAAGATAACAATTATCTGACAAAATTATATCATTATTGATTATGAATTAATTATATTATTTTTAAATCCCAAATTTCAATTATTGAAAATAAAATAAGCATTTTGTCTTTTTTTGCATTAATAGCATAATTTCATATAAATAACAAATATAATAGCTTATTTAATCAAATAATGATGTACATAAAATGCATTAATAAAATATATAATATTATCAAATAATCTTTAAAATGTATTGAGAAAAATGTGTTTTATTTTTGTGCACCATTCAAAAAGTTGAGCAAACATAATTATTTTCCAAAAACATAATTAGGTCCACCAACTATATATGCAATATAATGATTGCCTCATTTGAATAAAATTTATAAATATCATTTAGTCACATTTTGAATACTTTAAAAGCATAACTTTTTATTTAAAAATTATTACTTTTCGAAAACTTTTTAATAAAAAATATTCAAAAAGTGCCTACAGTGGTGTTTCAAAATTGAAAAATGTTTTTTAACTAAAAAAAATCCACTTTTTGAATTTAATCTTTCTGAAAATATATAAACTTTTTCAAAAAAAATCGAAAAAAAAAAAATAATTTTCAGAAGTTTTATTTCAAAAAGTAGATTTTTTATTTTCGAACCTTTATTGAATAGCCCAATAACTTTTTGAATGCTTGAATAGAATTTTTATTTTATTTTTGAATTGTTATTTGGATTGCTATTTTTAAAAAGTCGATTTTTTATTTTCGCAACGTTTTTGAATTATGAAACACTACTTTATGATAATTATAAATTATATTTTTATGAAACTTCTAAATTCAGAATATGTGAAAGGGTGTTTAGCTCAGTGGTAGAGCGCTACATTTGCATTGTAGAGGCCAGGAGTTCGATCCTCCTAACATCCAAATTTTTTCTATTTTACTTTTTTATTCAATTTTCTAAATTTCTCATTCAAATAATATATATGAATATCATGAGTTATAGTTAGTTTTTTAGAAATAAAAAATATTAAATGTTTCAATTTTTTTTGGAAATAAATATTTCTTTATACAGGGAGTAGTATACGTTTGCGGTGATTTCAGACCTCCGGTCTTCAATCCCCTCAAACACCCCTAATTTTGGCACTTTTTTGTCTCCAACTACCCCAATTTTGGCACTTTTTTGACCTCCAGAGTGTTGTCAGAAAACCCCCTATCACTATAGGGCATTTTGCATTCACCTTTTTGTGTCAATAAATTGCCTAAATTAAGGTCTTTCAATGGATGGAAAGTGGTGATATGAACAAAATTTTGATAAAATTTTTGTATGACATGTGATATGAAAAAAGGTATAAATAAAATTTTTGTATACAATTTATTTGCAAAGCAAAGTTGCCAAAGGCAATGATTTTTAAAATTATTGACTTGCAATGCAAGACCCAGCAAAGCTGTGAAATCAACTTTTTTGAAACTTTTTCTGAAACAAATAATTTTTTGAAATTTTCACATTTATGATAAGTGGTATAAATTTTTATATTTTTTAATTTTTATTTTCATTGCAAAAATGAGACTCTCCGAAGCTACTCCCGAAAAATTGCAAGAACTGTTTGAATTGATAATAAACGAGAAACTACAACACGAATTTTCATACTATTGGAACTCACAAGAAGAATTCTATTATGACATCCGAGAATGTGCCAAACAAGAAGGGTACGATGGAGATATGGACAATTACGATGCAATGTACTGGTATTTTAAAGGCAAGAACAATACCCCCACCCAACCTCCCCAAAAAGCTGAAGAACCTCCCAAAGAACAACCCAAACAAGCTGAACAACCAATCAAAACGGACAACAATTCCCAACAACAAATCGTCGACGAAATAATGGAAAAATTAGAATACTCCCCAAGAAGATGGCAAATCGACTTTGAGAGATTAGATAAGGACGGCAGACTCTTATTGCTTCCCAAATTGAAGGAATTCTTTGAAGAATATATAGATTCTTTACCCATTATCGCCAAATACAAACTCGCCTTCAAAATCAAAAATCAATGGCATTCCTATCAATTGACGCCTGAAATATACAACAAATTAATGGAAAATCTAACAGAAAAACACTTCATCTTCGATATAGAGAATGTTGTACCAGAATATTTTTATGAGAATGGAGCCGAAAAAATACCCGAATGGAGCCTCTTTGAAGCAGTTCGCTTTAGTGAATTTCAGAATATTAAGGCAAAAAATGACGTTGGAGGAAGTTTCTTTCAATATTTGGTACGTGAAAACTGTCCATCAAATGTCTCAAAATATCTCGAAAAATTACAGATTTTCACATCTCTCGTAGACAAAAAAGGCAAACAGAGAAAGGAATTGGACGATTGCTGTTTCATTTACGCCCTTCAACAAACAGGATGCTACGATGACGATACACTAAACAAAATACGCCTAAGAATTAATTCAAGATATCTCTCCCAAAAAGCTCTAAACGAACTATGTACTGAGTTCAATATTCACATCAAATTATCGTTTATCAACGAAGATGCCAATGGAAAAAATAAGAAACGTTCTGTCAGGTCCAAAAAGAATGATACAAATAAACATTATTTAGGTATAGAAAATGCTGAACCAAATAGAACTCATACAATGAACGTCTTCAATAAGCACTATTTCCTTGAGGAGAAAACACCTTTCAGCACATACTATATCAATTCGCTTTGCAAACTTGGCTCCGCCAACCACCTCAATCAATGCACAGAAGATAAATTCAATAAAGAGTACAACGTTGACCACTGGCGCCCCGCGAGATGCTTCATGACATCATCAGACCTCGTTCGAACTTTAATGAAAAACAACTTCTTCGTCCCAATCACATTCGGTCAATATAAGGTCCTCAACACAGTTTTCTACAAAGAAGTAATCGACGATATTGACCTTATTGACCTCGAATATAACGAAGAACAATGCACGAAGCTAATCAAAGAAAATAAAAAGAAACTCTCAGAAAATGACAACAAAACATATTGGTATGCCGATTTTGCAGCAGATACATCAACAGAAATTCACAAACCTTTCCTCTGCGTCTTACAGAATAGAACAGGCCGTATCAATAAAACTTTCCGAGGAGAAGACTGTAATAAACAATTACTAGATTATTTACCCGATGAAGCGGTCGTTTATTTCCACAATTTAGCGTATGATATCAGAATGCTGGCCTCTTTCGGACTCGCCAAATCCATCATCAAAGGCACAAAAACAATGAAGGCAGATATAAAATATCTCAACAAAACAATTCATCTCAAAGACTCTTTACCAATTCTTTCCTGCAAATTATCTCAATTACCCTCAATGTTTGACATTCCTGACATACAAAAAGAGATATTTCCATACAAATACTATACTCTTGATCGGCTCCAAACTAACTGTGGCACAATTAACGAAGCAGGAGAAAATGAAGACAAAATATGGACCGATGAAGACTACAATTTATTCAACGCCAATATCGATAAAATATCTGGCTGCCGAATAGACGAAAATCATTTTGACATGTGGAAATATGCAGAATTTTACTGCCAGCAAGACGTTAATATCCTCAGAATCGGATTCAATAAACTGCGTGAAGGATTCATCAAAGACTTCAAAGTCGACCCATTTAATTTCATCAGCATATCGTCTCTCGCAAACGAAGTCTTCAATCAAAGAGTCTATTATCCCAACCAAAATCTCTATAAATTAGGCGGTCATGTGAGATATTTTTGCTCAAAGGCGATATATGGAGGTAGATGTATGACAGCTTATAACAAGAAATGGCATATCAAGAAGAATCTCTGCGATTTTGATGCAGTATCATTATATCCTTCCGCAATGAGTAGATTATACACAGTTGAAGGACGTCCAAAGGTAATACAACAAGACCAACTCAACTATTCTTTCCTCTCCAAACAGTCCGCATACATCGTTGAAATCGAAATAACAAAAATCAACAAACATTATGCATTTCCGTTAATCGTTCAAAAAATTGACGGCCTAAACAGGAATAACGACATTCTCCAACCAAATCAAACCATTAAAATGGTTGTCGACAATATTACTTTGGAAGATTTTATTGAGTTTCAGCAAATAGAATTCAATATTCTGAGAGGATATTATTGGGACGGAAAGAAAGATTATCGTATTCAAGAATGTATCAAAAAGATATTCAATAAACGACTCGAATATAAGAAACAGAATAATCCGCTTCAAAATCTCTACAAACTCATCATGAATTCCTGCTACGGCAAAACAATAGAGAGGCCAGTAGATAAAGACTACAAATATCTTCACGAAGGAGATGAACTCGATAAATATTGGGCAAAAAACTACAACAAAATAGTCGAAGATATTCAGTTGAACAACTCAAATATTCACGCAATAAAGACCCTCAAACAAATAGATAATCACTTCAATTTCTCTCTTTTAGGCATCCAAGTTTTGTCAATGTCCAAGAGAATAATGAATGAGGTGATGTGTCTTGCTTTCGATACAGGATGCCATATTTATTACCAAGATACCGACTCATTTATGATAGAATCTGCCGACTTAAAACGTCTACAAAAAGAATTCAACAATAAATATAACCGCGAACTTATCGGGAAAAATTTAGGACAATTTCACTGTGATTTCCCTTCGATAAATGGTCATGATGAGATGCCAGAATCTATTGAAGCATTCTTCTTGATGAAGAAAATGTACGTCCATATGATTACAGATTCTACTGGAGAGATTGATTATGTAATAAGAGGCAAGGGTCTCACTCAAAATTCTATCAAATATAAATTCAATGAAGAGTTTCAAGGAGATGTTATGAAGCTTTATGAAACACTCTTCAATGGCAACTCCATCACATTCGACTTAACAAAAGGACAACCTTGCTTCGAAATGAACAAAAATATGACTGTATCGACAAGAAAAAAATTCGAGAGATGTATCAAAACAGACTATTCTGAAGGAGATATTACCCAATATTTTAATAATCCACTTGCCTTGCAAGGGTCAACTACGTTGCCAATTTAAAGCGCGGTACTAATTGTCTCTCATTTTTTTGTCCCTTAACTTCATACAAACCATTCTTGAACCCAATAACTCTATACTTTCCTGGCTGTACATTGGACCTTCTCTTCATCATTCCATCCTTTTCGTTATACAATTTTACCGACATCCCTTTTGGCAAATAGAATCCTTTACTCATCATTATGTCATAATTCTCTTTACAGATATTCATCACAATCAACGATTCCAGTTCTTTATCTTCTTGAACCATCCTCGGAGACACGGCTCCATAGGAGACTCCAGCAAGACTGGCGCTTTTCCTGGCATATTTTGAGAGTGTTTTATGAGGTGCGTTATTATATTGCCTCACTAATTCTTCCATTATCGATGGAGTAATTATCCCAATTCCCATATTGTAAGCCATATCTCTCAGTGTTCTGATGACTCTATCTATCAGTCCCAAAGAACTGTGCATCGGGTCTGTTTTTACCTGTTTTTGCTCCTTTTTCATGAAGTCTGGATAGTTTCCCATTCTCATTCTTGGTGCAGTTTGCCATTCTATTCTATGAGCTCTATAGTATTCTTGTGCCTTTCTTGAGTTAAAAGAGCCCTCTCCATCAAATGTCAAGCTCTTTATTACAACACCTGATTGCAGCAATTTATCGAGGGTTTTTAGGTAAGTATCTGCTGATTTATCATATTTCGCGAATCTCTGATGCTTTTCTTCCTTTTCTTCTCCAAACAATATCTGGTTGACCAACTCAACGTACAAATACCTTGTATTGACATTTATCATGACCAAATAACATAATTTATCAACAAACATCAAATCAATAATATAGGAATTTCTTGATGAAACTTTATGGAGCTGATACATCTTCGCGTTCTTTTTCAGCGGAAAGTATGATGTATTCTCAGCCATTTTGACCTGTCTATCGGGAAACAAACTCTTCAAAGCTCTTATTTTACTCTCTGTTTTGAACCCAATAATATTTTGCTCCTGAGGAATTTCATAAGTTGAATATGTCGTTGGCTGGAAATAAAATTTATTGACGTATCTATTGTATCTCTCCTCTTCGGATAATCTACTCTCTCCCCAATTACTACTGACTCTATTGAATTCCTCTTTATCTAACAGTCTCTCATGATTATAAACAACAAATTCGTTCAATTTATCTGTGAATGTATCTCTAAAAATAGGTCTTTTAGGTCTTTGTCTCTTTTCCCATTCCTCAATAAATTCGTCATAAATTTGTTGTATATCATCTTGAATCACAATTCTTGTATAAACTCTGGGTGTATCTTCAAAGAGATATATGTGTTTATTCCCTCCATTTTGCTGAATAAAATCTCTGACAGCACCAAATTGTGGCTTGTTTTTGTTGGTTAATTTTTGTCTGAACAATTCTTCTTTGGCTCTTTCGCAAGCATCTTTATATCTGGATTCATTGACTCTTTTGATGCCTTCTTTTAGTTGTTCTATCCTTGCAAAAAGCAATCTATCGATTCTGTCTTGGTTGATTCTCAAGAAATTATTTACGTGAGTAGTGATGAGTGTTCCGGATGACAACCAGATAGAAATTCACTTATGACCGCCATTACTGCCCTAATTTAGAAGGCCATCTAACTATTTTTGAATTGACCCTAACTGATACTCATAACTAGGAATAATTGATCAGCATCATGGGGTCACATTGATGTTCACTTATGACCACTTATGACCGCCATTACTGCCCTAATTTAGAAGGCCATCTAACTATTTTTGAATTGATACCAACTGATACTCATGACTAGGAATAAGTGGTCAGCATCATGGGACTATATAGATGTTCACTTATGACTGCCACTATTGCCCTAGTTTAGAAGGCTAGGGGTACTTACTACGAAAGGTCATACTAAAGGTTATCCTAAAGGTTGTACTGAAGGTTGTACTGAAGGTCATACTAAAGGACCTCTCTTACTACCAATCACATTCCACCAGCAACCTAAATTTGTTAAAATAATATTTTATTTTGTATAAATGGAAATTGACACTGATATACTATTAAAAATTTTAAATGGTATCACCGATTTGTGCCAAGATGTCAAGCATTTGATTAAACGTATGAACCATAAACAGCCATCTCCTAATCCAAGCACAACGGTACAGCCTAAGAATTTCGTTCGAAGTGACTCACCTCCTGAGACATCATCTATTGAACATCCCCATTCTCGCTTAAATCGAACCCATATATTCAATCGAAGCAAGTTTTTGGATATTAAGGATCACGACCGATTGATCCAATATGTCTCATCAAAGGATGTAATCGATGCAGTATCCAACGTGGAACCTCATAAACGTATATCCCTATTGCGTAAACTAATATTCGATAACCTAAATTTAAGTATCTCCATGTATATGACCCAAAAACTACTCAACACCCATATGACTATAAATGTTCCTCCTAGTGAAACGACTCTAACCCCCGAAGTTGAGATTGATACAATCGATTTCTAGCCAAAATTCAAAAATAATGTTTAATCAATATTTTTACCGATTACAATTTTATATTTTTACGTTTGGGCAAATGAGTTGTATCTCGAATAAGAATTTTGGTGCAATTCCTTCATGGACTATCAAAAATTATATCAATATCATCAACAATGAGTTCGGTGGTAACATCCCAACCAACACTACATTTGTTGCTCAACTGAGCAAACTCACGAAGTACCTAAATTATAACTCATTTGTAGCTCGCACAGGTTTCAATCCCAATGGTATACTCCATGAATCTCATTTTGATACATTCTTTGGACAACTGAGGGCTGAACGCCTTGCAGATGATAATGATTACTTCAATAAATTCAATAGAGCTGATTACAAAATTAATGAACCCATTGATGTACTTCAACATATGAATACCCAAGATAAGTTCCAACAGCAATTAGATGATGAACGTAAGGTATATAGGGAACGCCAAATACAACATAATATTGATGTTGCAAAATATGCTTTGCAGGAAGCTCAACGATTGATTCGTGAAAATGAGTATCCACCAATACTTCCACCACCGACAACTCATAAGAAACCAATTCGGTATGATGAGCAGCCTTCATATATAAAGAGATTGAATGACAAACTGGATAACGATTACTTCAATAAATTCAATAGAGCTGATTACAAAATTAATGACCCCATTGATGTACTTCAACATATGAATACCCAAGATGAGTTCCAACAGCAATTAGATGATGAACGTAAAGTATATTCATATTTCAACAAATATTATCCCGAATATCTCGATAGAGCTGAAATACAAGATATATTCCAAGATAGGTCTAAAATTACAAAACTAGCTCGTATTATTGATGGTAGCACTGATATTGATGGTATCCCCAAAGATCCTGAAAATAATGAAATATTCGAGTACCTTGGCGAGTTCGGTCATGAATTCAAATCGAAACACAATGATTTCCTCATGGTGAACTTACCTGAGGACTACGATAAGGCTGTAGAGGCTTGGCAAAAATATGCCAAATATGCTGATAATGATTACAATGAACACACGGATATTGATACCTTCGAGCCTATATACATATACTACTTCAACTCGATATCCTCATTGAACAGTATATATGATGGCTTGCAACAAGTTTATGAACGTGAGGTGAAACCATTCAAAATATATTTCCAACTCTCGGGTGTATTTGAGTCATCCAGTGCTGAGACTGACACATTCCAATATACAGCTAGGGAAATCACTTGGAATAACTATAAATCTGCTACCCCAATTGTGGTTCGTGATGAGCAATCACTTGATATCGTGAAGTACTATATTGAATCAGTACTGCACTCATATGAAACCTCAACATCGAGCACCAAGTTGATTCTCGTAGGCACAGTTTCATTCACAGTATCTCGAATGGTCAAGGTTAGTGGTCCCATCAAGGATTTACCTCCTGAAATCAAAAATAATAAATTCATTATCACAGACAACGTCGATGACAATCTATGTTGGTACCGATTTCTTGCTGCATGTCTCGATGATCATCTAGTTAACCCCAAATATCATTGTTATACTAAGCATCGTACACAAGCAGCTAGGAAACTTCTGTGCGGGGAACACAATATAGTGTATTCAACTAAGCCATCTCAAGCTGCAATCAACTTCCTGAACAACTATCCGGGTACATCAATTGAAGCCATGAAGGCATCTGCTGAAAAGCATCATTTGAATGTTGACATCTATGAGTACAATGCAGAACTCAAGGTGTATAACCTTCAGGACCAATGGAAATATAATCGTGACAATTCATTTAGGAAATCTGCATTGCTGTTCACTCAAAATCGAATCATTCACATAATGTATATCAAGGATGCTGAGAAGTTGACCAACATCCATATCTGCCCAAAGTGTGGCTCATATGCACATTACGGTCATCACAATATGAATCGCTTCAAGAATCATGTTGATAACTGTACTGGAGTATTTCGAAAACAATTTATACCTAATCGTGAGCCACTTCCATATTGTCCACATATACTCAACAATCCGGTGTATGAATATTGTTTAGCATATGGTCTCGAATGGAAACCCAACATATATTACATCACTTATGATTTCGAAACTGTTGAACAACCTGTGAATACATCTATTGGTTCATCAACAACTATCAACTCTCGATTGATTCCACTTAGCGTATCATCATGTGTCAAATCACAATCTGGTTGCAACACACGACACTTCTCATTAAGAGATTCAACTGAGTTCATCACTGAGTGGATTGAGTGGTTGTTTGAGCAATCTCAACAGGTGTATCACGATAAGGTTCAATATATGAAAACCTTTATTAATGAATCGATTGATACTCTCAATAAAATCGACAGAAACCTGAATGTGATTACCGTATTTGGGTTCAATTCGAGTAGATTCGATAGTAACCTATTCAAGCAGTATCTCAATTACTGTTCGTGGAGTGTCGAGCCCAACAGTATCATCGGTACCGCATCATCATTGAAGCAATTCATATTGAAGTCCTCAAAATATAACACCAAGTTGAGATTCATCGATGCACAATCATTCGTTGCTGGAGGTACATTACGACAATTTGGTGTAGATTTTGGTGGACTCGAGAATAGCAGTAAAGGTGTGTTCCCATATGAAGCTATCAACATTGAGAATTATAATGAGGTTCTCTCACGAACGGAGCCCTTTGAGTATGAAGCATTTTACAGTTATCTCAACCAGAAGAATCCATTGACTGAAGATGATTACAAATTATATCTCGAAGATGCCAAAAATTATAAAACCCGATGGGATTACCTGTTGGCGTATAATGATAACGATGTTGAGATGATGATTAAACCCATTGACAATTTGATAGTCCTCAATGCTCAGTACAACGTTGACCTCATATCGAATCTCTCGTTGAGCAAGAATGCATCCTGTATCAAGTATGCACTCGCTTATAAGGAATTTGACCCAAACACTGAATACTCTATACAGAATTCTATAAATACATTCAAACCAAATCTCAAATGGTGGAGATTCAAATGTGAGAACTACTATAATCAGGATGTCAAATATAATCAATCTCATAAGGACTCTCCCAGGAACCTCGATAAATGTGTTTGCGAGGAGCAGTTTGATGAATTCATGAAAATGTACAACAATCCTGATACCGGTAAGTGTCATCTCTGTGGTGAACACTTCACGTGGACCAATAAGCCTACCCTCGATAGAATCAATAACGATATCGGTCACGAACTCAGCAACTGTAAACTCGCTTGTGCAGAATGCAACAAACTTCGCAGTCGTGATGACCCCAATATAACCAAACTACGAATTCAACTGAAGAAATATTGCAAGATGATGCATCTCCCAACACTCATCAATGATGAACAGGAATATTATAGCTTACGGAACAACATCACTGGAGGTCTATCCAATGTTATGCACCGTGTCAACATCAAGGGTCATACCAAAATAAACCGTTTTAGATACAACGCCGTTGATCACAAGGTAATCTCATATGATACCCCTCACACTATGACTCACATTGTTGGAGTTGATTTCAATAGCTTATACCCATCAGCATTCAGTTCAACCAAACATGATTTCAATCCATATCACGGAGGGGTTATGTATATGCCAGGTTCCATGTTGGAGAGATTCGATGTTTATAACAATGGTACCAAAAATATGAAAACCTATAACTCATGTATGCATATCATCAACAGCCGGAATTTACGAAAGCATCCTAAATATTTGTTCAAAGCGGAGGTCATATTGAAATGCCCAGTATCTAAAATCAATAACTTCATCAATTTCCCACCAGTATTTCGCAATTTTGATATCACGAACGATGAAACAACCATTGGTTCATACATGCACAACTACATGACTCACAACAAACTCCCATCCGCTGATAAAACTGAACGAAAGCTAACTATGTGTGTCGATACGATGGGTACCTATCAAACATTCTCAAATTATTATCTCTGGTTCCTACTCGACCATGGGCTTGTCATCGAAGATATCAAAAGTCTCACTAAATATGAAGCTCATCGTGGTTTCAACCCATTTGTTAGTGAGTTCATGAAACGTCGTCAGGATATCATTTCTGGAGCTGTATCCGGCAATGAAAAGTTCTACAAGATTAGCATGAATGGTTCATATGGATACGATGGGATGAACACTGAGAAGTTCTCTAAAATAAAAATATGTTCACGTGATAAGACCTTCCAGAATATCATCTACGATAACTATGTTAGTGGGATCAAATTGAGTGATGACAACTACCTACTCCAAATGAACCCAAAGAGCTTCAAATGTACGACTTGCCTTCAGGAGTCATTCTGGACACTAGATAATGCCAAATTCTGGTATCTCACATTCATATACGAGTTCATGTACAAGTGCCTTGATGTGGAGCGATTCCATTTCATAGAGGGAGACACCGATAGTGCATATTTTGCGGTTGCTGGTGATGAATCCAAGGGTTCCAATCAAGAGTTCAAATACATCATCAAGAATAGAGCATTCTATGATGAGAACATATATAAGTTCATGCCGAATCCCAATATAAATACAATCGCTGATGAGAAGAAAATACTGGGTCTCTGCATTGAGAAATATGGTGAGAATATGATTGCGTTAGCCCCCAAGTGCTACACCATATTTAATAGTGGCTCTATAACCAAGGCACTCAAACTCAAGGGGGTCTCCCTCAAGAAAAACCATATTACAAGTGATGATTACAAGGACATCATCGACAATGGTGGTGTGAAGGTTGGCAAAAATATCAATCTGCAATTGATGCGCAATACCAAAATCCAGAGCAAAATCAGTGAGATGACGATGTCCAAGATCACGGTAAACAAGAATGCTCTCACCGGGACTCACACCAAAATGATTGTCCTCGAGAACCAATCCTGTGCCCCATTCATCCATGGACTCACATCAGGGGACTATATTATGCTCTAAATTTGGGTGACAGCAAAATTGCTGCGACCTACATTATGATTTGAATACAGCTAATGTGGATCCGTTGATGATACCAGTTATGATACCCACGGTCATACGATTTATTTTTGAGGTTATCGCAGTCTCACCAGTGAGTATCTTCAGTTTATTATCAGCGTTATCAATGAATACCTCATCCCCAATGGAATAGCATGAGGAGTCCTCAACCTTAACCATGTAATCCCCATGAGTGGCGAATGTGATACAACCATTGGCTTCATCGATTCTCACGCATATACCAACATACTCCTTCCAAGTGCCAGTGGTCTTCACACTACATATGCAATCAGTGGTGTCAGCTTCAGTGCTAGGGACCCATTTCGAATCCTCACGATGATACACCTTACCGGTCATATATACTGGAGCTCCAATGACGAAATCGGTGATGGTGTTAACCGATGACTCGATTGGGGAGTAGTGAGTGATGGTAGTTGAACCATTGGATGTTATCTTACCGTTAACATGTAAATTTGAATCAATTGTTGTATTTCTTCCTGATGGAGAAACTTCATAAGAAAACGCGTTTGAATTATTCAATATTACTCTATAACGAGCTAAATTACCTTGATTATAATATTGTATTTTTGCACATTTTGCGGAATTAAGACCAAGAATTATGTTCGATTCATATAAATTTGGATTTCCTTGATATACCTTTAAACAATCTGCATCTACACCATCTATTTCTAAATCACCATATGTTATAAAAACGTTATTATGAAAAATGGTATGTTCTATATCCCAACCAATAATATTTTCACAACCTGCAACACCTAAAACACCTGAACCAATATAAAAACCGAAAGTTGCGGCTTCATTTTCATTTGTACCTATGCCTGCTATTAACAAGGTTTTAAAATCTGATTCTGTAGTATTTGTATCTAATATTGACAATGTACCTTTAATAGTTGAATTACCTTCTTTGGGAACATACTTATCTAATTCAAAAGCCAATTCATCTTTATCAACGAACTTCTCATCAGCCTGGGCACTAGTATAATATGGTGTCAAGTCAACTGGTGCTGGGATATCTGTTGTGAGTGCATACTTGGTCATATCTGGTAAGTCCTGGGTTTTTGCATAGGCATTACCGTCTACATCACATGCATTCATAACACAAACTTTTGATCGAGTAATCTCCAATGCAGTTATTTCATTGTATTTGATGGTCGCTGTATCACTGTTTGCATCAATATCAAAATCTAACCATCGCTCCTTCGAGCTATCCAGTTGATTGCCAATGCTAAATATTCTGGTATTTCGAGAATGATTTGGTTTCATGACCATGAGAGGTGCATCACTACTTGTCTGATTTGCTCCACCCAATGTCAGGATGTTGTTTGGGTCTTTGATATAAACCTCTCCACCGATATCAGTGAAATACTCTTTTGGTATATCTGTTTTGAGAGCATACTCACTTAAGTTCGCAAGCTTCGCGTACTCGGTCATATCTGGTAAGTCCTGGGTTTTAGCAAATGGTTCCAAAGCAGTACTCAGTGTAGATCCATTAACCAAATCTGTTGGTATATCTGTTGAGAGTGCATACTTGGTCATATCTGGCAAGTCTTGGGTCTTCGCATACTCACCTAAGTTCGCAAGCTTTGCGTACTCATCAAGATTAATAAAATCCAATGTTTTAGTTACTGCCATGGATGATAATATATATGATGCTTGTGCTGATAGTGGTGTATCATCGTTCATCAATTTCTGTTGAACTTCTTCTGCTGGTTCTTCATTTGGATTCAATTGCAACTCACTATTTTTGAGAACTGTGGGTACCTCAGGGATATCCGTTTTGAGAGCGTACTCACTTAAGTTCGCAAGCTTCGCATACTTCCCATTAGCCACATCCTTGGTCTCATACTTATCTAATTCATATGCGAGCTCATCTTCATCGACGAACTTCTCATCGGCCTGACCACTAGTATAATATGGTGTCAAGTCAACTGGTTCTGGGATATCCGCTTTGAGAGCATACTCACTTAAGTTTGCAAGCTTCGCGTACTCGGTCATATCTGGTAAGTCCTGGGTCTTAGCATACTCACTTAAGTCCTGGGTCTTAGCATACGGTTCCAAAGCAGTACTCAATGAATCACTCGTAACGATGTTCTCAGGGACCTCAGGTATTTCAGTAGATAGCGCACAGTTTTTGGCGATGTAATCACGTAATTCCCCAATGGCACCATCTACATCTTCACTAGATGCGTACTTCAGCATCTCCGTATTGAAATCCTCGGTTTTCACATAGTCGAATAGCTGGGTTTGCAAAGCGTATGACTCAAGGTCCTTGGCTAAGGCATATTTTTCGAGTTGCTCACCAACTGTACTCGTAATGAGTTCCTTGATTTGCTCCTGGTTGGAACCAGTTATATTTGAGCCATTGGACCCATTATGACACATGCATGCATACTTCTTAATATATTCAATCAATAGCTCGTCGATAGTGGCCCCTTTTATAGAAAATCCACTCTGTTCTATGCTGAACATTTTCTATAAAATAAAGGTATGAGTACCAGTATTGAGGAACCCTTTGAGGAAGAGGAGGAGGAGGCAGAACTAGAACCAATTCCTGAAATCTCATATCCGCGTGCAGATAGGATTGATAGTGATATGAGTGTGCTGAGATCAAAAGGTATACTCCCCGATGGCATCATTAATGTATTACCCAAATACTATCGCATTGCGGATGACCCTGAGAAATATTCACCACGTGAACTTAGCAACCCCGAGATTAAAGAGGTCCGGGATATGGTTGATGATATCATACGTAACTTGGATTCAATCTTGGACAAGCGATCGCTTTTCGTAGAGTCTCCAGAGGCAAAGACTGAGGTAGCTAATATACAAAAATATATTCCTAAGATTATGAGCTATGAGTTTATCGAAGCTGACTATAGAAAAGATGCTGATAATGAGAATGCGGATAAAAACATTTTTTCTACACCTAAAGTACTCATGAGTCATAAATCTTCAAAGAAAGTATTAGCAACACCATCAGCAGGCAATGATGATGATCAAGCACTGGATACCGAAGAAATCGATGATTTAGAAACCAGTGGCACTGACGATGATAATAACGATGATAATAACGATGATAATAACAATGATAATAACGATGAAGATTCTCAAATTCCATATGATTATGTTAGGACACCTGCTAGAAAACATCTTAAACATGGAATTAAATTCAACCCTGATATACAAGATTCGGCATTCAAACCAAAATCCAAATTTACTAAAACCAATGAATATAACTATGTTATGAAAGAGGTTGAACCATCAAGTGTTACCTTAGGTAGACGTAATGGCAAAAACTATGAAAATGTCAAAGGACGTTTAGGTGAATTCGGCAATCTATCACTCGCAGGTGATTCAACAGCTTTCAAGAAGAACTTCCTAGATATGATTATAAATGGCAATTTCCGGGTTAAATACATTCCATTAGCTGCAGCACGTGATACTGCAAAGGAATATTGTTTGAACCACCTTGATGAAAATGGAGTTCCCAATTACAGATTATTACCACCTAATTCTTATGACCCATTAGGAAATGAGATTACAGACCTCAATGGTGACCAGGTTGATGATATCATATTGGTGGATAAACGTGGAATTCCAGCTATTGTCAACGGATACAAATTAGTCCATGCATCTCCTTATAAGAAGGTTTGGAAAACAATTTGCAATTCAAAAGCTAAGCGTAAAGCAACTCCATTCAACGTTTGGCTCAAGCAGCAATTTGATAAGAATATTAACAAAGTTGATTGGAATACTGGTGAATATCAATTGACCAAATCTAATCAATTATTGGCTCTAGAAAAGGCATATGGTGGCTCCGGTCTTGGAAAGGCACATATTAGCAAGCGCTTATCACCTAACAGCTATTGGGCATCTCTGTTCTCGCACATATGGAATACGTTCTGGGATCAAAAGAAATTTTATAATTGGCTCGAACTCAAGAAATTGACCAATTTTCTAGCAGTATGCAATACCATATATATTTACTACTTTGACCTTCCTATGAAAAATGCTATTGAGAAAAATAAATTTGATAGTAAATCATTATCATACCCAGCTTGGTCAAATTGGAAGCGTACACATAAGCAAGATTATATGAAAGCAGTTGGTCCCAATATCGATAAATGGGTTAAAATCATTGCCAAAATAGTTAACTTACAAACTGGTGTTCGAAATAAAAATCAACCACCTAGGGAAATGCTTGGAATGCTAGCACTGGTAGAGGAAGTTGTATTTAAATGGGGATTTGGAATGGATTTCAAGACTGGGCTTGTAAAACAAACTGATGAGCAAGGCCATCAAACACCCCCATTTTATGCACAACTGATTACATTCATACAAGAGGAGGAGCCTGAAGAATTGAATAGAGCTCGCAAATCATTTATTGAAAACATCGATAATATAATTGAACTTAGATTATATGGAGCAGATAGTGGATACGTTGCTATGAAATCCAAAAATAAGGCAGCTAGGGATTCTAAGAAAAATGATGCGGACCGATTTAATGTTGTATTTAATAAACAAAAATAAGCATATATTATTGCATATATTATTGCTTGAATCGGTCAAAGAAATTCTTGCGTTTTTGGCTACGTTTGGATATTATTTTTGCATTGCGTTTATGCTTGCGAGGTGGCTCAGGTTCAGGTTCACGTTCAGGCTCCTCCTCCTCATATTGAGAACTTAGCTCCTGCTCACTATATTCAGGAAGTGTTCCATACTCACGACTACTCTCATACTCAAATGTGGTGTCCATGGTATTCCCCTTGAATTGTGGTGTGAATTTCTCCCGATATGGTTTAAATGATTTACCAAATTTCACAGACTGCGATGTCTTCACTGAACTGGAATGCTTTCTAGATGAAGTACGAAGTACCTTCTGCTCAGGTGTTCTAGTATTGGAGTTATCTTGTGATTCCTGCTCACGAGTCCTGTCTCTAAGTCCATTACGATACAGACTGTGCTGTCTACGTGAACTACTTCGTGGAGCATAATCATCATCAACATTTGATTCACTAGAATACTCATCATCGCTCCTAGTGTCGAGCCTCTGCGAGTAACCACTCTGCGAGTCATATGTACTTCTAGGATTGAGAGTTTGAGCGTCACCCTGATATTTTTGATATTTATATGACTGCTTGCGTCGTATATCAGTCATCGCACGTTTCCCAACTCGATATTCTTGGAGTGAACCATTTGTTTTTCGAGCAACAACGGACTTCGTACCTGGTCTCTTATCGGTAGACATATATACACCACTTGGACTAATTTTATTTTGATTTCTCACCTGATAATCCCTATACTCAGCTTCATGCGGGTCATATGTATTTTGTTCATTATCACTACTCTCACTAGCCTCATCCGTGTAATCATTACATATAAGTTTTTGTCGAGGGTGATATGATGTGTGTTCATGATACCAATCCTTAGTTTTTTTCTCAAATGGGGCAGTCCCATTATTAACCAAAATATTTTTACTAGGTGGAGACTTACTAAAAACTTCATCGCTTGAGAATGAAAATTGAATGGGTTTTGGACGACTATCTTGTTGAGCTGTCTGGTTTGACGGGTATAAAGGATCTTGTTCAAAACAATATATTTCTGGTAGAAGCAAATGATTTGAATAAACCGCTATCTCAAACCCTATAACATAATCACCAGGTCTTTTAGTTGTGTTTGCAAGAACAGTTTCCTTGAAAATATTTCTGTGATAGGCGATATACGATTTTGGATAAAGTTTATGATTATTGGGTCCTCGAACTAGTATCATACAAAAGTCATTCGCTGATGGCACATATCTAGATTCCCATATATATGTAGGAACTTTTTCATGTGATGTCATTGTGAATGTAGCTCCATTTTTATCAATCGTGTAGTCATGAACGACTGGTGGTGGAACTAAATCACGTGGGAAATATAATTTAGTAGATTTATCGACATCAAGGTATACCGCTGATAAATATTTTGAATATTTTAATTCACGATATTGACCTGGTTTCAATGTATAAACCTCAAAGTAGTCATCATTCATTTACCCAAAAATAAACTCATTTAGAGGCTTATTCGGTAACCCAAGCAGGAAGCAATTTCATTGCCGAGCGCTAGCGAACTGCATTCTATATTCAATATATTAGCAAGCATGATAGCACGAATGCATCAGGTTTTATCTC
This sequence comes from Tritrichomonas musculus, assembly GCA_039105265.1. Lineage (NCBI taxonomy): Eukaryota > Parabasalia > Tritrichomonadida > Tritrichomonadidae > Tritrichomonas > Tritrichomonas musculus. The sequence goes on along the minus strand of JAPFFF010000005.1, from coordinate 2,147,728 downwards.
ATTGCCATACAGGTCTGTGAACCATATTTTGAAATCCCGCTTGGTCCTGTTGAGCATCTCATATTTGCGATACTTAGTTTGCCGCCTGTTGGCTAACATTATGAAGTGGTCGCAGTATGGGTCGAATTCAACAATGTCTGAGTGTACCATTAAATCACCGATTATGGTCTTATTTACGATAGCCCCTACATACTGCACTACGATGTATTTCTTGTTGCGACTATATATGAAATCCTCAGGTAATGTAAATTCGGTGGTTTGCGTATGAAAATAGCGTTTGGGCATTTATTAGACAGCAAAGTACTGCTTATAGTCTTCACCCAATGATTCATAATTGGGTGCCACGAATCGGGTGTACATGATGGGGATTGTTATAGTAGCTCGCTCATCATCAGTCATTGGCGTTCGACCAGTTTTGGTTTTGATATACGGCACATAGAACGCAGTTCCTGCTTGCTTATCAGCATTCAACTGGAATCTACGATATGGGTTCAGCAATTTGCATTCGACGTTCCCATTATGGTATCTTATGAATTCAGCAATCTCATTGAACACACGCCTCTGCTTCTCATGCTTCTTCTCAGTTTTGGATGTATCGTAATGGATCAATATGATATTACCCTTGTGATAGCTCAGTAGACCATCCATTTGCATATTATTTTTGATTCGACGTAGCCTCCGTTGGCAATCCCTGATGTATCTCCATTCCAAATCAGGGTTGTGCTGCATTTGATTGGGTGTATAGTATATCCACTTAGGCTCTTTAGCCAGATACTGGTCATAATACTCATCATCTCGATAATTGGGATTGGGCATTCGTAGAGAACGATGCGGTGTGTTGTTATAGTAGTGGACCATCTGTTGCATCAGGAAAGGGTCTCCAATTCGACGATTATCTAAACCGAATGCATTGCGGAGTGTCCTAATGGTTGCATCAACGATTTTGTGAGAGTTGCTATGTTTGGATTTATTAACGATCAGTGCATTTTTATTGAATAGCACATTTTTAGTGCCATTGGCTATTTCCCTATTTTCATCAGTTTGATTTGCCACATCAAGCACTTTTAGTAGATTATTTTCACCATCACATTTGATGGTATTAAATTTGAAGTCATCATATTTATCGAGAATGATTTTGGCGTATGCATCCTTAATGGTATCAGCTAGTTTGTCCTTAAGCGGTTCCACAATTAGATATCGCGTGTTGACATTCACCATGATGAGGTAAATGGTTTCATGGGGTACCAATTTATAACCAGGAGGTATTCCATGTTCCTTCGTAGTGTACTTCACAAACATCAAATCGACCTCCCAGCAGCCAGGTTCAAATGAGAAATCCGGTTTTGAATAAGAATTACATGGTTTCAATTTGAAGTCCTTAACGAATGGTTCATGATGATACTCGGGGTTGACGATAAACAGTGATGGGTCCAATTTTGATATTTTAGATTTGAATGGGTACTTGAGCAATGACTTGTACTCATTATCGAATATCTTGAATGATTTCTTGTTATCAGACATCCCCTGTGGGACTGAGAGCTTGTGCATCATTTAATGTGCAAAAATAATGGTCTCAATCGGGAGTATGGAATACATCCTAGCAATATTGCGACCCTGGGAATTTAATGGTTATCGCTTGATAATTCAGCTAACTCATTCTCGAGTTTGGCAACCTTTTCCTTCAAACTATTAATATCTTCAATCAGTGATTCACGAACGGCAAGACCATTGCTGCCCAGCATGCCACCTTTGATGTTATTGAGATGACCCTTATACAAATAGCACTTCTCCTTGAGATCATGCTTGATGCGCTTCAACTCTGGAATCTCTTTCTTGTATTCACTCAATTCAGTCATTTAGATACGAAAAAAAGTGTTTTTTCAAGATTAAATGTCTTATGAGGAACGCCGTGTATTAAAAGATTCTAATGGGCTTACGTATTTCAATCACCTGGAACGCCACATGCGAAATATGCGAACCATGAGTTGTACCAAACCTACAATCCAAAAATATGAAGATAAGGGGTGTATTATACATGACCCAGTTATTAAATCAACATCATCAGCGATACACCACTCGCTCAATCACCAGGTAGTCCCAAATAATTCAAAAATTTAATGTCTTAGGAGGTTGTTCACAGCATCAGTACATTCATTCACAGTATTGGTGAGCTGATTTATTTTTGTAGTGATCATGCCAATGGTGTTCTCCAAAGTGGTAATCCGTTTGGAATACGAATCTAATGATGACTGCAATACATTTATGTCAGCTCGAATGTTTGCAAATTGGATCTCCACGAGGTTATCGTTATCGGCTTGCTTAGAGATTTTCTTGAGAAACACATTATTGGAGCCATCCTTGCCGGTGCGTTTGGTAATCCTGTACTCACACTCAGGGGTGATAATTTTGTAGGTTTTATTGAGATAATTGGTGGTCTTCTCATTGAACATATCCTTGTACTTCTGGTAGAACAGGTCGAACTCCTCTACTGAGTTGAACGTACGCTGCTCCAGCTTATTATCGTTTATGACCTTAATATCGCATTGGGCTAAATGTTTCACATTATCTGTATTCATTTCAAAACAGGCAAAAATAAATTCATATGTATGTGGATATTTGGTGATGATTAAACTTTATCCAATATGGATTTACCTATTTCACCAGCCTTACCAACCGTTCCCAAACCTCTATCAATTGTATCAAGTAGTCCACCTGCACCAGGTATCAATCCTGCAATTGGTTTGACCCTATCAATGATTTGTCTACCAACATTGACAACTGTAGGTAGCTTATCAACAACTCTCTGCGCGACATTCCTGAGTGTAGATCCCACTTTGCGGAATCCATCTTTTATCTTCCTGAAGATACCAATGCCCATTTGGTATATAAAAAAATGTGATTTCCTGGTTTTTTCCAAGGTACAAATGAAATATAGGAACGAAAGAGCTCACAACTTGATGTACGAGGCTGGTAATGTTATGGAGACATTCCAGAAGATGAGAAACATTATTAATACCAATGATGGTACCAGAAGCTTCTCATTTAGAACTGTTGATTGCCATGACCAACCAGCACCATTCCATCAAGGTCAGTACTCACAGATTTCATTAACGCACCCCGACCACTTTATTAGTGATGTTGATAAAGGTTTCCTCACATTCCACATCAAACTTGATTTGCAATTGAACACCGATACTGCTAAATTACAATTGATTGAAGATCCTGATAACCTCTACAAATTGTTTGTGGGATTCAAGTCCTCGAACCAATTATTCGACAGGCTGGAGATTCTCCATAACAATGTCAATGTTGGATATCAGCAAAATGAATGCATTCGTGAGGGCTTCCTATACTCAGTTTTGAAACCAGAAACCGAGAAGAAACGCCGCAGATTCGTTCACAGCTTATGGGAGAATGTTTCAAATTATAGTCAAACTCATGCAGGTGTTTATGTTAATCTCAATGATTTCAAAGCCAATGGGAAGACCACTACTGAATTCGATTTGAATATACCATTTGATGACTTGCTTGCATTGCAGGCATTCGATTTATTCCCCAATGGAATCATTGGTGATTTATCTATTAGATTCCAAGTCAGTCCAGCAGGTCTTGTATGGGCAGTTATTGATCCATATACGGTTGCTGAAGCGAAGGCATTCTTGGAAGATGATGATCATATTACAATGAAGCAGTTGGAGCAATTGCGTGAGATCAAGGCTCGTGGTAAACTCAAGAGGCAATTTACGCAAATTGGTAATGAAGCACTTATACCAGGGGTATTCGATAATACAATCAAATTTAAGTACAATATTTGTGCCGAACATGGAACTCCAGTTAATGATACACCAATTGAAATCACTTTCGAATTTACAGATGAGGAATATGAGAAATTCGGTATTAAGAAGACTATGAATTTAAAGGAGATTGCACGCCATAATCCCGATTACAAAGGTACTATTGAAGACTATATGACAATTGAAATCGTTGAAGAGAATAATGAACTTAAATATGAATCGCAACCGGCAACTCTCACCGTTAACCGAATGACTATCACTTTATGTAAATCCAACATGCAAGGATATGGTGTTTGTGAAGCCACTCGTGCGGGTATCGAATCCATATTACGTGAAGGACTGATAATTCCATCCCAAAAGGTAGATTATCATGCATTCCCAATTGCTGCTGCATCCAATGGAATCAAATCTACATTGAATATCCCATTAATAAATGTCACAAGCATGTCATTATTGTTCCCCAAGCATCACAACGATTTGACCGTATTTGAGAATCCCGTTTACCAAAATTGTTATTTGAATATTGGTGGTAAGAACTTCCCAGATGAGAATGTTAGTACCATTGGTGCTAGATTCTTCGAGAGTCAACTAACAGCTGGCGATTTGGATAGCATCACACTCCAATGTACTAAGGAATTTGAGGATAGCTTCACTATGCCCAAGAATGATGTTGATGGAAATAGATATAAGAATACATTGAGTGATGCCACATCATTTGTATTCAATGTCCAAACTGAGAGAGCATCTGCTGGATACTGTTATGATGGCTTAGATGGTGGCAAAGGTAATATCCAAATTCAAGTCAATGGTCAACCAATATTCACTGGCAATAATGATACATATTATAATATTATTGAACCAAGTGGAGCTGTTGTTAGACCACCACCTGTCCAACTCTGTTTATGCAGAGACACATACTTTAAGCTCTCACTCGATGGTCTTGAATATGTTGATGATGAATCACCAGCTGGCTCACAAGTTGACCCAGAAATGACTTAAGAAATATAGCAATTGGGGTAAAAATATTTTTGTGCTTTGGAAATGACTCTCCATAAGGCTAGAATTCTATCAAGTGAAAATGATGCTAGTGTTAAACAGGAGCAGAATGTGAATATTAAGATTGCTGCGAATAGACCTCCACCTGTACAACCAGTATCATACCCTCAAGTCCCACAGATGCAACCTCAAGTGCAACCTCAAATGGGATATACTGAAGGTTATCCTCAAACTGGCACCCAGGATGCAAATTTTACTACAGCCTCGACAACTGGTCCATATCCATCAGTTGCTCTAATAAACAATCCTCCTCTAGAACGTTCATTAGAACTTGACGGTGAGGATTTGGATACCAAAAATAAATTCCTCGAGATATTGCTGAGTATCTATGAAACGAATCCATTGAGGATGAACAACTATCTTGTGTGCCATAGCAACACATTGATGGAGCTCATTAAAATACTCACTAAGGCTGACAAGGTTGAGTTGGTTATAAATGAGGACAGTGGGTGTACGGGCTGTGTTTCAAATTCGAAGTACATGAAGATTGATAAGATATTGGTATCCAAAAATGGGGTATCCAATGAATTGAAATATGGATATAACCATGTATGGACCGAGCTCATAAGACACTCGATATCACTCAAAATTTGTATTTAAATTTTCATAAATGTCACTTGCAAGCGAGATCATCATGAATATATTATTAGGGTTGATACTAGCGACCAACATAATTGAACTACTAATATTGGTATCGTTTACTGCAGAGGATGAACCACCTGAGTTGACCGATGAGCTGAGACGCACATTATACGCCTGAAAAGCTTTATTTTTGATTAAATGTTGTATTATAAACGCCTGCAGCCAACTCTTTTTGATTATACATCTATCGAATTATCAGACAGTTCCAGTGGAGAGCCAATAGATTTTGACACATTTGAGCAGGAACTGCGTTCTATGTTCCAGAAGCAGCAACCGGTTTCCAAGAGGTTTGATGTTGATGAAGCTATGAGTGAGGCCTATTCCAAAAATAGGGATAAAATCACGAATGCATCCATAAGACCAATCGCTAACGGAATATATGCTTGGTACAATACTTTGAACATACTGGTAGCTTCTCAAGGCAAAGGTAAGAGTCACACAGTTATTCGTGATATCATTCAAATGAGTAGACTCAAAAATAACCCATTTCATATGATAGTCTATGTGAGCAAAAATGGTATTATAAATGATTCCACATTTGAATCTCAACGTGAACTCATCAACTTGCCCATTGAGGTTGTCGCTGATAGTAATGCTGAACGGTATTTGAAGGAACTCGATTTATGGAAAGAGTTGTATAACAAATATAGCTCAGTTGGGAAGATTATTGTCGATGAACAGAAGTTGCAGCAAATGTTTGAGTTCCTTCATATCAACAAACTTGGGAAACCCAATGTACCACTCAATACGATAATCCTTTGTGAGGATTTCATTAAGAGTAAGCTGTTGAAATCATCATACTTCACAAACTATATTACACAGTTGCGCCATAAGAATTCAATCGTTTACATCAATATCCAGTTCTTCAAAGGTGTGCCAACTGATTACAAAAATAATTGTACATCATTCTTCATATTCAATGGGTTCTCGCGACAGAAACTCAATTACATATATCAGCAGGTGAGCATACCTTGTGAATTCGAAGAGTTGTGGCAAAAATATAGAACCTTATCTGGACATGATTTCATATTGGTGAACACTGTTGAACACGATATGCAAGTTATATATAGTAAGATTTAGACAAAATCAATATCAGGGTCTGCTTCCAATACCAAATCTTGATGTTGACCAATGAATACATCAGGTTCCACAATATTGTATTTTTCACGTAATTTACCAATGAGATCCTTGGTGTTTATATTGGTTTTCTCAATCGAATAGTTGTAATACGGGCATTCCTTGAATTCATGTTTTTCGGTATTCCCATTTACGAAGAACTCATGCATGTTGATACTCAATTTACGTCTACTGTTGGATGTCAAATATATGTTCTCAAGGTTCATCTCCTTGAGCTTATCTGGGTAGAATCTAATGGTTTCAGTATTAGTCTGTAGTGATACATATAGGACCCTCGCAAGGTAAAGCGATTTCTTCAAACTGAATGGGAACTTGTCACATAATATTGCGAAATTACATTTTGAGAATTCATCAGGCTTTGATGATAGGGATATCAATGTGTTGATGTATTCGTAGACCTTGAAATGGGTTGTGGATGATTCCATTTGGTGGTGATAAAAAAATCAATATTCAAATTTAAAAATAGGTTTATTTTTGGGGTCGATGCGAATGCATAAATGCAAAAATAGTTAGGGGCCTTCTAAACTAGGGCAATAGTGGCGGTCATAAGTGAACATCTATATAGTCCCATGATGCTGACCACTTATTCCTAGTCATGAGTATCAGTTAGTATCACAGTTAGTGTCAATTCAAAAATAGTTAGATGGCCTTCTAAATTAGGGCAGTAATGGCGGTCATAAGTGGTCATAAGTGAACATCAATGTGACCCCATGATGCTGATCAATTATTCCTAGTTATGAGTATCAGTTAGTGTCAATTCAAAAATAGTTAGATGGCCTTCTAAATTAGGGCAGTAATGGCGGTCATAAGTGAATTTCTATCTGGTTGTCATCCGGAACACTCATCACTACTTACGTGTTGAATGTCTGTTCGAGTAAAAATATGGTTATAAGTAAATTTTCTCCCATGATTGAAGCAATAAGAATCATCGTCTGTATAGTCCAAAAAGTCGTCCAAAGAGTCTATTTTCTGATTTCCTAGCCAGTCCATTATCCTCTCAGCTTTATAATTTACTTTTTGTTGAGGGTCAGAAAGGCATCTACAAAATATCCGTATTTTATTGCTGGTATTCAGGACATCCCCATCATTACCTCTCAACAAATCGTCTATCGGCAAGTTTGTTTCCGATATGATATGATTTATTATTTCATCCGAGTTATTGTAAAGCAATTTACTTGTATTCATTTTTTATTTGGTAGAAAATGTCACAAGAACAGCCCACTCTCCTCCCTCTCAAAAACTGGCACGGTAGAAAAACTTTCGCCACACCTACTCTGAAACAACTGAAATCTCGTCTCCAATATTATCGAAGGATATTGAGCCAAACACCTCCCACGGACCCTAAAAAAATAGCAAAAAGAGAGAAGATTCAACGAAAATATGACAGAGATATGAAGGTAAGAAATCTGTTGAACAGAGCTGTTGGCAATCTTTACTCCTGAAAATTTTTTGTTATTCAAATAATGTCTGGAACTCTCCGACAAGCTCGTATACTGTCATCAGAAGCAAAAAGCAAGAACAATACATCAATTTCGCAAGAACAGAATACCAATATACAGATTACCTACCCTAATGTCCCTCAACTTAACACCGCAAAAACAGTCTCTCGAAGCAATTCGCTGTCTGATTTAAAGAACTACAATCAGCTTGACTCCCTCGAACAAAAAAATAAATTCCTTGAAATGCTTGTTTCTGTCTATGAGGACAATCCACTAAAAGTGAATGCTTATCTCGTTTGTAATACCACATCTCTCATGAATATGATTAAACTCTTGACCGACGCAGATAAAGTCGAATTAGTATTGGACGAAGATATTGCCTGTAATTCCTGTTGTTCCTCCGATAAATTGATATATATTTCGAAAATTCTCATAACGAAAAACAACAAGACAGAAGACATGAAATATGCCTACAATGACATTTACTCACAGTTCATCAAGTATGGCATATCGCTCAAAATAGCGGTATGACTGCAACAAAGTTGCCGGTATAAGTCTCAAAATATGTGTTTAAGATTTGAAAATAGCCAATATATGTTCGTTTATTTTTGCACTTACTTTGCCCACAATACTTTGTTGAATCTTTAAAGTCATGGCATAATCCTCGTCCAAAATTCTTCCGTCATATAGAATTACATCTCCTATTTGATACAAATTAGCGTCATCGACATAAAATAAATAGTCTCCGTGCGTTGCGAATTTGACGCATCCGTTTTCTGAATCTACCTCTACGATGACACCAACAAATTCCTTCCATGAACCGTCTATGATTACAGAGCAAATACAGTCTGTGGTGTCTTCTGCTGTCGAACTGACGAACATATTTTTTTGTTGGTCTCTTCTGTACACATGACCTGATAAAAATACTGGTTTTCCAATCTTATAGTCCGATATTTCTTCGCCCGCTTCTATCGGGGCATAATGAGTAATTGTATTTGAGCCGTTTGATGATATTTTGCCAGAAACATATAAATTTGAATCAATTGTTGTATTTCTTGCAGAACCAAACATGTGAAATGACTGAAATCTATGACCATCAACATATATAAATACTTCGCCAGTATCAGCAGCTTTTGAAGACCTATACATAAAGACAGAATTATATTTACTATCATATCCAAAAGTAATTAAAGCAAGAGTATTAGCATCAATAGAACTAAAGAAACTTGCAATATTACTTTCGGTACTATTAACCGATAATGAACCATCATCATTTTTTGCTACATATTTAGTCAAATCGACAGGTTCTGGAATTTCTGTTTTTAATGCGTATTTTCTTTCTGCTGTTGTTTTTGTTTCATAGTTTGACAAATCGACAGGTTCAGGAATATCTGTTGTCAAAGCAAAATTGTTCGACACATATCTTGCCGAATAAGTGTTTTTGTCTGTTGGTTCGATATTTTTGGTTATTGAACATGATAAAATTTCCGGTGTTTCACCAGTTCCTGGATTGATTAATTCATGGCTGTGATACAGAATCCAAATACCAGAACTACTTCCTTCCATACGCATTATCTGAGAGGGTTGATCATCATCATCGTCATTGTATGAATAATCTACATGAACATAATGAGCCGTATAAAAATTGTTTGATGAAACAATATCCAGTCCATATTGCTCAATCATTTCATGATATTTGTCGTAATCCAAATCAGGAATTGTATTATTTTCAATTTTGAATTGAATTGTTGTTTGTCCCTCAATAATTTCAGGAATCTCACTTTTTACTTGGTCAATAGCACGGGTCAAATCTGTTTTCTGAGCAAAATTATTTTTTACGAAATTTATATTTGGAATACAATATTCGTCATAAACTTCAGGTTCATATGAATAACTTACAGACTCTAGGTCCACAACATAATTTCCATTATATCTGAATGTTCCACCGTAATAGAAAAAGTATATAGAAAAAGTATTTTCGCCTTTCTTGTAATGATAATATTCCGCGTCTTCACTATCATACAAATATTCTCCTGAAATATCTTCGTTATTACAAGAGCCTTTCACAAAAAGTGATGATTTCTTTAATATGTTGCATAAATCTCTATCCAAATTTGTTATATAAGTTCTTTTATCCTCATCATTTGTTGTTCCATTTACGAATTTTGTAGCGATTGATAATTCTTGACTTATTTTCTCAGTTGATAATATATCTGTTTTTAACACATATTTTCCATCCGCTTCTTCCTTTGAAATATATCCCGACAAATCGACTGTTTTGAGCTGTTTCATATGATTATCTATCAATTTTTTGACTGCCTTTGCTGTAATCAATTGTTTATTAGTCAGTTCTTCGCCCAACAAAATCGGTTTCTGTTCTCTTGTCATCGACATAATCCAAGCAGCTGAAGGACAATTTTCTGCATATACATCTAAATACGGAACATTTATTCGAAAATCTTCATACTCTCCGTCTATTTTAATCTCCTCATTGTCATCAACTCCATAGCAAAGATATCGGAAACATTTCTTGTCAAACGCCTCTATTTCTTCAATAAATTCCAGCGCGGTTCGAATCTCTCTTGGAGCAGCAAGAACATCAACGTCCCGAACTATCGCCTCCGCTCCTTCCGAAACCTCTTCACCAGCAAAACAAAAGCTTTTTACCTTTGATATTCCCTTTGCCGCCAACGATAAAAGCGCCTTTGGACCGCCCACAAAATTTACTGTGGCACCAGCTATACACACAACATCTTTGATATAATTAAACCAATTTGTCTTGTTTTTCATATCGTTTAGTTGTTTTTGGAGGTTTGAATAAAGATTTTGCAGCTCAGATATTCTATTATTTGCTATATCTACTGTATTTCCCAAAGAATTTAGAACAAAAAGATGAGACTCAATATTTTCCCCAATAACGACGCCAGATGTCTGTATATTACAGTTTGTGTATAAAGTACTGCATGCTTCAGGTCTTGGTACGACAGAATAATACCCACATCCTGCTAGAAACTCAAAAGTATTTCCTCCTTCTTTATATGAAACATCTGGTATCGGAAAAATTACTTCTTTGTCAGAGGGCATATAAAGTATCAGTCCATAAGGAGGATTCCCAATATCTATTCGGCTATTGTAGTGGAAAGGAATATATTTATAACAATTTTCTGAAACAACTTTATAGCACGATTCTGACTCATAACTACTATGAGAATACCCAAATTCAGAGGTATATTCTATTCCGTTTATATTTAGACTTGCCGAAAAATTGCATGACTCTTTCTTGGTACATTTCAGTAGAACACTCCAATATCCGTCTTTATCTTCGTATTTTGCCACTTCGCAATCGTTAAATGTACAAAGTCCTTTCTCAACAATGACTTCAAAAGGATTTTTGTCGGTATAATTATGTATCCAATTCCTTAGGACGTATCTATTTGTGTCGTTTTGCTCAATGAAAATTCCTTGATATGTATGCTTGAAGAACTCAGTTTCTCCTTTGATTGATTTGGAGCCAGGAATATTGTATGACAAATTATTGCCGACCCATTCATTATTTTGCTTTGTGAGTTTGAAATCTGTGCCAAATACCTCATCATGGAACTCAAAAGTTTGTCCATCTAAGAGCTTGTCAAATTCTTCGGTTCCGGGAATATAGCCCCAATCAGCATAATAATACTGTTCATTTTCTGTGCAGCCATAAGACTTCATCTCATAGAAATTCGGTAAAGGAGAAGTATAAAGTTTGAGACAATTTTCTGCATCGACATTATTACATTTGATATTTATGAGTCCAGATTCTTTGTTTGAAATATATTGCTTCACCTTTCCTGTAAAGTTTATTTTCATAAAACCAGAAGTAAAGAGGTCAAAAGGATTGTCAAGAGATTCCTTACTCATATAAATTCTGGCAGATAATTCGTTTTCAATATAGGAAATTGCGTTATTTGAGTCAATTTTGGGATTCGTAAATTTGCCGTTTTTTGCGTCTATTTTTGCTTCACCAGACGTTGAACAGTTTATTGTAAAAACATTTCCTGAATAGTCAGACGGTATATCAATTTTAATTTCCAATATATTGTATTCGTCATTTTCTGCTTTCGACAAGGAGTTTAAGTCAAGGGAATAGGCGTCAAGACCATCTTCATATGATAATTCATTAACTGAGCCAGGGGACATTTCCAAAGAAGTTATTCGTTCTTCATGATTGATTAATTGAGATTTCAGAGAGATTCCTCCCAAATTTATATCTCCTCCAACGGTCAAATCTTGTTCGATATCAGCTGTTTTTGCGTTTATTTCATCACAATTTATTGAGGAAGGATTCTTTGAACCACCCATAAATGCACCGTCTAAAGCGTTCTGTTTAGTCAGTATTGCGGTCATTTTATAATAAATAAATGCCCAAGACATACTTCATTACCAAGAAATACAACAATATTTTGCCCTCAGAATTCACAAATTCATTGAATAAACGATATATTTCCTTCCAATTTTGTCGAGCCACCTGTAATGGATATCTGGACGGAGAAACAGAAATGCACGCTTCATTTATTCAAAGAGATGAGTACGAAGATTCTCTTGTCTGGTATGCTAATTTGACTCCTCCGGACGATAATAGGAAATACGAATTTGTCGGGACAAAAAGAGAGTTTAGGATATGGTTCACTGACGCTGAAGGAAACGAAATAAAGCCTGACAATTTCACTGTTTTCTTGAAGTTAGAGTACTGAGGATTCAGCATTGAGGATGTGCAAATATTAAGTCATTTATGGCTCTTTACTGAGCATGTGCAAGTATTGAGTGCAAAAAAATATTTGTTAGTTTAGATATTTTTAAAGTATTGTTCAATCAAATCGTGAAGCTTAGGTAAATGCTCTATCCTGATATCAACACAATTACCTGAATTTACGATTTTGTAATCATCTGTACCAAACGAGGATTTAATAATTTTTTTGATATTAAGGTTGGGAGTCATTGATATAGGAAGGTCATCTTTGAAATAAAATCGTTCGGTTTCATTATCATGATTAACTACCTTTCTCCAAGTAGATTTGTGGCGGCGAACGAGATGGAGCCTTATAATACCTTCTTTATTGATATCCTCTTTGAAAATCAAATAACGGTAATCATTTTTGTTGTTATCAGGTACTGCACGTGGTTTGAGTTCATCAATTTGTTGCTGTTGTTGTTTGCGTTCACGTTCAAATTGGGAATCTAAAAGTTTGGCGATATAGATTGCATATTTTCTACTCGCCCAGCACGCAAAATCATTAACAAGAAGTCTGTGAATATATGTTCCTTGAAGTTGTGGTAGTTCAATATTTGGTCTATTTTGTATCAAATCATCGGGACAGCAATTTTGCTGTTCGCATAATTCATCAATGATTTCTTTTGTTTCGACTAATTGTTTCCATCGATATGCTTGTTTGTTGGATTTACAGGCAATGATGATGCTTTGAGCTTGATACATATCATCTTTAATTGAATGTATGATTCTTAGGTGTGCATTGTATTGAATGAATTCATAGTCATCATTAATTTGTTCCACGTTTATTGAAGCCATTTGCGTTGAGGATAAAAAAAATATTTAGAATAAAGATTTAAACAATTTACTCTTTTCCTGCTGGTACTCATATTTATTCGTAGCCTTGTGGAACGCCAGTCTGATAATATTCGACTCCATTAACGCTCCAAGTGAAATATGTATCAGAACAAATCCAAGCTTCTGGTGACGGAGGATGCATGTTGGGATATTCTGGGTCGGGAATAAAGTATGTGTCATCATCGCCACGATACATTGGCTGACCTCTGAACGTAACGGTTATTGAGGTACTTCCAGTATCTATTCCGTCAAATACATAGCCTGCATTGCTCCTTTCGAGTTGGAAATTTATGCCAAAAGATGTTCCGTCTGAGCGGCAATTTGAATATCTTTTTCCTGTTGCTGGGTCGTTTAATGGTTGTGTGAAAGAGTCTTCAAATTCTTGTGTGGCTTCTAAGGCTCCATCTAGTTCGTTTGCGATAAGTTGATGTTGATAAAATCTTGCAGCACAAGTATTGGCAAATTCTGTGTGTGGATATGTTCTTTTATTGACTACAAGCTGGACATTTTGATACATAATATTGTCGAAACAAGTAATGTCAGCAGGAGATTTTGGAAACATCATTGTGATATTTGTCGCATTTCTCAATGGAATTGACTTACTGATTTCGAGACCGTTTACTTTGGCAGTTCCTTCGAATATTTCTCTTGTCAGTTCCTGAGATGGAATTAATAAAGGAGTCTGTAATTCTCTGACAAGTCCTTGATAAACATCTGGTTTGAGACCAAAACCTGCCAAATTTGAACGACCTAATTGAATAGTTCCTCCAAGGACATCTAAAGTAATTTTCTCTGTTTTGAGATTTATGTTGTCCGATTTTGTTGTGGCAAGTAAGGCGCCTTTCAATTCACTTTTGATAATTTTGACGGTATCTCCTGGATCCAATGGTTTGTCTGGATTAGCTGCTGCGATTAATTCTGCAAATTCTTTTTTATTGACATCATCTCTTGAAACTCCATATTTTGTAAATTCTTCGTCAGTATATCCGAAATCAATTATTGGATGTTCCAAAACATCGTCATCATATACATTTGCGCCTTTGTATCTTTGGTACTCGATATGAAGTATTTGGGAAGGAGTTGGTTTGGCAGAATAATGAGACACTATAACAGACGGACGGCCTATTTGTGTGAATTTTCGTGAGATTGGGATGACAGCAGGCATTTCTTCAGCAATTTCTTTGTCTTCCAAAAATTGTAGAGTTTCCTTAACGATATTTGGATTGATTTGTGCCCAGACAAGAGCGCGTAAAGATGTTTTGACCTCTTCTTCTATCTCTCCACAAATTGCGTTTGGATATAACTGCCATGCCTGAAGAGCCAGTTGGTCGACAAATGGAATGGTTAATTCAATGGTAAATTTATGTGGCTGACCGTCAGCAATATCCTTTAAATCGACATAACAACCGCAAACAGATGGGGAGAATTGACTGACATTTTCCCAAGTTGAATGAGAATATTTTGATGTTGCTTTTGCATCACGAGGTTTGATGGAGTTATAGGCGAAAGATTCTCTTTGGAGTTCGTCTTGTCGATATGAACCTAAGAGTTTATCATTTATCCAGAAGCGACAATCTTCATAAAATTCTACAGCATTCTTGAATCCGACAAATATTTTCATCAATCCGTTTGTGTCTGCAGATACGTCAATAGGCTGGGACAATTTAATGATGAAATCAAGGAGAATTGTGGTAAAAGACTTCTCAATTTGGGTGATTGTATGGCCGGAATGAGATAATTTGATACGCGTTTTTGTGCCGACTGGGAGTGGGGCGTCTTTGTCTTTGAACTCTTCCATGACGAAAGAAAATGTATTGTCTCCTCCGTTTCTTTGAATGAGATTTCGTAATTTTGACTGGAAAAATGAGAGAACATCGCCTTCATCATTTCCTAAATTTTTGGTCTGTGCGTTGTAGTAGGTCATTTGATTTAATATAAAAATGACAATAAAGGAGTTGTAAAGTTTGTTATATGAACATTTTACTTAAAAGGAAATGGCATTCGGAAGTTGGTTTAAAAACATCATTAACGGAGCAAAAAATGTAATCGGAAAAGCATTACCGGTACTGAAAAAAGGTGCTGAAATCGTGTCAAAAGTCGCTCCAGTACTTGGCGGGGCGATTGGTGGACCTGTAGGAAATGTAATCAATAAAATAGGCGATTATGCTGGAAAATTTGCTGGAAATAAGGCGTTGGGAGTAAACGGCGCGGGGATAAGACAGACAAATAATAGTTGGTCTCAGCAAATTGCAGGGCCAACAACTAATCCAGGAAGATTTGATATTCCTTTGTTGAAATGAGTAAAAGAGAATGATATTAAGTGATTTTTATTGAAAAGGAAATGAACGACATCAAAGTAATTGAGCCAATCTCAAAGCATACGAAAGAGTTTGATACAGTTGATGAATTCAATTTATACTATAACAAGAATAAAGAAGAGATGGATAAACTTACGACGCATAAACTCAATAAATTATATCTCATAAAAGGGTATCGAATAACTAGAATCAAGAATGTGTTGAGCCTCAAAAAAATGAAGCAAAATGCACAATATGATATTGACAACGAGCTGGATGAACTAAAAAAAGAGATACAGCAAATGAAAGAGACAATAAATAACATCATACATTTCTTAAATCCTCAGACTGAAATTGAGGTTTCTCCCCCCTCTGATACCTGTACAATTAGACAGGAATGAGAATCTGGATTGTAATTTTTTTCTTCAGACAGTTGCCTATACAAATTGTATAACTCCTCAAAGTCCAAATTACTTGCTGATTGGGAATAAATATAGTGTAGCTGTTGACGGTTGAAGCAAGGGAAAACGAACAAAGTTGTAATCTCATTTTTGATATGTGGTTTGATGCCTTTCCATCCTTGAATCAATAAAAAGTAGGAAATATTTGTGTGTCTGCATCTTCGGAGCTGTTGAGAGAAAAACGATTCTTCGGACGAAAATAATTTGTTATTTGAGATGTCATCAAAAAGTATCAATGTATGGAGGAAATCTTTGCTGAAATCAGTAATGTGAAGGACCTTAAACATATCATTTTTTTGTCCATCATCTAATCGTTCCTCCAAATTTTCTCGCTTGACAAGATAGTAGAGGTTCTTTGCAGCAATTAATTCTGTGATAAAATCGACTGCCATCTTCTCGGAAACGGTAATATATGGCATTTTGATGAGGTGTTTGAGAGATTGGAAACTCCTATCATTTTCGTCACCATTTTTCGTGATATAGATTAGTAAGTGGTGTGTGTCGAGCAGGCCTATTTTGATAATTTCTTGAAGAGCGATGACAGTTTTTCCAGAATTTTGTTTCCCGACAATTACATTTACAGAATTGTATTTGATATGAATATCATCGTGAATTGGTTCGATTAATGCACCCGATAAATTATTTGCGTTTTGTTTCAAAGTTTCTGAGACAATAGAATTTACTTGCTTGGCAAGGTTGGGCATACCAACGACTTTTAAACTCATTTACTTCCCAAAAGACTGCAAAAAAATGTTTAGGAGTGATATGTTTAATTCAAGAATGCTCTATCATCTTCTGCGTCCCATTCACCATTACGTTCTTGATTATATTCTGCGTCAATACCATCATGCCATTCACCTCCTTCATCATCATTTTGATGGTCGTACTGCATGTTCTGCGGTTCTTGTCCAGTATATCTATCATGTATCAAATTTTCTCTTTCACGTTCATTGACTTCTTGAGCTGATGCGACCATAGCATGTCCGAAATCATTATAAATCTTATTTCTGAGTTGTGCTCTTTGTTCAGCAGTCCAATGATTTCCGTTAGTATGAAGAACATGTAATAAAAGGCTTGAAACTTCTGCATCAATCATTCGTTTTCCTTCACTCTTCTTACACCATTTCTTGAACTCTTCTGATTCTGTTGAAGTGAAATGACGTTTTTGAGCAACAGTATTAAGTATATAGTGTTTCCATAACTTTGACGTTGCCATCATGATTAGTCTTGCCTTGAATTTAGGAGTGATATCGAGTATGTTTTGAGTCCTAAGAGCGTTAATAACATCTTCAACAACATGACTAACAACATAATCGCGGAATCTAGCAAAGGCATTCTTTCGCTTCTCCTTAACGAAACTGTACCCATCTAACTTGTAATCTCTCCATGATTCAGGCATTGTGTAGCCAGTCATTTCACCTAAATGATGTGGATTTCCGTTGAGGTCATTATTATAAGAATAATTCAATTTCTCCTTGAGATATATTGGAACAGTGATTGATTTTCCGCCATGTTCATTCCTATATTGTTTTCGAGCCTCTGCGTCATAATCTGTATAGAAATAAAATCGTGCAGGCCAATCGGACTTTGCTGTTGTGTATCCATTAATGTATATTGGATGGTTGCTGCCATTTTTAATAATAATATCTGGAATATTATCTCCGTTAACATCTTCGTCCGATACAGACCATGGGGCGCTATTAGGATTTGCTGCATTTCTTTTATTAACAATATCTTGAGCTCCAGTATAGGTCATCGCCTTCCTTCTTCTTTTGATGTCTTTTTTATTGTCAAGAACGATATCCCATAATGCATTCATTCCTTGTTTTGGTCCACCAACTCTACCGACTCTTTGTCGTGAATGCCTTAGTGATTCAATCGCTATTCTTTGAATTTCTTGGACATTGTTTGCTATTGCATTGATATCTACAGGATTTTGAGCAAAAGAATTGTAATAATCGACTAATTGTTGTAAATTTACTTGTTGTGCCATTTGATTTTGAAATAAAATTGTATTATTATTGTTGTTATTTTGAGGTGTTGACAGCTCTACTGACCCTATCTCTGTTAGTGAAGGCGTTTGAGGTGTTGAAGGAGGTCTTCTCAATTTGTTTAAGGGATTTAATTCCGGAAAAGTCTCTCCTGCTCCAAGTCTAAAGAAAAATCCTGAATGCTCTTGAGGCTCCCTATGTGAAGTTTCTGGAGGACTTGATGGAGGGACAGAAGGAAGAGGAATAACGTTATTATCGCTAGAAGGAATTTCCCTATTTGAATATACTCTATCGACAAAATGTTGAAGACTTTCAAGATTGATACGCCTAACATATCTATGATCGATGTTGTCATTTGCGGCAAAATTATGAGAGTTGAGTAAATTTATAGCAGTACGAATAATATTTCTTGGAAATTTTTTCTTGTTATGCGAAGCAAGGGTTCTTCTGTCGACTCTCTCCGATAATTCTTCGTAAAATGGGGCAGTATTTTGAATCCAAGAACTGAATCTATAATCGCTTATATCCACTAAATCTTGTTGAAAAATTTGATTATGTGTTTTTTTAACTGTTGTTGAAAATTTGATTATGTGTTTTTTTGCTAAATTTATGGCTTGGAATGTTTTTAGCATAGAAGACCACCTGATTGGCGTAAATGATGGTATTTTACCAATTTCTCTCTGCGATGCAAAAGCTGTCCAGTTTGTTGACGATGCAAGATGCCCTGCTAATTTAAAAATAGGATTAAGCAATGGTTTTGCAGCATCAATGAAAGATCCAAGCAATGTATGGAGCATGTGAAGAATGCATTCACAGCTCCATATACCAATATTTGCAGCAGCACATGTCATTACTGCTTGAGAGTCCGAAACTAGACTTTTCACCCTTCCCATTATAATAACTCAGACCGGGTCCAAAAATATTTCACTTATAGAATTCATTATCAAATTTTCATTTTCTGTAAATAGGGCAGTTTTTGATGATCTTGAAGATATATTACTCAAATCTTTATTATCAAATGACAATTGTTTATTTAAACTGTGCCTGTCTCAAATTGAATTAGGCCTAATACAAAGTTTAGAAACATTAAAACGTATTTTGATTTTTTTTGGTGATATCGAAGAGTTGCCATATAGTTTAAAATATAACTTAGTTTTATTGATAGTAAACATTTTTAATAAAACTAAAGAAAATCTTCTTGAATGTATTTGGGAAAACCAAGAATTAGTTCATGATATAATTAATAATGATGATATTCAAAATGATGATTATAACCATCTTATAATTGCTATAGATTTTGATATAGCTTTAAAAATAAAAACAGATGATTATAGTTATTTACATGAACAGATTATTGAAATATTAAATGAAATTTAATAATTAATTTTTTTTTTATTAATATTAGAAATTGATTCAACGAATTGAATCAATCGTTGAATTAACATTAATAACGGGTAAAAAGTGTCATTTTAAAAGACGATCAAATTCAACGACCATTTATTTGTTGACGTTGACGTTGAAAAAACGAAGTGAACGTTGTCAACGATGGCGTTTTAAACGGTTTCTCGTTGATCAATTTCTTCAACGTTGACCAACACTGATTCCAACATCAATCATTTATGAATCACAAATAAATATCATTACAGTTATTGGCAAATCCTGATTCAAACAATCAAAAATCCAAACCATTAATTTTTCACCAGATTCACAACTTCTAATAATTGAAAAAGAAGCATATTCTTTTTCTCCAATTGAAAAACTTTTCATTCCACCACAAATCAAAGAGATATGTGAAAAAACATTTTGTTTTTGTCATGAACTTGTTACAGTTGAAATCCCACCAAATTCAGAGCTACAAAAGATACAAAAAAATGCTTTTTTATCATCGATCCTTGTGCTCTAAAGAAAAATAAATAATGAAAAACAATTTGTGATTTTTATTTTTCTTTATGATTTGAATACCATAAACACGTTTAACCATAAATATTGAATTTTCGTAACTTCTAAATAATCTATAAAACTATCATTGAAAACTCGAATGAAAAAGGTTAAAGAAATATGAAGGTTGTATATAAAATTAGGTTTAAATAATGTGAAACAAACGTTAGTACTAAAATTACCCAATGTATTTAACTACTTCATAATAGTATGTCAGCTAAGAAAGAAAATGGCTTAGTCATTGAAAATATGCTAATAATAAAGTCGAAATCATTAATGATTTCAAAAAAAATGATGAATCAACTTAATAAAGTTCTTATTAAATTCAAATAAACGTCATTATTATTAGTTTCTTGAAAATTACTTCAAAATCATTAATGATTTCAAATGATAAAATAGATATGTTAGAATGTTTTGGAAATTAATGCCAAAGCTTGTGTTATCAACAACTGATGTAACTTTATAACGTTCACCAGATGTTTCGTTATTGAGACATAAAGATAATGATCTAATGAGTTCATCAGTAGCTTCAATGCATTCATCGAGTTCATTCACAATCAATTGATGTTGAACGAATCGACCATCATATTTAGTTTCAAATTCAAGTCAACTAGATGACGTGGAATCATAAGAATAAAGTTTGTTGCATTTCATAATGGAATAGTTTTGAAACACCAAGTCCACTATTACCTTTAGCTGATCCTTCAAAGATTTCTCTGGTCAATTCTTGAGATCGAAAAATGAATGGAAATTTTATTGCTTCATACAATTATTCCATAACATCTGGTTTAACACCAAAAACAGCACAATTAGTTTAGCAACAATAATGGTTCCAGTATTTGCCAATTGAAGAGTATTATATTTAACTATCCAAATGTTTATGTTACCAGCTTTAGATATTGTTTTGGATTGCGTATTTAGATCATCGGCAGCAACAGGTTGCTGATCATCAACTAATTCTGACTCAATTTTATGGACAATTTTTGCTGGACGTTCATTTAGAGTAAAGTGTGAAGTAATTGGCATGTACCATTAAGTAATTGTATTCACCATCTGGATCATAATCAATAAATTTCAAAACATCAGTAACTGAAGAGGGAATAACTTAACACCAAACTAAAAAATCTAACGATGTCCTGATTTCTTCTTCAAATTCGCGCAATATATGATTTGGATAGAGCCTCCATGATTGTAATGCTAACTAATCAGTAAATTTAACGTCAACTGATTGACCTCTTTCAAATTTAGATAATGGAATGTATACACCACATTCGCAAGGAATGAAGTTCATTACTTTTTCCCATATAGAGTGCACATGCGGGTTAGCAGCTTTGGCATCACTAGCTTTGATAGAATTGTACGCAAATGATTCTCTAATGAGTTCATCTTAACGATATGTATCGATAAGCTTTCCGTTAACCCAAAATCTAGCATTTTTGAATCCAATACAGATTCTATTCAAACCTTATGTATCAACTGTGCTAATAGCACCTTCTTCGATATCGTTTTGAAATTTTACCTTAAATTCAACTACTGCATTAACAAAACCTTTTTCGATTTGGCTAATTGTAGGACCATTATGTGTCAACTTTGAACGAGTTTTTGTTCCGACTGGCATGGATACATCTTTGTTTTGAAATTCTTCTGTAACAAATGAAAATGTGTTAAATCCACCATTTCGTTAAATCAAGTTTCTCAATGTATCATTGAAGAAATATAAAATATCTCCTTCGTCATTTCCACTATTTTTGAACTGAGCATTCTGATAAGTCATTTAGATTTACATAAAAAAATTATAATCAACAACATCAAACTACCAACTAGCTCAAGAACTTGATTCTCTTACCACACACAAGCTAAACAAGATATAATATATCAATGGATACCATATAACGAGAAACAAAATGCATCATTTTACAAAGCCGCAGTAAATACCAATGCTTCTTTTAAGCGTCTTTCTTGATGCACTATTGTAAGCTCACAATATTCACCATCTGCACAAATAACATGAATCACAGTCTCTCTTTTATAATTTCTCTCAATGGAACAGTAGCATGTAGTTAATGAATACCATGCAAGAACCAAAAAAGTATATTACATGCCAAATGCATATTTTTGATATCCTACTTCCTCTACATTCCAGCAGAACGATTGATGAGCGTGAGGGAGTACTCGCTTTTATTGATCGTAATAATCATAATTTGGATTGTCATTTTCTTCTAATATCTGTTATAACTCATTTGAATTAAGTATAGGTCTTCCATTGCTTTTTTTTCTAACTTTATATTTATGAGACTGGTATTTATTACGGTAAAATTTCTTTTAATACGAGTCTGGTTGAGTTGTGCAGGTGGACTAACACTGACAATGAAGACTAGGATATACAACTTTTTCTGCTTTCGTTATTGATAAATGTATTATAATTTTGGAATGGTGGTATTTTTTGAGTAGATTTGCAACTTTGACTTTAGAACATTCATATAAATTTCTAATTATTTTGTAAAAAATAACTTTTTATTAATGAGTTTTCAAAAAGTCAATTAGAAAAAATGATCAATAAAATAAACAAAAAGTTTCTAAATAATTACTAAAATTTTTATTTGAAATATTTGAATGAGTCAAATATTTTTCTATATAATGATTGACATTTACCAAATTAAAGATATTCTTCCCAAATCTTAAGATAATAGTAAAATATTTTGGATTTTCGTTTAGTTTTAAAACCCCGCCATAAAATTAAAATTGATAAAAATCTTATCAAAAAGTTATTCTTTTTAAAAGCGGCAGCCGTTAAGCTCTAACAAATTGAAATGGATAGTGCACTAGCTCCAACGCGAGTGAGGAGAGCTCAGAGCAACCAAACAGCAAGAGCTACGTGGACAGAAGAAGAAGATAAGAAACTTATTAAGATTGTGTCACAATCGTCTAGCGTTGCATGGAGCGCGATAGCGAAGTTTTTTCCAAGTAAAACAGCGCCACAAATTGCAGGTCGATGGGAAAAAGTATTAAATCCTTCATTGGTAAAAGGCTCATGGACTCGAGAAGAAGATGAAACTATCATTAATTATGTCAAACATCATGGTGACAAAGATTGGGCGAAGCTCGCTGTCTTGCTACCAGGTAGAATTGGAAAACAATGCCGTGAACGATGGAAGAATCATCTCGATCCTTCTGTCCAAAAAACAGGATGGACTGAGGAAGAAGATCAAAAATTAATCGAGTATCATAAACAATATGGAAACGCTTGGACAAGAATTGCCTCATTTTTCAATGGAAGAACAGATAATTGTGTAAAAAACAGATGGAATAGTACAATTAAAAGGAGACTTGAAAGAATGGAAAACGGCGAACCTCTTGTTTTAAAGAGAGGAAGAAAGCCAAAAGGATATAATGACATACCGAGACCAGACTTTACAGAAACAGTAAATGAATCTTCAGCAAATTCAACAACACCAGCATCTTCTCCGATGCATATGCCAAAGAATTTGATCGAGCTGGTTCCAATCACGGCACGTTTTCTTCCCATACAAAACAAAGGATCAGCAACATCTTCTGTTGTTGAAAATAGAGAACATCTTAAGGAAATGCTTAAAGAACTTGCTTAATTTTTTGTAATAATCAAATAAAAAATTCGTTATATGTGAGGATTTCTGATTTCTTTTTTTTACCCCTTTTTTTGCTGAGATTGAATTATTATTAATAGAAATTGAACAAAGCGATTTTTGGAGTTTCAAAAATTTGATTCTTCGTGATGTAGAAGTTTGCTAACATGTTTTATATGATTTTGCGATTAATATTGATTTCTTTCATGAGTGAAATTGGATGAAAAATTCCAGATTCACTTCAAGATAAAGTTGTCAAAAAATTGACCTAATAACAATTGGTTCATCTGCAATATGAATTTTCGTTTATACAAATAGCAATGTTTTAAATCGAACTATTTTTCTTTTAAGTTTATCAATTCAAACCTAGCGTAGGATAAGTTTAAAATGGACAACAAATAACAATTTATGTACTCCGACCAAATAAACATTCAAAATATCATTAAATCTTTAATACAACAACAAACAAAGCGAATAAAACATCAATGATTCATGTTTACTATTAATAATAATAAAAAATATAATAATATAATAATATATACATCATAACAAAAACATAAAAAAAATTTTTTTTGATCTAATTCTAATCATCCATTTTGTAAAGAGAAGATTCGAAGTTTGAACCTTCAAGAAGCAAGGCTTGTGCAGCACTAAAAGATTCCACGAGAGCTTCCACCTTCATTACTTTAGCTGCGGATTCAAATTGATGAAGAAGTTCACGAACTCTCTTCAATATTCTGACTGCTATTCCTTCAGTAAAAGAATTACTTGCTGTACTCGAAATTGCGTCATTTAAAGACTTTTTTTCGAGGAACATGTAAAGGAAATACATCATTCTTTTCTTTGGCAATTCACTCTTACGAAGTCCGAGATCTTGTTCTATCTTTCTATAGTCGCTTAATTTTGACTCCATTTTGCTCCAGAGCTCGATAATGAAAGGAGTTTCAGGTGATTTAATTTTTGGCTGGGATTCAACAAAACAAGAGGCAGCAATACAGATTTCTGTACTGTTTAAATCAACAAAAAAGCCGGAAAATAAAAGTTCAACAATTGGTAGCGGATCTTCAACATGTAAAGAAAGAGCTACTGTTCCTTTTAGGCTAAGAACAACTCCTTCGTTTGTAGTATAATTTAATTGCTGGAAGAGGCTTTTGTAAAGGTCAATTTCTTTCTGAGAGGGAGGATTTACTATTTCATCCAACATGTGTTGAATTTTGATTTTTTCTTCAATGGAGGAACATAATTCAACGTAATCTCGTTTTATGTTTTTGCTCTTGTCTTTTTTGGTAAGATTTTCTACAACTTGGTCGAATTCGATTAAAACTTTTTTGGCATTTTGACTGATTTTTGATTTATCAAGTTTAAATAGAGGAACGCTACCATATTTCTTTCGGACTACATCTATAGGCCCAAGGATACGAGCTACACTGGAGAGGCCGTTAATTGTTTCTGATTGGGAAATTGTGATACTTGATATGGCGCAAATTGAAGAAAATGGGAATTTTATGGATGCAATAAAAGAGTCTTTGGGAACTGAAGAAGGAATGTTTCGTTGATTGCTGTCTTTGGTGGCTGAAACAAAAACGTTAATTGTTGAACCATATTCAGTTGTATTAACAACAGACCAACCCCATTTAACGTCATCATGCACAATGTAAACAAGCCTTCCCTTTTTAAGCGTGTCTTTAATGAAAGTAGGTGCTAAAGCAAAAGTAACAATTTGTTTAAGAAGAGTTGCATACTTCTCGAGTTCTGCAAAGTCGTTGTTTGTTTCATTTTCATTTGTGCTATTGTTATTTTCTGTGTTATTCAAATTTTCAGAAAAGTGAAGTTCACTTTTTTCTGAATCTGAATTTTCACCATTAAAAAGTTTCCATAATTTTTTACGTAAATATGGAATTGATTTATTATTAAGGAAGTAAAGAAGAGACTTTCGTAAAAATTCATGTGGATCATAATGCATTTGAATACAAGATAGAATAAGCGATGATGTTACTCTCATTCTTGAAACTAATTTTTCAGGACTAGCACCAACAATATTAGACAATATTTCAGGACTATCACCTTTTGAAACAAATATATAAACATTTCCATGCTCATCAAAGCCTCTTCTACCTGCTCTTCCAGCCATCTGTAAGAATTCAGATGCTGTGATTGGACGAAAAGAAGTTCCTCCCCATTTAACAAGTGATGCAAACATTACAGACCTCGTTGGAGCATTGACTCCTAATGCAAACGTTTCTGTTGCAACAAGAATTGGTAATTTTCCTGCTGAAAATAAAAGTTCTATTGTTTCTCTAATAATTGGTAATATTCCACTATGATGAACTCCAACACCGAGCATGACAAGATTCCTTATTTTTTCAAATTGTGGACCTTTCTTGGTTTGAGGATCCCAATCTTCAGCTGCAGCGTCAAAAACTTGAATTGCATCATCACCAAATTCTTGAAGGCCACTCAAATGCTTAGCAATTTTGAAACAACGACGTCGAGAAAGGCAGAAAATAAGCAATGGAAATTCGCGTTTTGAAACAATGCTATTAGCAAGATTAGCAATCTCATATGGTGGTGGATCATGGGCAATCGTTGAATTCTGGGAAACAGATCCAAGTTCATTAGTTGTTGCACAAATTGCTGTAAGTTCATTAGTTTTTAAAGGCTCATCTCCCTCTTTTATTAATATCGGTGATCCACTCTCCTTAATAGCATATATATGTAATGGAACTGGTCTCCTCTTTTGGTAAATACAATGTATAGGCTCTTTTCGTATAATTGATAACCATGTAGCTAAATCGTAATAATTTGGAAGAGTTGCAGTGAGAAGAACAAATCTCACATTTGGTGGAGATGCAATTATGATTTGTTCCCAAACAACACCACGCTGCTCATCACTAAGATAATGCGCTTCATCAAGAATAATATATTTAACTTTTTGAATATATGATGCGTAAAGTTCGGAAAAAAGCTGATTCCGTAAAACTTCTGCTGTCATCACTAAACATTTTGAGCTCATTGAATTACTAGTTGTGACATCACCAGTTATCAAAGCGACATCATCAAATTTATTTGAAAGTTCAATATATTTTTGGTTTGCAAGTGATTTAACTGGAGCTGTATAAATAGCTATACTTTCATTTTCTATTGATTTTAAGATTGAGTGATATGCGATCACAGATTTCCCTGCTGATGTACTAGCAACAACAAGAACCGAGTTACCTGTATTAACTGCTTTAATCGCTTCTATTTGAAAAATATCCAAGTCGAAATCTAATTGAATTGATGTTTTTGAATCTAATTCTAGAGGCGCTGGAGTAGGTTTTGAGCCATTTTCATAAATTGTATGTTCAACAATCTCATGTTGTAACGTTTCATGCTTCGGACTTGATATTTCTTCATCATCAAGGATTTTCTTCATGATTTTGTTATTTTCTGAATGTTCATATAAAATTTTGAATGTGGTTAGAAATAATAGAAAAATATTCATATTATAAGAAATGATTAATATCATATAAAACAAAAATAATATTTAGGTTTTTAGTTTAGTATTTTAATAAATAAAATATTTATCAACAATTTTTATTATGAAAATGATTTTTGCTTATCCTATCAATAGTACTTAAGTCAGTTTTTATATATAAAATATGATGAGATTTGTGCAGTTAGCTAATTTTAAAAAATAAGATATGATATATAACAAATATTTCAAACAAATATTAAAATGGATAAGGACTTGATAAAGGATTTGAAGTTGCAACTGTATCCATATCAGAAGCTATGATTAAATAAAAACGATCAGATTTACAAGTATGCATTAACATATAAAGAAATAGCATTTAAAGTATGATCTTTCAGTTTTTCGACATCAACAACCGAATTCCCTTCTTCATCAGTTACAAAAGGCTGCTCTTTTTGAGTCTGCTTTACAATTTGGAAGAATGCTGATCTTACTTCGTCTTTAGACAATAATGAATTTAATTTAGAAATGAGATCTGGAATTGATGCCTGTGGAAAACGACCAAGTCCTTCAGCTCTTTTGATACAACCACTAACAAGAACATTAGATCCAACTTTAATTGGAGAACTTGAAATAACATCACCAAATTTCTTTGTTTGTTTTGCAAGCTGTGATGTCCATTCCTCCATTGTTTCAATCTGAAGTCCAGATGAGGCTTTTTTGAAATCATAAAGAAGTTGTTCTGCAATTATTCTCCAAATTGAATTCTCGCCATGATATTTCATTGCATTTTCATATATCAAACACATATCTTTGTACCATTGTGATGCAGAACTATAAACAGAATTATTGAGTTTTGTTTCAACTGTCGTTAGATCCATTGGATTTGTAACGATTTTGTGATAATCAGGGAGATCATCACTATCTTCTGGCACAGGATTAAGGAAAAAGACGTTAATTCCTCTAGATATATATGATTTTGTTATTTCTTGGCAAGTTTTTAATACTCTTGGATTCATTTTACAGAATAAAAAATGGTTACATTTAATAAAATGAAAAAAATCCATAGAAAAAGTTATATCATTTAACGGTCTTTTTTAACGTAAATAAGTTGATTTTATAATTTTCGCAATGAAATGAAGACACTGCATCCTTTACAATCATAAATAGATATGAAATTTAATTGGCATAAACAATTGCTGCCCTTGGCTATATGAATCTAGATTTATCATATTTCAAAAACTAATTTTTGCTTTATTATAGAATGTTTAACGATTTATAAATTGAGGATATAACAAGTATTATTACAATTAATAGATAAAGCAAAAAATATTATTTTTATAAAAATTGATTATAATAATAATTGTGCAAAATTAATTATCAGAAGCCTATTGTTGATATTTTTTTAGGAACATTGGTGATCATCAATGATGCCTGGATTTTCTTGATTTTTAATTCGAAAATTTTGGAAAATTCATTTAAAATTGTAAAATTTTAATGAAATTTATCAGAATATTTTAGTTATATAAACTTGATCTGGAATCTAAAATCTATCATATATTCTATATTGAGATTGGTTGATGCAAATTGATTAAAATCATCAAATACATTTTTTAATTTAATTCCTATGAATTGATATTTTTGATATTGAATATAATATAGAATTTAAGATAATCATTTAATTCATATTTTTAGAATTTTAGGAAATTATTCCATGAAAAAAGTATGTCAGGAAATTGGAAATTAACAAATCTATTTCCTATTCTATTTTCAAAACAACAAATTTCTTAATTCAAATGTTTTAATCTTTTATCGTACGGTAATGATTCATTACTGATGTTTGCAAATAAAGTTCAAAATTTTATCTAATTTTTCATGTCATATAGCATATGATTGTTATTGAACTTTTTGATTAAAAATTTTAATCTTAAATTAATTCTTTGATTTTATTTTTTTATTTATAAGTTAAATGTTTCCAGCAATTCCTTTACCTTCTTTCGAACAATCAGTTCCTCCGCAAAGATTAGATTCCCAAAATATTGATGATATTTTTAGAAAATTTGGATTTGCTTATTCTGTTGGTCTTTTTAGACAAATAACTTCGCTTTATGATATTTCTGCAAAACTTTTTCTTGAACTTGAAAATGATTTTAATGCTCTTCAGGGCCGAATGGATTCAATTTCACAACGGGTTTCATCTTTTCGAGCTAAAGCAGATAAAGTCATCGAACAAAACGCAGCACTTTCAGCAGTAGATTTTTCAAATCGTGGATACGCTGAAAATCAAATGCCTCAAGTTTCACAAGTTTCTGGATTTATGTTATCTCGAGCTGACACTTTTGTTCAGCCACTTTTAGATCACGCAACTCCTGCACCATCACTTAAAGCTTTTGCAAGTATTATTCCTGATTATCAACAATTAGATAAAATGATCAGTGATCCAACTCAATTTGAAAAGCAATATAAAGAAGAAATGTTACAAATTTTAGTTGGAATGACCGAAAAACTTAAAAATAAGAGACAAAAACATTCAAAACCTGAAAACACTCAAACTGATAATATTGGATCTACAGTTCTTCATTCATATATCGAAACGGTTCAGCCTCCACAACAAACACTTCTTGTTCCACCTCCGCCTGGACAAACATCTGGATGGAGAAACTCAAATGGACAAGAATCAGCATATTATATGCAAAACCCATCCTGGCCAACACCAGTTATTTCATCATTTGGACCTCCAACAGGATATTTAGTTACTGAATCAGAAGCACATCCTCAGCAAGGACAATATCAACAAATGCAAAGTAATTATCAAACTCAACAAGAATATAATCAACAACAACGACAAAATTATGTTCCAGAACAACCATATAATAATCAAATCCAACAACCTCCACCACAAAATCAACCACAACTTTCCAAGAGAGAAGCAACGAAATTAGAGAAAGAAAACGAAAGTAAAATGCAACAGCAACAAAATATAAACCAACCACCACCACCACCACCAGCTCAAGCTCCAGCTCCAGCTCCAACTCCAGCTCCAGCTCCAGCTCAATCAATTCCACCAGCAGATCCAAGCGGAGGAGGAGAAGCACCACCTCCTCCACCACCTCCTCCGCCACCTCCACCACCCCCTCCTCCCCCTCCTCCTCCACCAGCAGCTCCAGCAGCTCCTGCTGCACCAAAGCCTGGAGCACCAAAGCCGAAACCAGTTCCACAACAAACGTCAGTACAAATGGATACAATGGCACTTATCAGACAAGGTGTCAAACTAAAGAAGCCAACACCAAGAAAAGAAGAAGAACTAAAAAAAGTTGTAGATCCACAACAAGTAGATTCAAGCCAACTTTCTACAGCAGAAATTCTGATACATGTCGCTCAAGTTAGAGCAGCAGTTCATGGATCTTCTTCATCTGAATCTTCTGACTCAGACGATTCAACTTCTGAATCTTGGTAAAAATCATCTTATTTTATATATACATTTTATTTTATTTTTTTTTATTATTATTTCAATTTTATACTACTTTTTTCTTACTCGTAATTTTATTTCAAAATCTATCAAAAAGATTAACTACTACATGCTTCTTTTTTTAAAGGTCGTATATATTATTAATATCATCGCATAAAAAAGTAGTATAAAGGTGAATTAAGTTCTTAGAGCTAAGTACCTAAAAAATTTATAATATATTGATGTTTTTTTTTTTTTTTTTTCAATTTGACTTTGCTTAATTTCTAAATATTTCCAAAAAAGCACCTCAATATTAATGAATATAATAATAGTTAAATACTTATTGCAAAATTATTAAATTCAATTTTTATAAATACTGAGTCTTTGAGAAAATTCATTAACTATAGATACAAAAAAACAATTTGTTTATATGGGTTAAAAAATCTGTGTACATTTTTTATTAAAAAAATAATCAATAAGAATATAATCATTAAAAATTCATTCTATTGGCTTTTATCAAATGATTATATTAAATCAAACAACAAATTAATAAGAATATTTGAGGAGAAAATAAAAATTAGAATATATAATCGTTAAAAATATTCATTAATATGTTTTTCATGAAAACATCAAGCTTATTTATTTAAAAATTTGTTTTAACATCGTTTCAAATGAAATTAAATTTGTTGATATTGAGTTAATTTCAATTTAAATGATACGATAATTTTGCTGTAATTTAATTCAATTTTTTTTCAATATAAATTAAAAGTTATTATTTATTTCATATAACAAACTCAATATTTGATTAAAGTACAATGAAAAACTGCCTGCTTATGTAAAATTTTTTTTTTTATGATAACATTCAAAATATCATTTCTGAGCTTTGATCAATAAAATTAAATGCAATGATGCGATTTTTTCAGAAATATTTAACCTTTAGAAAAAAAAAAGAGAGACAATATCAAATCATTTTATTAATATATTTATTACATTAATAGTAATATAAATATATACATATGATTAGTAAATAAATTATCAATATAATAATATAATTAATAGGTAATTGATTAAAATATAAGTACTTTTTTTAATAAATAGAAAATATTCTTTATTCAATTTTTTTTTTTTTTTTGTGAGTTTGAAATATATAAATTTTTTTAAAATGACTTTTCGAATTTCTTGATTAAACCAATTTTGACGTTTTCAATTTAAATATAATTCAATTGATATGAAAAATCATATCACATCTTCTAAAAAAAAATATGCTTTATTTTCAATCCATATTTAAATACATAATTGATATTAAACTATGAAAAATCTTTATAACACATTTTTTCTTAATTCGGTTGAATAAACCAATTAAATAATTGAAAGCAATAATTGAGTAAATTGAGTGGATAAATCAGATATCTGATTTTGAAAGTAATTCAAAATTGAAAGCATATAGAAATTAATTTTATCTACGATAATGTCTTACTACCACGATATAATAATGAGCCTGAAAGATCGCGTTCGAAGGCCATCAACATGTAGACCACATCCAAAAATTAAGTTTTCAAAAGAGGAAGATGAAAGACTTCGCCAAGTAATTAACCATTATGGCGTTCAAGATTGGGATGTAATTGCAGAACAAATGCCAGGCAGAAATCAAAGACAATGCAGAGAACGATGGACCAATTATCTTGCACCAACCGTGAACAAAGAACCTTTTTCAGCTGAAGAAGACCAACTTCTTATTGAGAAATATAATGAACATGGATCTAGATGGGTTCGTATAGCAAAGTTTTTTAATGGAAGATCAGACACAGCAATTAAAAACCGATGGATGACTTTACAAAGAAAGATATTACTTGAAGAAGAAGAGAAACTTGCCCATGTTTATGATGAACCAAACCAAAATCCTGATCATAAAAAGATTTCTAATATTGACAAAATTAACAAATTAACAAATAAAAATTCTAAATCAAATAATCACTCAATACCAATTCTTTCGACTTTTGCAACAAATGCCTCAAAACGCAAAAATCACAAAAAATCATTTTCTGATCCTAAAAGTACACCATCTATCAAACCAAACTTACCAGACCGGACTATTATCTCTTCAAATGATAAACAGATTTCTCTGAACAGTTTTCCAAATTCAAGCATCATATATCAGCCACAAACTCCTGTATTTACTCCACAAAGCCAGAGCTCAATGATGATTGTTCCTCCATTTCAACAACAAACAAACCAAATTAATTCTTATCAACAATTTCAACCCCCTATTATTTCAAACCAAAACATACAACAAAAGCAACAAACATTTATTCAACAACCAAATATTCAAAATCAATTTAATAATCACCGAGAACAACTCACTTTTAAGAAGGATTCAAACATCGTAGATGCAAATGATGAAGTAGATTTTTGGAGTGAAGTTTTCTCTTCAAATGAATTTCAATCTAATGCAGATATGTTCAACTGGTATTAATTTTTTATTTATTTATTTTATAATTGTATATTTATTTAAAAATTTTTTTTACGATTTTATTTAGTTTTAAGTAGGGTGGTCAAATATGCCCAAAATAATATTTTTTAAAAATCATGGGCCAAAATGTGGGCCAAGATAGGTTTAGCGTGGGCCAAAAATAATCAATAAATATCACATATATTTTTTTTAGATATATAAATATATTAATATAATTATCGTTTTAGGGGATAAATCAAAAACGCCTATTCAATTTTTTTCCAACTACTCAATTTTTCACTTTTTCTAAAGGCGTTTTTGATCAATATTTTTTAAAAAAATCAAAAACGCCACATTTGACCTTCTGCCAGGTAAAATTAAAAAACTCGTTTTTTCAAAAACGCCAGGTTTTAAAAAAACAATTATAAATTTTAATGCAATTTAGAAAAATAAATTATTATGTTACCGGTATTTTTTTAAGATCATTTTTAATCTTTGGGAGAAATATTTTAAAAATTGGGAATAATCGACATATGATATAAAGATATTAGATTCAAAAAATAAATTATATCAAGTATAAATGATAATATTTATTGAATATTACATGAAAATCAACTAGGCTGACTTTGAGTAAATTTTGAAGAAATTCATTTTAATGGGTTATTATATCTTTTAAATTGAAAATATAAAAAAAGAAAATTTTGCAATATTTTGGTTATAATGAAGCTTGATTATCAAAATATTATAATAGAATTAAAAAAAGCGTATTTTGGAAATTATTTGAAATTTCCAAAAAATTGTTTCTTTTTAATAAATTGTATATGATTGCGTTTTTATCAACATATAATATCGAATTCCAAGTGAAATATAGTTTTTTATATATTAAATTTTTTATATAAAATGGTTTTGTTTTTATGTTTTATTTTTCATAATATAAATCTATTTTTAATTGTTTATTTTTTATTTATATTTATATTTATTTCCGGTAAATTATTCATATTCATAATATATTAAGATATTGATACATTTTAATTTGAAAAGGTTATTTTTTTTATTAACAATATTTCAAAGAAAATTTTGAATTAACAATTAAAGTATCATAAATTTGATATAATAAGTATTAAATATAGTGTAATATGTATATTTGTATAATATATTTTATATAATAATTATAATATATATTAATACCTATATTAAATGTTATTTAATAAGATATTTTAATTTTATATTTTGAATTATTTTTGCCGCTAAAGTCAATCTTCACATATTTGAGAAGGGAAAAATTGAGAAGATTCTGAGGAATAATTGTGGTTATTCACAAGCCTTGATACATAATAAAATTTAAATATCTCTAAATATTTTTTGAATAAGTTTTTTTTTTGATCAATAATACTTTAAAAACAGTATCATTAGATTTTACAATAGGTTAAAAAATGAAAATACTTTTTTTTTTAGATGAAATAAGATGATTTTGTAAATATATAATTAATAAGGCTTTAATCCAAAATTATCAATTTTATTTTCACTTATAATATATAATTACGCGAAAAATATTTTATTTATTAAAGAATTCATGAAATTTAAATGAAAATCCTTTGCTTTCCTTTATATAAAAAAGATTTACTTAACTTAATAAGATTATCAACTATATTTCTATGCAAATATTATTATCATTTATGATTTTAAGAATTTAATTTGTTTTGAAAAGTTTGAAATTACAATACATTTTTGATCTTCACATGATATTTGGTAATACAACAGTTATATAATATTATTCTCATATATATTCCTGTTAAAATGATATTATTCAGATAATTGATTAAAATATATAATCATCTCGATAATTTGGATAAATTGAAGATATATATTAAAAATATAACTATTGTTATTTATATATATGCCTAATATCAAATTAAAAAATAATAATAATATAATTTTTAATGAGAAATTTATGTTTTCATTCAAAAAATAAATTGAGAGCTTTATAAGATTGACATAAAAATATAAATATATGAATATGTATATTATTTTAGCATAATTTAAACATATAATTGGTATGTATCCAATCACATATATATATAATATATTTAAATTTTAAAATTTCAAAGGAGAAACTAATAGAAAATACTATTTTATTACTTTTTTAAAACATTACATAAAAAATATATAATAATATCATGAATCTCCATGTAAACAAAAAAATAACTTAGTTTTGATTCATGTATATTCGTTCTATTGTACTTTCTCTTTTATATTAGCATAAATGAATGATATTCATGTCATTCTGAATATATATTACCTTAAATTTGAGATATGCAAACACTTTTTTTGTATTGATTCTTTATATTTCAACATGAAGAAGAAAAAACTGATGGTGACCAAAATAGTGCAAGTATGTTCATTATATATAATATAGTTATGAATGTTATAAAGACTACAATTTAATTTTTTCCCATCATACTAATGAGCGAATTAAAAACTCTTTATATATACTTAAGGCATGCAAAAGGAAGATATTATTGGTATAATTGGAAGGGTAATTATTAGAAAGTACTTCTTGAGGGGTGAAATTATAAAAGATAAAAAATTAAGCTAAGGGCAATGGTTATGATGTTGGTATTTGATTTTAAAGATATTGGGATTTTATGTATGAAATTGATAAGTATAGAAAAATACCGCCTAACAAGAATTAATGGCAATATGGGCTGAGGTTGCTATTTCCCCTAGCCTATACTTCTTCTCCACAAGTTCAGCTTCACGAATCTTATCTAAGAATACTCCAAAAGCTCACACTCCTAAAAAAAAAAAAAAAAAAAAAAAATGTTTTATAAAAAGTAGGCGCACAATTGAGGGATCTTTAAAAGTCATGAATATACAATATAATAAAAAATAGAATAATTTCTCAAACTAAAGTGTCAATTGGGACATTATTATCATGTATTTATCTAAAAGATTTTGTTGGAATATTAAGCATTAGTCTAGCGTTAGAAAAAAAAGAGTATCATTATGATGAATACCTTTGTTTATTTAATCTAAAAGCCAAGAAATGGAGAATATTGTAAGCTAGCAATACTAAATATATATCAAGAAGTCAGCAAAAGCATAAATATTTTATAAATTTCATTGCTTTTCTTTTTGGAGGAAAAGAGATAATATGATTTTGAGATAGTAAGAGATTGCACGCTTTGGACTTTTTTGCAGTTTGAACATTTTTAGAAGCTTATTTAACCGGATTTCTCAAAAAGTAAATTGAAAACAACAATAGATAAACTTTTTCAAAACAAATTGCACTATATAACAGCCTGTAAGCCAAAAATTCAAGCTTTAGTGAAATAATACATTATACATTTTATAAAAAGTATAATATATTCATTTATATATATATATATTATTTTGTTATTTTATTTTATCAGAAATTCGTTTAATTTTTCTCAAAATATCTAAGTTTTTTTTTTATTTTTTGGCTTTCACAAAAAATTGAGAATAATGTTTGAATATTTGTATATATATTGAAATTATAAATCATGATTATCCTTATTTATGCTTAAAAATATCAATTTAAAGTTAAATTATAATTTTAGTAAACATGTTCATATATGATTATATTATTGAACCGCGAGAACTCTTTTGACTTATTGATATAGCTGACTTTTTTTCAATAAGACACTCATTTTTTTAAGGAAAGTTTTATAAATAATATATATATTCATTAAAATCAAAAATTTAACAAATAACTCGCTTTGCAGCAAAAAGACAGATATTTCAGAAAAATCATTTGTTTTTCGAAAAAAGTAAAAAACAAATATATCTCAAAAAATAAAAGAATTTATGTTTTTATTTTTATAATTTATCCTTATTATAATATTTATATTTTAAATTTATATTTTAATCATTTCTTACTTTTCAATAAAGAAGGATAAAATTACTTTTATATCAAATCAATCTTATACTACATTCAAAAAAATCAATGTGATTTCACAAAATTGTATTAAATTTGTTTATATTTAACCTTTATTTATGTTTTGATTTTTCTTCTAGTTTTACTTTGGAAAATAGGTTATTCTCATGAAAAATACCAAGATAATGCTTTTTTATTGGGTTACGAATATAATTCTAAACGTTTTTAAATGCGTTTAGGTTTTTTTTTTTTACAATTCTACGAAATAAACATGTTTATCTATTTGGTATTTTATTAATATGCGCATTTACTATCTATTTTGCATTATAATACGTTTAGTTTTTTGATCAAAAAATTTTAATATCGTTTAAAGTTATAAATTCTTAACAAATAATAAATCTTTATTTACCCCCTTCTTTAAAGGGTTTTACATTTCTAGTAATTTTTTATTGGTTTGGCTGAATAATTATCAAAAACTGAAAACACAAAATTTCATAAAGCAGTCATTATTTTTTTAATTTATGAAAAGCATATATTTAGAAAACAAATAATTCCTCATGTTATTTTGTGTAAAAAAAAAGATAATTCATAAAAAAAATGATTTTATTTATTTCACAATTTTTCAATGCATTCAATTTTTTTTCTATGAAAATAAAAACATTTTTATATCTTTAATTTCTCCAATAAAAGGCATAAGATATAAATAAATTACCAAAGTGCATCCATTTGTTTAATATGCTTCATTAAGATCATTTATTATTGAAAAATTTTTTTATGAATTAAAAGTACCTATTTGAACATTTTCTACAAAATTTAATTTGCATATTGATACTTATTGGAAAATATAACACACATATACATTTAAAGAATAAATTAAATCTTCTTTTTCAAAATCTGATAATTATTTGATCCTTAATAATAATATATTTTATTTAAATTTTCGCTTTTATTGATTATATAAATAATATAAATGAAAAAATATATGTGAAAACATAAAAATAGAGTTTTTTTAAAAAGTCATATATTTACTGATTTTGAGTTTTTGTTGAAAATAAACTAAAAAACACATTCATTTAAAATATAATTTTTATATATTAATTTCATTTTTTAATAATAGATATTTATTTTTTTTAATGCAATATAAATGTTCTAATTTTTATTTTTTTGAATGAAAATAAAAACCTGGCGTTTTTGAAAAAACGAGTTTTTTAATTTTACCTGGCAGAAGGTCAAATGTGGCGTTTTTGATTTTTTTAAAAAATATTGATCAAAAACGCCTTTAGAAAAAGTGAAAAATTGAGTAGTTGGAAAAAAATTGAATAGGCGTTTTTGATTTTTCCCCATCGTTTTATATCTTTTTAAAAGTATTTTTTTCTCTTAATTTAATAAATTGAATGCGATAAAACTATATTTAATGTTATATAATTTGATAGTATTTTAGTAGTAATACTAAGAGGGGTGCGATGGCTATTGAAATTCGCTAAAACAATTACGTTAACTTTATACGGTTTTACTAGGTCCGAACAACACTCAACAGTTCAGAACCAATTCGAAACACATCGCCGGTATACTGGTACCCACTAACTGAAAACCATCACGTAAATAATTGGAAACGTTAGAGATACCCATATAAGTCCGATAGTTCGATAAAATCGTTAACAACGTCTGGAAAGTCCATCACAGACGATAATCATATACTAAAAATAATAGAGAGATCATTTCAATAGCCATCGCACCCCTCTTAGTATTACTACTTTGATTTTGTCACCCTATAGAAATTATTATTATAGTTCAACCGATATTGATTTGTAACTGATAAACCTAATAACTAACTCGCTAACGAATTAATCTGTAAACGATATCACTAACGAAATACATTAAATGAACTCATGTGTATTGTTTAGTAAACGAACTCGCTAACGATTCATTGAATACGAATCACTAACGATAACATGTATGAACCATCTATAAACGATCAGAATCACTCATGAACCACATCAATAGTTAACTAGTTAGATCTAACTAGATATCTAACTATAAATCTAACTATGCGATTTTATGGTCGATAATGATGAATTCGCTGACGAATCATGAGATGAATTCGCTGACGATGAAGAGTAAGTGATGTTTATTTTTGGTTTCATTTAAATGAGTTATAGAAGAGATAACACAGAAGATGAACACATTCCGTTACCAATCGAAACGGTTTATAACTCTGTAGTTGATTCGTTAAGAGTTGAAGGTGATCACGGAACCACTAAATATTATACCGATAATGATGAACACTTCAACAGAATCTACTTTAAATATCCAGCTGAATGGAGAACATCCAATCTCGGTGAAAAAATAATCGGTGTTCGTCATATGTCTGTTAAATGGAGAACTGGTTGGATTAAGTTTGATCTATTCGTTAGAAAATTTGATAATGATGCATATGATAAACTAAGAGATGTAATTACACGAGTTAACAAAGAAATATGTGAAACGTTATCAACAGATGATATACATGAAATAGTTATGGATAATCTACCGAATGAATATGTACGAGTATATCAAATTCCAATAAGTATCAAAGTAACGTCAAATGATGATTGGATCGATATTGTCGACCATATACGAAAAGCTATTGATGATCATAATCTATATAATCATCTGAGAGAGAAGATCACGGCTAGAGATATAACTCCAGATGAACGAAATACTTTGCTAAAACAATTAGAAGATATCAAAGATGATTATAAATCGATGTTAGCTAAGAGTGATGAATTGATTGGCGAACATATACCATTCTATTTACAAAGCGAAGACATTATCATCGAAGATGTGTTCGAAAATAACCAACATATCTTGAAATTAAGATCAAAAGATTCAGACTTAATTGATTTATTTAGATCAACCGATATATTGATCACGAGACCAAACAATACTGTTTTACATATTGGTTCTGCGTATAGTAACTTTTATAACGGACATCGTAGTGTCAACTTTATTAAACATAGAATAAATCATGAAGGTCGATTAATTCCATATGAAGAACCTGAAAAACCTGTTAAACCTGACATTGGTGATGGTGAAGAAGAAGAAGAAGAATGGAATGAACCTATTGATGAAGATGCTATTAAAGAACAAGAATATAATGAAATCAAATTCGATTCATATACAGCTAGTTTCTTCAATATCGGATCCGGTAATCCATTCAAAAACAATATATTCAAACTATATCATTATCATCATGAACTGATAATGAAGAATATATTAACTGATTTGGAGTGTGAAGTTGTAGCTTCATTTGCAACTCAATCGAATCATTATCTTGTTGGTAGAACTAATGAACCATTCTGTCCGATCAAATATTATAAGTTGAACCATAGTGATGAAACATTTTGGATTGAATTCTACGATAAAAACGAGATTAAGATTCCATTACCGATCAATGATAATGTTGTGTTCACAATGGACATGGTGTTCTTACAAAACCGTAAACTGTTATACTCTTAATCCGCTATAAATGAGTCGAATCAAGTTCAAGACCATTGATGAAGTTTATTCTAAGTATCCGACCAATACGTTATCGAAATTCAAGAGAATCGCTAATAGATATGGTTTCACGGATGATGAAGCTAAAGACTATCTTCAAAACAAAGTCGTTCACGATCAACATATTCCGCCACCAAAGTTCATGCATATCTATTCGAAGATTCAACATGCGTTTCAAATGGATACGTTCATTGGTGACCCAGACTATTTGATGTTCATTAACGTTAACACACGTAAAGCATATGCGTATGAGATGATCAATAAAGGTGCTAAACAAGTGTTGAAATCATTAACCGAGTTCATCAAATCAGAACCTGAGTGTAAGTCTATCATATCAGATGAAGATGCATCATACTTATCGAAATCCGTACTCGATTTCATGAGAGAACATGATATTGTATATACAACAACGACCGATAACGATCATAACAAACTCGGTATCATTAATAGATTCATGAGAACCATTCGTGATATGAAAGCTAATGAACCAAACACTGATATACTATCATTAGTAGAATCCTATAACGATATGCCGCATCGATCTCTTAATTATAAATCTCCGAATGAGATAACAGATGAAGATGAGTTAGAGTATATCGATAAGATGGAACGTCAAGTAAATCCATATCATTTCAAACCTGGTGATCTAGTTAGAGTAGTTCTTGATAAGAGTCCATTAACGAAACGTCGTTCGAATCTATCTAAAGAGTCTTACATTGTCGATTCCAAAGATGGTAATCAGTTTCTAATTCGATCTATCGATGGATCTGTAGATACCGTCCCGGGATATAAACTCGTGAAGTCATCCAATAACGTTCCATTAGCGACATCAATCAAAGATGGTAAACGCGGTATCGTTAAAGAGATTCGATCTTATAACAAGAAGAGAGATACATATACGATCACATATGAAGATTCAACCGTTAAAGATACTATCAAATCGAAATATCTACGCGAAGGTCATCCAACTAAATTATCGACAATGGAACGTCAATACTGGTTGAATCAAAATACCATCCCCGACCAAATAAGAAAGTTCATTTAACTTACTATAAATGACTCAAATCAAGAAAGTTGAAGATCTAATCGAAGACACATTACGTAAGAATCAACGTGATATCGAAATGGCGTTGATTAAACCACTCGCTCCTGAATATCCATTCTCGTCAAACGGTATCTACTTTCTAATCGGTAAGATGGGAGCTGGTAAATCGTTTTGGATCTGGCGACACATCATGATAACTGAACGACTATTCACGAAACCGTATTACAGTAAGATCATATTCTGTTCCACGTCTGGTAAACTCGATAAAACAGCTGAAGTACTATCCAAGAATGTGAAGACCCCTATCGATTACATCAAAGAAGAGAATCTACTTCCATATCTTAAACGACATCTACGACGTAAACTCAAATACTATGCGATGGTCAAACATGTGCTATCCAAAATGGTTGAAACTAATGAAGAAATGGCTAGAATCATCCAGAAACACTCGTTGATGGAAATCGAAGATCGAATAGCATATATAGCATCCAAGTTAGTTCAGTATCAGACCGCATCGTATCCGTTCAACACGTTACTCGTATTAGATGACGCTGCTGGATCCCCATTACTGAAGAACGGTAACAGTGAACTATGTCGGTTACTAACGAAAACGAGACACTTCAATCTGACTTGTATCATAGCTGTTCAAACATTACGATTCGTTCATCTGAATGTTAAACGATTGGCCACTGATATCATATGCTATAGCGGTTTCAGTAAAGAAGATTTCACATCGATGTTACAACAGACTCCAAACAATCTCGATACCAAGTCAACGACAATCGAATATCTAAATCATAAGGGTCAACATGATCGGTTTATCATCAATATCACTAGTAACGAATCACACTTTGAACAATAAATTGGTTTGTTTTTATGATTAATAAATCATGGGATTCAAGAGTTTCGTTACAAGCGGTTGGAATAGACTTAAAAGTGATGTCCATCAGGGGCTCATCGGTGCTAAAAACGCTGCTCATAGAGTATGGAATGCGACCAAAAAGGGGTTGATCGGTGCTAAAAACTTCGCTATGAATAATCCGAAAGCTATCGGTACTATGTTACATGCGATAACACCATTCGCTACTGCATTCAATCCAACGCTAGGTGCTATTACATCAGCAGGTGCAAACATATTCAGTCACATGCCAAAGGGGTCGGTCAAAGACAAGCTCGTGAAGATCAGTGAACAGTTCGCGCGTGGTGAATTAAAACAAGGTGGATCATCAACAGCACAAGCTGCAGCTGATTCGCGAAAGAAACCTCATAAATTCGTTCCATTTCGGGGGATTTAACGGATCATAAATGAGTGGCAGAGATCGAACAAATGCGTATAGATCGAGTAATTCTGTTATCGTATCTGGACCTGGTACTATGTATAACGAAGTCACTAGATCGAGATCATTACCAACACGATATCACGATAACACTAATACTCATGACGTAACCGTACCATATATCAAAACCAGTAAACGCAAATCCAAAACTCGTAAAAACAAACGTAAGTGAGTATTGTCAGTGATGATATTTTTGTTAAAATCAAATGAGTTCTAAGTACGTACGTGGAGTGAAACGAAATCAAATCATTCAACGATGGTTGCAAGGGATTGAAGATCCTGAATATGAAGTGTTTCCGACTAAAAAAGAAGGTAAATATATAGTCAAGTTGAGGGAGACTAAATTAGTAGATCAAACCAATAACGATGTTGATAAACAGTCTGTCGATGTCGATGTTGATAAACAGTCTGTCGATGTTACTAACGATGTCGAGTCTGAAACTGAATCATCAACACCACCACCTGTAATCAAACAACGTAGACCGCGAACATCTAGTAGTACGATTCCATCAACTAGACCAGATTCAACGATTAATCTCGAAATACTCGAACAGTTACGTAATCTCGGTGAAGAGATCCGCAATGATAGATTCAAGAAAGAGCAGAAACAGTATATCAAACATGTCGTCAACAAAGAGTTATCGAAATCGCGTATTCTAGTCGATATGTACCGGAAATGTTTCCAGAGTCAGTCGAATCCGAACCAGTTGAATCGAAACCAGTTGCACCACAACCAGTTGAACCACAATCAGTTGAACCTGAACCTGAACCAATCATTGAACAACCCATATTCCGATCACGTATACGACGCTAAGTATGAATCCGTCGACTTAAACCATCATATTTTTCTGTCAAGTAAATGACATTCAACAACGAAGTCTTTCACAAGACATCAGCTGAAGTAAATACTCAAGTGGCTAGCTATTTCGATATTGTTGATAATGCTATAGCCATGTCAGACACTAACAAGAAGTACGTTATCGATGCGCAAGCTTCATATAGTCCATCAGCACCTATTCATGCTGGTTCATTCACGACATTCATTATCAGTCCGACATGTGATAACACAGCTGATATCTATAACGGATTCATCAAAGCGCAGATGAAAATTACGATAAACATGAATGAACCAATTAACGATCCACTGAAAAAAATAAATGGTCATGATTTCAATACATTATGGGTTGGATTCAAAGACGCTATGGATTCAGTCGAAAAATATGAGATCCTCTCTAATGG
This sequence comes from Tritrichomonas musculus, assembly GCA_039105265.1. NCBI lineage: Eukaryota > Parabasalia > Tritrichomonadida > Tritrichomonadidae > Tritrichomonas > Tritrichomonas musculus. The sequence continues at coordinate 2,103,362 of JAPFFF010000005.1, read as the reverse complement.
TATCTCCATATACACTCAAAACTTTGGTCCAGAAGAGTCATTCTTAACAGCATGTGGTGCTAATGAAGCTTCAAAACGATCTGATATCTACTCTAAAGTTCGTCATAAAGATATATATAATCGTAAATTCGATTTAGCTCATTGTGGTGCGTTTGTACCACTTGATACAGAACATAGCGGGTATGAAGTTACCATACCATTGAAGATCGATTTACGACGATTCTTACCATTAAGTAACATCAAGTATCTACCTGCATTCGCTGGTAAATTCGAACTCAAAGTTATGTTCGGTACACAGGGTTTGGTTTGGTGTCCAGTTGGTCCATCTAAAGAGTTGATTGCTGATATTGGTGTCTATAAAGAGTTTCAAATGGAACCAATTACATCTGAATTTGTTCAAATTGGTGATCCAGCGTTTATGTTTACTGATCATGCGTCACCAAGACTAAAAGCTGCAGCTCGTAGAATCACAGTCGAACGTAATTATGAGATTGTTGACAGTTATAGTGTCATCCCCAACTTTGGTATCGATAATGATATATATCAATCACTCGTTCAACGATACACTCAACAAGAACTCATCTTTCCAACTCAGATATTGACATTCACGACTATGAGTAAGAGTCTCGGTAACGGTCATGGATCAACCACTCAAACCATTACTCCAAGATTTGTCGATTCAATCTTCTTCTTATTCCCATTAGATTCAACTCATCACACTGTATTCAAGAACCCTAAGTTTACGAACTTCCAGTTACGATGTGGTGGTTATGGAGTCGTTCCAACTATTCCATTTGCGACTGATGGTACTGATCCAATGTTCATCGAACTATGTCAGAACGCTATGAACGTTAACGGTGAACAAACAGGGTTCAACAAAGAGGTGGTTCAATCATTGATGTATGTCAAAACTGAAGATGAAGATCCGAATGTACCACGTAGACACTTTAGTTACGATATTACTTCATTCTTTATCGGACTTCCAACTGAAACCGATAACACATTCCAACAAGGTCAAACCAGTAACACTCCAATCACTTATGAAATCGTTTGTGATCTTCCAGAAGATAGTTATTACGCTGCTACCAGTCCAAAACCACCTCCAATTATGGGATTGTTACAAGATACTGTCATATCCATTCATGTTCAACCAAATGGTCTACCGCCCGTTGTTGAAATCGGACAGTATGATGTCGTTAGTCGTTAAATGAAATTACGGTCAGTTGTTTTTGGTTTCGATCAGATTCAATCATGAAATATATCGTTCACAGTCACTCATAATCGATCAGAATCACTCATGAATCACTCCAAAAGTTAGACAGTTAGATCTAACTAGATATCTAACTACAAATCTAACTATTCGATTTCGATCCAAAAATAAACCATTTACAGTTGAATTAGAGATCATTGTTGACTTTCAATGGTCCGTAACTCATATTCGGTTTCATGATAAAACATTCGATGATAACTAGTATGACAATGATTATAGTAAACGTGTTATGATGGTCGAAATGTATCGAAAATGGATCAAAATCGTATCGAAATCGCATAGTTAGATTTGTAGTTAGATATCTAGTTAGATCTAACTGTCTAACTTTTGGAGTGATTCGTGATTGATTCGTGAGTGATTCTGATCGTTTATGAACTCATCCATAATCATCTAAATCGAATGGTTTGTTTATTTTTACTGAAAATGTCATCCAGAAACGTTCAAATCATGTCTCATCGCCAACATATAACACCGACTCCACCGATAACGAAACCCGAATATCGTCATCCACCAACTCACAAGAAAGAGAATCTAGTAGCGGTTGATCAGTCATGTAGATGCGTCAATTCTAAACAGTTGATCCTGTATAAAGATGATGTTAACTCGTATTAAACAGTCAATTCCATGTATTTTACTGTAATATAAATGATTAAGAAGAGGTCACTCAACACTGGAGTCAATGCAAATGTTTCACTCGAACCGACATCAGCATCGCAATCCAATAACAATATCAATAACAACATCTTCATCAATAAACGTGATGATGGTAAAGAAGATATAGTCATCACTCGTGATATTACACTTAACGATGCACCGTCAACGGAGTTAGAGAAAGTTGATGTACGATCACTCATTCTAGAAACATACGCGAAGATACTACTCGATCAAGACAAAGCTCTGATCAGTAATCTCATCAGTAAACATACTATCATCGTTCCACAACAAGATCTAGCATCAATCATCAAATCAGTTACAGGTGGTGATGTTGAGATATACACTGATGACAATCCTGGATGTTGTGTCGTGAAAGTATCACCAATACAGAAGATCGATGCTATTAAGATCGTTACTGAGTCTGGTGAAATAGTCACTGACTTCAAACAAGTCTATAACAAAGAGTTCAATGATCTCGTCAATGTATATCACTTATGTCTGAAGTACGTCGTCGTATGAGCTATAGCGAATCGGTGGCGGATGAGTTCAAAAATAACGATTCATCTATTTTTGGTTACGCCAATGAATGTATCTCATTCTTAGTGTTATCTTCAAGTAAGATACCATTTGATGTAAAGAATGACGAGTTAATCAATATGTAATTAGCTGTTGCATTGATCACGAAATTGCTGTTAACATCTAATGGAAATTCAATATTGTTTAACCAGATCTTAGTTGGTTCACATTGATATTCACTCGTAGGCGTATTATTAACGTTGAATGATATATTGATTTTGATTTCTTTAACACTGGTAACATTATCTCTGGTTTCGTTATAAGTCAAATAGAGTGTTCCATCATATTCGTCAAGTTGTTTCTCGAATTGATAACGAAGTCTATTACTATTCGCTACACTGAATGTGTACTTGATTCGTGTTAATTTATTCACTAACGCGTCTAACTTAGTTTTTAATGATTCATTCTCATGTTGTAGATTTGATATCTGACTGTTCATTGTTACGATTTTAGCGACATTATCACCTACTAACTTGGCTAGATCTTGATGAGATTTAGCATATTTATTCAACTCACTCTTCAACGCATATCCATCGAGATCAACCATAGTAACATAATTGGTCAAATCAACAGGTTCAGGAATCTCACTTATCAATGCTATTTTATCTTGTTTCAATATTCTTTCCGCTGATATTAATTTGGTATCGAAATAGTCTTCCCCGTTATCGATATAAAAGCATAGACCATTACTATCACTTTTATAATAAGTTAAGTAATAAGTGGTTCCGTCGATTTCAAAAGCGACATTAACATCTCCATCTGGAGTAATAACACCATTATAATCAAACAAATAATCAAACTCTTTTACAAAACCATCGTTATTTGATATTGTTCCAACAAGGCGAATTCCACTGATCAATTTGATTTTGACCTCCCATGATCCCGAACTATCTTGTACATTTTCGAAAGGTACATCGACAGCATCTTTATATATCAAATCATTTTTGTTTCGATATTTGATATCAGATTCATTCTTAACTGTATCCAACGCTGTGTTCACTTCATCTACAGTCGGAAACTCATTCAGTGTAGCAGCCAATGACTTATCATTCTGTTCGAGTTGATCATGTAATGAATCTATCTTCTTTTGTAATGCGTCTACATCACACGTATACGCTATATCATCAGTAGTGAACTCCAAGTGTCTGATCAATGTGTTCTCTTTAATCGTGATACCAGTGACTTGAACGTGTTGTGGATTCAATATAGAGATCTGTGTTGAAGAGTCATCCATTGTAGCTGATGGAAATGTATCAGTACCAACATATTCAGATATGACACCATTAGTGATCGTTAACGAAACATACTGTTCATCATAATCAACATCATTGAACTCACTTATTGTTCTTACCATGAGTTTAACTCTAATCGATCCATCAGTGATAATATCTTCCGCAACGAGTTTGACGTTCTTGTCTATACCATCAATCTTACCAACAATATCAATGACATCATCTCTCGATAACTGCATTGTCTGTGCTAGTGTCTTGATCATCGGTTTCATCGTATGTCTGAATCGTTTACACATATCCATCGTTGATGTCAACGTCATAGCAACTTTAGATGGATCATCTAGTTCATCAGTGAATGTCATGTCTTCAACTGGTACGTACTCTTGATCACACCATTCGATTATCTTATTCAGTTTATCTGTATTCGATAACACCGTTCGCGATTTCATCATTCGACTAACTGGTACTGACACCATATCACCGAAGAATATATCAGCACCAATATCCGGTAACTCATCAACCAACTTACCAGCCATGTCTGTAACGACATCAGTACCAACATCACTAACCTTCGTAACAGTATTCACCAACTCACGACCGACTGTATTAGCAACACCTTTCGATGCGAACGACAACGCTTTACCAGCGACACCCAATCCAGTAGCACCTATACACATCCAGCTACACCCAACGCGATACCAACATTAGCTTTCATATCGATCTTGTCAACCTCTTTCTGTAGATACTTGGTCTTCGATTGTTGATCAACCATTTCTGAACTAAGTGCATCGACTTTACTCTTCACCTCTTTAACATCATATGATACTACATCAACGTTGTTCGTCACTAGATTCAAATCCGATCTCATTGTTGTTATATTATCAGCCGTGATGATCTTCGATGATGTAATGTTGAAATCAGTATATAGTGTTGTAGATGCGTTCGGATTCGGTGATACTTCATAGAACTGTTGTTTAATGATATACTCGAACGCGTTCGTTGATGGATCCCAGTTGACTTCATCTATCGGATCAGTATAGTCATGACGTAGATATAAGGTGATATCACGACCAGTGTCATTCTTCGATCGCTTAGTCCATACATAACCGATTCTATCGACTGTATCCAATGCACCTTTCAAATCAACGTAACCATTGTCGTTGGTACCACTGCGATGAACTTCATCACCATCAATCGTGAAAGACAATCGATTAACGAGTTCTTGTCCAGGTAGAACCAGATCGAGATATAACTGTTCGATATCACTGATATTCAACTTCGATGTCGAGTAATTACCAATAGTACATGATACTGAAGCGAGATCATATCCATCCAACTTAACTGATGAATCAGCTGATGTGAAACCAATACTCAATGAATAATCAGATCCGTTAACGACAGAACCATCTTTGAACTTGATATACGGTTCGTATACACCACCATCATCACGCATACATGTACGAAGTAACGAATATGCTAGACCTTTCGAGTTTGTTTCATGAATCGCTCTACTATTCAATGTATCTCGTTTAACAGCTATGATACAACCAGTTGAACCATAGTTATCTGGTTTTGGATCACGTTTCTGACACTTACTGATGATCTTACTCTGGAATCGACCTTGAATATCATCACCGATCCATTTATTACCATCCCACGTTAACGACCATTTATTACCGAAACAGTATTCACTGAACTTGAATGTCAGATTAGTTGGTATCTCATACGTTGATGGTATCTTATAAATCATCTTATAACACTCACATTCATACTCCAATGTTTCTGATCCGAATGTATCCATGTACTTAACATGTTCATCATAAGTGATCATTGACGGACGATAGAAATAGTAGACATCAGATTCTTGTAATCTCAACGCGTTCTTCGCATCGATGATATCGCATTTGATAACTGGTTTACGTGATACTAATGAGTCATCATTCAGTAAGTTATGGATGGTCATGTCACCATTGAGATACCATGAGTATGGTTCTATGTTAAGGTCTTTATCGAACATGATCTCTGGATCATCACGTTCACGAGTCGAGTATGTGTAGCAATCACGAGCTTTGTTATGAGTCAACTCCGGACATATGAATTTGCCGTTATCGAATGATATGATGAAATCGTTCAACACATTCCCTTGCCAATCCAATATCAATAGATTTCGCATATGAATCTTGAACACATCAACCGTTGTAGTAAACCTACTCTTGAGTTCACTTGGTAATGATATCTTCATGATGATGACTGGATCTTGAACTGAATCAGTTGATGTTGGTTCGTATGTGGTGATATCACTATGTTTGACGTAGTATGTGGGATAACCATCGACGGTATCGAATTCGCTATCTCCGCTAGTAGATGGTTGATTGGATTCAACCTCTTGAATCTTATACGATAACAACTCTAATGGACCCTTAATAGTATCACGAAATGTCTTACATATGTTGACGCATGAGTTCAATGATACAGCTTCGTTACTATCATCTGGAATCGATATATCAGATTCAGTACTCTTACACCAATCGATAAGGGGTTGTAGACTGAGTTTATTTGGTATGGATTCACCCTCTAATGAATAAGTACTAGCTTTGCGAATCGATCGGGGTATATACAACACAGCATCTACTATCGGAACCAATATACGTGAACCTCTACAGACTACATAACGATCAGTCAATGACGGATGATCTAGTAACCACTCCATATCCATGTTGATCTCTTCTAATCGGTTGTTGATGTTCGATATGAATCCACGTAATGTTGATCGATGTTGTTCATCGTGATCTCTCATCCATTGAATATCATGATCAGTGAGTGTTAGTTGATTATCGGGATTAGTGAGAGTGATTTGATTATCATTGATGGTTACTTGATTGATATGTCGTCGATCGATAACTCCAATAACATTGTTTTTGTAAACCACTTCTGTGTGATCATCATTGTTGGTTGAACCAAGTTCGCTTCGCGAATCTCTGAATCTTAATCCATGGATCTCATTAGCGAGTCTATGACGTTGAAACCAATCCATCTGTTCGATATCACCAAGTGTGATAGTGGTTCCAGGGATGACTACATCAGCATCATCCGTTGGAGTGAGTTCGTGATTGACAACCACTACATTGTATTCATTAGCGATGAGTTCACGAGTTTCATCATTTACGTGAATACCATCTGAGTTAACGTTAACGGATGATCCATGATTGTTAATCTGCCCAGATATTCCATCACTGTCAACTGATGTACGAGTCAGCATGGTTACGTCGATGATCGCAACAGTTCTACCAGTCGAATCTCTCACTTCAGTCCAATCAACACCGGTATCTACATCACTGTTTCTAACGAATTGGAGTTCAGGATGTGTATTCTCGAATAGGATTCGATCAGCCAATAACATCTGTTCTATTTCTAACGCGGTTCGTCCATCATAAGACCATGTTGAGGTGGTATCTACACGACGTCTGCTATTGAATCTGATACGTTCTGGAGTCGTTATTGATTGTACATGATCACGTCTTCTGATATAAACCACTTCACCAGTAGTTACACTCGTTATGAGTATGAGATCATTACCGATCTGATCAACATGGACATCAGATGAGTTCAACGCTAACAACTCTTCATCAGTGAGATCCGATAATGATTCCAGATTATGATCACCAAATCCAGATCCGGCGTTAGTGGTTGTATCATGAGTTAATCTCGTTGTTGGTGTTTCGACATCTAAATCATCTAGTTCCATCTCATCAGTGTTTTCGACTGTGTGATCAACAATGGTGTTATCGCGATGTTCTCTCCATCTACGACGCAATTCGCGAACTGAATCAGTAATAGTTTGTATCGATTGTTGAATAACTCTTACACCATCAATCATTTCCGGTACTCGATCTAATGTCAAACCACCAGCAATTAATGTCGTGGTTGTAGTACCGATCTGAGTTAACGAGTTCATCGCGTTTAGTACCAAATCAGTAGCAGTTAACGATGATGTAGCTGCTGGAATCTCTGTCTGTGTTGGAATGAATCGTTTCAGTACTTGACCAGCAGCGCTAGTATCCATATCGAGGAGGAATTTACCACTAATCGGTTGTTTACCGCCGGGGTAATCATCATTCGGTCCACCCATTCCAGGGAATGTAAAGTCTTCAGTTCGATATGTGTTGATGTTCATGTTCTCACCTGTCATGGATAGAGTTGATAGATCTTTAACCATATTCACTGCACCTGAAAGTATTGTGATTATGTCACTAGCAATCGCTAAACCTTTACGAATAGAATCAATGTACTCGTTATACGCAGCTTGTAATCGAAGTTGTTCTTGGATACCATTGATGATAGCACGTAACACTGAGTAGTCATATGCGAGTACGTCAACGGTACCACCAACTACGTTCAGATCTCTACGCATTGTCATGATGTTATCAGCCCATATGATCTTCGATGAGTAGATGTTATTATCAGTGGTGATGGTAGTACATTCACGTGGATCTGGTTTGACTTCATAGAACTGTTGAGTGATCATGATATCGAATGGATTGTACGTTTCATCAGCGGTATCTGGTTTCTGTTCGAAATACTCTTTCTCGATATAGATGTGAATGTCGTTATTGGTATTCTCTTCTGGTATAGACTTGTTCGAGTGTTTGACTTCGCGGATGTACGTGAATGACTCTATAACAGGGTTGTTGTCACGAGTATTCAGATAATGAAGGTTGATTGGAGTAGTTATGTTCAGATCCCACTTCAATGGAGTTACAAAACCGTTGATATTGATATCAGCTAGTACATACAACATGTTCTTACTGGATACGTCGTTAGATACTTTAACACCGAATTGTTGAACATCGATGTTGTCGTAATGTGGTGATTCACCGAGTTTAACGTTATCATCAGATACATTGATGATGGTTCCATCAGCGTACATTACTCTCCAGTTTGTAACGTATTTGGATAGTATAGTAGCATAGTTGTCTGAGTCTTTGACGGTATCTACGAAACAGCGGATCCATTTAGCGATGTAATCATTGTGACGAACTACTATCGCTGGACTTCCATTGTTGTTTCTAACGGTTGACTGTTTATTGAATGATAGGTTCACGACGTTGTTTCCGGTCCATGAATGACCATCCCATATCAATGACCATGTATGACCAAACAGATAGTCTTTGAATTCGAATTCTAACTGTAATGGAATTTCATAGTTCGGATCGATATTCCATATCATCTCATAGTACTTACTTGATTGAGTGATCAATGACGGTTTATATAGATACAGTTGATCGGATTCATGGAGTTCGAATAGTGAGTTATCATTAATCTCTGATTTGGTGTTTTTAATCAGCTCATCGATTTCGTTCTTGGTGTAGATACAATTGATACGAACATCATCAACTTTACTGTCTTTGGTGATCTTCAATTCATCGTCTCTGACTTTGATTTTGTAACCGCGATCTTTCAATGCCATTGCACGCACAGCTAATGGGGTAATCATTTTATTTAACATAAAATGCTGTTATCGTTACAAAGTACCGGACCGGACTACAGTCATTTACAAGCAAACATTAACATACCATGGAATTGTGAGTACATTGAATATCATGTCGCTTCGATAAACACGAGAGATCTATTGATAACGACAGATGATGATGTAATCGAATTCGAATATAAAGATGATTGGGGTGACATTCAAAAACATAAATTGGAGTGTCTAGATCTGTTCAACGTTAGTAAGAAAGATGCGAATAGTATACTCAAATGGGATAATGCTGAAAGATATATCAATGTCGGAATTAACGTTGATGGTGATGGAAGTAGAGGTCGAACACTGATTACTCCGTTAATGGATGAATTCAAATTCACACGAATTGATCATCGCGCTGGATTAGTCACTGGACTATACAACATGAAACTCAATAAGGTATATCCAGCTAATGAATTGATTATAGCTGAGAGACCGATTAGAGACTATGCGAATAAACTATATTTGGTATCGAAACAGGGTCAAGCTATTCAATCTAATATCGGTGACATAGAATACACACCATCAGTCATAGCAAGTATCGATCATATCATCGACACAGATACACCAATCATCCAGAACTTCGAAACCTATGGTAAACCAATCAAAAATATCGTTAACATAGATTCATTCAAACAAATCGATCTACAACTAGTCGACTTCCAGTATCAACCAGTAGTGTTAGCCAGTCCGATGTTCGTTACCATCAAAGTTAAACCATGTGATAATCCAAAAATGAAATTACATTAATGGATTTACTCGTTTGATTTGGATTCAGCGTCGAGACGAGCTTTCAACGCGCGTAACTCAGCTAACTCTTGTTTCTTTCGTTCACGGTATTGTTTTTGTTGTAAGCGTCTAGCGATGATTCTCTCTTCGTCAGTAGCGTACTTACGTTTACGTCCACGATTGGATTTGGATGGAGTGGTTGGTTCATCAGCGAGTAGTTCGTTGACATTGTTGTCGTCAGTGACTAATTCGTCGGATTGTTTGGATCGTAATGATTTGATTACGTCTGTTTCGTTGAAGATGTCGGTATTGATAGTCATTTGCGTTGAAAATAAAATATTAGTATTGAACGTGAACGTTGATGGGTGAATCAGTAGATTCGTATCGTATAAATGTTGACGGATGAGTTCGATAATGATCAGAATCACTCATGAATCAATCGTTTGGTTAATGGGTTACAATTAACCCGATATGTACCCCTTATAGTAACCTATATGATTTTATCCAAAAATAACTCATTTATAGTCGATTCATGTACTTGATGTTATGAACGTTAGTGATCTTGAATAGCTTCGTTGACTCGATCTTTTCGATTAAATCAGCGAACTTGAGACTCACATTGAACTCTTGTTTGTATCTATCTTTGACATCTCTTAACGGAACTCTATCAACGGTTTGATAGTTCTTCATCAGAAACTCTCTGATATCGTATTTAGACTCAGCCGGTTTAGATATGATTTGTTGAATCTCTGATCTCATACGTTCAATCTCACGTAATGAGTACTCGTATTTACGTACAGTTGATTTACATCGGCTACATTCAGGATTGGTCTTAGCGTTATAAGCTGTTATGGATCCATTCATCTTGATGACGTTATCGATGATGTGTTTAATCTCATGATTCAATGGTATGTAATATAGTTCACCATCATGAAAGTCTTTACCATAACTATCTTTCGATCGGATCTGATGTATCAATTTTGAGAGTCTATCAATGAATGACTCATACTCGACATACTCTTTACTGTGATATAGATCGGATATGTTTTTGAACACTTGATCACACTGTTCGTTCATCACTTTATGATTACAATGATAACCAATCATCTCATAGTTGACTTTACGAATGAACTTTTTGATCTCAGCTGTATCAGTTGGTTTAACAAGGATCTCATCGAACTCTGGAATAATCGGTTTGGATCTCGCGAATGACAACAGAGATGGTATTGAATTGAACACATTGACTACATCTTCAACACTCTTAGTGTTTCTATCACGAGTACACTTCGTATCGAGTGTTCTGTTGAAGAGATCGTTTTTGATCTGTGATCGTTTAGTATACCACTCTTTCAATTGATTGTTATTGGAGTTGGTATTGTACTTCTCCATGATCTGTTCAGTTCCGATGATCATGAGTGATGGGTTGAAGAGTAACTTACGTGATGATTCATCAGCGAAGTCAAGTCCGTTGATTGTTGTTGATGTTTCAGCGATCATTTGAATTAGCGATAAAATAATTGATTAGAATGTGATTGATAGCGTTTCTGGTGAACGTGTTATGATGGTCGAAATGTATCGAAAATGGATCAAAATGGATCAAAATCATATAGGTTACTATAAGGGGTACATATCGGGTTAGATTGTAACCCATTAACCATTGAAGTGATTCATGAGTGATTCTGATCGATTATGAGTGACTGTGAACAGAATAAATAGTAAATCGATATCTAATAAGTGTTAGCGCTAACGGGTATAGTGGTAGAGTCATGAATCGGTGGTCCGGAACATGGTTCGATTCGCTACCGTACCACTTTTCTGTGTTATTTTGTATCATATTTGTGATAGAACCCTAGCGAACTAAACACCTTGTGGTAAATGTATATCACTCGACAAATGTAATCGTGTAATGAAATCACGTTCCCCAACCGAGTAGATGCATATTGTTTCTCTTTATGGGATTGGATGTACGATCCCGGGTAGTATCATCATCATATCGAATGCATGACGCATCTACGAAGACAGTTGGTTTTTGTCATCTTTTTGGATCAAAAATAGAATGAATCCATTTAGATTGGTTCATCGTCATCTTTATCAATCTCACGGAAATCATCAACTGATTGACTCTTAGTGATCGTTTGTTTATATTCAGCGATGACTTTATGAGCTTTGTTGTAGATCACTTCATATCTCTTCAATTCGGAGTGTAAACATAGTTTATCGATGAAGTATTGATAATAATTGTTGTCTTTGTATTGTTTTGGTTTCAAATCGATTGTCATCAACATTGGATCTCTATATACTGATCGAAAACGATTCTCTTTCACTGTGATGTATGGAACCTTACCAAACATATCGATCATCTTGGACATGTCTATAACAGTTGATCCGTATTTGACGAGTAATGGACGAACACTGATACCGAACTCGTTTGGATAGATCTTACTATCGAGATACACGTAGAGTTTATCAGTGTTGATTGGATGAATGGTTTCGACGAAGCTTTTGACGGTTGGTTTGATTTCGACAGACATTTCGATAGAATAAAAATAATCGATTCAAATCCAATGATGTGATCCGGTGACGATGATTGTTCATTTGAATTGAACGGTTCGATAGAACTGTGGTAATGTGATTTGTTGGAAACACTTCGTCTTATGAAAACAGTTGGTTCCATCAGTGAGATCAAATGTGATTGATTCACCATTGTATAATCGTTCGTATAACTCTTCAACTGTAATATTCATTCGTTTACACTTATTGAGTATACACTGTTTTGACTCACACCTTTCATACTAATGTGATAACCAGTGTTTCCGGTTTCATCTTCGAGTATATCGAGATATGATTTCTTACCAAGAGCGATCAACTTACGTGAATGTATCTGACCAGTAGCACCTGGAAATGAATCGAAATCACAATGAAACTGTGTCATCTGTTTACCGATCAAATCACGACCATACTTTTCTTTATAGATCTCAGCTAATCTGTCAACATCACACTCTTTTAAGTGTATCGAATCTGTATCAATGTAGTATATATCGATTCCGTGTTGTTCAGCTGTTGACATCACTTGATTCATGATGTGTTTACTCCACGATAACACAGAAGCTCCAAACTGTGGAAGATTGAAGTGATTGTTGATTGGTTTGATCTTCTTAACGAAACATTTAGTTGAATCATTGAATGATACTTCTTTGATGAAGTTATAGTTACGATAGATATATGATATAAGATTCTTCTTGTTGACGACTTTGATTTCATCATTCATTGGTTTCAATATTGATTTACCGTAGATGGAGTTCAACAACAGTTTAATCGTCTTCTCCAATGGATTATGTTCATTCTTGTACTTCAATCTTAGATCGAATAACGTTTTGATGAACTCATTGATCTTTTTGTTGAAACCTTCATCGAAATAGTATCCACGGATGAGTTCGTAATCAATATCATAGAATTCGATTAAATCCATTAAGGTGATCTTATCGACGTAGTAATGATCGACTGTTTCATTACAGAATATTTTGGATCCAGCTTCATTATGGGTGAATACATGACCGAACTTATACGGACGATTGGACTTACACGATAATTTGTTGATGTTGACTTCGATAAAGAATGTATCGTAATTCATTAACTGTTCATGAGTACAATCATCTGGAATCACCTTTGGTTTACCTTTAGCGACTCCATCCATAATTGACATAGATGATGGATATAGACTAACAGCGTCGAAGTCTTGGATTACACCAACGATGTACTGTTTTTCGTTATTAGCTGTCATTGTACGACCACCACTGACACAACGTTGGATGAAGTTCTGTGGTTTACCACTTAATAGATAACATCCATCGAAACAACCATATATACGAGCGAAATCATAACCAACAGCTGAGATAGATATGAATTGATGAATACCAATCCATGGTTTATCGGTTTTGGTGAACACTTCAGCTAAATCGTTATTGAACTTCGTCATCCCATCCATCAACGTAATACAATCTTTGACACAATAAAACGTAGCGTACTTCATGATATCGATAGTTTCATCAGCTTCATCGTATGATTTAGCGAACTTAGCGTTTCGAATCAACTGATTACGATCTTGTTCGAGTTCGTCTACTGTCTTCTTATCGATGTTTTCGTTAACGTATTGATCATAGAATTCATCGAATGGTATAGTCTTTCGTTGTAGATTCTTTTCAGTGTAGATTCGATAAGCGATGATCTCTTTATGAACCTTTAGATTGAACATGTCATCGAAATCACATAATGGAGCTGGTATAATCGAATAGCTGTTACGGAATGTTAAATGTTTAGATCGTATCTTCTTCATCTTTGGTTCATTGGTTTTCGGATCGGTAACTGGTTTCTTAGTCTTTGGATCGATAACTTGGATCCATTTATATTGATCCATAACGACTTGTAATAGAGTTCCACTACGTTGAGTTATTTGAGTCTCCCAATCTGGTTCATGGATGAAGAAACACCCATCGTATTTCAGATTGTGGAAGTACGTTAATGAGTTACTCTTCAGTGAGTTCAAGAATCTTGATGTGATATTAGATCCAGTGAATGGTACATAATGTTTGTCATCACAGAGACAAATCAGATATGGTCGATGTGGAGATACAGTTACATCAGTTTCGTAATCAGCGTAATAGATATGAGACCATTCAGTTATCTTCTTAGTGTCAGCCGATTCAAGTCTACAACATGATTCTTCATCATAACTGAGACTAACGTAGTCATTCAAATGATTATCGAACTCACATGTATCGAGTATACCCTGTTCACATTGATTGATCTCTCTGAAACATCCATGTTCGAACATAGATTTAATAATCGTTTTGAATTCAGTTCCAGTCCAATCATCTGGTTCTATCATAGGTGTACCTTTATTAGTGATATCATATATGATGAATCGTTGTTGAATGTTCATATCTGGATATAACATGTCGATCTCATCTTTGTGTTCGATATAGAACTTCGTTATTGGTAGTAATTCGTTATGATCAATCATGAAGTGATCTTTATATAACAGCATTCGAACAACACGATCAGCTATGACTTTTGGATTCTTACGCGTATCAACTGAGTCTCGTTTCTGATGTCGTGAATCTCTCTTATCATCAACTCTACTAATCACGAAGTGACACTTCATTTGAATAGCTATTTCTGTTATCTTCTTATTTGGTATCGATCGAGTTAACATTATTGAACGAAGCTTATGGAGTTCGTCATCATTGAACACCCCTGATTGAACACAAGCGTATACGAAACAGTTATCACGATAGTTCTTCTTATCAATGGTGTTGAATATCTGATATCTGGTCAAGTCTAAACCATTGATTAGGTTGATGTACGGAAAGAAACCACCGTCTGGTGATCCACGAAAGTCATCAACTGATTCGATTACTACTTCTTCACCATCAACCTTTTCGATGAACTCAGTCTTTCCAGTCTCTTCATTCTTAGTCATCTTGATGAACTTCACTTCGAATCGAACTGGAATGTAATCCCAACCGATTAGATTCGGATCACAATCGGAACTGTATTGTTCTACTGTTATCTCACCAAGTATACATCGTATCATAGTTTCGAGATCTAACTCTTTGTTTAGATTGAACCTTCGACCATCTCCATTCATGTCATAACCATAAATGACTGGTCTCCATTCATTTGTTTTCATCTTACGAATATATCGTAACACTTTAACGAAAGCGTATTGTTTCTCACTATCATCATCGATATCGGTATCAAATGATTCATGATTCTTAGCGGCTAACATCATTCTCTTCATCTCGTTTTGATACTCATCTTTGTCATGAACATTCTCTTCATAACGGAGTCGTTCATCGGATTTGGTTGTCGTATATTCAGTATCGACATTCATTAACGATTCGATGAATAGTTTAGATTCACTTGGTTTTGGAACTGAATAGAGTTCACTCATATTCATCAATGAACGTTCGAACATAGCTGTATCTTTCAATGACTGTTTATACTGTTCATGACTTTGATGTTGTTTCTGTTGTTGATGTTTCATTGTCGACATTCGTTTAAATAGATCGTCATCAGATTGTTTCTGTTCACGAATTTCATTGAATCGATTAACGTAATCAGATACACGTACACCTCTAAAAGCGATATTCATCTGTTTGATACTCTTCTTCAATATAGGTTTCAACTCTTTGATCTTGAGTGATCCATATCTATCAAACCCTGGTAATGATAGAATCTCAGATTTCGATAGTCTACTCAACAACTTCGTCATTTCAATCGATTTAAAAATAATATTCATAGTTTAACGATAATTACCGTTAACATTAATATCCACATGAGTATTGACTTTGATATCATTATCGGATGAGACATCAACGATTACACGTATATGAACATCATCGTATAGTATTCTATCGATTTCATCTTAAATGAGATCAAAAACAACATTCACTTACTACTCATTGGAATCTACATATGGTTTAAATCGTTGATCGGTTTATCATAAGTTCTATGCATTTATAGATCAACTGGATCTTCTTATCCATAGATACATCATCATAGCTAGCTATGAATCGATTATTGAGTTCGTTAAGATCATTGATGTTGTAGTAGTTGATGATGTTGTTGAGGTTGAAGTCTATATCGATACCAATGTCATAGAGATAGTCATGAAGTGATTCACATAGTTCATCAACACTGTTGATGTTAAAGAGATCGTAATATTCGAAGAAGTCATCGATAGCTAATTCAACCGTTTCGATTGGTAACGGAATGTGTTCATCTTCTGTGTTATCTCTTCTATAACTCATTTAAATGAAACCAAAAATAAACATCACTTACTCTTCATCGTCAGCGAATTCATCTCATGATTCGTCAGCGAATTCATCATTATCGACCATAAAATCGCATGGTTACTATAAAGGGTACATATCGGGTTATAGTTAACCCACTAACCAACGACGTGGTTCATGAGTGATTCTGATCGTTTATAGATGGTTCATACATGTTATCGTTAGTGATTCGTATTCAATGAATCGTTAGTGAGTTCGTTTACTAAACAATACACATGAGTTCATTTAATGTATTTCGTTAGTGATATCGTTTACAGATTAATTCGTTAGCGAGTTAGTTATTAGGTTTATCAGTTACAAATCAATATCGGTTGAACTATAATAATAATTTCTATAGGGTGACAAAATCAAAGTAGTAATACTAAGAGGGGTGCGATGGCTATTGAAATGATCTCTCTATTATTTTTAGTATATGATTATCGTCTGTGATGGACTTTCCAGACGTTGTTAACGATTTTATCGAACTATCGGACTTATATGGGTATCTCTAACGTTTCCAATTATTTACGTGATGGTTTTCAGTTAGTGGGTACCAGTATACCGGCGATGTGTTTCGAATTGGTTCTGAACTGTTGAGTGTTGTTCGGACCTAGTAAAACCGTATAAAGTTAACGTAATTGTTTTAGCGAATTTCAATAGCCATCGCACCCCTCTTAGTATTACTACTTTTTTATCGTTTTCATCAGAAATATTGAGTATCCAAAAAATTAATATATCTTCCTAAAAGTTTTTAATATTAAATAAACTAACCTGCTTTTAAAATGAGATATGAATTATTCGATGAATTTGCTTTTTTTTTTGAAATTTGATCTTTTTATTGTTTAGGAAAATCATGAAAAAATTATCTATGTGGCACAATTGAAATAAGATACCGCTTGTTCGACTCAACACTATACCTTATTTTTTTTTACGATTTAAAATAAAATTTTTTTAATTTAAAACTTTGTTAAACGCATTAAAGAGCTAAATACTGCATTCTTGCTATCATAATTTTATTATATTCTGCTTTTAACTGAAATTCTTCAAAATTTTAAATATCAATAAGATGAGAAAAAAATACCAGCAAAATGAGTTAAACAAATTTATTAGTGAAAATTCAAAATATATGAAATAATGAGTTTGATTAACCCAATAAAATTACCTGTTTTATTTTAGGTAAAAAATTAACCTCAACGATCAATGTTTTAACATTTTTATTTCTTATCTCTCTCCTCTGCTCGAAAACATTTTTCGAAAACTTAAAAAGCAATTATTTGACCTTTTTTGATCGGTAATAATTGAAAAAAATGAGAGGTTATTTGGTGACCCAATTACTCTATTTTTTTTGACCCATTTTTCTATTTTTGACCCACCCAGTGCCACCCTATTTAATTTTTTTTTTTTTTTTACCATGAGATATTAACAAAACCCACGAAAAACCTTGTATAAATTATTTTTATATAATTTCTGAAAAAGTGATCAATGTCTTAACAATCTTATTTCAACCTTTTCTGTAGTATGCATACAATAAATATTTAAAAATGAAATCACATTTATCCCTTCGTCCTTTATTGTCTCTTGCATTTACTATCGTAGTTTATTACATTAGTTATTACATTCTTTTTATAAAAGAAGATAATGTTTATAATTTTCGTAAATATCATATAATTAAGGACTTAAATTTAAAAAAGCCACCATCATTTATTGCTCATATAGGATCTTTACACCTTTCTTCTAAAAAAAATGAAATTGTTCAAATTGTTTTTAACAATTTAACCCAGATAATTAAACCATCAGCTATAATAATTTCAGGAAGCATAACAGATGGGATTTCAGATGATGGATGGTATTTATTCTCTCAATTGATAAAATCTTCTTCATTTGATCCTCAGGCTTTGCCTCTTTTGGCTACTGCAGGAAAAGAAGATCACGCATTTCTCAATAGCCCATCAAAATTTTATACAAATTTTTTTAATATCTCAGAATTCGACGTTTTTTCTTTAATTTCATTCCCAAATAATTCAAATTTTGATCAAATCACCGATAACGTTAAAGTTACTGTATTTAATCCTTTAACATTTCCATTTCCGCCTTATCCTCAATCGATGTTTTCAATCCCATCAAGTTTACTGATCAAAAAACTTGATGATGAGATCAACCCTAATTTAATTGATTACCACTCATCAAACAAAATTTCAATCACAACATCATCTTATCCAATTTATTCAATTATAGATTCAAACCATGAATTTATGACAGCTATAACCAACACTGACATATATTTATCTGGGAATTCTTTTATTGACCACTTTCAAACTCATATATATAATCAAACATATGAATTTGTTGCAGCTCCTCTATCGCTGCAAACAAAAATTGGCCTTTTGACTGATGACAATTCAATTTTATCATATAATACAATTGATTTTAGTGAAGACTATTTGTATGTTCTTTCCAATCCGT
The DNA here is from genome assembly GCA_039105265.1 of Tritrichomonas musculus. Lineage (NCBI taxonomy): Eukaryota > Parabasalia > Tritrichomonadida > Tritrichomonadidae > Tritrichomonas > Tritrichomonas musculus. The sequence goes on along the minus strand of JAPFFF010000005.1, from coordinate 2,084,084 downwards.
CATGCTTTCATCAAATTGGAACTAGTTTTCGAATCAGATTAATTGTATTTGAAACTCATAAATTAACACTTGTTGTGGAAATCGATGGCCACTATAGAGGAAGAATGGAAACGGATTTCATCACAGACAATTATCGTATTTATGGAATGAATATCAAATTGAATGAAGGTGAACATAATTTATTTATTGATGGAGATATATCTATTAACAAAACGTTTTATGTAGGAGAAGGTAATTATACAACTGACCAAGTATTTATTCTTCGTAACCAATATGCTTACGAAATATTCAATTTTTGCATGTTTTTATTGACTTTTGCTGCTATATCATTCTTTCAAAATATTTTGAAAAAGTCATTTATTTATTTTATCTATTTTTTAATGCTAGCTTTTCCAATTTATTTCACTTGGAAAAATGGACATATATTTATAATTTGGACTTGGGGATTCTTATCAAATTTAAAGTTGAAAATCAATTCATATCATTCAAATACTTTTCCATTAATTGAATCATTAATGATCATTAAATCATTATTGTTTATTTCCATAACACAAAAAAATGAAAAAGGATTTGCGTATTTTTTATTTAAGGAAAGCTCTTTACTTGTTGGATTTTTAATATGCTTTTATTGTATTTATATTTATGGCGGACTGAAGTCAGTAGTTACATCACCAATGGTATTAATTTTTATATTAACACAGATTCATCTTGCCAAATTACATTTTAGACTTACCAAAGCTGATTAATTAATTCTATATATTATTATGAATAAATATTTATATTAATTTAACACACCCATGTATTTATTTTATTATCATCCCGATATGATATTTTGTTTAACCGGACAATATAGATATTACTATATATACATTATCTTATCTTTTTTTTGGAATTATTACTGCTTTAAGCATTTTTCCTAGGAAAAAACATTAAAGCACATCAAAAAAAATTTGATGTTTAAATTTTTTGATTTCTTATAAAAACGACAAATATAAATCTAAAAACAATTTACATAACAAACAAACAAAGTAAAACAACAAACCAGTATATATATCTTAACCCAATGAATCTCCAATGTTTCCATTAGGAATTGAAGTTAAATTCAAAGTTGGAGTTACAATTTGTGAATCAATCTTAGATATTGCCTTTATTGACTTAGTCAATGATTTTTTCCTTTCTCCAATTGATGTTTTTCTTTTCATTGTTCCATTTCCTTTCTTTTTTGCAATAGGCTCACTAGCTAATTTCGCTGCCTGCTTTGCCTTTTTCTCTTCTTCCTCCTTTTGAAAAAGCAGTTTTTGTTGGACGTGAGCATCATCGATAGCTTGCCTTAACTGATCTTTCAAATCCAGGAGATGCATTTTCAAATCATCAAGAACACGATTTGTAGCAACCTCGCTTTCAATTTTTTTTTCTTGAACCCTTTTTAACCTCGCAGAAGCATGTTGCCTCTTTGCCGCTATAGATTGAAATTTACTCAAGGCTCCAGCTTGTTCAGCTTCAGTTTTAGCCTTTACTTTATTGAATTCAGCAAGTTGAATTCTTCTTTCCTCAGATATTGCTTCATATTCCTTTTTTACTTCCTCCAACCGTTTATCGTACTTCACTATATCAGCTTCCCTTTGAACTACCATTTCACGCAGCATTTCTTCTTTTCTCCCTTTTTCAGCAATACTAACACTTACTGCTTCAGTTTGCCTTTTAACTTCATCACGAACTTCGAATAAACGTTTTTCATCTTTTTTCAACAATTCTATTTTTTTAATGGCAATATTTGTAATATTACTGGTTATTAACTTCTTATGGGCAGATATAGCATCAGATAATTGAACATGAGTACGATATGTAAAATCATTATAATCTATGTCAATATCAATAATAGTATTGTTTTGCTGCATAGAATCAATAAGAAATGGAGCTGTCAAGTCTCCGATTTCGTTACTTTTCAATGAAAGATGAAGCAAGGTCTTGTTTTTGGAAATGGATTGTGCAATGAAAACACTACTGACATCGGTAATTTGATTATTGCTAAGATTGAGTCGTTGAAGGCAAGTATTTGTTTCAATGACTTCTGCAAAACGAACAGCACTTTCATCTGACATTGATGTTTCGGTAAAATCTATTGATTTGATACTACTATTATAAACTAATGAGCTAACAATATCTATAACACCAGAATCTTTAAGTGGATTGCTTGAAAGATCAAGGACTTCAAGAGTTGGTACATCACGAATGATATTATGTAGAACTTCACCACTGTCAACTCCAAGATTATTATGTGAAAGCATCAAAGTTGTTATTGAAGATTGTTGCATTGGACGATAAATTTTACGCAAAAATATTTTGGTTAGATGATTATCTGTAAAATCAAGAACTTTTATCGATTTACTAAGCTCAATTTGACGACCAATTGATTGTGAAATACCATCGCCAATGTCATTTCGAGATAGATTAAGGTATTCAAGAGTTGCTAAAGAATAATCTTCTATAAAAAGATTAATCGCACCTTGAGTACCAAATCTATTGGTAGATAAATCAAGATTAATTAATGACTTGTTTAATGACAGTGCTGTGCTTAAAAATAAACACCCTTCAGCAGATATTCCTGACATAGAAAGATTCAAGTGAGAAATAATTTCGTTCTTTTGTAATAAATTTGAAAGAGATCTGCATCCCTGGGTCCCAATTTTATTTCGATCAATGCCATCAATAGCAGAAAAATCTAGTGATACAACTGTATCATTTTCTTCTAATGCATTGAATATAGATGTAGCTCCCTTGACTAAAATACAATTTGATCTCAGATCTAAATGAATAATTGGAGGGCGAGATCGAATATACTCAGCGAGAAATGCTGCTCCTGAATCTGATATTCTATTCAGTGAAAGATCTAAGTAAAAATATTTCTTTTGTTCCCATATGACTTGAAGAAGAATTTTAGTTGCTTCAGGACCAAGACCTAATCCGCCAAATTTGAGTGTTTTTATTAATAAAGAGTTCATAAATTGTTCAATAAAACGCTGTTTAGCAAGAGGATTAGTTGCAATATCTAAATCATTACATTTTTCTTTATATATTAAATGCGCATCTTTTTCGGTTAATCCTTGAAAATGAAATGAAGGATTTGTTCTTGATAACACAGTTGTAACTTTTCCTGGACGAGATGCCTTATGAGATATAATTATTCGACTTATCCGTGTATCTATTGATCTGCGATATGAGTCTGAGAGTAATCTATTCATGTATAATTAAAATCGTTTCTAATTTCAATCAAAATCCACAATTTTCAGATCTGACATACAATTTTTGTGAAACATTATTCAATTTTTTAAATAATAATTGAATTTTGTAAATATTTCGAATGAGTAACATAATGAATTAAAAAATGCAATGTCTTATAAGATGTATATCAAAAATTACAAATGTTTTATATGATAGTATCGTTTTTTAATAAAATAAATTACATAATTTAAAAATATCATGGAAGTTCATATTTCCTCTTCTTCCTTCTTTTCTTCTGTGGCTGAGTTCGCGGTTTACGATTAACATAAACAACTTTTGGAGCATGTTCGTCTTGGTAGCTTGATATGAAAAATAAAGCTACAAGAAATGTTTCAACAACACAGATCATGGTAATAGCGATGACATGTGTACCTTGATGTAAATTTTCATTTTGCTTTTTAAGTTTAGTATTGTATTCAAATTCGAAGCTTACAATTGTATAGTAAAGAGATTCTTCAATATCTGAAAGATTACTATAAAACTTATAAATTTGCTTATCAATATCATTTTTAAACGCATTAAATTGATCTTCAGCGGCATCAAGTTCTTCTTTAATTTTTTCAGAAAAAGTCTTGATTTGCTTTGAAATTTTAATAGATCTTTTTTGCCAAGTTTGGGAAAAAGGAATCATTGTTTTACGTACAATTGAATCAAGATCAATTTCATCTGAGATAAAGTCAACTGTTTGGCCTAATTGATCAATTGCTTTAACAATTTCACTTGAATTCGGATTATAATTGCCATTTTGTACTTTGGATACCATCTGATTTATTAAGTTCAATGATTTTTCTTTTTGATGATATGGAAATGATTCTACTAATGATTCTTTTGTATTTGAATCGATGATTTTTGCTGTTTCTAAATATAAGGGCGTTGATGCATTTGGATAATTTAAAGCAGTTACACCAAGCCAATGCTTATTAATATTAATATGATTAGTATTTGAAAATATAGTATGATTTTGGTCATCAACATTGAGAATAATAGTTAAATTTGAGTTTTCATCGTTTGAGATAACAACATTTAATTTTGGAGATTTTGGAATTATGCTGAATATAGGTGAAAATGATGATAATTCATATAATTTTTCGTCTTCATTTTGCCTTATTTCAACTGACAGTTTACTTTGCTTGATTTGAAACAAAATACCAATTCCTTTAAATGAAAGTGGTCCGCCAAAAGCTGGGCCTTTGAGACCGAAACTTTTCGTTATCCAGATACCAAACATGGATGAAGCTTTTTCTCCTATCGGTATTTGAAATAAGAAATTTAATGTATAATTTGATTCTTCTAAGCGATGAGTGCACCAAGACGAGCCAAATTCTTTCAATTGATTTTTTAATAAATTTAATTTTGAATTTTCTAAAGATGCTGATCCTAAGTATTCCCATTCTTTAGAAAAATTGTTGTTACGTGCAATAAATGTTCGATTTAAAAGTGACTTCGATATAGAGATAAGAAGCCATATCATATCAAATAATTCGAGAGATTTTTTACATCATAAATATATTGCTCATATTATAATTTACAAAAATAAATACCATAAAAATATTTTTTTAAAGATAATAAAAAATCAAATATTTAATATATAATATTTTTTTACATGATAACAACAAGATATGATTCTTTTAAAATTTGAAATGACGCATAACTTTTTGAATTAAGCATTCTTTACAAAATTCTATTTATTTTCAATTTTCTAAAGTACTCATTATTAATGAGTGATGATTCTATTTTAAATTCTTATTTTCCTATAATTTTAAAAGAATTTGCATCTCCTGATCAAAAATTTAATGCTCTCAATAAAATATTTCAATGTCTCGAAGTGGATTTTCAAGAATGGGAATTTAACGATAACGAGCTACCATTTATTGCTTCATACTTGCACAAACTCTACATAATACCTTCATCAAATACACGTACAACGGTACTCCGCATTTGCTTTCAACTCGAACTTTATTCAGAAGATCCAATTTGCGAACTTTACCATTTTGATTATTTAATAGTTACATCATTGGATCAACGAAATTCAAGCTCTAATTCTAAGAACGATGAAAAAACTGCTTGTTTCGAGTATATATTGTTACTACTTAAAACAGAAAAACCTCTTCCAGTTTCAATTGTTAGAACTTTGATTTCTATTTATTCAGAAGAAAATAGTCAATATAAAACTTTCATATTAACAATTCTCGGTCAATACTCAATTTTAACTGACGAAATAGATATTATTCCTGAGATTGGCGAGATTTTCATAGACTCTTTAGTTGAAGGATTTGATGATGGAATTTTTGAATTAATTGCTTATGGCTTTGAAAACAGACTTCCATTTTTATTAAATAGGCATTTAATCAATTTATTATTATCTCCAATTTCCCAAATTGAAGAAAGCTTATATTCATGCGATAAAACATGCTCAATACTATCTCAAATTTTATCAACATGGCCTGGTTTCTTTGTTTTTGGCCTTGAGATGAATGGAATTGAAAATCTAGTCAAATGCTCATCTCATAAGGCTCGATATGTTATTCAAATCATTAAAAATTTATTTATATTTAATGATACACCCAATATTATTACAAATCCATATTGCGCCTTTTTGATAAAAATTTTATTACATTTTGATTTTTTAAAAGAGACAAATCTCCTTTCTAAGGATTCATCATTTGTTTCTTTCTACACCTCACTAATGCCATATTTAACAAAATATGCAAATTTCAATCTTCCAAAAATTGACAAATCTTCTTTACAGAATAGTATAAAAATTGGCATTTCAGATGCATTTCGCCAAAATAATGATTACCCAATCAATTATGATTTACAGTCTTATCAACTTCCGCCAGATCCCAATCAGTATGACTGGAAAATTATTCAGATGAAAATTGCTATTTTTATGCCATCAAACGAAAACGAAATCAAGAATTCTGCTTCATTTTATCTAACTTTACTTGATTATTTTTGTGGACCATTTTTGTATTCAAATCAAGTAACAAGTAATCAAATTATTTCTGATTGTTTTATCGACTTAATAGACTTTCTTATTAAAAAAGATTGGGGAATGTCTTTAATTCAACGTTCAGATTCAGCAAAAAATGCCTTTAAATTTACCATTTGTCAATTACTTCAAAATACTCCTATTGATTCACAAAGCCCAGTTTGGACTTTTTTTAAATCAATATCAAATTTAATGTCCACTCATAGTGGCGTCAATTTACTCACAAAATTTGAACTACTTGACGGCTTAAGAAGGCTTGGCGATCTTTGCTCCAATTTGTATGTTGCAGAAAGAATTATATCAATGATTCAATTCTATCCAGATGGTGGTTGGGCAATACCAGTTTTTGACCAATTTATTAATTCTCCAAATCGAAGTATATCATCGTTATCAATCAAAGAATTGAAAAGAAAGATCGAGACAACACAATTTCAAAAAGACAAATTATTTTCAATGCTTCTAGTTCCTCATATCAAAAATATATTCAATCAAAAAGAATATGATAGACTTAAAGAGCCACTTGGTTTACTAATGGAGTTAATTAGCAAGTATGATGTTTGCTTTAAATCGATCATTTGCGATCGTCAAATGCATAAAATATTATCAATATGTGATCATTTTGTTTATGCGTACATTTTGTCCGATCCTGAATCGCACGAATATTCAAAAATTGAAGATGAAATAAATTGGTGGCTAACAAAAGGAAACGAAGAATATTTAAATGTATATGATAAAGCTATGGAATATGCGTTTTCAAAGAAAGAAAGCATATTAGTCGACAATCCTTCAATAATTACGTATGAAAATGGTTTTACATTAGCGCCACCTCATTTATTTAGCCAGCTTCCAAAAAGTCAAAAAGGGTTCCAACTCCTTTCGAAATATATTGGTCAAATCGTCAAAAGTATTCCTGATTCACCTTTAACTTCCCAAAGAGCCTCCTTTTTCGCCTTAGCCAATTTCGCATCAATTCCTGGTGAAACAGAAAAAATCATCGAAAATGAAAATGTTGTTGAAGTAATGATCAAAACAGCATTAAAATCGGATTCTTATGTATTAAAAGGATCATTAATTTGCTGCTTATCACTTTTTACAATAACTGACTCATTTTCAAAAATTTTGATTGAAAATGGCTTTGAAATGTTTGTATTAGGACATCAAAAAACTATCGTTCCTATTGATTTTTCAATATTTTTAAAAAAGGAAGTTCACTTTGAAGAGACCGTTATTCAAATTCCTCAAAAAAGTGAAGTAGTTCCTGATGAAGTTGCCAAACGATTAATAGAGCTTCTAAATCCCATAACTTCGAAGGAAGCAAGAGACCAGCTTTTCACATTATATAGAGGGAGATCAAATGGCATTACAACCACTGACATTGCTCTATACGCCCATCAACTTATGGCTCATTTTACATATACAAGCGAAATAAGGAAGTTCATTTTTGAACTTTTTAAACAGACTCCTCTTTATCCACGTATTGAGGCCAAATGCGATCCAGAAATAACAGCTATTGTTAAAGCCAAATTTTACATCTTACTGAATAAATCAAGTATTGATAAACCTAGCATTATTAATGTTGAATTACCAAAGTACTCATTAAGTGAGCTATCAAGAAGAGCTAATGAAAAGTATAGTCAAATATGCACATCAGTTCCCGAGGTTTATTTAACAGATGAGGTATTTAATCAGGCTACGAAAATGGACAAGAAAACATTTTATTCACTCACAAAAAATGAACAACAAAAAATTCGAAATGATTTATTATCTATGAAATCTTAAATTGTTTCGACATTATTTTATTTATTGTTTGGTATTTTTTAAATAAAGAAAAAAAACAATTTTGACTTCTAAATGTATCGTGCAATTACTTGATTTTTACTTTTTTTTTTTTTTTGTGAAAATTGTCAAATTATCGATTTGCTCTCAATTTTGAATACATTATTTTTGATGCAAGATTTTTTTCATTCTCAATTTTGATACCAACAGATTGAAAAAATAACAAATTCATCATATATGATAATAATATAAACAGTTTATTTTATAACAGTAATGGCTACTATAAATTAAAACACTTTCAATCTTCCTCTGCACTTCAGTTTTTCTTTCTAAGTTCTCTATGATATGCATCACCATAAATCCAATTGTCATTCCAAATTGTAACTTTTCTATCCAAATGAGAAATTCCATACGAATAAGGTGACCAAAGGATGAATCCAAACAAGCACAGTAAACAAATAACAACAAGCATGATCCCAACCCAAACTCGAGGGAAAATTCTGTCAACTGCAGCTCCTGCAGAAATGCAGCCAATCATAAGAGGAATCAAATAATGATAAAGGAACATTGATCTTGGTATCAAAAAGAAAGGGAAATAGCTTATTGCCCAACCGACGATATATCTTAATGTGATATCCCATTTCTCAAACATGAAGGTGATCAAATTAAAAATAAGGCTGAAGAAAGAAATATAATAAACAAGAGCATTTCCCATACAATTGACTTCTTTTCCATAAGAAGAATAAAATGCGACATAATTTCCTGTTAAGAGAGGCCAGTTAATTGGCCTACTTTGAGATGCGTGGAAATTTAATATTCCCATATTTCCATGGTGCATATTAATTGATAAAAGTATAGTTCGTTTGAATAAGCTTGGTTCACTTAATCTTCTTCCCCATAACTCAGATTTAACAATATTTCTATTGACTAGTTGATTTTTCATCTCTGGCGACAAATAAGGAGTACCTTGTCCTGAAAATGGTAAAATCATAAAATGGATAAAGAAACTAATAAAATAAACTGATAGACCTGGAAGCAAAAGTAAACAACCACGAACAGAAATTGAGAAATAGGCTCTGATATCGAGTAAACCAAAGTATTGAAAAGCTTGAAATACTTGAACAAATCCACAAAATACCATTAATCCCCATGCTGTATTTTTAGAACTGCATGCACAGCCTAAAGTCACTCCACTGAGTATCATAAAAATAATCCATCGGCATGTAAATGGATTGAGCGAATTGGTATATGCAAAAACGCAAAAAAACAAACAACAGAAAAAATGGAGCATTCCATCACTTAGAATGTATCTTTGTTCGGTAAGAAGTGACGAATCGCATATAATCATGAAAGACGATATAAATGCTGCATATGGACTGAATGAATCAAATCGAAGTGTTAAATATATTAATGGAGCGCATAATGATGAAAAGAAGGCAGGTGTAATTCTTAATATAATATATTGGGTATTATGGAATGATTGAGCGTAATATTTACTAAATTGAATAGATCCGTCGTATTCTGATAAATTTGCAAAAAGAAACATAACTAATTTTCCTAGTGGAGGATGTATATCATAAAAAAATTCAGACATTGTGTACCAGTTTGTAAAATTACCAAAATGAACTTCATCGAAAACAACTGCGTCTGGATTGTGTAAAACCCAAAAACGAGAAGTAAAAGAAAGAAATGTAATAATTATTAGGAAAATAACATCTGTTCCATTGAGTTCTGTTTTCGGTTGAATCTTAAATTTAAGCATTTAAGATTCTTGATCAATTCTAAATTCGAATTCAATAAATCAAATTTTTTGAATTGCTATCATGAAAATATTTGGTCACATCATTGAATTTATTATTTTTCAATATCATTATAAATAGAATGATTTTTATAATATATTTTTATTGTTTATCATTTGTTAAAATCAAAAATGCAAATAAGGGTGTCCAAATTGGATATTTTCACCGTTTTTTGGATTTTTTTTTTATATTTTAGATAACGGTTTTATTTTGAATTACTATTTGTCTATATAGAATTATTAAAAAAAACCAATAAATTCTTTATTTTTGCATATTTTTGTGCATTTGGTGTTAATTAAATTGTTTATGCATTTGATTTCTTAATTTTCTTTGATGCAAAATAAAGGATTCATTTGATATAAAATATAGAATCGATTTTTTATATATTGAATATTCAATGGTTTATTTTGGATTTTCTCAGAAAAAAATTCATTCAATTGTTTATAGTATTCAAAAAAAAAAAATCCATTCTATAGTTTACATTAAGAACTTTTTGAGAATAAAAATCCATTTATTAAAACTTTTGATTTATTATATGAAAAAAGGAAAAATCCAAGCTGGATTTTTTTCCATCCAGGATAACGGTTATCCTACGATAAAATCCAAGATGGACAGGATTAATTCAAATAATTTAATTTTTGATTATCATTCAAATTGAATGATAACAACCAAAATGAATTTAATTAATGATTGAGATTTCTTCCAACAGTTTAACTCATTGTTTATTAAAACAAACTTTTTTTCATATCAATAAATAAGGTTATTTTTATAAAATTTGAAAAGAAAAAAAGTAATCAAAAAGTTAAAAATCCTCTTATTCAATTCAATTGTATAAATAAAAAGAGCTTTTTAATGTGCAATAAATTCACGTTCAACGTGAGTAAAGAAATAAACAAAGTCCTCAACTTCTCTTTATTTATTGGAGGGAACAGATATCCAGTGATTAAAGAGGTTGCTCTTGAGAAAAGCGGACTATTACGAAAATTATTTACAGAGGATTCTTCATCAATTAAGATCGATTACGACGATTCTCAAAAAGATTTCCAAATGATTGCCAATCTATTTAGCTGCGCTGTTCTAACATTAAATAACAGAAACATCAATTATCTTATTAATGCTTCACAATTTTTTGAAATTCCCGAACTTTTTGAAGCAGCAGAGATCTTCAAGGAATATCAAGAATCACTAGATGAAGTTTTAAATAAACCAAATGAACTCACAAATCTTATTCAGCTCGAAAAACATATCTTTTCATTAACAGATTCAAATTACGGTGAAAGCAAATCATTTATTGAACAATTTATTAAATCGAAATACGATTCCAGAATTGTTGCGAGATTTATTTACAAAGCTTGTTTCGCAAGATCACCTACCATTCCATTGCTAGTTAAGCTAGTTTCCGAATTTGAAAATGTATTAAAACGATTTATTAAATTAGTTCTAAAAGAATTCAACATCAAACAAGAATTCAATTTACCAAACGAAATTAATTTTATTTTATTCTACTTAATCGAATACGGAATTAAAAGCGAGGAAATACTACAGCAAATTACTCCTAAAGTAAATTCAATGGCTTTTTGGTCGCACTTAAAAGATAAAGAAGGATCTCAAGAACACATCGAAAAAATTAAAAAAGGAGAAAATTTAGATTCAATACCAAATGCAATCAGACATGATGATTCAGATACTCTTCAAAAACTCTTTATTTCGACAAACTTTAAAATAAATGATCGAGCCACATCATCAGAATATGAGATTTACGGTTTCATGAATAAAAAATCAACATTAGTAGAATATGCTGCATTTTTTGGTGCTGTTAAATGCTTTAAATATTTAATGTTAAATGGCGCGAAATATCCACGATATGTTTTTGAAATTGCAATTGCGGGAGGAAACAGCGAAATTATTCATTTAATCGAACAAAACGAATCGTTTTTCATAAGTAATAATTCTGCATATAATGGTATCCTATTCCATCGACAAGATATCTTTGAATGGTTGATATCAAATTATCCATCTGCAGCGCCTAATTTTGAGACCTTGCTAATTCGTTGTATTGATGAATGTTCATTTTCTATTTTTGAATTTCTGTTAAGGGAAGGTGCTGATCCAAATGGGCTTCCAACTTCCCCAGCACTTTTTTCCGCGATAAATAACGATAATCTTCGATTAGTTGATTTCCTTTTGCAGCTTAATCATGTTAACGCTGGTATTTCTGATCGCGATGGTAACACTGTTCTTCATAATGCTTGTTTGAATGAAAAAATTGACATTGTTCGTTTTTTATTGAAAAATCCAAGAATTGATAAAAATGCTAAAAACGTTTTTATCTTAAATTTTAATAAAGTTTTATTATATAAATTCATTATAATTTGACACCATTAGGGTTATGCTGCCAAAATAATCTTACAGATGTTGCAAAAATTCTTCTTGAATATGATGATATTGATATTAATAATACATCAATGGTTTTCATTTATATATATGAATAGAGTTTTATTTTTCAATATATTTATGGTCAAATTTCTTAAATAATCTTTTTAAAAAAATGGAGTTACTGCTCTTCAAAGCGCTGCCAAAAATGGTAATGCTGAAATTGTTTCTCTCCTTCTTGAAAAGCCAGGAATAAAAGTTAATCAAGCAACTTACGTTTCTTTTTAATTATTTTTTCATTTTGGTCGCGTTTTTTTAATTATTTTATAAAACAGCTTTGCATTATGCTTGCGAATCTGGCTCTTATGAAACAGTAAAGGCTCTTATTTCATATGATGGAATTGTAGTTAGCTACGATAATGCACTCGTTTATTTTTTGGCCATTTTTATAAGACTCCATTTGATTATACATCTGATCCAAAGATTAAAGCTTTATGCCCAAAAAGTGACTAAAAAAGTTATGTTCTTTATTTTATTATTAATTAATATATTTTTAATCGCAAAAATAGGGATCGTTCATATGATTAAAAAGTGATATTATAAAATTTTTTGTTAAGTTTCATAATTTTATATCGTTAACCTTTTCGAATTATTCGTTATTTTTTGAGATATTGTGTAATAAGCAGCCCCAAAATAGGACTTTTTTTGAGTTTTTAAGTTCACAAATATAATTTACAAGCATTAATATCTATATTACGTCTACAATCAAAGCTTAATATATTATATTATCAATTATGAATCCAAATTTATATGCTAGCTTTAATGTTTTCTTGTATTATATTTTGTCTTTTAAATAATTAGGTAATATAAATATCAAAAAAATTATAAATATCATGATTTCATATTATTCATTTAATCATGATATTTCATAAAACAATGAAAAAGCTTTTGAGTTAATGAAAAACCATATCAATTTCATAGCATTTGATATATGTTATATTCGTTAAATATTACATAATTAATAAATTAGAATTGGTAACATTATAATGATTATATTTTATGAAATAGAACAAATTCTTTTCTATCTTACTTTTTTTATGGTAATGGTGAAAATCAATAAGAGAGCGAGTGCTGAAATTTAAAAAAAGAAAAAGCGTATCAAATAATGATATATTTTTTATTAAAAATTCTGTTTAAATTGAAAAATATTGAAATTTGTGAGATAATGTTGCTCTATGAATAATTAATTCTATCTTGATAAAAAATAAATTATTATTAATAAAAATATTGAAATAAATTATCATTAATAAAAATATTAAAATAAGTATTTTAATATTATTAATAAAAAAAAAATTCTAAAAATATAGAATCAAAAAAATATTTTAATAGGCCAATTATCATTAAAATTTTGAATTCAAAAAATTATTTTTTCAATATGATGATAAGAATTTCAATCAAAAAATTTTACTATTGTGATCAAACTTCTATCAAAATTTGTATTATCAATAAACGAATTGAAAATTTTTTTATTTTTCAGATGGAAGATATTAATACCTGCTTCTTATGCATGGAGCCTATTAAATACCGTGTGTTGACACCTTGTGACCATAACTCACTTTGCTTAAATTGCTATATGCGTAATATAATTTGTTACCATCATGAAAATTGTTACTATTGCCAAAATCCGCTTAAAGGTTATCCAATTGTATCTACAGATCCACAAATTACAAAATACGCTGAGGCAAAAGCAAAAAAGCCAGTATTTGATTCACAGTATAAATTGTTCATGACTGACAAAGACAATATCAGAAACTATATAGCATCTTTATTTCAATTTGTATGTCCAGGATGCTCTCTAAGGTTACCTGCATTTGATATGTTTGCATCTCATGTTAAAGTTCATAGAATGCGAGTTTGCCAAATTTGTTATGCATCAAATAGATTTCTTCCAGTCGACATACATGTATTTCGCAATAATAAAGAATACCAAATGCATCTCAAAAATCAACATCCACGTTGTATGCTTTGTCCGAACCAAGTGTTTTTCGATCACGATGAACTAGCAAAGCATATGCTTGAGAATCACGTTAGATGTGAAGTATGCGCTGCGATGAACAAAATTGTGTGGTTTAAGGATGCTCCTAGCCTTGTAGAACATCATCAAAATTGTCATTTTGTCTGCCCTCACTGCTCCTCACAAAATTTAGTTGCATTTGCAACAAGGGGTGAATTATTAATTCATCTTAAAACAGTTCATAATCAAAAATCAGCTCCAATTGATCTTTCTGATTTCGCCTCTTCTCCAAGCAATAATAGTAATAATAATGATGACGATGATGATGATGAATCAAATAATCGTAAAGTTTTAGAGAGAAGGAAAGAGCTGAACAGAAAATTCATGGTTAAATTAAATGAGTTATTAAGCGAGAAAGACAAAAACGATTTGATGACAGTTGCGCGTAACTATGTAGCTAATAAGGTGACTGGTGAATTCTTTTATAACGAATATGCACGCTACTTGGGACCTGAAAAAGATGTTCTTTTTAATGATATGGTGTCCTTTTTACCAATACCTGAAAAACGAGCTGAACTTGTTAGAATTCACATAAATTATAATTCATCTCATAATATCTTGCCTCCAACAGAGCAGCCAGCATCAGATCGTCCTCAAAGCATGCATCCAAATCCTCAACCAAATCAAAATAGCAACAGGAAAAATAAAAATCAGAAAAGGCACAATGATAATCAAAAGAGAGGTTTTAAACAGCAAAATCCTCATAACCCGAACCAACATTTTCAAAATCATTCAAATCAAAGCAATCAAGTGCAAAATCAACAACAAGATATTCAAATTCAATTAAAGCCAACTCAAATTAGTCAAATTCAAACAAGTCAAAATAATATTCAGTCAAAGACAAATCAGTCAATTCATGATCAAGTTCAGCCAAACCAACAGATAATGGTTCAAAAGCCCCAACAGCAAAAAAATCAACCTACAATATCTATCTCTCGTTCGAAACCACCATCAATAGTAATACAACGCTCAAAGCCAAAAGAGGAAGAAACTTCCAAAGTGCCACCGCCAGCTATTATTAAAACAGAGCCGCAATAAAATTAAAAAAAAAAATTTTATAGGTATGAAAAAAAATATTATTCGTAGATTTGTTTTTTAAAATAGAATTTTTTGTTAATTTTATGCTCTTTTTATATTCTATTTTGCAAGCATCATTATAATGACCATAAGATCATATGATCAAATGGAAAGGATTTTTTTTAAAAAAAAAGTTAATGAATAGCAATTTTCAAATTGTTAACCAATTGAATTACCATCATTAAATACGTTTAATAAATGTTTACAATTAATATTTTAAATTTGGCCATATCACACAAAATTGAATGATTCGTTTTTTATTTTCTTGAATGCTATTTTTGGCCTGATAAATGGTTTTTTCGAAATTATGAGCAATATAAAATAAAAATCTTTTTTGATCAGTAAAATTTTAAAAATCAATGATTGTTTTCAATTTTTCAATTATTTTGAATTGTGATTCAAATAACTCCAGAATTGATAAATCATGATTATTTTAGAGAAAAAAGCTATCTTGCCCATTAAGGGCTTTTTGTGCATTGCTTTAACTTTTGAAATTAAAAATTTTTAGTATTTTACATAATGGTCATAGAAATAATTTTTTTTAAAAAAAAAAAATATTAGCAAAAAAAGCCAGAAACAGTAAAATTGAATGTAAAAAAATATTTGAAGTCGATTTGGTATTATTATCAATACAATTGAAGAAAAACAAAATCAAAACCGAAGAATTCAAAAGGTCAATTATTTGTATATGCGTTTTTATTAAAAATTGACCTAAGATAACTTTTTGAATAATCTTCGCATTTTTCCTCTCAATTTATAAAACAGGAATTAATTTGATCAAATTTTAATTTATAATATAAAATAAAAAGAATTGTGGCATTTTTATAAATATGCGTTTATTCTGAAAGCATTGAAAAAAGTTTCAAAATTTTATGAATGAAGTAATTATATACGTCGGTTTAATAATTCCTTAAGTTGTACCCTTTATGAAGCAAGTCCTCAAACCAGTCTCAAACGTTTCAATCAAAGACAATAAACCGCGTAATCCAGCCTTGCTTCAACCAAATCTACGCAATATTCTCGAAGTTCAACCCAATAATGATGATAATGATGAATATAGTGATCCTGAATTTAATGACAACTCTTCAACTTCATACGATAGTGACGATGATGTAGATTTTGAAGGGATGCCTGAGGTTGATCAAAGAAATTTAAACAAACCAGAAAAATTAGCAAAATATGCAGAGACAATTTTTTCAATTGCAATTCAAGATATTCCAACTACATCAGCATCATCAAATGATTTCAAAAATATTCAAACTGAAATTACTCCAGTCATGCACGAGACTGCAGTCAAGTGGATTTTCAGAATTCAAGCACAGTATCAAATGTCGAACGATGCATTATATGAAGCTGTAGCATATTTAAATACAATACTCTCAAAATCGCCAGTCAGAAAATCGCAACTTCAACTTATAACAGTAACATGCATATGGATGGCATCTAAAATCGAAGAAAGATCAGTTCCTAAGCTTGAAGATTTGAGCACAATGTGTTCAAATCAATATGGTGCAGATGATTTTGTGAAGTGTGAAAGAAAGCTTTTGCGGATTTTAGACTTCCGTTTAAGTTTTCCAACTTCCAAATTTTTCTTACGAAGATTGCTTGATTCAATTGATGCTGAACCAGCAATAATTGAAGTTGCTGATTTCTTTTGCGATTTATCTTTAATGCCTCTTGAATTTGTCGATTTTTCTCCTAATGTTATAGCATTTGCAGCAGTATGTCTTGGAAAGCTGTGTTTGAATGAATTTTGTCCAACACTTAGACTAATGGCGTATGCTCATATGAATGATCTTGAAGATGTCAAAAAATGTGGCGCAGGGATGTTACAATATGCGCCAACAATTTTGAATGATCCAAAACATGTTTTATATATAAGATATAATGGACCAAATACAACGCATTCTGTATTTGAAATGAATTTATCAATTGATATGTCCCATGCACTATCATAATATATTTTTATTTTACCTAGATGCATTCTTCTTCCCTGAGATTGAATCTATATTTCATATTTTATCAATTTGTTAAACATTAATATTATTGTAATCTTATATCCTGTTCTTTCTACATCTGAATCTTATATTTTCCAAAATTAAAAAATTAAGCATTTTGGAACGATAAAATTGCATTCAAATTTAAAAGAGAGACCAAATTAAAATTCAATTATCTAATTCTGAATTTCTTTCATATTTGATTAATATAATCAAAGACATATGTCGAACAAAGTCGAAACCTCGCGAGTAGTGATGGGAATTGGTATGAGTTATGTAATTGAAAAAAAAAATTGTATATAAAAATAAAAATTAATAATATTAAATATCAAAAAGTAATATGGATTATTATTTATTATACAACAACAAAACATAAAATTAAAAAGAAAAGATTGAATCATGAATTCAACGTATCAATTAATTCCGCCCTAATAACTTCATATTGTTTATGAAGATTCGAAAAGTTCTTTTGATCAAGAGCAATTTCAACAGCAGATTGTCCAGATTCATCAGCAACAAGCAAATCTTTCTCAACGTTGCCAAGTCTTTCCTGCATACTTGATAGCATTTGCTGAATTTCGGTTTTCGTGTATTCTGTTCTTGCTGCGAGTTTGGCTGCAACGGCTTTCTTTTTTGGTGCAACAACTGGCTTTCTCTCTGGAATAAGATCGACTTGAGGTGGTCTTGAAGTATCTTCTTTTTTGGAATCTGTATCGTTTTCTTCATTTTCCATTGATGGCGATTCACGTGGTCTTAATCGTAGGTCTGGATGAGAAACAATAAATTGTAGCTGATTAAATGCTCTAAGAAATTCATTTCGTCTTTTTGTTGTAAGTTTTTGACGACGATCTAGTTGAACAACGGGAACTTCACTCCAAACACTAGTTATCTCGATTTCATCTTCTTCTGGCTCAGGAAGATCTGTTGGTTCGATATCAAGTTGTTGGGGCTCATCATCTTCAGCTTTTGATCCAAAAGCGGTCATAAAAACGTCATCTGCTGACATATTTGATGGTGCAGCTTTAGCTGGTTTTTGTTGGGTTTGCATTTTAGATTGAGATTGTATTGAATTTTGTGAGATTGTAGTCTTTGACGATTGTTTTGATAATGGGCGATCTGTAGTTGACGCTGATATTCTCTTTCGATTAAGAGCACGAATATGGGCTTTTGTAAATGAAGGTAATGTTAAAGGATCATAAGCAATTGTTTTAATTGGAGTTGGAAAAGACCTTTTAACAGCAGCTGGAGGAGCAATACAAATTAATTGAACGTTTGCAGATGCAAATTTTTGTCTCGCCTCTGCTAAGTTTGGAGATCTTAAAACAATTGGATTGTCGATAATGTTTACTTCTTCTAGATTAAGATCAAGAAGACTTTCAAGATCTGAAAACATTTCAATTTTATTATTTTTAATGGATAAGTTTGTTAATGCTTCAAAACCAAATTGGAATTTTGGAATGTGCATAATGTTATTTCCATCTAAAGTTAAATTTCTTAATGATGGAATAGTTGCAAGAGAAAATAAAGCTGCATCATTATTTAAATTATTATTTGATAGATTTAAATCAGTAAGGCATGTAAAGTGCATTAAATTTGAAGGGAGAGATGACAGCGAATTATTCGCAAGATTTAAATCTGCTAATAATGGAATTAATTGTAAATCAGATAGTATTTTAGAGCAGTTATTAAAACTCAAATTAAGAGTATGAAGTGAAGCCCAGGCGCGATCATCACCTGCCATTGATTCACTTGACATATAATCAAAAGAACGTAATGAATTGCATGATAGATCCAACTCTTGTAAAGAAGGAAGAACAGCGAAGGGTTCAAGCGGTAATGAATTATCTGAAAAGTCAGCTTTTTGAACTGAGGATAATTGCCTTATTGCTGTAAGATCGATTGCGTTTAAATTTTGAGACGAACCATCTATTTCTAGGCATTTTTCAAAATCTGATGTATGTAAAAGGTCAACAATAAAAATTGTGTCTAGCGTAATAGATTTTTTGCTTTTGATTTTGGCTGAGTTATTAAAGTTTGATGAAGATAAGCTTTTATTTTGTGGAGGTCTGTTAACTGATAGCGTGAAATCAGGTCTATGTCCTGCTGGTGGTTTTGCCAGAGGTCCTACTCTTTCGAATTCATAGGGAGCCCTAGGTACTCGCTTGGTAAAATTATTCAGGCTCATTGAAGATAACGTATTTTTTGTATGAGAAATTTTCAATATTTATTAACTTTTTCTTAAATCATATTAAAAATCTATAACGAAATTTTATATTTTCTATACTTTACAAAAATCAAATTTCAATGTTTCTAGCATTGATTAATTAGAACACATTTCGTTTTAATTACTTAAAGGCCGTAAGGAATAGATTTTTTCCAAAAACCAAGATGCACGTATTGCGAATTCTTGGTCATCAGAATTTGCTATTTCAGTTAATATTTCAACGCCGCAGCTTTGTTCAAATTGAACCCAAAATATGTCTTGTGGTTGAAAAGAATTTTTACTTCGAAGTAGCCTAGCAATAATTCCAATTGATGTGTTAAATATCTTATGAAGATTGAAGGCACATAAAACTTGAACAAAATCCTCCATAAAATTAAAAGGAATAATAATTTTAATTATTTGTTCATTGGTTAATTTTGGAATCAAAATTTTCATGGCCTTTAAACACATCTTTTTTATTTTATATTTCCCCGTTTGAAAACAATTTTTTAGTAATTGAAATATATCAAAATTCATCAAAATTGCTAAATGATTTTGACGAATTAAGCTAATCATAAAACATAGAGTAGGGTATGATAAATCTTCATATTGTTTTGATAATTGTATAATTTTGCCTATTACAGGCTCAATACCTGTAAATAGAAGGGAAGTATATGTGAAATATGATTCAAAAACATAAATGATACTCTCTATTGTGTTGATATCATTTGTTTCTAAAATAATACGAGAGCATTGGACATAAAACTCCTCTTTTATCATAACAAATTCAGCTGTTGATTTATCTGCAATCAGCAAATACAAAGTATCAAATGCATTTTCCCACATAAAATTGATTGATTTATCATCAAAAATTTGTCGAAGTAGTATTAATAAATTGTTCATTTCTATTTTAGATAATTCGTCTTGAGCTATATTTGCAATAATAGAAAAAATGCTAATTATTGCTTCTTGTGAAAGATTATTATCTCTAAACAATTTAAGAAATAAATCTATAAAAGGAAATTCAAGTAATTGATGTAATAATTCTTTTGATTCACTATTTTCATTGTCATCTTTGTTTACCATCGAAATTTCATTAAGAATTTCAAATGATTGGCGTATAGCTATTTCTTTTTCAGGAAATACATTGATTGACTCAATAAGAGATAAAAATAAACTATTTCGCATAAAAGAGTTAATAAAATCAATTTGATCGTGTTTAAAAGCGAAGTGGAAAAATCTGAGAAGGGAATTATGATATTTGGCATTTGGAATATAGAGAGATTGAATTATAATTTGTGAAATGTTATATTGATCTAATTCAGGAAAATAAAAAATTGGATGAGTCTCTGCTATTCTAGACAATTCTTGAATTGATTTTTCCATATATATTATATCTTTTTGATAAAATGATGTGGAAAATACTTGAAATAGTGATAAAATAATTGAATTCGAAATATCTGATTCATCATTACTTTTATTGTCTGCAAGTTTTTCGATATCAGAAAAAATGCGATCACCTCTTAAATCTATGATATCTTTAAAATCCATTTTAGAAGATTTTATTTTTTAAACGTTCTTATGTTCAACTTTTTAAAAACTTATTTGAATATAAATTTTATGTGATCGTTATGGTAAATTTTAGGTTAAAAACTTGTTTTTTGAATACTTAAACGTGTTTTATTCTACCTGAATTGTCTGATAATAGCGAACCTACCAAGCCACAACCTGATAGCCATCCTAACGCACAAAATGAGCCAGAAATAAATCAAAACGATGCTGATGATTTATTAAATGGTCCATTTCTGACAGGAGTTGAAATTGATGTTGATCAATGGAGATCCCAAACTATAGAAGAGTTACAAGGATGGCTTGAAGGTATTAAAAACAAAACAACATCAATGGGTGACCCACTTGTTGATTTCCCACAAGATTGGGACCCAGAAAAAGTTTTATCGCAAAAGCAGCAGTTTGATATGATTTCAGAAGGACTTGCCCGTGATTTGAAAGGTCCAGAAGCCAAAGAAGCACAAACAGAACTTCAAAGTATTCGCGCACAAGCCGAAAAAATTCGTCAACTAGATAAAGTTTTAAATCAGTTAGAAGATGATGATGATGATTTATTCCCCCAGCTTCCACCAGAAGATGAAGATTTATTAAATACAGATATTGTTATACCTAATATTGATACATCAGGTCCAAATCCTTTTGAACTTGACGAAGCCACTTCTGCCCGTTTGAAAGAAATTGATGAAAAGCTAGGAATAGATGAAAAAACTGAAGCTGAAATTGCTGCAAGACAGCCAAAAAGAACAATGGATGAAATTAATGATGAATTGCTCAAGCTATATCAAAATCAAACTGATAAAGAAGATTTAAAGCCATCCGACCAAACAGAAAATGCGAAACCTCCTGAGCAAAAAGATGTTGACCAAAAATCATCAGTTACAGACAATTTAAAATCAACTAAAATGCCTTCCCCGAAAAAAGATGTGAAACCGTCTTTACGACCAAAAGGACCAAAATTGACAAAACGATGAAACAATCAATGTTAATATTAAAAAAAATCTTATTTTATTATTTTTAATTTCTTATTTGAAAATCCATAATGATATGAGGAAAATTGATTTTTATTTAAAACATGATGCAATTACATTTGAGCATAGTTTTTTTGTAAAAGGTACGACTAGAAATTATTTGTTTTAATTCGATCATATATCTTCTCAAAAAAATGACCAAATAACTACTGAAAAAATCAAATAAAAAATGTGTGACAAATCGTTGATTCTTTCATCACGTGGCTTAAGAAATATAGTGTTGAATAATCAAGAAAAAGAAGAAGAATTTATATTTATATTTGGAGAAAAAGAATTCAAAATGCAAAGAATGTTTGTTGATTTATTTCACCAAGAGTTTCTCACATGCATCAGTGCGATCCAACAATCAGTAATCTCGCAATTTCACAACTAGTAAGCCAAAATTCTAATAGATATAATCAAATCATTAATAATCTTCTAATTGAGAATATCATCATAGCAATTGAAGCGATATCTTGTGGATATTCAACTGAACTCGAAGATGAATGCGTCAGTAAACTTCGAATCATATCTGCCATCTTTGATAATGAAGAATTATTCAACGAAATTAACAAAAAGCAAAAAGATAAAAAGCAAATTGACGACATTATTGAAGAACTTCAAATTTACCAACAAATTTCACCATCATTCTTTGAAAAATACGTCAATCAAAATATTGAAATTTTATGTGACCATTTATCAAAAGAAAAAGTTGATGTAAAAATGACAAATCTACCCAAAACGATTTTTTATTCAATTGTCACAAATGAAAATTTCAAAGTGGCATACAATGATAAACTTTTTGAGATAATCAACACAATTATTTCAAACGAATCAGAAGAAAAAATCAAAAATATTGAATTGTATGAAACCGTTGACATCACAAAACTGAGTGGAAGCAAATTGAAAGAAATGGTTCTAAACCTTGACTACACTGAGATGACAGGAACCATGTGGAGGAAAATATGTGAAGTCATTTTAAACGGACTCAAAGAAAAAGTGAAAAATCATTAAAATCATGAAATTAACTTTGAATTCGATTGAAACGCATCGCATAGGTTTTCTGGCATTGTTGATTACATTGTCAAAAACAAGAAAATGAAAGAATCAAACGAAGATGTAATTGATGTCAAGGCGAATTCAACAAATGGTGCGCATTATCCTAAGTTTTCCATCTATCTCGACAGTAGTGAATTCTTACACTACGTGGCTGCAGTACGACTCCAAAGACAAGAAAATTAGGCCAACAAGTTGCTCAATCAAAACGAGAAATGATTCTGATAATGACAATCCGCTGAACTGGTGCATTGAGGTTTCAAACACGGGAAACAAGAACGATTGGAAAACAATCGATTCATGCAAAGACGTGAAAACTGTTTCTAAACGAGACCAAAGTGACACATTTCTCATTGGAACGAAACTTTTGTCAAACGAAAGTTATCGTTTCATTCGACTCAGATGCACAGGCTACACATCAAATAGCTGTGGCTACTTTGCAAATTTCATCCCTTGAATATTTCGGAACATTTTGTTATGTAAACTGATTCTATTCTTAGAATTGAGAAGTTGAAAACACCAAGTAACCACAGATATTTTATTAACTTCTCTATTAATAAATGTATATTACAGTTTATGTAGTGATGAGATGTGTCTTTTCATTTGAAGTACTGTATTTTATGATGAAAAGTGTCTTAAATGTATTGATAGTTAAAATCTAGCCGAATTCAAATACTTCAATTAAATCTACTTTTTTTCTGTGTGGCATGCATGCTCAGCAACTGAAAAATGATTAGCATATAAATTTTGCAAATTGAATGATTCATTTAAAAATGCAGAGTTGCAATTGTGATATCAAAACTAATTTGTTTTCGAAGTTGTTTCCTTTATTTCAATTGTTTCTTCAATCAGGTTGCTTTTAGTTGTATTAAAACAATTCATTGTGGTTGTATTTCATTAATTCATTCAAACATTTATTAAACAAGAATGATAAATATTTATCAATTGTACTAATTCACTGCTATTCATTCTTAGAAAATTAAAGATTCCGAACAAATCAAAGAATTATGTATGTTCAGTCAAAGTCACTCTTTTTTACAAAGAAAAAATTCACTGTTAATTCATAATATTTTTTCATATATAAAGTAGCTGAACAATGATGATCTTTGAGAATTTGATTTATTAAAAAAAAGTGCAGCTTTGAAGTTTGATTAGGTTTGTTGATCATTTTTTTGTTGAATGATTCATTCAAAATTTTCATCTTGAAATAAAAAAATTTTTAAATTTTAGTTTCCAATTTGCCCAAGATGATTTTTTTTTCCAAATTTTATATATATCATTTTAATAAAAGCAATTAGTAGTTTTTTATATTATTGTTCAATTTTGAAGTCAAATTTTGAGAATTGGCAAAATTATTTTCAATAACAAATCATTATTCTTTTTCAAATAAAATTTTTAATAAAATTTTTTAAAAAATTTTTCAAAATTTTATTTATATATTTTTAAATAATGAAAAAAGGAAGACCAACAAACCATTATTTGCATTATAACTATATTATTTGGATAGAAAATGATGGAAGTTTCAGTTGCTATGATATCAATAAAAAAAATAAAATCACAGAAAATGATAATCTTTTTAAAGGTGAAATAATAAAAAAGACAATGAAAAAACAATTTGAAATATCTAATACAGTATATATTCCATATGCATTTAATGTAGCTACAAATGAAAATCATAATGATGATCTTTTAATAAATCAGTTTAATCAAAATTCAAAACAAACGCTTGATTGTGATTATATAAATTTTGATTTGAAATCAGATTATATCGATATTAGCTTTGATAGACAATGGGATTATGATTCATTTGCTGGAAATAAAAATTATTGCTTGATCAATGATGAAAAAAACCCACCAACATCATTTTTTGAATGATCGAATATGTATTCTTTGTTCATTTATTTATTTTTCAATTGCTAGCAAAAACAAGATAATTTACATATATATTTAATGATGCTGATCAATCTTTAGCAAATATATTTATTTAAGCAATTAATATATTTTATCAACAAAAATATGACAGTTGCTTTGGAGAAATGACATGATTTTTATTAAAATTTGTTAATATTGAAAATGGAATGATCAGATTTTGTTTATCACTTTTTTGATATATTGAGAAACTTTACACTTTTCGGACAAAATCCTCTCAATCTTATTTATTATAATATTCATATATGAACTTATTTTAACTTGTTTTTTGGAATTAAATCATGAAAAAATCAACTCTTTTTTTTATCATAAAAAGTTTTCGAAATGAATGAAAAAAACAAATTGAGAGCATTTTGTCAGAAAAGTGTAACTTTTTATTATTATTATTATTATCTATTAATAACCCTGTTCAAAAATGGGATTTTTTTGATTTTTGGGATGTGTATTTTTTATGATATTGAGATTTCGGGAAAAAAAAAAAAAAAAAAAAAAAAAAAAAAAAAAAAAAGCAATTTATTTGACCTTTTTTGATCGTGTTTAATTCAAATATATAACTTATAATTTATAAACAAAAAAGGAATAAATATATCAAGAAAAGTTGTTAAAAGAGTTGTGGTAATTTTAAAATAAAGTTTTAGCTTGATAAAATGAACTTTTAATAAATATGAAAATCAAATAAATATAGACTTGTTATTTTGAGAATCGATATCAAAAACGTCACTTTTTAGCATCTGATACTCGATTATCAGTTTAAAAATCTAATATCGAGATTATCGATTATCAAGATATCAGATATGAAATGTGATATAAAAATAATTGTAAACTTGATATCAATTACCAAGATCTCGAGATCTCAAACAGATTTATCTTCTTTTATAATTGGTATTTGTGATTTTATAATATTTAAAAATATATAATATAATGTATTGATGTTTATTTTAAGATTAAAATCAAAAAAATACATTCTTTTTTTAATGAAATATTTGGGATTAAAATACGATCATATTTTTATCAAAAAGTTTAATTGAAAATTCTGATATCAAAAGCTGAGAAAAAAAATTCTCGATCTCTGAAATCGATCTCGAGAATCTGTGTATATTTATGTATCGATATCAAAAAGTCAATCAATTATCGATCTCGAGAATCGGAGAATAACAAGTCTAAATATATATACCCTGGTTTCGCTTAAATTGGTAATTTTTTGAAAAAAAAAGTGGTTAACTAATTATTTTATAAATTGCTAACCTTAAATTTCGATATTTTTAGTTAACCACACTTTTGTTAGCCAATAAAATACTAGAGTTGAATGTATCTTTTTGTCAGAAAATTGCTTTAAAAAAGAATATTAGCTCTACAATCGATATTTTTATAATAGAAATCTATATAAAAATTACGGAATTTGTAAGATATCTATATAAATTTTTAAAATTGAATGAGTATAAATTTTAATTTTAAACTGTTTTATATTAATATTTTTAATATTTAAATTTGATTTGTTTCTGATATTTATTTTATTATCATATTACTTTAAAAATTAACTTTTTTTTACTAAAATAAATCCTTTGATATTAAAATAATTTTGTTTTTTTACTACAGTTTATTGAAATAAAAACTGTATGTTTTCGATAGTAATCAAACAAAGATGCTAAGCTAAAAATAAAGCGAATGCAAATAAACAATTTTATCGCAATCAAAAAAGCGAGTGCATGAAAACATTTTTATCGCAATCAAAGAAGCGAATGCAAATAAACATTTTTATCGCAAATAGTATTTCATAAATTCTCATTCTTTTACATAGATAATGATTTTGTCTAAAGATTTGTATGGCCAAATTATTTATCAAAAAGTTTCTCTTATTAAATTTTATGTGGAAAGATATCTTTATAAAATGACTCGTGTATGCAAATGCAAAAATAAAACCATATTATTGCGTTAAAAATGTTTCCACCATTCAAAAAATCCAATTGTTTTTACTCAGAGCCAAATTTTACAAATATTATACAGTCTTTTCGGTTTGATAGTGGAAAAATTCAATTTGATAGTGGAAAAGTTCATTTTGATAGTGGAAAAATTCATTTTGATAGTGGAAAAGTTCATTTTGATAGTGGAAAAATCGTAAACAAACAATAATTAGTTATAATTTATTGTTTTTTAGAATGATTAGTACATATATATTATATTTATTACATTCATTAATCAGATAAACAATTAATAAAATGATAATCAGAAAAAAAAATTTGTTCCATTAAGCATTTATTCTATAATTATAATATGATATATATTTATTTCTTTTAATATATAAAATAAATAAAATTATTAATTAAATCAATTTTTAATATAGATATTTGTGTTTTATTTTTTTACTATGACAAATGAAATGAAAAAGTTCTTTATCGATTAGTTTATTAAAATTGGATAGCATTCTCTTCGAGGAAGTAAATATCTCCGACATTTAAGGTATATCCCAAAATAGCATGATGTACTTTGATGATACTTGTCAGGCATGGTCATTGTTATCAGCATTATTATTGATTTCTTTTCAACATTTCAATTTTCAATAAATATGAAAGCTTGATAAGAAAATATTAGCTCATTTTATAGTCTAGTTATTTAGGTACTGCAACTTGTCTCGCAATTTTCTACAATTTTTTCAGAATTTGAACAATGTTTTAATTGTTTTAAAAATCGAAGATTCGTTTAAATCGAAGCAATCAAAATACAAATGAATGCTTAACTAAAACTTATGTTGATGAAAAGATCTTTAATAGTTTTAACGATCAAAGATTTATCAATAAAATCATTATTCATGAAGGCAACGCGAAATGGTTAAATAACGCCAATAAATAAGCAGTTTTCAAAAATTACACTAAAATGTTTCTAAATTAATTAATTTTTTTTAAAAAAAAAAAAAAAATTGAGAGCTAAGTCCTTTGAAAAAAATATAAAATACCAACTTTTTCAAATAACTTCACAATTTTAAATTTAACAAAAAATGTTTTTTTCTTAAAAAACAAAAGATATTTTTTTATGTTTGATACATAAATATTAGATTATATAATAATATTTGATTAATTTATAATTTATTCAAATCTGCAATCTTTGTTTTTACTTATTACACATTGTCAAACACTTTGGGAAATAATTCAAGCATATCTTCCCATTATTTTATCATTAGTTCCCAAGCTATTTTTGGTGAAGATTCATTTAATGGATCACTAATGATTTTTTCATATGTTTTAATTTAAAAAATAGAAAAATTTTTTCATTTCATTTGTCATAGTAAAAAAATAAAACTCAAATATCTATATTAAAAATTGATTTAATTAATAATTTTATTTATTTTATATATTAAAAGAAATAAATATATATCATATTATAATTATAGAATAAATGCTTAATGGAACAAATTTTTTTTTCTGATTATCATTTTATTAATTGTTTATCTGATTAATGAATGTAATAAATATAATATATATGTACTAATCATTCTAAAAAACAATAAATTATAACTAATTATTGTTTGTTTACGATTTTTCCACTATCAAAATGAACTTTTCCACTATCAAAATGAACTTTTCCACTATCAAAATGAACTTTTCCACTATCAAAATGAACTTTTCCACTATCAAATTGAATTTTTCCACTATCAAACCGAAAAGACTGTATCATATTTAGACAAAGTTTATAATTTTCGTAAAATCGCTAAGATATTTAAAATCTTACATTACAGATATAATTACTTTACCTTTACAATATTTCAAATTTGTTATTTATCTAAAGATATTACTCAATAGAAGTTAGGTTAAGGAGTCCCTCAATAATGAGGTTTGTGCTCCGTGCTGAAAGCACTTCGCACCTCCTTAACAACTTCATATACCCCTTCTGAGTCCCTCAATAATGAGGTTTGTAAACGCAGTACTATAATTATAGTGAGTTAATGATATACCTGAGTTTGTTCTTCCCACATAACACTAGTAACCGATATATCACCCTGTAGAAACACTATTTTCGAAATCTCTATAAACAGCCCCAAACGTTTTCTATAATAATTATTTTATTCCTATCTTAAATGAGTGAATATTTCAAATATTATGATGATTTCGAGTGTAAACCTGAGTCATATCAATTCATTACATCAGATAAATACCCAAGTGATATTAAGAGAATTATGTTTACTTGCGATGGAACACATAGATTTAGTAAACGTATTTACTTCTTCAGTGAGAGTAATCGACAGGTATATCAATCAGGTTATGGATCATTAAGTTATCATGAGAGAGGTGAAGATACTCATGTATATTGTTTGGTTGATTATATGAATAAACGATGTAGCTTTTGCGTTAATGATTATTTAATTAAGTTTACAACAAATATGCGAAAGATAGAATTACCTAAGAAGTATCGTTAAATAAAAATTTTTATTTTTCTCTTCCAAAGATAAGCTTTATTTTTCATAATTTAAATGAGTTGCAAAAGAGACGTGCAGGTTGATGATCAAGTGAATTTACCATTAGAAACTACTTATAATTCATCAATTGACGGAGTTGTAGATGATGTATATTCTAACAGAATTATTTTTAAGTATCCTCCTGAATGGAACACATCTAATGTTAATGAAAAAATTATTGGTATTCGAAATATTAATAAAAAGCGTAAACATAAAACACTGATTTTTATATTATACGTGCTCAAATATAAAAAAGAAACGTTCGATGAGGAGTTCGCTGAGAGTAAAGTCGTTTACTTGATTGATCTAATGGATCGTTTATTAGATAATCTTCCGGATGTATTTTGGGATTATATTAATAGTTCGACAAAGAATAGTTGGAAATATGAAATCAATGAACAATCTCAAAATATATATCATAAATACTATTATCAATGAGATCGTATTGAGAAAATTGATGTAATGAAATCGGTATTAAAATATAATGAGTTGTATATGTTTATGAGATATACATTAACATCTAAAGAAATAGAAGACATTAATGATGAATTGAATAAAAACGAAGGTATCGAAAATCAAATAGAGATTCGTTTAGCGAGTATGAAATCTGTTGAAATTAATGTGTTTCGTATTCCTATTAACATAACGATTGATGAAGATGATACATGGAATGATATTCGAAATAAATAAATAAAATGTATTAATAAAAAGAATTTACATAATTATTAGCCTGACGAAATCTTTAAGTATTATAGTAATTCTTCCGATGAACTTGTAGATAAAATAAATCAATTAAATAGTATTCGTGATGATTATGATTTAATGATATGGCAATGATTATCATAATCATCACGAAGAAGATGATGATAGAGAAGAAGAAGAAGATGATGAAGATGATGATAAAGAAGAAGAAGATGATGATAAAGAAGATGATGATAGAGAAGAAGAAGAAGAAGATGATTATTATGATGATGATGATGAAGAAGATGATAAAGAAGAAGAAGATGATGATGGTGATAGAGAAGAAGATGATGATGAATTAAAAGATGATGATAGAGAAGAAGAAGATGATGATAAAGAAGAAGATGATTATGGTGACAAAGAAGAAAATGATTATGATGACAAAGAATAAGATGATTATGATTTTGATGACAAAGAAGAAGATGATTATGATTATGATGACAAAGAATAAGAAGAAGATGATTATGATGTCAAAGAATAAGAAGATAATGATTATGATGACAAAAAAGAATGAAATGATGACAACGATACCAAAGAAGTAGTACAAAAAGATAATAATGAAAAATAAGAGTTCTTATCCAACAAAATATTGAAAAAATAAATATAAATATCTCGCAAATTCTCAATTTAAAAATATATAAATCATTTTACTAGTAATTAAATCATATTAATTATATTATTGATAAAAAATAAATCGTAAATTGTCGGTAATTTCATTTCTTTTTTTTTTTTTTAAAAAAATTTGCCTAATTTCACAAATTCTTATGAATATGCAAAGTTCCTTAAGTATAACCCATGAACAAATCATATTAGACGAAATGAAAAAGATACACTATAGCCTTTTAAATTTTCTTGATAACGACGAAGATATTGAAGAAGAAAAAAATAAATGAACATACTATCGAATTCAAATTAATATTAGTATTGATTGTCAAAATATCCAACAATCATCACCGAAATATCAATTTTTTCGCCAAAATTGATAAATTATTATTGCATTTTAAAGAAGATATCACTCATAGTTTTACTAATTCAAATATTTTTGATATATTCAAAAGCAATAAACGAATTATACTATTTTTAGTTGAAAACAAAATATTAATCTTTGACGAATATGTTTGCAAACAAATAATAACTGAAAGAATTATTAAGGCTAATTACCCACAATTTTTTTATCCTGAATTGAAGCCTTATTTAGATCAAGAATGTTTTCCGCATAGTGGTATGCTAGATGATTGGATTCAAAAAAATGGTAATGAGTTGCCTGATAGTTTTTATGAATAAAGGAAAATAGGTGAAAATGATAGTGACATTTGTGTGTTAATTCAAAAAAATAATGTCAAAGAATTTCATTCATATATTATTTCAAATGATATACCTATTAATCTAAGAATTAATTCGTCAATATTTGAAACCAATTTTTTTCTAATTAAAGCTTCAAACCTTGGG
Source organism: Tritrichomonas musculus (assembly GCA_039105265.1). Classification (NCBI taxonomy): domain Eukaryota; phylum Parabasalia; order Tritrichomonadida; family Tritrichomonadidae; genus Tritrichomonas; species Tritrichomonas musculus. The sequence continues at coordinate 2,052,313 of JAPFFF010000005.1, read as the reverse complement.
AAATTAACGTTAATAAACTATGCCGCGTTTTTTGGATCATTTCAAATTTTTCCAAAAAAAGGCGCCCTAATGACACCAGAATTATGTCTCTATGCAATACATGGTAATAATCAAGAGATAATTCTTTTTCTTGAAGATAATCGAATTATACCTGAAGATAAATCATTTCAGCAAACATTAATTGAGTCAATAAGATGTCATCATAATGTAATTAGCTCTTACCTACAAAAAAAGTATTTTGATAAAGGAATTTCAAAAGATGTGCTTATTGAAATATTTAAATATCACAATTTTTCTATGATATCTGAAAAAGATATTGGAAACCTTAAAATATGTGATTTTGTAGATCATGATGAGATATTAGATGATATATCATCTGTCAAAAAAAGGCGCGGAAGGCCTCCAGGAAGAAAGATCATTGACAAAGCATGTAAAGAGCAAGAAAAAAAAGAGAGTAGATAATAATGAAATGATGATGTAATTAAATAATCCTCAGCTGGTATAAATTCCCTTCGAAAAGATGTAGAAGAGAAAAAAATAGATTGGAATTCATTTGACATCGAGGGAAAATTTGAATGCAATAAAGTAATCAATGACTCTAGCAAAAGTGACAATGATGCAAGTGACAACGATGCAAGTGACAATGATGATGTAGAAGAAAATGAAAGTGAAGATACAAATGATGTTGTTAATAAAGATAATCTGGAAGATTTTGCACCATTACAAGACGAATTTAATGCAGAGACATACTTATTTCGAGTGAATAAAGGGTATAGACTTACCCAGGTTGAAACAAATATGTCTAACAATTGGATGAATTTAAGATATTTAATTGATAGTAAAATTTCAGTACTTTTTCTTTGTCTATGGTTATTAAAATATTTATCTTTGAATATTTAACATTAGAGGATGAAGATTGGCTTTAAAAGCATATATTATTACTCATTAACTTATTTGATTAAATACATTAATACTTATCAAAGTATAATTATGTTCAAAACTATCAATGGAAGAATTTTTAGTCTAATAAATCAACATAAAGTCACATTCTTCTAAGTTTCTTATAGAGCCAAATTGATTCTAAAGATAAAGTATCATTAACAATATACTATTATAATGCTGTGATACATTATATTATATTATTTGCTATATTCCAATATTAGTAAATTGGTACCACTAGCAGTATACATTAAACTGTGAGCTATAAACCGTCTCCCAGGTCCAACCGCACCTATGATGTCATTAATGTCATTTGCAAATATTTTTTTTTGACTAATGCCATTTATAAATATGCCACTGTTTACAATTGTAAGGCCTGAGCATGAAATTTTTAATGATGAACCTAGATGTAATAAAGAACTTGAACCAATCTTTTGCCTATAAAACCCCTCAATACGGCCACAAACAGGTGCACCTGAAACAATTTTATCATACAATATATAATGCTATTTATTATCATTATCATAAGAATTGAATAACAATTGATTACATACAATTTTGCTGAATATTAATGTTATTTCTAAGTAAATATACAAGTCATTCACAAAATATGAATATTTTACGTTTTTTGCATATTGGTATTCTTTATACTCAGTATAAAATGAACTCCATTCACTATCTGAAATATTTTCTATTCAACAGCAATTCTGGCTTCAAAAACAGTTATCATAGTTTTTAAACTCGTTTTCTCTGCATCTATTGTCTCAATCCTGCCTTTTAGTACATCTATAAACTCATTTGTTTCATCAGCCGTAGGATAAGAATTCATTATATTTGCTATTGTTTCATCGTTTTTATGCGAGTCATTCCTCCATTTGATTAATCTTTTCATTAAGTCCATCTATATTATTCATATATGCTAAATCATTTACAGTATATTTTATACTTCTTATCGATGTGTAATGCTTCTTTGGGAGCTCCCTCATAGTTCGATTTAGCTCCATTTGAGATATTAATATAAACATTATTTTCTTCATAATTTATAGCATTAAATTCGCATATTTTCATGATTATAAGCCTGTTTTTGATAGTTTCTTCGTTTATTATATCCTCAGCATCTAACTGTATTTTTCTTTCAATTAATTTACCATTTATATCAATTGCATCCTCTCTTTTCAAATATCTTTTCAGTATTATAAACCTGTCATACATTTATAATGCAATTAAAATTTTGTTTATTGGACAGGAATGCATGAATCCTTCATGATTAGATTCTGTAGGAATGACTGAAATAAGAGATGTAAAAGGAGACCCATGAGGTATGTTGTGGGGAGGATGCTGTTAAATATCTTCATGAAGTATATGTGTGACAGGTTTCTTGTTAGATACTTTCATGTGGGAGAACTTCAGTAGCTATAAATAGTGAAGGAGTGATAGATAACGGACACAAGCGTATGTTTTCCTCAGTATTGGGCAGCATGGTGGGATTCTCATGGATTTGTGTGGGAGGTAAGTTCATCATAGTGACCTTTCAAGCGAGAGACTAATGATTCAAGAATACATTTCAAGCATCTACAAGTGACAGCCTCTTTTTGTCTCCTTATATGCCTGCGGACCTCATTCGTTTGTACTATATATCTATCCATTTTCATAATGCATAAATACTTTAATACATATTTCATTAGTGCTTAGAAACTAACAAGAATGGTCACTATAGTTGAAGCTACTTATTTGGACTAACAAAATCATTAATTAAGCTTGAAGTTAGAAGAAAAAATGTTGCTTAGAATGACCATTTAGAATGGTTAAAAGATCTTTTGTATATATCGTTTATCATGAGTAATATTCATTAAACATATGCATCAATATAATACTATACTTTACTAAACTGGTAGTCATTTTTGCATACAACTCAATTTTCAATTTATTATTGAAAACTAATAATTATTTATTTCAAAATTGAGTTGATTATTTTCATTTTTCAATACTATTCAGAAAAATTGAGTTGTATGCAAAAATGACTACCAGTTTATATTTCTTGGCTTTAATTGCTCAATGACCATTTTCCTGCATTTGATCTTTTTGAAAGAAAATATGCTGTCATTTTGATGGGTACTGGGAATTTGGAATTACAAAAATATGCTAATATTAACTATTATCAACCTAAAATGATCATCAACTTAGAGAATGGCTATATATATTTAAAATATGGTGACAATATATAGGTCGGCCACTTTTTTTTTGACAAAGGTATGGAAACTCTTTCTATTCATACATTTCTTTTTATATTCAAATATCTTCTTCTTTGCCATCATAATTTTTTTATTTTTTCCAAATATATTCAGTCTTTGTGCAAATGAAATGATTCATTTGTAAATATTACTCAAATATAATAATAAATTTGGAAATTACATCATTTTTTTCCGCCATCATTTCATTATTCATAATCATTATTTTTATTTCTCATCATTTCCTCCTTATTAAATTTGATCACACAATGTATTTCATTTTCCGTATCACTTTTCTTTTTTTTGAATTCTTAATTAATCAATATGATTTTTTTATATAACTCCTATAATTTATCGAAAAAATTGAATATTGTAGTAATAAAACATTTTATTAGGTAAAATAAACTAATTTTAGGCATAAACAATTCAAATTATAATCTGAACCACATATTAAAATCAAAAAAAAATTTTAAATTGCAATATTTTGATGAAATACAATAAAAAGAATAGTAGGTAGTTGGATGTTGGCATAAAAATGCTTATTCATTTATTGATACATTTTTATTAATGTTGCACGTTTACATTTTAACAAATTCGTAAAACGCACGTTTATATTTTTTTAGAACAAAAAACTTTAATTTCTCCTTTAAAAAAAAAAAAAAAATGAAATACAAATGACATAATTGAAATTAACATTTTATAAAGAATAATTTTATTGCAATTTCATTTTTATTTATTGCATTTTTTATTAAATATTATTGAAATATTCAATATTTTTAAACTAGTATATGTAACATCTAATACATGTACCATACGTAAAAAACGATGGAGAATAATATTTAAAGAGATATGGAATCGTATCTGAGTGTGAGAGTCTGAAATCTGATTATTCGATATTAATCACTGATTTGAAAACACAGAGGTTCGCGTCTAGGATTAAATATATAAAAAATAAACACGATTGTCTATAACAACCACTACTTTATAAGCATTTTTTGAAAATGTTTTGGATGATTGTAATTTGATATGTCAAATAAAAACCTTGTTTGGAGGCGAGCTTGCACAAAAATAATCTTTGTCTGATGCTAATAAATATATATTTTTTGAAGTTTCCTTACTACCAAAGCTGCAGCACTTAACATTTTTTTAATTTACAGTGATATGTTTTTCAGAGGAAAAATGTTACTGAATATTTTTTTAAAAAACAAATTTGTGTTATAGATTTTTTTTTCTCTCTCAAAAAGTGATACTTTAAGTGAAAAAAGTTTTTAAAAGTGACACTATCCCAAGTTTGAGATTTTTTAAATCTATTAATAATTTTTTGTTGAAAAAATTTTAATGTCTTTTTACTCAAAGATTTTCAGATATAAAATTATTTCAATTGGAATTTGGTCTTATATTTTTGGAAATAAAAAATAAAAATGACATTTTACACCAACAAATTTGGAAAAAACTTTTTTAAATATTGATTTTAAGTATTAACTTTTGGAATTGAAAAATGATTTTTGGATTATTCAAAAGCAAGTTAACTAAAAAAATCCAATATGAAATATCAATTATACAATAACAGGTTATGAAATATCAATTATACGATATTAACTTATTCAATAACAAGTTATGAAATATTTTTTTTTGTTAACCTTGTAACGTACAAAAAAATAGCCAATTGTAGCGAGTTGGGGGTATAAAATCTCTTTTTTGAAAATCATTCAACATTTTGGTTAAATTTTATATTCGCCAGAGAAATTGACCATAATTAAACGTTTGATAAAATGATGATAAAAACTTTAGTAAAAAAATACGTTTTTTCGATTTCATATTGAGAATAACAAAATGGTGATTATACAAATGTAAATGAAAAAATAAATGGAAAAATCCATTCCATTTTTATTTTTAATATTATTACTTTTCGAAAAATGAAAAATATTTCTTATTTATCATAAAGATGCAATGTTAATTTAGAGGAAAATATTTAATTAATAGAATAATTCTCTCAATTTATTTATATTTTCAATTGACCAAATTTTTAATCGTTAATACAATTAAAAAAAAAAATTTGAAAACCAATAGAAAAAAATGTCTAAATAATAAAATATAAGTATCTTGGGAAAAGAAAATAATAATCATAAATTATATTTATAATTAAAATTATAATTAAAATGATATTATAAATTTAGTAAAAATACTGAAATTAAATATAAAGAGCGCTGTTGAAATGTGATTTAAATATTCAAAATTTAAAAATGCTTAGGCTGAGGAGGTCGACCATCCCCCCAGTTCTTCCTAAAGGACGATTAATTGTCGAAGAAGCACGACAGCCAAAAATGAAGAAAGTAAATCAATACCTTTTAACCTCGAAATTAGGAACCGGTTCTTCATCAAAAGTATATTTATCAATAGATGAAGATAATGGAAAATACTATGCAGCAAAAGCTGTGCACGTGCTCGAACGTCGCCATAATGGTCAAGGTGCCTCATCGTTGGAACGTGAAATACGAATTATGAGACAAATGAATCATCCCAATATTGTCAAACTATATGATGTATTATATGCATCTCGATACGATATAGCATATTTATTTATGGAGTGGGCTGATTGTGGTACACTTCAAGACGCAATTAATAAGCCTCATCGTTTCGATGAAATTTCGCTTGCTTCAATTTTCAAACAAATAATATATGGTCTTTCGTATTTGCATTCAAAGGGAATTGTCCACAAAGATATTAAGCCGTCAAACATTCTTTTATTTTCATATGGTGCTGCAAAACTCTCAGATTTTGGTATAGGCCATTCATTTCAAAGCGCAGAAGCTGTTGTTGGATCGCCTGCCTATCAGGCTCCCGAACTTTTTGATGGATCAAAAGACGATGACAATATTAGCAATTTTGAAGAAGAAGATGTTGAAGAAATAGATCCAACCAAAGGTGATATTTGGAGCCTTGGAATTTCGCTTTTTGAGGCTGCTTACGGTTATCTTCCCTTTATAGGTGAAAATATGTACGAAATAGTACACCAAATTTATACTACAGAGTTATCAATTCCACAGAATAATGAATATTCCCCTTTGTTGGCTGATTTGATAACGAAACTCTTAACCGTTGATCAAGCAAAAAGGCCAACATTGGATGAAGTCTTAAATCATGACTTTTTCAAACAAGCAGTTGATGCACCAAACTTCCAGTTACAGAAACACCAGCCTCCAGCAGTTTTACCTGATGTTAAAATTGTGAAGGTTGAAGCAACAATTTGCCATGAAAATTTCTCCTTCATATCAGAAATGAGATCATTTTCTTGTCCAGGTAATTTTGAAGAAGTTAGGCCATCAATTCCTTTTGCTAAAGTCCCTTCTCTTTGTTCTTCTGACCAGTTCTAATTTTTTTTATCAGCGGGATAATAATAATATTGATGTTTTTAAGGCTAATTTTATCATATTAATGCAGTTTTGTTATATAATTTTCTTTTTAGTGTTCTGAATTCTACGAGTTCTCTTAAGGTTCTCCTTCCCTAAAAAAATGTAAATTATTTAATATTGAATTAGCTCATAGAATATTTAATTCAATAGAGCATTTTTCGGAAAAAGTTTTGGTTAAAAATATAAAAATTTGACCTTAACGATTAAATCTTATTTTTTTCAAATTTTTATTGATTTTTTAAATAAATAAATATTTTTAAAGTTCGTATGCTTTTCTATCGAATGGCAATATTTTTTTAAAAATCCTTCAGATATTTCCTATTTTCATTCAATTTTCTGACATTTTCTTATCGTCGAAACCAGAACGTAGGAAACTATGCCGTTTATAATTTTTATTAATGGAATGCTATTAAAAATCATTAAATATTGAATATTACACTTTTATTTTTTAAATAGTTATTTTAAAATAATATTTTAATAATTTAAATCTGTTAAATTTATTAATATTATTATTTTTCGCGAGAAATTTATATTCTTTTTTACAAAAATTGAGAACTTTACACGATTTTCTCTCAAATTTAAACACTTTGTTTCTCTTTGATTTTATAACAGATTTTTGAATATTTTGTCAAGCCATTATTATATGCAGTATTTTATAAGATATCATATTTTCATTAAATTCTGTGCGCTACATTTTTTGAAATGAAAAATTAATCAGATATTTCAACGATTTTATTGAAATAATCGATTTTTAACTGGCAATTTTTATAATTATAAAATTATTTGATATTATTTCCATGAATTACTATAATTGCCGAAATTTTCACATTCATTAAATAATAGAGATCGGCGAAAAAGGAATTTCCATATTTACAAAACTTTTTCATATCATTAAGATCCATATGTTTTAAAAATCCATTTTTTTTCGAAAAGAAAAAGGTTTGTCTGTAAAAACATTTTTTTGTGAAATAATTTTTTCGTTTAAAAAATTTGTTTTCTTTTTAAAATGAAAAATACTTCTTAAAATGATCTTTTTTTTGCGAAATAATTTTCTTTTTTCAAAACACCAAGTCTTTTTTATATGAACAATTTTTTTTAATATAGATTTTCTTTTAAAAAAACAAGATCTTATAAATATATTATTTGATTTTGAGATAGACTCAATAACAGAGTTGTAATATGATTTGAGAATATTTCTCAAAATTCAATGAAAATTGAGATATAGGTCCCAAATTTTTTGAATTAATTGAAATTATTAAATAAATTTTTCAGATAAAAAACGATTAATTTTTTTTTATAGATTCTAATATTCAATAAAAATATTAATATTTTGAATATAAATGCAGATTCATGTAATTATATATATATTATTAAAAGTATATTTTTATTTTAATAAGATATTTATTCAAATTTTATCAAAATAAAAATAGATTAATATAAAAAGAGAGATATGGTTATAAATTGACCTTATAATGTTATTTTTATGCATTTTAATATAATAACAAAGGATTACATTAGATTTATTTATTAATTTGTTATTTATTTTTTTATATATAATTTATTTAAAAATTATATTAAATGTATATATATAATTGATCAAGAAATATATATAATAAATAATACATACTTTCAATGATATTCAATTTTCAATAATTAGCATGAAAATAATTTATTGAAATTCTAATCGTCTAACGAGTAAATTGTGAGTTTTTCCTTCAAATAATTTGAAAGAATTGAATCTATCGTTCGAATTTTTTTGTCGAGGTTCGTTTTCTCGCCAAATACCTGATAAATAATATTTTTGATAAATAATTGTTAATATATAATACTATTTTTTTTTCCAATCTAAAATTTTGGAGTTGAAATTGAGTTCTATTTACGAATATTTCATTTTTAAAAAATACATTATTTTTTACTGAACAAATAACTGATTTTCTATTAATAAACATCAAATGATTTATCTATTTTATTTATTTAATTATCATTTATTTTTTCAGAATAATTGAAATTTGATTTTTCATATACTGCTTTAATAGTACTTATTATTATTATTATATATTATAAAATAATGTTATTATTTATATTCAAATGTTTAATTGTTTATATATTGTTTTTTTTATGAGTTATATATAAATTATTGACTTCAAAAAAATATCTCAATTAATTTGAATAATCTCATAGAATCGGTCAGACTGCTCAATAACCCGCACTTTTCACTAGATTTACTCAGAAAAAGTGAACCCTCTCAATTCTCAGCAAATCTTCCTAGATTTTGCTCTCAAAAAGTGAAAAAAATTAAAAAATTAAAAATAGATTTATCTTTATATCAGAAAACTTAATTTTTATTAATTAGTAAACTTCAACTATAGTCATCTTTGGTTGATGAATAAACCATATCTGTCAAACAGTTACTTTTGGAATTTGGTAATTCCATCTTCAATTAACTGTATGACAGATATCTCTTTGTTCTTGATAAAGAATCCATCTCTTTCTTCAAATGTTTTGTGACTCGCATTAATATAATTTCTGATGTCATCATCTTTTTTTGATCTGGAGAAATACTTAATAGTATAAAATATATTCTTTTTCGTCATAGAAAAAGTCTTAATGATGAAGTTCTTCTACATTTTGGTCAATAACATATTCAATTTGCAAATCATTGTATTGGTATCAAAAATGGTAGTAGGAAAAATTTCGATTTTAGCGGGAAATTTCGGAGAACTTACATAGTCTTTTCTATAATATAATGTATGAAAGCAAAATCTGCATCAGTATTCATTTGTTGATTTTTTTTTTGCTTTTAGTATAAGAAGGCCATCCAAAACCGCTAATTATCATTCAAAAAAATTGAATAAAAAATCTAGATAAAAGTGCAGAAATAGAAGTCTATCGATTTTGATTTTTGAATACGTTATTTATTCATATTAAAAAAAAAAACGTTATAATTGGTGGAAAAAACTACATTTTGAGGACAAAACTATTATTTTCATTCCCGATTTAAACTGTTTGCATCAAAAGCATCATTTAACAAGATTGGAAAGTGCCTCACAGCTTAATGAAGCAAATGATATTTTCTATATCATTAGAATGCTTCAAATTTTGAATATAGTTTGATCATAAGCAATGATTACGAGTACTTTATAATTTATACATCAAATATCATTCTTTATGATTTGAATAATATCTAAATATATGTTTTTATTAAATAATTCTTTGAAATTCTTGTTAACTAAATTTTTTCTATCAATTTATATTTCGAAAGTAGGCCTCGCAACTTTTTTCTTTCATTCAGAATATTTGATACATCGCATATAATTTATTGAGATGTTAGGTATAAAATTCTATAGAATTTTATTTTCCTTTGAAAAAAACTCTCAAATATCTCGCTAATGGAATTGAGAGAATTCAATTTTTCTCAAAATATAAAGAGGTTTTGAAAGTACTCATAGAAATTAAATAATCTTGCAATAAATCAACAAATAGTTCTCCAATAAAGCTTGTAATGAAATATTTTTTCAGCACTATATATTTCTTACCATTCATTTTATTTAATATTAACAATAATTTTATTCAAATTCCAGGTTATTTTTTATTTGATATAATTTGTGTAATTTACTTTTTTTTTGTAATTGTAATTGCTTATTTCATTGTCAAATGTCATAATATCTAAGGTTTTAATTAATATTTTCAAAAATAAGATTTTTATGAACACATTTTTATAAAAAAAATAGTATCACAGGTAGTATTCTAATGATTTAAGATTATTTCCATAATTGAATTACGTTTTAACATTTTGATTTCATCTTTGTTTAAAGAATAAAATCACTTAAAATAATGATGTATTGAATGCTTTTAAAATAATGATTAATATAAAATAAACCTAATATTGATTCTTAATATATTGATTATTCTTCTTCTTGCAAAATATATATTAAAAAAAAATGAAAATTAAAATATTTTATTTATTATGAAAGCTCAATGAATATATTGAATCTAATAAATCAATATTTATTTTCCTTTGAAAAAAGCTAACAAATTTTTCGCGAATGGAATTGAGAGAATTCAATTCTTCGCAAAATATAACGAGGTTTTGATATAGCACATATAAATATTTGAAAGAATGTTATAACCAAAAAAAAATTAAGAAGTTGTTAGACATCTCCTTGATAAAATTGATTTATGAAATATATCAAAGCAATTTTTTTACTTATGCTTTTTTAAAAATATACTATTGAATATTTTTTCATTGAATGAAACATTTTTCTCTTTGAAATTCAGCTTTAAATTAATAATACAAAATGATATTCATATATTTATTTTTTCAAAAATAAACTATTTAATAATCTACATTTTTAATTCAAAAATATTGAGAAAATTTTCAGAAATTAAATTGTGAAATTTGAGAACTTGCGAGGTCTATTTCGAAAGGAATTTATGATTTTAATTAAATTTTTTATTTGAAATGATCGAAACTTATTGATATGATTTTACTTTTTGCACACACAAAAACTTTTCGCAAAGAAGCTTTTTTTTTATAAAAAAAAAATATTCAAAAATATAGTTGGTGGACATAATTCTGTTTTAGAGACATAATTATGTTTTCACATCATTTCTATATATTCAAATTGGACTTTTAAAAAAACAATTGTAGAACAATTAATATCATATTGGATACATTCTATTCCCCGATTTTCATTCACTTTTATCAAACTAAATTTGATCATAAATATGATATCGAATTTTAAATTTCTGAATATTTTTTTATTATTTGAAAAAAATTATAATTTACTTTTCATCTATAATTAAAATGTATCATTATTATTTATTGAAATAAAATAGATAATTAGAAAAAATGGTTTCATTTTCATTTCACTATTCAAAAAACTCATTTCATATCACATTTCATTCTTTTACAATAAAAAAAAGGTTGTTTTAATTTGCTCTAACATAGTTATTATTTTAGAATATAATGTATATATTATATTTTAGAAAAAAAATTATTGAAATAATAATTATATAAAAAGAAAAAGTTTTTTCAAAATATGACAAAAATCATTCATACAAAATTACTAATTTTGAAAAATGAGTTTATTTTATTTCAAATTAGATGCAGTATTAATCATCTATATGATGCATATAATATATTAAATATAATAATATGGTTGAAAAAGAATCAATCTTGGAAAAATTTCATTTTTCTTTTTTTCATTCAAAATCATTCATAAATCACTCATGCATAATTGATATGATTTCAGAATTACATTATTTGATAACACATACAATGTAATATATTATTAATCCTCTAAAAATCATTGTTACCCATCAAGATTTCAGGTTTTTCTAAGAAATATACAAATTTCACTTTTTTATTTTTTCTATTTTAATAGCATTAAAAATAGCAATTAATCAATAAATATTAGGTAAGTATAGAAGAACTATTAAAATAATGAAAATAATTTCTCAATGTCTAAAATTGAAAGTCTTTTTAAGTTATTTCAGAAGTTACTCTTTTTCATTAAGGTAATAGATCTTGAGTAGAACCGCCAATTTTATTCTTTCAATATCATTATACTATATGTATTATATCAAATATTTAAATAAAAATTTAAAAGTTTTTATTTTTTATTGGAAAAAAACAAAAAAGTGATATGATTTTTAACTTTATTTTGTGCATCAAAATTTTCTTATATGAAAGTTTTTAGATATCAATTATCTGACAAAATTATATCATTACTGATTATGAATTAATGATATTATTATTAAATCCCAAGTTTCAATTATTGAGAATAAAATAAGCATTTTGACTTTTTTTTACATTAATGGCAATATTTCATATAAATCACAAATATAATAGCTCATTTAATTAAATAATGATGTACATAAAATACATTAATAAAGTATATAATATTATCAAATTATCTTTAAAAAGTATTGAGAAAAATGTGTTTTATTTTTGTGTACCATTCAAAAAGTTGAGCAAACATGATTATGTCCCAAAAACATAATTATGTCCACTAACTATAAACCTTTTTATAAAAAGAGGTGAGGCTGCGCAAAAAAAAAATATTTTTTATTTATATCAAAATATAATATAAAAAATTAATTTTTAAATATGATTTATATATATATATCCAGAATTTTTTTTGAAAATTGAGCTATAAAAGCAAAATAAATAATTGAATAGTTTATTTTCTTCAATTCAAATTTTTTAGAAAATAAAAAGTAAGTTTTACCAATATATCTTTTCATTTTATTAAAATTATGATATTATATTATATTTAATATCAATATAAAAATATCAAAATGAGTCAAAATAAATAAAATTCAGAATGTAAGATTGATATCATTTCGTAAAAATAGGTTTTCCTTTACAAGTCTAATATTTTTTGAAGATTCATTTATTTAAATTATTATAAACAGTTGATTTTCTAATTATTTACTCAATTCATCGTTTTATTTGTAATATCATATTTGAAAATTCATTAAAAAAGGATTTTTAGCATTAATTATGTTTATTTATTGCTTTATATTACTGTTATTTAATTTTTATTAGGAATGTAAAAAAAAACATATTGATCAATATGATTAATTCGAAAAAAAATTACTTTTTGAATATTAATTTTTAGATAATTAATAAGTAAATATTTATATTATTATTATTCATTCTTTTTTTGAGCCTTTTTTTTCATATTTTATAATATGTTTTGCTAAATTTGTTGAATAATCTTTAATTGAATTGTCATACAACAAATTCATAAAATCATAAATGTTTGTGCAATCTAATGCCTTTTTTTCAAATTCATCTAAATTATTTCTTGTTTTATTTCTATTTATTTGCGTTTTTTTTGGTTTTTTTGCTTGCTTTTTTCTTTGCTTTGAAATAATAACAGCATCATTTTCATCATCATTTTTATATCTCGATGCAATTGCACTTCCCGATAATTTTGAAGGTCGATAAATTTTTTCATTCCATTGAATTTTTTTAAATGATTTAAACCAAACGATAAATGGTGTAATATTTACACTTTTTATTTCTGATTTGCCCTCTTTCATATTTGACCAAACCATTAAAAACAATTGAAATGGTGTGTATAATGAAATATCACCATCGTTTTGCTCGCTTGAAACAGCAACTCCAGCAATACTAACTCTTTCCCGTCGTTTTATAACAATTGAATTATTATCAATTAAACGTTTAAAATAAAAAGCTCTTCCTAATGAAAATAAAATGTTTTTCCATGTGTGATTGTTTTTACAAGCAAGCCTAATCATGCCAAATAGGTTCTCCAAAGGATGAGAAGATATTTGGCCCAATTTGATATAACTAAATACTTTTAACGCTACACCAAGGCCAATTGTAGTATTAATTAGCCTTTCAATTCCTATTCTCGAGTGAATTGAATTTTTTTTAAAATTTTTTTGAAACAGATGAAATATTAAAAATTGATATGAAATATCAAGTAAAAAAATACGAAATGAAATCGACAAATTAGGGTTTTTCAAGCTTTCAATCATCAGATTAAATGGTAAAATAAAGAACAAAATGTGAAAATCATTAAAATCAATGGATTTAAGTATCGTATCAGTGGAGAAAAGCTCTAAAGGGTATGAATCCTTCATACGACCAATACTGCTCACATCACTTAACACATGACCTAAATTGTATTTATCCATTTCTGTTGGTTTGATTGAAATGTTGGACCGAATATCAAGATGAACTTTTTCTTCTAAGAAATATGAACGTAAAAGTTTGATTGAGTGTAAAAAGTCAGATATTGGAATAACGGTATCACTTGACAAAAAGTCTTTTGAAATAAAATCTATGATTTCTAAAAACGATTTTTTTTGTTTTATCATTTTCAAAATTTTCTGAAAGAATAAATCATGAAAATGATCATAAAAATGATCACCATCTGAGGCGCAAAATTTTACAATTATATTATATTTCAATAATTGTTTTCTTATAAATTCAAATGTTTCTTTTATTTCATCGCTCGCTGCACCTGATTCAGAAAAAAGCACATGAACCGGAAAAGGCTTGATTTTCTTGTTAACTGGTTGTATGTGGAATACAAAAATATTTTTATAAATTTTGTCATCTATAATGCTATTTAAAAAAGTGTCATCATCAGCTAATTCAGATATCTTTGAGAAATTTTTTTTGATTTCTTTACCAGATATATTTTTAAATTTTGCAGCATCGATTGCGAGAGTTACGAACAAAGGATCATTATCAGGTTGTATCATTTCTAAGGATTTTATTATGTTATTACAATTATTCTTATTTAAAAGATCATTGATATATTCTCTTATTATTGGATACATTTTTTCTCTGATTCTGGATTCATGCGGAATTGGTAAATACTTTTGCAATATATTATAGCATGATTCACCAACAAGAAATGCTGATGTCATGATTCCATAAAATTTTTCTGAATATTTTCTATTATTAGGAGTCACTTTTGATACTTTTATCATTTCATTGAAAATATCGTTATTAGTATTTTTTGATTTATCATGATCAGGGATTTTATCTTTTGGAAAATCAACTTTTTTCCTTAAAGAAATGATTTCTTCTTTTAATAATCTAATGTTATCTTTAAGATCATTATTTTCACTTTGAAGAAGTTGTATTTGACGTTCTTTTTTAATGCTTTTTTCTTGTGATGAAGGAAAAATATCGTTTTCAATATATTTAAGTGTTTCTTCTTGAAAATTAAAACTTAATGTTTTTGAATTTGTCAAATGAGTAATCGCTATATTTAAATCATCGAATTTTAAACATTGAAAAGAATGTAATATTTGTAAAACAACAATTATGTTTTCAATAATATCATTTGAGATTTTGTTATCGTGGTTAATCAAATTAAGTGCGTTTAATAAAGATAATAAAGATTGGTGATTGCATAAATAATCACGAAGGATTAATGCTGCTCTTATTATCTTATCTTTATGTTGATTTGTTAATAATCTCAAAAATAAATAAAAAAATTCGGCTAAATGAGATACTCCGTTTCGTTTGATGTACTGAATCAAAGATTGCGTTTTGCAATTATTTAATGAATAAAATTTGTTTTCAATTAAAGTTTTAAAATGGTCAATTACTTTTTGATCAGCTGAATATTCATAATATTGAGATTTTTCAGGATTTATTGATTTTTCTCCAATGTCAATTGGGGAACCTTCTGGTTGGATCTCTTTTTTGTTGAAGAATATATTTGTATTTGCAAATGATTCTTGTATATCATGAGTTTTTTGAGTTTTATCATCATCAATTTTGATTTCGGTATCAAAAAAGGCCAAAAGCATTCGACAAGTTGTGTCTAATAATTGACTTTGAGTCTCTAAATCCATTTGAAATGAGTTTTTATAAAAAATGAAATGCAATTAATAACGTATTTTTTTGCAAACTTTACATTTTTAACGTCTTAAATGCGCGCCAAATATTAAAACGCAATCCTAGCTAAAATTGTAAAAAATTTTTTTGATATTTTTATATATTTTAATAAAGACACCGTGAACTTTAAAATGAATTATAGTTATCCCTCGTATCTTTAAGTGGGGGAAAAAATCCCTATTTAATTATTTTTTTTTTCCCCCTGTTTTTGGCAAGAAACAGATTTCTACTTTATTATTTTTATTAAAAGAAAAGTTTAACTAATAATGAAATGATATATCATGTTTATAGCTTAAATGAATAATCTTTTGGAGAAATATAAGCATTTGAAATTATGTAATAATCTTCAAAAAATATAAATATTTCCTAAATTTAATATTCTACAAATATTAATAACTGGGTTTTATAAATGTATTTTAAAATCAAAATAAGAAAAAATGATTATTTCTATCAAAAAAGTTGATTTAAATTTTCGCAGTCTCACCTCTTTATAAAAAAGTCACTTTTTTTTTAAAAAACAATTTTTTTTCGAAAAAGTGTATGCTTTCAGATATAACTTATACACATCAAAATAAATATGTTTTATAAATATAATTCTTTATTTTCAAAAAGGAAATCCCTTTTTCTCCGAGCTCTAATGCAATGCAATCTTCAAAAGTCCATAACCCATGAATACATAGTATGTGTTGCATAATTAAAATAAATACACAATATTTTTAAGATAAAAATATTAATATATTTCATTAATTTCCAACTTTTTACGAAAAAATACTAATAGGTTAAATATTTACTTATTACGATCAATATTTGAATTCAAAAATAGTTTTTTTATTTATATATATCTTATCTTCCAGCGCATAAATCACAATATAATTAATAATTTAAATTTAATATCTATTAATAAATATTTAAATTGATTTATAAATATTTTTGTTATGAATTTCATAGTTACCTACGTTCTTCGAAACCCCTATTTTTTTAATTTTATGATTTCAACCTGTAAAAAAAATAAAATCGATAAGATATCATGAAAATGTTTTTATTTAATAATTTAAAATATATATCAGCGTAAATATTATATTTTAATACGTTTTTAAAGACGATATTTATGCATATTATATTTGTGAAGTCTAATTGAATTTAATCTATTGAATTTGAAAGGAGAACCTTAAATATTTTAAAGCTAAATTATCTTATTATTTTTATGCGTAAATACAATTTATTTAATATATTTCTTTTTTATTATATATGTGTGTATATATGTAAAATTTTTTATTGTTTTGCTTAAAATGCTTTTTTGTCTTTTCTGATATAAACCAATTGCTGGAATGAAAGTAATCATGCCATTATAACTTAAAAAGAATATTTAGCTTTATTCAAATTTGAGAGGACGATAAGAAGGGACAAATTAAAAAACTTAGTTTATTTTCCAGCAATTGGTTTATACTGTGTAATAAAAGGGGTCGACTCTCTCAAATTTTTTAGATTGAAAAATAATAATATCTTAAAAATTTTATATTCTTTTTAATTATTAAATTTTTAAATTAATAATTTTAGAATTTTTAATATCAAAATCCAAATATTTATTTGATATCAAATAAATAAAGTTTTCAAAATCAAAATAGAGCATAATAAGGTAAAGTATTCAATTTTAAATCTTTCAAAAAGTGAATGAAAGAATGAGTGTTTTATAACTAATATCATGATTAAAAAAAATCTTGATTGGAGCAATGTTGATAAAAAACAATAAGTTATAATATTTCGTGTTTGCTTGCTCTTAAATATTTCCATGAATGAAGATATGATAAGGAATATTCATTAGATCAATAGGCACAAGTCGGAAAAAAAGGCTGATCAACTAGTTTTATTTTGAAATCTTATTATGAAATAAATAAAAAAATCTGGAATCGTGACGTTGGATTTCTTTTTATTGCTAATTTCATTTTTTGAGTACTTTATTTTTTATACTCCCCAGAAATCTCTTTTTTTCTCACAATTTTTTTCAATTAAAAATATTTTACAACTATCAAACAACTCAGAAAATCATTATCAATTTTCTTAGACTTCAATTTTTTTCAAAGAATATTAATTCAATTTTATATCATGTAATGATAATTTTATTTGAAATAAACATATCAATTTTTTTTTTTCTTTTTCAAAAAATTAAAATATATTTTTTTTTATATTGAACGTCAATTTAATCTTTATATTTAGGAAATATATTTATTTCCTTATATTTTATATTATATAATAATATTTCAAGTCATCCTGCATTTTTCATACCTAACTATGCTCTATCAAAATTAATAAATATTAAAAATTGAATATGTTGAAATATAAAAATACTTTTATCTTTAAAAAATGCAAAAAATATTATTATATTTTACGTTATCTATATATTAAATAAGTAATATTTTATATATATATCACTAATTATATAATTTTTATAAAATATAAATCAAAATACTTATTTTTCTTCACCAAATAATAACATTATACGTTAAACTATTTCAATTTGTTAAATTAACGTAAAATGCCACTTTTAGGACTTAATGACTCAAATGAAAACTCAAACAATACTTCCTCCAATTTCACGCAAAAATTACCCTCTAATGAATGCTAAATCTGCTCCTTTAACACCTCGCTCAACAAAAACTTCTACAAACATTAATTCAACCGAAAATTCAAATTTTTCAACTCAACGCAGCAACACTCGAAGAAAAATGACATCACAACGTCGAAGTGGTACTTATTATCTTCCACCCGCATCAAGAACTACAATTGCCTTAAATCCAAATTTCAATGAATTTACAGATCCAACAGAGTTAACTTTGATTAGCCGTGAATTAAAGCATCAAATAGTCAACGCAAGGAGAGAGTTGATTCCTTATAAAGAGGAATTAAGAAGACTTCAATACTTTTATAATCCAAATGCATACGATCCCGCAATTCTAAGTATGACTCAAGAAAAAAATGATCTTGAAACAGAAAAACGAGAAGTTGATGATGAATTAAATCTTAATAGAAGAGCATGTCAAGGATCGATTTTTACACACAATGAATTACAAAATGAAACACTCAAACAAGAATATCACGAAAGATGTATCATTCTTGAGCGGATTGAAGCAAAATTAGATCAGAAAAAAGAAAAACTTGACCAAATTTTAAATTCTCAAACAGCTGAGGATATTGTTGAAGCAAATTCACAAATTAAAAAACTCACAAATAAATTAAAAGAACTAAAAGAAGAAGGTAATAATCTTTATGTTCAAAATCTTAAGCAATTATCAACTGTTGGATCAACTCAAACTAAAGATTCTCAAAAGCTTCAACCGTACAGGAACAAACTCTCAAGTGAACAGCACAATGTAGAAAAGAAGAAAGGCGAGCTAAGAACCATGAGAAATCAACATCAGAAAAAAGTTGCTGAATTGAAACAGTCTATTGCAATGAAAAAAGAAAATGAAAAACGAGTTAAAAGACGAGACACGTGGAAACAAAGATTAAATCTGGCCAATAATAATAATGAAAATGATATCGAGGAATATGATGATGATGTTGCTCACGATTATGACTATGAAGAAGAAGAATTAACTGAACATGAAAATTATAGCAAAGGCGAGGAAGAAGGTGAAAATGAAACTTTGAATGAAAACGAAATTAATCCACCAAAATCACTTTCTGCTCGTTCCCCTCGTAGAATTAAATTAAATGATATTGACAATTGCTCTAAAACAGCTTTTAAAAATAGTGAAAATGATCTATTAGATAATGAAGAGGAAGAAGAATTTGTAAATAAGAATGAAGAAGAAGATAAATTAGAAAATGAACATAACGAAAAGAATAATGATAACGAAGAGGAAGAAGAAGAACACCATAGTGAAGAAGAGGGACATAATTCTGATAAAAGTGAAAATGATACAAATGGTAAAAGAGATCCTTCTTCTACATCTAATAAGAGTGAAGAAACTGGCAATGCAGCACCACTTGAAGATTTAGCACAAAATTTAACCACAATAGTTGATGACGGAGATAATGACAAACAAAAAGGTTTAACACAACCACCACCTAAAGCTTAAACTTTGAAATAAGTAAAAACTGTTTTAATGATGAAGAATTAATTAAAAAAAGATGGTGGGGAGGATAAAGTTTTTATTTGTTAATTAATCATATAACCTATTGATAACACAAGAAAATACCAAATTTCTTTAATAAGCTGTTTTTAATAAATTATATAGAGGCAGATTTGTCCAAATGCGAAAAATTAGTTTTTTTATTTTTTCTTCTTTTTAACTTATTACTAATTTACAATCATTCCATTTGTATTGGTATATTGTCTCATGAACTTCCACTCTTTTGGCATCTAAAATTATAAAATCTTGTTCAAGAAAAATAATAATTCTTAAAATTAATAATATAGAATATATTAGATGAAAGATTTAAATATTATAATCGATGCATTAAATTGAATAATTTTTTTTAACTCCATTATTTAACAGTAGATGATTTTTTCATATAATCGTTGCCTTTTATCACAAATAAATTAAAGAATAAGATATTATTCATTGGAGTCAAAAATCAGATAACTTGAATATTTGACTTAAAAATGAACCGAAGTACATAATTGGCAATGATGATTTCACCATAGAATTTTTTTTATCGGCAATTTTATAACGCCGCTAAAATTTGTAATAATAAGAACTCCATTTTTAGCGGCATCAGTAATATAATATGTTGAGGCATATAAATCTATAAATGATGAATAGAGTCATATAAAAAGATATAATATTATTAAATATCTTGACTTTTGTTTTGAAAAAAATTTGAATGTGAAAAATAAATTTAAGATGCTTAATGCATCACTTTTAAATCCTTTTGAATAAACTTGTAAGAGTTAATTGATATTTTAAATACAATTAAAACGACATTAAAATAATATTTCTTAATATATTCTAAGTAAAAATATCTAGGATCTTGATGTCAATTTGATTTTTTATTAAACTAAAAAGAAAATGATATTTTTATTCATTTCATAAAATTGTGAAACAATCAAAAATTGAAATAAAATAAAAAATACACAATAAATACACTTTCCTTGATTTTTATAATCTAATATGATAATTAAAATATATTATATAAAGAAGTTATTTATTTTATATTTGAATCCAACTTTTTCTATAAGAAATAAAACCAGTTTTTCAAATAAATAAAATTATAGTTTTTCTGAAATGAAAAGAGGATATAATGAATAGTCCCAAAATGTTAAAATAGTTTATTTGAGCATTATTCAAAAGATTTTTTGATGATGCTCTATTTTATATTTTGGTTGGGGTTTTGTTTTTCTATTCAAAAAAAATTGAAATAATTCAATTATGATGTTAGATGATCGGAATTAATTTGAACCAATTTTTTTTTTATAGAATGCTTTGTATAATAGCAAATAAATGATTTATTGACTAATAAATAAATAAATATTACCTTATTCTTTGAATCAATTAATTTGAAATAAAATAAAAGAATTAGGTATAAACGTCTGAATATGCTTTATTATGTAATTCAAATTTTTTAGATTTTAAAAATCTTATAAAAATTTGTGAGAAATTTTAAAATTTTTTCAATTATTTTTAAAAATTACTCCAAGCAAATAGGTCAATATTCACCTATAATGATTATAACCGCACCTTTTATTCAATTTTGTTCTATTTTTTTTTAAATCGCATATTCAATGTTTTCCGAATCTCGGCGATATTCACTTGTTACAATCGTCAAAGTTCCAGAAATACTTGGTGGTGAAAAAAAGTTCCGAATGATTAATAATTACTTGTTAATCAAAACCATCGGACATGGCTCAATCTCAAAGGTTTTTCTTGGTGTGGATACAGAAAAATTGCATTTAAATGAAATTAATAATGATCCTGAGAGGAAAGATTCTAATTTTAATGAGACTAACATATGTTTTGATAAATGTCAACTATATGCAATTAAAAGAATCTCGATTAATGAACTTTCAAGAAAATCGAATGCACTAATGCAACTTGAAAGAGAAATAAAACACTTACGATCCTTCCGTCATTTAAATATCCTCAAACTTCATGAAGTTCTTCACTCAACCAATGATAACTATGTTTATATTGTTCTTGAATATGCAGATTTTGGTTCTTTGGAGTCAATTCTTGAAAAAGGTCATCAGTTTTCTCTGGAATCAATTTTTTCAACAATCAAACAAGTAGCCGATGCCTTAAAATACATTCATTCAATGGGCTTCGTTCATCAAGATATAAAGCCAGGAAATATTTTATTAAATTCCGAAGGAATTGCGTTAATCGCTGATTTTGGACTTGGACATAGCTTTCAAAGCGCAGCCATGATTGTTGGATCTCCAGCATTTCAAGCCCCAGAAGCTCTTGATAAATCGAGCGAAGATCTTGATCTTGGATCTAATGAAACTCTTGACCAACCAAATTTAACTAAACAAAATTCTATAGAAATCGATCAAGAATACAACTCATTAATGAATAGGTCCATCTTCAACTATTTTCAGGCCTACACTCAGAAAATAAATCGATTACAACCTAAGCCTATTCCAAATCAAAATAATCAAATTGATGGATTTTGCCCTCAGGTTCGAGAAGATGTTTGGGCTCTTGGCGTTACTCTTTATCAACTTTTATTCGGTAATTTACCATTCATTGGCGATAATTTATATGAAATAATATCAAATATTAAAACAAAACCTCTTCAGATACCGCCGAATTCAGTAAGTATCGAATTAGAAACGTTAATTAGAAATATGCTTGCTGTTAATCCTTGCGATAGATTGACCTTAAACCAAGTTTTAGAACATCCATTAATTAAAAATGCTCCAGATCGAGTCCCAATTCATCATTCAGCGAAAGAAGGAACGATTCCACTCATTTCAAAAATTGATTGGAAGAAACATTTTTTAGAATCTTTGAAAAATTATGAGAAAATCGATTGCATTATTTGTGACAAAGATTATCCATTTATGAAAGCTGCATTACTATGCAAAAATAATGTTGAACAACCTAAGATATCAATTCGTCCTAACCTTGAAAGAAGAAACTCTATGGTTCCTAATAAAAATGTGATCTCTTTTGCTATAGTTCCAAGAACAGCCCAGTCAAAGACTCCTTTAAGATGCCTTCCTTTGAAGAAAATGATTTCATCAGAAAAATTGGAATCAAGCAATCCCAACTTACTTCAATTTCCATCATATACAAAAGAATGAGTAGCCTCGTTTTTTTAAGACGAGTTTATACACATTTTCTTTTTTTAATTTATAGAGATTAACATTTTTATATATATATTAATTTAATAAATAGTTGTATTTGTCACATCACATCAAAATCATATCAAATTAATTGTTTATTTCAACTAAAACTGAAGATATTTTATATATATATAAAATCATAATGAAACAAACTAATATTATTTGTACGAGAATTCAAGAACCACAACAAAATGAAATTTTAAATAACAGATTGTCGTTCGTTCTTGTTTCTTATTCGTTCTTAATTTTCTTTAATCTTGTCTTTTCGGCTTCTTTGATCCTTTGCTCTGAAATGAATGATGCTATCTCTGAAATATAATTTGGCATTTTTCTGCTATATTTTCTTTTCTTTTCTTTTTTAGGCGTAATAATTACAGAGTTACATGTTTCTAACGCCTTTTCTTTACGACGAATTTCAGCTCTCTGAGCTTTTTCAACAGTTCCTGGTGTTAAGTAATTAATACATCGATTCTCATCATTTAATTTTTCTTTCTTTCTGTTTTTTTCTTCAAATTCTGCTATTTCTTTCCTAGTTTTATTTATATTTGCCATTTGCTCTGCAGTTTGAGCTAATCGAAATTTTGATTTTGAATAAGAATTAGCAGATTTTGTTTGAGATTGATTTGGCTCAATTTTTGAAAACTTTTTAGATGTTGCTTTAGGCGTTACAGGCGAAAATGATGATTTTATTTCTTTCAATTCTTTCTTTTTTTCAGCATTTTTAATGATTTTTTTTGATGACTCATTTGTAAATTTGGGAACTCTTGGAGGCTTAGGATTTGCTAATCTTTTTTTCTTTTCAAGCAATTCTTCATCTCTTTTAAAAAAATCAGTAAGATCAATAGATTTATTTTTGTGTAATTTTTTGGAATAATTGAGTTGAGCAACTATCTTTTCGAAACTTGGAATTTGGCCACGAATTCTAACTTTATGCTGTGGACTCATCATATATTGCATTAATTCTGAGAAAGATATTGTATTTGGAAAAATTTCTGATAAAATAGAAGATGAAAATCTTAATTCTTGAATATGATCATCACTTCCCAGATCTGAAAACGATTTTGAACGTCGAAGACATTTCCTAGCTTCAGGAATGAGATAATCACAAGTTAATCGATCTAAAACAGAAATATTAGATACCATATTAGAAAGAATTTTTGAATTATTTGATATGAGATACGACTCATCGTTTATAGGCGCTTTTGTCAATTGAGATAATGAGATATTTGATCCAATTATTTTTGTTTGGTGAAATTCATCAGGTAATTCTAGTTCAAAAGATGCTTCTAAAATCATCTTTTTTGTTTCTTCGTAAGATTTTGGTAATTTTGAATCATTTTCATTCATATAAAAGATTTGAAAGATCTTAACGTACAATACAAAAGAAGAAATGTTTGCAAATTCATAAATCATGAATTTCAAATCACTTGAAATTAATAAAATGTAAAAAGGATTGTATAAAGAAATAGGAATCTATGTTAATATTGGGAAAGCATCATCCAATTTTGGCTTCAACGAAAGTTTTGAAATTTTGCTTCAATTCAAAAAGTGAAAATGATCAGGAACTTGATCTCGAATTGCGCTTCAAATCTTTCATTGCACCAGTTACATCTCCTCTTTCGGAACTAACAAAATCTTCAAGTATTTTTTATTTATGTAAGCCAACTCAAGGCCAATATTGACCTTAACCGCTCTCACAATTCCAGGTATAATATTTTTCTTCCTATTTATTATATATATTTTTGAGTTAATGTTTGCTATTTAAATATGGTGAGAAAATCGATTTGGGAATTTATCAATACGCTTCTGTTTAACCTAATTTGAAATTCAATATAATTAAATTATGCATTCGATAGTTAACATGAATTTTGATACAACTTCAAAAGATATCGTTAATTGATGCCAAAGATTTTGGCTGTAAACCATGCTATTCATTCTTTTGTAATTCCATAGCATTTTATATTTGGTCATATCATTCAATGATATTCATTCTTCTTTCATCTTTTGCTTATTCAAAATTCTCTGTTCCATTTTTAAATAATAAAACTTTTGAAAATTTGGTCGAACGAAGATCTCGCGCAGATGTTTGGGTTGTGTTTTTCCAAGGTATATCTCAATCTTTAAAGAAAGATAAAGGCGATAAAGCTGCGGAAGAAATGCTTGCAATCGTTTCAAATGGATTTATAAACGCATCAAAGATATCAATGGGTCTTAAATTTGCAATTGTTGATGTTTCTCGATATCCACAAATTCCAGAAAAATTTAATATTAAAAGAATTCCATCTATACATATTTTTTATGACGGCGGTGATCATGAATATGCTGGAAATTATAGGCCAAAGAATATTCTTAAAAGCGGAATTGCACACCAAGCAAACTTTGTTAAAAATATCTCTGAATCGTGGAAAACAGAATTTATTGCTCAACCATCAGTTATGATGTTCAGTGACAAAGAAAAAATTCCAACAGTTTGGAAGTCTTTGGCAATATATTATTATGGAAAATCAATTCGAATTGGATTCACAAATAATGAAGATCTCTTCTTCCCATTTGAAATTAAAAAGACTCCTACAATACTCTTTTCAAATGGAACTCACCAAATTACATACAAAGGCAAAGTTAGCTTTAACAAACTTACTGATGCAATTGATCGTTTCTTTGCCAGAAATCTTAATTCTGACACTTTTTCAAATGCTAATACAAATGAAAATGCAACAGAAAAAGCTAATAAAACGGATTTCGAACCAGCCAAAAAATTCCGTGATCTATGCATTGGTGCAAAATCACATTGCGTTCTCATTAAGATAGATAAAGCAACTCCAAAAATCGAAGAAGTTAGAAAATCATATTCACGCATGAAATTTACTTGGCTTGTTGGAAATACAGGTCTTCCATATGATTTTATGAAGAAGAAAGAAGGCTCTTGGTCTTGGATTTACAATCCAAGAAGAGATGCTTTTATTGATTCTGATGTTGATGGACTAGGAAATGCTCTTGAATCTATTGTAAATGGAAATACAAAATGGGTTAAGCGCGATGCATTGATCAACAATGAACTTTAGATCTCCAAATATTTACATAGAAAATGAAAAAACAAAAACGAATCTATTTATCAGATTCAATTTATGACTGTTCGAAGTAAAAATTAATATGATAAAAAAATTATTTCAGATTTTATATTTAAAAACATATAATTGATTCATTTTATTAGTTATTGTTAGTTAATTACAAACCTTACATTTAGAAATCTTCTGACATACTTTTTAATTATAATATAGATGAATTAGATTCTGATACTATTGATAAAAAAATCGAGTTAGTTAAACTAGCAGTGATAATATTGAAATAAAGGATTGTAAATCAAATTATAAATTTATTTTTATCTATAAATAAAAAACAATAATAACAATGAATCCGCTCAGATTCAAATATAAACTTATATTTCATCATCACTTGATGCTGCTTCAGCAACTTCCATTCTTTTGGTAATTTGTTTGCATATATTAAGCTCATAAAGCATCCTTTCTCTGTCTTTCCTTAATTGCCGATTCTCACTAAGCAAGTTGGAAAATTCATCGTTGCTTGGCTTAGATTTTGGCATAACAAAAATGTTATTGAAAGATTCTTGAAGGTTAACCAATGAATTATTTAAATGCCTAGCAAGAGAAAAATGATCACTTTTATTTTTAAGTTTTTCTCTCAATAATGATATTTTTTGTTGATATTCATCTATTTCAAGCTCAGTCATTTGAATTTCTTGTTTAAGGTGCCGAATTTTATTATCTGCTTTCTCGTGGTCGGATGCTACATTTCGAAGTTGTTTTTGGGTTCTCATTAGATCCATTAATGCAGGCGTTTTAAAGAGATTTTTATCTGTATCGGGCGGTCTCCAAACTTTTAAGACATCTAAAAGCTGCTTTCGAAAACCGGTTTTTGTGTTGGCAATATCTTCAATAGCATCAAGAAGAACATTTCTTTTTTTGTAAGATGTATCATGATATTGCTCGTCAACTTCTTGTAGTTTTTGCATTAGGTTAACTTCAATTCCAAGTAATGGATTTTTAAATGTTTCAGCTCTTGGGGTATTTTTGCCTTTTGTTTTTACTTGAATGTTTCTAGATGTGTTTTTTCGAGGTGTTGCCATTGATGGCCTGATTTTCTCGATTTGGATACGAGAAATCGACATTGAATTAATAAACGTAATAATTCAATATTGCTTCCTAAATAAACTCATAATTTTTAAATTCATTATTAAAAAGTTTAAATTTTTAATTTTTTAACTTTGTAATTGGCCATGAAATTAAAAATTGAAAAAAATCCATTCAAATTCCAATAAACGATTTTTTTTTTCTTTCGCACTTCATCAACCGTTTAGATTTAAACCGCTAGTCAGTTTTAAAATTCATATTCTTTAATGAATTCACCAAGGACTCTTCGTTCACCTCGTAGTGCTCAATCAAAAGACAAACAACGCCCATTTGTCAATCTTTTCAAGGTTGATTTCCCAGATAATCCACCAAAAAAAATTCGATTACCAAAAGATATGAAAGAGTTACTCAAAATTTCAACCGAAGTTTTAGAACTTGTTCGTCCAGCTAAACAAGTTTTCAATTCAAATAATGAATTAATTACTGATATTTCTACAATTGAACCAAAATCAAATTTATATATATCTTGTGCTGAACCAGTGAATGATGAGGATGAACCAGTTTATAAGTCAAGACTTCCTAAGAATTTCAACACGCCAACTCTTTTGAAGTTACCCGCTGTTAAACAACCAAAACCAAAACCAAAGCGCCAAGATGCTGCACAACACCAAGCAATTGCAGCTTCACCATACACTGTTAAAGAAAATCTTCGTGATTCTTTACTTTCGCTTTACGCATCACTTACTCCAGAGCATAAAGCACAATTGAATTGTGCTCCAGCTCTCCAGAAATTAATGCTTGATACAAAACAATATGTTGTTGAAGATTCTCTTCTTTCCCAATTTATCGGCCCAACATCTGTAATTAGTAGTGATGAACTTGGCAAGCAGACAACTCAATGGATGATGGACAGATTGAAAGGCTTGAAACCAGAAGAATGTAGATTTGTTATTTCAGGTCCATCTCAATCTGGAAAATCTACTCTTCTTTCAATTGCAACATCATTATTCTATCAAAAGCTTCAATTATCAAATGAAACCTCCAACTATTTGATCATTCCAATTAACTGGCTTCTTCATCAAATCTTCCTTGATGATATTCAAAAGATTTACCAGCTTATGGTTACAACAACTCTCAACGCTATTCGTGGTGAGCATATGGAATTCATTCCAATTATGGGAGCTCTTCAACAATGGTTCCTTTCACTTGTTACAATTCCTGCTTTCCCACCTCTTCCACCAGTTGCCATTCATTTTGATCCATTTCCAAAAGATGTTGTTATCGGCATTGGACGTAGAATTCATGATAACTGGAATAAGAAGAGTGGCTTAGAGCAATTCCTCTTTGAAACCATGAACTTCCCAGTTGTTATGGCACACGCATTTGGATTTAAGAATCCAGTTTTCGTTTTTGATCACTTTGAAAGCTGCGGCTATGTTATCGAACCACCTGACAGATTTACAGAAAGTACAAATCCAGTTAATATTTCAGAACTTCTTTGCCGTATTGTTGACGGTTGCCCATTTTTCATTGCCTCTCAAGATGATTCAGAATTCTTTACAATATTTACAATTAATGAA
Organism: Tritrichomonas musculus; assembly: GCA_039105265.1. Lineage (NCBI taxonomy): Eukaryota > Parabasalia > Tritrichomonadida > Tritrichomonadidae > Tritrichomonas > Tritrichomonas musculus. Next base: position 2,023,317 of record JAPFFF010000005.1, on the reverse strand, counting down.
TATAAGAATCTCTCAACAGAAAGAATGATTACCGTAGAAGGTAAGCATGAAATCATGATATCAAATCCACAGATTACACTTACAATGGACATGTGCAGAGGATGCCCTGCCTATTGTGCTATGTTTAATAGATTATGCCAAATGGTTGGTGAAGCTAATGAGAGAGCGGCCGTTAAAAGCCAATTCTCAAGGCTTCGCTCTGTTGTTGATATTACCAGAAATGAAATGGTAAAGCAAGAACTTCTCAGAGTTTGTTTACTTCTTGCTGCTGCAGATACAGATGATTTGTTTGATGAAGAGAAGATGAATATGCTTTCATCAATGCCGGAATTATCAATCAAACTTCGTTAAATTCTAATAAAATTTTATTTTTTTCTTATTTCAATTAATTTGCTCATATGCTTTTACTAAAGCTTTATATTTTACTAATCTTTTTATATGCTTTCTTTGTATATAATTTTTTTTTTTTTTTGGAAGATAAAGTTAAATCATTTTAATTCGAAATTTTCAATATATTCATCAAAAAATTCAATGATAATCAATTAAAAAATTGAATAATATTTTTTTTTGAATAAAATGAGCCGAAACGTTCCAAATGATAAATTTATACCAGTACATCAGTTAAAATATGTTCAAAACAAAAATGCAAAAACTCATATTAATTTACTTGATCAAAGTTTTTTTATTAAATATGAAGACATTAATATCATAAATCAAATCAATCTTAATACCAAAAATCTAAATAAAATTGCTAATTTTACGCCAAAATTATTAAAAGATAGTACAATTAATGATCAAACTATTTATTATGATTTTGTGCCTTCAGGCTCATTGGCTGATTTAATCTATTTCAAAGAAAAAGACATTGATTCCCCTTTAATAAGTAATTTTAAGGAAATGAGAATTATAATTGCTTATCTTATCGCTAGTATTTCAGAAATTTTTATTAAATATAAGTTAATTCATTTGAATTTTACACCAGAAAATATATTATTCACGAACAATATGAAACCATTGATAGGAGGTGTGGAATATATTCAATCAATAACAAAAGAATTAAATAAATTTAATTACGAAGATTCACCTTTTTCAATTTATATAGCTCCAGAAGTGAAGAAAGGAAATCCAGTACCGGAAAGTTATTCATATTCACTTTCTCTTTTAATTTATTCAATTCTTACTTTTTCATTTATTACACAAATACCAAATAAATGCCCACCAAATATGGAAAAATCTTTATTTACATTTATACTTTCATGCTGTGATAGTTGCCCAAGTAATAGACCCAAAGTTTCTGACATAAAACATAAAATTGCAAAATTAAATGGCAAACTAGAAAATTTAAATTTTCAAGAATTTTATTCAAGCAATATATCATACGGAACCAAAGATAGTCTCATAGATTTGATAGAAATGCAATGGCCAGTTGCCTTTTATATTGTTGGAAATACATTTGCAAATGGAAATATTTTCGACATGACATCAAAAGAAGCAATTTCATTTCTTAATATATCAAAATCAAACTTTTCAAGAGAAAACACGAAAGCAAAAAACGTAATTAGCGAATATTATAAAAAACAAGAAGAAATATACATTTCAGATATAGATGATCAAATTCGAAAAATAAAAGAAATTCCAAAAGAAGCATCAAACATTTCATTTTATAATGACGATCCTTCTTTAATTGATGATCAAATAAACATATCAACTTTTAATACATTTAATACATATAATGAAATTCCAGAATATGGATTCTATGGGACAGAAGCAATTACAGACTCTTTAGAAATTAATGAACATTTAACTTTTCCTCTAGAAAATCTCTTCGTAAATGAGCTCCCTTCTTTTTCTATTGAAAATCAAACACCAATGAAATATCAATCAATTGCAAACGCAAAATTAGCATGTAGAGAGAAATGTAATTTAGCAGCAATTCGTCCTCAAAAGAGAAACGTTAACCTTCACTCTTTGACTCAAATTGGCGCTCTTCAAATAGCTACAAGAATGCTTTCTGAATTGAATCCTGATATTAATTACGAAATCATTTTAAATACAGGAAAAGGAATTCATACTAACAGGCCTGATCAAACAACTCCGAATGGAAATAAAACAAGCCAACCTAAGAATCCAAATCTTAGCGGAAATGAAAGTATTCTAGGATCAACATTGAGCAATGCAATTGAAGGGTTCATAGGAGTTCAACCTTCGGTTGGAGAAAACCAAGGATATTTGACAATGAATATAAATAATATTGAAAAGGATAATAATGACGACAACTGTTATTTCTAATTAAGATATATAATCATCTATATTGATTTTGTTAAGATGCAGTCTATGATCATATATATAACTGTTGCTGAATAATTTATTAAAAGTTGGCGGTGGAAATAAAATTTTGTGAATATTTATGAATATGCTTTTAACATATCAAATCTTTTTAAAATTATTATAAACTATTCAATTTTTGTGAAAACTCATTCAAACTTTTTATAGAGATTAATCTCTTAGGATTTTAAACAATGAATGATTTAATCGTTGACTTAAACAATTTTAAAATCATACAACTAATTAATGAAGATCAGTTTGCTAAAGACTATTTAATTGAAGATAAAATAACCCAAAAGAAATATGATGCAAAAGTTATAAAACCTACAAATGATCAGCATATTAATGAAAACACAATAATAAATGAAATAAAACAATTCTCAAAAGATATATATCCAACAGTCCTACACTTTTTAGGCTACAGCTTATCAAATTTTGATTCTGAGCCATCCTTAACAGTTATTATGGAATATTTATCTCAAGGGACACTATCACAGTATCTTGACAAATTAATGCTTACATCATCGTCAGATAAATGGACAGGAACAACAAAGTATATCATTATTCTTGGTATTGCACTTGGTATGAAATACCTGCACTCAAAAAATATCAATCATCAAAACTTTACGCCATCGAATATTTTGCTTGATGATCATTATTATCCTCGAATCTACAATATTTGCTTACCAATAATAAACAGAGAAAAATCAAATACTCAATACGATGCTCCTGAAAATCTGATAAAAAATTCATATACAAATAAATCTGATGTTTATTCATTTGCAGTCCTTATGTATGAATTAATTACATCTAAAACATCACCTATTGAAATATCCAGTATTCAAGGTGAATCAAATCAGTCTTTTTTCAAAAAGTGTCTTTCTAAAGATCCAACCCAAAGACCTACTTTTTATGAAATCTGTTTTTACATCATTCAAAAAAGTTTCATGAAACTTTTTGGCGAAATCAATTTTGATGAACTTGATGCTTTCCTCAAATTATTTGAAAAATGCGATATGGATGCTCTTTTCTTCCAAGGGTTTATGCATTTCGAAAGAGGTGACAAAACTGAAGCCATACGATATTATAAATTGTCTGCAGACAATGGAAACATAAAAGGAATGAATAGTTATGCTGATATTTTATACGATGGAAATGGAATTGAGATGAACAAAGCAGAGGCCGCAAGATATTACAAAATGGGGGCAGATAATGGAAACACTGACTCAATGAATAATTACGCTAATATGGTATTAATGGGTGACGGAGTTGCAGTTAATAAAGAAGAAGCAGCGCATTATTATAAATTAGCCGCAGATTTAGGAAATGATGCAGCAATGTTCAATTATGCAAATATGCTTAAAAAAGGTAATGGTATTTCGGTTGATAAAGTAGAGGCTGCACGTTATTATAAAATGGCAATTGATAAAGGGGATGATAATGCGATGAATAGCTATGCTTATATGCTTGATACTGGAGAAGGTATTCCAGTCAATAAAGAAGAAGCGATTCATTTTTATAAGATGGCAATTGAAAAAGGCAACCCAACTGCTATGTATAATTATGCAAATATGTTGCAAACGGGAGACGGCGTTTCAATAGATAAAAAACAAGCAGTGTATTATTATAAGCTCGCTGCAGAAAAAGGAAGCGTAAATGCTATGAATACTCTAGCTTTCATTTTATATAATGGAGATGATGGAATTGATTCTAACAAGGAAGAAGCAGCTCATTACTATAAATTGGCTGCAGATAATGGAGATGAAAATGCAATGAATAGTTATGCTTATCTGCTATCTAATGGTGATGGTGTTGATATTAACAAAGAGGAAGCAGTGCGCTATTTTAAAATGGCAGCAGATAGTGGAAATGTAAGTGCAATGCTAACTTATGCTTTTATGCTGAATAACGGAGATGATGGCGTTGAAATTAATAAAGCTGAAGCTTCTAACTATTTTAAATTAGCAGCTGACAGAGGTGATGAAATTGCAATGAATAGTTATGCATATATGCTGTTTAATGGAGACGGAGTTTTAATGAATAAAGAAGAAGCAGCAAAATATTATAAATTAGCTGCAGATAAAGGCAATGTTGATGCTACTAATAACCTTGCTTACATGCTATATAATGGTGATGGTGTTGCAATTGATAAGAAAGAGGCAGCCCGCTATTATAAATTTGCTGCAGATAATGGCGATACAAATGCAATGGCGACATATGCTTACATGCTAGATAATGGAGATGGAATACCTACCAATAAAGAAGAAGCTAATCATTATATGACAATGGCGGCGGATAATGGATACGAATGATTTTTTTTTTATATACAAATTTGTTAGTAAAAATAACAAAATAAATGTTAATTTTCCTCAAACTTGTGTTATATCAACATTTTCATACTCATTTTTATTTAAAACAAGAGGAGTCAAATAGTGTGGAGAAATATTAGTTACAATCTTTAGCTACAAAGGAATACCAAACACTTTCGCCTACAAAGTTGTAATAATAAATGAATCAAAAGAACATTCATATTTACTTATATTTTTAGCTGTTTATTTGTAATATTATTATTTATCTATTTTGGTTATATATAGGAATTTGAATTGCCAATTAAAATAATAGCGATTTAATATTTTCATTAATGATTCTATGAAAGCATTTTTCTTTAGAGTCCTCGAGATATAGAAAAAATATAAAAAGTGCATTTAAAAAGTTATTAAATCAAGAAATTGACAAAATGACCCAAACAAACCAGACTTTAGTTAATTTCGTTCAAAATCTTCCAATAACAGATAAAGTTAGTGCATTAAAGAGTCTTATTATTTATGATATGCAAGGTGGCGATTTTGATGATTTTATATTAACTTTAGCTCCACTCATCGATTTTACAAAAATTTCCCCATTAAGACTAATTCTTGAGATGGGAAAGTTGAAAGATGGCACACAAAATGTTCAAAGATTTGTTAACGACGCATGCCGATATTTACCAACATTAATTCAAGTTCCAGATTTATTTTATTCAGATTATAACATGTATATGTTGTTCAATGAGTTTGTTACATATATGCGATCCCATGTTAACGAATTAGGCTACTTACAAAATGTTATTCGTGCAACAATTAATGCTGACAATAGCTCAGTTACATTTTTCTTACAGATCCTCCAAGAGTTTGAAAAAAGATTTCTTCAAACAAAGCTAGCCCAGAGTTTGGAAGAGTTAACTGTTTTTTATAATCTTTTAGCAATTGACGAAATTAGGTATGCTTTGTGCCAATCTCCAACTTTCTATCAGGTTATGTCAAATCTGTTTATGAAATCAGTTTTACCTGTTGGCCAAGGAATTCTTGATTTTAATGAATATTTTGGTACAGAAGAAAATCTCAATATGGCCAAACTTTCTTCTCTTGAAAACCTTTTAAGCTCATACTATCTTCAGCTTAAAAATATTATGCTTTTATGCTGTCGTACAAATACTCAAGAAAAAACATTTAATTTTATTCGTTATTTCTTTCTTGATATGAAACGCCGAGCAAATGATCAAAGTTATTGGATGGCTCGATATAATTTTGAATGCACATTAATGGAAATATCATTCATCAAACGATCAGAATGGGCCAAATCGAATCCATACACACCATATATGCAAGACACACTTGCTCCAATGGGAGATGAATATGAATTGTCAGTTGTTGGAAGATATTCTTGGGTAGATCCCAACAATTTAACACTTAACGCGATGAAAATATCATATAACGACAACGATGACGAAATTTTAGAAGATGAGAGATCATGGCAACAAATTTTAAGTCAAGTTCGCGAACAAAAACCAAAACCAGATTCAAACTTTTTCTTTGCAACATTATATGCTATTGATTTATCATCTGTCAATTTCTTGAACATTCTAGAAGGGATTGGTCGCCAACTTATGATTGAACCCAATCATCCACTTAAAAAACAATTTAAACAACTATCACTTTCAATTCAAGCTCTTTTATGTTTGGATTTCAAGTCTTCAAAAATGATCGACTTCTTGAAAGGAGCAATGAAATTCCTTCAAACAACAGCACAATACAACAGTATGACCAAAAAAGTTCCAGCAAGGCCACCAATTGCATATCAACGTCTTCCTGAATATATATTATCTTCATGTGCCAAATTAATTTTTTTTTATCATCAAGTTGGCCTTCTTCGTAATTCAAATAATGAGCTTTTCGAGTTTATTCAAATGGACTCATCACTTTTCATGAATAAGAAATATATCAGAAATCCAATGATTGCCAAAGAAATTGTCCAATTCTTTGCAAGTATTGCTCGTGAACCAATGGGAAGAGGAAACTGTCATTTAATTGTCACTGATACCGTCATTGAAGAAGTTTATCCAGCTGTTGTTGAATTCTTCTCACGTGTTGAAAAAACTGGCTCACACACTGAATATTATGACAAAATGAATATGCGTACTCCATGCCTTTTACTTATGGAATTTTGGATGCAGCATCGTGAATGCCGTGATTATTTCATCAAGCATTACAAAGATCAAGAAAATGCTAACTTTTTATATTTCCTATTAAGCGATTTAACTTTCTATATTCAAAACTGCTTTGGTGAAATCTCTCAATTAAATGAAAGTATTTCACAAGATGATACGAGATCAAAACATTTTAATATACAAAAAGATAATGAATCAATTCGACGCAACATAAAATCAGAATTTTCAACTGTTCGTGATTATTTCAATTTAGTTACAGCTATCGCTTCTTTCGCACCTTTCGCATTTTTCGAAGAAAGATCAGCTTCAAATATCGTACAAACAACAGTTGCTGTACTTAATAAATCAATAATACCAGGTAAGTTACATGTAGACAATCCTGAAGACATTCAATACGATGAACATTACTTTTTATCTTCATTTGCAACTTTCATTTCAATGCTGATTAACAATAAGACAGTAATGAAAATGTTTGTAGATCCGAAATACGGTTTCACCAGCGACTTATTAAATCGAACTATGAACATGTTGGAAAATTTGTCCAAACTAAAGAGAGACTATTCAGATGTATGTAGAACCTTTAAGAGATTTGTAGATGCATATAATTCAGTCAATATTTTGGTGTTGCCTGATGATGTTGAAATACCATTTGAATTGACAGATCCAATTTCATGCGATTTACTCCTTGATCCAGTTACTTTGCCATCTGGAACTGTTATGAATAGATCATCAGTTGAATCTTTGCTTGATTTGAAAGATCCAATCAAACAAACGCCATTTACAATGGAACAATTAGTTGTAAATACTGAAATAAAGAAACAAGCAGAAGAGTTCTTCAAGGCACATGCTGTTCCATCAAAGGCTTAAGTTGATAAATCAAAAATATTATTAATATTCTGAAATAAATAAACTATTTTTATATGCCTTAAAATACAGCTAAATTATTTTTTTGTAACTTAATTATTTTAATTTATTTATTATAAAAGATAATTTTTAAAATTAAATAAATTTCATTCAATCATTAAAAACAAAAACTATTAAATTCGTTTTAAAATTAATCAAATGATACCATTTTCTTTATTAATATATTATATTTCATATATAAAAATTTTTCAGCAAAGAAATTTCTTTGCTGATAAAAATAAAAATAATTAAAAAAATAAAATAAAGCGAAATTGTTAAAAGAATTTATTTTAATAAAACATCAACATTATTCTATTTTATAATTAGTGAAATGAAATTAATAATAGATATAAAAAAATTATTGTTGATTTTCACCTTCGATTATTTGGCTCAAAGCAGTTTTTCTTGATTTCTTGATTTTAATTTTCCTTCTCGATTTCTTCATACTTTTTCTTGCCAGGATTTTATTAATGAAATAAAATTTCATAGACCTATCAAAAAGTTCATCATTGAAAGCGTCAATCAAGCCGAGCATGTCTTCCTCGTCAACAGAGCCTCCGACGAAGCTTGTACTTATACCACCGCTTATATTTCCACTGCTCTGACTGCTTAGTTGCAAGTTTGACGACGAAGACGAAGAGCTCAAGCCAGAACTAATTGAACACAAATTTGAATGGTTTACAAATCCATTTTCATTTTTTTCGCTCGAAGAGAAGAGGAGCTGTTGAATGAAATTTGATCGTTTAAACAGTTCATAGACGGTTTGGACGTTAGAATCGAATTCCTTTGAAATCTCCACATTTGAGAGCAACGTTTCACCAATTTTTTCATGGTCAATTTTCACCTCACTTTTTCTTTCAATTTTCACCTCATTATCGAAATTATCGCTGCTATTAAAGAAGACCTTAGCCTTCTCCCAGAGTGACTTATTCTTCTCGTATGTCTTCTGGAAGCGCTGCTCTATTTCGATGATCTTATCGTATGTCACTTTTGACGTTACTGGCAACGGGTAAGAATTTTGACCTTCTCTAAGGTCATTTCTAATTTCGGGAATGACAGGGTTAAGGGACTTCCTTTTTTCTCCGAATTTTGAAATGAATGAAGAGTGAACTTCCTTCACCCATTTGAGGTTCTCTAAGGCCGGCTTCCTAAAGTATTCTTGCTGCTGCTTCTCAATTTCTGACAAGTTTTTAAGTTCATATCTCAATTTGAATTCTTCTTGTTTCAATGAGATGAGTTTTTCTTTGAGTCTATTCAATTTCTCTTCTTGCTTCTGCTTAATTTCGTGCGTCTCTTGCTTGATCTGGTTCAAATTGTCAAGCTTTGTTTGATATACGCTTTTCAATTTCATGTAGTTGGAAATCAATGCTTTCGCATTTGACAGACTCAGGTTGTCAAATTTCAAAGACGATATGATTTCAGGGATGCATAATTCAGCATTCAATTTAACGTTCATTAAATTTGAAGCCAAACTTGACAATATTTTGGAGAGGTCATTATTTTCACCATTATCGTCAACGGTTTTGAACTTTTTCTGAAAACAGTATTTGTTGATGATGTAGTCAAATTTTTGCGTGATTTCTGGAATTTGACATATCGGAGGCAAATTGTTAATTTTGTGAAATGATGAACTTTTTGAGGAGAGAAGTGAAGTGATTCTTTGATTATCAGAAGTTATGCTCAATAGAAAAAGATTGTGAATTGCTATCAAACTTTTTATAAAGGATAAATTCAATTCACAATTAACGGATATTTTTAATTGATTGTAAAAATCAATTAAAAACGGTTCTTGAAATTGCTTAAACGGCTTAATTTTACACTTAATGTTGTACAAAATATTAAATTTGTTTTCAATCTTGTCGTCTTCAATACTGTCAACTAACGATAAAATGTCTTTCACCATTTCTTCACATCGCGAGTAGAATTGATCAGTGCTAACAGACGCAATTATCGGCAAAGCATGGACAAATATAGTCCTTACTTTATTAGTAAACTGGAGAATGCTTGTTTGAACTAAAGCTTTTTCAAGATCTTGCATTTTGAGAATGATGGGGATATATATCGCTTCTTCTAGCACTTTAACGTTTTCGATCAATAACATCCTGAAAAGCGAATTGGTCCTCCTTATGGTCTCATTGAATTCATTAATAATCATTTTGAGTTCATTCGATATATAATCTGATTTGCTGATCTCCAGGAGTGAAAGATTGATGCACATGGCAAGATTCACATATTGACAAAGCCCACTAGGAAATTCTTTCTTATCAATTTTGAAGTCATTTCGAAGTTCTTGTGTTACTTTTAATAATTTGTAGAAATTTTCATAAAATCTAAAAAATTGTATCAATTTGATCCAGTTTTTCTGAATTTGTTGATATAACTCTGAGGATATATTTAATATGGCTGATATTAAATTGGTTTCGGTGTTCATATTTTCAAATTTAAATGATACAATTAAATTTAACATTAGCATTTTTAATGACAATGATTCTTCATTGTATTTCTTTTCTTTATCTTTGATGCTTTGGAGCATGATTTCAGATTCTTTAGAATGAGAAATTTTTAGACTGTAAATAGCTTTGGATACCATTGCATTAATTTTTTGGTAATTGAGAAGGGCTTTGCGAATTACTCTGGAATAGTCTATGAAAGGTATTTGATTGGTCATTTTTGCAAAAGTTTCTTTTCTGTCCATTAATTCGTTAAGAATTATTGATCGCATAAATCCGAGCCATTCCTTGAAAAAGCTTGGAGAGATGTCGATTTTAAGATTGTCTGATTTTAACATGAAAATAATTTCGTTTGAAAATAAAGAAAAGCTATCGGTAAATGATGCTTTCATAAATTTTTCATTTGATGTTTCTGGTGTTGAATGAAGGTTGAAACTGTTGAGGAATGAGTTATATTTAAGGAAGAAACGGATAATTTGTCGTACCGTTTCGAGGTGTTTTAATGCATTTGAAATTTCAACAATTTCCACTTCGCATTCATAAAACTTAACAAGTGTCACATCAGCAGCTTCTTTTATTTGACTAGAGATCTTGAGCTCCTTCTTTTCAGCAGGTGCGAAAACAACATCATTAATTTTTATTGATTTCATTTGAATATTTCCAATTAAAATGCGTAATTCATTAATAAAACTATCAATTGGAATAGCTCTTTTCATCATTTCATACTGAGGGAAATATGTTAAAATGAATGATATAACATCACCAAATTTGTCCATTTTGTCTTTTTCATTCAGATCTAGTACAGTTAGGCAGACCTTCAAAAAAAGTTTAAAGAAACAAAGAAATATATTTGAATCATTATCTTTGATGACGGAATTATCAAAACAGATTGCACTAATCGAATTCAATATTGAATTCCAAATTGATCTCAAATTACGTTGTCTTTCTATTGTATTATAAAAGATCGGATTTTTGGTAATTCGAGCAGAGATGTTTTGAATGTTTCGAAGAAGTGAAAGATCTGAAAAATATGTGATGTTCAAATCAATATAATATCTAACATTGAACAAACTTTCACTAATTTTAAAGAAATCACCTACCTTTTTCTTTTTAATATCACGATAGCAATCTTCAAAATTTGAAAAGAAACTAAAACAACTTGTCGCATATACCAAATTTCTGTTTTCCTTGAATCTTTTCCAGGATGACTTAAAATTATCGAAATAGCTCTTCACTTTCAAGAAAAATTTGTCAACTGGCTCTTTGGTTTCTTCAAAACGTTTTTCCACATTCATCAATTGCTCTTCATAAAAAGTAATAAATTTTTCAAAAACTGCATTATCATCTACCAATTGCAATTGCTTCATGTTATCAATAAATTGCTTTATAAGATCGGTTAATTTGGGGTCATTTAATGAATTTTCAATTGATGAGATAATCGATTTTGATATCCTATAACAAATTTCAACTTTTTCGTCGGGTACTTGCATTGAATACCGAATTAATGTTATTAATTTTAAATTTAAATGAATAGCTTGAATTGATAATCTAAAGCAAACCCAATTGTTATAATCATTTTGAATAATATCATTTGGTAATACGAAAACGTCATTTCTAATTAAAACATTTAACTTGTTGGTCATTTCATATAAATTATAAAAGCTTACGCATGATTCTAGTGTGGCCAGTAATGAATTAATTGCACTTAATTTTTCAATTATAAAGCCTTGATCTGAGCTACTTGAATATTCTTGCATATCATAAAAATGAGAACGTAAAGTCCTTAAATCGATTATCATATTTTTAACTAATGCGTTGGTATTTTCTTTATCTAGTTCTTGAATATCTTTCTTTACTACATTTAATGATTGAATAATATCATAAATTCTATTCTCCACAATTTTTTTTAGTTTTTGTATTTCTGATGCATCAAATGAACGATCAAATTTAGAAAATTCAAGAGGAATACCAATTTCTTCATTAAAATTAGTTATTCGAGTTGAAATAGAATAATAATCACTCCATGAATTTTGAAACTTTTTTCTTACAGTAGGACTTGGATTTTGAAAAATTTCAATGTAGCAAGACAACAAATTTGTGAAAAAAATAATGTACGAAAAAAAAGAAGGATTAAAAAAAATTTTCTGGTTATAAACTTTGATGGCAAGCTGAACATAATCATAAAAAAGTGAAAACACAGCAGAATTATTTGATGAATTCGCTACAATAGAACGTAATTGCGGCGATTTTTGCATTTTGTTGTAATTAATAATTGAACTAAGGGCCATTTCAAGTGTGGTAATTGTTTCAGCAAAAGCTTTTTCAGATTGTTCAATTGTAATAGAATCAGCATTGTTGCTGAGAAGTAGCATGATTTCAGAAGTAGCTTTTTCGAGATCATTTGTACTAGATATAATTTTATCAAAAGTAGCAGATTTTAATGAAAAAAAACCTTTAAAGTCATCGCATTCGCTAGGCCTAATCGATGGTATATGATTATTCATAAAAAATAGTATTTGTGGAAAATTGAATCGATGATAACTTTTTGAGATATCTCTGAAAACAATTATAACCATAATTTTATTAAATTTTTTTTAAAACGAACAATGGATGAATTTGGTGATTTCGAAGATGATTTTATTGATGATGATGATAATGATGAAACATACGATAGCGATTCCAATGAAAAAACGCAAGAAAGTATGGGAGGTGAAAAATCAAAGTCAGTTTTAAATAGCTCAAGAATTTCTGACGATGACGAAAATAAAAATGAAGAAGAAGACGAAGATTCAAAGCTTGCTTTACCTAAAGAAGTTGCAGAAGATATGAATGACGTGTTTTCAAGAAGTGAAAAATTAGATACACTAAGCATGAGCTTAAAATTTGCAAATACAGTAACAAATAGACTTTACTCCCTTTTATATTGTGTAAATCAAGATACTGAGCTTTTAATCACTCGAAATAGGACAATTTCACCAGTTAATTTACAAAGTGAAGCTATTAAAGCAAACAATCCAAATATTAAATTCGATTCAGGAATCATTAAACATAAAAAATTTGTTGAAAGCTTTAATTGCAATAACCTCAAATCTGAAAAAGAGCAGCAAGACCTTTATGATTATCTTGAATTATGTAGAAAAGTAATTGGAAAAGCGTTACCTCCTATTGTTAATAGTTCTTGTCAAATATTAAAGGATCCTCTGGTTCGATCACATAATACATACAAAGCTCTTAAGCAAAAAATAAGCGATCTTAAAAAAGCTAACAATGAATTGTCTGCTCAAACACGACATACAGCAAACAGACTTGTGAAATTATCTAAATCAGAAGGTGAATCTGCTTCACTTGAACCCACAACATCAAATTCTGATATTATTATTTTACAACAACGTTTACAAAAAATATTAACACGAGTATATAATCTTCGTGAATCGAATGATTCAACGCAAGCATCAAATACAGAATTGCAAAACAAGCTTACAGCAGAAGCAAGTAAAGCTCCAAGCAAAGATTCAGTCAAAATTACTGAAAATGTTATAAACTTACAGAAAAAGGTCGCAGAATTGTCAGCTAGTATTGATCAATTCGAAGATGATCGTGAGACTGTTATGGCTCAAAGACGTGTCTCTTTGAGTAGAATGAATACAGCAATTGAAAAAATTAATTCCGAAATTAAACGTGGCGAATCATTTCTTGTTGAATTAGAAAATAAAGTTAGAATTATGACACAAGGCCAGCATGCTGCAAAAAGCAATGCTTCAGGTTCCAGTTCTTCATTATCAGAAAAGAAACCAAACAGACAACTTAAACAAGCAGCAGGATCCAAAATCCCAGTTCTTCAGCAACGGCCGAGATAATTATTCAGAAATTAAAATAAAATCTAATTGAAAGGAACTCTTTTTAAAATATCAAATATGATGACCCATATTATTTCAATAATATGTATATCTTTATATTAAAAAGAAAATTATTTATGAAGATACTTGATATTTATTTAAATGATTTGTATTATTCTTTTCTATATACTTATCACTTATTAAATGTTCATGAGGTTTATAAACGCAACTGGCACCACATGTTTTTTTTTTAACTGTAGTATACATCTCAATAAATTGATTATATTAAAAAGAGTGTGGCATAACTTTTAAAAAAAAAACTTTTTTTTTTTTTTTTTTAAAAGAATGATGTTCTCTGAAACATAATGGAACATCTATATATCCCAAAGAACTAAAAAAGACAGATCCTTACTAAAAAGACTTCATGAGTGGAAACTCAGTATCAAATTTGGTGATCAATTTTTATAATCATGATCAGTAACTCATAGTCAATTATCTACAATGATGGTAATATAAAACTTAATGATGATGTTAGACGTTAATATAAATTTATTTCAAGTTTCTTATCCACTCAGAAAAAAAAAAATTCATTTAACTTCGTATCACATCAACATTACAAATTTGTAGAGCTACTAATTGTCACAGATGCACTCATGAATACAAAAGACTGGCCATGACAGCAGAACATATGCTAATACAAATGTACCTCTCGGCAAATGCATTAAAGAAATGGCAAAATATTATAATGCACAAAGCCGCACAGCAAAAATCAGTGCCTCCACAAATTTTTTGAAATTCATTGAAGAAAAGACAAAATATTTTAAAACATTTAAAATATTAATATTTAAATGTGCAGAACGCTTTAGTTGTAAAAATATGTGTAATTAACGTTATTTATGATTGTTATTATTATTTCTTTGATGGCTCTTTCAGTTTGCCATAGAATTCAATAAAATAGAAGATAAAATAATAGCTGTCATTCCAGCTTTTTCCGGTCTGGCGAATTCGAACAAAACGATAAAAATTGCTGGTTTCTTTGGCTTTAAATGTAGCAATGATATTTGGTCCTCGAAGAGTTGAATCATTCTCATGCCGATCAACAATTTCCCATTTTTCATTGTCATTTGAGACCTCAACCACCCAGTTTCTCAAATGGTCGTCATTTTCATGACCATTAATCGTTTTAATTGTATATTCAGATAATTGAATTGACTTATCTTTAAAATCAAAGCAAACGGTGGCATCTTCCAAATCTCTTTTTGAATGATAATAATTATTTTTTTGATAGTCAACTGCACTTTTTGGATGATATGACATATTATCATCTACGATTGAATTAGAAGTGATTTCAATTGTTCCATTTTCATGAATGTTTCCGTTTGTTTCATCAGTCAAATACCTCATGATGCCGTGGAATTCATTGTTTGCTTGATGCTTGAATTCTTTGCATTTCACATTGTATCTTTCTTTGTTTGATGGTGTCACTTTTTCTAGAAGTCTTTTACAGATTGATTTCCAAATGCTTGAATTAATGTCCTCAATACTGAATACTTCGATAAATCTTGTGAGACCTTCTTCAGTCAAGTTCTGAAATTTCACATACTCAAATAAAATTGAATACTTATCGTCTTTCAAATATAATTCAATAATGAAATTTAAAAGACTGTCTTCATCATCGATTTTTAATGTTTCTTCATTCATCATTTCTGCAATTATTTCTATTGGTAGCCGTTCAATCTTCTCTTTTGAAATTTCTGAGAAATGCGATGATGCATAATTAATAATTTTTCTGAATTTTTCATTATTTAATATTTCTTTTATATTTTGTTGCTTAACGATTTTAATAAGAATTTCTAAATGATCAATAACGTTATCAATGCTTTCTTCTTCTGATATTTCTGGTTGAAGTCGAAGATATTCATCGATATTACCAAGTTGAAAAAAATATTCGATATAATATTTTCGTTGTTCCTCATTGATCATCTTACAATCAAATTCTGTTAATGTAAGAAAATCGGAAAAATAATCTTTACTTTCTGATGCTGATATTTGTTGCTTTTCTTTTTGCATACTGGTTTTAATTATAAAAGTATCAATGGTTTTATCAATATAATGATAATGCCGAATATTTGGTGAAAGAAGATCAGCAATAATACGAGTTGTTTCATATGGTTTATTATCAACGATAAAAGTGAATTTTTTCTCATATTTATCGAATGGGATACCTTTCAAATTGTTAAAACTGAGTGAAAATTCAGTCATTTAAAAAGAAATGACATATTTTATTTTTTGAATGACGTAAAATCAACTTTTTGTTTAATTTTAAGAAAAATTCAATGACTATAAATATTTCTCACAAAGAGAAAAAAAAAAAAAAAAATCATTTTTTTCAATTTAAAAATAAAAATAGATTTTTTATCATTAATAAGCTGTATATAACTTTATAATATTTTCAAGTGGTTATCGATTTCTGATTGGAGGATCTCCATTTCAGTCATTAATTCATGGGATTGAATTGCTTCAGACGCTTCTGATTCCATACTTGAAATCATTTCTTGTGTCACTTCATTAACTCTCTTTTCATATTTACTTGATCGATCAACAACTTCTCGTACCTGTATTTTCATTTTTGTTGTAATCGATATCGATCTTGTTACATATGAATTCAATTTTTCTTTTTCGTTTAATAAATCAATTCTTCTTTTCTTAACTTCATTAAGTTTTTCTTGTAGTTGTTCTAGATTTTTTTCAGCAATTCGCAATAATTCAGCTTCTTTAGATTGAGTTGCTTTCATTTCTTCTAGCTTTGATTGGAGATCGTTGAGTTCAGAATCAGTTTGTTTCCATCCATTTTCTGATCTTTTGATTATTGTTCCAAGGGTATCGAAAATTCCACTGAGCTCATTTGGTGATGATGTGCTCTCCATAATTTGCTTCAAAAAATTGGACTGAGAATCGCTTTTAGAAGGAGTAATTGGAGTATTTTGGATGTGATTTATTTGGCTCTCGGGTTTTTCATCATTGATATTTGACGACGATTGGATCGTATTCTCATTATTATTATTATATTCTTTTTCTGATTCAGTGGTAAAAACTGATTGTATATCTTTATTGAGATTTACTGATGTTATCAAATTTGAATCAGATTGATTTTCATTTTTAGGAAAATCTTGGTTATGCTGAGTAATTACATGCTCATTCTTTTCCTTAAAAATGTTTGGCGATTTTTTTTTATTTTCTTTTGTAGAATTTTGCACTTGTTCTTTTGAATCGACATTATCATTTTGATCATTATCACTCGATACAGGCAATTTATTTTTCGATATATTTGATACATTCTTTTGAATCTTAGTAATTGGCTTAGATTTTAATTTTCGTGAAGATTTATCTTTATTATTATCATTTGTATCAGATTTTGGCGATATAAGTGACTTCGTAGAAAGTGATAGAGACGAAAGAATTGAATTATACTTATCTTTATGCGAATCACTAAGCTGTGATAAAAGAACAAATACCAATTGATCATTTTCAGTTGATATTTGTTTCAATGATCTAATAATTGAGCAATAACCTTCTGGAATATATATGGTAATATTTCTTTTAGTTTTTCCATTTATTAAATAATGAATTTTAGGAGTAAAATATGTTGTTGACGAAGCATCTTCAATTGGTAGTGAATGCTCATTTGAGAGATCAAAGTCATCATGAATTAATTTGCCAAGAGTATCGAAATCAAAATCAAAAATGTAATAGGATTTGAAATCAAGATAATTAAAAAGCCGCCTAATATTAATTGATCCAAATACCGCAAGAATAAAAAATGAATTATTAGTAAATTGCCCTAGAGATTTTGAAAGAAAAAAAAAGTCTGATGCTGAAGGATAAAACACTCTGGAAAATTCATGCTTTTGTTTTAAAGAGAAAGAGTCTGACGTGGGATCCTTTACTCTGATACTTTGATCTTTAAGTTCAACTTGGGGTGGGAGTAATAAAACTCTAATAAAAGAGAAAAAAGATATATTTTGATTATTTTTTTGATGCAAAATTTTTGGTACTGAAGATTTTATTACACCTACATCCTGTTCTAGTTTATTCACGCCAGTAAGCACATTTTCGGCCATATTTTTATCTGGTTAATTATTGACGAGAACATATTTTGATGTTTTATTTAACGATCAAAAATGGTCAAAAAAATTATACATAAAAAAACATTTATTTTTTATTATCATTATGTAATGAGTTCAGGAGCGTTGAAAATTGAAATTCTTTTCGATTCTGTTTTTTATCAATCTCTTGTATCAGTATCTCTTTATATTTTGTTTCAAAGTCCAAGCTTGGAAAATCGTCCCAATCAGGTTCTTGAACTTTGATGTTTGTATTATTAGAATCAGGCGCTTCCGAAGACTCATCAGTAAAACTTTTTTTATCTCTTGGAGGAGGAGGTATTTTTTTCTGACGATTAGACATTTATAGTTTTTGGTTTTTTCAAAATTATATTTGATACAGTTAACCAATCAACAAAAATAAATATTATTATAACGTGTTTATATAACGAGATTTTAATTCAAAACGTCTTTGAGTTTCCTTATCAATGAACCGTTCCAAGTCATCGCAAAAGATGGCAAATAAAAAAACTTCATCAACAAGCATTGGAAATTCAAAGACGCAAGAAATTCAAAATTTTTCATTAACTCAATATAATAAAGATCTCGAAAAAATTAACAATTATCAAAAGAAATTAGAATCATTTAGCCAAAAATTAAAATCGAAAAAAAGAAAATTTAATTTTTTATTAAAAGAAAACATATCAAAATTAGCAAATCAAGAAACTGAGATTGAAAGCCAACTAAAAACTCTTTCCGATCAGATTAAAACTTTTAAAAATCAAAAAGAGAAATCAGATCAAGATATATCGCAGCATAAATTGCTTTTAATTAAACTTGAAGATGAAAAAAATAATCTTAATAAAACCGAAAAATGGGCTGAAACCACCTTCTCAAATTCATCAAACCAAAATTCTGCGTTCTCAACCAGGAATACAATATTTAAAACATTAGATGAGATAGACGAAATTAAAAAGAAAAGTCGAGTATTACGATCCAAAATCTTTTCTTATCAAAAAAGATTGCTAAAATTATCAGATGATATATCACCTGTTAGAGTTCAGATTTATCTTCTCCAATCGAAGATTGATTATGAAAATGAAAACGAAATTAATAATCAAGAATTGTCAACCAAAACGCAAAATACTATAAAAGCAGCTGTGGCTGCTCAGCATCTAACAATTGAAAAGATGAAATTACAAAAACAAATTGATCAGATTAATCAAAGAATTTCCGAAATAAAAGCAGAAAAAAGCAAAATTAAGAAAAAATTAACACCAATAAAATCAGAGG
Organism: Tritrichomonas musculus; assembly: GCA_039105265.1. Taxonomy (NCBI): domain Eukaryota; phylum Parabasalia; order Tritrichomonadida; family Tritrichomonadidae; genus Tritrichomonas; species Tritrichomonas musculus. The sequence continues at coordinate 2,003,921 of JAPFFF010000005.1, read as the reverse complement.
AAAAAGAATCAATATTGAAAACTATATTGGAACAAGTTAATCAATATGAAGAAGCCTCGTTGAGGCGCAAAAGTTATCAAGAAAATAAAATCATGTCAATTCATGAAACAATCTCAAAAGAACTAGAAATTAAAATAGAAATTGATGAAATTCAAAATGAATTAAAGCAAGTAAAGCAACAAAAAGAAGAAATGAAGAATGTTCTTATACAGAAAAAAACTGAAATTAACACTCTTCAGAATATGTTGGCAACGTATAATGTTCAAGAAGTTAAAAAAGATCCACTTTATGATTTAATTGTTCAAATTAAACAAAAAAGAGAAGAAGGAATTAAAATTGAGACACAAGAACCGAAAGAATTTACTATCGATCCAAACGAATTGCAGACAGCAAGAGAAAATTGTGATATACAATATAATGAACTGAAATTAGTTGTTAAAAAGCAATTGGATTTTAATGAACAAATGAAAAAAGAACTTATAAAAAGAATGAAAGAGCTTGAAAGTGGTAGAAAAGCTGCGCCAACTCAAAAAGTTGTCTTTAAAGATACACCAAAAATTTCTCTATTAAAAAAAAGAATCAATGATATGGAAAAAGAAGTTTTTATGATTCAACAGAAGCACCAGAAGAAATTGTCAAAAATAAGCAAGAAGCAGGCAATATTTAATAGTGATCATGAAAAATTAGATCTTGATAATAATTTATATTTTTTAAAATCAGAATTCGCAAACTATTTTGAAAGGTCAATGAATTGGTTTCTTCAAGCGATTCGTTCACAGATTAAACTATGGTTTTTACAAAATATAAACATACCTCAAACGATCGGTAAATGGGATTCAAAAATTATTTCAGCTGTTATTAATGAAACTGAAGATTTTATCCTCAAATCATCTATACTATGTAGATAATATTATTTGTTTGTATATATATATTATTATAATTTTATGTCATATTTAAATAAAAGTTACTTTATTTATTTCATATTTGTTTAAGCATTTTATTTATCATATTTTTTTATGGATTTATATTTTATTATGTAATAAAAATTTAATTGAATCTTTGAATATTTTAAGTGTGTTTTATCAAAAACTTTGTTCAAATACGAAACATAGAAAAAGTTGAAAGTATGATCATCTTTCAATATTGTTTGTAAAGTATAGAAAAAAATGAATTATGTCAGATTATTATGAATAAAATTTTTTAAAATTTTAAAATGTTTACAGAAAATGAAATTGTTAAAATTGTACAAAATAATGATATCCAGAAATTAGAAGATATTATAAGCCAGCCTCATGATCATAAATTGCTTATTAGATCTACATATTCTACTAATTCTATGGGTAGAAGTTCGTATATACAACCTTTAATACCGGACCAAAATCTAACTCTTTTGCATATTGCAGCGATTTACGACTCATTGGAATGCTATATTTTGCTTTTGAAGGTAGAAGGTTTAAATACTCGAACTCAAAGTGCAGCTTTTTATTTACCTTTTCATTACGCTTGCTTCAATTCTTCATATGAAGTTGCTATGTTCACTTTGCATATAGACCCAACTATCGCTATGTTTGAGCCAGGTGGCACTCAATATCCATATATGTATTTAACTGTAGTTGGCGGGGATCCAAGAATTCTTGAAGCTCTTTTCCATTGCAAAGGTAATGACAAATCAATAAAAGTGCGAGACGATGTTATTTCAAAATGTATTTCTTGCAGATCTGTTGAATGCTTAAGAATCTTACTTGAACACGGTGAATCGAAAAAGGACCAATTTGGTGATACATCAATGCCAATGAAAGCTATTATAAATAATCAGCCAGAAGCTTTACGACTCCTTGTTCATTCTCCAGCAGATATAAATTTTATAAATCGACAAGGAGAATCTGTTTTCTCCCTTGCTTGCTTTTACGGAATGAATTTTAAAGGTGTCATTCTTGATATGCTCAGATTAATGGGAAATAATACTATTGAGCCTCCATCTAACATTTTGTGTAAAGGTGTCTGCCATTGGGCTTGTCAACTTGGTGATTTAGATGTTGCTCGAGCTATGTTTTCAAAACCTGGCTTATTAATTAATCGTTTAGATAATCAAGGAAACCCTGGAATATTTCAACTTATTGATAAATATTCAAATCAGGCTGAAACGCAAAATGCAATAGATTTAATGAAATTGTTGATTGAAAAAGGATTTGATATTAATATTCGTGCACCAAAAGTAAATGATGTTTACAAAACAGAATCAATACTTGAAAAATTTACTACATCAATAAAACCAAATGTGAAAATAGTTGAATTTTTAATTAGTAATGGCGCTGATATTAATGCATATAAAAAAGGACAAAACAGGAGGCTTATAGATGTAATAAGGCAGTCCAGAAACAAACAAATGAAAGAAATATTTTTAAATAAGGAGAAAGACTTAGAAGAGCAGGCAAAGAACCAAAAATAATTAATGTTTATGATGTTGTTAAAATAGCAAATATATATATTTAAACTTTGTTTACTGCAAGAAATTTTTAATATTATTGTTGTTAAAAGTGTTTTGAGTATAGCTTTTTGGTATAATTTAATCTTTCTATTTGTTGATTGGGATTCATAATTCATATTAAAAATATCAAGCCCAATATCATTGAGCGAATTCCTCTTTTTGAATTATGCAAATATTTTCTGAAAAAAATATCATTCATTTGTTTCATAACGAATTGATTAGGATGAGCTCGAATATCATCTGATAAAAAGAAGTCAAATAGTAATTGATATTTTAATGATTAAAATATTTATATCTTATGTAATATATATATATATAACATTAGAAAAAAAAAAAAAATAGACGAATCAAAAAAGTATTATCAATATTAAAAAGATGACTTGAATGTTTACAAACTGATTTACAAAATATCATGAAAAGTTATTCATTTTGAGTTGTCATTGCTTTAAGCAAACGTGATAATTCTTGAATTAATTGATCCCGTTTGCATCTTTGTGGTATGCAAACTCTGTATGGTGTTCACAATTTCTTCATTTGTTTTCCTCAATTCGTGAACTTCACGCTGTGCGTTGTGTCACATGAGATGGAGTCATTATTGTTCTTAAAAATTCTAATGACTCGATGAAACTAGAAAATGATTGATAATTTGATGGAAAAGAAATTGAAGTAGCAAACGGTGACAAGATTAAACGAAGATGGGCAATTGGATTTGAGTCTGTTGACTTAAAAAAAATTGGCATAGATTGTATGTGTGATAAGGAATTTCTTCAAATTCAATTGGGGTAAGAAGTTTGACTTTAAATTCATCATGTGCTTTTTGAATCTTAAGCTGAATTCTCCATATTTTATATTTTACAAAAAAAGAATAAAATATTTATCTTTGACTTTGATTAATGTCCAAGAATCTGCTTTGTGATAACAGGATTGTCAATCATCTGAATCTTATAATAATAAGATCTCTTCCGGAGTTAATGGAGTAACTACTGTGCTTGTTGTTGAATTATTAGATTTATCCTTTTCATTTCTATCTGTTTTTGGAGGTTCTGTCATTGTAAAAAAATCTGATTTGTTTTTGTAATTTGCAATTCGAAATCCATGAATTCTTAGAATTTGCTCTGGCTTTTCACAGGAAAAAAGTTGAGGATAAAACTTGCAAAACATAATGGCAAACGTTGGCCCAAAATAGGCACCATCTATTCCTTCAGCTCTGATATCAAAAGAATCATAAATTTCTTTACAAACAGGGCAATAAACTTGAACACAATGAACACCAGGGCTGTTGCTTTTTCCGTAAGGAAGAACAGGATTATTGTAACAATAATACCGTGGACAAGTTCCCCAGTGCTTTGCTTCAAATTTTTCTCTCATTTTTTCTAATCCTTTTTTTGTTAGGATGTATTTTGCATGAAAAAGCCCATAAACATGCTCAGCTAAGCACTGAAGTTTTATTTCCTTTTCTGAATTAATCCTTTCACTTTCTTGCTTAAATTCATCTTTAATTAATTCGATTGAGTTGGTTATTTCTTCTTCCTCTTCTTGAGAAGACTTGTCATATTGAATAAGTTCTTTATCAAAAAAAGATTTATCAATAGCGCAAAACCATGATGGCTCAATTTTATGATTTTGATTTCTTTTCGAAAGGCAAAATGTTTGTATCCATCCTTCATCATCTGACGAATCATCTGAATCTGATTGTAATGAAACTGTGATTTTATTGGAAGGAATGACACATTTTGAGACTGGTGCTTCGTTGTTGAATGGAATATCAAACATTTTAAAAAAAAAAAAAATAAAAAAGTATGATTATCTTTTAAAATATTAATTGTTAAAACTATTTTTTCAATGATATAAGTTCAATGGAAAGTTCCTTATTTTAAAAAAAGAATAAAAAAGAGAATCTGGAAAAGTCTAATATACCGATAAAAACATTTTTTAGTCTAGTAAATAACAATTTTTATCATCTAAAATCACTTTGTTCATATAATACTCTTTATTTTTCTTACGAATCACATTTTTCTTTTCTCTTTCGTCACATTTACAAATTTCAATATTGGCTTTGCCAATAACAATTGATTCTTTTTTGGTAATAACATCAACAGTGATGGAATGATTGATTTCTTTTTCAAGATTTTCTATATTAATCGTGAAATAGCCAAGTAATGAATGGTCGAATTGTTCATATTTGTATTGAATATTTGAACTGGACTTAATGTTTTGCCTTCCTGTAAAGCAATCAGTTGAATTATTCTTCTTTGATTTTTCTTTTTTTAAATTAATTTTTAATGTATTTGATAAGCATCTTTTTTTCTCAACTTTTCTGATGGTTAATGTGATTTCTTTCATTGAACTCGGAAAATTAACAATATTAAATTCATGATTGATCTTTTTAAGACCTTGAATTTGATTAACTATATATTCTTCTTTTATTAATTGAGGTTTTTGTGTGATATTTAATCTGAACATATTGCTGGATTTAATTGTATTAATTACCAAATCGTTGAGTTCAATTGAAGCCACAAAAAACGATACATTCAATTTTGATTCTTCCATCAGTGACTGCAGAGTTAGAAATTATAAATGATATGAAAGCTTTCACACAAATAATATATTCAATAATTTCATAAAAATATTCAAATAATTTATCAATAATTCAATTGTATATTCAAAATTAAATAATATATTGGATTATTCAATGTATTACATAAAAATTATTTAGAAACACAAAACGTGTATATCTTATAATTTAATTGAGAATTTACAAAATAAATATAAAAAATAATTTATATAAATGAGAAAAATTTATTGAAGAAAAATTGGAAAAATCTAATTCTTTAAAATGATTAACAATTTTTTAGAATCGTTCAAGCAAAATCTATTTTCAAATCAATTATTTTTTTCATTTGTACCAGATCATGCTTTAGATTAAAATCTTAATTTTTTTTTTTTTTTTTTTTTTTTTTTTTATCTTTCTATATATTTTCTATTTGATATTAAAATAGAGATAAAAAAACTATAGGCAGTAATTTATTCATACATATAATATATATAAAAAGGAAAAAAAAAAAACAATAATAACATACAAAATTGGTACATATTATTTCTTTCCTCTGTAGGGCATTTTTTCTGTTTGAGTTTCAACTTCAAAACGATCAGCCCCAGTTTGTGTCCAATTGAATCTCTTAGGCTTGCATAAGACACTTTCGCTAACAATATTCATTTCTTCATGCTTTTTGATAATAAAGTTATTCATTATTTCAAGAGAAATCATTGTTGACTGCTTAATTTCGGAGTTGTAAGAGTGAAGCAGTTTGACAATCTGCTTATATGTTATAGGTTTCATTTTTCCAGAAATTACGTCAATTGCAGAAATTGTCAAAATTTGGGAAACAGGAAAAGATTCATCTTTCGATACAATAATTTCTTTTTCAAGTTGGGAATTTCTCATCTTTCGCCAGCTTCGTTGAATGAGAAGAGCTGCTGAGTCGTATCTTTCATAAGCTTTAAAGAATAGTGTTTCAATTTGATCGAATGTACGCTTGTAATCTTGACGCTTTGCAAGCGTATTCTCTGTCATTATTCGAGCAACTCCGCGAAGTGATTCGAGTTTTCGGTTGGTAGTTCTAACTTTTGCTTCTGAATTTGAAACTTTTTCTTTCATATCTTCGACTTGCTTTGTTAATGTCATCTTTTGCCTTAAATAAAGAGATTTTTCTTTTTGAAATTGATTGACTAGCTTTTGTTGAAGATCAATGGTTATCTGCATTTTTTCCAGTTTCTCATAATATTCAGCAATCCTTGCATTAACTTCAACTAATTTATTTTTTAATTTATCATCAATTGTGAAAAGCCCAGATTTCAAAACATCAGTTTCAAGATTAATTTCTGATTTTAAGAGTTCATTATCTTTCTTTAACAGTTCAAAATCTTTCATGAGAGTAGAATGTTCAGCTTCAAGTACATTAAATCTTGATGCTAGATCTATATCATTTCCATTATCATTATTGGAATCGTATTTTTTGGTATCTAAATTATCGCAATTATTGGAATTGTTGTTATCGTCGATTTGATTTGGTTTAATCATAAGCATAGACTTTCTTAATTGCTGTTTGCATTCTATAAGCTCATTTTGAAGTGCAACAATTAAGATATGAAGTGATTGAGTATCATATGAAGCAAGTGGCCTTCTTTTTGTTAATTCATCAGAAGATATTTTAAATTCACGAACTTTTAATTTATTAATTGATTGTAATGCGTCTTCATATTTAGTGAGTAGATTGCGAACAGATCCAAAACGCTCGTTTATTAAAGGTAAAATCGAAACAATATCTTGATCTTGAAGAATTTGCCTTCTAAGCGCATATATTAAGTCCTCAAGACGACGAAACTTTAAATTTATTAGTTCTTCCATTTTGTCATCGTTATTATTGTCGTCAAGTATATTTTGAAGTAGCCACGGTTCTGACAAATGAACATATTTTGAAGTATCTGATTCTATTGCACGAATATCTTGAATTAAATTTTCGTCTGATCTGAGTGATTTTAAATGTCGAAGTTTGGTAACTCTTGCTGTGTTTCGTTGAATTTTTTCTATTGATGACTTTTGTGAGAGTAATTCGTTTTCTAACTCTTGGTTTCTTACTTCTAAATGGTGAACATCGTTTTGAAAAATCTCAGTTTGATTAATTTGCTGTAATAATAAATTTCCTAACTGATTAATAATGTCATGTTTCTGATTTGTTGCTGTACAATGTATTCCTTCAAAAATTAAGTCGCGAGCTTGCTGTCTAGGATCAGTATAATTTGTTGAAGCGAGTTTGGATTTACTACGAACTGATGAAGGTTGAACGATAGTTTTTGTTTTTGTATTTGTAGATAATTGCGTTTTTGCTCTTTGAACAACTCGAGGAGTTCTTGATGAAAAAGGAAGTTTTTCAAGTTCTTCTTTTTTCTTTGTAATCATATCACCTTTATCATTAATTTGTCTTGTGGTATTTAATGTTTTAGTAGCTAAGACACGATGCATAAATTGATTTTAGTGTATAATAGGAGATTTTCAGAAATTAAATAAACGTACTCTATCAAAAATTTATTTGTACGTTATTTTAAACATTGAAACATTACACTAATTAAATTCAAATCAATCTTGATTTCAAAGCCTCTCCTTGATGAAAATCATTTATTTTTAATTTGCTGTTATTCGACATATTTACTTGGGAAAATAGATATAGAAATTATGCAAATATCTCGAAAATTATTATTAATATATGGGGAAAAAAGCTTATTTTTTATAAGTCATGGTGTACTTTTTCCACAGAGAAATGTTAAAGCAAGGCCAAGCATATCAGCATCAATTGAAAAATGAATGTAATAATTTAAAAAAAATAATAACTTTTATTTAAATAACGATCAAAAACTGTCTGTCATTGGCTTAATATCAAACACCAGTTGTTGAGATGAAATCAAATTGGAGAACCATCCGGGTGAAGCTCCCTTCATTACGAATCTGCATAGTTGATCAAACTTTGCCCAGTACAAAACGAGTCTTTTGGCAATTATCTGCAAGATCATTTTACCATTTTGGAAATCACCGAACTTCAACATCTGTGAATCAGCAATCTGTTTCATTTTATCGATATGAGTATTCTTGAAGTCCATAGCTATTTCCTTCAATTCACTCTCGCCTATACCAGTATTGAGGGGTTCTTCTCTTGTTTCCAACTTGGTGAAGGCTCTTCTAACAGTTTCGACAAGTTTTGGGAAGTTTATTTTAATTTCAAGCTCAACGAAATACGAACTACAATCGCTAAGCTTTTGTTGGAATAAATCAATTAACGGGCATCCATTAACAGTTTGTAAAGTAGTCAAAATTAAATAATAATTATTAATTTGGAAAACGACAGCCAATTCGTTATTTTTGAATTCGCGTGAAGTTCTTTCAATAAGGTCAATAACAGCTGCTGATATCATGTGAAGTTCGGTTGTTATCATATCAGATGTTTCATCATTCATTAATTGAGAAAGTGAGCTCGCAAATTCTGAGAAACGCTTGGTCATTGCGTTTGCATGATGAGCAGTTGCCTCATTTTCGAGGAAGATTTTTGGATCACATTGTTCTATTGTATTTTGGTTGTTGGCAACTATTGCACTGAATCTTGACCTTAATTTGGCCATAACCGCTCTAAAATGACCATCAAATTTTGTGATTTTTCTTCGGTCCATTTCGTTCTTATGAGCAATAGCAAAACGATAGAGAAGAACAATGCAAATTGGGTCAGTGATCTTGGCTAGAAGTTTATCAAGAAACTGTTCTAATTCGGTGGTTGTAGGTGAAAATATTTCACCTGAAATGTTTTCATCATAGAAAAATTCAGATGAAAAGACATGCTCCGATGTGGCTATATCAATAAATGATTGGTAGAGAGAACGCATTAAGGCTTCGACCGGATATGAATCTAGAGTAAAGATTTGTGGTGGTGCTAATACATCATTTAATAATTTTTGGCGATCACCAATTGAAAAGAAAAGAGTAGATTCTCGATTCTGTCGTTTTGATTTGAACACGCTACTGCGTTGATTTTGAACTGGAACAATGGTTTCTGGTGACATTGAGATTTGTGCCATTTGATTTGTTAATTTTTTGGACATGCTCTTGAACATATCAAGGTATATTTTTGATACAATATCGATATAATAATTACGAGTAGATTGTTGTATGTCGGGCGAGTGATCTTTCAAAAATTTGAATACGAATTTGCATCGGAGCATTGAGTTTTGAATAGATAATTTGTCGGACGAATCTGGTTCAAAATCGATGTTGTTTGGATTGTTAGATTCACGTGTAAATGCATCGCGTAATTGATTGGTTTTTAATGTAATCCATTTTTTAATATTATCTGATGCTTTATTTTTGAGCTTTTCTAATGGTCCTGAGCATTCTCGCGCTGCTTGCGTTTTTCTTACATCTGGAGATTTGACAAATTTAATTTTCTGGTCTAACTCAACTAGAAACTTGACATAATTAAAACCAACATCGCTTTTTATTATTGTATTTTGAAATTCGGGAGTGATAGTAACGTTTCTAGTAAATTCGTGTAAATATTTATCCACTTCTTTTCGATTATTAAGCTTGACGGTTAGTTCTTGAGATTTTGATTGAAGTGATTTGATATCGGTAGTAATTTGCCCTAATGCTTCCTTGAATTGCATGAGTAAGTCTTCCATAGTGGCAAGAGCATGATCGCATGTAGAAATTTCTTGATGAAGAGATTCTACACGTTCGACTTGATTGAGGTAATCGTTTATAGAAGCTTGTTCAGCTTCTTCGAGATCTTCTTGAATTTTTGAGCCATAGTTTTGTAAGTCAACCCCTTTTTCAAGAACAGCGCGAACTGCTTCATTTGAAGCAAATCGTTCAATATCTTCTTCCATTTCATCAAAGTTAACTTTTCTGGTGGTAATATCTTCTATTTCAGGAATTACTATATCGAGATCATTTGCATTTACTGATTCATCCTCAATTTCATTTTCCGTCATTAATTTTTCTTTTTTGAATGAATTTGAAGATTGATAAATAATAATTCAATTTTTCAAATCAGTTAAACTTTTCAGAAACAAATCGTCGAAAAGTGCCGTAACTTTGAGAAAATTTAAATTCATTATACGAAAATGATTTATAAATTTATTAATATCATTAATTATTGTTTTATTATTTACATGTAAAAAATTTAATGATATTTAAGGTTTAATATTTAAGATATATTTATTATAAAAAAATACCATTTTCAACTTTTTCTGAAATGCTATCATATGAATTATCAATTGATTTTTCTTAGCATTTCTAATTTCCAAATTAAATATTTCAGTAATTATTCTTATTTAATTAGAGATATTTTAAATTTTTCAAAAGATTGATACCTAAATCCTAATATTAAAAAAAAATATTTTTTATTCAACTATAAAAAATGGAATTTTGTTTAAGTAAATTTATTTTCATTTTTTTATATTCGATGTTATGGTATTTTTGTTTAATTTCTGGGTACAACTTGGAAATATCATTAAAGTTTATTAATTATTATCATATTTTATTAGATTTGTTTAATTAAAATGGATTACTGGATATAATATGCATTAATAATGTGCTTTTGATTTTCTTTATGGTCTAATTAAATGATCATATCTTATTCAATGATTATTATTAATTTTTTTTTGGAAAATTTCAATTAATGTTAATTATAAAGATATTAAATTTATATTTTATATTTCTAATTATTGTTTTTGATGAATTTGTGAGAAATATAACTCGTATCCAAAATTGTGATCTTAAGGGACCACTATCAAATTCTATGTTAAAAATTCTATGAGTTATCACAAAATTAATTGACTTAAAAAAAATTATTTCATGAGTATTTTTGCTATATTTTGGTATATATAAATTATATAAATTACATATCATTTATTTCTATTCTTCTTTTAAGCCTATTCCCTTTTTTCAATAAAAATTTAAAAGTTGAAAGGAGTAAAAATTTTACAAAAATGATCGGAATGGTGAAATTTTAAAGTTTTAAACTTTTTCCGAGATAACAACTATTGAATTTTCTTTTCTGTGAGTTTTCTCAATATTGAAATGTTTACAAAAAAATATGATAGTGGTCCCTTAAATTTTGGTTTCAAATAATTCCTTTATATTCCATAAAATAATGATAAAATAATATAAAAGAAGGAACTGCTATATTTCCTTCAAAAAATAATTATTTCAATGAGTAAAAAAAAAATTAATGATATAGGTGTGCCATATCGATTAAATTTTATGTTTACTATAGGATTATAATATAAACTAATGCATTTATTAAAACGTCTAATATAAAATTTTCCACATTTTGATCTTTTTGTATGATTAAAAGTCAAATCATAAAAAAAAATGATAATATTATGATAACTAAAAAGAATTTTATATTATTTTTAAAAAAATTCATATTTCCAAAGTCAAAAATTTTAATTTGATAATTCCTCAATTTTTTTTTTTTATAAAAATAATTATCTGAATTTTGAAAAATCAATCAAGATTTTGATTATCAAAATTTGATACATATAAAAATTTTGAATAGTCATAAAAAATTTGAGAAAAATATTTTTATCAATAAAAAAGAAACTATATAACAATATTTAATAAAATCTTTTCCGTTTGTTTCTTTAACAATAATTATACAATTACCTTTTCAATTGGCCTTAATGTTGAAGAAAGTGAGAAGTTCTTCAAATTACTGAATATGGAGTTTTTTTCCAAAGTTATTTTACAAAGGAAAGAAGTAAGGCCTATTGTAAATATAACGTCTTTATCAATGTTCAAATTTGTTCTAACTTCAATTCTGTCTTTTTCTAATTCGAGAATTGATAAAACAGGTGTATTTGATCCTTGTGGAACAAGAGCTGCATTTCGTATTGATGGAATATGGTAATGTCCCCTAAAGTTTTCATCGTTAAGACTTGGAAGAGAAGTAAGCTTTGACGGTAATGAAATGTTTTTCATATTAATAAATCTGATAAAAGTTCTCCTTTTACACTCATCTCTTTCATGAGGATAATTATATGTAACCCTCATTAACTCTTTTTGGAATTTTTCATCTGATTTTAAGCTAAATTCAGTATATCCTTTACTAATTTCGAGGTGTTGCTTATTTGGAAGTTTTACGATTTTTTCTTTTGATTTGATGGATAAATCGTAGATTATCTGATTTTGATCAATCATTATAAACCTTTTGCGATTTTTGCCAAAAATTGATTTATAGCGTTTCATCTCAATTGTGAAGAAGCGTTCTTCAACAAATGCTTTTTCTGTATTAGGAATATTTTTTTCATTTTGAGATGGACATTCAACTAGGGAAGAGTTTTTTGATGATTCAGGTGTAAGTGGTCTTGGTATGCTTTTATTTGGAACCATTTTTCTTGGAATAGGTCGTAAAAGATCGGATCGAACTTCTCGAGGAGGAACCACAATGTGTAAAGGTTCTTGCTTAACTGATATTTTTTCTTTTTCTTTTGAAGAATGATTGTCTGTTTTTTCTTGCGTTTGATCATCATCTCCCTCATAACTGTAATCATATTCATAATAGTCATCATCGGAAGACGAAAAATTTAAAGGAATGTGAAAATGGTGATTCATTAAATGATCTTAAGATTTTTATTTAATTGAATGTTGAGATAAAAAAATAAATCATTCAAATAATAATCGTAATAAATTAGCACGTTTGATTGCGATTAAATTTTGAATTGAGTTTTGAAAAAAAAAAAATAAATGATATGATAATCGAAAAATTGCAAAAAAATTGTTTTTCATTTAATAAAAATATAAATTTTTAATCATATTTATATACCTTCAATTACTGATTTTATCAATTCATTCAATTTTTAGGAAGATTAGATTGAAAATTTGTTAGAAAAAATTAACAGTAAATATGAGAAAAAAACGGTAATCATTGAAAAAGATATCACGTCAATTGCCAGTCAATAAAAATTTAAAAGTTTATACAATTATCATGAAAAATGTAGTATTTCCACACTAAATAACAGCAAATAAATCATAAATTATAAATAAATACCTTTTTTTACTATTCATAATTTTATAATTAAAAACGTAAATTAGATGTACTTGTGGGTAATTAAATATATTTATATTAGAATTATCACTATTTATATGATGGGAAAATTAAATAATGACTTATAAGCCATTTTTATTTTTGTTATTTTAACATATATCTTTTTTCTTCTAGATAATAATGAAAAAAATAAATTTAAATCTTATTTAATAAAAAGTTTTTATTTTACTTTTAGATTGATTGTAGGAAAATATGAAATAAAATATAAAAAATTGAATAATTAAAAAATTTACTATTTTATTGAAAATTGATATTGTTTCAAAAAATACTTTGAATATGAAATTTGAAAAAAAAAAAAATTATTTATAGTTTTTCTTGAAATAAAAAATATTTCACTCAATAGCATTATAAAATATATTGATAATATTGTTCAAAAATTACTATTTCTAAATAAAAAAAAAAAAATATTTAAATTGACAAATTTCAGTACATTTTTTTGGGATTATTTCCGAAAAAAATCAACGTGATAAAGGAATAGTTCAATATAATTACAGAAAAATCCAATATGATGATGGAAAAGTCCTATATGATTATGTAGAAATCAAATTTGATTTGGAAAAAGTAACCATATTTTTGTGAAAATGTTTATAATATACTTTCATTAAAAAATATTGATTTTTGTTTACCATTCTAATTAAATTTCCAATATATTTATAATTCTTTGCCTCGTGAATATTTTCTAATTATATATTCTCATAAGGTGCTGTTTTAGGACAATACATGAAGATTTAGTCAGATCGCTATTCTTTTATAGCAGGGCAAAAAGGTGGACATCTGAAAGTGGAACAAGGTATGTTTTTGTTATAGTTACTAATAACAATAGGTACAGTCAAGACTGGGCGGCCCAGTCTTTTTTACGACCGTTTATGACTCCAAGCCAAACGCATACCATTAAAGATACCGAAAAAAGCGGTTGACATCTGCAATAAGCGATTAACAGTGAATTGAACGTATTGAAATAAAAATGCTTTTAAAAAAAAATGTTAAAATGATAAACAATGAATAAAAAGAGCGTCTCTTTTAATCCCGTAAAGTTTTTGAATTAAAAGAGCCGTTTACTAGAGGAATTGATATCTCTTTTTTATAATGACTCTTGATCAGAAAGCATTACTTCAGCCAAAACCTTATACCATATATGAATAAGACGATTATATTGTAGAATTGTTTCAATGTCAATATTCAATCATATTGTAGAATTGTTTCAATATTCAATGTCAATGTTGGCACAGTTAAAGATCAAGAAAGAAATTATAAAAGGTATTTTTCCTGATGATTATATCGGTTTCAGAGATCGAGGATTCTCGATATATGATATCATATTAGATATTCTCAATATCATATTTTAAAACTGATAATCGAGTCTTATGTTAAAAAGTGACTTTTTTGATATCAATTTTCAAAAAAACTCATTTGAAAAAATTGTAAACAATTTTTCAATCATTTTCAAATTTTTGGCATTTCTGAAAGAGTTATTCAATGAGTTTTCACAAATTATTTTTTATTAAATTGATATTTCACCTATAATAATTATTCGGATTTGATTTTTTTGAACGAAAAAGGCTTTAGTTGATACTTTTTTTTTTTGAAAATGATTGAAAAATGTATTTTTTTTTTCAATTAATTATTAAATATTTGTTAAACACTTAAACATTCATTCATTAAAAACCAATTTAATTATATAATTGAAAGATATCATATAATATGTTAAAATATATACTCTTGTGTGCTTCAACCTATTTCAATTTGATTAGGTATAAGTTCAGTTTGATGGCCAAAACACATTATAGAATGCATATATATACACATATATATTATAGTTTAGAAAGTCACAATCAATTTATATTAAATTTTTTAGAAAGAAACGATGAAAAATATTTATATGAAACTGCAAATTACTTTTTTTTCAGATGTATTCTATTGAATATTGAAAAAACCAACATCTGAAAAAAAAAGTATAATCAATGAAGAAACCTAAAAAGAAATTTATAAAATTTTTGGTCTTTCACATTAATTTATTAGACAAAATTTTGGTAACTCTTTGAATGCATTATATTTTATTAAAGCTTTGTTATTTAACTTTTTTTTTTTTGAACTTGGAATTATTTATAAAAAATATTAGCGATGATTTGGTTTTAAAATGTTATAAATAGTTTCTATTGATTTTCTACATTCAATTTTTTCATCTTCTCATCGAAATTCTAAATTATTTTTAAGATATGGTAAATGACTTGATTTTATTTAATGTTCATAAATGCATTCAAAATTTAGATAAATTCGCAAATTTGAAAAATAAAAATGGATAAATTAGCAAATTTTTGAATGATGTAAAAAAACGTTAACTAATATAACTTTTTGTGAATCGAAATAATTATTTTTTTGAGATACTCATCCACTCATATATTTAATTTTTCTTTAAATGTAAATAATTAAATCATGATTTCATTAATTAAATCAAAAGTTGAAATATTTATATTTTAATCTTTTTATAAATGATAATGAGGCTTTTATATGCATATATTTTCAAAAATATATAGCTTGTGCGATTTTTGATATTTACATTTTACATCATTTCATCTTGAATAACCACTCAGATTTCAATTTATCAATCAATTTAGTGTGAAAAAATTAATTTAATATTAATTGGATAAAAAATATGTTTATATATATAATTTTAAAAAGAATTATGCATTTTATTTGTGATAGTAAAAATTAACTTCACAGTTATATCAATTTTTTGATTCGATATTTAGTTGAAGATAATCTATTCAATTTTTTTTATAAAACGGATTAATTCAATTTCAAATAATCAAATATATATCACATATATCTTTGAACTATTGAAATATATACTGTTGTTTTATAATTAAATAATAATATATATAGAAATATCAATGAATTATCTATTATATAAATTATTTAGAATTGTTTCATGTTGAGATATAAAGTATATATTCTTAACGATTATTTCTAAAGATAAGTTTTTGGTCAGTTTTGATTAAGTGATATCCAAAGGCCATAGAATGAAATCGATCTTGATGAAAATAAGAATTTGTAAAAATGAAAACAGCCTATTTATATAATGAAATTTTCAGAAACAATTTTATAAAATTTATATTGAAATTTCAATAAGAGCAAAACATCACACAAATTTTGAATCAATCCAACTTTGATAATGAAATAATTCTGTGGAAATTTAAAATTTGAACAATCTGAATGGCCACCAATTTATTATTATAAAAATGACATTTTATTCCATGAAATATAGCTGATTCTTTTAATTATTTAATTATCTGTTTGGACAGCCTTGTTCAGAAATATCTTTTTTTCAATGTGTTTATTTAAACGTGGATCTATCAATTCTTCAGAAATATCTTTTTTTTGAAAAAAATTTGATAAGAGATAAGTGAGATGATATCTACCTCATCGGAAGTTAATATCAAAATACAATGAACACTGCTGCTGTAGTTAGCTTTGACTCAAGTCCAATTGATGATATAGAAGATAGTACCAAAATGATGTCTAGTGTTGATAAAGAAAAACTTCACAAAACTGAAACAAAATCACTTGAAAGAGGCATTTTATCTTGGCATGTATCTCTTATTTCCCTTGGCGGTATTATTGGTTCATGCTATTTTCTTGGTCTTGGTTTAACCTTTTCAGAAATGGGACCAGTTGCAGTTTTGATTGCTTATTTCATTGCAGGGATGGCTGTATATGGTGTTATGCAATCTTTTGCAGAACTTTTGGTTAATATCCCAAGGCATGGATCATTTGTTTCATACAATAGAGAATTTCTTGGTCAATTTGCAGCTGCAGCAATAGGATGGGCTTTTTGGGCCAATTGGGTCGTTTATGTTCCATCTGAATGTTTAGCATTTGCCACCTTTATGAACTATTTTTATACTATTCCGTTTAGTAATAAAGCATGGTCAGACTTTGTTTGGGGAATTGCTTGTCTCTTCATCCTCACATTGATTAACTTGTACCATGTTAAATGGTTTGGTTACATTGAATCAATAATGTCAATTATGAAAATTCTTGCCATTGTATTCTTTGTTGTTTGTGCAGTATTAATTTTCTTTGGCTTGATTGGAAGTAATATTCATCCATTCCTTGACAGCGGTGGAATCATTGGAAATAGAATCATAACAAGTGGAGAAGGAAGTTTAACGGATAAACTCTTCCCACATGGCGGCTTTGTTATTGTTACTTATATGATATTAACTCTTGTTAACTTCCAAGGTTCCGAAATTGTTGGCCTTTCAGCTGCAGAAACGCAAAATCCTGAAGTTAACGTTCCCCATGCATGCAAAAGTGTTGCAATTAGAATTATTTTGATATATTTAATTCCTGTACTTTGCTTGATTTTTATTGTACCATATTCAAAAGCAAACCTTGAAGAATCCATATTTTCATATGCTCTTACTTCATACGGGCTTGGATGGGCAGCCAAAATTTTCACATTTATTACTCTTGTTGCAGCATTCAGTTGTGCCAACTCGGGTCTATATGGAACTGTAAGATGCTTATATGGTCTTTCAATTGAAGCAATGGCTCCAAGTTTCCTTTCACGTCTTAACAAATTTAATGCACCACAAAATGCAACTTTATTTACTCTTTTATTCATTTGGGCAGTTTTCATCTTAGGATTCTTATCTGAATCACTTCATGTTTGGGGTGAAAAAGGCCTTCCTTTATATGCAAACCTACTTGGAATATCTGGTTTCACCGGAACTTTAGCATGGGTTGGCATTATTGTTTCACAGATAATATTTAGAATTCGACTAAAGAAACGAGGGTATACACCAGATGCCTTGACTGTCAAAGCTTCTTTCTTTCCAGTTCTTGAGGTTTTATCAGTTATTGTTCAAGTTGCTGGAATGGTTTTCCTTATTTTTGAAGACGGAGGATGGATAATTTTTGTTATTTCTCTAATCATTATTATTTTGCCTCTTGTTATATATTTCATTCTTCTCAGGTTACATAAAGTTAGAACAGAAATTGTTTATGCAGGTGATGAGGCTTGTTTCGACAAAAAATACCCTCCACTTGCTGGTTCAAGTGAATATGTTAATATGCATCATCTTGACATTGATCTTCCGCACGAAGGTTCTGGAAGCGAAGGAGCTCAAGATAATTCACAACCATCAAATGATGATACAGAAAAGCCTCAGGAATCTATTAACAACTCCTCAGAACCATCTCAGATGTCAGATGGAGATTGACATATTTGATATTATTAACTCATTTTCTTTTTTATTAAATTTGTTTTTTATCAATAATTTTTTATTACATTTTATATATAAAATATCATTGATGATGACACGATAATAGCATTGAAATAAAATAGAGTAATACTAGTGATTAAAAATTTATTAACAAAATATTGGGCGCATATGCGTTTGAATATATGCGTTTAAGTTTGATGCAAAAAAAGCATCATTATGAATCTCTTGCCTCCATAAAAGACAAGGAATTATATATCTAAAGCATTGATTTATTACAGTTAAATTAACATTGTAAAGAATAAAATGCTCCATGTTAGTCATAAGTCTATTGAGTGCTTTTATTAGCCTATTCGCATTTTAATCTTTGTCGTTATTATTGCCATCATTTTTTTCATCTTTATCCGCATTATCATCATTATTATCACTATCACTATCATTATCATCATTATTATCACTATCACTATTATCATCATCATTATCGCTATCATCATTATTATTATTATCACCATTATTATCATTATTATCATCATTATTATTATCACCATTATCATCATTATTATCACCATTATTATCATTATTATTATCACCATTATTATCATTATTGCTATTGTTACTATTATTATCATTAACATCATTATTATAATTATCATCATTATAATTATCGTTATTATCAATATCATCATTGCCATTGTCTTCAATAATATTACCATCATTAGTGTTATCATTATTATTGTTATTTTGAGGTTTTATATCTCCATCATTAACAAGCGACTTAATTTTTTGTACTCCGGAACCAGGTCTCCTGTTCGTTTCGGCGCTTCTTCTTATTGATATTTCTGCAAGATTAGACAAGGCCATTGCTATTTGTGACTCAATTTCACTGATTTTCTTTTCATATGCCTCATTGGCCTTCTTTTCATAATCAATCAGCTCCTCTTTTCTTGCATATGAAACAGGTTTCTGGCGCGACTGAGCTTCCAAAGTGTTTTCAATTTCTTGAAAACCGTCTTCTATTGAACTTTTTGTTTTTTCAAATTTTTGAGCTAATTCGGAGTAATTAGATGACAAACTTTTTACACTTTCATTAACTTGCATCGATGCAGATGTAAAAGATTTTTCAATCTCATTCAATTTAGATTCTGTCCAGTCCAATTTCTCTGTATTTTGTTTCATGACAATTAAATGAGTTTTTGAATCTTGAACCATGGCATCAAAAGCAGCTGTGCCTTTTTTAATAGTATCACTACCAACTTCATTTAAACGTTGAAGTTGAACGCTCATTTCACGCTTGACAACTAAATCAAATTTATCGAATTTTAAATCAATTTCTTTTTTGTTTTTATTTTGAACTGCGGTTTCTTCTTCGATTGCTTGTTCAATCATGTTTCTTGTTTGTGTAATTGTGTCTCTTAAAGTCTGTATGGTTGATACAGTTTCATTTTGAAGATGAGTAAAAATTTCTTCAGAATTCTCAACAAGGGAAGTAACTTGATTGTCAATTTCATTAACACTAGAATCAAGCTCGTCTTGAATAATATTAAGTGAGTCACCTAGAGAATTTGTTAATGATTGAGCATTTTCTTTGAAATTAGAGGTAAGTTCAATGATTAAAGCTTGAATCCGGTTTATATTATCTACAACATTTTGGTTTAATTCAGATACTTGTGAATAAAGAGACCTTGATATGCGTTCTAATGAATCGCTTTCATTTTTTATTTCATGCGCAATCTGTGATGAAACAGTATTCATAATTTCATTTGTCGTTTGTTGAAGCATTGAAAAAGATGATGAAATATCATTGTCAATTTTTTCAAAATCATGAACATTTCGAGATGCGCCTTCGGTAACTCCTGATTCTCGATTTTCAATCTGAGATACTTTTGTAAGCGATAAATATGTTTGATCTAATAAACGATTGTTATCGTTTTTAACTTCTGCACTACTATGTTTTATTGATTCGATAGTATCATTGAATTTCGAACTAAATTGTTGAATGGATGAGCTATTTTCGGTTGTTGATTCGCGCATATCTTCGATATTTGACTTGATTTTCGCACTTTCATTTTCGAGTAATTCACGATTTGATTGAAAAGCATCAGTTATAGGAATAATTTTTTGATTCAACTCTGTGTTGAGAAAACGATTAACAGAAGTTTGTATTTCATTTAGCGAATTTTCAATTGTTGGAAATTGAGTTTGAAAAATTCTTGAAGCTGTCTCTGAAGATTTAATTAAAATTAATCTTTGTTGGTCAATAATTGATTCAAGTGATCGCATTCTTTCATTAAAAGTGGATTTATCAGTTATAGATGAAAGCGAATATGATTGCTGTCTTGGTAAAGATGGTGTAGGATCTGGCTGGAAGGAGGTTATGGTTAAATTAAGTGGCGCAACACTTGTTGGCTGAAGATTAGGAAGAGGATCTGGAGTTACTTTTGGTAAACGATCGGTAGAATTTGTTGATGACGAATGGTGAATACCTGACGAAGAATTAGACGAGTTTATATTTGATCTTTGGATTCGAGGTTGTTGAATAGGATTTGTGTAAGAGTCAGACGTTGTTGTGGAATATAAGGAAGGAGATTTCGGTTTCTGAGAATTTTTAGCAGCGATTTGCTGCCTTAATTGTTCGGCATACTGTCGTGCTTGCTGTTGCCGTAGCTCTTGAAGTCTTTCTCCTTCAGAGCCAAACATAAATTAAAAATTCGTTTTTTTAAAAAAAAAGAAAATTTTTGCAAAAAATTAGAATTACTCAATTATTTATGGTTTATCACTATATATTATTATGTAAAAATAATATATATTAAGAAATATCTCCAATAATGTTGATTTTCAGAAAAATATTAATGATATTTATATTTTTTTATAGTATCAATTTAAGTGAAACTTTTTGAGAATTAAACTTTTTCAAATAAAGGATTACTTTAAGATTATTTCCAAAAATTATTGATATTTTTAAATACAAAATCATTAAATATAATTAAAAATTAATTTATAATCAGAAAATAAATTAAAAATATCATTTAAAAAGATCCAATTTCATATATGCAGTGAAATAAAAATTAATACCGTTTACCTATATATTTTTACAATATCTTATTTTTATTTAAATAAAAATAAAATTAAAGTTATAATTTATGTATTATATATTAAAATATAATTTATAATATTGGCAAAATTAATATATTATCTTTATTTTTTAATGAGTTTTCAAATTGTTTTTGTATTGCAATATATACAAATTTATAACAACATGAACTTTTTCATAGAGATTTCTATTATCGTTTTTTTATTGAATGAAATTAATTGAAAATTTTACATTAAAGTTTTAAAATAATAAGCATTATTTATTGTTAAAACCATTGTAATATTGTTTTTTTATCATTAAAAAAAACTCATAGTTTATTTATTCAAAAAAAAAAATACCATTCAAATGAATAGTGATTTTGAAACTCAGCCTATTCTAGATCATGGAACAATCAACAGGATTGATTACACTTCATCGGACGCAAATATGAATGATGATAGCGATTTAGTTTATAAAATACCTGTTCCATCAGATTCAAATATGTTTGGATGTTTCCAAATTTTACTTAATACGTCAATTGGATCTGGTACATTGATGGTTCCATATAGCTATACTTCTGGTATTGGAATGGAACTAGTTATCTCTGTAATATTCGCTTTTGTCGCTTATATGGCCATGTATTTTTTAATTGAATCATCTCAGTATTCAAATTCATATGATTACTATGGTATTTTCAAAAGCTGCTTTGGTACCAAATTTATGTGGATTCTAAATTTGAGTATCTTTCTCGTTCAATTTGGTACTGTTACAATATATTGTTTATGGAATGGACGCTTATTAAATCATTTAATTAATTCATCAAACCCAATAATTGGATCAAATGCTTTTTGGTCATTTTTAATCGCTGCCTTTTTCATATTCCCTTTAACAATTTTTCGATCAATATCAAAACTTGAAAGTTTCGCCTCAATTTCAACTTTCTTTATTATTATGCTTATTGTTCATGCGCTATATTGGATGATTCGTGATATCAATGATTATGGTTTTGATCCAGATCATGAGATCACAGTGTTTAATTTCCGCAAATATCAAGTCATTATATCTGCTCTTAGTGTTAATTCGATGGCATTCAATTGTCATTTAAATCTTTTTTCAACGCTCGAACATTTAAATAATTGTACAAGAAAGCGCGCTCATCAACTTTGCGCTATAACAGTAATAATATCTTTTGTTCTTTACAATTGCTTCGGCCTTTTCTCATACTTAGATCTCTTTGATAAAATTGGAGCAGGATCTTCACTTGAATTCTACCCACATCCAAATTGGCTTACAAAAGTAACAATTATCGGTGTTGTTATTGTTCTTATTGTATCTTCTCCTCTCGTTATTTGGGCTGCTCGTATTAGTTTTATTAACTTAATCTGGAAAGATAAGCCTTCAACTAACCTAAAATGGGTTTTGGTTGGTGGAAGTTTGTTGCTTCTTGCTGCATTTTTAGCTTCTTCATCTGAAGATGTTATCTTCTTCTTTGATATCGTTGGTGGATTCTTAACACCAACAATTGAATTTGTATTTCCTGTTATTTTCTTCTTGAAAATTCAAAAAGGAGCTCCAAAATGGAAAGTTGCTGTTGCTTCAATAAACCTCTTCTTTTCTGTTGTATCAATCTTTGCTTGCCTATATCAAGCTATTAAACAGATTATTGAAGCCACAAAAGGCGAATAATCAATCATCTATAATTATATTATTTTATGACTAAACATATATATTATTATTTAATTTTTATGCTCTTCCTTTTTAATAAGCTTTTATGAAATTAAATCTTTAAATTGAAATTAGAAATTAGAAATTGATTTTTTACATTCAAGTATTGAAACATTATTAATATTCATATCGATTTCTTCATAATTGCTCATTTCGAATGATTTTGAATAAAAACTTCTTGTTATGATTCTATATTAGATTCAAAAATTTTTGACAAAAAACAATGAAGAAAGCAATCATCAGTAAGATGGTCATGTATTTCAAATATTTCTGAGGAATTCAAATCTAATTGTTACAATCCTGTAATATTTTCTTTTTTTTATATATATAATTTTATGAGCAATATCACCATTACAATAGATTTCGCCTAGAATAAATTGAGCTTCAGGATCATTTTTATTTGGAGCAAGTGTGAAATAATGAATAGCTTTTTTCATATCTTTTGGATCATCTCCTCCATTTTCTTAATGATTTCCCAGAAAAATTTGTGCTTTTTGATGATTTTGCAGCAAGTGTGAAATAAATGAATTGCTTTATTTATGCCTTTTATTGCAAATATTTCAAAGAAATAAACATTTCCAAGATTGCTTTGTGCATAAGGATCATCTTGATTTGCAGCAAGTGAATAATAATGAATTGCTATATTAATGTTTCTGGAACATATTTTCCATCCTCATAAATTAATCTAAGACAAAATTGAGCCTTTGGATGATTTGATCTGCAGCAAGTGTGTAATAATGAATAGCTTTATTTATGTTTCTTGTAACATATTTTCCTTCATCATAAATTAGACCAAGACGAAATTGAGCAAAAGAATGATTTTTATTTGCAGCAAGTGTGAAATAATGAATTGATTTATTTATGCCTTTTATAACAAATATTTCATTGAAATAAACATTTTCAAGATTGCTTTGTGCATAAGGATCATCTAGATTGGCAGCCAGAGTGTAATAATGAATAGATTTATTTATCTCTCTTGGAAAATATATTCCTTCACTATAAATAAAACCAAGATTAATTTGAGCCTCATTTTTGATTTGCAACAAGTGTGAAATAATGAATTAAATTTTTTATCTCTTTGAATATAATTCCCTTCATAAAAAATTAAACCAAGACCAAATTTTGCTTTCAAATGATTTTGATTTGCAGCAAGTGCGAAATAATGAAATTCGACAAATGCTTATATGATTGAAAGTATAAACACCTACATTATAAAATTGAATATCATTTCGCATGTAAATTACTTTTATTAATATATAAAAACAAAGTTAATAAATCATTTTCTTATGCATAAATAAGAAAAAATGATGTGAATGCACATTTTTTTTTCAATCAATATATTACATTTGTTTGATATATTAAATATCAATTATTATAAATAAAAATACAATAAATTAAACTTCTGTTTTGAACGCAGTATTAAAAACATCTAAAGAACTAGCAGAATAATGGTGATTTTTCTTTGTAATTGACATTAGCTTTAAACATCTATTTTGAGACATTTGACGGCTAATCGCGCAGACATTTTTCGACGATTTTGATTGCTCTTGTAATTTCTGAAAAAATGGCAATTGCGCAATTTCTGATATGGATGGTCTCATAACTGGATCAATAACAAGCATTCTTCGTATAACATCTGCAACATCTGGATCCACAGTTTCGGGCATTTCATATTGATTATTGATAATTGATTTTTTCAACGATTCGATATTATACATTTGCCATGGACTATTGCCTGTTACCATCATGAAAAAAGTTACTCCAAGCGCCCAAACATCTGCTTTAAATGGATCATATGGAATTTGCTGAATCATCTCTGGTGAACGATAAATTACTGAACCAGAATATGAATTCATTTGCTCTACTCCGTCGTTATGGCATGATAAGCCAAAATCTGCTAAAAGAGGCCGCATAAAATTATCAACAAAGACATTAGTAGTCTTAATATCAAGATGAGCTATTTCATTTTCGTGCAAATAAGCGAGTGCATCAGTCATTTGTTTCATGAATGGAAAAATTAAATCGCGTTGAATACCAAATCCAGAATGGATCAAGTTTTTCAAAGTTCCATTTTGGCAATATTGAAATATCATAATTAATCTGCTTTTATATCGAAAATATTCATAAATTTTGATAATGTTTGGATGCATAAGATGCGTCAAAATATTAATTTCAGATTCAACGTGTTCTTGGGTTGTTTTATCATCTTTTAAATAAAGCATCTTTCCAGCAAATACGCGCTTATAGCCATAATGATATACCTTAAAAACAACTCCATAGCTACCAGTACCTATAACCTCTTCAAATAAGTAGCCATTGATAGTAACAGGCAAAGATGAGATGATTTGTTGAACTTCAGGATCTTGGCTATTATCAGACTGGGTGTGAATTATTGGCATAGGCTTGATTGGTTTGCTAGCTTTTCGCATTTCAAAATATATTTATAAAAAAGAACGAAAAATAATTTAAAAAAATTCAATTACCCCCCTCTACATTCAATTCATAAAATTTTTGAGTGATTTTTTTTATATCTCCAAAACTAAATAATTTTTAAAAATTATTTTATATTAAATTTAGTTCAGTTATATGAAATATTAATATAAATATATATTTTTATTTTCAAAAACAAAGAAAATATAGAAAAAAAGTGTAGGCGCTATTAAAAATAATATTTTCCATTGATTTTGATATATAATATTTAACATTAGTATTAAAATATTATTTTTGATTTTTAGTTGAAAATATTCAATATATCGCGTTTTTTTTGCATTTTAATTTTTAATATTTTTGAAAAGTTTATTTAATATAAACTATTCAAAAAAAAAATAAGATTTAAAATATAAAATTTTGGTATTCAAATCTTTTTTTTAACACACCAAAACTTATTTTGATATAAATAAATTTTGATTATTCTTATTTTGGCAAAATTTTCTTTTAATTTGATATTATTTCCAACATCATTAAAACAAATATGGGTGGGATACTCTTTTTTTGTCCTCAAAAAGTTTCAATATCTCTTCGAATTTTAGCTTTTATTTGGTGATTTTAATAAATTTTCTTATCCATTTGTTAATCTTTAAAATGGTCATTGAAGCAAACCAAAAAACATAATATTCATCGAGTTTTTTTGACTTCACAAACCAATAGATCTCTCTTCGTTAGAGATATCCTTCAAAACTACTAAATATATATATTAATAGACTCAAATAAATGTTAAAAAATAAACTTGTTATCACAATTTGAAGATTATAATCTTCAATGATTAAGAAATGGGTGGGACACTCTTTTTTTGACCTCAAAAAGTTTCAAAATCTCTTCGAATTTTAGGTTTTATTTGGTGATTTTAATAAATTTTCTTACCCATTTAATAATCTTTAAATTGGTCATTGAAACCAATCAAAAAACTTAATATTCATCGAGTTTTTTTTGACTTCACATACTAATAGATCTCTCTTCGTAAGAGATATCCTTCAAAACTACTAATACTATTTGATTTTATACATATGCATTATACATTATAAAACATAAATATTTATAATTACTTTGTAGTTAGTCCAAAAAAGTTAATATAATAATTATTTTTAAGTTTTTTCGATACATGATCTTTTCTAACTTTTTATTTTGTAATATTCGATTTCTTCTTTTAATGCTCAATAAAATGATATATTTTGTTTGAACATAACTTCAAAGATAAAGTTTAGTTTGAAAAATGAATTCAAAAAGTTGAATTAATAAACGGAATGATTCAATTTTCGGCGGTTAGAAAATTAATTTTAAACGATCAAACTCAATATTTTTGCTTTAAAATATATTATAAGAATAGGGAATATTATTTAAAATGAGGTTCCGCCATTTATAAAATCAAAAAATTCAAAATGACCATTTTTTACCCAAATTATTTTTTATGGAAAATAAAATGCGATTATCTAATTCACCTTTGATGATTTTGATTTTTTAAATAGTAAATTATATGTAGCTATTAAAAATCTATCTAAATATAAAATAACTGGAAAAAGTCTTGGATGGCTTACACATATTAAGAATATTTTGTGTGCCAGTTTCTTAATAAGCTGAAAATAATTGTTAGTAAATTTAAGTACCATTAAAAACAAATAAAAATATGTTACATTTCATAATCATCGTTTAAATATGTGTAAAAATAAATTTTAAAAATATGTTATTTTGAATAGCCTGACCAATTAATCAAATAAAAATACAATTGAAATATCTTGATAAAAAATTCATATAATACTTGACAGGTCCTTCTTTCATTAAATAATTATCATCTATAGTTTAATCTAATATCATCCTAAATGAACCAAATCTTATTTCAAAACGATGAACGTATTTGTGAATACCTCAAAGATAGAATCAAAGGATACCAGAACGCAATCTACCATGGAAAGTTAATATTCCACCGACCATGTAAACCTGATGAATCTGATCTACCATTCATTAACGACATCTTATCGGATCATTCTAAATGCCAATCATTCATCATCTCAAACATCCATAATTGGTACACACTATTCCATAATCATATACCAAACTCTCCACCTCCACCCATTGACGAAGTAACTCTAAACAACTTCATTTCAGTTCATTCAGTCACACTATTCAAAACAGTCATCAAAGAATCAAATAGAATCAAATCCAAAATCGAATCCATCCAACATCAAATCGAACAAAACCGACAATCAACTCTACGTCTTTCCAGACAATTAATTGACGACAAAGTAAAGAACAATAAACGTAAATCATTTCGATCAGTGTTTGACAATTATGAACATATTTCACATCTAAGCCAATTCGATAAAGACATTCTCTGGAATGAATACCTTCAGAATTGGTCGTCTAAGAAGTCCTCAGCTCAACACTCAACTCGGCCCAAACTAACCAATACCTTTAACGAAAAACTCAATGAATATGTCGTTTACAATCATAATAAGCTTCTAATTCTCGATGAATTCATTAAAGTAACTCATAGATGGCCTCACACAACCAAACCAATTGAAGACTAGTACGAAATGTATACCCATAAGTTCTATCAATAATACAACCAGGAAATCATCAAATAGTTGGTTTCAAGAATGGCCTTTACGAAGTCAAAGATGACAAAAATAGAACTCAATTGATACCTCGATATAAGGTCTCAACAATCATTTAAACGATATCCCTCTAAATGGATTCTTTAACGTAATATCTATTGTTATATAAACGAATTATTTTTCTCAAAACGTTAATGTGTGTATGCTTACCAAACAGTTATCCTTCACCTCATTGAAGTTCATCATTGCTTTACAACTCAAGTTACATTTACTCAAAACTATATCATAAGCCTTCTCACGATTTGTTGATGATAGACAATTGATAGCACAAAACAATGGTATTAATGACAACCTCTCATCAATCTTTGATGCATAGTTATGAACTTCCATACCCGTCAAACCATTAACTAATTTCATCTCATCATCCTCACTGAGATACTCAATAGGTTCGTTAAACGAATCATCAAATGTACCCCTTTGCTTTACATCTAACTTCAACGTCAACTCTAAATCTTTCAACATATCCTTAGCTGATCTCTTAATGACTGATTCGAAACTACCCCTAACGAACTAATATTTACCATTTGCATTGAATGAATCAGGTAACATCACACCTGCTTGCTTATCTTCCTTAACAGCAGCAATGTAATCAATCTCATACTCATCACATGCATAACAATTAATGTAAGCATTCTTGTACAATTCATCGAAATCGTTATTGACATATACATGTAATCCACTACTACCTGACCTAACAACAATATCATCTATGGACAACTTACTCATGATTCTCTCTCGGATCTTCTTACGATCATCATCAGAGAGACCCCTAAACCACAAAATCCCTGTCTGATTACTCAAGAACTTATCGCAAACGCCATATTTGAGATTGTTAAACGTCCTCATGAAATGATTCTCAAAATGTTTCCTCAATGGGCTATCCTTAACCGATTCTCTTAACGATCCAATCAAACAACTCATCAATTCATGATCATCCAACAATGGATCTATCATGCTTTCATCAATATCCAACAATCCATCAACATTGGACGTTAAACACAAACTCTTAGCAATATCATAATCGTCACCATTAACTTTCTGCTGTTTACCATACCATTCAACATCACCCCCTTCATATGTCACTTTGATTTTCTTCTCAAACTTCTTCAATGTTGAAACAGTCATGTCTTTGTTCATTGAGAAACAAGGTTGACCTTTCGTTAAATCAAACGTATACTCATTCCCCTCATACAAATGCTTATACAACTCCATCACATTACCATTGAACAGTTTATCCCTAAACGCATATTGAATGGATTTCTGAGTCAAACCCTTTCCACGAATAACATAATCGATTTCATTTGAGGAATCAGTAATTTTATGTACATACATCTTCTTAATGAGGAAGTAAGCTTCAACAGAAAAAGGCATTTCATCATGACCATTAATTGACGGAAAGTCACAATGGAAGTTTCCTAAGTTAGTACCAATGAGCTCACGATTGTATTTTTCTATAAAACCTTTTTCGAGAATCTCAATATTAGAAAGCTTAATCATAAATGAATCAGTATCCTGATAGTATATACAACAACCGATATCGAAAGCCAAACACATAACTTCATTCATGATTCTCTTTGACATAGACAATACTTGAATACCCAATAACGAAAAGTTAAAATGTTTATCAATTGGTTTCAACGTCTTCACTGCATGATTATTAGCACCTTTAAGACTATTATCTTCAACGATTTTGTAATAGTTCTTCTTCCAATATCTATCTAACTCCTCCCCTTCATGGAAATTCTTAAAATCTCTCTCAATTGGTCTCTCAATCGTCTTCCCATAGCAAGAATTCATGATCAACTTATAGAGTTGTTGTAAAGGACTACCACTCTTCTTATATTCCAAACGTTTGCTAAAGATATTCCTTATCTCTTTCTGAATCGTGTAATCTTTCTTGCCATTCCAATAGTACCCTCTCACTAACTTGAACTCTATCTCTTGAAACTTAATCAAATCCTCAAGCATGATGTTATCGACTGTCATCTTAACAACTTCTCCATCCTTCAAATTATCATCCTTCAAATTCAAACCTTCAACCTTCCTAACAATCAACAGAAACGGATAATGTTTATTCACTTTCGTTATCTCAATATCGACAACATATGCCGACTGCTGTGAAAGAAATTCGTAATTGAGTTTATCTTCTGTTATCACTATCGGTCTCCCTTCAACTGTATACAATCTCGCCATTGCTGATGGATATAAATTAACCGCATCGAAATCACATGAAGGTACCGTTGTATGCCATTTCTTATTGTACGCCATCATGAATCTACCTCCATATATATCCCTTGAGCAAAACTATCTAACGACTCCACCTTTTTCTTAAACACTTCATTAGCCAAAGACGATATCGAAATGAACTTAATCAATATCGAAATCCTCAATGAAACCATTCCTGAATTTATTAAAGCCTTCTCTCAAAATATTCACATCTTGCTGACAATAAAATGAACAATAATTCAACATATCAAACTTGTCATCATCAATCCTACATCCATCGATACCATCTACGTTCTCCTTAAATACATTCATCTGCTCATCTGTCCATGTTTCTACCTCAAACAATCCCGCTTCCGAAATCACACCAACAGCACCTCTATTCAACCTATCCAAAGTATAATAGTTATACAGAAACAACTCTTTCTTGATACCTTTAATGTCAAACATCTTTGGTAACTCTGACAACTTACATGATAATACCTGAAGTGTATCCTTGAAATGAATTACCTTTCCATTAAACCTTACATCAGCCATCATCGTCTTCGTACCTTTAATGATTGATTTAATGATACCGTTATACATATTCTTCTTGACCTTCTTATTTCCAACCTTAACCTTATCCTCATACGTACCCGTTGGACGAATCATCCTGATATCATAAGCCAAGTTATGAAAGTATACCACAGCACCATCAGGTAAATAGTTCAATAGATCTTTATCGCAATCTTCACCTCTAAACTCTTTCTTAATCTTCCCGTTATCCTTATGCAACACGCACATGAATGGTCTATGGCACTCATCTGAAGTATCAGCTTCAAAGTCCGCATACCAGTACGTAGGTGGTACTTTCATTAGTTCACCCTTAACTGGTTTCTTCTCAAATGGAGCCATCAAACGAGTACAATATTTGGAATTGTAATTGAGATCCGTTATCTCTTCATTAAGTAAATCATTATAGAAAACCGTATTCATAACAATATTCTGTCCGTAAGTGATTGGTCAAAAGTAATTTTGCCTAAACAATTCTCTAACTAAATTCGAAGATGATATGTATTTACCACCTGTTCACCAATGATTTACATTCCTTATTGTATTTATCATCGTCACACTCACTTAAATGCTTAATGTAATACGTACTGAACTCCGTCACCTCCTCAAGAAAGTAATGTTTCTGATATATGTTAAAGTGATGTGTTCTATTTGGTTCCGCTTCGTCAACACCCTTGTAACATTTACGTTTACCTTCACTAGTTGATTTTACCGATTGCTTCTTGTTTTTACCCAATGATTCATCATCAATGTACGTTAACTTGATATGTATACCGAATTCCATACACAATTCATTAATCGAACTCTGAGATAAATATCTATTTCGAATCCTCAAACGTATCTTGTCCAACGTAACCATATCGTAACATCCGGTCTGCTCTAACGCATACACAAAGCAACAATCATCTAATTCTCTTCTCTGCTAACCCTTTCCATCCACCAACGAATCAAATATCTGCAACCTCTTGAGATATTCAACTATCCTCTTTGGAACCGTCTCCTTTGTCAGATATTGAAAGAAAGAACCACCTCTTTCGTTATTTCCACTCTTGTTCTCAACCAAACAGAACTTAAGTGCTGAACATAACGACCATGTTGGCAACTCTTCACCGCCATTCTCATAGAAAAATTCTGGAGCCTTACTTTCAAGATCAAACACAAAATTCTCTTCCGTAAAGTTGTCCATCAATTTATTGAATGTATCTGGCTATAACGGTAACGACTTCCATACACCATTAACATTAAATTGAATCTTATACATCTGTATTATCGGAAACTTCGCAATTGTATCTTCAAAGAACTCCTTCAATCTCGGAAACAACAATCGTCTACCTTCATTGTTGAGTGATTCGTAATTGATTTCCCAATTGTATGGACTTAAATCCAATCTTTCCATGATATCATCAACTAACTGCTTTTGTTTACCCTTATTTGCTTTCCATTCTTCAAACGTTATCTTATTCCTTTCATTGATTTCTTTTGGTGTAGTATTCATGATTTCCATAGCTTCAACTCTTTTCTTGTTCCTCAACGCATCTTCCGTCTTCCAAAATTCACGAAAATCCTTAGCATGTTTTGAAAATAGTTTTTCTCAAAAAAGTGGATGAAGTGTATTTGTTATCAAAAAGTGGGCACCTTGCTGGTTAGGTAACTAGCAAGCCTTTCCAGAAAATATTACTCATTTACCATCTTTATAAATGGCCGTGTAAATTTTACCTTTAGGTAAAATGGTAATTTCTTACCCAGGTAAAAAATGACCCTACCCGTTAAAGACCTGTCAAAAGGGGTCGGGTAGGTACCGCTTTCAAATTCTATTGTCAACCAACTATATATCAAAATTTGATTATCAAATTTAAATTACAAAAAAGCAATTTTTTGTTAAGAAAATAAAAGCCTCTTATTAAAAAAGCTTTTATTCGAAATTGGGCGCATAAAATTAAAATCATATCTGTTAATATGCTGATATGGGTAATCGTATTTTTCTACACCACTTTTTGAAAACTTTTAAACTTTTTGAATACTTTTTTAATACTTTTTTTTTCAATTTTTGCTAAATAATGCATAAATATATAGTTCAAATAGCTTCCCGATTCATCCAGCAATTCAAGGAAACTGGTTCGGCTTCGCGCAGCCCCGTGGTGATCACTGGTGCGTATATTCCTGAAAAATTATGAAAAATAAAAAAAAATTATATCAAAAAAAGCAAATAGTTATAATTTTAACGAAAAATTTAAATTTACGATTTTTTTGGTTAATTTTCTTAACAGAGTAAGTTAAATTTTACCTTAAGATGGCGGTTTTTTACTTTCCATGAGTAGCTTCTCATGCATTGAAAAACCATTCAAAAAGTGGGGAAGAAAAAAAAGATTGTCTTTTTTTTTTGTTGATTAAAAACTTACAATTTTTGTTTAAAATATGCTTTTATTAAAATATTAAAATAATTATATGTTGATCATTTAATTCTGCCCGAAAGTTTTTAATTCTCATTATAACGGATAACATAATATATAAGTTATAAAAACAGCAAAATATTAAGTGAACAATCTTTTTTTATTTATATATTTATAGATTTTTAAAAAATCCATATTAAAAGGAAAAGTTGAAAGTATAATTTTTTTTCAATAAAATTTAATATGTCAATTTTTTTCTTTAAAAAAAAATGGTCCTGACAAAGTCCTAAGTCCTGCGGTTGTACTTGAAAAGTTTTATTGTCCAGGGCTTTGCACAAGTTTAATGCAATTAATAGTAGTTACGTTATAAATGACCGTTAAGTCACTTAACGTGAATATCTCTCCCTATGTTTTTTGGTATAGATGAAGTTCTTTTGTTTAATTAGTATAGGACAAAAAGCGATAATCTACAATAAATAAATAAATAATAAAAAAACTATAGAGGAATAAGAATATAAAAGCTATAAAAATATAATATATAAGCATTTTATTACTTATGATACCCCAAAGCCAAGAGCATTAAAATCCGGGTGGATTCATTCCAGGTGGATATCCTGGAAATCCTGGAGGAGTTTGGCTTTGTGGAATTTGAATCTGTGATGGCGATATAGCGCGATTTGGTGTCTGTTGAACGTTATAGGCAAAATTTGGATATTGATAGAATTGTGGAATTTGTCCATAATTTCCTTGTTGCTGCATTTGAGCTTGTGCTTGTGCTTGAGCTTGCATTTGAGCTTGTGCTTGCATTTGTCTCAATTGCATATCTTTCATTGTTGATAAAAATGAATTTGAATAATCAAAATTATTACCAAGTCCTTGAAGTGATTTTGGAAGAGTTAAAAGGCATTTTCTTTGATTGTTTGGAACAAAAACTGGCATAGATGGAGCTTCTTTTTCATCTGATTGAGGTGGCTGCTGAGGTTGCTGAGGCTGTTGAGGTTGTTGTGGTAATTCATATCCATTTGAAATTTGCTGTTGTTGATATTGAGGTTGCTGAGCTTGCTTTTGAGGTTGTTGATTTTTTGGGTATTGTTGTTTTGGTTGAAATTGAGAAGCTTCTTGTTGCGATTGTGTACGTGGTTGAAATTGAGGAGCTTGAAAAGGCTGTTGAATTTGTTGCGCTTGCTGAGATGGTGGTTGCGCTTGTGGTTGTTGTTGTGGTTGGGTCTGTTGTGGTTGTTGAACATGTTGCTGTGGTTGAGATTGTTGTTGTGGCTGGAATTGTGGTAGTTGATTTGGTTGAGTCGGGGGTTGAATTGGTTGTTCTAAGGGTGCTGGACTTTGAGCTTCTTGAGAATTTTGGGGTAAAACATCCGGTTCTGTTGATGGAGCAGGAGCTTGCTCTTCTTTTGTATTGGCTTGTTCAGTTTCTTGAATATTTGGTTGGTTTGTGTCCTCTTCTACAGCAGGAGGCTGTTCTTCAATTTCGGCTTGAGGAATATCTTTTGGTTGTTGGTTTTGTGTATCTTGTTGTGGCTTTGTCTCAACAGGAGCTTCTTTATTAGCGTTTGTTTCAATTTTTTCATTACTTCGATTATTGTTGTTTTGTTTTGATATGTTAAGGTTGACCCAGCCAGATTTAGTGCTATTAGCGCTAATGTTTGGAGAATTTCCTTTTGATTGATCATTTTGATAATTTCGATTACGTGAATTTTGTGAATCACGAGAGTCAGGCTGGTAAGGTCTTTTACCTCCACGATAATTTTTTCGTTTCTGATCATAATTTTGATTATTCTGATTTGAATACGGTTTCTTTTGTTGTTGTGATTGATATTGCTGTCTTTGCTGTAACTGATTATCTTGTTTCTTTCCTTTCTTTCTCCATGATGCAATTTCAGGATTTTCAATAATTCGAAGTTTTGCATCGTCAAAATTCCGACTTTCTATAACAATATCTTTTAATATGGCTTTATCATATTCTTCATCAAAAAATTGAAATAAATCTTCAGTTTCTTTGTCAAAGTTTCGTTGCATGATTTTTTTTTTTTTTTTATGGCCCAAAAACTTTTTTAGTTAAAGATTTTTTATCAATTCTTTTGACATTTCAAATTCAATTTATTTTAATCGTATGTTTGAATTTCAATTGAAATAAAATTTTATGATAGAATTTTTTTGCTTTTATTTCAATCAGAATTCATGAATGATATTTGTTTTAAGGAGTTTGATGAATATTGGGTTTAAGCGAACAATTTTGAAATAAAACACGTTATTCACAATTTAATATTTGATCTTTTTTTATCTTATCATCAAAGCTATTATAATTTGATTTAATTGTTAATTTTATATATCAATATTATATGTTAATTTTTTTTGGTAGAAATAATTTTGAAATAATCAAATTTCATATTATCAAAGATTTTAAATGCAGCCATTTTTTAATAGAAATTAAAATTTTGCTTCCCTTTTATTTATTCACATGAATCAAATTGCATTAAAAAGAGAAGACATGACATATGAAGAATTTATAATTTTGTCAGCTCGTCTTGTTTCAGGAGATAGGAAATTTATTATCAATCCAATGGATTCACTTTTTGCAAAATTCGAATTAAAAAAAATTAAAACAAATATCGACTTTTTAGAGTTTTGCGTTAGTAACTTTCTTCAAATGCATCATCACATCAGTAAAGATGAGTTATTAAAAGAAATTAATACCCAATTAAATAAACCAAAAGATTTGCCTTTTGGCCTATACGATCTCTTAATACAAAAATTTTTTATTGAATGCCAATCTAAGCCTCCAGATATTACTGCTAGCCAAATATATCAAATTCAGGCTAAAATATTTTTTATTCTTTATGATCAAGAATTTTGGATGCAAATTTTTACCATTGAAGATTGTGATACATATATATTTAAATACCCAAAAGTGCAAATCATTGGATTTTTGAAATCTTTAGTTGATCAAATTAATCGCTTTAAAAAAGATGATAAAGATGAAAAAATCAGAAAGATGAATTGCGATGGTATATTTGATATAATAATCAAATATTTATATGGACAATCTTTAAGTGATTGCAAAGACTCAATTCATACTTTGATTAAATTTGCCGAAATACTTGATATATCAATTATTTCACAAAAATTAAATGTTGATGTATTCTTGAATGGTGTTAGAGAAGGATCTATTAACTCGATCAAAATATTATCTGCCATGTTTCAAAATTCAGATAAAGATATTTCTGATGAGAAAAAACTGGGAATTATTAATTTTATCGAAAAAACCCATTTCTTTGAATCGTTTGCAGAATATATAAATCATCAAAAAGCAAAAGAAAATCTAATTAACGATGATTCCTTATTACAATTTTTAACTTTGATTTGCAATATTTTTTCTCCATTAATACCTCGCAATCCATCAAATTTCAATTATAATAAAAATGATTTTTTACTTCAAGTAATTAATAAATTTTGCCCTATTTTCTTTCAAA
Organism: Tritrichomonas musculus; assembly: GCA_039105265.1. Taxonomy (NCBI): domain Eukaryota; phylum Parabasalia; order Tritrichomonadida; family Tritrichomonadidae; genus Tritrichomonas; species Tritrichomonas musculus. Next base: position 1,967,000 of record JAPFFF010000005.1, on the reverse strand, counting down.
TATTAATTCTTATTGATGCAATTCCAGAAAAAACAATTAATGATTACTCAAACTTTATTTCCAATTTATTGTTACTTCTTCCAGACAAAACAGGTGACCTTTTAAAAACACTATTTGAAAAATTAAACACTCTCCTCACTAATTCGTCAACTGATTATCAATCAGTTGTAAATATGACAAATTATCTTAAATTATTCCTCAACATTCAAAGCAGCTCAACAAATTATAGCCGAGAAAATAGTAACGCTATTCTACCTCAAATTTTTTCATTACTTGGCACTGGTCCAGATAAACCTGACCGTACTGAATTATTTCTGGAAGTATTATCACGAATTTTGAATCTTGATGTTTACTTCACATCTGATGTAATTGTTATTAATTTCGATGAAGATGATTTTTCTCAAGAAGTTGAACAATTTCGTAATTATTCAAAATTTGATACTAATTTACTTCAAGCGATTGTATCTTACTATGAATTTATTATTAGTGATGATTTTTTGAGAGAATTTTCAGGTCAAGAATTAACCATTAAATTAATTAAGTTATACAGCATTTTTACTTTTGAGTGTGCAGAAACATTTGAAAATGTTCAATATGATAATCAAATCATTCGATTATTTTTAATAGCAACCAATCAAATGATTGTTTTTAAAGAAATTGTATATCACTGTGTAGAGAAATTCCCCAAGATAATCGCAAAATTAGATAATATTAATTCAATTGCAGTAAACTTGATGGTATCTGCAAATCATATTTTAACTTGTTCTGGATTGAAGATTGCTGGCATTCTTAACCAAAAAGCGCTTACGTTAACAGATGAACAAAGAGAAGATATTATAATTGAAGCTATTCAAAAAGTTATGCAAAATAATGTTCCATCATTTCATGATATATCTCCTCTTTTCCTAAGCACAAGTGTAGATTTAATAAATAGCAACAGAACAAATTTTGATCAACAAGTTTATGTACCTATTTACAATTACTTAATAGCTGCCAGAAATCAAATTCCTAAAGGCCATCCAGATATGGATGATTGGTTGGCATCATTTATACATTTCTTTGGCTTAAAATTCTATTCAGATATTAAAGTAATGTTTGAGGAAATTCAACAATCAATTGAAATATCAAAAGAAAAGGCTGATCCTAATATAGATTTTGAAAAAATTACCATTATAGCAAGAGAGCTTAAAAATTTATTCCCATTACGTGAAGAGAATCCTGAATTAAATGAACAACTTGATATTGTTATTAAAATTCTTACTAGTAGTGCAGATATTTGTATGAGAACAATCGTTGAATATTATCAAGATGAAGGCGATAAGATTTTTAGAGATAGTTGTTATAACGATTATGACAACGATGATAATGAATTTCCACTACCAGAAAATGTGAGGGAAGCTATATATTTTGCTAATGAAGCTGTTGAATTTTTTATACCTCTCTTCATTTATATACCACTTTTTGAAACCTATAAAATATTGTTGCCTTTTTTCAAAATGTGCTGTTCTGTACCAATCATTAAAAAAGAAGAAGCACTCTTTTCAATTTTTCAATTTGTTTTGAAAAATGATCAGAATAGTATCGATGATTTTTTGCAATGTTCTTTGAAAATGTACCTTTTGATTAGAAATAACAAAAAATATTTACCAAACTTATTATCCTTGGCTGAATTTCATCTTTTGTTGGTAAAAACCGACAAAAAAAAATTTATTGAATCTTTGAGATGCAATATATCGAATAATTACTTAGATGCTTTATTTGGATTTGCGGATGGAGACACACCAAATCCTTTTAAACAGAGAATTTCTGAACTTTGTTTCAAAATGAAATTATGATTTTTTTTTAATTGTGAAAATTAAAGTATAGATATAGCATGGGAAAGAACAAAATATTATTCAAATTTAACTTTTAAAAAATTAAGCTTGAAAATCAATCGATTAGCTGAGAAAACACAAACTTTTTAATGAAAATTGTATTTTCTCTCCCTTTAGTAAGAGTGGAAGTTCAATTATATGAAAGATAGTTACATATTCTAACGATTCAACATATATTCAATCAAATTCGTAAAATGTTGAAGGGTGATCAATCAAATGGATACTTTTTAAATTTAACATAATTTAGATTCATTTTTAAGTAGTTAATAGATTACCATTAATTACTTTTCAACAGACCATGATTTATTTTTCCCTTTTCAATAGGTATAAAAGGATCAGCAATCGTTCAATTTTATAGAATTCTAATAAATAAAGAAACTTTTGTCTGCCTTTATTTGCTATTTTGTTCAATAATATCAAGCTTTATAAATTTGTTCTATTATTTTTTAATTTGATTTAGATAAATCTAATTTGATGTAAAATGAAAAATAAAACTTTTTGTTAAATTATTCAAATACAATAAAAAAATTGACCATTTTATGTGAACTACAAACTATACATAAAAAATAAAGCTAATTGAATTTTTTTCAATTTTGAAAGAATCGTCGATTACTTTTCGAAAAGTAAATTCTAATTTACAATATAAATTATTCCAATGTCTAATTTTCAGCCTTCTTATAAGTTATGTTTGGTTGTTCAACGCGCAGAAAAACTTCTTCCACCAGCAAATGGCTCGCTTAATCCATACATCGAATTTCAAATACAAGGATCAAATCAAAAAGTTTCGACAAATGTTATTAATAATAACATTCAACCTGTTTTTAACAGTTCATTAACACTTGATGGATATTTCTTTGGCAGCGATAATCTTATTATAAAAGTTTTTAATCGAGGAACAGAGGAGGATCGATCAAAAGACGAAGTTGTTGGATACGCATCAACTTATGTTAGCTCATTTTTACTTGGCGAAGTTCAGAATTTTACTGTCGATTTGTATAAATATGATGTAAAGAAAGATAGGAAAAGTAAAGATTCCCACGCTGGCGATGCTGGAAAATTATTTTTCCAGATTCACGTTGCTCAACCAAATGACACACCATTTGTCAACAAAGAATGGAATTATCCTCTTTATAATGCATGGCTAGAGATAATTGATGCCAAAAACTGTCCACCTGTTTTGGGCGATTCAGCAGATCCACGCGTTTCAATATCAATTTCGCCTGCAATCAACAATCAACAATATACTACAAGCACTCAACACTCCCTTACACCTGTTTGGAACGAAAGACGTAAAATATTACTCGATAATTACCAAAGTCAAACTATTAACATTTCAATGGAAAGTAAAAATAAAAAAGAAACAACACCAATGGGACAATATCAATTGCCACTTGCTAAGTGTGCTGTTGGCCACATTTATGAAGACAGTGTTGAATTATCTCCTGTTAATGGGCAACCACCAGCTATTCTACACTATAAACTTCAAATTACAGCTAAAGATACACAGCCATTTCAATTCATCAAAGACAAGACTAATTACGAAGAAGAAGAATCAGTTGCATCCAAACAATCTGTACAATCAATTTCATCTAAGCAATCAACAGAGAAACTTGAAACCCACCAAATTTCAAATTATTCAGAGCGATCAATCAGTCTTACTGAACAATCTACCAAAGTTACTTCAACAACATCAATCACTACTTCAACAACATCAATTACTACCTCAAAAACATCAATTACAACTTCAACAACTTCCATTACTACTTCTGAAACAACAACTCAAAAAGAAGAAAAGAGATCAATTAACTTATCTAGTAATCCTAAAAGAAGAACACTTAACAATTCAGAAGTTCTTCTTGAAAGAATCAAAATTCCTAAAGGAATTAGTGATTCTCCATGCACTATTCATGTAAACTTGATTGAAGCTCGCAATCTTCAAAAGGAATGCGATCCATTTGTTACCTTTGCTATCAGATCTCAGAAAAAAGATTCATCAGTCAATTCAAAAGTGATCCAAAATACTCAAAATCCAAAATGGGACGAAAACTTCGATCTCAATTCACCTTCATTGTTAACTGATACTCTTGTTGTTGATATGTACAACAAAGATCCTCTCCCAGACAATCGTTTGATGGATACATTTGAAATCCCAGTTGGCAATCTTCCATACAAAGGAAGCTTTGTCTTTGATAGAGACGTTCAATTAAAAGATCAAACAACAGGTCATCTTAATTTCATAATCAATCCAGAAAAACCCAAAGATCCTCATTGCCACTTCCAATGGGGAGATTTCGACTCCTCTTACTCAACAAGTTTTACAGGTTATTCACACAAAGGACATTCAATTTCAGCTCATTCGAGCGATGAGAAAAACACTTATCACGTTCACGAAGAAGTTCTTAAAGAACTTAGAAAACCAAAGAAGATAGAAAACATAACAGTTCAAATTACAGGAATTAATAACATTCCATTTGAATCAAACGATAACAATACTTATTTAACAATACAAAGAAGGAACAAGACTAAAACAAAGGGCCCAGTTCAAAAGGTTGAAGATATAATTAATCATCAAGAAGTTTCTGCTAAATACGAAAACGTTAAACCAGGAAATTACATCGAAATATTACTTTATCAATATTCAAAGAATGGTAACCAGAATCCATCTCTTGTTTGTGGAAGAAGATTTAAAGTTAAAGATATGAATTTTGATTGTCAACCAAGGACATATAATTTGCAAACTCCAGAACAATTACTTGAAGAAGAAGAGAATAATAATACTGTTGAAAGTTCAAACATGGGCGAATTGAAATTATCATTTTCACATGACGTTACCTTCAAAGAATAAATAGTTTTTAGGATCACTTTTATCATTTTTAAGTTATAAATTTTGCTTGACGTTAAAATATATAAAAGAAAAATCAATTTTTAAAATATTCTTATCTTTTTATTATATTTTTTATAGTGAATTATGCTATTCATTTTATAAGTATAAAATGATTTTATATTTTAGCACTCAATACTTAAACCCATTTCACTCATCATCAAAAACAAAAAAATTAAATATAGTAGAACATACTTATATGATAAAAAAATAAAGGTTATACAAATACAATATATACCACAATTAAAAATAAGTATAATTTTTATTCCATCACAAAATAAGATAAAATTTTTGAAATTGAAAAATTTTAAAATTTCAATTGAACTTTATCTAATTTTTTACTGTTATAGGTCAAATTTTTATTCTTTCTCTTAACTTAAAAATCAATGAATCATTGTTCAAAACTTTTCGAAATCTCAGAAGAAATCTCAAATTTTTCGTCACAAAAGGAAATACAAATAGCTTCTGAATTTATAATCGCACATAATGATTCAGGAGAAATAAAAATATACTCAATAATTAAAAATTCAATCATATATCAAGAAACGAATATTTCAGCTTTTGCATGGCTAAATTCCACTAGCATATCAACTCCAATTTTAGCTATATTGTCCAATAGCACCCTCAAATTAATAACTTTTGTTGATCATATTGACGAAGTTATTCCATTTGATACTACAAATCGTTTAGCAGCCTTTTCAATTCAAAAGCTTAATGATAATTGCTCAATTTTATGCGAATTTAATCTTCAATTTACTTTTAAATCTTTTGTTCCTTTTGATATAAATTCTCTTGTTATTCTTGATGATCAAGATACGCTTCATCAATTTTCATTATTCCCCGATGGATTATACAGTATTAAGTCATGCCGGGCAAATGGGTGCTCTTCTTTTACTTTTTCTGGTCTTTATTTAGCAGGCCAATCCACAGGAAATATACATTTTTGGACATCTAATTTAAATTATATTTGCTCGACGCCTGTAAGTGGAACAACTCTTTGTTCAGTTTCATCTGATCGTTTCGCTGTTATTAATAACGACGAAAAAAATGCTGAATTGCTAATTGTTGATAGTGCCAATTCTAATGCTAAAAACGAAAAAGTTGAATTAAAGGAACAAGGACCAACTGATTTTATTTCTATATGCGAAGACGGAAAAGTTTTATCTAAACCTCAAGATGCAACATTGATTACTCGCTCGTACTATATTCCGCTTTTTATAAAAGGCAAAGAAATATTTACATTTGATAATGATATTTTCATTCAAAGAATCGCAGCCGCTTTTCCAATTGCAGTTTCTATACCAATATTAGCAACGAGAGCAAATCGAGATGAATCAGGTACACAGTTTGTTGCCAATACAATGCTAAAAGTTCAAAATCCACAACTTTTTGAAAGTTATTTGAATGCAAACGATCCAAAGAACTCTATTGATTTTCTCGTAAAATTCATTTCGATTGTCAAAGAAAATTCGAGTAAAGATGAATTAAAATTCACACAATCTCTTAATTCAATAATTCATTCATATTGTACACCTCGTATACAAAAAACAGATGACCCAATTTCTGAAGGATTTTCAACAGTTTTAGTAAATTACAGAGATCTTTTTTATCCATCCAAAACCACTAACTCTGAAACAATTCCACCATACAAAACAAATACCAATAACAATGCTCCCCAACAAATCAAAGAAGAAAGACTTCTTGAATTTGTTCTTGATGCTCTTGATAAACGACAGATTTCCAATTCGCTTCCATCACTCAAACTTTCTTTCCCTAATTATTCTCCATTTCAACTATTTCGTACATTAGTACTACAACAGGCATGGTGTAAAGTTTGCAGTGGCAAAATTGAAGAAGAAGCTCGACCACTTCTTCTCAAATTAGGAGAAGATCCAATTGAACATTTTTACTTAATGTGGAAAAGCACAACACGTAACGGAACAAGACAGCTTCTTTATGAATATCTCTGCCGAAAAGAGAAAATTTTACCAAAATCTGATGATGAACGACACCATAAAATTCTAAAAAGCATCACAGATAAATATCCTAATACTTCCTTCCTTCGCGCACAACAACAACTTTCAACATCATCATCATCTGCTATCAGGTCAGTTCAAAGTGATGATTCAAAACTTCCTCCATGGCAGCCAATCGTCGATATTAACAAAGATTTCAACGAAAACAAGTCAATGATCTTTCCAAACTTATTCAAAATCGAAGATGAGAAGCCAGTTGAAAGTTCTTCATATTTTGTAGGCAATATTCTTTTAATTGAAGCACAAGAAGGAAAAGGATCATTAAATTGGCTTGAAAACAAAGAAGATCCAATTGACAAGCTTTGGATTTTACATTGTGAACATCGAATTAATGATTTAGCTTTAGCATTTGAAAGCGAATTGAAAAAATCGAAAGCTGCTGACCGTGATAAATTAGATTGCATCAAATTTGTTGACAAATACTACGAACAAATGAACACGTATGAATTAGAAACTTTACTTGATTTACTATGTAAGAATGGTTATTTTGCACAAAAAGAATATGACAATTTTGAATTATTGCTTGTTCGTATATGCAAGAATCAATTCCTTTTCAGCGAAGGTTGGTGGAATAATCAAGCGAAAATTGATTTTGGCGAATTCTTTAAACAATTTGCACAATTTTGTGCAAAGAAATCATTATTCATGCCATTTGAAATGTTTGTTCTTGCTCATCCAAAAGCAAGAAGTGAAGATATCAGCTCTGTTAAAGAACCTTTAATTAATTTCATTTGGGATTTATGGGTTAAAAGGGATCCATCAGCAGCTACTTTATCATGCATGCAATTCATAGCCAAATCCAGCTCTAAAGATCCAGTAGAATTGTGGAATCATCTTCCGAGCGATTCTTTGGCACCTTTGGCTTCTTATGTTTGGAATAAAGATCCAACTAAATTCAAAGCTGGATCAAGAGAAACAATTGTTTTATCAGAAAGATTAAAAAATGATTATCCTTTATTGTCATCTCTCGTAAAAGGTGAAATTCCACATCCTCAAGGACCAATTAAAGAACCACCTCCAAGTGATTGGAGATCACCAATATATACATCAAAATATGATCTCGAGTTACATGATCTGATTCAAGGACATTTTGCAAATTATGATTTTCATAAAGTATTTACAGATTATTATGGAAGAAATAACCCGGGTGAAGCAAACTTTCCACATTTCGATCATCCAGAATTAATTACAAAACCAAGTGAACCACCATACGTTCATTATGTTAAACTTATGCTTCCAGTTAGCGCATTTCAACAAGCAGTGGAAGACGGAGTTAAAGAAGATCAATTCAAAGAAATATGCGTTCAATGCTTAAAAGAGGGACTTTTTGATAAGCAAATAAGATTAGCTGTTTTATCATTCATTGAACTTGTTGATATTAAATTCAAATGGGATTATTCAATCGATTACAAATTAGATGTTGCTCTATATGACATATTAGTTAAAGGAGTCAACGGAAGAGATAAAATCGTTGATATGCTTATATCAATTTATTTAGATAAAAACAAAGATGCTGCTAATGAATTGAAACGATTACTAGAACCATCCCCAGATGATATTGAAATATATTTACTTCAAACCCTTCTTGGAATTAGGTGCAACCTTCCTCTTGATTACACCCCAATCAATATTTTTGCATCAAATGGAAAAACAGCAGAATTGCTACTTTTCATTGATCGAGCAGCAGAACTTGGTGCACATTATCCAATTGCAGAAGTTGAAAAGATTGTTACAGAGAAAATGCCAAGAGACAATCCTTTACGAGCTCATCTTCTCTTCCATTTGAAGCAATCATTACCAAGCGAAGAAGGATCAATGGCAACTGATATACCAGCCCTTGTTGTATATCGCGCTGTTAAGAGAACAGATCAACCACAAGACATTTCTCTTTTGCAAGAAGCGTTGAACCGAAAAGTTCAACTTTACGCATTACTTGCCACATCAATTCAAGGAGCCAATTTAATGCTTTGCGCTTTAGTAACAATGTTAACAATGGTTGAAGGCCAAAGTAATTTTGATGTTACGAATCCACCACCTCATGATCAAATGGTAACACTTTTCATGCAAACGCTATCTCAACTTTTAAGCGAGAACAAATCCCTTGAATTAGTACAAACTCTTGATTTATTCTCAGAAAACTCAATTGTTGCTAATCTTGTCCATTTCTATCGATCAATTGAATTATTTGCATTTAGAAGAACCGAATCAGTTTTACCAGATTTGAATTCAAAGCTGAAACAAGATGATCCAAACGCAGTAATAAACGATGACTTATTAGGCGAAGTTCCAATCAAGAGTGTTATTGAAATCTTTTTCCCAATGTTGGACAAACTTGTCAAACTTTGCGCAGAACGTTCCCAAATTCATGTTTTCCGTTTCCTTCAAGTTTTAAATGGTTCCATTGTTTCTCCCTTCTTAGAACCACGAGTTAAACTTTGCAAAGTCATTGCTGAATTTGAGAACTTTAGACGAGCCATTGTTCATTGTGATCTTTTAGGTTCTCCTGACAAAATTGTTAGTGATCTTGTCTTGAACCATTCATTGGCACTTGGACAAGCAGCTGCTGAGTGTCTCGGCATTTCAGCTGACGCAGCAACTAAACAGTGGCTCACTTTTCAATATTCTAATGCAGCAACAGCGAGTCAAGTTCTTGAAATTCATGAAGAAATCGTCCCATCTATTCAGAATGCAGATCCTTTGTTCTTTATCTATTTATTTGCTTCTATTCTGCCATATGAACAACCAACTCTTTTAATTCCAATAATCACCTATGCCCAATCGATCATGACATCTGATGAATATTCAACAATACTCAAATATTTGAATGCTTTACTTCTTCTTTTGAATATATGTAAGGAGAATAACATCGAAGTACAACAAAGTCCAGGAGGCCTTCCCAATTTGCATGACATTTTGAAGATCCTTTTCCCAGGTCAAGAAGAAATGTTCAAAGATGCTCCTCAACACATTCCTTTATCAATAGCATCTCCTGTTTTATATGGACTTGATACTTTACAGAGATTCTTCGAGTCAAGTGTAGATAAAGCAATTGATATTTGTCTCGACAAACGTGAAGCTGACAATGCTCACCTCATTTGTGAATGGAGAAACAGAGATCCTCACAATATTCAACTTCTTGAAGCTGTTCAGAGTGTCATATCTGATGAAGAATTATCACCTGAAAACAAGGAACTCATTGAACAATTTGGTAATCCAAAGGAAGACATGGAAGGACTTCTTCAAAATATTGCCAAGTCAAATGGCTGGAGATTTGTTCTTATCTCTCTTCATTACAAAGCTGCCAAGTTATTGAACTTGCCAACAACAAATCTTTTGCATAGGAAAACATCAGAGTTCATTGAATCAAAACTTGCTGTTGATACCAACAATTGGGATCTGATTCGTGAATTAATAACTACCAGTAAAATGTCTTCCTCAGAGGTTGCTTCATGCCTTGGCCAAGCCTATGCTAACCATGTGAAAGAGACACTTGCAAAAGGAAATACAATTGAACTTTCACCTACACAACTTTCGCCAGATGATTATGATGAGACTTTCATGCAATTCACCAAATTGTGTGAAAACCCAACAGCTGTTGGCGAGAAGTTGTTTGATATTGCCAAGAAAGGAAGCAAAGTTCAAGTTCAAACACAGCCACCGCCAGTGGCTCACCCAAGAAATCCTCAGCAGAAACCGCAACAACAACAGAACCAGCAACAAAACCAACAGAACCAACAAGCAAATCAACAAGCCAACACTTCAGAGCAACAAAATAATGAACAACCACAGCAACAACCTAAAGAACTTAAGAAGAAGCTGTTCTCGAAATTACCAGCTGCTCTTAATCCTCTTCTTAACAAGAACAAAGAAGATAAAAATGCAAATCAAGAAGATAAGAACAAAGATGATAAAAATACAAATCAAGATGATAACAATAATAATAATAATAATGCTGGCGGATCTTCTAATACAGGACAACCTGGCACTGGTTCTTCACCTGGAAATGCTCCAGGAGGAGGAGCAGCTGGCCAAAAGAAGCCAATGAGACCAAGACCAAAACCAAAGCCAAAAGCCGAAGTTGATCCAGCTTTACTTTTACCAGTCAATGTTGTTGTTAATCTTCTTCTTCATGCATCACTTTGTACCGCTGATATTGATGAGATTGCCGAGTTATTGGATGCACTTTTGTTTGAATTAACAAATGATTCAGACAAGAAATTGATCATTGATATTGTATCTATTTTCCCAGATCCAGCTTTAATACCACGTTTCTTCCAATATCTCATTGCACAAGAAAGATTAGATGATCTTCCACACCAGAATTTGAATGAGAAAGTAGGAAGAGTCATCATGAATTGTGCTCGTCATCATCATCCATTTGAGCCACAGAAGTATCTCGAGTTGACATTGAAATATAATCTATTTCGAGATCACGCGGAACTTCAAATGGAAAGAGGAAATAAATTACTCGACGATGAACATGACAAGATGAAATTGCAAGATGCATCTCGCCATTTCTTATTAGCACTTGCTTATTTCCTCCATGAAAAATGTTACTCTCTCAGTATGGAATGCCTGAAGAAACTGTCTCTAATTTCATTACAGATCGAAATGAGCGAACCTCCAATTCTTCGTTTAGATAAGGCTCAAGTGCAACAGTTCATGAACACAAAAGACTTTCCTTTCGCATTGACAGTGGCTGTTGCTTATGACATGGATAACGAGGCAAATTGGGCTGAAGCCATTTATAATCAATCTGTGCTGAAGCAAGGAGACGACTTCTTGACTGCTTTCCAATACTTTAGACCAATAACTTCAACTTTGTGTGATGGTGTTGTAAGAAAATATAAGGCGGCAAATTTGGTAGAGGGACAACAAGACAGAATGAAGTCTTTCTTGACAAATATTCCAAACTTGGTCGAAAGATATAGAATTGCAAAGTCTCTCGATTTTAAGGATCAGATCGATAATATGAAAGCTCATAATCCTGTTGTTTGTGAGTGGTGTGAGCGTGTTTTAATGAGCAAACAATAAAGTTAATATTTATCATATCTTTTTGAATTTTTTTCAAATATTACTTCTCTTTACTTTTTTTTACTATTTCTTTTAATATATTATTATGTTTATTTCCCTTTGATTTTGGAAAATTTATTTTTTCACTCAATATTAATAATCATTTTGGCTGGAAATAAGGAAGAAGATATTCTTAAGTCTTTATCATTCATTTTTAATATTAATGCATATTTATTTTCCATATAAAACATAAAAAATCATTTTTAATAGAATTAAATATAATAAATTAGTGAAAATTTTATACAAACAAACAAACAAACAAATAATTATAAAAAGATAATTCTTATTCTTCGTCATCACTTTTCTTTTCTTGAATAACAATGACTTCCTTCGATCTTAAGAAGCTAATTGTTGCTGTGAAAGCTGGGAAGAAAATATATCCAGCAAGAAGAGCAATTAACATTGTGAAAAAGAAAGATAAGATATCATATAAAAGAGTTCCATCAGAGAAATAACCAAAAATATTATATGTATCATCTCCAAAAACGAGACCTAAAAATAGTTGCATATAGCGGTAATAGTTCTTTGTAATATCGGATACAAGACCAAATAAGAAAACAGCAAACATCATAAAGGCACAAATAATTGGAAGAAGGCCAACAAATGTACTAACAAGCCTAGTAAAGGCAACACGGATAATTAAAACAACTTGGTAAACGTTGGGCCATAAAATAAACCAACGAGGAGCAATACAAACTGTCAAAAAGAAACCAACTGCATAAACTTGTATTGATTTTAATGATATAAATTGAGTCATGACTTGAGATTCAACAAGTAAAACTATTGACGTCGCAAGGAGAATTATTTCCATCACAAAATGAAGGGGGTGCCAAAAACCAAGAGAAAGGTGAATTTGCTCATAAACTTCGAGATCTCGATAGACAGGATCTTTTTGACGCCATCTAGTATGATGCCTCCATCGATGCTTAAGGCTAAATATGAGAGTAATCGTTCCTGCAATTGAAAGAAAAACAAGGTTTCCCGCATAATTTTCTAGATCTGATGCTTGCTTGAGAATTTCACCTGGAAGAAGTGGAATTGGGTCAGATATCTTAGCATTTCTTAGTTTACTATATGATGAATCATCAAGTGAAACACCTGATTCAACGCTTTGTTGGTCGCCCTTTTTATGCTTTTCTAAATATAATTGATATTTAATACGATTTCTTTCATTTAGAATTTCAATTTGCTTCTCTTTCATACTACTCTGGTAAGTAATTTGGTCCATAAACGATTTTGGACATTTGGAACGCGAGATACATGGCGCTGCACTGAATGTATAAGATCCTTCTGATTTAATAATTTCAGTTGCAATGACCCACTTTGTACAACCTTTATATTTTGAATTTGGCAAAACAAAATATAAAGAAGTTTCAACACGAAATTTTGTTATATGACGAAAAAAATCGGTTGTAATTGCTACGTCAAGTGTTGATGTTGTTGTTCCATTAGTCCATGTTACTAAAAAATCGTAGGGCTTGTCTTGATTTACATAATATATATGCATGAATGATCCAGATACAAATAATTCTAAATTATTATTAAAATTTTGAATAAAGTCATCAATATCACTAATTCTTGATATAGGTACATGAAGATCAATATCAAAACATAAATTTTGCGCAAACATAGAGCGAATTAAAAATGTATCTCTCACATTTGGTATAATAAGTCTGAAAAGAATTGTAAATAGAATTAAAATTTCAGAAAAATGAAAAATTAATAACCATGGAGGCATAAAATAATTTTTCCATCTTTCCATGGGCTTTGATGTTCTATACCATTGTTTATTTGGCTTAATATGATGCACAAGTCGTATTTTTAAAGGCATTTTGAAATAAGATTGATATCTATAATTATAGATATTCTAATTCAAAAGTTTTTAAACAAAAAGTTAAAGTGTCAACCAAATATAAAAATTCCTAAAAATGAGCGAGCCTGAAATTCGAGAAGTGTGGGCATCAAACCTTGAAGAAGAATTCATGAAAATTTCTCAGCTTGTTGAAAAATATCAATATGTTGCAATGGATACTGAATTTCCAGGTTTTATTGCTAAATCGTCACAGTCTTTTAATTCAACCGAAGAACAACGTTATCATACACAAAGTATGAATGTTAATATTCTTCATATTATACAAATTGGAATTACTTTAGGTGATGCACAAGGAAATTTGTGCGATCCATGCCCAACATGGCAATTCAATTTTAAATTTAGTCTTACAGAAGACTTACATACTCCAGAAGCAATCAACTTATTGACACAAGCAAGTATTGACTTCACCAAATTCGAACAAGATGGAATCGAAGTAATGGATTTTGCACCATTGCTTTATGCAAGTGGACTTGTAATGAACGAGGATGTTGTTTGGATTTCTTTTCACGGTGGATATGATTTCGCTTACTTATTAAAGATGCTCACAAGTTCACCATTACCTGCTACTGAAGATGAATTTTTCCAGCAATTAAAAATATTTTTCCCTCATTTTTATGATATAAAATATATGATGTTTCTTACAGATCAGAAAATTTGTGGTTTACAAGAAATTGCAACACAGCTAAATGTAATTAGATATGGAACTCAACATCAAGCAGGATCCGACTCTCTTATAACACTTCAAACTTTTTATGCTTTTAATCAGAGACATTATGGAGGCAAGTTAACTCATGAAAGATTTAGAAATAATCTTTATGGCCTCTCATGCTCATTAATGATGAACACTTGAAATGCTGCTTTTTTTAACATTTCACTTCATTGTATGTACTTTAATAAATTTATTTCTTTTATTATCACTGATGAAAATTTTTGAATATAAACGATTTTGAATAGATAAGAATATTTAAAATGGATTATATGGTAAAGTATTTCATATTTGAATAAAAAGGATTCACTGATTAAAGGCAGAAAAAATTAGAATAAAAGAATGAATATTGAAGTAAGAATTTATAACCAAGAAGATGATATCATTGGAAAAATGAACTTCACAAACAGTAAAATGTAAAATTAAGCATTTGAAATAAAAGAATTTTTAACCAAGATGAACTTTATTTGTAAAAAAAAAGGGGAATACTTATCGCCCCCGATACTTCATATTTTTTCATGATAAAAAAAATTATAAACGTATTATTTTAGTTTAAGATAATGATTTTTATTATAAGCACTCACTAATAAACAAGCATTCACAAGTATTTAATAAAATAAACAAGAGATTGATGAAGATGTAAGCAAGTTCATTTATGATGAAAGAACAAACTTTTTAATACAAGATTTATGAAGTGTATAATTTTTTATTAACTAGATTGTATTAATAATTACTTTTGGAGATAATCCCAGACACTTTTGATTAATTTGTGAAGGAAGTGATATTTTAGCTAGTGATGTGCATCCATGGAAAGAGTTTTCTCCGATTGAAGCCACAGATTTTGGAATTGTGACTTGCTTCAATGATTTACATCCTGCGAAAGAAGAATATTTAATTGAAGTTAAAGACGATGGAGATTCAAATGATATCTCTTTTAATGACGCGCATTCAGAAAACGAATTATTACCAATTGAAGTCACAAAGGACGGAATTGTAATATTAATCAAAGAATGACATTTAGCAAATGCATAATTTCCAATGAAATTCAAAGATGACGGAGTTTCAAATGAAATCTGTGTTAACGACGAACATCCAGAGAAAGCGTAATTGCCAATTGAAGACACAGAAGAAGGAATTGTGATTTGCGTTATCAATGAACAATCAGAGAAAGCATTATTCCCAATCGAAGCTAAAGATGATTGACTTTCAAATGCTATTTGCGCTAATGATGAACATCCAGAGAAAGTGTAATTGCCAATTGAAGTCACAGAAGAAGGAATTGTGATTTGCGTTATTAATTTACATCCACCAAAAGAATTATATCCAATCGAAGCTAAAGATGATTGAGTTTCAAATGTTACTTGCGCTAATGACGAGCATTCATGAAATGCATTGTTTTTAATCGAATTGACAGAAGATGGAATTGTGATCGCTTTCAATAATGAGCACTTAACAAAAGCATGATTTCCAATTGACGCTACAGCTGATGGAATTGCAATCTGTGCCAATGACGAGCATCCAGCAAAAGCATAATCGCTAATTGACGTTAATAAAGAATGGTTTTCAAATGTTATTTGGACTAATGACGAACATCCATTGAAAGCATAATTTCCAATTGAAGTCACAGAAGAAGGGATTGCGATTTGTGTCAATGACGAACATCCATAGAAAGAAAAACATCCAATTGAAGCTACAGGAGAAGGAATTGCGATTTGGGACAACGAATAACATCCATAGAAGGAATTGTTTCCAATTGAGGTCAAGTTTGATGGACATTCAAATGAGATTTGCGACAATGATATGCATTTAGAGAAAATATAATCACCGATTGATGTTACAGATGATGGAATTACAACTTGCATTAAATCTGAACATTTTGAGAAAGTATTATTACCAATCGAAGTCACAGAAGATGGAATGGAGACTTGCGTTAATGATACGCATCCATTGAACGTATAATCTCCAATTGAAGTTACTGAGGAAGGAATTGTGATTTGTTTCAATGATGAACATTCATTGAAAACATAATTTCCAATTGATGTTACTGAGGAAGGAATTTCGATTTGCGTCAATGATGAGCATTCACTGAAAGAATAGTTTCCAATTGATGTTACTGAGGAAGGAATTGTGATTTGTTTCAATGATGAACATTCATTAAAAACATAATTTCCAATTGATGTTACTGAGGAAGGAATTGTGATTTGCGTCAATGATGAGCATTCACTGAAAGTGTAATCGCAAATTGAAGTTACAGAAAAAGGAATTGTGATTTGTGTTAACGAAGAACAATTGCTGAAAGCACATTCTCCAATAAATGTTACAGAAGAAGGGATTGATATTTATGCTAATGATAAACATCCATCGAAAGAATGCTTTCCTATTGATGTCACAGATGGTGGAATTGAAATATCTGTCAATTCCTTGAATTCTAAAAAAAGTTCATCATAAAAGCACGATAAAGATGCCGGAATTGCAATCTTCTCCATTACACGATTACTTTGAAACGATTTGACGTCAAATTTCTTTTGGTTGACCAACAGATTGTAAAATATCAACGTTTTATACTCTGTATCACTTCTTATTGTTAAAACATTGTCATTTTTCTTTATTAGTTCTAATAAGTATTTTTCTTTCTTCTTCACGAAAAGATCGACCAACTTATTATAATTGAATTTGCATAAATAAAAGAATTCATCATCTGTGTCAAAATCAGCTGGAAAGTTGGCATAATTATGATAACGTAGAATATAATAAACGGTCTTTTCATATTTCATATTTTCAAGAAAATTGTTCTTGATGTATTCAGCAATATCATTGTGATGGCATTTTATTGATTCATTGAAACAATCAAAATAACTATTATTTGGCGGTTGAACTTCATTGTATTCAAGAAGGTGAATTATTTCAGCATTTTGTGAATGAATTGAATAAAGCCACAATGATGGTGTTAATTCAACATTATTCATCTTTAAATATTGGAAAATTTGAATAGAACCAAAGAAACAGGCATATTCAATCAAGGTTGTCGCATTTTGATCATTTAAAAATGAATTGCTTTCAAAAAGTGAATGAGTAATCTTACTTTTTAAAGGGAAATTTGTTTTATTGACATATGAAATAAACTCTTCAACAGAATCTTGACGAATTAATGTGCAAATATATGAATCGTTTTCACCTTTGTGACGGTTTTCATTGAAAAATTTAAATATGTCTTCATCTTTTGATAAAAGAGAGGTTTCTATTTCTTTGATTTTCTCTTCATTAAGAAATTTTTTGATTTCTGGATAGAAAAAATAATAAAAATCACTGTCATTATTTTCTTTTGTATTCATTATTGAATTGAAAATATTATCATCAATTTCAATGATTCCGTTTTCTAAAAGAAAAAGAAGAATATTTTTATTGGTTTTGAATATATTATAAATTTCAAAATTTGAAAAAGCTTGCTTGATTTGATTTTGAAAATAAAGTAATATTTAGAAAATCTTTTCAAAAAAAAACTCATCTCGGTGATGGTTGCTTGAAATATGTTGTATAAGGAAGAGAAAATGTTCAAATTCTTCTTGGATTTGTTCATATTGTAGTTTATCAATTAAATTTTGGTAATCTTCTTCGTTGTAGTTTGGATTTTCTATAAATTCTAAAACATAATTATAAATTTCCATATTTAAATCATAATATTTTTGTGACAAATTTAAGATTTGATCGTAATCACTATTATTTTGAAAACATGAACAATCAACAGCATATGTAACTTGATCTTTATATTTTCCGAAATTACGTCTTTTTCTCTTGAAAATTTGATTTTTTTTTATTAGCATAAATGCAATATATAAAATGAATTATTTTTAGAATTTTGTCATAATCATTCAATTATTTTTCAACTCAATTCAATTCTTAAAATTCACTTAAAAGCGTATATTAAGTGTATTATTTATTCTACTATTGAAATAATATTTATTTTATAAGAATTATTATTAAAAATATTTTTATTTAATAAGATATAATATTTTCAGGCTCTTGCTTTGTTCGATATCCACTAAACTTTGTTTTTTAATTTTCGCGTGTAAAAAATAAATCATTCAATATTTGAAATAAATTCTTAGAAACCGTAAGTTTACACGCGAAAATTAAAAAACAAAGTTTATTATATAAAAAAATGGTGAAAAGTTAACTTTCAGATGGTGAAAAAAAATTCGTTGGTTCAAAAAAATAAGTGTGATAGAAATCAATTGTTGGAAGAAAATCAAATTAGTTATCTTTCATTCGATTTTTTATATATTTGTAATGTTTAAAACTTAATAAAAACATAAAATAATAATACGATAAACGATATTCCAATTATTGCATGATCAAAATAATCATCAATATTAAAATAGGAAAGAAAACTCGCTTTTTCATTATCCGAATTCTGCAAATCACGCTGCAGACTAGCCGTAATTCGAGTAATGGCGTTATCATTCGCCTTTCCAATATGGAGAGGCTCTACGTATTGCACTTCTGCTTCTTTCGTTTCAGATGAATCTTTGTTGTCACAGGCTCGTTCTGGTGGTTCATTTTTATCTTTCTTTTCTTCTTCTTCATCAATAGAAATGGACTCGTCAGTTACCTCGCTCGTTTCTTCTTTCTCAACAGAAATGGACTCTTCTGTTGTCTCATTTATTTCTTCTTCTTCTTCAAGAGCAGCAGGTGAAACGTTTGACTTTTCTTTATCTTTTACATTTTCACCTAAAATGTCAGCTTGATTTTGCTCCTCTTCTTCCTCTTCAAGAGTAACAGGCTCATTGATTACAACGTTTTCTTTATTTTTAATGCTTTCATTTGACATGCCAGCTTGCTTTTGCTCTTCTTCTTCTTCTTCAAGATTAACAGGTTCATTTGCATTAACGTTTTCTTTATCTTTAATGTTTTCATTTGACATGTCAGCTTGCTTTTGCTCTTCTTCTTCTTCAAGATTAACAGGTTCATTTGCATTAACGTTTTCTTTATCTTTAATGTTTTCATTTGACATGTCAGCTTGCTTTTGCTCTTCTTCTTCTTCAAGATTAACAGGTTCATTTGCATTAACGTTTTCTTTATCTTTAATGTTTTCATTTGACATGTCAGCTTGCTTTTGCTCTTCTTCTTCTTCTTCAAGAGTAACAGGCTCATTTGCATTAACGTTTTCTTTATCTTTAATGCTTTCGTTTGACATGCCAGCTTGCTTTTGCTCTTCTTCTTCCTCTTCAAGAGTAACAGGTTCATTTGCATTAACGTTTTCTTTATTTTTAATGCTTTCGTTTGACATGTCAACTTGCTTTTGCTGCTCTTCATCCTTCTTTGCAGTCACATCTTCGCTTGACTCATTCTGGCTCTTGCTTTCATCGGAAAATATTCCATCGCACTTTTTGTTCAGTCTTTCAAGTTCTTCTCTAATGAGAATCAAAGAAGAGTTCAAATCTTCAATATTTTCATTGTAAGAAATCTGACCGTTTTTCTCTTGCGCCTCTCCATCTTTATTTGGCAACTCTTTCTTGTCTTTACACTCCTCATTTTCACGTGCTTTTTCAATTTCGTTGTCACATTCAATTTGATCATTCAAATTTTCATCGACAAAAACGTTTTCGAAAATCTTTAAATTATCGAAAAAATTGGAATCTCTCTGAAACATTATTTCAGGCGATTCTTTCAATAGTAAATATGCACCAAGAATGCATGCCCCGAGTGTTGGCGCCTCACAGCGGTCGGCAAAAGTGCTTGGCTCTTTTCCTGTGATTTCTTTCAATTTTTCTTTAATATTGGCCAGGTGAGTCGAGCCACCGACCAAAAACAAAAGGTCAATTGAATCTTGATTAATTTCTGATTCTTTTATCACTTCTTTGACACAATTCATTGACTTATTAAAAAGTTCATAATTGATTTCATTGAATTTTTCAAGGGTCAAAGTTAAAACGAGCGGATTCTTTTTCTCGTCTTTAATGATAATGTCTGCCGACTGGAGTTCTGAAAGCTGTATCTTGGCTTCTTCACATGCTTTGTGAAGTTTGGATTTTATTTTGGGTTGATCTAGATATTGAATTTTATTTGGATAGTTCATTTTCATTTTGTTATCGACGTAATTAAAAAGATTGATATCAAATTGACGACAAGTGATTTCTTCATCTCTTTTGGTCGTAATTTCATATGTGCCATCATGGATTTGAATTACAGTAGCTTCGGGATTTGAAAATCCAAAACTATATACTAGAATATTTCGGTTTTCTGATGGGTTTAAACTGCTGTTGTATAAATAGGCAAATGAAGCTAAAATTGGCTCAATAACGAAATGAACGTTATGCAATTCTGCTAATTCCGCGGCTTTAATTAGATCGATCTTTTGACTTTTACTAAAATATGCTGGAATTGAAATAATTGTTTGACGTATTGGCTTTGGCAATTTGTTTTTGGATGAAACAATAAGATTTTTTAAGATGATACCTACTATTTCGTGTGGAGGAAAATAATTACTTTCCCCATCAAAAGAAATTTCAATTTGACAGTTTCCTTTTTTATCTTTTTCTATATTAAATTTCCAATAATTTGAATTAGATTGAACTTGCTTGTCATCGAATTTGTGCCCAAGCATTGTTTTTAGTTCAACAACGCATTGATTGGGCTTAACTTGTCCAAATTTAAATCCTCTCTCACCAAAAATCCAATTATTTTTATGATTTAAAAAAGCAACTGACGGCGTTGATGAATTTCGGTATTCATTTGAAATAATTTTGAAACCTGTATGATTGAAACACCCAATTTTATTTAAAAGTGTACCAAAATCAATTCCAATTGACATGTATAAATATAAGTCAAAATAATTACTTCTATTTTTGATAATTTTATTTTTTTTATTTCTTATTCAAATTTGAATGTATAAAAATATCCAACTTTTTAAATAACCAATCAATAAACTTTTTAACAAAAGAAATACAAAAAGTTGCAATTAAATTGAAATTATATTGAAAATTCAATATACACCGAAAAAATAAATCATTCAGGTTCTTATCAGTACAACCTTCTAAAACATCACATGTGTAAATGATTGAGAATAATTTTGTTTTACAATTAAATCCAAATTATTTTTGTTTCTTGAACATTTTTTGAAATATCAATAGATGTTTCTTTTTATTCAATAAAAAACTAAATGATTTTTATGCATTGATTGAATTTCTTAGAGTTTGATACAATTTTAACATATCTAAAATAAATATTTATAAAGCCCAAAAATATTAAAATAGCAATGTGAGAAAATTAAGAAATTATTCAAAATTGATACTACAAACAAATAATATGACATAATTAATTTGCAAACTTGGTCTTGAAAATTTGAACATGCCAAGATTCTTATGTTTTTTTCTTTCATTTCAAACATATAAATCAAAAACATGATACTTGAAAGCCAAAAATAAATTAAAGTATTATTCATTTGATATGGTGAGATTTTTTTTCCATCAAATTCACTCTAAAAAAAAAATATAAAATATTTTTAAAATTTTAGTTTAAATGCTAATTATATATTTTAACATCAAGGCATAATTAAAATATTAAATATTAAAATCAATTTTTATTATCGATTTCTTCTTAAAATAATAAAATATTAACAGATTTTTTGTTAGCTTTTCCTCTTTCAATTTTGATAAGTTTACACAAAGTTATATAATATCTGATTCACAACAAGTAACGTTGAGTAATTGAGCTGATAAATGATTCACTGACAAATCAAAGTGATAAAAGATTAAATATGACTAAAAAAAAATTATGGACTAATACTTTTTCCACCCGAAACTTATTGACCCAGGAGGTTAAAGTCAATATTGACTTTGTATCTGAAAAAAAAAAATTGATAATTTTTTGCCTTTTTGCAAATAAAATCATGGGTAGAAAAAAAATTGAATGCATTCAAAACCGAAAATTAATACATATATTTTTTTCTTAATTGATATGATCCATCAATTCATTATTTTAATTTAATACATGAGCTATTTCCTCGCAACACAAGATATAGAAGAACACAAAACATAAATAATGAGCACGATCAAGCATATCTTCAATTCGATTTCCAAGAAGCACCCATATTGAATGATATTACATCACCTATAGGATTTTGATAATAGAGTTTACACTTATTCCATCGATGTGCTGTCGAATGGACAATGGAAAAATGTATTTTCAAACCGTCAAGGGAGAGGAATACAATATGTTCATTTCCAAGATATGGAAAAAGTAAGGGCAATTCGAATGAAAGGCATTAATACTAGCGATCAACAATTTCACTTGCTAAATGATAATCTTTCATTTCGTTATACTCTTTAAACTTAATAATAAGATATTTTTATTCTTTTATTCTTCTTTAAAATATAACTCTGATTTATTTGTCATTCTAAAAGAACAATGGTAACCGTTTTTCGTTTGCTAGAATTATTTTAAAAAAAATATCTTATTCAATTTTTTGACACTTCACATCCCGATCGCAGTACCGTTTTTAAAAAGAGAAACTATTCAAAAAGTATTAAATTACAATGATAAAAACAATTTTTTTTTTTTTTTTTATACAATTTTCTTAAGATCAGACATCACTTTACCGATATCATATCGAACAGGGATTGATCTCTCTTCAATAATTTTCGGAACAATTGCATCTTTTGGATTAACAGGAATATAGGTTGAATTTGGATTTTCACGAGTGAAATCGATGAAAGGATCTTTGATGAACATTGGCGTCATTGTTCCAACACCGAGCTCGAAGTAAACAGTCCTTTTAGTGCTTGCTTTTTTGATGAATCTTCTATATTTTTCGTATTGCTCTTCATAAAAGGAACCTTCTAAGAAGTTAAAACCACGAACCCACTCGTGCATTTCTCCACCACATTTTGGACAACGAGGAATCAGCTCACTTGGCAAGTTTCCATCTTTAATTTGTGAGAAAAGTTCATCACATAATTTAGAAGATTCATAAACTTTATCATGACAACGTTTACTGCATTGCAAGTATCTCCAATCACCTTGTATTACAGCCACATCTTTTTCAGGAAACGCTCTAGCAAATTGTGTGTCTTGATTAGTTGTCACAATGTCGAAATCTTTGTTTTTAAGAATTTCTTTCAAATCTATATAAGGCTGATATATTGGTTCATGCAAATCGAAGTGCATCAATGTGATTTTGAATCCCCAATAATTTTCTCTCGATTCCCAATTTCTTCCTGTATATTCCTTTAAATAATATGTATTCCAAATGCTTCCTGCATGATACTTATCTTCAAAATCTTTGAAATTGGCAAGATATATTGGATCATTTCTATCATATGGATTTGGTCCATTTGATGCTGACATTCCTGCTGCTCCTCCAATCAGAATGTACTCTGCATTCATAATTTCATGAGCAACTTTGTGCAGCGTTTGGACATATGCATGGTCACTAGAGTTGATCAAAGACATAATAAAAAATAAATAAAGATACATTTATGAATTAAAATAATTAATGACGCTATTTAAATTGAATGTTTTTTTTCATTATTCAATTTTTTTTCTAACTCAGAAAATTTGTATGAAAAACGCTACAACAATTCAATTTTTTTGAAATTAAAAAAAATTGAAAAATTTGTATGATAAACGCTACAACAATTCAATTCTGTTACAAGCAAAAAAAAAAAAAAAAAAAAAAAAAAAAAAAATCATCACAGGCAGTTGATTTAAATATATATTTATATTTTGAAATTTTGGAAATGAAATTCATATTTTGGATCCAAAACAATTCACAATTTGAACTGAAAACTAAAATTCAATATTCTTTCTTGGCTGCTGAGGAAATTACAAAAGCAAATAAAAATCAAATATTGAATTCAAATCCTTTGTAAAATTCGGGTGTGAGATCTTTAATCTTATGATTTATGTTTTTATTTGTGTTTTTATATGATTCTTCAATATCCGCAGATATAATTAGACTTGTTAAATAATCGTACATATAATCAGCATTTTTATAGAAATCAAAGATCGCTTCATATAGATTTTTATTATTCAATTTATATTCAGAAATCATTTGGCAGATGGTAAATGGAAGGTCACTGAATTTATCTGTAGATTGAATAAGTCTTTCTTTAATAGTGTCGAGATCAAATCCATATTTTTTGATTAATGAAAGACAAAGTAAAATTTTTGATGGAGGAAAATTTTGGTAAGATGATCTGATCAATAAATCAATTGATTTATCAATACTGTCTTTAACAGGTTCTTCATATAAATAAAGATGCGCCAAGTTATACATGATGACTCTATTATTCCCTATTTTGATTGCTTCTTTGAAATATTCAATTGATAATCCTATGTTTTTTGAAACTTGATCATGAAAACCATGCTTATATAGAATTCCAAGATTGTTCTTTGCATACACATTATTGAATGATGACGCTTCTTTATAATAGTGTATCGACTTTGTAAGATCTCTTTCTACATATTGACCTACATGATATAAGAAACCAACGACAAAAAATGCATCCATGTTTCTATTGTTTAATGAGAGAGTAATAAGATAAATACCTTTTTTAATATATTGCTGAACACCATCTCCTGTTAAATATATAATTCCTAGCATTAATTGTGCATCTGAACGATTTTGATTTGATGAAAGTTGAAAAAAATGAATTGCTTTATTAATATCTCGTCTATTATAATCATCATAATAAATGAAACCAAGTTCATATTGCGATTTTGCATGATTTTGTTTTGCTGCAAGAGAAAAATAATAAATTGCTTTGTCAATATCGCGGGAAACATATATACCATCATAATAAATAATTCCAAGAGTATATTCCGATTCTGCATGATTTTGATTTGCTGCAATAGAAAAATAATAAATTGCTTTGTCTATATCGCGTAAAACATATATACCATCATAATAAATAATTCCAAGATTATATTCCGATTCTGCATGATTTTGTTTTGATGCAAGTGAAAAGTAATAAATTGCCTTGGTGATATCTCGTGAAATATATTTTGATTCATAATAAATAACTCCAAGATAAAATGCCGCCTCTACATAATTTTGATTTGATGCAAGTGTAAAATAATATATTGCTTTATCGATATCTCTCGAAATATTAAAACCAAACAAATAAATACAACCTATACAGAAATGAGCTAATGTATAACCTTGATTTGAAGCTAGTTGAAAATAATGAATAGATTTTTTTATGTCTCGTGAATTATTATTCTCATCAAAATAAATAAGTCCGAGATTGAATTGTGACTTTGTAAGGTTATTATTTGCTGCAAGCGATGAATAAAAAATTGCTTTGCCAAAATCGCGTGAAATATATTTCCCATCATAATAAATAAGTCCAAGAATGTATTGCGATTCTGCATGATTTAGATTTGCTGCAAGAGATAAATAATAAATTGCTTTAGTAATATCGCGTGAAATATATTTCCCATCAAAATAAATAAGTCCAAGAGTATATTGCGATTCTGCATGATTTTGACTTGCTGCAAGAGAAAAATAATAAATTGCTTTGGTAATATCTTGTGAAATAAATTTCCAATCATAATAAATAAGTCCAAGAGTATATTGCGATTCTGCATGATTTTGTTTTGCTGCAAGAGAAAAATAATAAATTGCTTTAGTAATATCTGGCTGTATATGATCATTTTTATAATAAATAAGTCCAAGAATGTATTGCGATTCTGCATGATTTTGATTTGATGCAAGTGAAAGGTAATAAATAGCTTTTTTAATATCCGTTGAAATAAATTTTCCTTCGTAATAAAGAAGTCCAAGAAGGCATTGCGATATTATATGATTTTGATTTGACGAAAGTGTAAAATAATATATTGCTTTATTGATGTCTCTTGAAAGATATTCACCAGAGCTATAAAGATAACCTAATGCAAAATTTGACATTAGATGATTTTGTTTTGAAGCAATTTGAAAATAATGAATTGATTTGTTTATATCTCTTTTAATATATTTGTTTTCAATATATAATATACCTTGTAAATAATAAATTAATGGTTCATTTTTAAATAATGTTGGTTTTATTTTGGATTCAAAAGTAACAAAAAGTTCTTTATATAAGTCATATATAGAAGGACGTTGAGTTGGATCCTTATTTATGCATTTTTCAATTATTGGTCTAATCAGAACGTCTCTTTCCTCTATTTCAAGTATTTTATCATCTTTCTGTTCTTCTTCGTACATTATAAAGTATATCATTTTACCAATTGAATAGATGTCACTCATAAAAGAAGGCATTCCATAATTGACTTCTGGTGCGACAAAGTTTGATGAAAAATCTAGAGTTTTTGTTTCAATTTTGCAATCTTTATTTCTTTCATTTATCTTGACCATTCGGTCAAAGTCAATCAAAACTGGAAATTTATTCTCATCAATCATGACATTGTTTGGCTTCAAATCTCGATACACGAATCCGTTCTCAAATAAAAAAATGAATAATATTAGAAGTTGAAATATAATTGTAATTTTATCGCTTTCATCAAGATGAAGTTCTTTAATAGATAATAAAGTTCGACCATTAACGTATTCAATAACCAAATATTGTTCCTTTTCATTTATTCCATACAAAAGTGGGAAGAGAGGATGACCGAGATCAATATAATTGTCAAATTCGCGATAAAATAAAATGCAATTTTCAGTATTATTTCTGATTTTTTTAATTATCATTAGTTCTTCTGTTTCGATATTATATACTAATGAAACTTTGGATGTGTTCGTATTGCAAATATCTCTGAGTTCAATGAAATTATTATTGCCATACTTTTTTATATCTAATGGACATTTGCTCATAAAATTATAAAACTTTTTATATCGATTTTCTTTTGTTTTTGAATAACTATCTTTGATCAGGTATCCAGCAATGCTTCTTTGAATAATTCTCCATACTTCTTTGGTTGAACTTCCTGGAAATGTCGTAATATTGAATACTTTACAAAAATTCGCAATTTCTTCAATGAAAAATTGATCTGATTGAATTATTTTATTTCTTTGTTTTGGAATATGAAATCATTTAATGACGATAAACAGTATATATTTGTGTCAGTATTAGTATTAAAAAGGTTTTGAAGAGAATATAATAATGGATGTGGAAATAAAACTAAAGTTTCTTTAAAACAAAGTAAATATAACGTTTCTTCTGATGTTTTACTTTCACACAGACATTGATCAATTACTGCAACTTTAGAATTTTTAAAATTTTGAATTAAATTTTGGTTATTTAAATCAAGAGGTTGGTTTAGATGAAAAAAAAAGAATTTTTGTAAGAATTTTGTTCAATTCATTATTCTTGATTTTTATAGTTTCTTTTTCCAAGAGTATGGGAAAAGTTAAAAAGTTGTTTATCATTTGAATTTTCAATTGAATTATTTTTAATCGTTTTTACTGTTCAAACAGAAACTTAGAACAAGTAACACTTATATCAAATTCCTTGTAATGCTAATGAAAATAAAATCGAAATATATACAATATTTACAAGAAATTTAAAAGAATTTAAAATAATAATTGAATATATAATATTTGTGTTAATTGATTCTAATTAGCAAAATAAAGAATTTGTTATTTCTATTATGCAAACAAATTTGTAGAGTATAAATGAAATGAAATATTTATTTTTACAACTTATTAATATTCAAATGTTAAGCAGATTGAATACTTATCATTTTTTAACCAAAATAACATCATCAAATAAATAAAAGTGAAAGGAGATAAGCTGACTTTTTAGATGTGAATTTAAGAGATTCATAAAAAGAAAATAAAAACTGATTATTTTTAGAATTTTTATTGATGTAAATCATGAGACAATTGATAAAAAATATAATTTCACCTAATGAAAACGCTATTACTCACATTTTTAAGATTTAGTAAGAATATAAATAATAATATTATTAATTTTAACTCATTTATATTACATATTTAATTGGATATAGACGAATTAAAACAACCAAAACATTTTCATCTTTTATTTTTTCGGATCGGAAATATAATATTTGAATAGTATTTATTACATGAATGAAACAAAAACAAAAAACTTTTTTGAGGCATTGCAATAAAAGAGATAAAAAGGGTAATTATCTATACGGCATTTTATCATTAGAGGAGTTTTTATGAAATTTGTCGACTTTTCAAAATTCAATATAAAGTAGGCTTTTACAAATTCAATATAAAAGTAGGCCATTTAAAATTGATTTATTAGAGATAAATTTATTATTTTAGCTGTTTTATACCAAAACGTATTATAACAAATGAAATAAGAACTTTTAATTTGGATTTTTCATTTTTTTACATAAAACATTTCAACGTTTGTAAATTTATTTTTAAATGAGAAAATAGAAAAATAACATTTAAAAGCTTTTTATTACAGATGAAATTACTTTTTTTTTATAAATGAGTAATCATTTAAGAAAATATTTTTTTCATCAAAAAGGTTATTTGTCATATCATTAAAAGATATATACTATACTTTCTCATTTTAGTTGTTTATTCTATTTTTACACTTTGCTATTTGTTTTTATAAATCAAACAATTCTAAAAAAAATATGAAATAATTGTGTAAACATGTTATATAGTTTTGGAGTCATTTCTCTCCTCTTTTTTTTACAATAAGAAATTATGGTTGTTTTTGTAAAATCATTTTACCACAAAAATTGAGAAAAACTAAATAATTTGAATTTAAGATATTTTTGTGTCAAATATTTTACCTTTAAACTCAATTTTTCACTGCTTTATTGTTTTCTTTTAAAAAAACAAAAATTTCATTTTTTTAAAATGGGTCGTTGTCCATTTTGCGGAGTCAGCAATGACTGGAAAATTTGCAATAAATGCGGAAAAGTCCACTGCAACTCATGCGGCAAGGCATCAACTGGCAAAAAGAGAACCGCTGCTAATTGCTGTCCTTACTGCAATAAGAACAATGATGGATCCAAAACAACACAAAAAGCACCTGATTGGGCAAAGTAAAACAATAATGGCCAGTCAATAAACATTAACGTTTTTTATTGTATAATATATTTATATTTTAAAAATGATATTTGTTTTTGTTTTTTTTTATTAAATAAATAATTATATGAGTAATAGTGCAATATATCAAATACCAGAAGGCAACTTCTTTCATATTATTAATCAAATTTTTTTGATCAACTATCAAGGCAATGAAATTCGAAATTAGAAAATATATAATCGATAAATCTTGTCAACTACACTTAGGCAATGCAAAATTCATACAAGAATAATAACTTCCATCCAAATTGGTTTAAAATGTTATGATTCTTTAGAGATAGGTTTTATTGAAATATTCAATAGTTTACACTGATGTTGGCATTAAAAAAAATTGATGAAGTTTTTATTCCAATTTATCCATTCTGAAGGAGCATCGAATACCAAAAAGAGTATCATTTTTAACTCAGACATTTTTCGGAATTGTTCCACATTTTGAAGAAAGTATTGAATAGTCAAATCCAATTTGGAATGAACTGCCAAATCTTGTAAAATTTTTTTTCGAGAATAAGAAAAATATAATGAAATCAAGAATTCTATGATTAATCATAGAGACTTGTCAAATATGCAGATGAATTCGCTGAATATTCAATGGTGGCTATAACATTTAATATAACATAAAGAAAATACTGAAATTTATTGTATTTATATTAGTGAAGTTTATTAGTTTTATAAAATTGTCGCTTTCATCTTCATTAACTTCTTTGCTTTTATCTATTATATATTAGAGAAATATTCAATGATGCTTTTTCTTTTGATCAAAATAATTTTGTAATTTCAGTTTTATTTATCATTAAATGATTTTTGAGAAAATTGACATAAATTTCTCAGAAATTTTTAAAGCATTTCTGTTTAACGGCACATTTAACTGACAATCATCACAAAGAGTTGGAACGATAAATTTAGGTATGATATTAATAGAATTTGGATTATAATATTTTGCTTATGCTTTTTCATTTCACTGAAAATTAGTTTTGGACATTTCGAATTATTTATAGAATTATTATATTATTAATAGAGCAACAAAAACATTGATAGAGCATGAGACAAAATCATCCAGAAAATGTTGATCTTATTTTTATAAGGATCAAACAAAACTAATAAAATAATTGAAAACAGAAAACGAGTCATTATCGATCTAGAAGAAAAAAACAGAAAATTGAAGGAGATAAATCAATGATAGTAGAAATAAAAACGCCTCGATTCATGGTATTAAAACTGATGGCGATGAAGAAAATTAAAAGACAAAAACACTGCATTATCAAGATCGAAGTTAACTCATTAAATTTAAAAACTTCTTTGAATGATATTCAAAACTCAACATGAAAAATGTTGTAAACAATGCTCTTCTTCCTGTGCCAAACACAATCATGAACAGTATTCAAAAGCCGGTTGTCACTCTGTTTCATATTTAAATCAGAGAAGCCATTTTTTGAAAGAAATCTTTGAAGAGAACAGATATGACTTGTTCAGCAATAAGTAATAAAAAAACTCTAACAGAAAAGCAGTAATGCATGGAAAATGAAATTGATGTGCCTGTATTGAAAAAAGAATCTTATGAATTTCAAATCATCAATTTCATTATAGTTGTCTTGAATTAAACAAAGGTGAATTTTTAATGAACAGCAACTACTAAATGCACAATTTCCAAAAGAAGAAATTAAAATTTGCTCTAATGATGGATATTTATAGAAAACAAATGATGCATTTTAAGAGAAAAATATGATTTCAAGTGCGATTTAATTATTGAAATGCTGGCCATTTTAACTAATGTGTAATCTCTTTTTTAAAAAGTATATGGAAAAAAAAAAAAAAGTAATGAAAGGTCAAATTTTGGCCATTTGATATTTGTGGAAAATTTATGAAAATAATATAAACAAATATGAAAACAATTAATTGCATTTTGATTGGCGAAAGTAATGTTGGAAAGACAAGTTTTTTGATTTCAAACAAAACAAATTCGTTTCCTGGAGAATATGTTCCAACTCTTTGTGATGATTGTCAGCTAAATGTATCGTTAAACGGAAATGATGTTGCTTTGAAATTTATCGATACATGTAAAGGCGGCATAATTGATCCTTTGTGCAAAGATGCTGATATATTTTTATTTTGTTATTCAATTGGTTATCAAAAGTCATATGATAAAATCAAAAACTACTGGTATCAATATATCAGAAAATATATAAAAAGACGTCCAATTATTTTAATCGGAATGAAAAGTGATTTAAGAGAAAAAATTTCTGATCAAAATAATTTGATTCCTATATGCAAAGGTATAGAACTGAAAAATGAAATTAATGCTATTGAATATATAGAGTGCTCATCAATTCAACATAAAAATCTAGATGAAGTAATTTCTGCATGTGTAAATGCATCATTAAACCAAGAACAAAAAACTCAATGCATAATACTTTAACAAATTGATGTGAAACAAGAAGGAAAAAATATAAAAGTAACAAATAGAAGCATTATTTAATGACATATTTTTTTCCCCATATTTTTGAATAGTTTATTAATTGAAAAAGTTCAATAACCAACTTTGCCTTTAATGGTTTTCAATGAGAATATCTTATATTGAATGAAGATTATTAATTTTATTTTAATTTACATTTATTGTTTTATCATGAAACACATATTTCAAAATAATTAGATTCGGTCTCTGCCGTTTTTCAGTATTAAAATCTGACAAACTAATTTCAATATAAAATGATCGTTTTTAAAATATAAATTGTTTGCTACAATAAATTGAATACAAAATAATCGTGTTTTGATATTTGTAATTTTGTATTGCTCAAACTTTCGGAGTTAGACGCCCTGTAATACATTCTATGTCATAAAAAAAAAAAAAAAAGAGAATAATAAAATCCATTTATTTATAAAATAGATTTAATATAATTATTATATTTTTCTGAATCAAAATCCTCAATTGATCCATCCTTTACCAGATCATTTGCTAGGAAATTGAAAATTTCTTTGAAACTTGGTATTTCTTCCATATTTTGAGACCAGCACATTTCAATTAATGATTTCAAAGAAGGAGGAATTGGTTTATGAAACACAGGATATCCGCCTTTATCCATTCTTTTCCTTACACCAATAGCACTTTGAATTGTTTTATCTGATGAAAAAGCCCGGGAACCGTTTATTATTTCATAAGCAATCATTGCAAAAGAATAAACATCACTTATTTCTGGGGAATTATTTTCATATTCATAATCAAAAAAGGGTACATAAATATTTTCATCCAATCTAGCAGCAGGGAATTCAGGATTTTGAAATCCTGCTTGAGTAACTAAATTGAATTCAGGTAAAATTATTGGATTGAAATTTTCATCTAAAAAGACATTATAAGGTCGAAGACTAAGAAATCCAATTTCATGCTCGTAAAAGTGCATCATTCCTCGTGCTATTCCTGCCATTATAGTGAAACGAGTTGTATTATCAAATCCTTCAATGGTTTTCCCTACTCGTAATGATCTAAGTAAACTAGAAAGTGTTATATTTGAATGAAATTTTGAAATTAATTTTATATATTCTGATTCAAATTGATCAAATTGTTGTAGTGAACACCCAAGGATTTCA
The DNA here is from genome assembly GCA_039105265.1 of Tritrichomonas musculus. Classification (NCBI taxonomy): domain Eukaryota; phylum Parabasalia; order Tritrichomonadida; family Tritrichomonadidae; genus Tritrichomonas; species Tritrichomonas musculus. Next base: position 1,933,962 of record JAPFFF010000005.1, on the reverse strand, counting down.
TTGAGGATTGGATGCGGATTTTGACGTAATTTTTCTATAGAGTGGTTGAGATCAATTTCAACTTTTTTATCAGGCTTATAATAAAAATGATCAAGAATAAAATCTTTGTTGGTTTTACCATCATGGGCCACCAAGACTTTATTATAAGCCAAATTATTAATATAATCTACTTTTTTAAATTCGCTTATATCAAATAAAAATGCTTTTTCTTCCATGATAAAAACAATAATGAAAAAACAAACTTTTTCAATATAAAGGCCTTCATCCATTAATTCACATAAAATATTTGAAAAATTGAATTAAATTATAACTTTAACCTTTTTTTCTTATTTTATCAATAAAAAGATATACTCAAAAGTATATATTAAATTTTGTATGATTATTGATGGTTTGTATCAAAATATAAAACTGTATAAATCATTCTCTGAATTTCATTCAATTATTTGAAAATATTTTAAACAAACATTTCCAAAAAAATCATCTTAAATGAGCCGTCAATAAGGTAATTGAATGATAATTAGCCAATGCTTTTTAAAAAAAAATTGAATTCGAAATCAATTTGCTTTGAAATATACTTTACTAAGTAAAGGAAATAGTAGTATGATTGATTTTTGCGCTTCAGATTATTTTAAATGAGTATATTTGGCATATTTGGCTCATGATTTTATTTCGCAATTGAAAAGCCAAAAAGTTCAAATTTCGTATTAGTAAACAACTGTTAACATGCTTTTTTGTTCGTGCCTTCTCACTTTTTTGGTTAAAATGAATTTATAATAATTTCGTTACGAAAGTGAAATTTTTCGTTACTAAAGTGAAAATTAAACTAAAAATGTTATGTGATAAAATTTTTTAAAAATTTGGTGGTTACATTTTTCGTTACAAAAGTGGGTTTTATCGTTACAAAAGTGAAGCAACTGTAATTACGTTTTTCAAAATTTTTTCTATAAATCCTTTATGAAAGTATATTTTTTTTTGTTTTGATAAGTATATTTAAAAAGGTAGGCCAGCAAAAACTCTGTGATCTAACTCATTATTAGTTGGAGGCGATTGGTGATTAGATTTACTTTTCATATTAAAATTAGTATTAAAAAGAATATATTGAACAAAAAAAGAACATATAAATGAAAAAGGGTAAGTGGTACAAAGGTAGCACATTTGACTGTGAATCAAAAGATACGAGTTCGATTCTCGTCTTACCCATGTTTTTGATTTTTTTTTTTTTTTTTTAATTTTGTGGATTGAATGAAATCAAAGCTTCATGTCCAAATAATTTAAATTCATAGATTTTTTTGTTCAATACATGCAGTTTATTGCCCAGAACAGCGCCCGTGTTTCTATACAGAGACGACTAAATGCTTATCTATGAAAGTCAAAAACTGTTCATGTTCTGAAGTAAATAAGTGTTCATGTCACGTCGCTTCAGTTACTCCTACTAATAATGAAATCATTATAGGAAAAGATACATTTTCTTTCAAATTAACACAAAGTACAAGATCCCTGTTGAATTCTGTCCATCCCGTTTACAATATAATTTAAACTGAAAAAAAATTGAATTCAAAAACATCAAAAAAAACCTGCCAAATGGGCAATTGCATCTTTCTGTTATTATTACATCGTATACTTAATTGTTTTATAAAGACTTTCATATGTGCTAATTTAAAAATATAAATACTCAAAAAGTTTTTATTTCAAAAAAAAAAAAAAAAAAAGTAATGAACTATGTTCTTTAGATAATCAATATCAATATGATTGTATCTGATGCATTAAAATCATCTGATTTCATTGAGCAAAAAAAAAACTTTTGGCCTTTTTTTATCTTTGGACTACCAATCAAAAACTTTATTATCTTTTTCTTTTTCCATCTCATAAAATACCCTGTCTTTTATTGGAGGCTGTGTTTGCTGTGTCATCAGAATCAGGACCCAGTCCTTCTCTTCACCTGCCGATGGAGCAGAAAGTGCAACTTTTCCACTTTCGGTTGGCACTTTTAATGGCTCTTCTACAATCTTACAGCCGCTGTCATAAAACTTTCCGTCAGAAGGGTTCTACCACCATCCAAAGATGCAGTTGTTCTTTACATCTAGTCTGATGGGAAGCTCATTCAAATCCAACGTAACGCTTCCTCCGCTTGGGAGGTACAAGCAGACAAACTTTCCAGAAGGATTCACACACACAGCGACAAGCGAATTCATCTCTTCGCTTCCGTCCTGTCCGACAGCTGTCATCAAAGCGAGGTACTCCATTATCTGACGGAGCAACTTCATCTGCATTGAACCTTCAGATTGCAGTGCTTCATACCACGAATACTTTGTCATGATGCCTCTTTCTTTCTCGCCGATAGAGCACCAGACGCTTGCGTGTCCGTAAGTGTGACCGAAAGAGCCAGAAAACATGCTGAAATAAGCTCTACGACGCACCATCCAAGTTCCATGATACGACTCATTTACAGGCGGAAATGTAGTGATCATCATTTCATACGCTGGTTCGCCATCCCAGACAGGACGCACGCGTGGCTTTGTGTATTCTTTTGCGACGATTTCGTAGTTCTTTGGCGAGAGAGAGAGTGACCTGATTGAAGCATTACGAAACTGATCCAAGCTTCTTCTTCACCGTTCCAATAAGACAAGGTTGAACAATCGCCTGTCTCTGCTTCATGACATGCGTGATATGTAATCAAAAGTTCCTCCCAGGAAGGATCCTTCTCATTGTATTTGACATCTTTATCAAGGACGCCTTTTGCCATTTTTCTGTATACATTCTTATAGTCAACACCTTTGTGAATTGGCTGACGATCACCTCCAAGACACCATAAAATATGTTTCTTGTGTTTGTATCGTTTTCCGATGAATTCACCATAACCGTAGGAGTTTTCTTCTATAACCGTTTTTGGAAAAACACCTCCTGCCCAGTTATCGCCAACAACAAGCTGCCCCCAGACTGGAAGTAAAAGTATATAAAATCCGTATTCAGCTGCTTTGTCAATGATCCAGTCTAAATATTCAAAATATTTTTCATTTTATTTTGATAGATCATTATTAATTAACGCTCGGTCACCTGATGGATTACGCATTTCAACATCACGCTCAGGATCTAATGCAACAATTTGTAGAACTGTGAAACCTTGGCTTTTACGCTTCTGCATGAGATTGTCAACATCATCCCACTTGAGCCTTTGTGGAAGTGTCCAGTCTGTATCAGCTAGCCAGACAAAAGGAGTCCCGTCTGATTTTTCAAAGTAACGCCTGTTTTTGGAAATTCTTAAGAATAGTTAAAAAAATTTAGTTAAAAAGTTATAACTTTAATAACCTTCTCAAAAAAAATATATACAAATTACAGAAAATTTTGATATTTTAACTTTTTGATTGTTTCCTATTCAAATATCTTATCTCATTATAATTAATCAAATAGTCGAAATGATATTAAATAATAAAAATCAAAAGCTATTTGCGATTTCTTTGAATTATCTCCCTCTCAATTTTTTGTGATTAATTGAGAAAAAAAAAATTATATTAAAATATGAAAATATAAGTTTACTGAAATTTAAGCATTAGCAACATCATGCAAATATTAAAACACATTTTATTTATGATACATATAAATATATTTAATTTGTAAATCAAAATGTGATTTTTTCATGTCTGTATAAATATTATAAAATACTTCAAATACTTTTAATAGAAATAAGCAAAAAATGAAGAAAACAAATGTCTTGAATGAATGATTACATAGATTTTTTATAGACAAACATATATAAGCGTTTATGAAAAAATAAATAAGTAAGTAATGCAAAAAAATGGAAAGAAGCAATAATCTAATTGGCAAGATGCTTAGATATCTCCCTTGAGATTTGGGTTTTCAAAAATAGTTTTGAATTGATCGAGTAAATTTTGTAGTGTAAGCATTATTTTATTGCAAAAATTTTGAAATTATAATTTAATTCATTAAATAAAGACTTTTGTAATTAATTTAGTTATGATTCTACTTAAAATGTGATGAAGGGTATGAAATTTATTTAATTGTTATATATTAATTTTTATTCAAATAATGATTATTTTTTTTTTAGAAAATAATATCTTCAAAAAATAAAATTGAATTTATTTTATTAACTACTAAGAAGAATTGATTTCATAAATCTTTTTTAATTGTCAAGATATTTAAATAATTACAAAAAACAAATTAATATAGAATATTTCAGACTAGTATAAAATATTGAAAGAGCTACTCAAACGACCACAATTTTTTAAAAATAATGGTCAGAAAATAATTAATAGATTTTTTTTTTTGGATAAAAATTTTGATTTATTATTATATTTTATTTAATAAATATCATATTTTTATAGAAAATAAAATTTATTTTTTGAGAAATAAAAACCATATATTCTCTGAAAAAATTGAGGTTCAATAGAAAATTTAAAAGCATGCTTAGAATCTGAAAAATATCGTTCATATCTACAGAAAAATTGAATTATTAATTTTTCAATTCATAATTTTTTTATCATGTTTCTTTTTTTGGTATTAGCACTCTCTAAAAAACCGATCATCTTAGTACCAGGCTTATACGGATCAAATTTATATGTTTCTTATGATAAAAAAGCGCAAGTTCCATGGTATTGTCCGAAAAGGATGGATGATGAATTATTATGGATTCGTACAAAATATATAATACCTCCCTTTATCAACTGCATTGCACGTCTAACGCAAACACAATTCGATAACGATACACAAACACTTCGAAATATTCCGGGTGTCAACATTACAGTAAAAGATTTTGGCGGGCATGCGTCAGTTGATTATGTTGTCAAGAATCATGGCAAATACAACGAGAACAACCATAAAAAACCAAAAGGAATCCTTACTTTCTTTGACAATTTCAAGAGCATGATGAATCACTTCACCGAAAGGGGATACAAAATTCGAAGAGACTTCTTTGTTGCTCCGTATGATTGGAGAATAGCGCCACTTTTTATTGATGATTATTGGATGCAGCTTCGAAACTTGATTGAGAACGCTTATAATCAGGCAAACGGTCAAAAAGTGACATTTCTTGGATTTTCAATGGGATGCTTCATGATTCAACAATTCCTCGCCAGCCAGCAGTTATTGGAAAACAGCAGAGGAAAATTTATTAACGGAAGACCTTTGTGGACATCCGTTAAAGATCAGAATGTGATCGTTACTGATGAGTGGAAACAAAAATACATTGAAAAAGTTATCTTTATCGCGCCAAGTTTTGGAGGAACTTTGAAAACTTTTGATGGAATGATAAGACGTTTTTCACCTTTAATTCCATTTTATCGTACAGAATATATCGCTGACATGTCAACAAGCATTCCAGGATTTTACTCACATTGGCCAAATTTGCAGATATTTAATGGATTAGATGTTGTTAGGGGACCTGATGGCAGAAATTACACAGTTGATCAATTACGTGATCTAGTTTTCAATTATTCAAATATAAGGCCAGAATATGTTCCTATTATGGATATTGCAATTGATCTTCAAAGATATGCGCCGATCGACATAGGTGAAAAAATTCCCCTTGCAATTATTTATAATTCAAGAATTCAGACAACAACTTTCTTAGACTACAAAAACGGATGGGATCATGATCCAATAAGAATTACAGATGCAAATGGCGATGGATCAGTGCCTGCTAGAGGAATTAGATATGCATGCCAAAATTGGAATGCAGAAAAAAGAAATTTAATTTGTATCGATTTGGAAAAAGATGATCCAAAAATGTTTGAACATGGATCATTACCTGTTAACCCATTAGTTTTAGATTTAATTTATAATGCTACAAATGGAAATCCTGAAAATGGCCAGCAACAATGGTGGACAAAGAAAGGAAAAATTGATGTTAACATGAACCAGTTTCAACAAAAGAATGTTTTCCTCAACTTTTAAAATGTGTTTTATTAATTGATTGTTTGTTTCCTCTTTTAAAAAAAGTTTAATATTTTTTTTTTAATTAGTTAATATGATAAGCATACCTCCATTTGACGGTTTGGAGGATTTTTGAGAGTATTTTTTCCTCCAAGGAGGAATTTTGAATTGAAAATTCCTCCAAACCGTCAAATGGAGGTATGCTTATTAATATGATGAAACTTTAGTTGTTTTATGGTATTGATATTTTTTTTGGATCATTAAAAGCATATCTTTCAATTGAAGTTATAGATGATGAAATTGATCAGTTCCATCATTTGCTTTAGTGATTTTTATTTATTTTTTATGAATGCTTATTAAATGATATTTCTATTTTATTTTTCATGTATTATTTTAAAAAAAAAATATTATTTTTTCTCATGCTTTTCCTTATTTGTATGAGAACTCATTGAATTGTTTAAGTTGGATATTCATTACTATGATCCAACTTAATGATTTTATTGATCTCAAAAAATTAGAGAAAAAAGAATTAGTGGGAGAAGGATCATTTGGTAATGTTTACAAGGTAATTGAAGAAAGTTCAGGAAAGATATATGCAGCAAAAGTATCAAAAAACAAGTTAGAAGATTTAGAACCCGACTTAATAACAAATTACAATCATGACACAGATAAACAATCCATCCATTATAATTTTAATGGGATTTTCCATTTTCTTCAAGAAAAGAATTTAACATTTGTCAATTACAGAAATCCTTTTCTTCAAGAAAAGAAATTGGAATAGGCGCTTTTCGATGTTCTTTCTAACATTTGGCATCCTTTTCTTGTTTCAGGTCTTTGCAGCTTTCAAACTGAACAAAAAATATTACTGGTGCTTGATTATGTTGTAGGTCAGAACATGAATGATCATATATGTGAATGCGGGCAAATTGATGAGCCATCAGCTTGTCTATATGCAGCTGAAATTGTCCTTGGAATTGGATATCTTCATGAGCATGGGCACATATATCGTGATCTCAAACCGGAAAATGTTATGATAGATTCAGATTATCACATAAAAATTGCTGATTTTGGCCTGGCCAAGCAAAACGATGCAAGCACACAAACTACATTCTGTGGAACACCTGACTACATGACTCCTGAAATATTTCTTTTTAAATAAATCAAAAAAAAAAAAAAACTGAAATGTGATATGATAAATTTTCTTTTGAATTTTTATAAGAACTTTTTTGACATTCAATGAGTTCAAACAATTTTTTCTGATATCATTGAAAATAGGATTTTAACAATCAGAAATGTTATTTGCTTTTTTTACCCATGTAATTTTATCAACTACAATTCAAAAAAATGATTTAAAAGAAACAAATAAAAAAGGAGTGAAAACATCAGGTTTTTGTGGTGATTCATTAGAATATACAATTACTAGGCAGACGCTCGTAATCACAGGAAGCGATTCAATGTATGATTATGCTCTTTATAACTTCGCACCATGGTATGAAAGCAGGAGTGAAATCGAATATGTCACTTTTCCTGATACTATTACATCAATTGGCTCCTATGCCTTTTACAAATGCGAAAATTTAAAAACAGTTACAATACCAGCCATGATTACAGCAATTAAAGATGATGTATTCAGTGATTGCACAAATTTAAAAACAATAAAAATACGCGGTAATGTGATGTCAATTGGAAAAGGTTCATTTTCATACTGTAAAAGCTTATTATCAATTCCGATTCCAGAGAATGTATCAGCAATTGGAAGGATGGCATTTTGCAATTGTGAAAATCTTACATCACTCACAATTCCAAAGAAAGTTACGAGATTTGAATATGGTCTTTTTTATAACTGTTACAAACTTGAATCTGTCATTATTCTTGGTGATGTTCGTTGGATTGATGAAGGCGTTTGTTACAAATGCACTAGTTTGTCATCATTTGTAATTCCAGAAAATGTTACATTTCTTGGAAAGGAATCTTTTTTTAGTTGCACTAATTTGCCATCTATTACAATACCAAAAAAACTGACAACAATTCTTGAATCTGTTTTTAAAAAATGTACAAATTTGGTATTGGTTGAGTTTCAAGGTAATGTTACTTCTATTTCAAAGGAATCTTTCTATAATTGCACAAGTTTGCCTTCATTTACTGTTCCAGAAAGTGTTGAATCAATTTCAACAAGTACTTTTGCTTATTGTTCAAGTTTGTCTTCTTTTATATTTAACAATAAAATAACAAGTGTTGGTGATGGTGCATTGTCATATTGCACAAGTTTAACATCAATTACAATTCCTGAACAATTAACTTATATTTCAAGTAATCTTTTTTTAGGATGTATTAATTTGCTATCTGTAGAAATTCTAGGTGAAATTACGAATATAGGAACAAGTGCTTTTTCTGGATGTAAAAGTTTGCCATCGTTCACCATTCCAGAAAATGTAAGTAAAATTGATAGTTATGCTTTTTACAATTGTGCAAGTTTATCTTCTATCATAATTCCGGTGAATGTGAGTGATATATCAAATTATCTATTTTCAAAATGCAGTAATTTGGTATCAATTGAGTTTTTAGGTGATCTAAAATCGATTAAATCAAGAGCTTTTAGTGAGTGCTCAAGTTTAGAGTCAATTCAAATTCCAGAAAATGTGTCTTCTATCGAAGATTATGTATTTGAAAAATGTACAAATTTGTCATTTTTTAAGTTTCAATTTAATATTACTAGAATTGAAAGATACACATTTTGTTATTGTTCAAAATTAGAGTCAATTGATTTTTATAGAAATGTCAATTATATAGGAGATATGGCCTTTTATAAATGTACAAGTTTATCTGTAATTACAATTCCAGCTAGCGTGGAAACAATTAAATATGGTGCATTTAGATATTGTGAAAATTTGTTTTATGTTTGTTACTTAGGTATAAAAAGTCCTCCTAATGAAACATATATTTTTTCTGATACAAAAGTTGATGCTATTTATGTCATTGACAAATACCAAAATAATCATTTTTGTGGATATCCTATCAGATTTCTTCCTACATCATCAGCTTCACAAACGAACATAAAAACCAATATTTTTAGTATGAGTATTGAATTCACTGAGAGCAATCTCTTCAGCAAAAGTAATAAATTCACTGGTAGTAATATCTTTAGCAAAAGCAATAAATTCACTGAGAGCAATTTTTTTAGTGAAAGTGATAAATTCACTGAGAGCAGTCTCTTCAGCAAAAGCAATAAATTCACTAGTAGTAATACCTTTAGCAAAAGCAATAAATTCACTGAGAGCAATTTTTTTAGTGAAAGCAATCTCTTCAGCAAAAGTGATAATTTCACTAGAAGCAATATCTTTAGCAAAAGTAGTATATTCACTAGAAGCAATATCTTTAGCAAAAGTAGTATATTCACTAGAAGCAATTTTTTTATCAGAAGTAATAAATTCACTAGAACCAATTTTTTTAGTGAAAGTGATAAATTTTCTGAGAGCAACTTTTTTAGTGGAAACAATCTTTTCAGTAAAAGTAATAAATTCACTGAAAGTGATCTCTTTAGCAGAAGCAGTAAATTCACTGAGAGCAATTTCTTTAACAGAAGAAGTGAATTCACTGAGAGCAATCTCTTCAGTAAAAGTAATAAATTCACTGAAAGTGATCTCTTTAGCAGAAGTAGTAAATTCACTGAGAGCAATTTCTTTAACAGAAGAAGTGAATTCACTGAGAGCAATCTCTTCAGTAAAAGTAATAAATTCACTAGAAGCAATCCTTTTAGTGGAAGTGATAAATTCACTAGAAGCAATTTCTTTAACCAAAGAAGTGAATTCAGTGAAAGTGATCTCTTTAGCAGAAGTAATAAATTTATTAAAAGTAGCAAGTTTAAACAAAGTTATCAATATAATGAAAATAATACTCCAATTTATTCAATTACATTTTTTTCTGAAGACGCTGAAACTACACAAGAATATTATGAAACATTCGAAGAATCATGGCAAGAGAAATCCTTTTCTATAAATTCAAATATTATTGGCATGAAATCTTTTTCGATAACATTTAATTTAACATTTGTAATCCAAAAGTCAGTTTCGTTTTCAATTTCATATTCGTTATCCAATTTGCATTTTCTGTCTTATTTTTTAAATGAAGGAACTTATTTAATGACTGTTTCACAAGATTATTATCAATTTTATTATCCTTATATAATTCACTATTATTCGCCTACATACATCATTGAATATATACAATTGGATTTGCAATTAAAAGAAAAAATGAGTCGTGAAAAATTGATTGGAATTGTGTGTGGATCATGTGCTTTATTTTTCATTGTTTTATATATAATCATTTATTCAATTAGGAGAAAAAATAAGCATATCGATATATCAATATCTTTATCATATTCTACGTCTTCATTAACAGCTAATAATGATGAGGAAATAGAAATAGAAAAAAATAGAAGTATAACAGATTTATCTGAATCAGATATTAATTTTTGGTTATAAAAAAAATAAAAATAAAAATATTTGGGACAGCTTTTTGAATATTTTATATTAAAAAGTTGATTAGAGATTAATAATTCCATTCAAAAAGTGGCTGGATGCAAATACAATTTTTCTGTAACTTTGAATAGTGACTTTGAAAATTTCACAAAAAAAAAAAAAAAAAAAAATACTTTTCACTCATTAAATATTCATAAAGAAATACTTTTTAACAAATCGATAACGTCTGAAAAGTTTTATTAATGCAATGCGAGCATATTTGTTTCAGATTGATTTATAGAAAGTTGAAATATATTAATTGTTACATTTTTTAGATCAATTTCATTGCATCTCACTAACTTCCATTTTTGAAAATTACCTCCGAAAAAAGTGCCTGTGCCAACATAGTTTCCACTATTTATCTGGATGCAGTAGCCTTTTGGTGACCTTATCGAGCCATCATCATAAAAAGTCCAAGTTTGATTAGATCCATTATGTGGAGGATATTGAATGATTGGTTTATAACAACCTTCCCCACACTGTATATCTAGAACAAGATCAGAGTGAACAGAATAGATTAAATCCCCTTGAATTCGCCATTTTTGACTTGGATGGCCGTGAAATCTGGTCGCAATTATTTTGGCTTTTTTCTTCTTAGAATTATTCTGGATGTCAAGACACAAATGCTCATTTCCATAAGATACAATGTAATATTCCATCCTAGAAAAAAATGAGCTTGTAATTTGTTTATTATTAAAGAATCAATTAAAAAAAACATGTCAATGATTTTAAATAAAAAACAAGACAAAAATTTTATTTTTTGAAATGGACATGATTTTGATTCAAAAAATCAGATGGCATAAATATTGTCTCTTTGAAAATATATTAAACTACTCTCCTTTTTTCATGTTTTCCTTGAATAATGGAAGTAAAAATGTATCAAAAAAATTAAATTTCAAATGATCGTTCCTACTTAATTTTCTAAAAAAAAAATAAAAAACTATATAAACCATTCAAATTCTTGATTTTTTAACTTATATAAACCATTATTCAAAATATTGTCGATATGGAAATAATGAAATTAATATTTGCTCGCTAGGATTGATCAAAAAGAATATAATGCGAAAAGAACAACATTTGGATTAAAAATCAAAAAGTTTAAGATTTTGATGTCTTACTTTTATTGATTAAATCTTAATTAAGCTTGATTTAATTTTGTTATTCCAACTTTGTTCATTCTTGTTTTGGCTGATTAATGGACTCAAAAAGAAGGTCAACAATTTTTTGATAATATTTCTCTTTTGCAGTGTCAAATGAAAATAAATTCAATATTATCTAGATAGCCGAACCTGCATAAATAAGAAAACATGTCTTTAAGTTTCATATCTATTGGGAAATAGAAATAATTCTGATATTCCATTTGAAAATGACGTAAATTAATAAGGTGAGCATTTTTTTGAAATAATTTTGCTGAGTTGAGTATGTTTTTGAAATTTTAATGCTGAATGTTGGAGCTGTCAAGAAAAAGTCATAAAAAAATAATTATAATGGTTTATGTGCAAAAATCCAAGTGTTTCTTCTAATTGCAAGATTGTTTGGTAATTATTAAAATTTTTGAATTTTTAATTTGGTACCAATAGCAATAAAAGGAACAGTCAAATTGGGTTGTCGGCGAAATCTCATGAAAATGTCTGCAAACTGAATTGATCTTTAATCATTTTAATGAAAAATCAAAAAAATTCGAAATTCTAAATTGAAAAGAAATAATAAAACCTTTGTAAAATTGAAATAAATATTTTTTCGTAAAGTAAATTGAGAGAAAAAATGATGGGATGTCATTTGAATTTTAAGTTTACTTTCGTTCAATAAATATTTCCGAAAAGATGAAATCATTACTTCAAAAATGCTTACAAGTAAATGAATTAATAATAAATTCGATTAAAAGCCCAATAGTTCAAAAAATGTATTCGTTATTCAAATTTATAAATATTCCTTTTTCACAAAACGATGGACATAATGAAAGTAATTTTGATAATTCTTATGCTGATATTTTGGTAAAATACCTCTCGAATTTTAAATTCATTACATTTCAAATTTCCGATATCTGAAATCAACAAAAATAATAAAACAGTTATTGATAGTTCTTCAAAATCAAAATCACAAGTGATCTCTGCTATTATTTGCATAGAAAATGAATGTTTTATTATAGAGCAAATATATTTTTCAGATTTCAGCAAAATAATCAGCATTTTAAACAACAAATCGGTTACACTCAATCTTAGTATAATAAATAAGGAAGAGTCATCTACCGAAATGAATGCAAAATTAGAAATTGAAAATTTTTGCAATTTTTTTGCGACTGAAATCAAAAATAATAAATTTATTAAGTAAACAATCAGGCCAATTGTTGGTTTTATGATCAGAAGATACTTTTATCCGACTTTTTATTTTAAAGACACGTCATTCTTTAATTTCAACCATCAGAATATATCAAATGATCAAAAGATGAAAGCAAAATTATTAAATTTTTTAGAATCCAAAAAAGCTGAAAGTTTGCCTCTTAATGTTACAAATGAAATAAATGCAAATATTGATCAAAACAATCTAAATAACACATTAACGCAATTGTATGATTAAAATAACCAAATTTTTAATCAAATTTTTCTTTTATGCGATCAAATAACTTGCCTAGTTGATCAAATAATTACTATTGATTCAAAAAAAGATATCAAAAGTAATAATTCTGAATTTTATAAAACCGATTTTATTTTTTTGAGAACCGTATACTCAAATGAAAGCTATCTATTTAATTTAGTCATTCATAAAGAAACCCTTTACGTTTTTATGATGAAAATAATTCGTAATATAAAAAATACCACTTATTTTCAACGCGAAATTTAATTTTGTGAGAATTACTCACACAGCTGTATGACTCGTTTTTATGGATTTTTAAAAGAAAATCAAAAAATAATTGGTTTTAAAAGAAAAAACATTTGATTTTGAAAGCATTGATTTTGACGAATTTAATTATTATGTTGATTTCATTAACGATCTCAATACAAATGTTCAGAAAGAAGTTATTTTCAAAAAAGTTGAATCAGAAATAAAGATTAAAAAAGAGAATTTTGAAATTAAAGTATCACCTGTTGTTCATCAAATTGATTTAAATGAATTCAAGAAAAAGGATAAAATTGGAAGTGGAGGATTTGCGAGAGTTTATAAAGTCATTAAAAAGTCAACTAAAGAAGTTTTTGCAGCCAAAATAATGAAAAATGAAACTACTGATCTCAGAGAAAAAGAACAAATTAACTTGGTACGTGAACTCGAAATAATATCACAAATTCAATATGAATCAATTATGAAATTTGTTGGTTACAGTTTGAATAACTTTAGTAATAAGCAAAATCCTGTTCTTATATCAGAAATTCATTCCAATGGATCACTTGCTGGTATCTTAGATTTGGAAAGACATGGTTGTGGTATAAAAGGATGGGATAGTACGAAAAAGTTGATCAATATCTATGGTATTGCTTCTGCGATGAAATATTTGCACAATAAAAATATTCTCCATAGAGATCTTAAACCAGACAATGTTCTTCTTGATGAATATTTATATCCAAAGCTTTCTGATTTCGGATTATCGAAAGAATATTTTGGGAAAGTGATTGAAAACTGCTCCGATATTTTAGGAACGCCGCCGTACATTTCTCCTGAGATTTGGAAGAAAAGCGATTACACAAAGGCATCTGATGTTTATGCTTTCGCCATGATTGTTTTTGAAATAATGACAAATGAAGAGCCTGCAATGCAATTTAGGCTTCCAGAGACGATTTGTTATCATGTTGCTTTCAAAAAGTATCGTCCAAAGTTTAATGTTCCTATTCCTCAATGCTACAAAGATCTGATTGAAAAATGTTAGTCAGAAGACCCAGAAGATAGGCCATCATTTGATGAAATTGTTTACATGCTCAAATCAAATCCTGATTTTATATTTAACAATGCTGATTTGAATGAACTTATTAACTACAGTGAAATTGTTGGTGAAAAGTATATTTTGAATGATGAAGAAAAAGAGCCAGGAAAACAAAAAGAAGCGTTAGAATTAGATTCAATTCAAAGTTTAAGCACCAAACAATTAATAAAATATGATGTTCCTAATGTTAAAGAAAGAATAAGTGAGCATACAATAACAGCATTTAATAGAGTTATTGAACATGAAATGAAAAGTATGTCAATTACCAATTATTTCATAAATTTGAATGATTACGAAACTAAAGAATCGATCAGGAAAAGTGAAATCAACAATATAATAAAAGTTATTCAAAAAAATACAGGAAATGTTTATTCTGCAAAAGTATCCAATATTGATATGACACAATTCACAGAAGAAGAAATGACAAGGACAGCACGTGAATTCAACAAAATATTACAATTGAAACATCCATCAATTCTTCAATTTGTTGGATTTTCACCTCAAAGTTTCAAGAAAGAGCCAAAGCCAGTTGTCATCACAGAACTTTATCCAAGCAAATCACTTGCTGACATTCTTCGAATGGACAAGAAAAACCACAAAATCACAGATTGGGATGCAACGAAGAAATTAATGAATATTTATGGAATTGCTTCTGCAATGAAATGCCTTCATTCTCATGGAATCATTCATCGAAATTTGAAACCAAGCAACATCATTGTTGATGATTCATTACTTCCTAAACTTTCAGATTTTGGTATTTGCACGCATCTCTTGATGATGAACAGTATGACATTCCAATCAGCAAGCAAGATACAAGGATCATCCGTTTATTCCGCACCTGAGGTCATCTTCTCTGGTGAATGCACGAAAGCGAGTGATGTTTATTCATTCTCAATGATTGTATATGAAATAATGACTAAAGAAAAGCAAGCAGTTAATGTAGGAAAGTTTTCAGGATTTGTTTCCAATGCATTATCAAATATCAAAAGACCAGAATTCAAGATTTCAACTCCAGGATGTTATAAGAATATGATTGAGATTGGTTGGTCTGAAGATCCAAACGAAAGACCAACATTTGATCAGATTGTTCATGAACTTGAGAATGATCCTAATTTCATCACTCAAGATATTGACAAAAATCAATATTTTTGCTATATAAAAAAGTTACAAGTTTATTTGTAAAAATGTTCTATATGAATGTTGAGAGACATATTATCATGTTAAGTACGTCAAATAAGATATCGATGAAGTTATATACAAATGATTTTGCAAATAAAGGAGATGTGTATTATTTCATCGATGTCTTCTGAAAATAAAGATGGAGTTAACCCGATGTATTTAATTTTAAAAAAAATGATGCATACTCAAGAATAGTTGGATTTTTATCATCATCATTGCTCTGCTTTTGCCCAAGTATTTTGTTAATTACATTGAAAACTGATTATTAACTTTACAGATTTCATTTTTATGAAAAAAAATTTCAGAAGATTGATTAAATATTAAATAATATTTTTTGTCTTAAATTTTTCAAATTTATCATATACATGAATAAGTTACTAAATAAATTATGATAATTTACTGTTTTTATTAAATTTTTATTGAAGAAGAGATTATTTAATAATACTTAATTTTGTTGAAAATTTTTTTATGAATGAACCTTCACTTCCTATTAAATAAATGTTGTTAACTATAAAATCACAAATTTTTATAGTCAAAATCATAAATTCATGATAAATTCATTTTTTCCGTAACAAAAGTGAAAATTTCCGTTACAAAAGTGAAACATGTGTAATAGATTAAGAATAAATTTATTAAATTAAAATTAAAGATTTGAACAGTTTTTGTGGATGGATTTGGCAAAAAAAAAAAATTGATTTTAATTGACTTTGAGTTTCATAAAATTGGTCAATTGTGATAGTTAATTTTACGATGAAATACAAAAAGTGAAAAATAAAAAAGAAAACTGGCTGACCTTTTCATATTGTCCTAATTATAGTTCATTGAAAAAGATGTAAACTTTGGAAAAAGTTATCAACCGTTTTTTCCTCTTAATCTAAAAGGAAATAAATGCCCAAGTTTATAAACGCATAACCAATCAATAGAATAAAAATCATGATAAAATAGAAAAGTAGCATGATATACATGATTTTCATAAATTATAATTCTCAAAAAAAGAGTGAGTTTTGATAAAATATTGATTTATTAAAAACTTGATTTTGAAAATGAAATTTCATTCCAATAAATCCAATCCAAATCCTTCATAAAAGTCAGCTGTAATATCAATTTGTTTGATATTATCAACATATTTTATGTTGAAATCGTTTTTCATATAAAAACTTGATAGATTTAAATTCCCCAAAAAATCATAATCGAAATGAATATTTTGAAAACTCTCCAATTTTTCTTTGAATATTTTGTCATCATTTAATTTATAAAAGCAAATAATAATGACAAATAATAATGGCCATATTTTAACTTCATGCAAATCATTTTCATTCAAAATATCTTCTACAGTCAAATTAGTTCCATATTTCAAAACAAAGGTCAAAGAAAGCAATAGTATTGCTGGATAAAAGAATTTATTTGATAAAATGAATAACAAATCAATTGCTTCATTAATTTTGTCTTTGTTTGGATATTTAAAAATATAAAGATGAGCTAAATTGAACATTGATATTAAATTTTTTTCATCTTTTTTATTCTTAATTACTTCTTTTAATAATTCTATTGCATAAAAAATGTTTTTATTAGTGCCATCATCAAAATTATTTATATAAATAATTGCAAGATTGTTTTTTGCAAGTAAATGATTGAATGATGTAGCTTCTTTATAATAATGAATTGCTTTATCAATATTTCTTTTAACAACTTTACCTTCATCATATAAACATCCTAGTATATAACTAGCTTCATAATAATAATTTTTTGAAGCTTCATTTAAATAGTAAATAGCTTTTTCATATATTTGATTTTCAAGATAAAGCTTTCCAATTTCATATTGTGATTCTAGAATCATAATAATAATAAAATGCTTTTTGCATATTTACCATGCCAGAGTCTTTATGTGAATAAACTATTCCTAAAAAATGTCGTGCCTTCGCATTGTTATGATCTGCAGCAAGCTTAAAATAATATAATGCTTTTTCAAAGTCATCTAATTCAGTGTAAATTTGACCAATATTAAACATTGCTTGATCATTATTTTGTTCTGCTGATAAATGAAGATAATACAATGCTGTTTTTATATCTTGTTTAAAATTATAATAAATTAAACCAAGTGCTAAACATGAATCTGATGATTTGTATAGATTTACATCTTGTTGAAAATAAGAAATAGCTTTTGTTATATCTATAGGTTTATACTTTCCATCACTAAATATTGTACCAAGAGAACAGAGTGATTGATGATGATTTTGTTTTGCTGCAAGTTGAAAATAATGAATTGATTTATCAATATCTTTTTGAATATATTTTCCTTCATAGTAAATAATACCAAGATTATATTGTGATTTCCAACAATTTAAATCATCAGCTGCATGTTTTAAATAGTACAAACCTCTGGTTATGTTTTCTTTTCCATATTTTTCATCAATAAAAATCAGACCTAAATTAAAAGCAGAATCTGAATGATTTTTATTTGATGAAAGTGTTAGATAATCTATTGCTTTATCAATATTTCCATCTTGTAAATGCAATATTCCAAGATTATATTGTGCTAATATATAATTTTGATCTGATGCCATTTTAAAATAACTAAATGCTTTATTCAAATCTTTAGGAACATATTTTCCTTCATTATAAATACATCCAAGTTGAAATTGTGCAATTGCATAATTATTTTTTGATGCCAATAAAAGATATTTTATAGCTTTGTCAATGTCTTTTGTAAGATAAATTCCTTCGAAATAAATTAATCCAAGAAAAGTCTGTGCTTCTGGTATATTTTGATCAGCAGCTAATTGGAAATAATGCATTGATTGCTATAAAATCAAATTCACCAAATATTTTTTCATAATAAATATGACCTAATATTAAATTTGCTTCTGAATAATTTTGTTTTGAAGCAAGTTTTAAATAAAAAATACTTTTCTCAGGATTAAAAACATTTAATTTATAACTTGCTTCAAATAACTTATGGCCAAATCATAATTAAGAGGAACTTCTTCACCTTTATAATATAATAAACCTAGCTTGTATAAAGCATCAATATAATTTTGATTTGCTGCTTTTGAACAATAATGAATACCTTTTTGGACATCATAAAAAATACTTTTTTTATCTAAATAAATAATACCAAGAATATATTGTGATTTAACATGTCCTTGTTCTGCTGAAAGAGTATAATAATAAATTGCATTTTTTAGATCTTGATTTTCATAATAAATATAAGCAAGTTTAAATTGTGCTAATATACATTTTTTATTTGCAGCAATTGTATAATAATGAATTGTTTTATTAATATCAAATGGGAATTTGCTATTATTTTCAAAAAGATCTGCAAGAATACAAATATTATCATTATCAATTTGCTCAATTATTTTATCACTAGAAGATTGAATTAAACTAATGAAATATTCACTCAATTGGTTATATTGATCAGTTTTTAGGATTTCGATGTGATATGACAAGAAAAAAATTAGAATTAAGTTTAAAATAGATGGACGTTCTTTTGGATCTTCATTTGTACATTTAATATACATTTTTTTAAGCTTATCATCGTCTACAAAGTCATTCATCATATATTTAATCAACATTCCAATTGAATATATGTCGCATTCATATGAATATTCTCCTTTGTTCACTTCTGGCGCCATAAAAACATTGCTGAAATCAGAAGTGAAATTTTGTTCATCAGATATAAAATTCATATTGACCATTCGATCAAAATCAATTAAAATAGGTAATTTATTGTCATCTAGAATAATGTTCTCAGGTTTTAAATCTCGAAAAACAAGATTGTTTTCATGAAGATATTGAATAGAAATCATTAATTTAAATAGTATTGATAATTTATCGTTTTTTGTTAATTTAATGTTATGAATATTTGACAATGAATTTCCTTTTATAAATTCAAAGACAACTTTTCGTTGATTTTGCACTTTTCCATAAAATTTAGGTAAAAAAGGATGATTTATTAATTCATTATTTTTTATTTGTCTATTGATGAGCTTATCAGCTTCTATTTCGTCATTCATTAAAGGAAATTTAGTTACAAACAATTCTTCTTTTTCAATATGATATATCAATGTTACTTTAAATGAACCTCCATTTCCAATATCTCGCAATTCAATATAATCTTTTTCATCAAATAATTCTTTTTGTTTATTGATTAATTTTGAATTCAATTGAAAAATTCGATTTTTGTTAATTTTCATATAACTTTGTTTCTATATATTATATTATCAAGAATCCAAATATACAAGGATAAATAATTTGCCACAGTTCTTTAAAAGACAAATTAATTGATGGAGATATTTCAATATTTTTTTTAAAATTGTAAATTTCTTTTTGGATTTGAGTGTGGAATGGTAATTCTTTGTATTTAATTTGTATATGTTGATCAAAAATAATTTTCATGTCTGATAAAAAACATATTGTTAAATTTGGATGACTTAAAAAGAGTTGTTCAAGAAAATTAAGAGAATTCTGATTTATAAATAATATTGTTTTTTTAAATCCAATAATGAAAAAATCTTCATCGGTCTTTATGTTTGGGTTGCTGTTTCGATTAATAACTATTACTTCCGATTCTTTAATGTTGTGAAAAATATCAGCATTTTGATCAAATAAGAGTAAATGTGAAACAAGCAGAAAACTATAATTCTGAATAATATCATTCAATTTTTGATTTTCAATAAAGATCTTGCCACGACCATCTTTCAAGCATCCTGTAATACTTATAAAACTTGAAATCATAAATTGGATGAATATAGACCGCAAAGTATTTAAATAATTGTGAGTGGTATCAGAATATATTTGATAATATAGAAAATTATAGTTCATAATTTTTCTAAATAAAAATAATTCAAAGGTTTATTTTACAAATATGCAAAAAGAAGCCGGATTTCTTTGTCAACAAGTACAATATTATGTTTGGAATATACAAAGGTGCAATTTCAGAAGATCCAACCATTCATTCAGATATTTATGTATGCTCTCAATGTTTATACTATTATATAGATAAAAAAACTGCACTGTCTCACAACTGTAAAAAAAAAGAAAATAATTCCAAAAATTCTGCCCAAAATAAATTAGATTATAATAAAGTAATGAAATATCTTGTTATATAGATTGCAAAAAAAAAACATAACATTTTGCGCAATTACAGACAATATCTTGTTATAGGAATTTTTAAAGTTCCTTCTGAAACGACAATAAGAGAATTTATCAAAAATTTTGCAAAATATATAACACATAAAATATACCTTACAATTAATAATCAAAATGTTTCGATTCTAATTGATGAAGTTACACGAAATGGTGCAAAATATCTAGGAGTTGTCTTTTTTCTACCGCAAAAACTCTTTTTTTTGGGACTGGAACCATGCCAAATTGCAACTTTTAATATATCTACGATTGTAGCTAAATATGCACAATATATTGACCACAACCATAGTAATTTAGTATCTGTTTGTTCACTTATCTGCATTTTTTGTGCTTCGCCATCTAATGCAGACACAGATATAGTATTATTTTTTCACAAAATCAGAAAAATATATAATTTCTCAGAAATAATCTATCTGCCAATTGTTTATGACAGTTTTTTTCATTATTCAAAACATTCAAATATAATTTACTCATATTAATTACTATTTTTTAGGTTTGCATAGGGTCAGCCAATTGAAGAAGTGGGCAGCCCACTGGGCAATTGAGCTTCAAAAATCATGATGAAGTGACGTGATCAATTTGGCCTGTAAAGGCCACTTTTTAAGGACGTCCTTAAAGTGTGAACTTTTTGGCATTGAATATATCAATACTTCCAAATTATGAAAATGATGCTATTTGTTCTGAATAAGATTGCTAGTTGTGGAATGTAGTTGCATTTGAATCTAATAATTCACCATTTTCATCATTTTTATTATGATTTGAACTAAAAAAAATCGGTAATGTGCCCTTTGTTCATGGAATTCTTTTTATTTATTTTGTGAATTCTGTTAATTAAAAGAGGTGAGGCTGCGAAAATTTTTGGTATTTTTTAATAATATTAATACATATTATTTTATTCCAGAATTAAATGTTATTTATGATAATTTCACTAATATTTTTTTCAGATTTTTAGCTATAAATCTATTTTTAAAATTGAATTGCTTATATCTTTTTATAATTTCAATTTTATCTTAATAAAAAAATTCTATTTACTCAAAATAATAAATAATTTAATTATCAATATTTAATATATAGATGTGAATATAATATTAAAATCTTCGACTAAGAATTATAAATCAAATAATGATTTTTTATGATTTAACTAACTATCATCATATTATAAGCATGATGTTTTTAGTAAATTATTGATAAATATTAAAATAAATACTTATTGTGATGTTGATACCAAAATAAAAACTAATGAAATTATTTGGATATTTGTGAAGTTTACATCACTAACGTATATAGAATTATATTCAATATTAAACCTCAATCCTAGCTAAAATTGTAAAAAAAAAAATTTAAAAATATTTTGATATGTTTGCCAGCACCAGATAAGTTAAGAGATAAACTATAGTTATCCCTTTGTTCTTTAATATAGAAGAAAATTTCTCTTTAAATTGAAAACTATTTTTTTGAATTTTGACCAAAAACGTATTTATTGAATAGCTTTCTTTTTTGCGAAAAAATAGTTCAATTTAAATATTTTATAAATTATGAGCAAAAGACCAGTCGTTCTCTCATATTCAGGCTTGAAAAATATTATATCAAATTGCCAAGGGAAAGAAGACGAATTCAGGTTCATCAATGGGCAACAAGAAATGAAAAAGCCAAGATTCTTCGCTCAATTTTTTTCTCCAAGAGTTTCTCACATCCATCAATGCGACCCAACAATCGATTATCTTGATTTTGGAGAACTTTTGAGTAACATCAAAAAGAAAACGACGATTTTTGAAAATGTTCTGAATGAAACGACGAAAGCGATGATGAGCAGAATGATGCGTGGTGAAAATATTGATATCGAAGAAGACAACGAAGCGAATGTTCGCCATTTGTCAGTTCTTCTTGGTAACGAAGAATTATTCAATTTAATGAGTGCCTCAAACGACAAAGAAAAAACGGTTGAAGATCAAATTGAAGAACTTTTTCTTTACAATGGAATTGGCGGTGACTCATTTTCGCTTGAAAGTACGAATCTGATTGACGAGATTGCGTCGAATATTTCGACAGAGAACATCGAGCGAATAAGAAAACTTCCACTGAAACTAATTTACTCAATCCTGAGAAACGATCACTTCAACATTGAAGACGAAGACCTGCTGATTGACATGATCAACGAACTTGTTTCAGGGAGGGAAGACGACCAAGAACTTTCAGATAATGAATTGTATGAAACAGTTGATCTCACAAAATTGAGTGAAAACAAATTCAGAGAATTCCTTTCAACATTTGATTACACGAAGATGACTGGCACGATTTGGAAGAATCTTTGCGAGCGCTTCTTCACAACTCGCAAAGACGAAAACACATTTGAATACGATGGAGACACATCACATCGTTTCGCAGGCATCATCAGCCACTTGCGTGGAAACCGCCAGACTAACATTTCAGATGAAGGAATCGTCTCTGTCACTGCTTCTTCAACAGAAAATCCGCATTATGCCAAATATGCAGTCGACTTTGACAGTGACGAATTCTTCCATTCTGATTCTAAATTTGACTGGCTCCAGATTGACTTCAAAGACAAGAAGATTCGACCAGCGCATTATTCAATCAAGACACCGAGCAACCACAGTGATGGTGATCAACAATATCCAGTGAACTGGTGCATTGAAGTTTCGAACACAGGGAATGAGAACGACTGGCGAACGATTGACACGCGGCAGAATGTTACGAGCATCTCAAAACGAAACCAAAGTGACACATTTGAAATTGGAACTCGTTTATCATCAAACGAGAGCTACCGATATGTCAGACTTAGATCAACGGGCAACACATCTGGCGGTAATAGTAACATTGCATTTTCATCACTTGAATTTTTCGGGACACTTGTCAAATAAAGAGATAACTATTAAAATACATGAATATCTCTTTTAAATCTCAATTAATGATTATATAGAGGGTGGTCATCCAATTGAATACTCATAAAATCTTATAAAATTTTAACATATTATTCATTTATCTTTGTCTATATTGAATAAGATCACGAATTTTTAAAATAATTAAATATAACATTTAATTCATAAAAACAAAACTAATAAATATTTATATTTTAAAAGAATCGAAATATTTGTTGATTTTTAAAAAATGCATATTTTAAATTTTTTTATTGATCGATAAGTCATTTGTAATGTCCTAATGATAAGTATCCATAATAAATTGTTTGATTTTTTTCAAGTTTTAATTTATGAATGGTCCAAATCATTATTTATCATATAAATTTTTTGCAAAATCTTGAGAAATTGGCAGATATATTTCAAAAGCAATACCTATCATTTATAATATAAATAAGGATAAATATATATTATTGTTTATTTTTTAATTTACAACTACCAATTTTGTTATATTTATAATTTAAAATGTATCAATTGTAAATTTTTTATTTCTCAATTAAACTGAAAATACAACTTTTTAAATTAAAAATAAAATCTAATTTGAATAATTAAAATTTGAGATTTATAATTATAGATAAAATAAAATTATATCTTATTCTATTATATATATAGAAATAAAACCTAATAATAACCTATAATGTAATCATTGGAAGATAATAACATAAATATCCATACAGATAAAATGATTTTAATTTTGAATACATATTAAAATTTTGGTTATTCAATTAGAAAAAAATACAAATATATTATTGTTATTATAGTAAATTATTAAATCTTTAGTTGCAAACATACTTAATTATGATAACAAAATATAATATTGAAACATAATTATTTTATACTTAATAATTATGGAGTTTTATCTATAAAGTAAGGATGCCCACCCTCTGATTATATTTTGTGAGAGTTTCATATAATTAATTCAAATATGAAAATTTTAAACTTTTTGCGAAAAATATAAACAAAACTTCCTTACGGTGCAACTTTTTAAATGATAAGAAATATTATTGAAAAAGTGTCTACGCAAAATTTTAAACTTTTTCAATAAAATTATAAAAATTACTTTTTTTTTTCCCCTCAACAAATAATGGAAAGCTATATCGTTGATAAGAAAAAGCTTTACGCTGCTATTCTCGAATTTCTAGCAAATTCAGATGAGAATTTCGACGACACAACGAATGAAAAATGTTTTGAAAGATTATCAGCAATTCTCAATGAGCAAGACAAAAATGGATATTGTGAAGACATGAAAGAATTTTTGCGAATCATCCAAAATATCAGTTTCTATCATCACCGTGATACAGCTTTCATCGCCAGAACTAAACAACTTCTTCTTCACTATAAAGACCAAATCAAACAGACCTTGTCAAATGACGAAATCTTCTATATTTTTGAAGACAACAAATTACTCGTTCATTTTCTATTGTCGAATGATGTCATAAGAATGACCGATAAGATTGGTGAAGTGATGATGAACAAATACGAACCTAACGGTAACCGTTACTGTCACTTTTTCTATCCAGAGCTTGAACAATTTTTAGGAGAAGAGAAAATGAAAACCGTTAAAAACGAACTTTTAAATAAGTCATCAAATATTTTTGATAACTATGACATGAAACGCGAAGAAGGCGAGAATGACTCGCACATTTGCTCAATGATACGAAACGATTCAGTTGAAGAATTCATTTCATATGTGACTCGGAGTAACTATTCTCTTTCAAGCCAAATTACACCATCAATTTATGAGACCAATTCATTCATACTCGAGCGAAAAGATACGACACTGATTGAATATTCAGCTTTCTTTGGATCAATTCAAATTTTTCAATATTTGATGATGAAAGGAGTTGAATTGGCAGCATCACTGTGGCTTTATGTGATTCATTCAAACAGTGCAGAATTGATTCATATGCTTGAAACAAACCACGTTCTTCAACCAAAATTCGAAAATAAAAGTGAAATAGAATTCAATAGACCAAATCATGAATATTTGAGATGCCTTACTGAATCAATTAAATGTCATCACAATGATTTCGCAGATTACTTTGAAAACAATTTTCTGTTTCAAGAAGAAAAAGATCCAAAACAAAAAGAAGCGATTATAGCTAATTGCATAAAATATCATAATTATTATTATTTAGAGACAGAAACCATCAAAGAGCATGGATTTTTCTATTTGCACCTCTATAAATATAACGAACTTTTCAACCTTTTATTGAAAGAGAAAGAAGAACGAATCAGAATGAAAATTATTTAAATCACAAATATTTTGATGAAGAACTAATTTCAGCGACCACAATTCAATAAGATAACATCATAAAACATTTTAATTGCGTTCGATAAGTGTATATTTTATGATATTTCAAATATTGAATATTTTTATAACATTCATCAACATCAATTTTTTTCAATGTTTCTTTTTTTTTTTTTTTTTATGAGACAGCATTACAAAAAGCGGCCAGTCAAAATGACGTTGAAGTTATTTATTTTTTATTATTAAAAGAAAAAGAAATACCCAAACATCTTTTCAATGGAAATACCAATTTAACACAAATATCAATTCCATCATCTGTAACTTCAATTGGAAATAATGCTTTCTATAAATGTTCATCATTAACACAAATATCAATTCCATCATCTGTGACTTCAATTGGATATTCTTCTTTCAGAGAATGCTCATCATTAACACAAATATCAATTCCATCATCTGTAACTTCAATTAGAGATTATGCTTTCAGAGAATGCTCATCATTAACACAAATATCAATTCCATCATCTGTAACTTCAATTGGAGATTATGCTTTCTTTAAATGTTCATCATTAACACAAATATCAATTCCATCATCTGTAACTTCAATTGGAGATTCTGCTTTCAATGAATGTTCATCA